>LR990961.1:12651863-13977794 GCA_905163465.1 Craniophora ligustri
CCAAACCTAGACAGCAATGTTTAATTGTTCTTCTGCTTCGGAACAATTTGTAATTAGGGACTCCCTTAATTGACTCCAAAGACAAGCACAAAGTTTAAATGATGTAATCCGAAAGAATATCCATCACGAATTAATTAAATTTAAACGTAAGTTCTCTTTGGCTAAGGAATAAGGTTTTTAAGCATTTTATCCAAATTTGGCTTAAATTATTTACTATTTAAATCTAAGGACCAACATAGATTTAAATAATAATTTAAGCCAAAATGAAAACAAAACTACTGGTGGTTTATTAAAACCATAATAAACCACCAATGTCTTTGGTTTAATTTTATTATATAAAAATATTATCATGGCGCCATAATAGTTGGCGCCATTTTGTATTTACGATAATGTGACTCTTATAGAAAGCTCTCAAAGACCTTACGTAAAAAAATATATAGTTCTAGATACTAACGGCAAGAATTAACTTCATAAACAAAAACCAACATTTATTTGCAAATTCAAAGGTCCAATGCCAATAAATTGAATAATGGGTACACACAAAAAAGTATTAAAATGCAGTTGAATTGACAACCACTTCATTTTTGTACATTAAGTTGAAAACAAAACGTTGAAAAGTACAGACGAAGAAGAACTTTGTCAAATTTTACGAATACAAACTGAACATTTTCTGTTACTAATTTGAGTACCTACTATTTATTCACAGAGCGTACTTTATTATCTTCTCTAAAGATAAAAAAGACCTCAAATCATAAACATAAAAAGATAAGTCACATAAGCACTAAAATACAAAAAAAAAACTTTGGCTAAAAGCCAGTGTGGGTAAATTGTAAAGTACCTACTCATGTAAAACTAAATAAAAACACTAAAACTTAGATGTCTGCGTAAAAATATAATTTCTCTTTCAATATAAATAATATTATTATAGGCATATCATCTTGAAATAAAAGCGTCATGTCAATTTGAATATCTACGACAATATTGTAATCACAAAACCGATGCCCCTCATAAAAACAGTCGATCCGATTCATGTCTGGAAAAAAATCTACAAGAATTCACATTTATACGGTTTTCTCTAGCGTATTTCCGAATATGGCTTATTTAAGATTACCCACAACAATCAAACGGAGCATTATTGCGCGCAGGGGAATTTTCCGGGCTTACGGAATGTTCAGATATTGAATTCTATATAATAAGAGCTGTCGCTCGGCTTACTTCGGAATGTGCCTTAACGATCCGAGGTGGATATCAGACAAAAATATTACTACTTACGATTGTATTTCAAAGAACATTATTAAAAATGGCTGAAAATACTCTGTTACCTATCACTACCATCATAACGCCTGTTTTGTCGAAAACTTGCCGGAGCTTCGATTTGCAGGTTCACCAATTATCCAATAAATGCTCGTACTCTATATAAATATAAAAGCATTTATTGACATCTATGATAAAGGACTTAAAAGTATACCGAACTACTATAGCTGTTCATCAGTCCTACTCCTTTGCTCGTCTTTAGAGCAGATATTAACGTAATGGTATGCCCCACATAAACTAAAACTTAAATCAACTACTGACAGTTTTAAAGAAAAAGCCAAGTCATAATCGAATTCAACACCTCACGCAATTACTTAAACAATCGAATAAACTTAAATGTTCGATTCGATTAATCGATTTATATAGTCAGAAAAGCTTTCTTATCCGAAAGCCTCTACGAACCACGTAGATCCGGATGTAAGAGAATGTCTCTCGAGTAGGCTAATAGCGAGGTTCAATATGCAAGTGGATTTAAGTGCGTCATCAATGAGCAGCCGACCGAATTTTTGTAAGAGACACAATGGAAAAAAATCAGGGAGCCATTGCTTGCAAATGCCTTTACTAATCACAGAGGATAATGGTTAGAAAAATGTAAAGAGCCACCAGAAATAACTTGGAAGATATCTTGATGTCGCGGTCGGTGGAACTGTCGCCAATTATACGTACTTAATATTAACATTTAAACTATCTTTTTTTATCACATGCTCAAAACGGTGAAGGAAAACATCTTGAGGAAACCTGCATGCTTGAGAGATTTTCTCGATGGCATGTAATGACTGCCAACCCGCAGTAGGCTAGCGTGGTGGACTATAATAATAATAAGCCTAATCCCTCTTAAATGAGAAGAGACCCGTGCCCAGCAGTGGGACAATAATGGGTTGATGATGATTTTTTCTAACTGAGATTTTCCTAAACGCCTACGCTACAGCATAGGGTTATTTGGTTACGCATTAGCGACACCTATTGTAAACGTCGTTAGGTTACGGTAACAGCTTAGCATCAGGCGAGTCGTCAGTTTGCTTGCCACGTTTGTAGTATAATTGTCGGCACGAGTCGTGGGCACAGATTTTAGTAGTAAAGCCATTGTACGCTTTCAGCCAAATTTGTTCAGTATCGGTTTATCGGTCAGAAGCTATATATATAGCGCCCCTCGCCATCGTCATTCCGGCAAAAAGACCGAAAATGTATTAAATGCGCGAGTGAAGTTTGTGCTCAAGACTCGTGCCGGGTACCTACATAAACATAAAAACGGTTAATATTTAACTAGTACTTATCTAGTTATTTACATATATTATACATTTAAGTAACGTAATACTATCCAAACTCCTCATGGTGCCCTTATTTTGAGGCACTGGTATGATATGGGTTACATGTTTATGCTTAATAAACACATTTTTAATACGTATCGTTTTCATTATGTTATACAGTACTTTACCTAGACTGACACTTCTTTATTCTTCTTTATTCAAAATACGGATTACTTTTTTGTTGTTTAAATAATAATATAATATAGTTAATCATATGTTTTTGTTTGTTAAGGGAGAAACCTTAAAGTGACATTAAAAAACAATCCAAACGTTATTTTTTATTGCTTGGCATACTTAGATATTTATTTCTAAGATAGTAAAAGGGTGTTTCATTTATCAATGTCTGGTATACAGTATGTTTCTGTAGATTAGATTCTGTATCCGCCTCAGCATTTGTTCTGGCGAAGTTTATTTTTCTTTGCTGTCGTGTTCTTTAGACGGATCGGAAAGATTGTAGTGGCTTTAGCAAGTTGGTTGTTTTTTTTGTACGACGACTTTTATAAAACACATTTATTTTAATTAATTAAAATGGTTTACATTATTTATGTACAGTATTTACGCAAAAATTGACGTGTGAGATAAATTTATTTGAGTAATTAACATAGAAATAGGGTCTATTCATCATAACTATATTTGTATAACATTCATTCAGAGTGTGCAAATGCACACTCTGAATGACTCAAATAAACCGGAACCTTAAGTCTGGCACATTAATATTCTTGAATTACTCAACCAATATAATAAGAATGTACCTATCTCACATCATATTTAAAATTAATTCAATGTCTTAAGTAAATTATTAGGTATAACGTAGTACAAATCTACGCAAAGCATTTATAAAAAAAGTAAAAAAAAGAATATCTAACATGATATTGCCAAAGAATCCCGCTATAAAAAATTACATCACCATTATAACTTTTATAAACCTCTTTTACAGACTAAACCTACACAATATGAATATTTTGAACGCTTATTATCTCATGTAAACCGTTTATCTTCCTTTCGAGTAATATTAATTAGTTTGCTCGTACGAGAATTAACTTTTAAGCCTCGGTAAAACGTATTAAAAATGAGCCTTATGGTGTCAGTTTATAAGTATTTTGGTAAAAATATTGTGCTTTTATTTCGTTTTTCAATTATTTTATTTGTCTCATCTTCAAACCATTTACTGTACTAGTGCTGGCTACGGGTCTCCTCTAAAATTCACTCGTCTAAGATTGTTTGGCATCATAGTGGTATAAAAAAATGTGCTATTTAAACTTTATTTATATCTAGTTTTAAGATATACTACAAAACGCTGAAAAAAATATACATAGTTCCTTCAAAGTGAATAAGCTTCACCCAATTGACGCAAAACAACTACTTTGGACAGTATTTGTCGTGAATTCGACACAAGTATTTGCCTACA
Organism: Craniophora ligustri; assembly: GCA_905163465.1. Classification (NCBI taxonomy): domain Eukaryota; kingdom Metazoa; phylum Arthropoda; class Insecta; order Lepidoptera; family Noctuidae; genus Craniophora; species Craniophora ligustri. The sequence continues at coordinate 12,655,893 of LR990961.1, forward strand.
GATCGGAGAATCGTTTCAGTAGCGAGCTTCGGAAAATGTAAAAATTTTATATCTGCAACCAACACAGTGGCCTATTTTCTGCTTATAAACTGCTACCAAAATTTTTTTAGGAGTAGGTATAGTAGTATAGTATATTTTTAAATCATTCATAAAAAAGTCTGAGGTAGTAATATTATTCCAGTAGGTGTACTAATTTAAAATTACGAGGGTGGATCGAAAAGTTCGAAGCCTGACCTAGTATAAGTATGTGGGCAGGAATCTTAGGATAGGATGCTTTTTAATTAGCTACTTCGCCGACTTCACGCGCTTGAATAACTTACATATTGTATTTTTATTCATTATTTAACTAGGCAATGTAACAAAACAGTTTAATACTTCTTTAGTAGTTTCTGACAACTACAATAGTTTTTTTTCTAGTTGAGATATAATCTACGTAAAATTGATAAAAAGTTTCATTATTATGAATGGATCGATTTACGACCAGCCTACGTCCAGCAGTGGACGAATATAGGCTGATGATATTGAAGTACATTTAGGTACAATTATAATTACTTATAAATAAAAGTTCATGTATGTTAGGCTCAAAAGTTCAAACATCAGAGGAATAGACTTAACACTAAATTAACGCCTACTAAACAGCCTTTAACGAAGCAACTTCTGCGAAACATCAAGGCTAAATTAATCATCGTGTTATAATACTATAGGAAAAAATACTTGAAAAGGGCTGTTCAATCGTGTAGAAACTTCCTGATAGGGAAACTAAGGATCACTGTCCCTTTTGTAAGAAAAGAAATGACGCAATTTTTATTACGACATCCTTCAGTTAACTGTCGTTTTTAGGACAATCGTCAACTACAAACAATTCAGCGTTGAACAATAAACGCTTTCCGAACATCCGAACGACGGTAATCACATTAAAAGTCATTGGAACAACAAATTTAATAGGACTATTTACTCATTTGAGCGGAAAGAACTGTTATTGTTTTAGTTGCCTAACTTTTGATTAAAAATTTAAAAATGTATTCTTTCCACAATTTCAAGCTTCAATCGACTGAAAGAAACAGTTATTTGGTTTGAACAATAAAATACATAGATCCTAAAATTATAAAGGTGAAAGTATGTAAGTCTGTCACGCTTAAACCGCTGGACCGATTTAGACGAAATTTGGTATCACGATAGTCTGAGTCTGGAGAATAAACATAGAAAAGTATTCAACTCGGAAACAATCTTTTAAGAGGGCGAAATTAAGGGTTGAATTTTGGATCATAAAACTTTTGAAATTTAACTTTTTTTAAGAAATAAAGACTTTTATTGCATTTTGGCCAGTAAGGATTTAATAAAAGATAAAATACCCAAATTACTAACTCTATATCAACGAAAGGCGGGCAAAAGATTGTCCATCTATATCTTCACAGTTTAACTAACAGACATAATATGTTTTATAATTTAAAAAAATATTTAATTACATTAAAGTAGTTAAAACAAAACACTGAATTGAGCCGTAAAAATACTATTTTTCATTGGGCAACCCTTACTTACATTAGCACGACAGTGTTGACCTCCAAGTGTCACCGGTCATAATTTATCAAAGTCAACGACATTACCGATGTACAGTAAAGTTAATGTCACCCATAACAATCGTGATCACGCTAGACTGTAGTGAGCGGAGACCTTTGTGAAATATAATTTTGACTAAATATTTTTTGTAAATAAAAAAAACATAATATATTTTTGATTCTGATTTACTATTTACTACTTTGAGCCTTTTCGGTTTAGCGGTTGTGAGTGCGAGTGTAAGTGCGTACTGAGCAAGAGGTCTTGGGTTCGATTCTCAAGTCAAGCAACGTTTTACATTGGGCTACTCTGTAAACCCTCAGTAACAGCTCAGCGATTGAGTTTGTACCCGAATAATGGCAAAAGGCTTGCCCAAGTTCGTGGACACCTAAGAACGCGTGACCTAAATCATACCAATGAAATGAGGAAGTAGGTACAAACTTTAATACTCCTCTGCCTACCAATTTAGGGATACAAGCAAGATATTATGTATAAGGAGTTAGTCATACATCGTTTATAGCAATAAACACATACATATTATCTTGGTAAGTTCAAGCTTAACTACGTTAGTCAAATGTTTAGTCAAATAGTGTTAGTATTGTGAATTTAGTAATTATCATCATTGTTATACGCTACGTATGTGCTGCTTAATTTGCAGTTTAGCGTCGTGTACGTTATTGTTCCGATGATGTATTCAGAGCAGGTGGTAACAACAGCACAATTAATAACTGGTGGTATGAGAACACTACGCCATTACAAATGGTATGTTATCATTTATACAAAATATTTACAAATGGCGAATAATGTGAGATATAATATCATATTTATGTTATAGTACAACTACGTCAGGATTTTAAAATAATGAAGTAACTACGAAATGTTGCTAAAGTGCTACGAATTTCGTAGCATTTTTAAACATTGTCGCAGTAACGCACAGGACTGTCGCAGCATTTTAAAGCACTTTAGCAGCATTTCGTAGCTACGTCAGTATTTTTTAAATCTTTTTTCGATTTTATAATACTGACGTAGCTGTTTGTAGCGCTTTCGTAGCACTGTTAAATCTCTTAGTGGTACCCGTACGGCCCCATTGATCTTGTACCAATCACTACTGCTGAAACTAGATCTTAAGTAACATTTTCAGGTCGAGAAAAGTATCAATGGTATTTTTATAAAATAATTAAGCTCTGTTTGGCTACGAGTAATAATACCTTCAAAATTATGTGGAATACCTATACTTATGGTCTTTGCGCAATTAAAGGCAGAATAGAGCTTTTGCTTAGTTTATTATGCTGGAATAGTGTGGGTTGACCGTCTTCATAAACTATTGAGAAAATGGATTGTACCTACATGCAGGTTTCCTTATTATGTTTTACCTTCAACGTTCCAGCGAGTCATAATTCATAGTAAGTGTGTGCCTTAGATACGAACTTGAGACCTATGACTAGGCAGTCCGCAGTCCTGACTCTTCCTCTTCTATCCAGCAGCAGAGTAGTACTCTTACCCAACTTGGAAATAAAACCTTTTCAAATGCCGGCGTATTTATCGTGTGACCCGCGTGTCGTTCAATGTGTTAATAATAAAACAGACACTCGAACAAGTATTTGTTCTAACATCGTACAAAGATACACCGTCGGGGCACACCGATACTTTACTTAATCCCGTGTAAATACGAAAGTGTAAACAGCTTTGAGGCATCGAATTTAATCCGGACCGAAAACAAAAGCAAAATCGCAGGAATCTAAAGATTTACAAATAGAAATATCGGCAAACAGCAGCATCCAGATAATTGAAACTGGAGCTTAAACAAATTAAACATAGACGGCGGATGAAGAGAACAAATAAATATTGCGGTTTCTTGTCTATAATTTCACCTCCGACGTTATAAAGTAGAGGTATTATAAGGTTACTGCATGTATGTGTATCATAAACCATTTATTTTTTAAACTTCCTTTTGGAACTGTTCTCAGCTTGCTAAGATTCAGAGTATTGAATCTGAACGCTTAAATCAAGGAAATCTATTCAGCTGATAAATAACCATTTTTTTACCTTCATTTAATTGTTTTTTTATGTATATCGTACTGTCTATTGGTATTCTTAAGACGTCAGTTGTTTAATTTCACTGGCTAGTTGTATGATTAGGCCCACACACGTAAATTTATCCTTTAATTGAGCCTTTTCAATCACGAAACTGCACGTTCAAAGTAAGTATACGGTAAGTACATTGTGCATAAATTGGATGTCAGTAAGTTAAACACACGCAACACCTCAGTCTATCTGTGTCCATGGATGCTGTTTAGTATCCTAAATGTATATATTAAAGTAAATAATATCCGTGAAAAGTTATTGAAGTGAAACTTCTTTATCGGGGTTGGAAAAAAAAATGTGTAACATTTTTGCGTTACGCGCCATCTTTATTTGAATAGGTAACCATAGCAACAAGATGTTTGTTTGACAACTAAAAACTATATCTTTTCCAATACACCAAGACCATTTGTTTTTCTATTGAGAACTTGCTATTGGTTGAGACATCGACGTTTTGATAAATAGAAGATTATGATTGGTTCCCACTATTATTTTGAACTGACAGAGCTACAAATTGAAGACTATTAATTCAAACGCTCTTTTTAAATTCAATGTTATTCGAGTAGATACCATAATTACCTATATCAATAATCATAAAATACAGTAGGAAAACAACTAGTTTAACCAATGCATGTCTATTATAATATAAGCCTTTTGCATAAACTTTATCTAATTTAGCTTTATTCAACCAATTTCTGTGAAGTTCTAAATAGTAAATCATTTTTCGAAAAATGATGTCACAAAGCAGTTTCACTTCTTACGTGTGTACACTAATACACACATTTTTTTTTTTATTTCAACGTCTAATATTCGCGTTAGTATAATAAAACAGTATTTAGGTAACTTAAACATACTCACGAACATGCAGCTTTAAATAAGTTGCTTGATCTGCTTTCATAATAAAGCGTATATCGGAGAAAAAAATACAGGAACACCTACATACTGTAATACAAAATCTTTAGCCCTCTCCCTCCCTTTCGATGCAAAATCACTTTACCGAACCCCCATAACATTGCCATACTTTATGTAAAAATATACGTTGCTTGTACGTATCTACATACGCAAGGTGAAATTTAAGCCATTGACGTACATATATTACTGGGCAAAGCGATGCTCACACGAAATTTATACTTAAAAGAAAAAAATTGATATAATGATAAACTCTTAAATTTTATGTAACACTCAAAAATAGTTTAATTCTATTTTTCAAGAGTTAATTAAAGTAACATTATATTTAAAGGCTACTTAAAGTTGAGTAGCGTTGAAGTACCTGGCCATAAAATCTATTAGGAACTAAGGTTCTTACAACTCATTAGCACACATTCAACAGCAGCTCAAACTTTGAAGATTGTGTCCGGTTAATACCAATGGTCTTAACAAACACTACCTACGCGCTACCCAACTAGTATTTAATAATATATCATCATAGTATGTGTACTCTTAAGTCAGCTGTTAAGTTTCATTTGGCCAGTAATTATCTCACTAGATATCTGTAATATCCTTCAGACTTCAATTGATCCTAAAAAACTTTCTACTTTCATCATACAGAAAGTAATATGCGATAGAATGAATTAAATTATTTTTATATTATATGTGGGTATATGGTATTGTATTGTCAATTTTTTTGTTGGTCTAATGACTAACATGATACTCCCACGCCCATACGATTTTGATATTCAAAAACCCAAATAGTTTTCCTTCGCAGATTGACGGAACCACGATTAATATTAAGCCGCAGGTCCGTTATATCCTGAAATAGCATACAATATTGATGTAAGGACTTAATAAATTAAGGCAATATTTTCAGTTCCACTCAGTTTAGTGTCTAGCCGAACGTGGCCACCATGCGCCAGACCTCGCCCCGGGAGATGTGTGAACTAAATTGTTGTAACCAATCCCATAAAGTAAGTCTATGGCAGATAAACATGGAGACGTCAAGTTATACACTCTATCGGGCCTTGCAGCCATGGAATTTCAAGAAAATGTTGACCTACATATTTTCTGCAACACACATATTTTTACATTGACAATGAAATGGAGACTGCCTTTTACCAATACATTTTACAATAAAGTTTAAGTTTTGTTTTGTATGTTTACAATTTTATGGGTGCTCATTGGTGAAATAAACAATTATTATTATTATTATTACCAGTGCAGAGTAATAGAATATTGATATATATTTGTTTTAGTTTGTTTGTTATTTCACGAATTAAACTGCTAAAGAGTCTGATAGTAAATATGTAACTACCTTTTTATATTAAGCGACTTTAAATAAACTCACAATGTGCATACAGATTTTCATTTTTTTTTTCATTTACGTGTATACTAAACTTGAAAATAGAACCACATTTTACGGATTTTATGGCGTTATATTGATACTATTTAATTCTGTGACGATTCGGATAACTTACATTTAGCATCCATCCAGGTCACGGGCAGATAGTGTGTGTATTTTTACCATTTAATAAACTCAAATTTAAAATAAAAATAATCATTACAATCTAAAATTTAATCGAATGGTGAATTGAGAACCTCCTTTTTATCTTTATAGATAATAAACATGTACCAAATAAATATTTTATACTACATACATTAGTTTAACGGTTATTAATAATGTTCTATGTGAAGATTTATTAATAACCCTTTATGTAACTTAAAAGCTTCGTAACAATTTTGTTCCAAACTTGACTTGTGAGTTTGTTAACCTTTAGCGCGTCGTTTCATATATATCATTTAGTTTAACCTTAATTGGGTTTTTGGGTCTTTTGAAGTTAGTCCTACATCATATTAAGTTAACAAGTTAGAAAGTTACGTTAACAATGTAACGTAATGTAATCAACTGTTTCGAAGTTATTTTTAACCATACCACTTATTCTCATCTTACAGTTTCCATGATCATAAATAGCATTTTATACAAATTCATGAAAACAATCAATTTATTGTTCTTTTATAAAAAAAATATTTTTACACATACGAATACATACATATTTCTTAGACTTATGTGAATCGGGATTGGAATAACACTTATTTACGGATTTTATCTCAGTACATTAATATTATATTAATCGTGACGTTTCGGATTTTTACAGCATTCATGGTTACGGACAAAAAAGCAATAAAAAAACGCAGTTTTATTTCATATGTTATTGTAGTGATTACTTTTTTATAGGCTATCAATATCCTATTGATCTTTTGACGAACAATAAAATAGAATTTAATGTGATGGAGCTTCCAAAACTTCTATTCATAATTTTTGTGTCAAACTTGTTTTACTAAGTCCGCTGAATGCGCTCATTAATTAAATAAAAACTCATTACGTCTAACCTTCTTTGTTTTAGTTTTTTAATAAAATTTATAAGCCTTCGGTTAATTGGATTTTGATAAGCAAATCCTATTATATCTTTTTTCCTCGTCCTGTTTCCAGGAAACGTGCTGACTTAAAGAGTTGACAGATTTATTAGGACGGGAAATTTAGAAAAAATAAATGCTTTTAAAAAATAAATCAAAAACGATTACCTTGACACGCGTATTGATCCGAGATATTTGCTCGTCATCAAATTCCTTTGATTAATTCCTTTGAAAAAAAGAAAAAGGGGTAGATTGGGAGTAGTTAAATAATATTTTATCTCTCTTCATTTAAGGCACTTGAAGATCTTTTGACAAAATAATGCTTTTTATGAGTATAAATAAGGCATATTTTTTTTGTAGTTGTTTACAGCGCCAGATTCCGAGTTACTTTAAATTGTTGTAATTGGCTTATATTGATTTCTTATACTTACTTACGCGAATATGACGATATTAAGACATTGAAACAAAACAACTTTTTACAAGCAGCAATTTATGGAGATTAAATAATATCAATAAATATACCACGACAGAATCTATAAAAAAAATATTTTTACGTCCAATGTTCACGTAAGTGTAAAATATAAGTACCAATGTTAAGAGTAACAAAAAACCTCAATTTGAGCATTTTGTAGCTGTATTGTCACTTTCCGTAATATTGAACTGATTGAACTTAAAATACTCTGGCTAATGATAGCTGTACATCACTGCCTAATCCTTTGAAGTAACACGAGCGCGACGATATGTTGTTCAGTAACATATCCCAACTTAATTCATTCAGCCCTCTACGCAAATAAAACAGAGCCCACTTTTATTATTTCTATCTTACAGTCATACTATCAACAGGACCACAGACCCTCAAAAGGGACTCAAAGCTCATAAAAATAAAACATGTCCCGAAAAAACTCGTTAACTTTGTTTTATTTTAATAAATACGCCCTTTGCCGTTTATTTTTAAACCAAAAGAGGTGCTGGTTGACAGTTTATCCAATTAGACATAATTATGAAATAACGCTGGATATTCACGCCAGCCAAACACTTTACACCCCAGTATAGAGGCTCTATTACGGGATTCGTATAACAATAGATATTTGAAATTGAACAGAATTGGCCTGTTTCAAGCTGTACGCCAAGCTCTACTCACCAGTATAGATGCCCTAGTCTATCTGTCTTTGTAACAACTGAAACAGAACTGCCTTCGGCGCTGTGATTGACCAACTCCACTCTTTACCAAACGTTTTATTTCCCGGTGCAAGGGCCCTAGTCTGAGTTGACTTGTAACAATTGAACTTAAACGCGATGCAGAACGCAAACGCATTCTGCATGGCAAATAGCTCCCCCAGAGCTTTTCACCAAACGGTTTATTTCAAGAAAACTCACATTAAGCATGAAAGCATTCTAGAAACAATCGAAACTTGAAATTACATTCGGCGCTCCTATTATGAATGAGAAAGTTTTATCTTAATACTCAATACATTTATTGCACTCCACAAGTTACATAGATGTTACATAGATGTTACAATATAATTAAAAGAAACATGTGTGGGCCTTGTTGGGCACGGAAAATCGATACACATCACTGTGTGATATCTTCATAAAAGTAGAAGTTGACTGACTCACTGACATATCAACGCAGGGCCTAAACTTCATATAAAAGGGTTAGAAACTTGAAATAACTTTGCACAGGGGTTTAGTTTTATAATGTAGGGGAGCACTAAGAAAGGACTTTTGGAAATTCACCACCTAAGGGGGTAAAACAGGGGTGCAAAGTTAGTATGAAACTTTGCCGTTTATTGAGTTATTCGAGTGATTTCTTTTTTTCGTTATATTACACATGGATGAAGTCGTGGGAACCAGCTAATATAATATGAACTCGTTTACATTTCGTTTGTCAATTAAATTTACATTATTTGTAAGGCAAAGAAACCACAAATGATTCAGCAAGTCTTTCGATTGAAGTAGTTACCTTTCAGCCAGTACAACCTAACATAATGGCTCATTCAGACGTCAAGTCGAAAAATGTTTTATGCATATAAGACAGACTGTTGTCCAATTACCTGATAGGCCCTAAGTCCTCTTTCACGACACCCCAGGGAAGTACCGTCCTGTCCTTTTCATACATCTCTCATAAAGGTTACTTTTTATGAAGACGTGCTCCAATATTATAATATGCTCCTTTCATATTCATTCATTTCTTTATAATCCTTTGCCTTTTCTTCATTATATTCTGACCCTTAATGCCTCACAGCTAGGCGTAACCTCTTCTAGATAGCACTAAACTCCACATACCATCAAGAAAATTTCTCAAAATTGCAGCTTTCCTCACGATGTTTTCGTGTTTATGTGCGCATTTTTCACATGCTCTAACGGTGAACGTTAGAGCATGTGAAAAATGCGCACATAACTTTCGAGACGTCTGTGTTGCTTATTACGGTGGAAATTCCGCTAAATATATAATTAAATACTAGCTTGCACCGACGGCTTTGACCACTCAATATATAGATAAAAAGTAGCCAATGTGTTAATCCAAGTACTAAACTACCTGTTTGTCAAATACCTTCCTAATCCATTAAGCGGTTTTTGTGTGTAAGAGTACACATTACATATAAGTGGCATACAATGTATTTAATAGTAATATTTTTTGAATATCGAACATGCGTGAACAAGAACATTAAAAAGGTTTCTCCGATGAATCAATTTTCTTCAATGCGATGGAGTGCTTGTATGTGTAATTGAATAACAACATCCGAAGCAGCAATCTAAATAATTTTAATTAAAATTAAGTACCTACCTCAACGGAAAGGTATTCGTATGGTAATTGAGTATAAATATATACACGATATTTATCATTTGATTATCATTCGCTGATATGAATATACAAAACATGGAGAAAAAACCTGCGTAGGAGAGTCAATGGGCTTTTAATGAGAAATATTTACATTATTTTTACTTAATACCTATTTAATAATTAATGATTGTATTAACACAGTCATACATACACCACTCACCCTTTTTCTCGGAAAAAAGGCAAATAGATGTGAGACTGCGTGTTAGATGAAAACGTAGGTACATTGTCTGAATATCTATTCGATTCAGTGGTTATTTTTAATTCTACTTACGATACAAGTACAAAATTAAACGTCCTTATATTTTTTTCTATTCACATATTTTGTATTTCAAAAGGTCAAATGACTTACAGAAACATAGACAATTTAATTACATTAATCTATGATGAAATATTTGGCTAGAAAGATACAACTTCCTTCATAAACATAGGTATTTGCTAATATAACAGACGTGTGTTTATATAGGTTTGTCAGACGATATGGACCTACCATATATGTGGTAATGTTTAAGCTACTAGTCCGAACAGGTTGTGGACTAACCGCCTGGTAACCGCGTATCGACATGGCAACCAATTTCCTTTGGCTAACGTTTACACTAGAAAATACCGACCGTACATCGTACGAAGTCCAACGTGCCTTTTTTGTTAGTCTGTTCGTTTATTTATTTCTGGCGTATATTACAATGTAAATAGTCTTTTTTGTTGTCTTGTTTAAAATGTACGAGATGGTTAAAAATAAAATTGCTATTAAAATATGATTTAGCCGCTTCGCGTCGCGTCGTGCAGGCAAGGGATTTTTATTTTATTTGAAGCATTTTTTATTATGTACTAGATTTTGTTCGCTCTTATTGATTTTAAGAAATGCACACACTATGCAATAGTTTTGCCAATAATTATCAACTCCTGAGAAATTAATCAACTATTCCTCAAAATCGGGTCAGGAGGAAGTTCGTATAAGGAAACAATGTGAAGCAATAAACACTAATTCTACGCAGATGAAATCGTGAACAAAAGCTAGTTTTTCATAGTTTCACATTTGACCATCAATGCCCGCCCACATGAAAAATTCACCGTGTACCTACATTCTGCTACATGATGAAATTTAGAATAAACATTATGTATGTATAATACCTTCTCAAGCTCCAGCATAACAAAGGAACCCGTACGTTTGAAAACCATAGTTTTTCTGAAAATTGCAAATAAATTTTAATACTTTATTGTTGGCCAACAAGAACGCTAATCGGCACAACAATGAACGGGTAAAAGCTTAACTGAAAAGTTATTGTAGCAAATGTGTTGACGCCGACTAAGTTAACGCGAGATTATGCAAATATTCGATAGGTGCAAATGTTACGCGCCACTAAGCTTAGCCGGTTAAATCCGTGCTTAATTAATTAACTAAAATCCCCCGTATGCTAAAATATTTATTGAGATTTACATCCGCAACTGCAAATGTGATTATTCGATTTATTATGTATGTTTATTATTATTTAAATATTATTACTCTCTACAACATCTCCTCCAAAATCTCTTCGTTGAATAAAATTGTTATATAATAAAAAACAACACCTAAATCTTTATCAGGTATAGGTTTGCTTTTGACCACGATATCACCTGATGGTAAGTGACGATGTAGTCTTAGATGAAGCACATTTACCTAAAAGATACATCAATTTGCAAAAGCATAATGAAACACATAGCCCGAAGAATCGCCAAACTTAAGTGGCAGTGGGCAGGGCACATTGCTCGAAGAGTAGAAGTAATTATTTATTATCGTCATTTAATGGTCAGGAAATACTGCATGATATTTTTATGAATCAAAGATGATAAAGTATCCGATATGATAGATAGCTAGGAACTTCAGAACTGAAAAATCGGAGGGGATAATAACTACATTTAATAAATATTGTATTTTCTTTGTAAATTAAGTAAATCTCTTGGTCAATAATTTAATATATTTTTGAGTGATTTATCTATGTTTGGCTATGCAGGCTACATATATCATATTTTAAGTTAAGCATTTGCCAACAAAGTTAAGTAATAAATATATTCTATAATTAACACGATACCTACTAATTTAACAAACTGAAGGCTTTGAAACTTTCTCGTAACCTCTGCCTTCAGGCGAAGAAAAGTTTATCTTTAAGGCCCGACCGTGATGTGGTATATTACGTAACGTAATCGACGAAATTTATCTATAGGTACTACTTTTACCCAAAGCTTTGAGTCTAATAATTAGACTTTGAGATAAAAGCTTTGGGTAAAAACTAATTTAAATAGACTGACGAATACAGATAGTTTTGACTTAAAATTCATATTCTTAATTGGTCGTAAGTACGACTGCTGACCTAGAGGTCTTGGGTTCAAGACCTACCTATTGGAACCGTGCAACTAGTTTTGACAATCCAAAAGTATTAATTGAAATAAACATTTGCCTTTGACAATTTGTAGGTCAAGCAGTGTTAATGGGCTTCCCCTTAAAATTGGTTATATCCTATAAAGATGACAATAGGCTCACCTCCTATTACATGGGACCTAAAACATACCGGCAAAATGTAGGTGTACTTTAGTGCACCACTGCCGAACCCTTTATGGACGGCAAACGTGACGGTATGTTATGTTATCTAATTATATTTCCCTATGAATACCATTGTTTTACTAATAACTACAGTTACTGACACATGCAGATTTTTCTAAGTATGTCAAACGTTATAATTTTAATAAATTCCTGTCATATACGGCTGTGCATAATCCAGCAATGTGGTGAATTGGCACTTGCATTTCCGTAACTAATTACTAAACATGGAGGTACACTTAACTACTAATATACATGTGTATATAATGTTAAATTTACAGAGCACGTTCAAATTAAATGTGGTTGATTTCGCTTGATGAAGTTGCTACGGTATGCAATGTCACAATTGCAAATTAGTTAGTTATTTAGTTGCAATAAATGCGCTGGTCACTTTTGAGGTATCTAGATCAATAAAATATTCTGGTATTTAAGTATGATATTTTGTGTGTGAATTGGTTTGTGATAAAACATTCAAATACAATATATATCTCAATAAAGGACAGTCATGGCTAAAAGTAATCCCCCTCTTGGCTTATTCAGGCCGCCGCGCACCGTATTGCAATGTGCGGCTCTTCCTATCCTCTGCTGCCGAGATGAGAAGAGTCTTGGTCTTCAGGCTTGGCGTTGATGGCAAGCTTCTGTATTTTTGTGTTAGCAGAACCCGAAAAGTAGTCTACGGATTATCTTGAAATTGCTACACGGTGTACTTTGTTTGTTGTTTTTTTTTTGTATACACACACAAGGCAAAGGGGTAAATATGCCTTATATACTTAGTGCTACCGAACCGAGCTAAATAAATCTAGCGTTTAATACCAACTGATACGAACCAGATTCGATTATTACACGAAATTAAGTACCTTACCGACATCAATCAGTCTTATATATAAAAACCCAATAACTGCCTACAACGATCTGAGAAGTAAAAATACACATGCAAGAAATACATTACACTCCAAAAGCCCATTTGGCAGCGTGACTCCAACAAAAAGAAGTCGTTAGCAGTTCAACACTAGCACACGCTACAGAGATTATAAGATAGGAAAATTCAGTGTTTGAGCCTCAGTAAGTCTAATTTAAAACCTATTCTGACCATTGAAGTAGTGTTCAATGCCAGAACAAATTTACCAAAATTGTTCCTAGATTGTTATAATTTATTGCTCGCGTGATTATGGATTTTTGTTGTGGATATTTTGAAAATGAATAATAACGGTTCTGAGTTTTGAAAGATCTGTTTATTTTTTGTTTTACTAAAGTTGAATTAATTACCGACGGCTTAAAATTACTAACGTTTATTAACGCGTAATTCTCAAAAGATATATTTTTTTGATTATTGTGATTTATGTAATTTTATGTTTGAGTTTAAGAGAAACTTAAGTTTTTTTTTCCATCGTGTTTTTGTGTTAGTATTAAGAAAAAATGAGTTAAGGCTGAGGGTAAATATATGTTTCTAAAAAAGCGTCGAATGCCGAATAATTTTAAACAACGTTAAATTGTCATTTCCGAAACCAAACTAGCTTGTAATAAATCTTGCAGAGGAAATCGTTTTATCACGTTTAGTTTAATCAATAACTGGATGGCAGATGCAACAGTTGGGCCGGTTTTCAACGTGATATTGCGTCGATTTATGGTCGGATCATAATGTATATAGTTTATATATTATATAGTATGAGTCAGCCTCGGTACACATGTGAAATAATACGAAGAATTTCAAGAGCATCAATTTATATCAATCATGGAAAACATTTTAATAGTTTCCTGTTTATAGCCGCACCTGGTTGATAGAAGAAAAAACTATAAAGAAAAGCGTTTATTTAATCCAGATATTGCTTCCTCAATCACTGAGTGATCATGAAACAAAAAACTTAAGCAGATAGGTTATTTCTTTAAAAGATATTATAATAATAAAAAAAGATTTAGGGAAATGTCCATAAGATTAGGTATAAGAAAATTAACACTGGCAACACCGCTAAATACAGTGAATTCTGTTCCTTATTAAAGCGCTTTTGACATAAATGACAATGTTATACATGAAAACAATCAAATTGATTGATCGTTTTCACGTGTTGTTCAAAAAGTATTTTATCATGATTTATTATCAATTGATCTGTAATTATTTATGAGTAATTTAAAACCACGGGCCCCAATCTTATTAATTTTTAGTATTTTCAGTATTTTATGGCTGACTACATACATACTACATATAAAGCTAGGTTTACGTACCTGTCTGTAACAGCCTATAATTGCTAAGTAGACTTCAAAATTTAACATACCGTAATTAAAATATAATTGTAAGAAACCTTTTAACCAAATAAGAGCATGAATCGTTTAATCTATACACAGACGCAGTTGATACGTCACCTCCATGTCTATTTATTTCACTACTCAACATATCAAAGGTTTCCAACGAAATAAACCGTTTTCGCACATCACTTGTTTAAATTGTGAAGGGTACCCAGCCCCTATCACGATAGTACTAAGGGTCCAATAGATTGTCGATAGATGCTACCCTCTAGTGTTTAGATAATGGCCGCTTTCCTTTGTCTGTTTATCTATTAAACGTCCGCGCCAGTCGGGACAGAAGCTGACTCCAGATCTGATTTTATATATGTACCTACTATTTAAGTACGTATATATATCGAATATAAAAGTTCAGCAAAAGATTCCCAATCATTTGTAGATATTTTTTTCTTATCCCGAATATATACCTTGGAGGAAACATCGCGTTGCTCTATGATGGACTAACTACAATGAAACTTGCGAAAGTTCATAAAATAATGTTACACATGACTTGTTAAAGTGTCTTTAAAAGATAGATCTTTTAAAGACACTTTTACAAGTCATGTAAATAGATTTACATAAATAAACAATCATTCAATCATTCATTCATTTATTTTGCAGTTTTTGGAGGTTTATCTCGCCAAATCTAAATTTAAACCGATTGCAGGTCAATTACAAATTTTGTGTCTAAATTCTAGTCTAATGAATATTATTTATTTCATTTTAAATAGAATACTTACACTATGCTATAATGTGCTAATACAAGAGTCCTTTTGTTGTGCGCCAGAAAGACATGTAAAAGTTAAAAATAAAACAATAATAAAGTAAGGAGTTTGCTCACGTAACAGTAGGTACAATCAAAAACGCGCAAACCAAAATTTACGTCGAACAACGTCACAAAATATTTCACATAATGAATTATTACTCGTCCCGGGTCAAGGGTTTGGATCTCATTAGGCAAACAACAGTAATCACTAATGACAACGGATTGTGTTACATCACTTTTGGGTCCTGTGTACATTCCCTTATTCCCAGTATATGGACAAAAGTACCACGCATTTGGAGTAATGCGTTACCTGATGTTAAATATTTACAGTTGTCCCTAACATTAGGTTACACACAGTTAAAAATTGATGCGGTCTTCAAGTACAGCCCACTCAAGTGTACAGACAGCGGCACATCAACGTAAACCCTATACATATCTATAACTACGATACGCTATAGAGTGTTAGAAAGAAAGTATCTTTGTCAAGATTGGTGGAATTTTCAAAGTTTCTACAATTGTCCAATAGTTGCACATTCTAATAATTGGGAGCCAATTATCATATCTCACTAGGAATAAACCACACCCACTCGACCTTGCGCGTCCACCATTGCTCCCGAGTTTTCCCGATCTTTCACGAAATTAAACGAAAGCTGTTACGTACGCCATTTGATGCCAGTGTTTCCACAATGAGGAGAATTTCCCCTTTTTAAGGGAAAATTACGGTCCAGAGGATGATAAAAAATGGAAAGAGTTAAAAGGAGAAATCGAGGCTTATCTTGGATAAAGCGTAGCCTAAAACATGGCGGAACATTTCACAACTAATTTTTCGATACAGAGTCACAGTGGCGACACCTGTGCATATTTTATATATTTCTGGTATAACCAGAAATATATAAAACATGCACTAGTGTCGCCAGTTCCTTTTATACGGTAACACTACGGTAATGGTATAGGTCTAAGGGCACACAAATTTATAAATATAAGTATTAAATAATATAAAATATATAAATAAATAAAAATATATATAATTATATATAAGAATATGAATAAATAAGAATACGAATGTCGAGCAGATTTTTACTACTTGTGAAAAAACTACAGCAGTATAATTTTTGGGGAAAAAAAGTGCTGAGAAGGGGTAATCTCAAATGGAAAGTGGAAACACTGGTTGGAGTATTTGGATATTGGAATCTATACTAATATTATAAAAATGAAGAGTTTATTTGTATGTTTCTTTGAACGCGCTAATCTTAGGAACTACTGGTTGGAATTGAATAATTCTTTTTGTGTTGGATAGTCTATTTATCGAGGAAGGTTATCGGCTTTAGAACATCACGCTACGACCAAAAGGAGCGGAGCACAAATGACGTTTAAAAAATAAATGACCATCCGTGCGAAGCCGGGACGGGCCGCTAGTTATTGGCATAATTGGAATCGTACTGTCTGACGTGAGAATCAAAAACACGATATCTCAGAAATACCAATTTTGAGATCAGGGCTTTTAAAACTTTTTTGGTTTTTGATATGCCATAAATACCTTAAATATATCTAAATTATATCTCCGTCTACATACTATAAAAAAAAAGAATATAGGGATAAATGTAACTGCCTCGAAATAATCAAATAAAGGCTTTAAGGCAATTTACACGATTTACACGTCACCTGATACTTAATTATAAATATAATTATGGCGCCATAATTAAACCAAATAAATATAATTATGGCGCCATAATTAAACCAAATAAAAAGGGGAAGGAATCATAGCGCTTCGATTGAGTGGATGCCGGGTGAATGATATTTGTTGGCAGACGGATATAACGGTGAGTTATATTTTTTGTAATTATAATTTTTAAATTAAATTGAAAATATGTGTCAATGGTGTTTTTCTATAGAATTTTCGAAACTAATTTACGCTTTGTAATTGATTTATAATGGGCAAATAAACTATAGCTATAGTTTCGTTCCAGAAAACTGTTTACTTTTGGCTTCGGCGGTGGGAAGAAAGTGGAACCTTGAAAGCCCACCGCCGCCAACTCTGCGCGAGAGCCACTACGGCGCGCGGCGCGGCGACCGACGATGCGGCTATGATCGCTGCAGACTCTGCCGATCCTTTTTTGACCACACGAGTCACTTCAACTTACAGCGTGAGTCCATGTGTGGCTTGTTATTACACACACCACATTTATCACCTAAACTTATTCATAAAATATGGTTTTCTTAAAAAGTGAATAACAAAACTGATTAAATTTACTTAATAGACTTGCGCGCGTTAAACCAGTTTACGTGAGCGCCGAGCGCCCTTTCAACTAGAGTAGGTAGTTATAAGGGCGCTCGGCGCTCACACTCAAACCGGTATTTCGCGCGCCGCGCGGCCAGCCTCGGTAGTTGTTATTATTATTACCTTTGACGACCCGTTTAGCTCAGCGGTAGTTGACGCTGTCTGTTGTGATATGGGTTCCGGGTTCGAATCCCGGTAGGGACAAATGTTTGTGTAATGAGCTTCAACATTTGTATCCGAGTCATGGATGTATCTATGTATAATATTAG
Source organism: Craniophora ligustri (assembly GCA_905163465.1). NCBI lineage: Eukaryota > Metazoa > Arthropoda > Insecta > Lepidoptera > Noctuidae > Craniophora > Craniophora ligustri. The sequence continues at coordinate 12,673,884 of LR990961.1, forward strand.
GCAGTTACAAAAAATATATATACATATATGTAGTATATCAACCATCTAGTATCCGTAACACAAGCCTCGTTGCTTAGCACGGTACCAGATGGCGCTGTTTAATAATGTCCAGAACTATTTATTATTTATTAATTATATATATCAGATAAATCGTCAGTTCTTTATTAAATAAATCGCGAATGTAGATTAGTTAAGTTAGGCCCGTACCTACTAATTTCTTACACTTAGGCGAATATTTTTTATGGATTTGATCCCGGTATATTGATACTACGGGTAGACTGCCCGTGACTATGGATGCTGATAAGGATCCGAAACGTCGCGTCGGGTTAATAGTAATAGGTAAATAGTATTTTCAGTTTCAGTAGCGGGTTCGAGTCCTGCCTGAGGTTGAATTTTTCTTTCTTAATAAAAATTTAAAAATCTTAGCTTGAAATATGCTAAAAAATACAAAAAGATTGTATAAAGGTAATGCAATATCATCCGGAATCTACTCGCTGTAAAGGGAGTATTCTGGGTCGGACAGAATTGTCCAATAGATGTTGCTATGTCGCCGTAAAACATAAGTAACATAAAGAAGGCAAAATTCAACACATCAGGCGGATACCTCGGTGGCTCAGTTGGCAGAGCGTCTGGAATACTTATCCAGGAGACGCGGGTTCGAGTACCGCCTGAGGTTGAATTTTTCTTTCTTAATAAAAATTTAAAAATCTTAGCTTGAAATGTGCTAAAAAATACAAAAATAAGATAAATAGTAGTTTTAGCCCCGTACTATTTTATCACAATAAAGAATCTTATGTAAATTTTCTTTGTTTTAGATTTCAATGGACTCATGGATATATTCAGGAGGCGCCTGAAGGACGACGGAAAAAAAATGCTTTCAACACCCAACCAAGATTTTAATGAGTTTTGTAGTAGGTAGTTGTTTATAAGTTTTCAATTATATAATATAATTGAAAACTTATAAATAACTACCACCTACCATCCTAAACAACAACTAATATAATTTATACTAAATAAAAATATTAAGATTATTATTCCGCATTGTATTTTGATATTTTTGCCGCGATTTCTCACGGATCCCATATCCTTTTCTGTCAGTACCCATGACAACGTGTTACATGCAACATTTCATGATGATGCGTAACTAACAAAGAAAGTAAAAAACTCATATTTGGCGCGTATTTCACGAAAGCACTGCAGCACGAAACATTGCAAGCAAGAACTGACAAAACGCTATTTATCTCTTTCGCACGAATCGCGCTGTCGCTGCTCATAATGCGTTCAAGGTCAATGTGGGGTAACTTGACGTGCTGGCGACTGTACATTAAGCTTTATTTCCTATTCAATATTAAAACGAACCTTTTATGAATGAGGTCTCTCTGGAAACGATATAATTTTATTTAAGGACATACCATCATGTCTTTATCTCCGAAGAATTAGGCAATAGTTTTTTTTATAAATATTATTCATGGACTATACTTGAGCGCCCCTTCACCTGATCAACTGTTCTGCGATCTACGATGAAAAGCGCTTACCAACAAGAAACCGATTTACTTATAAACTCCCAGATTATATCTATCGAGGAAGACTCACTCAGGAAGAGCTTTCAACAAAGTGGACTTAAAGCGTTTCGTTCCGGTTTTTGAAACGTCCATCACGAATTGATATCGCTTTTTCGTGAAAGTGTAGGTAACTACCTCAGATCGGTGGTATGTGTGTGGGATCTATTATTTATCAGTGGCAAGTCAGTTTGCCATAAACTGGGCATAAATTTAAACTCCAAACTGCCACTGAAAATTTAATAGAAAGTCGCTTTAACCTCAGAATCGTCTAACGGGGTAGTTTTGATCGCTCGCGTGTAAAAAAAAGCCAGTGTTGTATTAATCTGTATATGCTAGGTATATTACCTACTGTAAAGTTTCATCAAAATCCCTTAAGTCGTTTTTGTGTCAAAGAGTAACAAACATCTTCACGTCCACACATTGGAACTTTTACAGTTATATTAGTAGTAAGAGTACCTACTTACCTTAATAAACGAGGCTATATTCACTATATAACAGGACCTGTAATTTCGTAATAAGTATTCTACGTAGATATGCTATCTTTTGATACACATTATATGTATAAATCTGTATATAAATTAACTCATGGTTCTTACTGACAAAGATATAAACTTCAATACAGATTGTACATAGACTGTATATATTAATACATGGGGCTTCCAATCGATTCCCGGTGAATTGGTATTTCTCTCCGAATGTGAAGCCATGCAAAGGCCTTTGAAACCAAAATGAATGCTATTTGACTATGTAAATTCAGTGACCAAAGCTGTTTCACTCGACAGACTCTTCAATTAACATTACAAACAAATCATTTGAGCTCTTTGACACAGGCACGCCTGGAGATATGTTTGGGCGTAAAGAAAATAATCTATCAAGGTCCTAAAATAAAAAAAATATGAATATATATCTTACTACTTACACGAATACTAGACTTCGAAATAAATCAACTTTTTTTCGGATTGTATCGCGGTATATTGATATTATTTAATCCCGATGTTTCGGATTTTTGTCCTCGTCTCTGACCTTGATGCTATTAATAAAAATAATATATGATTAAAAAAGTATATGAATATATAACTATCAATCAATTACTACTTGCTTATTAGTATTTGATTGATAGTTATAAATTATCGTTATGCTTTTCTATTACTTCTAAATTAACCGGGACACTGTGCTTCAAAACGTGAACACGTCCCCGACATGTCACCGTACTTATAATAACATTAATTATTGATTTATACCACTCGTCTATGAGCTCTACCAGATATATAACGGTAGGGGAGTAGAAAGCTCTGGACGAGCTAAATCAGTAAGCATTTTAAAATTAAAATAAGAAACATTCTGTACACTAAAATACAATAGGAAAAGAATATCACCAATTAAGTTTCTAATACTTATCTATTGTTCTCAGGTACGATCCCATGTTACCATGTTGGACGACCTCATGCCAACGGTAGCCACCAATAGATCTACGGCGTCTGGCTACGATCAGAACTTCGTGGTGACCTACTTCGATGAAGTCAACCACCAGTATGTGAACAGCACTTACAATAATGCAACGGAGGTAAGATTACATTACAACATTATATATTTAAATACATATGTATATCCAACCAAATATCATACTTTAATACATTATACATACCACATACATACATATCATACTTTATTTGGCAAATTTTTATTTTTTATATTAGTCAGTAACTCAGTATATAGTAGTTGTCAGGACAAGGTATAAGAAAAATTATGGAAATTCCACGAGAAAGTTTTGATATTTGTGTATTAAATGTGTTTTTATGACATTTTTGTATAAATTGATTCATGTTAGTAACCAACGAATATCTAAATAGTCTTTGTTAGTAACAGAAAGGTAGGTAGGGAAAAAGATACGCATAGGTAGGACGGAAGGTAGGCTAAAAGACACGTAGTTCGATCGGATCTTTGAAGTCCATGGTATAACACTAACGTTTTTCATTTGAGACCTCCTTGTGAGGTGTCGTGGTAAATGAAAGGCATCAGCTTTGGATAACGTCTGCATTTATTCTGTCTTTACAAAGTTAGAGCGTACATGATCTTAATATATTGCTTACTTGGCTAATTCTAAATAAGGTGTTCTTACACACACACCTACAGAATACTACTAATGATACTTACCTTACTTACATACACTACACCTCCGGGGGTAAAAGAAAAAAAAAGAAATAGAGCTCGTTTCTTTTTTTTTTTTTTTTTTACATTAAAGTAAAATATGTACTAATATTTATTATTAACTATGGAACAATTTTGTTCTATCCTTATGAATCAATTCCATTTTATTATGTTTTAGAATTTTGACATTAGAGCCCATATCCTCTATCACATTATAAGGGCCCTCATAAATATTATTCAATTTCTTTGTTCCTTCACTTTTGACTAAAATTAAATCGTCTTTACTGTAAGTAACAGGATTACATTTCTTATCATATGCTAATTTTCTATTCTCCTTACTTGTCTCTAAATTATGTTTAGCTTCTTTTAGCGCTACTTGTAGCCTATATCTTAAATCTAAAGTGTAGTCATTGGAGTTGTATAATGGTTCTACTTTATTACAATTCTTAATATTATTAGGTATATTACATGGCCTGCCGAAAATTAGTTCGAAGGGCGTGTACTTCGTCTCTGAGTGGACCGTATTGTTATAGCTAAAACACCAGAACGGTATCCAGTGTGACCAGTCATAGCCGTTATTGCCTGAATAAGTCCTTAGAAAAGCGCCTAAATGCTTATGAGCATTTTCGAGTGAACCGATTGATTGATGGTGGTATGCGGTGGACGTTAATTTTTCTATTTTTAATAATTTGCAAACTTCTACCATAGTGCTTGAAATAAATTCTGAACCTCTATCAGTCGCTATAACTTTAGGTATACCGAAACGTAAGACAAAATTTTGTATAAGTGATCTTGCTACAGTTACGGTTTCTTTATTTTGTATAGGATAGGCTTCAATAAATTTTGTAAGTTCACATTGTATCGTTACAAGGTAACAATTTCCATTCTCGTCTTTATCTAAAGGACCTACCAAGTCTAAAAATATTTTTTCAAAACCTGACGACGCGGTCGTTGTGATCGTCATCGGCTGTTTTGTGTACCTACTATATTTAGTCTTCTGACAAGTGGAACACTTTCTTACATAATCAAGAACATCTTTATCGATACCTGGCCAGAAATATCGTCTTTTGATGTTGTTAGTCATTCTGCGCACACCAGCATGGCCACTGGTTGGCAGTAAATGATAGTCATTTAGAATATATTGTTTTTCATTGTCGTTTTCTATTCTTTCTATTCCTCTTAGTATGCATACTCTAGGACCGGTCCAATCTTTTAATGTTTGTATTTCACTACACAAACCTTTTATAAACTCTTCATTTTCTTTATTTTTAACTATGCATACTTCTTTTACTTTTATAATATTGCTAAACTTCTCTAACTTAGTCACAAATTCGACTCGCGAGAATTGTGCTCCGAAGTTGAGGTTAACACATAACAACATTTTACTAGGTACGTAAGCAAGACACTCGTCTTCAGCGCTTATCAAATTATCTCTTCTATATTTATCCACTTTATTTTTTTCTAGCAATATCATCTCTACGACGTCACTCGGCTTCCTCAGTAACTCCACGACTCTAGGCTGATCAGACCCTACGTCGGTAGATTTACTAATTGGCGGTGACACATTTTTACTCTTCTCAACCATTCCTTTTTTTTGTGCTCTAGTCATCACATTTATTTCCGAAATTTTCTCATTGATACTCTTTAATTCACTGGAAGTCACATTTACTCTGGATAATGCATCCGCGACTACATTATCCTTTCCTTGCACATACACTATTTTAAAATCATACTCCTCAAGGACTAAGCGAAATTTCAACAGTCTGCTAGAAGGATCTTTCATGCTAAACAAATAAATAAGGGGTTTATGGTCTGTCATTATAATAAAATGTCTGCCGAATAAATATGGTCTAAAATATTTTACTGCCCAGACTATAGCAGTAAGTTCTTTTTGTATTGTGGGGTAGTTTAACTCTGCCTTATTCAAAGGTCTACTGGTATATGCTACGGGTCTTAGGTCATTATTACATAAAACTGCACCAATAGCTACACCTGATGCGTCAGTCTGTAAAATAAATTCGTTAGATTCTGAGAAATCTGGGTACTGAAGTATGGGTGGGCTACTTAACTTTTGCTTCAAGATCTCGAAAGAAAGTTGACATTCAGCTGTCCAATTGAAAACAATATTCTTTTTGCACAATCTATTTAAGGGTAATGTTATCTCAGCAAACGATGGTACAAATTTACGATAGTAATTGCAGAAAGCTACAAATCGTTTCACTTCATCTACGTTTTTGGGTACTGGGTAATTTTGTAAAACTGTTGTTTTTCCTGGATCCGGTAATACTCCATCAGCAGAAACTAAATGTCCAAGATACAAAATTTCCTTCTTTAAAAATTGGCATTTATCCGGATTTAGTTTTAAATTTACTTTTCGTAACCTTTGGAGTACATCTATTAAATTTTTATTATGAGAATTTAGATTTCGCCCAAAAATAATCAGATCATCGAGATAAATAAAACATTTGTCATACGTCAGACCAGACATAGCTATTGCCATGACTCTACTGAAATTACTACAAGAAGTTTTAAGTCCCATAGGAAGACGCTTTAATTGATACTGACCCGAGCTAGTGGAAAAAGCAGTATATTTACGACTTTTAGGGCATAAACTAACTTGATAATAACCTTGATTTAGGTCTAAATGAGTGAAATATATTGACCCTGAAAGTGAGTCTAAGATGTCGGTGATGTTGGGTAGTGGGAATTTATCATCAACTATTACATCATTAAGTTTTCTATAGTCCACTACCAAACGCCACTTTTTACCGCCTTCAGACTTTTTGGGAACGAGTAAGACAGGACTGTTCCACTCACTTGAGGACTCTTCTATTATATCATCATTCAACATTTGTGTAATTTGTCTGTCAATTTCTGGCTTCAATGATTGAGGCAATTTGTAAGGTTTTACATAGCAAGGACTAACATTAGGTTTTAGTGTTATGGATTGTTCGTACACGTTGGTGGTGGCTAATTTATCTCCTGGTAGAAAAAACACATCTGAATATTTTGTGCAAATTGTTTTGAGAGAACTATTTTCTTCAGTATTAAGATGATTTAATTTTAACATTGAAAGTAACGTTTCGGCTCTATTAGCATTGGCATTAGTTTTATCAAAAGAAAAAGTATTATACTTGCTTAGAAATTCAACTTCCGGAGTAAAATTTTCTAATCTTACTTCGTTATCGGTAATATTAAGTATTCTGATCGGTATCTTACGATTTTTTGGTCTAACTATAGCTCCTGCTAAAAAAATATCTTTTTCTATCTCTCTCGAGCAAACAACACAATCGTCTTCTGCATCAATACTTAATTCTACGTAATGGGTCGACTCACTTCGGGCCGGTAATATAAGACAATTATTGGTAACAAACGATAAATCAAGTCGAGGCGAGATAGGTAAATTAATTAGTTTTCCTGCATTATTTACAACTAACACGTTGGTAGCCAAATCGATATTACAGCCATAAGTAGATAGAAAATCTAAGCCTAAAATACCAGTTGCCTTGAAGGGTAAATCTTGAAAAACGTAAAATTTATGAAAAAACATGTCATTATTTTCTGTAATAAGTTTCAGGGTTACAAATCCCAAAGAGTTGATTTGCCCTCCTATACCGTTTATAGTAGTGCTATTATAATTTATACGCATTGAATCATGTAATTCATCTTTCCTAATAATAGATATGGACGCACCCGTATCTACTAAAAAGGAATATATTTTGTTATTACAATAAAAGGACACAAATTGACATCGTCCCTTACAAGCCAAAATATAATTATTAAAATCGAAAAAACTGCTTTCCTGACAAAATTTGAGAATTATCATTGTCATTAGAATCTTGGGAAACGACGCCTTGCACCGATGCTTGCGTGGGTTGTATGGGTTGCGTTAAAAAAACATTACGGCTATAATTATTTCCTCGCCTGTTACCACGCTGGTAATATTGTCCCGTGTTACTATTCGCCTGCGCGAAATTTCTACCGCGGTTATAATTTTGAAATGATCTTCCGTAACCACGGCGGTTATAATTATTGAAAGAACCATAATTACGGCCATATTGACCTTGACCCCTCGGTCCTGAAAAAGGTGCAAACTTACCTTGACCTCCTCTCGAATACTGCATGACATCCGGCTTAGAGGACGTAGAAGGCGTTGATACATCCTCATCCTTAGCACCTTGTATGGCGTCCTTGAGATAACCATAGTTGCGTGCGGCCACGATAGTACTTAGCCTTGAATTTTTCAACCCATCTGAAAATCTCTTAATGGCCATTTTCTCATTTAATGGCTTTAAAATCGCGAATTTTGACGAATCTCCGTCTGCCTGTGAGATGGTTAAATCGGTAAAAAGTTTTTCTATTTCTGAACCATACTCGTCAATTGACCTAAAACCTTGGTTCATATTTTGGAGGCGGGACTGAATAGCGGTAAAAGATTTAGTAGTTAATAAATGTTTCCTTAGATCCTGCACTAAATTAGGAACGGTGTCGTAGTTATTAGATAAACGAAGCTTAGCGTTCTCAGATAGGCGACCTTTAATTACGAATTTTATTAAAAGGTTTTTTCCCGAATTGTCTAACATATCCGCATACATTTCAACTGCATCAATCAATCGTTTCGTGGTGTCTTCTTTACCATCCATAAGGGGAATTAAATTACACGCCGTTCGAATGTCAAATTCCATTTTTACAATTTTTATTTCACCAGAAGGGGAAATACACAATTCACCTATCTTTAAAAATTCACTTTCAATATTATCATAGGTGGTGGACAATTGCGTCACTAATTCAGGTTTCAAATCATGCGATAACGCCGAGTACAATAGTTGCGCTCCATTAAATAAATTTTTAGCCTCTTTCAACTTATTTATTGCAATAGAACCCTTAAATCTAGCTTGCCCTTTCTTTATTAAATATTTACGAATGTCTACCAAATCTTGATATATTTTAATAAACTCATCGGCCATAATCTAAAAATAAAACATAAAGGAATGCAATGATATCATCCTAGCAACTAATTATCTCATTACAATTCATCTAACTGTCTTCCAATCAACGAAAGCAATGCGAAAACATACCATATACGGCACGGGGTATCGGGTTCGGTGAGTCGCCGTGCGCGATTTATGAACTGTTACATGTTAATACATTATAGTCTTATACTAATTACTTACTTGCAAAAACTCTCAATTATGAATTTTACACACAATTCCTTATTTATAGGACGTAAAGTTCATAAAATGACATACCCATAAAAGCACCACTAGTCGTTAGGTATCACTTAATAGTTCAGTAGTATTGATTTTCACGATAGTTTATGTATTACTATTATCGTTCTATCTGTTGTTAACACTATTTTTTTTTCACTTTTCACTCAGTCTCTCATGTAGAAAGAAGAAATAATATATAGGTAATTAATACTCACACGCGCCACAACTTATAACCAACCTACTTTTCTTATTTGGCACTAAACCGTACGCGGTAATTTTATTTTTGGAAAGGTCCGTTTTTTTTTTTTCACTGGGGCGGGTTATCTTCGACACCGTCACGGGGAGCGTGTTTCTTGAAATACATCGACGCCTGTCTACGACGTAAGGACCTACGGTTCATCTGCCTCTCCATCCATTTGACATGCATCTTCTTATAACAATAACAGATAGCATAACATGCCGCAGCCAGTAGGACGATTGTCATCAGGGTGAGTAGTATATTTGTCGTGCCGATGCTGGAGTAGCCCTGCTCGGTTGTCGCACTATTTTTCCCATCACCAGCAGCCGTCTGCGCGATGATTACCTCTTCTCTCGTTTGCTTAGATTGACACATGTTTTACAAAAAAAACCACTTTCGGAATATTTTCCGTAAGTATTAATAATCATAAAAGTTTTTTTTTTTTTTTTTTTTAACTTTCCAAATTACACTCGCGATATGACCTCGAATGCCAGGGTCGCCATGAGGTGTCGTGGTAAATGAAAGGCATCAGCTTTGGATAACGTCTGCATTTATTCTGTCTTTACAAAGTTAGAGCGTACATGATCTTAATATATTGCTTACTTGGCTAATTCTAAATAAGGTGTTCTTACACACACACCTACAGAATACTACTAATGATACTTACCTTACTTACATACACTACACTTGGAGCTATGCAATAAAAATCATTAAGATTGCAGAAGATCGCGTAAAATACACACAAAAAATACAGTCAAATTGAAGACCTTCATTTTGTAAAGTTGGTATAAACTTGGTTATATCGTAATATCGTTTGAAATAATAACTAAATAGCATCGAGCAAGTATAATAAGAAAGATGAATGTTGCACTAGTACTGCATAATATATATGCAAGACCGTGCAATATGTCACTACAAAACGAAGACATTCCATATCATGGACAGAAAATTCTCGTAGTCACTGACGTTGAAAACATCTGTCATCTGGAACTTTCGAGACATTCTCGAGATTCTCATATCGTAAGTATAAGCATAAAATATGCGGATTAAACAAAATGGATTAATAATTCTACGATTTCGTATTTACACTATTTTATGATTTGGTTCAGCGTGAAACTAAATTGAAAGATGAGACGTATTTTTATGTATATTTCGCCTCTAGGTTCAAACAAATCCTATAAAAATATTGTCTGATATTTCAAAACTTGCTCTATTTTCGTTTCGACGTCAATAGGATCAAAATTATACAGTAGCAACATGCTACGACCGATGTACATTTCGGTTGGCATAAGTAATACATTTTATTCGAATTGAATTACTTTTCGTTCCATGAGATTAATTTGAGTGAGTAAGACATTTCTATTTACAAAATCATGTGCGGTAGGTACATTATTTTGTAGATGGACTATAGTAATTTTCAACTAAAATAAATTTATTATGTTGGCAACAAGTCTTTGTCATTTGACGCTGATCGGGTCCTGGGTTTTAATTCTAGGCAAATTGACAACACACCCAACATAGACTCGACCTATGTGTGGCTATTTTGCATACAAGTATTTCGAACACATAGACATAGCAATGCCATATAGTGGGCATAATATTTGGCAGGCCACTTAAACCTTATTGTTATAAGCGTAAGGTCCAAAAGTGTACCTACACACATAAATGTGATGTTGTCCAGGGTTACCAGTCGTTTATCCTGCCGTGGTGGCGACAGGTGCTGTGGACGGTGTTGTTCGCGGGGATGGTGGTTGTGGCCACCGTGGGGAACCTCGTCGTCATCTGGATAGTCCTCGCCAACAAGAGGATGAGGAGCGTCACCAACTACTTCTTGGGTGAGAAATTATCTATACCAATCTATACTTCTATACCTACTATTATAATAAAGAATTGTATGTTTGTAACGAATAAAATCGAGTACTACAGGACCAAATTAAAAAAATCAGCATTTGAATGGGTGATATTTATCACTAGAAAAAAAATATGTCTCCAATTTTTTTAACACGTGCGAAGCCCGTTCGGGCCGCTAGTATACTATAAAATTAAACGTATACATAGTACTATTAAATTTTCTCAAAGATGATGAATGGATATGTATTTTTATTACTTTAAAGCAATTATTAATTGCTAGGAATTCTAAAATTATTACTTTTAGAACGACGTACGATTTGACTTGCATTTTACACTACAGGTTTGTATTATTCCTGAAATCGAATATTTATTTTAAAAAATTCAGATTAGGCTATTAGGACTGAAAGTCACGTTGCTCTACGCAAATGTGTTTAAAAAATTTACAACAGTGGATGACAACAACCCAACACAACGTAACAAGTTCGTTTAAAAACGCTTTATGCAAAATCTAGACAGCGCGCAGAGGTTCATTCACAATGACTGTGTGAATGTGACGCCTGTATTCTCCTGCATCGCTTTTAATCACTGTGGGCTTAGTGCTCGCTTTCAGTGAGTAAAATGCTATCTCCACTCTTCACTCTTACTATGTTATCATTTGTAAATGGAATTGAGACAACATTCAGTAATTGAGTATTATTGATGATAACGTATTATTTTTTAACTTAATCTAGGTTTGAATATTATCAAATGATTTACGATGAAGAAAAATATGTGTGTGTTCAGGGAGAATGGAGTAATTTTCTAATCACATGAATAGGATAACAACAACTAATGCTGAACATTGGTTTTTAATAACCTTATTTTATATTCTGCAAACAGATAACTATAATTTCACAATCAACTAGAAAGTAATAGTAGAGAACGAAATCTGGAGGCAGTTCCTTGTTTTGTATACAAACTTACGATTCACGCACACATTTGCGTATATATGTATATATATACGCAAATGTCATGTATATGCGCAAACATCATCTTGCTTATGTAGTTTGAGACTATAATACCGTTTTTTTTACAGCAGTGGCTGGACTGTACCTCCTAATATTCAAAAGAGGCCATTGTTAAATCTGATTTATATTTAAATCCCTCACGACCTCCACAGTTCCTTGTTTTGTATACAAGCTTATATTATTACGATTTACAAACACATTTGTATGTATACAAACATCATCTTGCTTATGTTATTAGAGACTGTATTGAAAATTTTCTACGCAGTGGCCGGACTGTACCAATGTTCAAAAGAGGCCATTGTTAAATGTAATTATATATTCCACAAGCAGATCGTTCACACTTCAAGTAAGTTACGAAACAAATTACAAAAGGGAATTAATTAATTCTAAATTTTTCTTTGCCAGTGAGCTTGTCGGTGGCAGATGCTATGGTGTCGACCCTCAATGTGACGTTTAACTTCACCTACATGCTGAACTCTGATTGGCCCTTCGGACACTTCTACTGCAAATTCTGTCAGTTCGTCGCCGTACTCAGCATATCTGCGTCCGTGTTCACACTACTCGCTATTAGCGTTGACAGGTAAGTCATTAAATATCCTCCAGAAATTTAACATTATTCAGAATATTGTTAGATAAGGTTCTAACAATATTGTAATAATAATAATAAAAAGCGGCAGAATATTTTTTTAAAAGTAGTTGGGAAAATAGCAAATAAGGACAAATTGTATACTATAGCATAAAAAACAACTCTTACTCTGTCTATTTTTTTCTGGTATAGGTTAGCGTTTGAACACCATCTCACCTGATTGTAAATCAGGTGAGTGACGATGTTGTCTAAGATGTCATCGAAACACATAAACTCAACCAATTTATTATAATTTGCTTTGGGATTCGTTTTCGAATTTAAAAAGTTACAGAATAAAAGTTTTGATTTAATATTTAAAAAAAAAAAATTAAAGAATGCATTACTTCACTAAGGAATCGAACATAGCTCACGCCTGATTTGGCTAGCGCAAATGAAATATTTTTGCAGGCATAAAAGAAAAAAAAATGTAATAAATTCCCATTCTTTGCATTTCCTTATTGCGTAAATTGGAAATCATCGAACAAAAGAAATGAACACATTTTTACGCGTATTTACATAAAGAATCACCGCTTAATCGTATAAATTTTAAAGAGCATATGAAGGGTCTTCTGTCGGAGAAACACTTCGCAAAATATTTCCAAAATAACATACTGCATTGTATTTTATTCCTATGTCTTCATAAGGACCATTTGATTGGTTGTTTTCTGAGTCGCGATTCGTAGGTCCGCTCACGATTGCTTCATGATTTAGAGATATTTGTCCAGATCTACAGGTAGTTAGTTGTTCGGAGTCTGGGGTCCCTAGGCCGACTCTGGGCAAACGCGGTGTATAAACAGCACGTAACCTAAGAGAAATTGGGACAATATTTTATAGTAATTACTTTTAGCAAGTTTATACATAATACGAATTATCTCATAGTATCGCAATCATCATCATGTCAGTCAGATGACGTCCACTGATGGACATAAGCCTCCACCAAAGATTTCCCCAACTATCGGTCCTGCTCCACTCGCATCTAGCGGATTCCAGCAATCTTTACCAGGTCGTCGTTCCACCTTGCCGGGCGCCTACCCACGCTACCCCCTGCCTAATATCACATCGAGAACTATAAAAAAAAAAACCCAATTCAGAACCTCATCTTTATTTAAAGTAAAATTACATAACGGCATGGGAAGTTTCCCTATGACTATAACCTAAACACTGTCATGCCCAACTGTAACTTAGTAAATAGGTTGATGATAAGGATGAAAATTACACATTTAAACTAAGAGGTTTCAAAATTCCAGTGTTGTAAATTCTAATCGAATGAATATTTCGATTATTTACTGCAAATTGATGCCCCTATTTTCATAGAAGACACATATTTTATGTAGGAAATCCATTAGCTATATCCACCGTGGCAGGTTCCTTGTCACCGCACCCTATACTACGTTCTACCTTCACTAACATTACTTAGTCGCCAGTGTTATCTTATTGAAACACGTTGCACGAAAGGAAATAGCTGGCTAGACCGCGGAATAAAAGGCTGGACTTATTATATATTATACTAGCTTTTGCCCGTGACTTCGCCTGCATGGAATTAGTAATTTTATTTTAAACTGCTTATCGTCTTTTAAGAAATTATCAATTTCGTATAAAAAGTCCCCACCTTTTCGCCCTCAACGTAGTTACTCAACCAAGCGCTACAATCTATTCCTACCCAAGTCACATAAGCAGCCTGCAATATGTGCCCTTTATCATGGGCGTACCTAGACGGGGGGACGGATGGCCCGTGCCCACCCCAGAATGGTCCAGTGCCCTCGCCAGGCTGCTGGGCTACCGATAAAAATTCTCATACGGTGGACTGTGCTCACCCCAGGAGTGGTCAAACCACTGAAGGAAAAGTCTAGATATGCCCATGTCCTATGTCCCTACTCTTTTTTTTATACCTATTTACTACAAGCATCCTATATTTTTACAATATTGCCTTGTCTAAAGTGGGTGTAACACAATCCACCCTTTGGGAAAAACAAGTGTGGGGATATTATTAATAAAAATTTGAATATGATAATTTCAAACAAGGATACATTTACACATAAATTATTTGATATTAAATTTAAGATGAGTTTAAAAAAAGCTGTGATAACTTAGTGGCCTGACCAATGGACTGTGAAAATCAAACCTCCCACGTTCGAACCCAAGGGTGAATGACTGAATTTTCGGAAGTTATGTGCGTATTTCCCATATGCATAAACGGTAAAGGAAAACATCGTGGAGAATCCTGTATGCTTGATTGTATGATTTTCTCAATGGCGGGTGCATTCTGCCGATCCACACTAGCGTGGTGGACCATAGCCTAATCTCTCTCAAGGGAGAGGGGACCTGTGCCCAGCAGTAGGGCAATAATGGTATTGATGATAAGACGAAGCCATGTAATAAAAAAAATAAAAAAAATAATGTCCTGGTATATTTATTATTGTCATTTGTGACATACATATAGACACTGAAGCAATTTATAACAATATAAAAGATTTATTTTCTCGTGCATGTCGTTAGAATCAAGTATTAAAAGTTATTGCTATGAGTACCCCGGAGACTCAACGTTTGTACCAATGTTACCGAGATTTTCTTACTCATATGTAGATATTCGAAAAAAGTTACGTTAACAAATAAGATCATATCCATATAAATTATTTCAGATTTTGTTGGCAAGACTGAATGAATTACCATGAATAATATTTACGCTTCAGAGTTACAAAATCGATTTATAGACTCCCAAATCGTGTGAGTGTCACTGTGTCAAGCTGCCTAAGAAAAAATAGATAAAACCAAAATAATTTTAAACAATAAAGAACTGGTTGGGGGTTATTTTACAAAAAAATAATACTACAGACAAAGAATTTTGTAAGTTTAATGGAATGAAGATATAGCTCTGCCGATAATTTCCGTGATAAGGCAAATAACGTTTAACTACTGATGCCTCAAGATAAACAAAAGAATGTTAATTTTTTTGTTGATGCAAGCATTCTTATGATATAATTACCGCTCAACTTCACGCGCTACTTAATTGCCACCTCTCTTTACACAGATACGTAGCCATCATGAGTCCCCTACGCCCAAGGCTGGGCAAACGAGCGACCCTTGGTATCACTGCCGGCATCTGGGTTGGGAGCTCCATCTTGAGCTCTCCCAACCTAGTCTATTTCACCACTGACATGGACTATCTACCCGACGGAACCATAAGGTAAATGCTTAACCAAACCCAATAATTGCTTCACAGATTTCTTCAAATTTAGGTATAAAATAATACTTTCTCGCTCATTAATACTTATAAAATATTACTAAGATATTGAATTCCCATTTCCGATAAAAAATACTGCTACAAAATCCTTAGAAGCTTATTGAATTGACAACAAAAGCCAATATGTCAATTTAGAGAACATGATTGGGATAAAACAAGTCAATTTGCAAATAATTCTCCAATTGAAATCCAATCATAAAACGTCCCATGTACTTGATTCGAAAATAAGAAGCTTCAATTGATGTAAAAAGATTTTTATGTACAAAATGAATGTACAAAAATCTTTCTGCAAAGCTTTTAGTTAACATTTACAATTAAACTCTCCGTCGGATTTGGTACAAAATGGCACTTGCAAAAAGTTTTCCGTGGCTGACTGTAAAATGTTAGTGATACTCTGTGGACTTTAATTCCGAGTTTTGCAGGCGGGTGTGCTTCTCTGAATGGCCCGACGGCATCACGACACGATCGCAAATGGAACATTGGTAAGTGTCTATCAAACTAACTTAGGAGTTTACGCTATTTAATTGATTGTGTATAAAATGAATGTATAAAATGACGACCTGGTTAGTTCAGCGGTGGTTTACATTGCCAGTTGTGCTATGGGTTCCGGGTTCGTATCCCGGTACGGAGAAATGTTTGTGTGATGAGCATTAACATTTGTATCCGAGTCATGGACGTATATATGAATAATATGTATGTATTTACAAAAAAAAGTATGTATGTAGTATATCAACCATCTAGTATTCGTAACACAAGCCTCGTTGCTTAACTCGGAACTAGATGGCGCTGTGTCATAATGTCCAGAAATATTTATTTAAAAACAAATTTAAAAAAAAATATCCCTCAAACATGCTACCACAGCAAGCTAATTGGTTCGTTTGATTTAGAGAAGATAAAACAGACTTATTAGTTTTTCTTTTTTAATTAATGAAATTGGTAATTGATTTACATTTTGATCTGTTTTTAGTATCGTAATCTCTTACCATAAAAACAAAAAGTACACAGCACTTTTGAAATTAACATACCAATTTAAATTTTGTTAAAATTGATGGCCCGGTTGATGGTTGAACGGCTAAAACACCACGCTCCATACGGATTCAAACCTCACACACCCGACTGGGTTGTGCCAAAGCTAAATCTTTAAAATAACTAAACAAAGATACTCTAAAAGTATGGGTGTGTATATATTTGTGTGAGAATATAAGTTAGGTTAGGTTAATTTATTCTTGCTTCAATATAAGCTGACCTTCAGCTTATATTGAAGCAAGAATAAATTCACGTGTATTTTTTAAATGATATTTTTTCTGACGCTATTCAATTTTCCAGGTACAACGTGGCTTTCATGGTGCTTACCTACTTTCTGCCTATCATGTCGATGACCTACACGTACTCCAGGGTTGGAGTGGAGCTATGGGGCTCACAATCCATCGGAGAATGCACCCAGAGGCAGCTTGATAACGTCAAAAGTAAACGTAGGGTAAGGTCATTAATAAAATAAGTAAAATAAACATTGATCGGATCGTAGAAAGTCGAGCTTCATTGAGTGAGATCTTCACTATACTATTAAACTATAATCAAGACAATAGTACCTACACATAAGTATACATACAGATGTAGGACGATATATATATGTTTATACAATTATTTATATATATACACAATTATACTTATATGTCACCGTAAAATTGTAAGGACCGTTTATAATAAAAGTAGGCAGATTGTTAGTTATCGAAATATTGTGAACAGAAGAGTAATATATATGTATTTAAAAGCTTACTAAGCAGTATAATTTATTTATAAGTCGTACAGTAGTTACAGTTTTTCCTCATAATCTTTGCGCGTAAAAGCAATAAGAAATATGTATGTCCAAGCAAAACACCTTATATCTGACGTAAAAATCTAATTTTGCAACAAGGTTAACTTTGTTGGAAATGCATGGGAATATGATAAAAGCAATCTTGTCAGAGCTATCTTCCGCAATATTTGCATATGTTTGACGTGTAAATATCATAAGTTTGTAACTGTGAACATAATAAAACATGCTCCAAGGAATATAATGATAAGATTATACGACACCAATCTTGTATCAGATAATAATAGTAACTAGTTTGATATAATGGCATACTGATTTCTTAAGCTTGCGTGAATACAATGTATAATCTATAAGTACCTACTGATACTAAATCCGAAAAAAAGTAGTTTTATTACAAATGTCCCTTTAACTTTATGCTTTATACTCCAGTTTCTTAAATTATACTTTTATGCTATTAATTTAATCAAACTCGTAAAACTTCCCAAGCTGATTATAATTACTTTGGGAAATATATACATTTCATTCCCATCTTAATAAAATCTCTTCTAAACTCTTAAGCTTTCGACGACCGCATTTCAAGGGTCCAGTAGGTACTTATATAGAAACGTATTGAAATATTATATCTCGAGTAAATTAAACGTCCCATCACTGTCTATTGTCTTCCCTAGTTAATGGGATTTGGATTGGGATTATTCGTATGCGATCCTTATTTCCCAATTTAAGAAATTGATTTCCCTCGGGTAAAAATGACCTCCACGCGGCAGTATGTGGCAGCTGAAACTTGTAAAAGATTTAAATTTTGTTTTGGCGTAAACAAACTTGGCAACGTGTTGTGAGGATGTACCCCTTACATCAAGCTGTGACATGAAAGTTACACAAACAATAACTTAAACTATTATAATTGTATTCCATGCAAATGTAGTTTCAAACATAAATGTTGTAGATATGTCAGTTACATTACTAGCTTGACAAAGACTTGTCTAGACAGTAATAAATACTGTTGACTCAAGACGACCAACAATATTTATCTGGCTTTAAAGCTAACACATATATTTCTTCAACAGGTTGTAAAAATGATGATAGTAGTGGTGGTAATATTTGCCGTCTGCTGGCTGCCATTTCAAGTGTATTTTGTGGTGACATCTTACAACCCGGACGTCGTGAACTACCCTCATATTCAAGAAATTTATCTAGGCATCTACTGGCTCGCCATGAGTAACTCTATGTACAATCCCATCATTTACTGTTGGATGAACTCCAAGTAAGTTTTCGGAGCCATAAAACTTTTATTGTTTAAGACCGATTATATTTTGTCGGCCGTGAATAAACGGCTTGTGAACTCTTAAAGTTATTGGACGTTAGAACGTTTATCAATTCTTCCTTATATAATTTGCTACACTCTTCTCATTATTTAACAGTATTTTATTTGTCTACAAAATCATTGGCTTAAGTTCTTATGGCTTAAGCCATATTGAAAATTTCTGGTACTTACAGGTTTAGAAGAGGTTTCAAGCAATTCTTCTGGTGCTGCGGTGCATTTGGTGGAGGTGGACTAGATAGACGCAGAGGCTTTGGAACTGAACGACTAGACCGATCAGTGAGATCGCTATCACCGAGCAGGAAGAATGGTACCAGTAAGCTGATAAAACCCCCATTTTCAACCGTTTCAGAGTTTACTTGCTGTAGATGCTTATCATGTATTGTTTTGGTTGTTACGGTAATATGATTTATTAATCATCACATCTATATAGGTATAGTCCATCCCCAAACATATTTTGATATAATACAAATTATACTTCTCATTATGTCCCATCATTTTATTCTTCAGCTATCAGAACCATTACTGAATTTTCTAGTTAACTTATTTATTCCGGCAATTACCTAAGTCTTAGACTTCAAAAGTTGGACTCATTTATTCATTAGCTAGCACGATTTAAATATTATAATGTACAATTCATGGATAAGAATTTCTTCTTCATAGGTTTATTCAAGACGACAAAATTCATGAAAAATCCACCTGGCTCTCCCCACTTGCTTCATGCAAATAAATTACACAAGTAAGACATTCTCAAGAGCCAAATCCAATATCCTTCCTTTGTCACATTCGTGATAGCTTTTAATTCGTCAGTAGTTAGGTTTCTTTGTTTCGTAACTTTTTTGTTTTGCTTTTCCACAGCTTTCTTTCCGAAGTATTTTGCGTTGATTTTTACGTTCCAGCCGCTTCTTCATCGTGTGCAAAACCGATCTACTTTCATTTAATACCTACCTATCACAAATTCCGTGACTAACCGGGACAATATATATCCTGACTATTAAGTGTTTTATTTATTGTAAGGATGTTGGTGATTGATTGTTGTGTTTTCAACAGGCACTATCCGAATTTCGATGCATAGCACTTACAACCAGACGCTGGTGAGCACAGCCTGACACAGGAGAGGCGCGGGCGGCGCTCACGACGCGTGCGCGAGTGACGCGGGCGCGGCGCCGCACGCCACCGAGCGCACGTGGATATGACGCGAGAGCCGCGGCCCACGCGCGCCTCGCACGCCCCACGACCTGTACGCCTAAACACGCACCGCGGCGCCGTGAGGACACCGTCGATTTGAGCGCTATAAACTTTTGCAAGTTTATACAAATATCTATATGGTATACTAGTCAAAACTGAGTTTATCTTAACAAATGCATATGATTATTTCTTTCGTTTATGTAAACATAATATTGATAAAGTGGACAACTGAAAACTAATGGTCTCCTACTATAAAAATATGGTATGTATGATAAATAACATGCTGTTTAAAACTCTTTTTTTTCGTTAAGCTATTTGATATTTCTATCAAAACAATACCTAAACGGATTGCGACAAAATTACATAATAGTTTAACTTAGTTACGGGTATTTTGAAAAAAGTTTTTAATATAATTGTTTAATCGTTATTGGCATATTTATAGTTTCGCTACATCTATGACATAGGAACCCTTGGCTGATATAGGAATGAGAAGTCAGAAGTCAGAATTAGTGACGTAGTTAGACGATTTTCCAAAGCATTACAGTTAAACCGATTTATTTCGTTCGTAGAGAGAATAGCAAACGGTTCTGTCCGGAGATTTGTTCTGTGCCGAGATAAATTTATATGAAACTAGTAAAAACTTTTTCACAGCAGAATTTTGGAAATCGGTTCCTAAATAAAATACTTGTTTGACTAGTCGGGATGGTTGTAATCTAACAAAGTATTGAGGTGCTACGATCTGATAAATGTAGTTTTGGGTTGTCTTCCCCGTTTAAAAATGTTTTTAGTAGACTTCACTATTTCAATGTTATGATACTAAAGTATTAATGTATTATACTATAATTATTTATTTCGTATTACGAAAAATAAAGTATACTTAAGTCTCTTGAATTTAGAAATACTTTCTGTAAATAATGCCAAAAATGATGGTAAGTCTATACAGTTAATTAACACCCAATAAAAATTGGTTTTCTTTGAAGTAGACCATTAAATAATGCTTGTAACTATATATTGATGTTATTATTTTGAATATTATATTAAATACCAACATCGTAAGATAACCTATATAAGGATTTGTAATAAAGGAAATTTGTTAATATATATATAATAAAAATGTGGTAAAAATAAAGCAAATGAACATTGAGGTGTTTATGGAGTGTTAGTGAAGAATGATGTAAATATTTTAAGTAATTTATAGTTATTAATGTACAGATTTGATATCTAATAAAAAAATACATTTATAATAACGTATAATGTTTATTACATATTGAAATGTATAGCTTAATTCAATAAATTTCAAAATGACAGCTGATTAACTGATGGTCGTAGTTATATTTACCTACCTACATATATGTTTTAGGTGACTTCAGTTTTCAACCACATACAATCATGATAAGAATGTCACAAAAAGATATCAAACAATTTCATTCCATTTTGATAAATTGCGTGTTATATTAAATTTGAGCTGGTAAGTATATATACTTATGCCTAACTAATACCTATATGGTAACTGGCTTTGACCTGCTCTGTAATCTGCGTTAATCTCACTATTCCCAATCCCTTGGGAATATCCCAAATCCTTTTGTTAACTGATGTTACTTCTCCTTAATTCCGGCTGTTTGTAGCACGCATTTTCCCATTCCCATTTTCCCCCTTTAAATTAAAAACTTCTAAAAGTCCCGTCTTAGCTGACATCTCACTTATCAATCACCTACTTTCTATATTTCAGCTTCAATGGTCAATTTGATAGTGTTCAATCAGTGACTGTCCTTGACCTTTCCGTTTTTTACATAATTATATAAAGACATATTCTACGTATTTTTATACAGCAACACAGGCATAAAAATCCTTTTAGTATTCTCCGCTTGAAACTCCGGCAATGTAAAGATAAAATTGTTGGTCAATTGTAATCGAAAGTTCTCGAGAACAAAGACGTTTTTTACATAATGCTAAAGGTCCACTTCACATTCTAGAAAAATACAGACTTCTTAGACATTGAATCATTCGTAAACATAAGCTCTCTAGATTCCTTTGTGCAAAATTTTACGCTTCCCGAATATCAGTAGGTACCGACGTACTCGTACAATTGACGAGGATCGTTCCCAAAATCCGTATGCACACAACCTTGAGCTATATACAGAACGCTTTTTGAAACCCGGGCTCATGCAGTATTAGCCGACTTATTCAGAAGCCGATATTGAAGGCGATCTAATATCTTTAGTCATTGTTTTCCAATACTGCCTCATTGGTGAAGTGGTCTTAAAGGGTGACTGCTGAGTTTGGTCTGGTTAGGTTCCCAAGTCAAGCAGTGTTATAGTCTTTCTATTAATTTCTTAGTAGCAGCTCAGAGTTTGGAATCGTGCCCGGTTGATGGCAATAGGCTCGCTCTTATTACATGGGACCTAAAACATACCGGCGAAATGTAGGTGTACGTTAGTCCACCTCAGCTTAACCCTTTGGGGACGACAGACGTGATAGTATTTTTTTTTCAATCCGTTTTTACATCGCCAATGTGAATGAGTAACTTACTAAATAATGTGCAAATTTGAGTTGTTAGTACATTTTACAATGTAACTAAAATTAGAATGAAATATACATTTATTATCAAACTTTGTTTCGTGGGTCACAGATGTAGGTACTAGTTACGTCATGCGGGTCGCTAGTCTGTGAACTTTCAAATACTGGTACAACATACCTACATACATACTCATATTATATCTGTTTAATTTGTACACGATGTACTACGAAAGTATATATCACGTAACCTTTTTCTTTCTTTTATTTTGTCTTTAATTTTAGGCAGGTAATGAAACTAACCATAAATATAGAATGTGTATAAATTTTGACGAACTATATGCATATAATATGTTAAACAATATATTTTCCGTATCTTTATTTGCAGCTCATGGCGTTCTTTAGTTTCTACCACCCCCAGACAAAAATAAGCAAATGTATAATACGACATACATTAGTCGTTCATCCCTGAGTTATCTTAGACACAAAAGCACCTTTTATAATAGACATAAAACAAAATGTTTAATAAAACAAATTGGTGTTTATCTATCAAGACTCAAATATCTATCTTTAATGCCATTTTACCCTGCATACTTAAGCTATATCGGAAATAATTACTTGTATACGTACATTAAACTAAGCTATATAATAATTAAATTATGTAAATAATAAAACTATGTGTAAATATATTTTTATGTAATGTAAACATCTTGTATTAATGAACGTTTAGAAGCTCTATGTGAAATCGGAAATAAAAATAATGAGTAAATATTATATAGAGTTTTTATTCCTTATGTCTTTAACTTGAAACCAATGGTTTCTTTAAATATTATTTCAAAAAACTTAAATTAAATTTTCATTTAGTTTTTCAAATATTTCTTTTAAAAGTCTAGTTAATGCCGTCGTTGCCGGTTCTGACTAAAATATGAATGTAGGTAATTAAAACACTTTTTACATTAAATATTATTTCGTGTGATTGACACCCCCGCACAAATAAACTTGACAAAGTTCTCATTTCTTCGAAGGAAAAGGATTTATAGTGAGCAAAATTTTCTTTAGAAATTTTAAATTGAAAATTTATTTTGTTGTTCTTTAAATCACTAGGGTGACAAAAAAGCGGCCAACAATTACGGCCCGCCCGATTCTAAGTGTTGACCGTAGCCTATGAAGGTTGCAAAACCAAAGGTGTCGCCTGTGCGTGGGAGATCCTGTAAAAATCATTTTAGGTTTCTTAAAATAGGGCTACTATGCTGACAGCAATCGAAATTCCCATGCTATCAGAATAGTCACTCCCCCAACAAGCTCTATGTCATCTAAATACATTGCACTATTATACAAATGTCTACGAATATTGTAAAAAATACTCTCCAAGTACTGTTACAGGCTTCCATCTATCTTCATAATGGCTCATAACTTTGTAACTTTAAACTATAGATGATAGATTATCGCCCTAGGAAGTTTTGAATTATCGACTGCTGCAAGTTATCTGTTGCATATTTAGACTGATCTTAAAGGAGATTAATCATTAACTTATTGATAATCAGGACATGTGTTAGCAGAAATAGCACTTATAAATGAAGTACCGTTTAAGTAAATAAAACAATACCATAATCTGTTTTTTTTTCAATTACGAAATTTGACAGAACCAACGATACTGAAGATGCTATGATATTTATATAACTATTTTAAATGAGTCATCATCATCAACCCATTAATGTCCCACTGCAGGGCACATGTCCAAAATGAGTATAGTTTTAAATACACATAAACACATACAAAAGTAACTATTTCTTTTTCCATGTTCACATAAATGGTGACAGTATTGGCGTAGTACTTGAGCAATTGGCTTCTACGCCACGGATACGAGGGTGTCCGATCGCAGCACTGAAACAATATTTATGTATATGGCCCGTTTTATCTGCTATTGATATAACAAATATTTCTAGTGCGAGGTAATTTTATTATTTAATGTAAATTATGTCGGCTACTGTACCTAGTACGAAGAATAGACGTGGATAGTTCGACGGGATACCTGGACGTGGAACTAGCCGAATTGTTGACAATGATAAATGTGAACATTAGACTGTTGCGGAAACTTCTGTATCTAGTATACTAGTTCGAGCTCTCAACACGAATTCAGCCCGGCCTTCAATAACTTTCTATTATGTAATACCAACAAGTTTGTATTGCCTACGAATATTATGTAGTCTACTTTTTCCTTGCTACGCGCTTGCTACATTCGTAGCACGCGTAGAACTATGTTGACGACAATAGTAATGTGTAAGTAGTATGTAAGTGTGTAACCATTAGGTATGTGTTAGTGCCCAGTGAACGTGCACTCAAGTATAGGAGAAAAAATATTGTTAGCTTTTGTCTAAAATATTCCATGTATAGCCCAAAGAAATATTTTTGGATAATCATTTTTGGGGCTTTAATTAAATATATATATATATTATATTATTATATATGTTGACGATTTTTATACAAATATTTTAATACGGAGTTGTGAGTATGTACTAGGTGGACTACAACCTAATTCCGTTTGATAATACAAAATACAACAACTAGGATAATTTTTATATGTAAAAATACAATTGTTTGACCCCAACATTTTCAAACATAAGTAAACTTTTGTATTTCACTTGCCACACGTCAAAATAGTTTAATATTCGTACTTTTTGCTAGCTACACATAAACAGTTAGTGAGATCAGCTGAACACTTTGACAGATCTATTAAAACTACGTTGGAACAAACTTGGGGTTTTGATAATATTGTATTCAAATTTAGATTCTTCGGTATTTGACAGAATTGATGAGATAAAAATGATGTATTTGGTCAACTACTGACTGAGGTATTATGATTTATTAGTTAACATTATTAAAACTTTCGACACATGAACTAATTACATATACATATTAATAAGTAATTATTTCATAATATTTATAATTAAAAAAAGGAGGAGGTACTCAATTCGACTGAATGTTTTTTTTTAGGGTCGGCAACGCGCGACTCTTCTGGTATTGCAAATGCCCATAGGCTACTAATAATATAACGTAATAATTTACTGTAAATCAGAGGGCGATATGGTGTGCATCAACATCTAGCTAATACTTCTGAATGGTCCTAATGGCAGAATAGCCATTCATGGACTATTACATCAACATAGTTCATTAATCAAACTATGTTGATTTAATACCCCATGAATTTCAAGCTTCATTGGATACGGTACATTAGGCAGGGTGCTACCGTAATTGAGGGCATGATTTGTGGATAGTATGGAAGGTTTTCATCGACTAGTTCAATCCGTGCCTTTGTTTAGTTTAATGGAAGTCTCATGACTGAAATAGCATGGTGACTAATTACTGACACCATAGGCGTAGATTGTGGGGGCGCTGGGTGGGCCATGCCCACACCAGATTGCTCCAGTGGCCACCCCAGGATCTTTGGGTACTGAAATGATTACTAAACTTCCTAATGAATTAGTAAATATTGTCCCACCATCGATTAGAAGCACTGGCGTAGCCCTGGGGCCATATATACATCCCCTTATATACTTAAAACTTGTCGGGAATTGAAATTATTTAAAAAACCTTTAAGCACGAATTATGGATCTTTATTTTTTTTAAGTGCGGATAAATCCTTTACGGTCCGTCCCCCTGCCTGGGGAGGATACGGAGAAAAAAGAGAGTGTCTATGGAGTTTTTAACTAGATTAGATTAATTACCAATTTTTTGGAACCCTGCAACTAGGGCCAATTAAAGTTTCTTTATTATTTTTTAATTTTAAACCATCTGTTTGTCCGCTGTCACTTCTGTAATTCTAATGATAAGCCATTTAAGTTTATATAAAGTTACAAACACTTATTATAACAGCAGGAATATAGTAAATGGTTTAATAATAATAGTAACATTTATAACTCAGAAAGGTTACGGGAAACTGAACAGGGAATAATTAATTGCTGCGGTGTCTTTTTCCAAGCTTAAAAGGCACGTTGAATTCTAATTATTCGATGTCAAGGTGACTGTCGATAAAAGACTTTAAAGACTGATTAATATCAAAGTGCCTATTTTAAGCTCAAAGGGAAAGAACAGTTATAGGTACTATGTCAATAAAAAGAACGGTGACTAACCTCAAAAAGGTCTGAGTAATTGGTGAAAATTTCATCGTGGTGATTAATGTTTAGTATGTATAAGTAATTAAATAATTCGTCTTAAGGCCTATGTAAAATTTAAGCTGATCATTCATAAAAGACACCTACCTAATTTTGTTTGTAGGTTTCAAAAAACTTGATCTTATACAGGATGACTTTGAAAGAATGCGACAAATCAAAATGGGAGGTTCAGGAACGATTACCCATTAATTTTAAAATGTATTTTTACGAATCTAAATTGTCAAGGACGTAAATTTGTTTTTGGTTTTAAATGGTGTAGACTAAGTTATCTTATAAGAAAAACATGATTTATCAGCTTTTAAAAATTAAATAAAAGTAATTATAAACTTTAATAAAATAATTATAAATTTCAAGTATCAATTCAACCGCGCCGAGTAGACTATCATTTATCTATTCCACAGGAACATACTACGTGAAGTATGGCAACGCATTGTATTTAATATTTTTAACTATTTCATTGAGAAAATAGGTAATGACGCGCGATGTTGCCAAACCGTTCGGCTCATCTTACGCATCGCTTTGTCCTTGCCGGCCTGTCCGCGAATAACGTAAACAAATGAAATTTGATTTGTTTATATTTGACAGTCGCTCGGCAACTTGCTGAAGAGGTCACGATTCATTCATAGGTTCATCGCACACGCATTAAAGCTATAGGGTATACGCGGAATTATAATCTTAATACTTTCGCCACTTTTACGTTTTTTGCAGGGTCAAAAAGTACTTATTCATTTCTCATATTATCACGCTCAAAATTTTCTTGGTTCCACGTAGAATTATATATTTAATTTTGTCGCAAGTTTTCAAAGTCACCCTGTAGAGAAAAATCTGGCTGAACTCGAAACAATTTACGACAGTACAGACTTTACGACATTTTACTGGTACAATATACTAACGAGTTGCGCGAGAACATCGTTGGTTAATGTTTTAAACGTTGAAGTTGAAGTAACATTTTAAATTAAATGTGACTCGTGCCTTAATATTGTATAATAACCAAGCATATCCAACTTGAAGGGAACTACAGGAGAGATTCACCGTGGCCCTAAGACCATAACAGCTGGTTAACAAACGAGGATAAACTGTGCTTACTGCGATAAATTCCGTAAAAAGTAGTTTCAATATCCAATCTTAGCGTATGTGTAAGGAATCAAGATATTCTTAACATATGTAAACCCTTCCTGTTCGGTTAATTGCCACCGACACATTGGCGTATTAAACGCGCACGTTTATAAAGCGATGCGTTGAGTAAACTAGTTAGTGCATTACACGGAAGCATTGCGACCGAGTGCATTCATACTTAACATTGTAACATTAACATACATAATTACCACTAACAAACCATTTAGTTATAATCTTTTTACTGAACACTTGAATATTGTGTACCTAGTTAGAATAAACATTTATTTAACTTAACAGACTCTTTACTATTTTCCAACCTATCACGCTCTAACACCGCACACCTCCTTATAAGTAAAGCTTCTTTATTAACACTTTAAAGTATAAATGACGGGTAGCTCATTTACTCCTCCTTTAGTTTTCTGATAAGCTACCACGCAATCATGATTAAATTCTCCTTGATCCTTTAAGGTTACGACAAGACATAACCCAGCTGTTACTGTTATTGCAGTTAATATGCATAAACTAAATCAAACAGTTGAGCAAATGTTAAGATTATGGAGGAACGAGGCCTCAGGCAATGTAACGTATAATGCTGAGGCAATATTATAATATTATATGTACGCTACTATAACTAAATGTATTCTTAATAATTATTAACGCTACCACATTTTATTATCACAAAAAATAACTTTAATGTAGGTACAAGTTGCATGTCAAGAAACAGTTTTAGATATTTTATCTGTAGGTATCTATTAAATTTATGAAAAATAAAAATCACCTGCTTAGTCTTATATATAAAATTCTCGTGTCACAATGTTCGTTCCCGTAGGTACTCCTCCGAAACGGCTTGACCGAATCTCATGAAATTTTGTGAGCATATTGAGTAGGTCTGAGAATCGGCCAACATCTATTTTTCATACCCCTTAGTGATAAGGGTTGTCCTCCAACCCCTATAATGTGGCAAAACAACGTTTGCTGGGTCAGCTAGTATTTTTATAATAATCATCACCATTAGCTCACAGCTGGGAATAGACCTACTCAGTTTCTGTCAAACGGCTATGTTTTGCGTACATTGTAGCCAGATTTTCTCTGAAATTGATGAAATCGTCAACCCATCTGGCTGTTTGTCTGCCTACGGATAGTTTATAATAATAGTGCTATTAATTTATAGTGTCATTATAAATTGCTTAGGTACACAACATTTCTACATCAGCAATGATATTATATTATACCGTACTTACAACGTAACACTATAATCGTAGGTAATCGTTAAATCGTGTATGTAAACAAAGTGTAAATAAAGCTAACAACAATTTCATCATTAATCATGAAAGCCAATGACTGTACACAAGTACAGTTGGATATAAGTTTCCAAGAGCAATCTCGTAGAGTAAGCACAATCTGTCAGCTGCATACGGTGCCTAGTAATGTACCACTCTCCCATGCACACTAGGGCCTAGACTTGAGTGAAATTTATACGGTAATAAAATGCTTGCAGAATCACTTGAAATTACAATTCGTAGTCTCTACTTGAAGGCTTGAAGGACAATTGTAGAGCTTGCTATGGTAATAAAAGCTTTACACATTGACCAGTGCCACAAATTTTGAACATAATAGGTATAGGTACGAATGCCGCCTACATTTTAAGGACGCTTACGAGATAAGATGAATTGAACAAAATTTTATTGCATATAACTATGCATATAGCAATATATACTAGGGAAATGAAAAAATCTAGAAATGTTTTTAATCATCATCAACCCATTCTTGTCTCACTACTGGGAACGGGTCTCCTCTCATTTGAGAGGGATTAGGCTATATTTCACCACGCTAGCCTACTGTGGGTTGGCAGACTACACATGCCATCGAGAAAATCTCACTCTCTCGTTTGGTGTGTGCCTTGGGTTTGAACTCGACACATTAGGCTAGTCTCACCACTAGGCCACCAGCTTTGAATGGTAAAATTAATTTAATACGTTTTAAATATGCGCTTATAAAACGAACAATACTTAAGTAGGTAGATATTAAAATTATTAGAATTTATACTTTAGAAACTTACCGATTTTATTTACGCGAATATTAAACGTTGAAATAAAACAACATTTTACGGATGTTATTGCAGTTTATTGATATTGTTTTATCCCGAGACCTCGGGATCCTTGACAGTAGATTGACGGAAACCTCGCGAGGTTTCCGTCAATCTGCTGATCCGCAATTTTGGGATAAAATATATCGCGATTCAATCTGTAAAAAGTAGCTTTAGAAACGTTGTAAAATAAATTGAAAAGTTCTATGCAACGCAACAACTAGCTAAGAAATGTATTTCTTTCTTCAATGATTACAAATAAGATTCAAAAATATAACACCATAATTTTATTTATACATCATAATTTTTCATAATTTTGCACCTACTTACTTTACTTTAGTCCGCTGAAATTCCGATTATCTAGCTTACTGTTTTACTTGTAAAACAACAAAATATCGCCAAATTGCCTCAGATCGAATTAGGTAGGTACCTATCTTTTTTGTATAAAAAGGAATGTAATTTACGTCAAGAGATGAGATACAACCATATATAAAACATGTATCAAACATGTCGATTACTAGAGAGAAGATTGTCTTTTAAAATTGCAATTACATTCAAATTTCTTTGATGGTATAACCAAATTACAGCTGTATTGTAGAAGAAAATACGTAATAAAGAAATGAAAATAAAACAAATTCTACGGATTTTATCGAGGTCGCAGTTTTATTTCAATGTAATATTAACTTATGTGCAATGAATCAGTATTAATTGAACTAAACTAATTCAACAACCTAGTTAGAGTAAAAGGTCTTGGATTCCATTCCTGTGTCAGAAGTGTTATTGGGTTTTTCTATGAAATCGACAGTAGGAGCTCGGAGTTCGAAAACAATGAAGCTAGAGTTCGAGAACAATTTGAAAAATATTCTTTAAATCATTCAAATATGTATAACAATACTTTATGTCACGTTTCTCATTTATACTTTTTTTTTTACTGAAATACTAACTAAAACTAAACAAATTACAGTAGAGTTCCTGTTAAAACCAATCTGGTATTGAATAGTCGCTCAGCTGTAGATAATTGAATCAGTTATTGTTACTAAAAATATTTGTTAGTTGACGTCGATTGTTCCAATACAAACATCTACCCGTTTGATGGAAATGGGGCTTTCGGTTAAAGCTATGCGATTGAAGCTAAATATTGATGTTCGAAATTTTTAAAATGATAAAATTTATACCTACCCTCACAGATGATCAATTATTAGTCTTGTAATACGACCACAGAGCGCCAAGTAAATAAGTTTTAAGCTCGAAACCAACCTCTGACTGTCCTAAATCATATGTGTTTTAATTTGGTCACTCCATGAAACGGTGAAGAACATTGTAATGATACTTTCATTTGTGAGGGATTTTCTCGATGGCATTTGATAAATCAAATGCTTAGAGGGAGCTTATGTCTATGGGTTGATAATCTGAAGCCAGGCAACCCGCACTATAGCCTACCACGCTGTCAGTCAGATGACACTGAAACCCATGCCCAGCAATAGAGCAGCAAATGGATTGGTGATGATAATTACTTGGAGTCTCGCACCAAGTAAAGTTGATTCTTCTAAATTTTATTACGTGATGAGCAAAGATTGTAATTAAAAAAACTACTTATACAATATTTGGATAATATATTTTAGGGACTTTAACAAATCCAGAGACTTTTCACGTGTACTGTGTCTGGTTCATGTTTTTATGCATGAACATAAAGTGTGCCGATCCCTAATCTGTGTAAAAGCATGGTAAGCATTTTATTTTATTTGAAACCAGTGTTTTTTTGTTCACGTTAATCCGTGAGAGAATCGGGTCTAATTAAGTACCTATTGGAATGTTATAATGATAATAATATATGAGATCTTGAATGTGGTGCGTAAATTCATTAGTAAATTAATCATTCTTATTGACTATTGACAAAATTCACCATTAACTAAAGAAAAATATCGTCACAAAACATACCATCATGCCTGTTATCCCCGAAGGGTTAGACGGACGACTTTTTAAGGTCCCAAAAAATCATACTTGTTCTTGCCAAAGTGCCAAGAAATTACTGGACAGAGAACATAACAGGTAAGGCAACCGCGCTCTATCGTAGATATTAGTGTCGTTTAACATCAGGCGAACTGGCGATCTAGCGTAAGCATAAAAAAACGTTGGCGGGTATGTACACAAATAGATAGAGACCTAATATGAGCTAAGATGACAACCTTTACCGCGCAAAAAAAAAGTGTCATATGGCCGACACTGTTTCCAAAAATATAATTAAAGCATAAGTTGAGATTTTTATATTCTTCTACAGACTAGCATACTATCCGTAAATGTATTAACTTGCGACAAATAAAAAACTATTTATTTTATAAACTTACAGATTAGGTAGGTACGAACTGTTTAATTTGCTTCATAATACCTTCCTTATCTTTCACAGTTCCTATACATATAAGCTGATGAGGGTTCAACAAGGTTTCATTTTGAAACAAAGCCAGTTTAAATTGGTTACGCAATGTACTTGTGTAATACCTAGAAAATCCGTGCCAGTAGCAAATACACATTTGTGCAAATAACAGAATTGTCACACTCCACCAACGTACGTGTTTGTGGCAAACATTAGAATATAGAGTACAATATGGGCTAAATTGGGTGCCAATTGAGGAATTACAATTTTAGATGAACTAGACCTCATATGGCCATTATGATCCCAGACCAATTACGAGAGCCTTAAGGTCGCATTTAAAGCGACAGGGTTACTCTTTTATTTGTCCCCTTTAGCCACTTCAGTATCCAGCCATAAAATCATAACTAATCAATCTCTTGTACGAATCGCTCTTTATGGAAGCGGTTTATGGACAATGAATCTGAATTAATTTAGAGGTTTTCGCTTAAAACAGCATCACCGTTCAATACAGTCTTTACACACATACAACAGATACAACACAATCTGCTCTCATTTTGGAAACAAAATCCAGTTTAAAATCGGTAACTCGATGTAGTCCTAACACTACGCTTAATGCTTTGTAACGGGATGAGGTTGGTGCGGACCTCATGTTCAATATTGACACCGATGCAATTGTCGGTACCACCAATTTGCATTTGTATTATTGAGCTCGTCCACTAACCACCGATCATTGTATAAATGTTTATTAACAATATAGTACCTACCTCGCCGAACGTAATATAATTAAGGCCGTGTTGCACTAGTCCTACTAATATAATAAACGCGAAAGGTTGCAAATATGGATGGACGGATGTTTGTTACTCTTTCACGCAAAAACCGCTTAACAGATTTGAGTGAAATTTAACATACATATAGTTTATTATCTGGATTAACAGGTAGGCTACTTTGTATCTATACAATACTATGCGGGCAAAGCCAGCTAGTTTCTAATAAAATGATAACTAATGTGGTAGAGAGATTCTGGAGTTATGATAGTTAACAAGTTAAGTTAATATAAAATATTTGAACTCTTATAAGGGTTTTTTTTTGCTGTTTTGAACTCAAATTCTTATTGAATATCATAGAGAACACGTTATCATTAAGGAATTGTGTTTAATTTTCTCCTAATATAAAAATAAACCTTGAGACCTGGTTCTTCACTAAAAGGAACTTATTGCATATAAACGTAATGTAAGTGTAATTATGTATATGCAAATAAATATAAGCATAGTTGGGACCAGTTTTAAAATTTTAGTCTCTATGCTCATGATGGTTTTGGCATTATTTGCTAACGCCTAAGAATTATATTATATCACAGAAAACAAGAGACCTGATTTAATTTTATAACTGCAAGTCAAGTGCCTAATAACGAAATGTTTAATTTAAAACCACAAAGTTCCCGTTTTAAAGTACAAAATCAACTCCAGCTGTCTTTTTAATCTACAGGCCTTTAACCAATTTAATTCTACTCCACAGGGAACTTTTGTTGGTAACGAGAATAAAATGAGAATTGCAATAATGTCGCTGCTCCTTTTGAAGTTTTGAGGCAGCCTCGGATTATATGACTTAACAAAGCTCCAATGAGTCGTGTAGCTATAATTTTCATAAGTAATACCTCAAGTCATAGTAAAAAAAGTTCAGATATAAAATTACTCTTAGCTCGTACTCGCCTTTATTTTAAATTCCTACTTATTTACTACCACTAATACTATTATTTCATAAAAAGGTTTCAACCAAAGATTTCAATATAATCTGTTGTGAAGAGTAGGTAGGTAGACTGAATCTGTTTTTCCGCCTCTCCAGGTTCGTCCTCTTTCTTCTTTTAGTTATCTTTACGAATAAAATCTTAATATTTATAATAGCAGAACTTCGTCTAAATAATTATGGATATTATATGTAATCAATAGTATAGGACTAGGTATTTTTTAGACAAATACATAGACATGTTTTACAAATATTGGCATTGTAAACTGTTTAAGTTTTATTAAAGGTTAGTCCGCTTAAACAAGCGACCCTTGGGGAGTACCTACACTACATATTAAGTAACCCTAATCACTGCGCTTGACAGACATAATTATACCTACATACATTTTACTTACAATTTACAATACCTACCTACTAAAAATCTATTTTAAAATATATACTATACCTAGTTACCTATAAATTTGCTTTTTCGTTTAGAAAGATTTCTATATTAGGGAAGTAGAAAAGTATTAAGTAGGTACATAAATAATCATAGTAATTCCTTAGTTAAGTAACAACAACAACCAAATGTTTACATAAGTAATAAGTGTAGGTAGGAACCGACCAGTGGGCCAGTGGATTGTGGAGTCCGAGATTTCCTGTTCAATCCCGAAGAAAGTACTACTTTTCGAAGTTATGTTCGTATATATCACATGCTAAGACAGTAAAGAAAAACAAAAAAAAGGAAAATTCGAAATGTTTCAAAGATTTTCTCGATCGCGTGTAAATTCTACCAACCAGTACCTACTAGTCTAGCGTGCTACAGCCCTCTTAAATGAAAAGACAACCATGCCCTTCAGTGGTGCAGTAATGCGAGGCAATGATTCGACAATGTTTATTAGGGAACTCCCAATCACATTAAATACTTCTTGGTTGATAATATAACAGAAAATGGAGAGAGTTAATTTTCACTCTACCTCTCTTTCCATACGTTTTCCTGATGCATATAGTTTACGTGTATCCTGAAATAACGAACAATTCGTACCAGAGGCCATTAAGTAACTTCCTTAATAATTAATTCTAAGTTCATGTTAATGTAATTCTAAGGACACCGCACATACATTTTTAATTAGGCACCCTAACATGTACTGTTACAATTTGAATTTCTAATCTTGTTAATACAAAGATAATGAAAATTAATGGCCCGGCGGTCTGATTTAGATACTACTAAGGATATAAATAAATCTACTGAACGATTTATAAAGCAGCTAGCTACGCCAAGACAATTTTTCTTCTTACTTGTCCACCGTTACACGTAAGGCTCGCCCAGTAAACTGTCCGATGTCTAGTTCTCTTTGAAATGCGAATTACTAGGTTTCTACAATACTAAATATTATATTACCTACCTAGTATTGTAATAGTGAGTACAGTCGAGTTCATTAATATACTTATGGGCATTTTTAGGTTTCAAAAATATATTAACGTCAAAAAAGTTCATAACAATGTGACATCTGTAAGTATCCTTAAATTGTGGTCAAGATTTAGATTCGTTAATATGCGACTGCTTTTTTTCAGTAATATGTTTACAGCCAAAAGCACATTTTTATATGAACAGTGGTAATGTGGACCCCCGCTTTGTTTTTGAAGCTTTATTAAAAAAATATAGGAGTCAGGAACCTGTAAGATACATTATAGGACTTCTTATTCATTAGTTTATACATGACTTACTATGAAATAAATGAAACGCGTACAGATAATCAAAAATATTATTTATTCTT
The DNA here is from genome assembly GCA_905163465.1 of Craniophora ligustri. Lineage (NCBI taxonomy): Eukaryota > Metazoa > Arthropoda > Insecta > Lepidoptera > Noctuidae > Craniophora > Craniophora ligustri. The sequence continues at coordinate 12,709,844 of LR990961.1, forward strand.
AAGTTAATCAAATTTGGTATCTCGAGATCAAGTGATGGTTATGTTAAATAAACATTAACTAACATTAAATATATTACACAATTAAAAATTAACGGCAAAAATCACAAATATAATAATCAGTATTCACAGCGTCTTCGTCACTTTCAGAGGCACTGCTGGATGTAGCGTCTCTCTGGTGCCGAACAACATTCCTACCAGCTCCTCCGTCGTGATTACGTCTGACACCGTGTCCACGTCCGCGTCCGGGGCCTGTTCCACGTCCTCGTCCACGATTCTGTGCTAAGCGCAAAGATTCGGTTAATTGATTTTTTATATGGTAATGACGTGATCACCTTTGCTGTTGTAGCCTTTCTTCCCCGATTAGAAGTCCTAGTCTTGGCCGTAGGAATTGGCTGAATGTCGTCTGGTAGAACCAAACTATTCTCCGGTTCTTGTGCCTCTGCACTCACTCCTGGGGCACACTGGTCAGCAACAGAGCATGTATCTTGATAATCAGGAGTAGGAGTTGTTTGATTATTGTTAGATGCTTCCGTTAAATAATCGACTTCTGTGAAAACTTGAGGATTGAATGGATAATCACTCTTACATGTAATGTGACCCCCGGGACCATAATACAACCAATGTGAGGGGGCCAAATTACAACTATTAAGAATATTTAAACAAACCTATCAAAAATATTTATTAGAAGTTTAATTTCGTATTTACCTTTTAATTCCCGTAGGAGAACAGTTCAACGTATCCAATGTCCGACCACAATAGCCAAAACTCTCTATTTATAAACAATTATTGAATTTAAATCACAGTAGTTAAAAGTTTCACCGGTTACGAGTTTCAACTGGTTCGAATGACAATCGAATGTGACAGCTTCTCGTGGATTTGTAAGGTACTAAATAAGTACCAAGCCGCGAGCATCCCGTAGCACCAAAATTATACTAGGTGGCGTTGTTCAAACATCAAAATATTGAAGGGGGCCAATATATCTGCAGGGGCCACATTACCACCTTTTCCTTAGTATTCAAAAATATAATATATATGCACACGTGAATACAATAATATCTAAACAATTCCTGTTCAACTTTAATACTTCGGCATAAAGATGATTTTACTAGCAATCGCATGATCAAGGAGTTTGCTGCATTGTTTGTCACTAGCTAGATTTATTTCACTACGGCATTCAAAAACACTCATTATAAAAACTTAAAAAAAGCAAACTAGAAGTAAATAATGGAAACTACTGTCATTTCTGTAACAATATAAACTAGATCTTAGTCAGGTATATAATTGACTTTCCATGTAGAGATAATTATGAAGCTTAGCCTGCACAAATATTAATGGTGATATTACTGAACCTTTCACTTGAGGACATATTTTTGATCATAAGTTCTATAGAATTTATTGAGCTTTCGATGGGCTTACAATATTTTGAATCCTTGACAGTGCCATTATATTAATGAACTCGACTGTACAGTGCTTTAAAATAATGATGTTCCCACCTATTACCAGTTACCATAGATAAATGCGAGTATGCGAGATGGGCGATGCCTCGCTCCTAGTCAGGGTCTAGCGACTAGAGCTGGACTAAAGCCCGCTGGAGTTGTGGTGCATGCTTTCGCGAATCCCATAGCTCCGGCAATACTTCATGATGACTGCAGTTTTTTAGCTAGTAAACGCCGGGCGGAGTCCGATACGCACCCCGACGCCTCCCCAGGCGTCGAGACAATCCGCAAAAGAGGTGCCTTGGGCAAAAAAAAAGAAAATTTATAATTGTTATCATACAATAATAAATAGGTAACGCTTTTCATGGTGGTTTAATCATCTGTCTAGTGTCTATAATTCTGATACTTTAATAAACGAAGTATCTCATCTCTGGTAAGACTGGTGTATTGTGGTGCGTACAGACTAGCCCTTGTTTATTATTGTCATTTCTTGCATAGTCTATACGCACTATTCAAAAATTGTGCGAAAAAAAACTGTTAAACTGTTTTTCAATATCAAACTATAAAACTCCGAATATGTATATGTATTTATATTATATTATATTTCGATATTATCGTATCGTTATTGCTTTGTCAAAAAGTCATGTTACTTGAAAAACGTCAAGTCCATAAACAAGATAGAGGTAGGAAATCGAAGGACGGATGGACGTCGATCATCAATCAAATAAATCCAATATGGCCGACTGCTTCCAATGGGGCTGTTCGCGGTTAAATTCCACAAATTTTCAGTTTTAATCAAATAGTTTGAAAGAGACTACATTGCCTTACATTAGAATGTAAGTCAATGTACCTAATGAAGACTTTACTGTAAGTATGAAAAATGAACAAGTGAAAATATGGACGATATCCTTGACATGCCATGAGAAAGTTGTGAAGTGGCCTCCGTATATTTTACCAATGATTGCTACGTACTATCTCAATTTACAGGTATGCTGAAGATGCCAGTTAACTCTGTGACTGAAACGAAAAAAGGAGTCGACAAATCTAGATTTTCTCTGTCACTAAATAGGAATAATGCAACTTATTTAGTCCACGAAAATAAAAAACCGACAGACAACTTGAAGGAGAACACTGACTCTCAAAAGCAATCTACTAGCAGTAATAAAGAAAACAAGCCCTTAAAAAGGCCGCTGAAGAGCGTGTATTGTAATACTTTGTCGGCTGCGAAGAGATTAAAGCCTCTTTCTGAGACAGCAAAACCAGCAGGTATTGTGTAACTTACCGGTACTTGATGTCGCCTTACCCCGATGTGCAATACCTAGTGATTAATAATTACAGTGTTGCTGTAGTGTAGACGAATATGTTACGTAGTTTAATTAAATTTGCTAAGATTTAAAAAAGTGAGGCATGTAATAAGTACTACAAATTATGGTGTTTTGTATAAAAGTTGCTACAGTACCACACAAGGTAAAAATATAATAACATTTGATAGTAATATTAGCACAAAATGAGCAATAACTGTAGGTACTAATATCCTTGTGGCCTACCAATCTATTTTATATCTCTACTTACCATCTATTATATATTAAATAGAGTATCCTCATCCACTTTAATATTCCAGAAAAAACATCAGAATTAGAGCTGATACTTTTGGAGTCACCATCGGCCAGCCCTGCCATGTTGAATGGCCACCACAACTCGGACACACAATATGCAGGGAGCGCACAGCGGAAGACTCCAATTGCCACCTTGTCAAACCTGGGGAATACCTGTTTCCTCAACAGTGTGCTCTATACATTACGGTAACTATACTAATTTATATTATTTTTCCAATATTTACTCCTAAAATTTATTGAGTACTGCTGAATATGTTTTGAAATGTGTTTACTATGTATAAAGTGTTTAATTTTTGCCTTATTGTAACTGACAAAAGTAAATTCAGTTTGTCATTTAAGCTTTATTTCAAAACTAAAACACAATTTCAATGGCCTTTCATACATAGTTATTTAAATATATATTGATTACATCATGAAAACTCATGAACTTTTTTCATAGAATCTATGACAAAAACCATTCAAGTCTGAACACTAGATAATTAGTACTTGTTTTTTGTAGTGAAATAATTTGACTGATATTAATATTATTATTGTTTCAGATATGCACCACGCTTTTTACACAACCTTCACCATCTAGTATCAGATTTAGCAAGTGTAGAACAGAAGCTAGGAAGCATTAGGCTTAAGAGCTCATCTCTTGGACGCAGTGCTGCTGGCTTGGCCTCCTCTGGGACCAGATCCTGGAGTAGTAAAGACCTGTTGTCATTGGGACAGTCAGATAACAGTGCAGGGAAAAGTAAAATACAGGTGATACTAAAATTTCTTTTTTAATGTTGTATTTCATAACACGCACAGCACTTAAAATATTCATACATCTACTATATTATTAATATATCTCTTTAAGTCTCTTGTAAGCTCATTTGGTTGTAATTAAAGATATTATAAGAATGATTTTAAAAAAATGCTATATTGAAAAATTAATTTGTGTGGATTTTATTTTAAATATTACTGACAATAATTAATAAAGTTAAGTTATTAATAATGTTAGATGAACTATAAGTCTATGTAACTTTTGTTGCATGCCAGGTGGAAAACTTCCATAACTCAAGGTTTAGATACTTTTATAAATAGTAACGTTATTGATTGTTATTCGAAGTAGTCTAGGCATTCTTCTTATGCATTTTTAAATATTGGTGGCAAATTATATTTGTTCTATTTAGTTTATCATCTCAATCATAAACGAGATGAAAATCATAGTTTATCTGTTTTGGGCATTTCAAAACCCCTATCAGGTAGATAAAGATTCAGTGAAGAGTTTTTAGATATTATAGGCTGTTAAAGTTTTTATCGGCTATTTTCGGCACCTATACGTCATGCGCAAGAAAAGCATTTTATTGTTGTATTACTAAATATTCAACCACAATCTTACCTATTTCCCTTTCGTTGGGTGTGTCAATGACTATTTCAGTCCCAGTATTCATGCAGAAGTTGACCAGTCAGCAGTGAGGTTGTTGGCGCCTCGTGACTAGTAAAAAGACTGAGCCGAAAACGATTTCAATCTCTGCCTACACTAGTTACTAATGTTGTGGCATTTAACATGTATGTCTTGATACCACAGATAACCCCCTATAGATACCGCATGATGAACAATTTGTTCTGTTCCAAGTTCACCAAATTTGGCGGAAGGCACGGGTTGCGCGGGGGCTGACAACTGCAATGTGATTGGCTATTTCAAGGACACATTTGATCGTATTCTTTTCATAGTGGTGGGACTATAACAAATCACATAGATTTTTCTATCGATAAATTTTAAAAGGGAATACAGATTAAAGCATTATTTTTATGCGATATGATGTTCCTCTATATTCATATTGATTTGTTTACCTTGTGCACAGACTAATCTTAGGTTAGTTTATAAAAATAAATTCGTAGAAATTTATGTAAAATTGAAATTCATGGGTTCAAGCAGGTAGATCATCTTATTTATACACATAAAATATGAATCGAATGGGCTAGTGGTATATAATATTATTGCAAATACTCACTTTTTTTTGTGATATTAGTATAATTAAATATGTATAATAACATAATACAAATATAATAAACGAAATTACATTAATTTTAAACTTATGTATAACAACAGGACCAACAGTATTTATTGGATATCAGTTATGACGATCAATAGATTTTATATATTTGTCAAGCAATAAAAAAGAAATCCCATAAGTATATTAAAATTAAATAAATTAATAAAAATTTGCATGTTATTTTACATATTATTTAGGTTTCTGATCCGGTTTCGTCCTTTATTTATACCTAAAGCTTACGTTAGCCTTAACCGTTGGTAATTAGTAAAAGTTATTTAGATATTAATTATTATTTTTATACTTATTCATTTTACTCCTAACAAAACATCGATAATTTTCCGATAAGCATTATTATGAACATTTTCAGCACTATTGGTTTTGTGGGAAAGAGACAGTTATATAAATGTATCTAAAGAGTGAAAGGGATTTTCCAAAAAGACATCGACGAGTTGTATTACACCTTTTAAAATGTACGATTACTATCCATTATAACTTGAGCTCTGCTAGACTGGACGTTATTCAATTATTTCAGTTACCGGTGGAATGTTATACTATCTTTTTCATAACTTGATGTCCTGGACGATTAACCACACCATTTTACAGCACAGTTAGTCATTTATGTGTATATAAATTTGCTAAATCGATTTACTTCAAGTACTTAGAAGACAATGTTTAATACATCAGCACAGGTCTAGTGTTTGGTTGCCACTGAAGACGTGAATTGGACCGACGAGTTATATCAATGCAAATGCACTGATGTGTGGTGCGCGTCAGTTGCCTTCTATGCGGAATCTATAGGGGGTTATCTGTGCTTGATACACATAATAAATCATCTTCGATATATATATTAATCTATGTTTATCTAGTGTTATGACTAGATACAGCTCTGACTTTTCTTTTTCTTGAAGTTATTTGTGTATTAATCACATGTACAAACAGTGAAAGAAAAATATTTAGGGAACCTGCATGCCAGGAAGAGTTTTTCGATTAGATTCTATTTTGATTGTGGGAAAGTACAAAATTCTTGACACATGTTAAATATACTGCCGTAGCATTGACGGATTCTGTGATTATTCTATATCTATCTATTTCTAAATGAAAGTGAAAATATTGGATTTAAAGATTTATTTATCATTCTGCTTTCAGATAGCAACCGAGAAGCTACATGAAACATACTACAACCTTCGAGCAGCAGAGAGTAAGTGCCTCAATAGCAGCTCTGCAGATGCTAGCCCCGAGCCCTACGCCGCCGATGCCTTCTTAGCTGCACTTAGAGACGTCAACTCCACTTTTGAAGGTATACTGAAACAGCATTTTTGTATGTTTTCAAAAATACTATGCCTGTTACTTGCGACTCATGGAATAACCCAACTGACTGATCCTATTGGTTGTTAAATAATACTTTACCTGTATATAACTGTTACAAAATTATAGAGTAAATTGTCACAACATTTGTTATTACAATTAGGACACAGTTGTGTAATAATTGGTCTAAGCTAGGCACTGGCGATGCTCAGGAACTGATGAATGTAAAGGGAAGTTTAAAATAACCCAAGGTTTTAGGGACATTGGATAAATAAAAGATGGTATAATGGTTTTCAATGTTTATTTTATTAAACTTATCTGTTTGGTACAGGTAACAGACAACAGGACGCTCATGAGCTCTTAGTGTGTATACTTGATAACATCCGCGAGACGTGCAGAGCACTCAGCGCGCGCGCCAATAGACTGCAGCTTCAGGAAAATGGTGACAGGTAATCTAAAACATGTCTTATTAATACTTGCTATAGTCATCAACCTGTTCAGAAAGTGGTCTGGGCTAGGTTAGGGGACCACAGGGATATCACAGTAATGCCAAAATACTCTACAAATAATCAGTACTAATGTAATATAGCCAGTGGAATAACTGAAAACATTAATATAATAATAGCTCCAGTGTTTCTGATTTGTTATCTTAATTGTATTATCTTATATCAAAATAAATAATACGTTAATTTTGATAGACTCACATTTAGAAACATCTGATTATATTTAAAGCCAATTTTATATCCAATCAATAATCTCTATTTTTGTTAAAAATATACCTTTATCTTATATTTATATTATGATGCCAAATTATGATTCAGAATTAATTTCTATTTTAGCAACGGCCTTGGACGGCAGCCTAGTTCTGACGGGGATGGGAAACCAACATTAAGCAACTTGCGAAAGTCGTGGAAGAAACGCAAAGAAGTGAAAGCTAGTGACAAGCGAGCATCACCCACAGAAGATCGCCCCCCATCACCTGCTGATCCTGAAAAGGATGAGAGGGCCAGGCCAGGATGGGACTTTGTTGCTGACGACTTTGAAGGTAAATTTAAATATAGAGGTTTGAGATATCTTCATTTCTCATAAGAATTTACAGTAATTCACTTACATGTGTATTAAACACATAAATAATAATCTTATCCTAGGCGTACAAATAACTATTTAGCTCATACATTCATGTATGTGGTATTCAAAAATAGAAATAAATAGCAAATAAGCAGGGTAGTTAAAAATAAAAATACCTAGATATAAGTAGTCAGCCCCTAATATCCACTGGAACTTGTATATAATACCAAGGAAATCTATAAACATATTGAGAAGTTCTTCTCTGTGTATAAAAACCAGACTTATTTATTTACTTCAACAATATCTGTCTGTTTTAATTATTATTTATAATACATTCTCTGATTATTGTTGTGATTTATTAGAATTATTCAATTTTATATATAAAGTTGAAACTATATATATATAAAATTGATCATACAAAGTATTTTACTAGATTTTTGTAACCAGTGATAGCTAGTGATATTCATGGATTGTCAAGTCACAGATCTCAAATTAGAATCCGATGATGTATCGCTTTAGAATCCTTTTTAACGTGGCACGGGATCGGAGCACGCGGCATTCTGGAAAAAGGCGTGAGTGTATGTAATAAATATGATTTGCAGGCACGATGGTGGTCCGCACGATGTGCCTGGAGTGCGAGGCGGTGACGCAGAAGGCGCAGGCGGTGTGCGAGCTGTGCGTGCCCGTCACCGACGACGACACCGACGACGAGCCCTTCCGCGCTGCCTGCCTCTCCACCGAGTACTTGCGGGACCAGAACAAGGTACATATCAATTCATTCATATATCCGGACATTATGACACAGCCCCATCGAGTTCCGTGACTCTCTTAGAAAACCATATTGCTACATGTTGGTGTAAAAAGATTATCAGTATTAATAGTTTATGTTATGAACGTGATAAACTCAAAAACGGATTGTTTGAAAACTGTTAAGGGGGTTTAATTCGTTTTGAAATGCATTTTAGTACTGGTGTGAGCGTTGTCTACGCTACAACGAGGCGCGGCGCAGCGTAGCGTATTCGCGGCTGCCGCGCCTGCTGGTGCTGCAGCTCAAGCGCTTCAGCGGCGGCATGGAGAAGATCACACGACACGCGCCCACGCCCTTACTGATGCCCTGCTTTTGTGAACCCTGTGCCAAGAGACCACCCGAACAACCTCCCACGCACAGGTATATATACACTTCCCTAGTAGTTATTCACGCGGCTGTTACTATTTAATCAGCGATAGCCTAAATTATATAATCACGGATTATCAAGCCACAGATCTCGAGTGAATCCGATGATGTATTGATATGGATTACTTTTCAAATTTTTGTGCATCATTTAGTGTACAAACTTGCATGTCTGAGGATTTTTTCGACGATGGCTCCAAAAATGAATACACACTGCAAATTGATTTCCAGATACATCCTCTGGGCCGTGATAATGCACCTGGGTCAGACATTAACGGGCGGTCATTACGTGGCGTACGCGCGCGACAGCAGCGGCGCCGCCGCGGGACCGGCCGGGGACGCCGCCGCCGGCTGCTCGCGGGCGCCGGGCGGGGCCGCGGGGGGAGGGGGGGACGCGGCCGCGGGCGGCGGGTTCATGCGGGCGCTGTTCAGTCGCGGCCGCGCCCCCGCCGCGTGTGCCGCTCGCGACTGCTGCGTGCCGCGCGCGCGCCCGCCCGGCTGGCTGGCGTGCGACGACGACCTTGTCAAGCCCATCTCCAACGAGGAGTTCGAAGACCTGCTGTCGGCCGAGCCCGAGATGCGCTCGGCTGCCACGCCCTACCTGCTGTTCTACGTCAAGAGCGAGGTCGGCTAGTGGCGGCTGACCCGCCCCTGCACCGTTGCAGTACTAGATGTCGCCTCCGTATTTACCTTTTGAGATTTACACGCCTTCCGATCATCTGCGGGTTTTACAAATTCCAAAATTCGTATAACTGCGGTCACTATCGATAAAGTGAAGGTTGGTTTTATCGATCGGAAGGTGTGTAGAAGCATTTTTTACTCGTCCCGCTTCAGTTTTCGGACGATGTCGATTGATTGTTCATTTAGCGATCGTCCTGTGAACCTTTTGTTTTATTCATTTAGATGCTTAAAAAGACAGAAAGTAGGCGCGGACCATACGTGTCGGCCTGACGTGATATTATGAATGTAGCTAAAATATTATATTAGGGTGTTATAAAAATCAAACAAAATATATAGTAAAGTATTATAATATAAAACATTCACAATATTTTCACTTGTTACAATCTGACAATATGGACTCGAGTAAGATTAAAATAGATCAAAATAAATGTACCTTTCACATACTTATTGTATATCGACGTTGATTCTATATTATCTGTATAATATTATATAACTGCGCTAATGGCGAGATTATTTATTGGCCTAAAGTATAATTGTTCCATAATTAAATGTCCAGAAGTTAACTTTATTTTCAAATCATAATAATAACAATCCATGGTCCAAAATCCCCGCGTACCCGTCAATTATAATGTTATTTATTTGCAATCCTATTATACTACTAATATTTAAAGACAAACTGAAGAATTAGCATTTTCTATCGCAGCTTTGCTACAGATATATGAACAGACCAATTTGATTTGTATTTTGCATATCAATTAATGTGAATGTTTATTTCATTGAAATCTAAACATCATACAATAGTATCTAGTAAAAGAATAAAAATGATAATAAAAGTAGAAATATATTTTTATGGCACTTTTTGTTAAGTAGTAGCTCACAAAGTATACGTAAGAGTAAGAGCAGGTGAAAATTGTTCTATTAATAGGGACACGTTACAAATAAAATCCTTGTATCTTCAACAAATATAGTTGAATATCCAAGAGATGTGTGATGAAATTTCAGTCGGTCACAAACCTGCGATTATTGCGTTCATCTAACATAAAACAATACTCTGCTTCACAGATAGGTGAAGGCGTACTATACTTGCTATACTTTTTCTTTACGTAATCAGGTGTTCAATTCTTCACCGGTAGCCATACGTAACAGCTGTAACCCAAGTTAATTATAACAGTATTCAGACGAAGATGTCATTATTCTAGTACGTTCTAGAAACTATCATTGAAAAATAAGGTTGGTCTTCAATACCAACTTAAACCCTGTACGCACAGTGTAGTTATTTTAAACTTAGACTTACAGTTACTTCGAGACTACAACGATATGATTACTGCTTGCTACGAAATACGGACTGCTTTCTTTTTTTAAACTTATACTATGCTCTTGAGTCTCGGCTAGCTGTTGCTACCGATGACGCTAAGTATTTTTGTACGGCAGCTATTAATAAAATTGTATGTAGTTTTATTTCTATTGATATTCAAATAATTATTGCGTATTATCTGGTCTCAAATTGAAACTACAGCATTCGCTTTTTCATACAAATCACGATGTAAGGAATTTTAGATAAAACATACGTATTGAAAGCGTTCCAACTTCTGTGTGTGAGAATTTGTTTAAATTTTTTGGTGACTACACATAACCAGTGGCACCATCCTATGTATTTTTTTTTGTATACTGCTGCGACTGCTGTAGTTACTTGAGTATCTCGTATATATCTTGTGACTAATGTACTGCTGCAAATTGAGAATTTTATAAGTATTATTATGATTTAGCCGTAATCGAGAAAGTCGACTATTGTAGTGATGAAATGTTTACTTCTTACCTTTAAATTAGGCGGAATATATTTAAGTGTATTTTTTCTACAACAGTTGATTAATTCTTTGCTACAGTCATCGACTTGTCTACCTATGCTCGACTTACAATGTACTCAACTGTAACTAAATTACTTAATTTTTATGTTATTGCGGATGCCATTCCAAAAACCTTTTAAAAAGGTAAAATTCTTGTCAGTAGCTATATTTTTTTTTTCAATAACGAACAAAATGTTATTATCGTTCATTTTCATTGTAAATTCGATTTGGATAATAAAAATAAGTTCAATGATTTTTGTTTTATTTGACCAGGTACTTAAATTGTGTGCTCAACTTCTAATAAGGAATAAGATAAGAATCTGGAATCATTACTTGCATAAACTGAATAAATGCTGTAGGAGGGATTGAAACCAGTATATGCGTACACCTATTATCCTGAACCTGATTGGCAGATATATCAACGTTTTACAACATACGCTTAAAAAAATCAAATTAGGAAAACCCTTGCAGTTCGTGAGCGTCGGAATGGCTGGTTGTCTGTGGCGTTGGTATATGAGAGTTGATTCGAATATTGCTTATATTTGCTTCATATAATAAATAATTGCTACATAGGATATATATTTAGAAACAAAATATTTTTTTGACCAGCGATCCTGACGTTTGGATGGCTGGTCAACCTCCTAGTTTAGAGTCAAGCATGCAGAGTTTCCCGAAATGTATTGCGTCAATCATTGCTACATATTTGCTTCATTTATCTAATTAAGTCCTAACTTCAAACATGTTAAATAAAGGATGTACCAATTATTTAAATTATCCCAAGGAAAAGTGCCTGATAAAATAATAAATAGCTATGTAGTATTTTAATCCTTTTTTCGACGGCCTGTCAGCCTAGTTAACTGCTGCTGCTGTTGTGCAGTACAAATGTGTGCGTTACCAAAAATCGTCGTCATGTAAATGTTATAGATAATTAGCTGACCCAGCAAACGTTGTTTTGCCACATTATAGGGGTTGGTGGACTACCCCTAACTTTTAGGGGGATGAAAAATAGATATTGGCCGATTCTCATAGATACCGGATAAGCACAAAAAATTTCATTAAAATCGGTCAAGCCGTTTCGGAGGAGTATGGCAACGAAAACTGTGACACGAGAATTTTATATATTAGATTAGTTACCCAGCTTTTATTATTTGAACAAATCTCAACAAGTTTGTTTTACAACTTACTTAGGTATTTTAAAACAATTTAGGTCAGTATATTTGAAATGACACTAATGTATAGGTATGGGGCAGACTAAAAATAATATTTTAATAATAATAAAACTGTTTTTTTTTGTCACATAAATTTATTAGGTTATTCGTGGTGTAAGTAGATGATCTTAGCATTTATCATCGCTTCGATGTTTATAAAAGATAGAAGCAACAATAAATAGTGGATCTAACAAATATGAAATAAGGTTTAATTTATTGACAGCTGATAATGATAAGGGTATAGGTAGAGCTATCAATTCCAAGATAAACCGACACCGGGTCAACCAGTTTAGTGGCAGATTTCAGTGTGTTTGCGTGTCTTTTATTTAATATATTTTATTTAACAAAATGAAGGCCATGGAAACAAGGAATAGGACAACCAAAGTAAGTCTCTCTATAATATTTATTTTATGTTATATAATATATTAAAATTTGATATAGCTATTTAATGCAGGTATGAAAATTAAATTAATAGGTACTAATATAGTTCATAATTATTTATACCTATTTAAACCTAGGTCAATAAATAAATATTTAGATTTTGGTAAGTGTTTTCATTATTTATATAAAGATAGGCCACGGATTACAAAATAATGTATTTTGAATAGGTACTTAATATGAATGAAGTTACAAGTACTAATAAATAATTATACAAAAGTCTATGAAGTACGATTTTTAGAAAAAACTGAAACTGAAAAAACTAAGTAAGATTGTAAAAAATCGTTCATAATATATTTTAATTTTGGTTCAAGATTAGCTGATGTTGTAAACATTTTGACAATATTATTTACAGGTTTTTTTATATTGTTATTTTTATAACATAAGTCAATTACTTCCAATGATCATTATTACACTTTGAATTATTATTTGCAGATAGTTTATATTTTTTTAAGTATACAAAAATTAATAAGAGTAAAATCAGTGCTCAATTCGCAAAAGATTTTTCCGGCCGGGGTTTTACATACAAATGGCTACCTGACTACATACCTTGTCTATGACATTAACTTGACCTCTAAAAGTCCTTGCGCAGCCGCTGTCAGACTACTAAAGTTGGTGATAGTGATAGTAAAGTTTTATGTACCATTGCAAATTTTAATTAATTCAAACAATAAAAATGGCATTTGTAAGTAAATATTAATTTCAATAACAATATTAATTTTACATCAGAAAAATTAAGTTAGGTTATTTTATAAACTTTTAATTTGACTTTTTTAATACGTACACAAGTAAAGCCTGGAATACATGTAATTTATTGAATAAAACACTAAATGTTCAATGGAAGTAGAAATTAGCACAATTAATTCAATATTGCAATTGGCGTTTTGGCCCCACGCCAATTTAATTGAGACTTATTCAATAAAAAATATACATGACACCGGCAACTTTGTTAAAAAAAAATTGTGTCATTGACGTGTTAATGAAATCGTGCTCTATTTAAGATCACTATAATATTATGAATTCTAACTGACTACGACAATTAACTATAAATACGATATAATTTCATAATTTATTCCGATTAAGCACAAATACTTATTATTTAATTTACTCTTACGTTTGCTTCTAACTTTTAAAATATTTTTTGGAACCTAAATTGGGTTAACTGGTTGAAGATTAAGTTACCTGGTTATGTAATAACCATATCAACTTAATAATGATGTTAATTAACCTAGTTTTTTAGTATTTCTCGGCGTGACCCGCCTGGTTTGGCGGGTCTATACTAATGTATTTTGTTCACATTGACAAAATTCAGACATAACGTTCCAACAATTAGTGTCATGATTGTTTTATAATTTTATATTATTATCATGGCAATTCGGACCTCTGTGAAAACGAAAGTTGATGTTAATTTACAGTGTCAGGACACACATCGTCAATCGGTCGTGTCAAATAGGTATAGATACGTTAATTACATCACACATATACATGAGATATTTTTACAGTAATATTGATTTGTGAAATGATAAATTTGCATTTAATTCCTTGATACCTGATTTTTTTATAATGACTGTCAAATTTAAAAACAACTACCCTATTTAAAAAAATATATAAAACATGTTATTTGGCAGACATGCTATAAGTTGTTAAAACCATCAGTATAATAATTAAAAAATAAAATAATAAATAAATTATGATGGAGTTAGTTATATTACTGATGACGATTAGGTGATCATTAGCAGTAGTTAAATAAGGTAGAAACATACGTATTGCATATTTATTACCTACCTACTGCCTTGTCCCCAAGGGTGAATAATAAAGTTTTCTAATAGATTAAAATTACAAAACGCCACGTCTTTGTAACTATATCTAAAGTATCATAAGTACATTCATGTTGTTACAAAATGTACACCTGCGAGTGGTGCTCACACCCGGCCTTTTGAAAGAAAACCAATCCAGTTAGTGTAATTGTAGTCATGCTTAGGACACCCCTTCCGACCCTCCATAGACGGCGTTGGTATAATAAAGTTAATATCGTAATATTATTAGTAATATACATTTACTGTAAATATTTTTTATGTGTAAATAAAGATTTTAGTTAATGCAGGCGACAGCGACGACGTAATCGACTAGCTATTTTTTTGTAACTGGACTAAAATTTTATTATAAAATAATACATGATAGTAGCAGTTTTAACAAAACAAAACTATTATTAAATATACAAATAAGCTCGTTTAGTGCTCTAAAATAGGTACTATTATATCATCACATTGTAAAGTCCTAATAATGGTAACTATCCCTGCAAAGTTCGTCTCTGCAGAAATTATAGCTGTTGCTGACCGGAACAGGAAGTGTCTAAATCAATAGACAAGATAATTAGAAACGTCAATATTGACAAAAAAAATGCGCTAAAACTTAAAATAAAAGCAACCTAAAATACGAGGGGAACCTATTTAAGTATTTATTTTCTAATATTTCTCTAAATGAGTAAACTCAAGCCACTTATGATCAAATATAACAAAATATACTTGGTGATAACTATTTTAACAAACGGACAATTGGCAAGATTTCAAATGTATAAATTTAGAAGAAAACTATTCTTCCTCACTGCACTGAGGGACAATTTGTTAGTTGGTTGGAGCTGGCGTGATCTAAGTCACTTAAGGAACGTTATTTAAAGAAAATCAAGCAACAATTATAGGTGGTCTAGTTGGTTTCCGTGGTTGGTGTACTCACCCTGCGGTGGTCGCGACGTTATTCTGCGCGCGCCGCTCGCGTCTCACCGAATACGCAACTCCGTTCGCACGGCGCTGCGGGAATCCGTTTTTCATTCGGAAGGGCAGTTCAAGATCACGAAAGCCGGCAGCCCGACCTCCCGCGTTGTTCAGCGAAAGATATTTGCACAATAACACTATCAATATGGTTTTCACAACGGTCTACGATGGCAAAGTGGAGGTAATGTGCCTTTGTGTGCTATTATTCTATTTTTATCCCTTATTGCGATTACGTGAGCTTACAATTTGTTACGGCTATTACGGTTACCTTGACGATCATTTTTCACGCCGGTAATTTCGTTCTAATTGAATATTTCAATGGCTTTCTGTTTGATAGTGTGAATCTGATAAGAGCCAATGTATTTACCTTGAAACATGAGGTGTATTCGTAAAAAAATCAGTGTGAAAAATTGCCATATGATGTCAAAAATCTTCCATATAAGTCCTTATGATATTAGATAAATAGATACGTTATGTAGAATTAATCAAGATAAGAAAGTGTCAGCTATAATTATAATAGCAATATTATCAGATTGTAGGTATACTAAGTTTTTACATTACTTTATTGAATTTTATCCCATCACCAATCAGAAATTAAATAAACTCAATTAAAAATTGGTTTATCTTCATTTTATATCTATTGTCCTTATTGTATTCAATAAATTAAAAAAAAAATTATAAACAAAATTCTAACAAGTTCTTGTTTGTTTATGAATCTATTCTAAAATTGAACAAACTACTTTTTATGTTAAATCATACCATCACACATGATTAAGCAGAGATGTACGTACGTACACATACAGTTTACTGTTATGTTGTCAGGTCCCATGTATTAGGCTGCAAGCATGTTGCCATGAAATTCATTTTATATCCAAACTTTAGCAGAGAAATTAATAAAATCCTAAGAGCACTGCTCGGCTTTTAAATCATTCTAGGGTCTCTCGCTTATCTCTTGCAACCACTAAACTGATGAGCAACCAGTTTGCATAAAACCCAATAACATAATTAGTATTGGTCAAATTCAAAAATCAACATCATCATCAACCCATTATTGTCCCACTGCTGGGCATGGGTCTCCTCTCATTTGAGAGGGATTACGCTACAGTCCACCACGCTAGCCAACTGCAAGTTATTCAAAAATACCTATATGATAATAATTACAGTTTACATTAAACCTGCAAAATGAGAGCCGGCCAAGACCAGTATGGCACCCTTTGGAGTAGGCCTACATTCAGTGGACGACAATAGTGCAAGCCTGCAACAATACTAATTTACTTATTGTAAACAAGTATCATGTACCACAGTATTTTAATAGCCCTATTGAGACTGTCTGTTACATGAAACATCCTCTATGGTGGCATGATCTCATAACCGTTACCATATTATGCACACATGACTGCACACAGGCTGATTATGATTTTTACACAATAGTTTTTGTAATCACATCCTGTTAGTGTATGGGATTGTAACTAATATTCATGATGATTTAACTGCATTGTTTATAGATGAACTTTTAAATTTGAATATTGAACTAGGTAATCTTAATAGATTCTATGTTCCTCATTGGATTTCACATTTTTTTCTCTTAAGTTTAAAGATTCTATTATTTTTTAGTTAGTAAAGTACTTTTGGCAATGAAAGTAACCTTGTGAGTTGCATGCAAGGGCGTAGCCAGGATTCTATGAAAAGGCGGGCAGATAAAGAAAGAATTGCGGTAGAGAATTCTGTCACATATCAGTCAAGAGTAAATGGAAATGAAAATACACATTACCAGCGATGCTATTTTAATGCTATTTTAGGTAGAGGGGGGGGGGGCAGCTGCTGTTGCATACACATGTTAATTACAATGTAACAATCTGAGCCATATAAATAGGTATCCACTCTATATATATATAGGTATATGCGTATTTACTTATAGGCAGTCTTCATTCTGTCTAGATAATGAGTTATTGAACTAGTTCATTAACAGTTATTGTCATGGTAGAATCAATGCCAATGCTATTAGACCAAGCAAGCTGTCATGCATGCTTGGAGCTGTATGTATATGTAGCATGCTATACATATAGGTAGGTACTCTACCTGTATAAATTGTATACTTAGAAATGAGTGTCTATAGGCATGTTAGGTATGTTGTAAAGGTAACCGAAACGATCGCATATACGGAATAAAAAAAATTATCCCACAACCGGTATAAAAGTTTCGAATAATTTAAAAAAACTTATAAGATTGGTAGTTGTCGGGTTTTCGCCCCCACTTTATTGTGACGAAACGCCGAATTTATCCGAAACTCGGATAAATTCCTCCAGATCCAGATCCGGAAACATATACCTATATGTTATGGGTGCATATGTACATATAAAACAGGTAATTTATGTTCATACTGCATAGGTACATGACGTTTGACCTAGCGATTATTGTCATCTCTGATATTTAAACATCATACCCAATCAATATTAATATATCAGTTAGCTAATTAGCTATACAAATATCGAAATTTTTTTAAATTATATCTATATAGAGTGTCGAACCGACAAGTAGCGCCAATCACTAGCTAAACAATCTGCCAAGTCTACCTACCGTCACACTATTCATCATGATGTATTATAATTATAATATTTATTTCTGGACATTATGGTACACAGCGCCATCTAGTTCCGTGCTAAGCAACGAGGCTTGTGTTACGGATACTAGCTGGTTGATATACTACATATATACTTTTTTTTTTTGTAAATACATACATATTATAGATAGATACATCCATGACTCGGATACAAATGTTCATGCTCATCACACAAACATTTGTCCCTACCGGGATTCGAACCCGGGACCCGTAGCACAGAAGGCAGTGTTAACTACCGCTGGACTAATTGGGTCGTCATTATGTGAAAAGGTAGTGAATTTTAACACGACGGCTGGCCGTAAGGTGACTTTGATTCGCGTAGGTACCTACTGCTGCTTGCGTTGCTAAGACGAGCCTTGAGTACCTACCAGCAAGTAGATGGATGCGCCACTCAGTAGTTAGTAATTTTAAGAGTTCAGCCGCGTGCTAGAAAAGTCACGAAAACTAGGTACGAGTAGGTAAAACTACTAATATTTAACACAATGGGAGGGGACGGCGCGCGGCGTGAAGACGACTTATTCGTGTAAAGTGCATCAGAATAAAAATAAAATAATATGCTTTTACCACACTAGTCCTTAAATATAATTCCAGAAATTCTACTTTCACATTGAGCGTGACACACTTAGGCAGGTCAATCGCTTACTTTTTTAACTTTTACGGCGCATTCAGTCCATAGTATTCACCGCGGTGGCTTGTTACACTGTCTTTATTATCCTGAAAAAGTATCTTAGCTAATTTGATACCTAAATTTTTATGGTAAGTAGTACCACACATAGTAATTGTTCTTATTCTAGAATCTAGATTATATCCAATATTTTATGGCAAATAGAACCATTTATTTACTTAATAATAGTGGATCGTGACCGTTCGATTTGTGTTCAATAAAAATGACAATTGTGCAACTGTGTTTATAGATTTAAATACTTGCGTCAATATGTACGCTGATTCAAGGTTTGAAACGTGACAAACGTTCCTATAAACGGACGGCTACAGATCAATACTTCGTAGTTCAAGGACCTCGGAAGCCAAGGGCGCCTTAGCCGCGAAAATTAGGTCCAGACAGAGCACTTTGACGGTAGCGTTCGTTGCCGGAACCTATGCTTAGTGTCTCATACTGTTTATCCGCCTAAAATACTTAAAACAATCAGTGTATTAACATTGTAGTGATGGGAAAAAGCCTCGCATTTTCTCACTATCTTCGTTATCTCCCAATTAAAAGCAAGACAAAACAATTGTTCAAAATAACAGAACCTCCTGCGGTAACAATCCTTAATGATGGTCTAGTCAAAAGAAAAGTGTATGATCGATCTTGTTTTCCGCAGGCGGGTTCCGACGATAAGCCTGCAATGCAGCTGGGCGCCGCCAACGCGTCCTCCCACCTGCAGAACATGTGCAGTCTGGACATCGACTCCAAGTCCTCGTACGTGCGTCTGTCTGGCATCATCTGTACCATTGGTGAGTATGAAGACTAATTGATGCTGAACTATGTTCCTTTGCCTTGTGTTGTTGAGTTATTGGTCGTGGAAAGTATGATTACGAATGCAGGAAACGAATCTTATTAGACACAATTTTATAGGCTTCATTATCATCAACCTTACTGTCTCACTGCTGGGCACGGGTCTCCTCGCATTGGAGATAGCTTTGTAATTCCACATTATGGTATTCCTGGTCTTTTAAGAACCTCTACAGTGATGTTATTTAAATGATCCGATGATGGTTCTGAGCAGTCAGCTGTTAGCTACGCATTTTACTACGGCAATAACTATTGCTGTCGCATTACTAGAATTATTAAAGAAGAAAAATCCCTTTTTGTCTAAATTATATTTTATTTTCAAACCAAGTGTTTAAACATTTAATTGTCTGAGCTGCTAATCACAATTTTCCAGAAAAAAACTTACGCCCAACAACCGATTACGATGCCATAAAAAACGAGTAAAGACATGTAACGGAAAGGTGTTTTAAAATCTGACATGCGTATGTCATAATTCATTATACGTATAATTATTCCAAATCTATTGGTACCAGGCCCGGTTTCCCGCGATGTCGCCATGCTGGAGCGCATGATGGAGACGGGCATGAACGTCGCCCGCATGAACTTCTCGCACGGTTCCCATGAGTACCATGCGGAGACCATCCGCAACTGCCGCATAGCCGAGAAGAACTACAGCGCCAAGATCGGCACCCCCTTCTCTCTGGCCATCGCACTTGACACCAAGGGACCTGAAATCAGGACTGGACTCCTTGAAGGTGTAAGTAAAATGAGTTAATCTTTACCGTTTAATTATTAAATTCTATGTTTATCTGCTGCTTACTGCACATACATAATTGGAGAGCATGTTCTATAATTCAGAAATATAAAATTCAGATCCTCTTAGGACTCGCAAAGATAGCTGCATGGCGGAGGCTCTTCCTGTTCTTGCCCTTCAAATTCTAATGTCTTCAATTTTTCAGTGTTATAACCAATAGCCATAACATACAGCATACAGCTTTGCAGCTCCAAAATTGCTTTCTTGGACTCCAAGAGCAAATAAAACAATTGACCACTTTCGTAACCAGGGTGGTTCCGCTGAAGTGGAACTCAAGAAAGGCGACACCATCAAGTTGACCACCGACCCCTCTTACCAAGAGCGTGGCACTGCCAACGTGATCTTCGTGGACTACAAGAACATCACCAACGTCGTGAAGCCCGGCAACAGGATCTTCATCGACGATGGCCTCATTTCCATCATCTGCCAGTCGTCCAGTGTCGACACCCTCGTCTGCACAATTGAGAATGGAGGTCAGTTCTTTATATTTAGACTAGCTTTAGCTCGCGACTTCATCTGCAAAGAATTAGTAATACTTATATCATTACCAATCTTACTAATTATTTCTACGCTCTTAAGAATTATTGATTCCAATTATAAACTTTTTTTGTCCTTTTAAGGGATTATTTCCGGGATAATAGTTTCCTGTGTCCTTTTCCAGGACCCAAACTATCGGCATACAAAATTATACCTAAATCGGTTCAGCGGTTTAAGCGTGAAGAGGTAACAGACAGACTGACACACTTTCGCATTTATAATACTTATTACTTAAGTACCCGTCACCGACCCCATCCTTCCCCACATAGTATTAATCTCTCGACAACCGAAAATGCATCGTGTATCATAATACATTTACAGTCCTGTTTCATTTATATCTTTACTACTTTAAGCTGTCTTATTAAATGTCACTCAAATGACTCACCATACCTCAGTTCGGTGCAATGACGTATTTTATTTTCGGTTGGACGATTATTTCGTCGAATTACGGTTATGATCTCATTCTAACTTTTTATAATTGTGTAAAGCGGGGTGACGTTTTAATCATTTGTGTCTTTTCAGTCTAAGTTTTGATATTACTAAATACTTTACCCCCCGCCATCTAGTTGCTTAGCCTCGTTGCTAAGCAACTAGATGGCGCTGTGTGTCATAATGTCCAGGAATATTTATTTATTTATTTGATCTAACCAGTATTTTTACTTATTATTTTATGTGTATAATTTTGTACACAATACTTGACAACTTAGGGTTTTTGGATCAATATCTTCCCTAATTGAAAATAAAACAATTCCCCAAGAAGTATTTATGTGTCGCTCTCAGAAAAGTAATAAAATATAGAAAAGGGTGGTGTATCGATTTGGTGTAGAATCTAATTAGAATTTAATATCAAATCTTTATTATGGACTTACGAAAATAATCCTAATTGGCATTAATACATTTGTCAGTATCCTGTGTACCTACAGCAGTTTATTACCATTGATGGGAACTCTAAAGCTTCTTAAAAAGACATGTCTGCAATGAAACCGGTTCCAGTCCTTTGTATACTCCCCTTTAATAACAACATAAACTTGGATTCAATTCACTGCCATTACGAATACAATTCTTTTATGTAAGTATATTGATCGATTGCTGAGAAAAGACGAACATCTGGAACATGTATTTATAGCAATAAAAATACATACAATTTATACCTTATTGGTCCAACTACCGTAAACTTGACTGTATGACGTAAGGTGTTAGCTTCGATAGCAAGCTCAGGGCAGTATTACGATCATATTTATGACACTAAATTCTTAGTGAAAGGCGTCTTTCTTTCTCTCATTCTTTGGAGAGAGATTGATTTTACGCTAGATTACTCGCATTAGACTACCAGACCCATTTAGAAAGAAAGTAAGTATTTTCCACAAATAACGACGCACGACCACTTAGACCAAAAACTAATGCGTGAAAAATAAAAATCTAAATAGTAAATCATTTTAATATTCCTGGACATTATGACACACAGCGCTATCTAGTCCAGAGCTAAGCAACGAGGCTTGTGTTACGGATACTAGCTGTTGGTTGATATTTTTTGTAAATAAATACATATTATGCATAGATACATCTATGACTCGGATGCAAATGTTTATTCGGGATTCGAACCCGGGACCCTTAGCACAGAAGGCAGTGTTAACTACCGCTGGACTAATAGGGTCGTCATTTACTGGCTACTTATGGATTTAAAAATATCTATGTACGTAATAACACCTCTTCTTCCGGCCCCAGATATGCTCTTCCATCCCTACTTTAAAATGCTCTGGTGACGTTTTACTACATCGATAGTCATACAGTCAGTGATTGAAAAAAAAAAACAATGTTCTTCTCTTCTGCCCTCTAGGTATGCTGGGCTCACGCAAGGGCGTGAATCTGCCTGGTCTGCCCGTGGACCTGCCGGCCGTCTCAGAGAAGGACAAGTCTGACTTGCTCTTCGGTGTTGAACAAGGCGTAAGTATATATTAGAGATTTTTATTTGTGTGTTATTTACCAAATAGTCTTGGTAAACGGAGGCTTTAGAGAATTCTTATACAAAAAAGTCCCAAGAAGCTAGATAATGTTGTTACTTACTGCAACAATACTATGTTAGTTTTAGACAGCAGAGATACGTGCGCAAAACACAAATATTTTTGTAAATGAGAACCTCCTGCTTTTTTAAAGTCAGTTAAAAACTTAACACCCACCTGTCAAAACTAAAGGACTTGTTACTAGGGTTACCAAGTTCCAAAACTGAAAAGACGGACAGACCAGCCAGTTTAGTCACACATTTGGGTGAATGCTCATTCAAAACTACATAAACCTAAAAGAGGTCGAATTTAAAACCCTACAATAGTCGGACGGGCCAGACACCGTCTAATTTGGCCGCACACGCAACCAAAAAGATGCTGTCTGTGTTTATCCGGGCGCCTGGCAACACTACTTATACTACCACTACTTACTATTAAGTAGTGGATCAAGATTTTGTTCGCTTCGTCCCGTATATCGATCATAATATAACATTTCATTGTTATGGCTTTAAGCATATTTATCTAGATAATAAACATTATCATTTAATTTAAAAAAAATGTTAACTAGTGATCACTGATCACGCGGGCGGCAATATCATGATAAATATCGTAAGGCTGCTGCACGGAAAATCTGATAACACACGTCATGCTTTAAATACGAGACAGATAAAAAACCCTTCTTTTATCATGTGTCGTCTAAAACTCTCTAGACGGTATTAGGAATGTACTACAATGAGAGGTATAGTCAATAGTCGCTCACGTTTGTAGATAAATGTGACATCGTATTGGTTTCGATTTTAGTCTCATAAATATTGCAAGCTAGGGTAAAACTTATAAGAAGAAACTCTTTTCAGAATTAGTTAGCGCAGTTTTTATGATTTTTTTAAACTCATCCTTAAATCGTCTTTAATTAATCTCAACTTGATTTTAAATTAAAATAAAAACTTGTAAGTACTGTAAATTAAATATCAATATGCGAGAGATGGATGCGGGTGGCCCAAGACCGGTCGTTGTGGAAATCTTTGGGGAAGGCTCATGTCCAGCAGTGGACGTCCTCAAGCTGACATGATGATGATAACATGACATGCCCCTTACACGGTCACACTAAATTAGTAGATACTCGTAGGTACAAGTTATCGAAATTTGACCACGAAATATCTTGATATTAGTGGTGACGTCACGGGCCGGTGATCGGCGATTGCCAATAGGCCACGTGCGACTGTTGTGATACCTTATCACCACAAGTGGTAATAAAGGAATATAAAAGTTAAATAAGTATCCCCTGATAAGCATTCCCGCAAACATCGATATCAGTTGGATGTATGAGTGAATGGAAATAAACTTAATTGTTATATCAGCGTTTTTAATCCGTGGGCGATACTTCAAACAAGTTTCCTATAGCAGGTCTAGATCTAGACTATTTATCACATGCTCCAACGGTGAAGGGAAACATCGTGAGGAAACCTGCATGCTTGAGAGATTTCTCGATGGCATGTGAAGTCTACCAACCCGTAGTGGGCTAGCGTGGTGGACTACAGCTTAATCCCTCTAAAAAAGAGGAGACCCGTGCCCAGCAGTGGGACAATAATGGGTTGATGATGATGAGGTCTAGATCTACGGCCACAAGGCACGGTAAGAAATGGGGCACTGCTAAATAATTATAAAAAATATTCCAATTCAATAAAATTTACTAACATATTGCAGTAAGCAATAAAATAAAGTATTTTATTTAAAAACGCGAATACTAGACATTGAAATGAAACTACTACCTATTTATTGATTTTATCGTGATACATTTATTGATATAACTCTTTACTACGTCACGAATGAATGATTTAGAAGAAAAACGTAAGGATTCAATAATATAAATATACTATGATAAAATCTAGAAGAAAAGTTTTATTTCAATGCAGAAATAAGTTTTGATGGCATGGTTGGCGAATTTAAGGTTTTGCACTCGGCTTTTGCGCCGCAGGTCGTATTCGATGCCCCCACAGAACTATAATACTAACTATAATTTGTAGGATCTGTAGTTAGTTCTTTCGTCTGTAAAGAAACCCATGATACAGGGAAATAAACCTAGCACCTATGAGACGTTTAATCTCTTTTTTCTTCATACACAGGTGGATATGATCTTCGCATCGTTCATCCGCAACGGAGGCGCGCTGCAGGAGATCCGCGGCATCCTCGGAGAGAAGGGCAAGAACATCAAGATCATCTCCAAGATCGAGAACCACCAGGGCATGGTCAACCTTGACGAAATTATTACCGTAAGTAGTCACTTCGAGCTATATTACTTGGTTTAGATTATTTTCTTCACAGCAACAGCAATTTCTAGATACGGGCTACTAGTAAGATTTGGTTGGATGCGATCTGTCAGACAAGCAGCTTTCGTCAGGAAGTATTATTTTCTATCACCTTTCAAGCTTTCCTTATGATATAATTAAATATGCAAATGAAATTGACTTGTCAAAGGCACATCTATGTATTAATACGTGAAGCAAAAACGTTGTTTTTTACTAAAATAGCGCGGACAGATTGTTGTTCTGGAGTTTGATTGCCGCTTCTTCTTTTCAGCAGAATAGATGAGAAGGGCGGGCATTTTGAGGCTCTCTTTGTTGGTCTTATTTTGAGTCTAAGATTGAATTGGCGAATTCCAAGTCTGTGGGTTTGATGGGAGCACGATAGTTGTTTAAGAATTCACTGGCATAATAGGTTCAAATAACCGTACGACGGGTCGGATTTTCATCGCGAACAAATTGGCGGATGGCTGCAATTTGCATGTCACGCGATCATAATGTGTCTCCCACATGCATTATATAGGTCATAGGCATAGGTAATGAAATGCAGTTCTTACCAGATACGTGTATAGCTATGATTGAAGGATATTCTGTAAGGTTGACTGGAGCAGTTTTTACCTTGAGGTCATTTTGATAAGGTTGACGTAACTGATTTGTTGCACTTGGATGCGAATGTTTGGATATTAGAATAAAACTATTTATGGATTTTATCGCAGTCGCCTTGACCGTGGATAGTAGTTATATTTCAAGGTTAAATATCTTAGAAGCATCGATAAGCGTATAAAAATAGACACATTCGATTTAGAACCTCCTTTTTTTCGAAGTCGGTTAAAAATAAACTATATGCATGTACCTAACGGGTGATAAATTGAAGAATGGATATTATGTAGGCACTGAATCAACAGTCCAATTCAAATTATACCGATCCATGGAGCTCTTGAATATATTCAATGGTAACTGCGATTGTAGGTTTCAATACGCAAGTCATGAAATGGAATAAAACGTGCTCTGTTATTTAATAGTGTTATAGTAGTATTTAGTAGCTAAGCAAAAATATTAAGTAGTTTTACCAATACGATATGAAGCGAGAAACATTATCCACTGATGTTGATTATGTCGGATTTCAGTAGTCTGTTGGTAGGTAAATAAAATAACATTAAATCTTATCTTCGCGAATAGTTTTCAAATCAAATATGTACATCACACTCAGGCGTAGGCGCACGCCTACGAATTTATTTCCAAACAACAATGACGCCCGCAAGTATGACGACTCGGTGGCGCAGTGGCTGAGCGATCGGCTTGTGCGTCACGGGTTGCGGGTTCGATCCCCGCACGGAGCAAATATTTGTACGTTCTACAGGTAGTTGTTCCAGGTCTGGGCGTTAGTGTATGTGAAAATTTGTGTTTGTAAACGCACCCACGACACAGGAGAAAATCCTAATGAGACACCGTTTCTTGAAAAAAAAAAAAGTTACATTGCAGTGATAAAATGAGTAAGTGTATGTATAAATATTCTTATGTATTTTCACATAGTTAATTTAATAAAAATTATTTGTTTCCAGGCTTCAGACGGTATTATGGTTGCCCGCGGTGACCTCGGTATTGAAATCCCGCCAGAGAAAGTGTTCCTCGCACAAAAGACCATGATCGCTCGCTGCAACAGGGTAAGATTATACATATATACTCGTCTATATATTTATATTAATACACTAGAATAACAAACAAGCTACGCTATACAATATTTCAAATATAATAGAATAACATATAATTAAAACGGACTTTAAATATCAGAACGAGACTAAATGGGACTACACGGGAACCACTAGCTTTCAAATAAAAAAGAATCGGTTCACCCAGTCAAAAGTTATGAGGTAGCAAACATAAAAAAAACTCAGCCGAATTGAGAATCTCCTCCTCCTTTTTTGAATTCGGTTAAAAATATAGACTTTATTAAAACTATCATAAAGCTTTATAAAACTTTTCAAAGGATGTGTAGTTTTTTTTAAATATTATTAATAGGTTTACGATTGACCGACAGTTCGTCTGATGTTAAGCGACACTGCGATCAAAAACTTGCTCATTAACATATTTGCGTTCCACCAGGTCGGCAAGCCAGTGATCTGCGCCACCCAGATGTTGGAATCGATGGTGAAGAAGCCTCGCCCCACCCGCGCGGAGATCTCCGACGTCGCCAACGCCATCCTGGACGGCGCCGACTGCGTGATGCTGTCAGGAGAGACCGCGAAGGGAGACTACCCGCTGGAGTGTGTCCTCACCATGGCTAACATCTGCAAAGAGGCCGAGGCCGCCATCTGGCACAGACAGCTGTTCAACGACCTCATTGTTGACGTAATATTCCATACTATCCATACTAATATTATAAATATGAAAATTTTACTGTCTGTTACCTCTTTCCGCTCAAACCGCTGAATCGATTTAGATGAAATTGTTGCATGGTGATAGTTTGAGTCCCGGGGAAGGATATAGGATAGCTATTGTCCCGGGATTATCCCTTAAAAGGACAGGTTTGTATTTGCAAAAAAAAGCTATGTATATCATCTATCTAGTAGCCGTAACACAAGCCTCGTTGCTTAGCTTGGAGCTAGATGGCGCTGTGTCATAATATCCGGGTATATTTTGGTCACTCAGGCAAAATAATCGATGAAAACACATTAATAGTAAAAAAAACAAAGATTCCGACGAATTGATAAAGAACCTGGTCCTTTTTTGAAGTCGGTTAAAAATTATTTCAAGTGGTAAACACGTTGTAAAAAATAATCCCTTACACAGGTGAGGCCCCCGATCGAGCCCGCCCACTCCACGGCCATCGCGGCGGTGGAGGCGTCGACCAAGTGCCTGGCGGCCGCCATCGTGGTGGTGACGACCAGCGGCAAGTCCGCGCACCTGCTCAGCAAGTACCGCCCGCGCTGCCCCATCATCGCCGTCACCCGACACGCGCAGACCGCCCGCCAGGCGCACCTCTACAGGGGCGTGCTGCCCATCGTCTACCAAGGTATGATGGCATCTAGGATCCATGGGATATGGGGCCCTGGGCTTGGGTGTACATCATCATCATCAACCCATTATTGTCCCACAACTGGGCACGGGTGTTCTCTCATTTGAGAGGGATTAGGCTATATTCTACCACGCTAGCCTACTGCGGGTTGGCAGACATAGGTTGATAAATACACACATAACTTCCGAAAAGTGAGTAGTGTCTTGGGTTTGAACTCGAAACCTTTGACATTTCAGTCCACAGCTTGGGTGTAGGTCGACCGTAAAATACTTTTTTTTAATAGTAATGCTTATTGTAATCGAATTTGACTATGTGACCCCCTCTTAACTGCAAAGCTGGCTCCGCCCTTGGCTGGAATCAGCTTAACCATAAACAATCAACAAATCCTGACACTGATATTATAACCTCTGCCAGTGTCAAAGTGAAGATAATGGTTATCATAAGCTCCGCCTAATGAGGGGCAGGGAATGGGAGCGACATTACTAGAGAACCTATGATTATCTATACTAATATTTTAAATGCGAAAATATGGCTTTCTATCTGTCACATCTTCACACCTATGAACCGATTAAGATTAAATTTGGTACGGAGATAGTTCGAGCCTCAAAAAAACGATATTGAAGATTTATCCCAGAAATCATTCTTTAGGAGGGTGAAAGAGAGGGTAGAAGTTCTTATACAGACGAAGTCGCATAATCTAGCAAAAGCTAATGAAAAAGTAAATATTAATATCTCTTCCTCCATCCACAGAGTCGGCAGCCGGTGACTGGCTGAAGGACGTAGACAACCGCGTACAGAGTGGTCTGAAGTTCGGTCGCGCGCGCGGCTTCATCAAGACCGGCGACAGCGTGGTCGTCGTCACCGGCTGGAAGCAGGGCTCCGGCTTCACCAACACCATGCGTGTCATGTTAGTATACACACACTATTACACTACTAAAGCTGTCCAAATAAAATTTTACAGAAACGTAGTACTTCGTATTTCGTCGAATTTTAATAAAAAATATTACCAGTCTGTCTGAATTTGACTAAATCATTAAATTAATTAGACGATTCTTTGCTCGTGCCCTGAATCTTTCTACATTGTATCCTAAAAGTCAAGGAACCTATTGAACGTATCTTTCAATATCCAATGTTTTATGATGATGTAATTAACATTATTCTTTTTTCTTTTACAGCCAAGTGGAATAAAGAGACAGCACAAAGCTACAGGCATAAATATAAAAAAAATATGTTTAAGTATTAGCTGAAGAGTGACATTATAACGTGCAATATGGAGTTCTCAATCAAACAGCATGCCTCATTATTTAATATACTGCCATTATTGTACAACACGATCAAAGAGGCAAAGAGGTTGATTCTCATTCCAGGGCTGCGCCCAGGTTTTATTATGGAACAGGGGCTCCATGTACGTTAAGTGATATATATGTGTAAAAGAATGTACCTATCTCGAAATTTATACATAGTGTTAGGCGTACATATTTATTATATGATGATAATTTATATGTTGCATGTTTGTGTAATGAAAATAAAGATTTGAACGTATTTTGTTTCTGTTTTTTTTTAATTAACTAGCTATTGCCGTAGTTTCTTGTCACAGTTGGAACGTAATACGTTCTACGCTGATATTGGTCGGATTCATAGACGGAGACCAATCGCAGCGCTAAACATTTCGATTGGCTAATCTTCGTGTTGTTGGTTTACGTTTTGATTGTCCTGGTCCCGAAGTGCACGCTGCACAAGTGCACATCATGATGGTATCTACGGAGTTTTTGTCGCGTCTTCCCATAAGATCAAAGTTTTCACAGCGTTATAATAAATCTATTTTTCAACTTACCTTACCTTATCGACAGGTAGGACATAGCGAGATTCCTTGCTCAAATTGAGCTGCCAGACTGGGTAAGTACGTCCGCATTAAAAAAAGACGGGTCTGTTTATAAACTCCCTTATTTTATGAAACCTAGACAATTTCTACAGGGTCGGCAACGCCCGAGTGACACCTCTATTGTTGCAAACGTCAATAGGCTACGGTAACCGCTTACACCATTAGGCAGGCCGTATGCTTGTGTCACCCTTGTGACATTAAAAAATACAATCACAAATTTAATATCAATTAATTCCTACGAATTTATAACGCTCGCACAGTGGGTAAAACAAATTAAAAAACTTGAGGCACCGTTTACTTCTTTTTTTAATAAAACGCACTTTACCTACTCATGGTTACATAATTATTTTGGAAGCTAGATAACGGGTTTTCTCGCATTTGAGAAGGATTAAGCTATAGTTCACGCTAGCCTAGCGTGGGTTGGTAGACTTCATAAGCCTATAGTAGGTTTCGTTGTAGGCGGTATGCATCAAGAATACATTGTTGGCTAAGTTCCACATGGCTCAGTATATACTAAATTCTTCCATGTAATCCCGAATTATATCCAGTTGGATTTGGAACCTCTGTTGTTACCTAGCTATAGGTACCTACCGTCTTTATGATATAATATATTGGTACCTATTCTGATTCAATAAGTCCTATCCTATGTCGACTACTGTATTTATCGATAATTTATTGATCCGCATGAAAATCTACAAAACCTCTCTTATAAATATCCGGTTAAGTCATTGATTTAATGTACCGATTTGTTTATTATTACAGTCTGTATGACCGGCCACGGAACGGTCCATTTATTCGAGGTCTTCAATATTTTGTTAATAACGCCATCTACTGGATGATCTGTGAAGCAATAGTTATTTATTTATTAACTACTAGATGTCTCTAGCTGTATCAGTTTTGTACTGCGGGTAGTTTTTGTAATGTTAATTGTAGCATAGAGGTATTGTTGGTGCCGTAAAGTAAATAAGCTTTTGAAGCTATATTACAATCGAGTATGTAAAAAATAAACTACATATATGAAAACTCCTAATAATTTCCCTTGTTGATTTCAGTCCGCCAATTCTCATTATACCCACATTCGATTACGAATAGCTGAGGTTTGAGGAATGTAATAAGAAACTACTGACTACTTTTTTATTACTGAACGAAAATTCTAGATATTGTTGTGTGACTACACCCGTAGATTTATTATGATTAGTTTCGAGATTTTGCCGGTACAGTACAACATCAGCGAACCCTCAGTGAATTGTCAGTGAATCCAATTATTTCTAAAGATAAGATAATGAATCAGTTCTGTAGAGACAATAAAATCAAGAGCAACGTCATCGAGGATCTTTGTCTGGTGGTGCGCAGCGGGCAGCGTCTGCAGCGTCACAACACAGATGCGGTGACTACGTTGCGTCCGCGTCTCGGCGCCCCTAACCGCCACCGCGCCCGAAGGCCGGCAGTATCGCTCAGCCCGCCATCGGCAACGCCACCCCGATTCCCGAGTGCCAGTTACACCACTGAGGCGGTCGTACCACGCCGCTGACTAAAAATAACCGCGCGCCGCTCAGTACCGGCGCAACTACCGCGCGCGTCGCCCGCTGCGCCCGCGACTCGCAACCATGGCGGAGACTATCGAGGAATCATACGAGAGCGCGGTCACCCGCAAGGTGGTCCGCACCAGCCTCAAGATAGAGGAGGTGAGGATCGACACACGACAGTTTTATGTAATGACGCCCGCGCGACACAAATATAGCCGGCGCGCGCGCATGCCGCGACGCCAGCGCCACACGCACCTGCTCACATAACAGATAACACGTTTGACAGTGAACACAACGTAAACACCAGATCCTGCCGCGAGCGCGCACTCCGCCCGCCGCTCGGCACGTCGCCTGTCATTCACGAACCTCGAATTAGTTATGTCATAGCGCCCCATTCTCTTTTGTACGTCCGATGACAGACATCCGGATGTCCAAAAGTATTCCGGGAACACATTAGTACCCGCTGGGGGCCCTCCGGCCCGTAAAGCATAGTGTCTGGTATCTCTTCGAGTGTATCTGTATAGCACGCGAAGGTCCGATGTTGCCTACGTCAGTGTGGAGGAAGTGCGCGCGCGATGCGCCACATACAATATTTGTGGCAATCGGCGATGTAAATAGAACAGGCGGTTGAATGAAAATTTCCGTGCCCACCTTGACGCGTGTGCATCGACCTGTCTCGTACATGACCACTCCACGTGTGACCTTGCAAGACACAAACATGGGACAATACACAATGAACACAACACACACAGATAGGTACATACACTTTCTATCATTCATACACTCCACACCCTCAAATGCTATCGGCCGAAACTAAGTAAAGCATAGACAACAACGCGACCAGTGTGCAACGTTCTCTTTTAGAAGAAAGTGTCGTCATTAGAGATGTATTCTCGTACACGTAATGAATCTCAAGCGTGACTAATATATTATTCTGTGTACGTGCAGCATCCGACTCCAGCATAAGTGATAGGAGTCGCTGCGTGTTATCACATTCCATCTCTTTAACAATGAATGTCTGTCAGGTCTATCGCGACTACTGTTCGTTTCCAAAGCGCAAAATCCAATGGAAAAACGCGCCGTAGCATATTTTCGTCTTGGCTCCCATCCTAGTTTATCTGCTACATTACGATGTTTATTCACAATACGAATGCGAGCATTTAATGTGTGCGTCCGAACCACTTGTGTTTAGGTCTTTACAGTTGCTTTAGGTGCAAAACCGATGTACCTGCATACAGTCGTAAACATATTAATGGGACAGTTTTAGAACCTAACTGTGGTACACCACGAGCTTAAACGACATCCTAGATTAATGTTCCACTGCTTAAAACTTCTGAAACAAATTTTATACATCCGCCGTTGTTAAATAGCCGTCTGGTAGTATAGTGTGTGTGTTTATTTGACATCACTGTCCTTGCATACCTGACTCAAGAGATCGAAAATATTTGGATGAAGATTTTTGGCAAATGGTGTTGTTTTTTTCTTGGAGATCGATTATGTTAAGCGCATAAAAGGGACGCGGCATTAAACTCAAATGATTAATGATAAGCAGCTGTGTAGTGGTCAAAAATCATATCACAAGTGAAGTACATGTCTCAGTATAGTTAATTCTGTGAGCTCATTTGTGTATCAGTCGTAATTTGTTGTCTTATCTTCACGTGCTATTGTTGTTCGAAATGTTTGGAGAAAGTTGAATAGCTTATAAAACAACGTACGAACTTCTGATGTCCTCTGAATGCCAAAACATTCGCTCAGATACTTTCTCAGTATTTTTAAATAACGTAATACATGTTTTGACTGCGCTTGAACACGCAAAATATTCTCCTTAATGCAGCCCAGAAACAAAAAATAGCTACCTACTTTTCAAACAAAATATTTACCTACTGGAGAACAAATTTAACACACGCATACTTGCATTTAGGTAAGCTTAAGAACTAGTTTCGCTTGCAATATTTCCCGAAGTCTGTATAATTGTATTTGCGTGCCACTATAAGCTAGGCTATCGAATATTATTCCAACGTTTACAGGAAACAGGCCAGCGACCAAAAACTTTGAAACATCTGTTGTTTAAAAATAATAGTCGGTAGTGGTTAGCAATAGAGGGTATTAACTATACGACATTAATGATAATCCTTTACAAATCCTATAGGTAGCCCAGTAATGTTATTGTATAAATTAAATAAATCTTGGGAAAGACAAACACAATAGAATACCACAACTCTTTGAATTATCATTATTAAAAGTGTTAGGGACTAGTCTTTTTGGAAGGATTCTAAAAGACTGCTCCAGCTCATTCCGCCAACATATCTGGGCCTGCCGTATTGCATTTTGCTCTTAAATGGGACCCATCCCATCGGATCATCAATTTGGCCTGTAACGACATCAGGCCATTTGATGATATACGGCAGATATCTCCAGCCAAACCCACAATTAAAATAAATGGTTTAGTAAATTCAGTTATTGGAAATAAATGGAATACCTTACTGTAATTTGAAAAATGTAGCTTACTCTAAATACATTGAGTATTTTGCATTTGTAGCGTTTAATTAGCGTTGCACGGACGAATTGCGTTTCTGAGAACATAGTGGGCGTTTATGAAAACATGTGGCTAATTATTTGGGGCCCGGCCGTCAACGCAGTATTGGTACTGCGGTTATTCCATCTCTTTCCACTCAAGCGTTTGAACACTTTGTGTTATATTGTAACTAAGTAGAATAGCACATTTCATGTAATCATTCTAATTTTGAACATCGAATAATATATAAGTACCTAGGTAAATAGTTAGCACAAATATAAATTATTTAATGATGCAAATATGAAGTTCTCTTGGCAAATTGCATGAACAGGATTTTGAAAATCACTGAGAAAACCTTTTCATTAAAATACCCAATATTCTTTATTGTACATAAACAAAAAAGACAACAATATGAAATATGTCTATACAGTAAAAGAGTATACACCTATACATATATATACAACTATACATACCCCAAACATGAATTCTCGACTTATTCTTTCAAAAAAAAACCTTAGGTAACTAGTATAAAATAGTACCTAGTTGTTACCATTTTACTTCTGTACAGCATTATTTGAATGAACAATGTAAAATGGTTCCGTAAAATTACTGGCCTAACATGACAAATACATACATACACTCACGCCTTTTTCCCATGGGGGTAGGCAGAAACTATGACAAATGTCTCCCAATATTGTGCACATCAGCTTATGGTCATCAATTACTTATTGGACACAGAGGCACTTAATGCTTGGCAACTAGTAGTTTAACTTTCTGTGAAGAAATTAGAGATCCTTAGCTAGGTTGCTCCTAAAAGTTATTATTATTCATATCACTCCTGCGTCCTCAAAGGGTCAGGCACATTGAAGCATGAGATTAGAAAATCGAAAAAAGATATTAGACAATCCTAAATTAGAAAATCCTAGTTTGTAGCTGCCTACAAAACATATACTTAGCTTATTATTATTGTATTCTCTTGTTAAAAAAATTGAGTTTAAGAGATGACCTAATTGTCACTTAATGCAGTTGTCAGATTGTTTATACACAGTATGTAGGTTATTTGTTAGTCATGAAGTAGGAAACATAATATTGTTCATCACAAGGAACTGGCCAGTCTTGACCTGGTGATTCAGCATTGCAGGTCACTGCCTTTGCGAGAGAAATTTATGAGTATTCAAATCCATGAGTTATATGAGTTCCAAATTTCTGCCAAGAATTTCTTCAAAAACCCAATAGCAATAGCAACCGCTCAACCTGGCATTTGAATTAATGCCTTCATGCAGCATTGCAGCCACTATAGACCCATGAAGCAGATATCTCTATAATATCTGCTACCTGCTTTCGATAATGTCTGAAAAATATATTGCGTTGAAATTTAAGAATTTAAAACTTCCTGCCGTCACTTCTTAGTGTGCAACAGCATTTAATAAAATGTGCTAGACATATTAACAATATTAAGATGCATCTTTTATCTTTATTTACGATACAAAAGTATGTGAAATTTAAAACATAATAATAGAAATTTCTCTCGAGTTTCCCGGATTTGAGTATAGATGTTTCTTCTTCTTTGTCTTCCATTGGGGACGTCGTTATTGATTCTATTTATATCAACTGCCTCGTTGGTCTAATGGTCATCAGTTCTACTGCTAAGCAAGACGTCTATGGATCCGATTCCCATGTCAAGCAAAGTGTTATTGGTTTTTTCTATAAAACTCTCAGTAGCGGCGCGGAGTTCGGATTCGTGTCCAGTTGATGGCAATAGGCCCCTATTACGTGGGCCCTTAAACATACCGACGAAATGTGGGTGTACTTTAGTACACCCTTAGGGGACGACAGGCGTGATAGTATGTATTAATTTATCAGTTATTTGAGCTGCTTCACCCGTTCATAAACATATGCATTTATTATTGAAAAATATATTATATTAAGCCGTTTTTTTTCTCTATCAAAGTTTTTGTAACGTTAAAAACCGCGACGGAATGGCGCGTGAGCCGGTTGCGATGTTAACGATTTTAATGATGATGATTCTTATTTAGAATGATGACTGTTAATAATTTCTGAGCCACTCGTGCTAATAGTAAAAGTATTTTTCTATACTTAACCGACTTGACTGCATCCATAATCTAGTAAACTTTGATGAATGAATCCTAAACATCTCGTTTGGGATTCATTCATCAAAGTTAGAAGGAGGAGATTTGTAGAAAGATCGAAATATTTATAAATTTATCTCACGAATAGGACTGGCCCAGTTGTCCCCAATCAAGTTTATCAACGATCTAGTATCTGCAATACAAGCCGCGTTGCTAAGCTTGGGTCTTGTATATTGTTTGTTTGTTTTTGTTAGTAGATGATTCTCATTGTCATTATAATCAACCTACTTTTTATTGTTTCGCTGCTGAGCACGGACCGCACGGATCTCGTTTGATTTTGAGAAGTGTAGTATCTTAGTGCAGGTTGGTAAATTTCATACGCCACCGAGACAATCTCGAAGGCATGCGGGATTCCTCGTGATATTTCCTTCACAGTCGGAGTGGGTGAAATGATGTGATACGCAACGTAAAATAGTTGGTGGTGCTTTGAGATCAAGGACCTTTGACTTCACAATCATAACACTAGACTATCACATATGTATCTTTCTATTGATATTATTAGCATTTTGTAAACAGCTATAAGTTTCGGTCTGGTTTCGTCATGTTCTTTGAACAATCTTAAAGAAAATAATAACAAATGATCCAAGTAAAATTCAAAGAGATTTACTACTTTTGTGACACAAATTCTTTGCGAGTGCGACGTGTTTTTGCGAGCGAGTGTTTTAGGCCGTTTGGCGCAGGTTAGGTTTGCAATACTACCATAAAAGGACATGGGCGCTCCCCGTTCCGTGAATCAAACTAAAATCTCGAGAGTGGAACAACTGTTCGGGAACATTGCCAAATGTGCGATTTTGCTTAATTGACGAGCACGAAACATCGCGCTCGTTTGATCGCGCTCCAGCGCCCGCTTGTCCGCCATTACACTGAATATAAAACATGCTTTACTGCGAAAACAAAATGTATTGCTTGTCATTGTACATGTGCATGTTCCAGAAAATGCTGATCGCAGGTTAGGGTTGTTGAACGGATGTAAATTGGCGTGGTGAGTTTAATTATATTCACGCGTCCATCATGCATTCGACGGGCGATCGTCGATCGGGTCAACGTCAACTCACGGAAGCCGTTGCGGCACGGTTGGGTCGCGAAGCGCGAAAATGGAACGCAGCGGATATAATTAAAACTGTACGGACAAATCGTTGGCGGGGGATTAACGCGCGAATTCGGTCAGCCATTGCTTGCTCAGCGATGTTTTCAAGTTGTTGGACACTAAATACTGACTTTGTGGGACGCACAACATGTTCCAATTAAGTACCAGTAACATGTACACGTATTGCAACCAACGGTATTTAACAACTAATCTACATACACGCAACCGCTACATTTATTCGAGCGAGGAAATGTATTGTCATGCCACCAAATACTAGATCTAGATTTGTATATATAAACGTTTACGTAACTTGCATAATTCATTAATTCAACATACCTCTATGTATGTCTATGTAGAACTGATTCTTAAATATTATGTAGAACTAAATAAGTGCGTAAACCTACCAGACGTAGTATACAATGTATTTACGCATGTTGAGAATGACGTTTCTATTCCAACATGATATTTACCAAATTACAAGTTGATTGCCCGTTATAATTTGCTAGTAAAAGTATTAATTTTGCAATATGTTAAGGCGTCAACTACACGAGAAAATTAAGATATTTTGTATGAACGTAATTTGTCAATTTATTTTGCTCTAATAAACAGCTCTACTTTCGTTAAGGTCGACGATGTAGTTTGTATTAATTTGAAGCGTACACGATTTATATAAAAAATCTGGTAGAACCTGATATTTACTGGAATAATGGCTAAGAGAAAATATAATGGCACATATATACAAACACGCTATCTTTATGGTCAGAAGCGGCTTTGAACAGTATTTACAAATGTTAGGATTAGAAGTTTCATCTTTTTTGAGTACTAGTATTTACTTGTGAGTAGTGTTTTGTTATATACGGAAATATGACACAGCGCCACCTAGTTCCGACTAAATAACGAGGCTTGTGTTTCTTATATACATGTTATACATAGAAACATCCAAAACTGGATGTTTCTCGTATCTCTGGTATCTTGTATAGTCTTGTATGTTTCTTGTATCATCCTCCTCACGCAAACATTTGCGCCTACCGGGATTCAAACCCGGGACCTTTCGGGTCGTCAAAAGCTTTTACATTGTTATGACAATATACCTCATTACAATACAAAGTAGGTATTTAGGAAAAACCCGACTTTTAACAGCGTTCTCTTTCCACAAGTTAAAACCGAGTTTATTTAAACGAGTTGTTTAACGGCCAGTTGTCGCCTGACCTCCATACGACTAGTTC
Source organism: Craniophora ligustri (assembly GCA_905163465.1). NCBI lineage: Eukaryota > Metazoa > Arthropoda > Insecta > Lepidoptera > Noctuidae > Craniophora > Craniophora ligustri. The sequence continues at coordinate 12,748,574 of LR990961.1, forward strand.
TCGTATCACGATGTGGGATACACTTTTGAAGTACATGTTATGAGTTCCAGTCCTCAATTTTAGAATGCCTGTGATGAAATTTTCTTTACTTAAACGTATTATTTTTCTTATGTCACCAAACGTGTCGCCTACCCCGTCTAGGTTTCATAAAATAAGGGAGTTACTAAACTGACAGCAAACGGAATTCCCATACTGTCAGGATAGTCACTCCCCCAACGAGTTCTGGTAACCTTACTCACGCGCAGAAATACAACTATTGTCATTTCACTGCGGTCTTCTGTAGTGCGGAGGTACTTCCCCAGTCGGGCAGCTCAATTTGAGTGAGGAATCTCGTTATGCCTTACCTCACTAAAAATATTTTATTTATTCAATAAAATATCAACATACATTTAAAAGCCATACGGACATTTAATATAATTATTTAATCATAATAACTATTTACATTATAGAGCGTAGTAGTACCTCATCAACGAAATATGTCATCAGGAATTCATTTAGGGTTGGGACATTTCACATACACCTACCGATTGTCAGTAAAATTCAAATATGCTGATTTGCTCACGATGTTTTCCTTCACATTTTGGTACTCAAGACTTAGGAACAAGTATATACATACATATTACTCGGCTATTACGTCTACGAACGTCTGTGACCTACATAAAATAATTAATAGAGAAGCCCACGGTGCAAATTTCGCCAAATTGTTAATAGGTTCTTTGACATCGATAAAACTTAATTCAATGTCATCATAGTCACTCGCGAAGACAGGACGTTTCTATTTATAATAATGAAAGTATTTCTAAATATATATAATACATTTTGTTTTTGTATTTGCGATAGACGCGTGTGCAAAGTAATTAGTCTTTATCAGTGGCGGATAGGTAGCTAGTGATTCAAATTCGCCCCTATTGACGTTTGCAATTCAATACCTACCACAAATACCTAGTCCACAATGATATTAATTTAATATTTCTTTATCAATGACAATACAACTGTATGACTAACTAATGCCTGGCAAAAAATTATGAAATCGAAAGTATTCTGACCAAAATGTATAGACAACATAGGCCTTAAATCTTAGGTATTAGATGAGGCGATAAATAAAGAGATGAAGAAGCGTGGAAGATGTGCATTCTATAACAATAGCGGTTTTAGAATTTTGCTGATGAATGCTGAGGTGTGCTTGATGAATTGCAAAATTGACGATATCTTGTTATATAGGATAACTTTAGTCCTGAAGAACATCCCTTAACAAAGGTGCAAGTGTGTATGCGGAATCGATAATTTCTTAAGAGAGGGTAGAAATACAACTCGCAGAAATACAACTCGCAGAAATACAACTATTGTTGTTTCACTGCAGTTTTGTGTAGGGCGGCGGTGCTTCCCCGGTCGGGCAGCTCAATTAGAGCAAGTAATCTCGCTATGCCTTACCTCTCGAACTACCTGCCCCTCTCCCCGCGTTAAATATGAAATCTACCTCTAGCTTATGTTTTTTTAAGATATATTTTATGTAGTTATACATAAAATATAAAATACTAAAACGACCTACACCAAAAATACCGTATTTTATGATATAATACCATAAAATACAGTATTTTTCGTATTATACCAAAAAGTACAAATGGTATAATACCAGCCTTACATCTCTATAGACAAATAAATATTGGTTTGGTGCAGCAATCGAGCACAGAAATCGTTCCGCACGGTACCATCATGTGTTTAATCCTATATGATCTGGCCGCTTCATCTTATTACTTCGGAAATCGAGCCAACGATCCGTAGCACATAAGCCGATTCATAAGCCACTGCGCCAATACAAACGAGTAGTGAATATTGCATAATATTGCGAAATTCATATAAAGAAATGTTCTTTGTGCGGATTTCATTGTATCTATAGAAAAAAGAGTTTGTAAATCGCTTTTTCAAAAACTCTTTGTATTTTTACTATCGCCAATTTCTCCTAAAATTACTAAAGTGATCATTCTTCACGTGTTTAATTTTCCCATGCGACGTGATCCACATTTTTGATAAATAGGCCTGATATAACGTCTTACGTAAATAGATCAAACAACGCTGAGTTGTCTACGTTTTTATTATTTAGATCGCGAAATAATGATAACATGTTTTAATGTTGTCGTCTCCCTAAAAGAAGTGTCAGAGATCAGATATTTTTGTTGGCATGGATGCATTTGATGAACTAAGTAAAATGGAGAATGTAGTAAATTTTGTAGGTAGACTTTCGGCCTCTCGTCAGCCCATTTACTATCTCGCGGCTGGGCAAGGACTGCCTCCCATTTGAGAGGGATAAAGCACCAGGTCATTTTAGTATGGCTTAGCAGACTTCAAACGCCATCTAAAAAAGCTGTCAGCCACGATAAATTTTTCACTGTTTGAGCATGTGATAAATACTTACGCATACGACTAATCAGATTTGGGATCAAACTCTGAGACCTTTGACTGCGTACTCCAATAAACTCATTGACTATTCCCAGCTCAGCCACACATATTTATTTGTTTTACATAGATATTTATTTTGTTCCTATATGGGTTCATCATCATCAACCCATTAACGTCCCACTGCTGGGCACGGGTCTCCTCTCATTTGAGAGGGATTAGGCTATAGTCCACCACGCTATCCTACTGCGGGTTGGCAGACTTCATGCCATCAAGACAAATCTCTCAAGCATGCAGGTTTCCTCACGATGTTTTCCTTCACCGTTTGAGCTTGTGATAAATACGCACATAACTTCCGAAAAGTCAGTGGTGCGTGCCTTGGGTTCGAACTCGAGACCTTTGACGTCTCAGTCCACTGGTCACACCGCTAGGCTACCACAGCTCTTCTTCAGCTCTCCTATATGGGTTATGGGATGGGATCCGAATAAGTTAACCTAAAATCCAAGATCAGCATAATGCTTTAGAATTAAGTAGAAGCAAATATGAAATCTCACCCACTTCTTCTATAAGTACGAAGGTATAAAGATTCGATAAATTGTTTGTCATGACAAGACACTGTAAACATGACAAAGAGATTATCGACCGCAAATACTAATTAGGCAAGAATGATCTTTCGATGACAAAAATTCCTAACATAATTATCTGGATTCGATCCCGTTAATCCATTTATTTTTCACGTGCGCAACACATGTTATTAAAATGTATCAAATTTTGACTATATTATACAGAGTGTCAGGTTTGCATTAGGTAAATATGAATACATGTATATTATGTAAACTGTGAATATATATATATTTTTTTTTTAAAACTCTTAGAACAAAAAATATATTTTGTATGAAATACAAATGATGTCATAGAACCGATTCCTGTACGTATTTTTTCAAAAAAAATTTATGTTTTCATTACTCCGGGAATGATTTTATTATGTTGATAATTAAACTTTGTTATTTTTGCGGATATTGTTAAGTTAAGTCTTAGTCAAGATTTAACTAAAAACAAAAAAAAAAACAATAGGAATGGCTGAGCGCATGATACTAAAACAAAATACTTATAACACATTACATTACAGCTTTTTTAACAACAAAGTACAATAATTATCGAGTACTGCACCAGTCCATTATTCTGTCTGTCGCTTAAGACTAGTTAACACTGTTTATTTCAAGCGATTAGTTAGTTAAAATTATAAGTAGGTACATTGACTTGCCTCATTTATAAAACGTAATCTATTTTGACTCTGAAGCGAACATCTATAGGTAGCTGTAAGTGTAAATAAGCAGTAGATTTAGCCTAGATAAGTAGATATATAACTAAGAACCGGCAACTAATACAGTATCTCTCTCGTTCTTAAATACCTCGGACTTTTCAAAACCCACATCCATGATTGTTTTTACTTGCTGAAACGATGTAGGAAAACATTGTGAGGAAAGCTGCACGCCTTTATGATGTTCTTGACGGCGCGCGGTGTTTGATTCGGATTCTGTAAGAAAACCTACATGAAGCCAGCGTGGTGGACTAACATAACCTCGAGGAGACCAGTGCCTGGTAGTGATGCGGTTAATATATAAACAGTACTATCACGCCAGTCGCCACCAAACATTAGGTAGAAGTGTAGGTACCTACTAATGTACACACATATTTCGCCCGTATGTTTTCGGTCCCATGTCATAGAGGGCGTGCCTATTGCCATCAAACAGTACAGCTAATAAGGAGATAACAGTGTCTTTTCATGTTTTACAAACAGTTAAAGAGATAAACCCAAAAGTTGTTTATCTATTTTGTCGAATGCAATACGTTCACAATGTACGAAGATGAAAAACGAGCTGCGGGTAGGGACAGAAATAGCCGCGCGTCGCCCGTCGCGGCTCCAATGTCGAGGTGATATGCATTGTGCGTACGATCACGAATCACGAGTGTTTAGTACTCCGAATATTCTTTTTTACGACCTTAGAAAGTTCATAACATTATTTTCTTTAAGTTTTCGTGGTTAGTTTTGAAGTTCATGGGCTTTACTCGAGTTTGTTATTCCAGATTTTTTTCATTATGTAATTTTTGCTATAGTCTTATTACTCTCAATCAGAAGGGAAATCGGGCCCAGTTGATATTGATGTCTATTATGTAATGTGGTGGCGCCACTTACGCTCGGCCCGCTGAAACTTCATTGGTTGAAAACTTGTCATAGGTAATAACGTCAATAAGAAACGTTTTGGTTGGAATTGAAACAAGGGATATTGTCAGTTGTTTATTTTTGCGATTTTATATAAAGTCGTACAAGTACTATTTTTATTTTATAATATTGGTTGCGTAAGTGACCCGTATGAATTTGACCATACATTTTCTTATTTTTTTTATTATAAATTTTAACGGCAGATGGAGAAATGATATTCCCGTAGTCTTTATATGTCTTGTTTTAAACACGCCTTAATGATTTCAAGCTTCATTAACTAAGTTCAACTTACTAAGTTCAATGGGTGAAGTCAGTGGCGTGTGAAATTGTTTTAAACATAAAATAAAGACTAGCAAATTACTGTAAATAAAAATATAAAGCTCATATTTTTATAATATAGTATAAGTCTCACACACACTCCGAAAAGTATTACCAGAACACATTTTTAGGTAACTGGTTTTAAAAGCCTCGTTCTCAACCTCAAAACTAGATGGCGCTGTTTTAAAACCACCGTATAATAAAAACAAAAAAGTATCGCCCCCATTTTTTACGTTTGTTACACCAATAAATTTTCATTACAAATTGCTCGTCGCCACACGTAAGGTCATTGTCCGTGAGCAACATTATCCCAAATATTCTACGCTTCCTTTAAAGTGATCTAAACTGTTCACATTTAAAAATAGTTCGGCAATTCCGAACTAAAATAGCCTTAAATGTTACTAACAGTAATAAATAGTTTTATTTTCTTTTGTTGTGCTCCGTAACTGGGACATTGACTTAAAATGTTTATGTTAAAAGTTCGATATTCGATTCCATGACATACGTTTCGGAGAATTTTCAGATACATTTCAGTTTTATGGGGTTTTTTAGTATTAAGGTAATGGAAGATTAATAGAATACATACAAAGGTATATAAAACTGCATGTGGCAATGATAAATTATATTTATTTCTGTTAGAATAGATCTTTTGAAAACACTACTAAGTCATATTATAAGATATTTTTAGGATCTAGATGGCATGGCATTTCTTAACTGACGAGTGTTGAACTCTGAGAAGAAATGCCGAAAAAATTCAAAGAATCTTTAGAGGTTTATTTTGAGATACAGAAATTTTAGTTTACAATATGTGAGGTCAACTTCTGAAATGGCCTTTTGAAGAAAGCACCAATGCCTGACAGGCTTCAGACAGAAGGCTGCGTTGTCCTATTGTGTAGCAAATAGCACTATAACCTTATTGGAGGATGTTGCTTTTGTAAAAAATTGTGCAACCTGTTTAAAAGAATTCTTCAAGATAATTATGTTATTAAAAAAATAAAAATAAGCACATTTCTTTAAATTTATTACAAACACACCTGCGTCCTGCACAATAAATGTTAATTTGATCTTTCGTTTCTCAGTAAAACGTACAAAGAACTTTTATTTTATGTTCCCAAAACACATTATCTGTGGTGTCGAACAATACCTAATTAAACATAACGGCTCTGGATTAAGACTTTTCTTGAAGTTGTCTAACTTAATCATCGTTGGTATTCATTTACAAAAAATATTCACATACACCCAACATTTAAAATCAGAACAACTGTAGATCATAGATACGAGTGATCATTTATTACGCGCGAAAATCGAGCAGTTTGTTCGTAGAGCAAAACCTTACCTAGGTATTCCTGCAATCCATAGATTAACAAAACTTGTCAATTTAATAAAACTTTGTAGATTTGCCATAATGTAAGACACAAGTTATATTTTAAGAGGCTATCTAGATTGTCTACCGCGAGTAGAGTAAATTAAAAAACAAAATAAGCGAGTTTATTACAACAAACTTAAAAATCGACCACATCCGAAATTAATAAAGTTAAATGTGGTCATAAAAAAACTACATTAATATTTATTGAAAGAAAAGAGGATGCATATGTTGAAAGGTAGACGAATTGTATGAAATATGCGAATGAAAAGTTTGAAAATGTAAAATCTTCTAGTGTAAATAATTACAACCTATTTTTATATTTGAATGCCTGAAGAAAAATCAGAACAGTCAAATTGTAAGCCATTGGTATTATAAATAGACAATATTTATAGTTCTTTTTTTCTATTTGCTCCATTTATTTTGATTTGTACCTTAGTCTGGTGTCGGCCGATAAAATATATGTACATATAAATATAAAACTATACTTAGACGTTATTATAGATAGAAACATAACATACCTATATCCCTGGAAGGAGAGATAGCATTGTACTCAGATCATACAGCACAATGGCATTTTAAGTTCTTCGAGTTTGTTACCATTATTATAAGGTACATTATTAAATAAAGTAGATTTCTAAAGCCGTCAAACTATTTTGACAGATAAAGATTTGAATTGACATCGGTGGCTGTAACAATACGCCACCTTTGCTCCCATAATTTATTTTAAGTACGTAAATAATTAATTTTGAAATGAGGTCAGTACCTTTGATTTGTAGCGGAGAGACAGTCTATGGTGATATCACTACATATGGAAGCTCTATCCATACTAATAATATAAATGCAAAACTGTGTCTGTCTGTCTATTACCCCCCCCCCCCACGCTTAAACCCCTAAACCGATCTAAATTAAATTTGGTATGGAGATAGTACGAGTCCCGGAAAACATCCGTTATAGGGGTGAAAAGGAGGGTGGAAGTTTGTATGGGGATTTGATAATGTCTTAAAAAAGGACTAGAAAGTTTTTATGATTTATTATTTGCAATTTAACAGATTGATGGAAAAGTAGATTGGATAAAAAATAACCAGCACAAATTATATGTATATTATACTACGCAGACGAAGTCACGGGCATAAGCTAGTTCGTCTATATTTATATAAGTAAGGTTTGGAATTGAATGGCTCTTGCACTCACTTACTTTATTGCTACTATATAAGTATCTCCTAATTACGCTAACAGTTTCTCGAATGCGTAAATTTTACGCGCGACCCAATTGCAAAAACTGTCGTGGTGTGAGTCACACGGGTCGTTGGACTAGTCGCTAAACTCGTTAACGTTTTAGGGGAAAGTGTAAAACACCATCAGAATCAGACACTGGTAAAAATATCTCACACTTAATAAAGAGATATACCTACTGATATTCAAACGCTTACGTGATTACTAGAGATTGAAATAATTCAAATTCAAATTCTTTATTGCACTCCATAAACATGTTAGATATTGTTTGTCACAGTCAAAAAATAGTATATTATGGACCCTGCAGGGCACGGCAATTTAAAAGAGAGGAGGATACTATGACTATTACGTTATCGCGGATTTGCATTTATGTATTTTTATATAAAAAGATAAAGATATATATTATATATACAACTATTTTTGACGTGTTTAATCGCAGTACATTGATATTATTATTTAGTAATTACAATATCAAGACACCCAACACACACCCAAACAGTCTGCCCACGACATTACAGTATGCGTACAGACAATAATCATCATCAACTCATTTAATTTCTGACTGATGGGCACGGATCTCTTCTTATTTCAAAGGCAATAGTCAAGCCAGGTGCTTCAGGCATGCCGATTTCCTCCTTCACTGTTTATACCATTATAGCTCTTCTTACAGACAGAAATTACGTTAATTTTGCATTGGTATCTCACACACATACTCGTATAATTTAAACAAAAACCAAATGACCGCTCAAAGAAAACTAGTTTATCGACTGGAGTGGAGCGCTTAAAGTATTTTTGGCAGGCGATGCATATTGGCGTACATTTCATAATATTATTAATCACACCGGGACACACGACACAGGTTTCTAAATGATCTGACGACATTATTATTGCTCGAATTATAAAATAATAATGAATAATATAAAATAGAATAAACAAAATAAGATCCAGCTCGCGAAACTGATGACTGTAGGGGCTGATAGGTCCTTCAGTAGGGACCATATACGGAATACTCAACCTGGGACGATCTATAATGTGATAGACTTTAAATAATAAAATATGACCTAGTTAGCCAGGCAAAGATGAATGAACATTAGCCAGATATTATGGAAATCTATGCATAGATGTAACTTGTTCATCATTGGACGTCGTTTTGCTGATATGATGATGATAATGAAACAAAAGTAGAAACATTGAGGAGCATAGGCAAAAATCTGCATTGCGTGTTTGCTTGAATCTTACGTATTAACCTAGTCTATGCTTTTTATCAACCTAGACCATCGTACCATAACGTATTGAAGCAGTCTAATTAGATTGAAAGACTGGGATGGCGCTATCCAACCTGCAAAGCTCTATCTTTCTTTTATATAACCCGAATGAAGCTGTTTAAACAGAAATACGTGTGGGGCACGCCCCTTTAACCATAAGTATTCAAGTCAGTATAAAATAAACCATTTTTATCAAGTAAAAGATAAAGTACAATCGCTCGTCGCCCAACGGTAAAATGAAATTGGAATTACGGCTTTCAGACTTTTAAGGTAATACACGTCTACATAAATTATTTCATATAAGTTCAACAAAACTTAATTCAGACCAATTTATCATGTACGAGGTATAACGTTGCCCGATTAGGTATGCCCACACCTAAACGGGCAACGGAATAAAGTGAATTTATATCGAAGTCGGTCACATCACTCGACTCACACGCAACCGTAACGGTTTTTGAAAATGGAATAAAGATTTCGAACATTTCATTGTGTTTTCGCATTTAATACTGCTACAGTTACTGTTGTAATTTTTATGAGAAAAGTCACAATAGCTAATAGTAGACCATTACTTTTTAGAGTATCAGACCTTATTCAAATAATTAAGTTGGAAGCTCCACGCTAGCCCGCGAAATTCAAATTTTCGTACGTTTTTTGCAATTTGCCGGTCATTGTCAGGCTGTACATTGAACAAAATATGATTCGCGCCTGTAATAGGTATTAAGTTACAGAATAATAATAATTTAAATCAATAAAACAGCCCTCTCAAAGTGCATATAACTGTATTGATTGTCAATTGTATGCAATGTGAGGGTTGTATTGATGATATTAATGACTAGAACTGGCTACACCTTATACAATAACGAAGACACTCGTAAAACTAACTTATTGATATCAAATTTTGAAATAAATGTTGAAAAATTAAACCAATATTAATTGGGTAATTTTTAAAACTAGTTGTACAGTTCCAAAACGTGGGTTTTGTGAATTGAAGAGCCGGCGTGTGGATTTTCAGTAGGTAACTACTCTTTGAAACAAATAAACGTTAATTAGCTTTGTTTGCATTATTATTGAGAATGAAGCTGTTTTTATGTGAATGATTACGTGAATAAAGTAGCTTGATTTGCTTTCCAATAGGTACAGAGAAAATTAAAACCAGTTGGATTGCTCATTGCCATAACATGCTTGATTCGACCAGTACCAAACAGACAGCGCCTGTTCATTAGCATGATGTGTGTATCTGCATCGCTTTACTCAACGACGTTGTAAGGATTATAACGAGTCAATACGTAACGCCATCATCAGCAGGACATTTGAGTGAGCATGACAACCTCATCCTCTCTCCTATTAAAAATATCTTTTGCTGTGCCCGACAGAGTCCATAATGGATCCAATGTTTAACATGCCTACCAACTAATGTACACATTATGGAATGCAATAAAGAATTGAGTAATTGAGTAACCTCAAACACCCTGGCATCCAGTATGCAATTTTACATTTTAAACTCCACAAGCGCAAATCAAATAGCTTTAAAAATATTATATTGGTGTTTGTCGAATTCTTGTCTTCTCTTAAATAGAACATGATAATACTTATATCTATCAGTTGTGAGATACTGGTGAGTGATAAATTCTGACGTCCACCGCAATGAACTCTGCAAATATTTTTAAGATTGCATACTTTTATATTTTATTTGACCACAGGGTGACCTGTTAGAGCGTCTACGAAAGTGCGCAATGTGGACGATAGGCAAAATTTGAAAAAGAGATTTTTGCCAGTTTTCAACTCGGCTTATAAATATTATAAATTACCTTAAATGTGCAATCCATGGCAGTAACTTAATTTGTGGGAGACGAATCTTCTCTTGACATTAAAAAACAAAAACAAATCAATATAAATTTAAAATTGGTAGCTTTATTCCCCATGCTACGTCGCCGCAATTAATTTCATAGGCGGAGTCTAACCCATATTAATAAGATTGCCATCGTCGCCTACTGTTTGCACTGGCTATTTTCATCTGGCTATCACTTGCATAATGTGGCAACGAGACCAATTAACGATTAAATATGAGACGCCGCCCACCGCCCGTCCGTCACACAGGGCCCGAACGTTGCGAAACCGCCGGAGACGACCGAAGACGGGCGCAATAACCATATTATACACCCGTTCGTCTTTAATATCACTTTTATTAGAACTTTATTTAGTGCATTTCTATCCAGATTATTAATACATTTATTGTAGTCATTTGCGAGGAATTATTTTGATGTTTTCGTTTATCGTTTCGGGTAATTAGTATTTCAGTATAAGCATCTGTTTATGTCATTTATATGGACTGATTGTCCCTAGAATCGTACTGGGTACCTATAACTCGCGTGTTGTCACAAATAGACTCATTCACGTTCATTTCCTAGAAGATAATTTGAGCAGTTTAATAAACACTTAATTATATTACTAATCGTAACAATTGCTTTATATTGAAGTTTGAGACCGATAGACAGTCAGAGGTCTCGAAAGGATCGGTCGATCTCTAAGCAAGAAAGAACTAACTGAAGTTTCGAAGTTATTGGAGTATATAAATATAGACGGACTATTTCAGATAGCCCTCTTAAAATATGATGAGACCCTTGCTATAAATGTGTCGTGGACAAAGCACTTTTTTGAGTTTGATTAAGCATTAAAAATGAAATTGTTGGTACAAACAAACATTATGATTGTAGTCACTTTTAGGGTAAATTAATTAGAAGTTCAGCTAACTCCGCATACCAAAGCAATGTTCCGTTAGTAGGTATAATTGTATTAAACTCCGCACTGAAAGCAATATTTTGATCAAATAACATGACAAAAGAAAGCAGTCCAAATATTTCGGAATTCGGAAAGACACCGATTCGCTCATTTTCGTAATGAAAAAAAAAACAGTCCTGCCTATAAGTTCGTTGAACTGTCATGTCAGACGTGGCGCCTGAAAAATAAAAGGAGAATTTATTGCGAAAATCTTCGGTGAAGTGCGAAGAAAACATGTCACTTACAAAATAGTCTATTACAAGTGGGACATAAACTAGTTTCACCTCGGCTAGTGATGTGCCGCACTAGAAAATAAATTACTAGTGGATGACTAAATGAATTGCAAGCCATTCATGCATTCCTTCCTGCAGGGCCGAGGTTGAGCGCTACCCTCCAATTTAAAGATGCACATATAAATAAACACCTGGCGACTACCGCTTCTTAAACCTTGGCACAGTGAACTTGTACAAGAAAATATTTTTACAGCTAAAGGAAACTATGTTCTAGATTGTAGGCAATCGTTTTCAATTCGATTGCAATGATTATTCGATTAGAACAGTAGCTTATCGATCCTGGATTGATGCCGTAGCAAATATTTTACGTTCTATAGGTTATAGTTTTACGTCTGGGCATTTGTGTATTTGAAATGTGTAAATTTGTGTACATATGATATAGGAGAAAATTCTAGTGAGGGACCATATTTTTGAGTTAGGTGCAAATACAATATAATAGATACCTACTTTATAAAGTCAAAATTTTTAATGTTATTTGTTATATAACGTTGCTTCTCGCTGCGTGCTGAATCGATTATCGTTGCCTCTATATTAGCATATTATTAATTTAAATTTGAATTGTCAAACCGTGTTTTCTTAATAATTGAAATGTGGGCTAGTGGCACTTACAATATTTTATTGTGTTATAAAACCATATTTAACTTAATGTTATAATCAGAATTGACATGATGACGCTCGAACTTTCTTTGTGATAAATACAATCGATATGGTTATTTATAGATCTATAAATATTATAAATGAATTGACTAACTATCTATTTTAAATACACTTCCATTCATTTTTAAATAAAAATCTACTTTAACTAATAGTCTACCAGAAAAATCGCTATTTATTTTAGATAAAACAACCATTATTTTATGTCAAAATAAAATGAATTTACTTTTAATGTATATAATTAAAATTTTTGTGAGTCTATCTGCTTATCTTTTCCTACAAGCAAAGTTATGGGGTATTGTTACCTAATAATAAATAAACAAAACAAATCAGCTTTCACTTTCTTACGAGCAAAACTTGAACTAAAACAAAAACATCACAACAGATTTAATCTTTGCATCGTTTCTATTCGATGTCTCGAGTTTCCCAGTTCGTGCATTATAATCGATAAAAACATGAGTGAAACTGCTACCACGCAAAAACTTGACAGCTGATTCGGGCGAAGTGATTTCATGCTAAAAACTAGTCTTTATTCTTCATGCTGATACCCCAGTGTTTTTTAAATACATTTTACTTACTTTCTCTTGTTTTTTTTTCTAAGTAGGTACTATGGGAAATTAGAAATGTCAGTTTGTTTCTTCTCAAGTTTTCTTTCAGCTCATAATCTTTTAAGACATCGCTTTATTAGAGATTCTATCATAGTCAGGAACTTAGGATCAGACTTTAATAATAATTATAATAATCCCTAGTTTTGTACTAGGTACGGAACTTGGAGATCTGTCACACAGCTTCCGTACCTAATACAAACTCCAGCTCTCATCAAGGTTTTAGTTTAAGCTGTACTTAATTAAGTTCCTAAATGTTCCCAATGTATTTTTTTAGAGAAATAATCGAAATATTATTATTATTTTCTTGTTGGAACCCATAATAAAAAAGGTATCAGTCAAATATTCACGTCAAACATTGGCATGCAAAATTAAATAAATCACCTACGTACCTACCTACCTACCTAATCACACATCATAATTTATTTTAATGCTCGTCGTCCAATGAAACTCATTGACAATCGACTGTCAGTCATAGCTGTTTGTATTGACAAATCAGATTGGACTGATGCTGATTGATTTGGTTAAGATCATGGGCAAGTCTATTTGTGTAGAGGGTCAATGGTTTAATTAGTCGAATAATATAGTGATGTAGTCCATCGTATTGACTCTTGATTTCAATTGCTACATTGTATATCGTCATTAATCCATTTACTGTCCCAGTGCTGGGTAAGGGTCTCTTCTCATTTTGAGAGGGATCTGGGCATCTGGCTATCTTTCACCATGATAGCCCAGTGCGGGGTGGCAGACTTCACAAGCCCCCTTCAAATCTCTAGGCATGCAGGTTTTCTCACGATGTTTTCCTTCACCGTTTGAGCATGTGATTATTTATACGCACACAACTTTCACAGTCTAATAAATCATCATAGCTTTATTTTAACATTACTTAAAGGAGGATTACAGCAAGGAGGAGAAACTAAAGAGTTTCGTTTAGAGGAAACTATAAACCTAAATACAGTCGTAAATTAAAAATAAAGAAATTTAGAACTTTTGCTAACATTTAAATCACCTACATCAAAATCAGGTCATTGCACATCTGATGAGAAAGCCAAATAAACTTCATCTAACACCATAAAAAAGATTTGGTGCGGTGTTCTAAAAATGTTTCTAAGACTTCTTTATTTATTTATATCCGAATGTAAATAGCCACTGACAGCGACATGACAACTTTTTTTTTTATTTTGCTGCCTTCTCTGAACTTATTCGATTATAGCGTCTATTGTGTGTTTGATTTTAATTATAGCCTGTTGGAATTGATTGGTGGAAAACGTAAATAATAGGCATCTCTTTATCACAGGTATTCTTGTTATATTTAATGCAGAACATTATTACAATGTGTGCTTCGTTATCTTAATGTTACTATAGCTTAATAATACCATGCATCATAAGAAAACTAAGTATGTGTACAGGATACTTATATTTTTTACGAAAACTTCTCTACAACAGCCTATTTTCATTTGTATCTTCATAAAGTTCATTTGTATATGTACTACCTTGTTAATCGTAATAATGCCCCAAAATGTTGCCCATAAATGCTTTTTCTTTCTTTCATTCTTACTTTATAGATTTTTACTCTGTATCGTGGATTTGTTAGTACTAAGGGTCTTAGGTACACAAATACAATTATCACATCTGTAATCTGTTATGGTAATGCATGTTTACGACACGATGGGCAATGTGGCAGAGAAATCGCTCCTGCGCCAATGAAACTGTTTTTGTAAACTTTTGTACTGCAAACGAATATAATATAGCATATTCGTTTGCAGTACGAAATATATTATGTAATGGAGTTATAGTCTCATGCCGACTCTTCTCCATAAGACATTCTTCTTGGAACCGTACAATTACAATTCAAAAGTCCCTGTAATAATGTTTCTAATTGAAATGAAACATTTGAGTTTTGAGTTGTAAAATATCTTTGTCCTACATAAAGCTGTGTTCGAGGTCTAGGTGTATTGTAGATAATAATATACTATATTCACGAAACAGAAGATCCATGAGCGATTTATAAAACCGCCCGGCAAAACTGGCAAGCGCCACACGTCGTTACGTAGAACGTCAAAAACGTTAGTTCAAAACTCGTCGCAGAGATGTCGCTAGTTGCATTAACCTACATCGATGAGTAGACACGCGTCACTTGCAGCTGTCTGAATATAATTTACAGGACAACAGCACAGTGTGACGATGCAGGACAAAGAAGGGACAAAAATATTTCAAGGGTTTTATTCCCTTTTTAGTAAACAAAGATTCTTTAGGCTTAGTCATTAAGCTTAAAGCGCAATAAAATGGTCCTTTAATTTCTTTTTAGAATTTTGTCAAACAGGTCGGAACTGTTTATATGGAAATGTTTTTAAATTAAACATAAAAACTTTTAAGATAATGGAATACCTACCGTATTTCCATTACCATTTACTTTAAAAACATTGAGAACTTCAACAAGGTTTTGCTTCGATTTGTTGTATTCAGAATGTGTTTTTTGGCTTTCTTATTTTAGTAATGAAAGTGAACGTCAGGAATGTTGAAAAAAAGAATTGACGTTATTCACGATGTGTCACGTCTTGACGGAGTGTGGGTGCGCTAGAGCATTCCCCTTTGCAATGTTTTATAATTAGTCAATAAGTTCATGAACGGTAACATTAACGTTTTTGGAAATGGCTTTTGCGCTTATAATTTTCTATGGTTTAAACATCTACCAAAACTTAACATTCCCATGCTCTTCATGATGTCACTTTCGGAGTAAATTCTAAGAGAAAATGTTTAAAGGAGATAAATGTCTCTTAATTTACTCAAAAACATCTCTTATTTTACTCGAATAATGACGTCACAATCGCAACAAAATGTCAAGCAATTAAATAAATGTTCGTTATAACACTTTACCTTTAGTTTGGGATAGTAAATGAGATAATAAAAACCTTTTATACTACATACCTCGTTTCTTAAAGTATGCACACATTATTTTTAAAGAAAGACATTTATGTGATTCAAATTTCTTTTTAATGCAGACTGGCATAAATACATTGATTGCCAAAAATTCGTACTTATCTGACAAAGATGATACAATTATACATGCGTTTGCGTTGGCTTAGTGCTTTTATTTAAGCTTTTAACAAAACACAATTATTTCAATTAAAAATAAGGCAGTCATAAATTTTGTAACTATTATAAATTATAAAATCAGTAAAAAGAACTGGAGATGGAAGTTATTTCAGTTATGATGATGTTATTACAAATATCTGACGTTGAATTATATATTTCTATTTTGGAAATGATGACACATTCAATTTATTTTATTGGGTAAATAAAGCGATAAACGATGTGCCGTGAAATGTCATATTCATATCAAAGGAGGCAAGGGTAATTTGTTCATAACTTATTTGAATACCGAATATATAAACTTGTTTACGTTCCTTGTTCGGATTCAAGGGTTTTTTCGGCATTTGCAGGGCCATTTTTTTATAGAATGCCATATATATTTTTTTTTAAAGTATCGGAAAGGAGTCGCTTGCTAATTGATAGGAACACAGTTTAATAATATTTTCAGTCTTGTGTAACTATTTCGTTGTTAAACTGTAGCAAGTATTTTTTTTAAATCCTCTGACTGAGCTAATTATCTTCAAACGGGTTAACAGATTTTCTTGGCTCATCGATACACTCTCGACCGAGTCAACATTCAAACAAGAACTAAATCAAAATCGGTATTATAGTTTAAGTTATACGATGCCCTATAAACACACACCTACGTTAAACTGAAAATGCTTATCTTTTTGCGTAGGAGATTTAAAAATAAGCCTTTATGTTTAGTTACATAAGGACAATTTTGGTAGAAATTAGAATACATATAGTATCATAAGAGTAGGTACTTAAATTTGTTTCCTATGTCATAATATAGGCTATACAGATTGTATTCGTAATGTGTAGGAATCACACTCGCGATCCATGACTCAGAAGTCAATGGCTCAGTCAAAGGGCCAATGGATGGATGGATAAAAAAATGCGACTGTATATTATTATTATACTTTCATTTTATTTATATTTCAGCATAATTTAACCTTTCCTTGTTACATCTTTCATTGTTCTTCTTTGGTATTTATCCAACAGTTAGGTACCTACTTAAATACAGTTATACCTACATACACACATATTGCCATAAAATATAGAAAATGTATTTGTCAACGGAAGTCCATATCCTTTTTACAATCTTTATTGCCGTAGTAGTTGTAAAATAAAACAATGTAAAAGCGTATATTTAAAAAAATAATATTGAAAATATATTTTGTCCACGTCATGCTTTCGTTAGTAGTACTGTGCGACTAGTGATTCATTCTCACCCACGACTGCCAAACTGCTGCAGTGTTAGCCGCTGTAAACACAATTATTATGATATACAAGAAAGCATTAATTATTTCGCCGGGATCTCTCCACTTCCTAATTTCCGTGACGTCATTAATGCAATTCGTAATGTTTAATTATTATAATTAATAGAAAATCATGAGCAATTTCTTTGTATGAGAATACTAATTTTGTGCCTGTGTTATTAATATGTTTTATTGTTCGTTTTTTTAATCTGCGGGATTTTTGTCGTCGATAGTCGTCGTGGGTGCGTTTCTAAATATATTTTTTTAACACTAGTTCCAAAAGCACAACTTAGGTACATATATTTATTCTGTGCGGGAATGGAACTCTGTATCTATAAGACACATGTTCATTCTTAGTTGCGTCTTAACCTAAAACACAAAGGGAAAAAAGATTAAAATGAATTAAATAGTCACTGTTCATCACGCCAAAACACTTCTTGGTACTAAGCAGGTGACATTGAACATGCTCACATTTTCCTTTATTCCAGAAATAACATTGTAATAAAATATCACCATATTATAGTATTTTCGAATAGAAACCGACTGTAAACTTCGATTAATGATTCTATCATCTGTGGAGAACAAAGGAACTGAACGATTGTTGTAATTTAGAAGCAAATTAATCACTGTCTCAGTGAACCAACGGTAGCAAATTCGAATGGTGAACTTAGAATCTGCGATTCGATTGCGATTATGTTTATCAGGGCTGCCAGTAAGTAACGACGCGGCTATGCCATCCAAATGTGATGGTATTATACCATACTGCCCATTCTATGTTTTTTTTTTGTGAGCGTCTTGCTTTTGTATCGAATTATACCAAATGATCATGGATACCACATGGATACAATACATCGTCAAATTATACCAATTTGGTATCAAAAGATACAATCTGGCAGCCCTGATGTTTATGTACAGCAGGCGAGGTTAGAATCAAGCTAACGGCCCGCCCTATGGTAATCAGATAACGTAGCCGATTGACGTTTGTAACACCAGAAGTGTCACTCGTCACTCGACCTTGTAGAACATTTTCTCTCTCTTTGTTTAGAACCCCAAAAAATAGGGAACGTATTAGGTTTCCCAATAAACCCGCCGGGGTTGTGGTGCATGCTTTTGCGAATCCCATGGCCCCGGCAATAGGGTTAGTGGCGTTGACGGGTGCGGTTTTTTTGTCGGTAAACGCTCAAGCGGAGTCCGACACACCCCGTCGCCTCCCCAGGCGATGGGACGGTCAGTAAAGGATTTTTCCGCACTTAAAAAAAAAAAAAAAAGGTTTCCCAATAAAAGTAAATAAATAAATAGTAAATATTAAAGTTAATTAAGAGAGTTGCGGATAGCAAACGGAATTCCCATCCCGCCAGAATAGTCGCTCTTTGAATAGTTTCACTAAGGTCTTCTGTAAGGCGAAGGTACTTCCTCAGTCGGACAGTTTAATTTGCTATACATTACCTCTCGATTGATAGTATGCAGTAGAGTAGAAAACCCAGTGTAATACGTAATATAACGGTGTTAAACGAACGGCGGAGTCGATGTTTCAGTGACATATTTGTATGAAATGATTAATGACAGACAGGTTCCAATCTATTCTGACGTGAAGATTTCGAATTCGAGGACCTCGGGGGCCATACAAAAATACACACAAACGTGTTTTTCAAATAGTGCTAATTGTAGAATTCATCACGACGGGGCGTGCTACCACATATACGATGTTTACAACCGTTATTTCGTTTATAAGCTCCTTTGTCGTTGATAAATTGTCTTGCATCACATTGCACCGTCAAGTATAAAACTGTTCTGAATACATCCATTGATGAAACATCTGAATATGTAGGAGGTATTCTAGCACAGGCAGCCACGCACGACGTGAAACGCTGATAAATATTCATTGATATATCGTTATAGTAAACAGAGGAGATCGTAACTAGATTGTATCCGCTTCGATTAATTTATAAGGTTGGTTAAGTAACTGCGTAACAATAGGAAAATGCATCTTTTGTTATTAACCGCTTTTTTCAGTCATCAACTTATTATTACCCCACTGCTGCACGGGTCTTCTCTCATATGAAAGGGATTAGGCTATAGCCCACCACGCTAGCCTACTGCAGTTGGTAGACTTCACACGCCATCGAGAAAATCTCTCGAGCATGCTGATGTCCTTACGATGTTTTCTTTCACCGTTTGTGATAATCAGTACATGACAGTGATCAGTGATGCGTCGTTTGAGTTTGAACTCGAGACCTTTGACTTTTACAGTCCATTGGCCACGCTACTAGGCTATCAAAGTACTGTATTATTCGAATATTCCCTATAGCTTTCGCAAAGTTATTTCGTACGTGAGCCATGACGCGGCGTTCTAGTTTTATTTACTAACCAGGCTGATTGGCACAAAATTAAGTTGCATTTAAATCACTGTTTATAATTGAGTAACACATGTCAATGTACGTCATTTCTTTCATTGCCGACCTCGTAAAGTATTGTTTACATAAACATTGATGTAGTTATTGAGTTTCAAAACGCCCAACGTCATTACCGTTACATTTTTATTATTAGTCTTGAAATACAGTTGTCAATCCGTGTTTCTTATTACCTTGTCCATTCCGTTTCACAGAGCCCGGGAAATTAGCTCTTCAGGACCCGTACCATGACGTTAACTTTAGGTTATAAAAAAGAGGGATAGCGCTTTATAGTTAAAGAGCTCTATCCTTCTCTTACGTATGGTTTGGTCCGGACGCAGCTACAAAATTCTCTTTTAATTCAAAATTATGGCAGCTGACCCAGTTATCTAAGACAATTCACTTAACTAGCAAGTGAAAAATAAATTTTCTTGAAAATGTTGTCTATGGTTCACATGACGTTTGTTGACATCTGATAATTGTGACGTCAGTTAGATGGAAGATGTGCAAATTTCAAATAGCCTTGGGTGACGCAAGTGTCATTATATAATGAACTTTAAACGGATGTGTATTTATAGTGCGGGTCACGGGCGCGTCCAGGTGAGGCGACTATGTCCTCGCTCAATGACAGGGACACTTCGCGCGCTTTCTAAATCACCTGTCACTTTATTATTTCTGACTGTGACGTGAGATTCCGGTGTCTTTTTACTTCGCGTTTTTTAATTTAAATTTGAAAAGCGAACATAATAATATGTAGTTTGGTCAATAGAAACTATGCAATGTATTGTGGCCAATGGGAACGCTTTTACTTTATATAGTAACCTAGTAATTGACAATTTTTTTGGTCTAAGACATCAGAAGCATTTTAAAATACCTATTGAAAATACACTAAAGCAACATATAAACTAATTATACTGGATTCTTATATATTATGTAATAGGCATAATTTATTTCATATTGTGGATGGTTTTAAAATCACCAATATGCACACAGGTTTACACAAAATTACGGGTAGTCGGAAATTCTATGGATGCTGTAGGGCGTAGCCTGTAGATCGTAGCCCGTAGCGCAAAGCCTACGCCCAGTCAAGCTACGACTCCACGGATACAACATACACACATATAACTGAACAAAACACTAAGCCAAAACAAAATTAACTCTCAACGTATACAAAGATAAATTTTCATTGACAAAATACCGCCAATATTTGTGCAAATACGCCAACTATAATCACATGTCATGTCACGAGACTTTACTACCATTATAAGTGCATGCTAGTTATTCATTACATTTAATTTGGACTGTAATTGCAGGTAAGTGACCTTGGGAAGGCAACAGTATGATGGAGGCGCAAGTAAACAGTGGCACGTGAGTACTTCCTCTTGGAAATGAAAATAAATTCGTGAGATTAAGATATCACCTTCAGCGTCTCTGTATTGTGGATATGTAAAACAAGGTAACATCACAAGGTAAAAATACTAAGGTATTTCCTATTTAAAAAAACGAAAATAAAAAAAATATTAATTATTTGTAATTATTATTATATACATTGTAATTAATTAATAGTAATGATTACTTAAGGAAACTTTTTTTTCGGTTTTTTAAATAGGTATTCATTAGGTATTTCTACTTCGTATTTTGCATAATATAGGTATAACCCCATTTTTTTAAATTCATTCTTGAGGCCATATTTGTTGAGAGTATATTTACGTTTCTTAAAGTTTTTGGTCCTGTTGAACGATTAAAGATTAAAAGACATTCAGATTATAAGTTTATTTTTTCACTCTGTACTTTTCCAGTAGATTCTCAATTATTTCCTTTTTGATGAGTAGAATTTTATTTCATATGAATACATCCTAATACTAGAAGGGTTGGTAGAGGAAAGAAGAATAACAAAAAACTAATAGGGAGAATTTTACCAAAATTAGCACCGAGGTGCCTATCTATATTCTATTTTCGGGACTAGCACGATTATTAACAAAATATGCACAATTAAAAACTATTTCTACCATATAATATGACACATCCCTTATACATTACTTTAGTCATAATAAAATATTGACAAGACACGAAGGCATAAGTTTGCTACACTTTATGTCCATGTTAACATAATTCAACGAGTTACCTCGTAGTTCGTACAACGAAATATTTCTATGATTCCGCATTGGCATGTTGTCAAAACATTGTTTAAGTCAATGAGAATTTCCTACTACAGTGAAATAAGTACGCAATAGAGTCCTTTATACTTTAGCCCTTTTTGATTACAATTTCTAATTAGATCAGGTATATGTTACGTCGTCATCATCAATCTATTTACCTTCACACTGCTGGGAACTCATTATTAGGATAAGGCTATAAGTCCACCACGCTAGTGTGGTTGACAGACTTCACACGCTTATCGAGAAAATATCAAGATTTCGTTCATTGTTGTACCATGTGATAAATACGCATGTAACTTTGAGAAGTCAGTGGTGCATCCCTGGGGATTGAACAGGACGCACTTAACTACACTGTATAGCAACCGTAGGTACATAAGATGCGTACATAAGTACCTAAGTTACATATTCTCGCCGACTGCTTGCTTTAAAGTCTTGAATAGAAGGTATAAGATAGGGAAAAGTAGTGATTGCTCCACTGACAAGAGCTGAGGTCTTTTAAATAGTAAAAGGAAGTAATCTCTAATCATTTTATAGTCTAACGATGTCTCATCTGGTTAACTGTACTTTTTCCGACCCTGTGTATATTACCCTTAATACAAACAATGTCATTATGTTTTATACATAAAGCTACTTTACAAAAGCTTTATCAATGCAGAGTAAGTACTTATAACAAGTAAACACTACCTACGCAATAGGAAGTATTACCGCTTTTGTCTCGTGTGGAATGGATGTTGACAAACAAAACGCACGTACTTTCGATTTTAATGGATGAACGTATGTAGGTTACGTTTTGTTCTTCATGCGTATGTTGTAATTGCATTGTAATGTTGCGGATGCGTGTATTTTATCCTGACAGATTGAATAATAAAGATGTTATCATGTTATATTTGTGATAGTAGTACCAGTTCTGTTCAATAGGCTCTGTACTATACATACTGCCCTCATCGGGATACGAAGAATTATCTTAATAGCTTATCTATGTCGAATAGACTACAGAAAATTTGAAATGCGGTGATATATAAACTAAATAGTTTATATATCTGATGCCAGTAATTCATTGAGAACTTCATTGCTGGACAAAGGATTTACAAGTTGGTTTACTATGATTTAGGAGGCTTCTGCCCAGTAGTTTTAAACCGCCCGCGCCGTTGAGAAAATCACTATTGAGACATGCGGTTTTCTTTAAAATATTCACCGTCAGGTTGCTACACATACGCACACAATTTGGAAGACAATGACGGAGACATATTGGTATATAACAGGGAAGAATAGTTTGGAAGGAAGTAAGAGCGGATGGTACTCTATAATACTCAACAGAGATCTGGAATTTCCGAAGCCTCAAGAATGATAAAAAAAATCTATAACAAGCATAGAAGCAAAAACAATGAAGAGAAACCACTTGTAATACCAGCTACTGAAGCTGATGGAAGCGCTTAAAGATGTATTAGAACCATCCATTGTGAAAGACTTATTTTTTCGCATATCAATTACTATAACGCATAAATTATAACGCAGGAAGTAGTATTTTAAATGGATTCCATTCTGTATTTTTTTATGCGAATTTAATTTATTGTGTCAAGTCTTTTCTATCTCTGGACCTTGGTTAGAGAATTCAATTTCTTTACATGTTACCAAGTGACGAGCAGTATTTCTTGGCACAACGCTTCACAATACAATTAATTCTTCGCATTTTCTTTTTAACGTCTTTAGTTTCCGGACTGTTACCATCTGTACTGATTTTACAAATCGCAAGTGATCTTTACATAAGACAAATTTCCGCTCTTTTACCAATTCATGTATAAAAACCTGGAATATTCTTAGGATGACCCATAATTTGTGGATGCATTCGAGTTTGAGCCATATCTCAATTTATGTACGGTCTACACTGTTGTACATTTCAGTGTATCATGTTAGGTAGAGTGACGTGTCTACATTCGATAGAGGACTTTATCGATAACGATATAGCTGCTAAAATATCAAGTCGGGCGTTAATCCCCGAAGCATGCTACAGATTTATCGCGCGCTGTTAGGAGAACCGCGTATTTATATTAAGTGGAGGAGCTGTCAGCGCCTACGCCGACGCCGCCGCTCTGGATGGTTACATACAATAATGAATCCCCCCTCCAAAACACATGATTTTATATAAACTATTTATTTATTAATCATCCGTAAATATGAACGGCAAAGTACATCCATAATTAGATTCTGAAGCAATTTTTCTTCTATTATTACTAGGATATTACAGCTAAGCTTATTTTTTAAATGGCGTGTTTCAACCTGGCAGAAATATTTAAACAAAACATAAAACAACTGAGCTTATAACTTTAAAATTCTATGAGTTTAAAAAAGCAATATAGTGAACTGCAAACTTTTGCTTTGATATAAATACTTGTTTTTAATTTAGATATCATAAAAAATCTGAAGTTGAGCCAATTCTCGTAATATGTCGGAATTGCCATCGAAATTCCACCATAAAATACGAATACGACAAATAAGACAAAGGCTGCAAGTGTATTTGTTTTGAAAATTACAGGTTAGCGGAGCTTAACAAAGCGTTTAAATGTGACATTAACAGCCAGTTCATGTCTAATTAAATTCTGTGTAACGTGCGCACGACAACCGCATTAAATAAAATAGGGGTATTTTGCGTTACAAAATAATTAATGCTGAAAATGTCAATATCAATTAAATGTTGAATTAATTCTCTTAAAAGGCCGCCGCGACACTTAACTCTTTCGGCTAGATCGTCCAACTAATAATACGCCCGCACGTGAAATGTTTTGGCTGGTGCTTTTTGTTCGCGGTGGTTATTTCAGTTTTCCAGTAGGATTTTATACAACATCAACTCTGGCCGTCTCCACAGTGCAGAGCCAGAAATCTCAAGATTGATCCGTGATTAAACTCTATTGCAGAAATGGGTCTAGCACCCAACGAGCCTACAGTACACGACAAATTCGAAGTTTAAATAAATACTCAAGATAAATCTTTTAGCGATTTATGTGTGATATCGACCACTTATTTGTGAGCGTTCTGTGAAGTGCAGTGAATGTGTGTCTACGGTCATTTGGAGTTCAGTGCAGTGGGTGAAGAGGAATATAACGGCAAACATGTCGGAGTTCTTTGGACCATGGGACGGCAAGGGAGAGGGCGACGAGGAAGTGGTAGAGGAAACTGTGGAGACCATTACCACTACCACCACGAGGAAACAGATCCCCTCAGTAAGTTCATATTCTCCTCAATTAATAATCCTTGGTCGTGAATCCACGAGCGCCTCGTTATGTTTCTGCCGCAAAGAACACATTTAGCAATTCGGAATCAGGTAGATATATAAAATGTCACTGGATCGTGACATCTTCACGATTCCAATATCACCTTGTTAACAAACGGGAGAGAAGGTGAATGGCGACTCATATAGTTTTATTGCGTCCCGTCTGTATCATTGTTGAGGTGTTTATTTTGGACAAGTCGAGCGCGGGTGTCACGGGCGCTGTCAATGTAGAATCCCCTTGATAGAAACCAGCTCTCGTACCAAGGTGAAGGCAAGTTCCACAGACAACTGTCACCGCAATTATAAATCAGCTGACGCACCAATCTAAAATTACATAATTTTTGCTTCACGACTAATAAAAAGATCTTTGCGAGTCTATCTTAATTTGGCATCATTAAATGCAAATTAATTCTTTCTGGGAAAACTGTAAAGCATCGTTTTACAGCGCAACGTCTATATGTCCCTGTCACCGCGATGTCAGGCCAAAAAATTAAGGTGAAAATAAAACGTAAAATCTTTTGATCTCAACAGGTTTATGACAAGTTGTGCTATTACTTAGTTTATAAATTCTAATTTCATTCCACGAAAAAATTACTCCAGAGCTTCTACATTTTCGGAGCTTGAATTTATATTAAGACGTGGCTTAGTAGAACTAGGTTCATAAGTACTTGTTGTTGGCGCAGGCTTCGGAAGACATTATTGCTATAGTTTTAATATTTTCTGGTTTATGGCCCATGTAGCGCAAGTGTTTCGTGAAGAGATAATTAGGATTCTCGGAGTCGACCTTTTGTACTGACAATAATTTAAATACGTCTTACTAGAATATCTTTTTATCAAAAGATTGGCTAAAGACCCTGTCCTCATCTATTTTCTATATCCTAAATGGCTCACGTAATAATGTGGCGACAGGCGGAAAACTACAATTATATTTGTTGTTTATCTTCTTTATGTAGCTTCACTCGCTTCTTTATGTAGAAGAATTTTCGAAAGAATATTCTTTGGCCACTTCATTTTCAATTTTCGTTTCATTTTAGGCAGTTGAACCCATTTGAATTTTCTTTATTGACTATGTTGTATGTTCCTCTAAATTCTAGTAACGGTACAGTAAAGCTTTCAACTTTATGATTACAGTAACGTGTAGGTTCCGGTGTCGTAACAAGAATCACGACAGGCTGTAATTTTGAACCGTGGAACCATGTGCATTGTCGAGACAATTGGGTACACGTCAGCATAATGCATACGCAGTGAATGGCCTTTTGTTTGTGAACAATGGAGCATTTTGTAATTGGAAATACTCGCGTCTTCACAGAATTGATGGAGTTATGATGCTCTGCGTCTCTTTGTCGTGACAGTGCAATGTTGGATTTGTGTATTGTTAAAGATGGAATATGGAATAATTTATTTTAACCATAGTTTCAGACTAATATTGTACTTTAAGTTTATAATTCAGCATCGTACAACGAAAATTACATGTCTAGAAAGCTGGAATTTGAAACATTGATTTATTTCATAACGTAAGAGGTTTCGTTGCATATTTCAAGTTTATGGGGGCAAATGGGGTGAATTTGAGGTGAATTGAATTTGAGGTGCGCCGCATATTAAAAACATATCAATACTTAGAACTTCAGTCATTACCAACTGGAAGTGGCTGATTATGAAGATCAGCTTCAAGTTCTCAAAATCCACCCAACATTTTTACCCGGCCCACTTAAAATTATTTTACATTTTCTAATTTTGGTGGGCGTGCTAACAATGTTTAATTTAGAAAAGCAATGTAAACAATAAGCATGATTCATTGCATCCATTGCTCCACATACTGAAATATTAGAGTTTCCTTGAGACAATGTTGGTAGCCTGCAAGCGTAAATCAGGCAGGTACATGCGCATTTACATTATTGCGACTTTCAGTTCATAATTAGAAAATGTGACCTCGTTTGCACCTATAGGTACAAAATAATATCAAAGAGTTATGCGGTTGTTTGTTAAAACAAGCGCGTACTTATCCAAAAATATTTTTTAAGTTTCTTCTCCTGTTTTAAGAGTAGATGAACAAACGTATTACTTATTTATATGACTAGGATTTATGCGAGTGATTGTAAAATTTCTTATTCCCAATTCCAGTTGCAATGGCCGTTAAATTAAGATCTTCAGACTAAAGGCAATTTTCGTGCAAATATTTACTTAACCTACTATTTTACAACGCTTCAAGGTGTACTAATACAAAATACTTTTTAAAAACAACTAAAAAAAC
The DNA here is from genome assembly GCA_905163465.1 of Craniophora ligustri. Classification (NCBI taxonomy): domain Eukaryota; kingdom Metazoa; phylum Arthropoda; class Insecta; order Lepidoptera; family Noctuidae; genus Craniophora; species Craniophora ligustri. Next base: position 12,776,127 of record LR990961.1, read on the forward strand.
ACGAAACACCGGTGTCCCGGATAGATTTTTCCACGCCAAAGATTTGTTGGTCGCGCGTGTTGACTGTCGATTAAATAAATCAATGATATCAAAACACTGAAGAAAGTGATCTAATAAAATTCTGGCTAAGCAGCCACAGGGTCGTTGAACTCAGTCTGGTGAGAAATGTTTATATATCTGTGTTACGGTGGCTACGCACGATCAAGTTTAACTTCCAATCTGCATGCATAAGCAAGTAAGCGAATAATATTTGATCGTGTGTAGCCAGCAATAGGGCTGACTGGCGTGAATCACTCGGTTATTATGGAGTGGAGAATATGAGTTCGGAGCTGGAATATCTTGTTAGTTTGTGGGTATTTGTGGAAGTCTTTGTTTGTAGTTGCGTCAGACATGTCTCGCTATTGGGATTGCCTTTAGTTTAAAATCTAGGTTACCAATAATAACCTCAAGACTTGGTACATTACCCGAAGCTGCATTTAGCTATTGTCGTTAAATGGTGTAGGAAGAACATTGTCAGGAAGGTGTGTAAAGTCTGCCAATCTGCACTTGGCTATCGTAATGGCCTCTAACTAAACATGGTGTCATTATGAGACGAGGATCCATGCGTGCTCATCATTGACATGACAGGGAAGAGTTTATGATGATACCATTTGTCATTTGACCTTTTAATGTTTTCACTTTCAAGGCATTCTCTACAGGAGTATTTACAATATCATGCGATTTTATATAAGATACGAATTTAGTTTCTCCTTATTCAATAAAGGTTCAGCTTCTGTATTTCGTATTTATTTATCTATCCGAGAAAAAAATTCTTCGCAGCTGCATGTTTCTGTTGTTGAAAATACTAAAAGGCGATTAAAATAGTATTTCAATTCCATCGTTTCTGATGCGGAAAAGAAATAAAAAACTCGCATAAAGTTTCCGGTGGTCAAATAGCCTAAACAAACACTATTTTCATTCGTGTATATACAAATGGTTAAATTAAATGTACTTTTAACCCCAGGTGACCTAGCCTTATAATTGAAAATGTTATTGGAAAGAGATTCAAGGGTGTGTATGTTGTGTTTAATGCTATAAATTGAGGCGAATGCATAAAAGAATGTATATTTAACACTCAACAGGGCCCTCGGACATTCACTGTTCTGCCATCATTAATGATGATGACGAATAGGTATAATTATATATGTAGGTCACCTACAACGAAATTTAGTTGGAAACGGAAAGGTATCCTCGGAAATTCTTTAACGTACCAAATAGGAAGTTACCTACCATCTTTCGGTCGGTGTGTCGAGCCAATAATTGTGTCGTTACACAGTGCACGTCGTCGTGTGAACAGTTTCATCACGCGGGCTTGATGACAGCCGTCGAAAAGTGCTAATTGCCACACTGGACAGAACATCCAAACGCTTAACTCGAACAATACAAAATTACGAACTGCCTACGTATTGCGTGTGTGTGCACAATAAGGGGTATTTTCATTCTTTCTTCTTTTAGCACATAAAAAATAATGAAAGCTGAAGCGACAGACCGAAATTGATTTGTTCAGATTTCTGCACCTCTTGATTAATTTATGAATGTATAAAAAACATTTAATAGCTCATTTTTGTCACATAAACAAGGGAGCCCAGTACATCGAAATGTAAATTTAAGAGTGGGTATTTTTTTTTTGTTTACTTCAACTGAAAATAAACAAAAGAGTATCCTAGCACCAACGAAATAAAGTCGAGATTCGTTGGGATGAAACATGTAAGTAGCGACGTTGTTGAATTGCGAGCAGACCAATCGAAAATAGATTCAACTGCTTCGCCTCGCCGAGATACGTACATTTTTGGAAATCAAATAAAAGTAATGCGTTTAAAAATAAAATAAAAGCAAGGTTGCGTTTAAATAGAAAGCGCGGATTCAAAACGTATGAATCACAAAGGTCAACTTTACGTTTGTTTAGTGATAAAGTCGGAGTGCAAGGGTTAATAATCTCGTTTGACTCGGTCAAACGTGTGAGCTTACATTGAAGGATCGAAATAGACGCGTGTAAACGAAATGTTTCCAGACAACACCAATGTAAAATAAAACTAAATCCAATCCACAAAATCTGATAATACACGAACACCCAAACCGTATAAACAACACATCGAAAAATCGCGTACACGTAACATCTATTTGTAATGATACGTCACCAAGAAATGTCACACATTTTTTTGTAATAATCTCTTCTTTACAAACGTAGGAAGGTTTGTTGTCAGTTCAAGGAGAACATACTTGTATGAATCAGTTATGTAGTTGTAAATAAGAACAAAGATTGCTAATGAAATTGCGCATACTGTTAGTGGATGAGTAAGCATACGTCATGGCCACTAATCTCGGGCTAAATTTGCATTTCGAACATCAACATTCAAATTTGAAAAGATAGAGAGTACCATAAACAATTTTAGTGCTAATAGTTTTCATTACTGCCGTGTACCTTCTTCTATTACACCGTTATTGTTTATCTCAAAAGGGGAAATAATTTAAACGCATTTGTAAAATTTAACACGTCTTTAAATATAATAATTTCGTTCAATAGGACTTGCGCTGACGAGATAAATTTTCGCGAGAGTCTGCGAAAATGAAAGAATAGGATTTTACAGTAATTATTAATACTAGTATACTGTACTGAGAACATTACAATCTTAAAGGAGTTTAGTAGAGATGCGTATTGCATTACGGTACAATATTAAGAAGTTTTTTATAGAGTTATAATAAATCTGGTAGAGCTGACGATATATCCAAAAATTATGACATAACGCCATCTAATTCCGAGCTAAGCAACGAGGCTTGTGTTACAGATATTAGGTAGTTGATACACTACATAGTTTTTTTTTGTAAATACTAACATATCATTCATGACTTATGTCAAATGTCACCACATACTCACCACACAAACATTGCCCCTACCCAGAATCCGTACACCAACAAACAGCCATTAATACCGCAGGTCGTCAATACTTGGATCTTGGTTCCATCATGGTGAAAGATCTATTATGTCTTATGGCAGTAGTAAAATATCAACATTGCATTAAAACTTACTAAGTACTATGATAGATTAATTATATATTACTAGTCTTCTTGAATAGGAAAGTTACCATGAAACGTGTCCCACTTATAGGTGCTAAATGCCGTCGGAGAGATATTTTATGTTGTTCACAGATAATGAAAGTGGATGAGAAATTGTTGCTTTATCGCCGTTTTTATTGTCTGTGGACTTCATAATAACACCTTATTAACTGAGCGCTAATCACGTAAGGAAGAAAATTTATTTATTTAAGGCACTTAAACAATAAGTTGATACATGCATTTCTAGATAAATACCTATACCTAATGTGTTTTAATAAAAAAAAAGTGAACTTTTCACTTGTCACGCTCATCTTTTACAGTCTTGCGTTACAATTATCGAAATAAAATTATGCAATTCGAATAATCAATAATAATAATCAATAACTACATTTTTTTATATTTTTATATGGCTCGGTATGTAAGTATGTTATTTTCTAAGAAAGCATAACTAGCTGCTATTTCAGTTTCAGTAGTTGGGTTAAGTGGTACTTTTCTAATGACCGATTTTAATGATTTCTAGGAGTTTATGTAAATGCGGCTACCGGGCTACTGAACAGTTCGGTTAGGCAAAGACTAGCTTTTATAATGTATATATAAATCTAACTATATACATGACTATATAATATAATCGCTTGTAGTTTTAAGTATATAATAAACTCTATTATGTGCATAGAATTATATAAACAATGGTTACGGAAAAGTGTATCTTTTTAAATTAGGTATGCCTTTATGTTTAGAGTAACTATTGACTAATTAATTATTATTAGGTAGCCGTGCTGCATCAAAATGTAAATGAATAGGTTAGATATATGATTATAGTAATATCTGATGATGTGATAAAGAGGGTATTTTTCAAGCTTAAACTTTGTTTACTCAAGCTAGCCAAATTATAAATAAAAAACACTGTCTTACATATACAAATATAAGTTAGTAATAAAAACAAAGTGATATAATGAGTATTTATTAAAATTACCAATGTTTCCTTTGCCTGAACTCTAAGATTTATGATTCCAGGTTATAAGAAAATACCCTATAAGGTTTTAATTTAGGTATTTTACATAGAAGCTTAATTTTTTTTCCACCTCCCGAGTATCGTAAACTTAAGTAGATACTTAAGTTTGCCGTCGGTTAATATCGAGTAGATACACGATATTAATTCCAACATGAAACCTCCACGCATTCCTGAGTAAGAGGGTCTTGACAGACCAGTCCGTCTGGTCAGACAACGAGTTGATCCTATAAGGGTACCGTTTTTCCTTTTAAGGTACGGAACATTAAAAATAGATGTGATCAGCAGTCATGTGGCTTGCAGCTCCGCGCGATATTTTTTCTCACACCTTTACAATAGTACTTATTTAGGGTATAAATAAACAAACAATGGAGGGAAATCGACTAGAAATTCACATGATTTTATAATAAATTCTAAACTGGTCCTGAGCACTGACAGATAGCGTGTTTCGTCGCGTATGACGTGAGCGTGGCTGCACGACTTGGATGTATGGAGCGATTCCTTTGCACTGAGCACTCCATATTCAATATCACGATGGCGGGCATCAAGTACTTAAAGCACGACTTTTGTCACGAATGTCACACATGTTGATAAGATCTACTGCTTGCAGCCAAGTATACAAGTTCCTTCATAAAACACTAGCTTCTACCCCCAGCTTTGCCCGCATAGTGTATGAGCTCTTCTCTTGTCAGTGGAGCAATCGCCACTGTTCTCTATCTTCTGGTTTGTGTGATCTTTTGTTACGACTCAATTCCCATTTTTTAAGCGGTAGGCCCGCATATGTAGATAAAAAGTAGCCAATAGGTTAATCCAAGTAATAAATTATCGGTATGCCTATATGATAAATTTCATCCAATACTTATTAAAAGAATATTATATATATACATATTTATATAATATTCTAGTAATTATTCGTAATTAATTACTACGATATATTAGCAAGTACATGTTTGCCAAATTGTCTACTAATGGGCTGTGGTTAGCTAGGTGCTGGAGAAATAAGGCTACAACATAAATTATATACAGGAAGCACATTTTACACTATATTATTATGACAGCATACTTTTGTGAATACACTGAAGTACCTATTAACCATTAATTTCAGTACCCGGAACTCTAGTTTCAAACGAATCAAATGGCGATAAAGTTCATTTTTTATCGCTATAATACGGAAACAGACTGCGTTCCAAGTCTCACATAATGCGTCCAACCATCTAATGCCAATCCTTCTCAAAATATTATACCTACTTAGGTAGGTCATGGAAACTTATACCTGATCTCCATAGATCTTATTAATCTGAATTAAGTGTGTTTAAGAATAAAAAAATGATGATTTAATGTAGTAAATCATTCTAGATAAGATTTATGGTCCGAACGAGATCAGTGCCAACGAATATGAGTTAGCGACAATGGGATTACTAGAGAGCTTTCAAAATATCATTCACAAATAATTAGGACAAAACTGCCTCGTTAATCTAGTGGCCATAAGTTTGATTGCTGAGTTCTAGGTGTCGATTCCCAGATTGAGCAGTGTTTTTTATGAAATTGTCAGTAACAGCTTGGAGTTTGGATTTGTGCCCGGGTGACATGGGATCAAAATGATGAGTTCCGCTTCCAACTCCAATAATAATTGACGTGAGTCCACCATTTAGTGCAATATCCTTGTCTGTATACTGTACCTAATGTATCAACTATAGAACATTCAATTCACAGAGAAGTTTCAATGTCAAATCATTATTTGTCAATGTTGCTCGTTTGACATTTGACATTGACAGTTGTGTGAGTTAGCTATGTGTCATGTAGGTCACGTGTTGATTGACTAGCTCAATGTCCCAGGATCTTAATTAATGAAACATCTCAATTAATATATCCGTTTAAGGTTGAAACATGTTTTCAAATGTAATTAAAAGCAACAGAGCGTAAAAAACACGAATAAAAACATAACCCTCCTTCTAACGCAGTCGGGTAAAGAGCTGCTTGGCCTCATAGTACAACAATGAACGTACTAACGTAGTGCGTGCTGGTTTAAGTTCATGACAATTACTAAATCTCCGATTTTGATGAAAACCTACCTCGAAGTTATAAGTGAATTTTTGAAACATGTTTTTCGATTAAAACAACATGCTTAAACAAAATTAGCTCACAAAACTTCTCAGAATAACCTAACTGGCAACGAGTATATCTCACCTGTTATGTAATGTTTTCACACATGTTTATTAGTTCACCAGTTTAACAGTTCCTATCTCCAACAGTTTAATTTGGAAAGTTTGAACAGTTTGTTTTACCCAAATGTAATGTTGTGTGAAAGAAAGTCTACAACACACTTATACTACTTAAGACTTCAATTTGTAACGTGGAGGAGATAATACTAAAGGCCTTCGAAAATATTGATACATAATTGTAAAGTTGTTCTACGTGGAATTGAAATAAAAAAGTTACCCAAAAAAATTAAGGACAAAAATAAACAAAAATAGTATGATTTTAGTGACTAGAAAATAACTGCAATCACGATAAAAAATTTCAATTAAGCACTGTCATTATTTTCTCTATGGACACTATATAAGACTTAACCTTTTTCCACTAAAGGCACAATGTCACCAAATGTCTTCCGAATTCAAATTTAAAAACGCAATAAAACTTAAGAGCGTCAACAAATTACAGCTTTCTACCGCTGTACTTTTCTCACAACTTTCCCCGAATGTTTTTTGATATTATTCAAATGGGTTTTAGCAGTCGTAAAAATGGTGAAATACTGCACCGGTCAAGGGCGATGCGACGGGCCGACGTTACGATTGCGTCAGTCGGGATATATGGGCCAGAGTTGCGTATGCGCATTACTCGCGCCACCGGATATCGAAGGAACTAGTTCTGTTCTATTAATTTTACGAAATTCATAACACAGAGAAATAGGAGTTAGATAACATGGATCAGGTACCTACACAATGCGAAATATCTCCTTGATTCTTGACATGCTTTTGGTGAAATTACTTGCTTGCTAATTTCAAGGCTCTAGCCGTTGTAATACTGTATTTTTCAATGGGAAAGATACCGCTATTACCATTACCCGTTCATAGTAGTATGTACAATTTGGCAGAGACTTCGATTGGTTGAGAATAAGAATATGTATTCGTTTGAAATCTATGTACAGACCGAAACATTGCAATCTCAGTTTAATATGTCAAGTAACAATTTAAAGAAATGTCTGAATATAATTATTGGTCTTTTTACGGTAGCGATAAGCGTATTAGCTAGACTTAGTGCATTCGCTACGTAAAACCGACATAACATTATTGTGGATATTATTACAATCTATTTTTGAAACCTTGCAATTTATCCAAATTCCTAATATTACAAGTGATGGTATAAAATAATATAATTCCAGTATAAATAAAGTTTATTATAGCCACCTAGATTTACTCGCCACTAGGAAATGAGTCAAAATATTATTGTTTAGGTGTAGGCGTATCATAATGACCTTCGCCAATAGTGTCGCGACCAAGGCAAGGAATGTCCACAGACCTATTTATTATATTGCAGTAAGAATTCAACTCGAAATAGATATAATAAACTATTTGGATCCGATTCTGAAGGATGAATTATTTATTGCACGGAATCTTGTTATTTTGGGTACGATCTACGAAAGAAAAACAAGAAAATTTATACTAAAGAGCACCAACACAAGATAAAAACAGTTGAAGTCTTATACTTGCTCTTGATATTAATCTAAAAAAAACCTCAAAAAACCTCTTTTTTTGCATAAGATTTACCGACTTTACCCAGCCTAATTTCGCGAGGGTAACAACTAACAACTGTTGAACAAAGACGTATTCTATTCCTAAAAGCATGTTTAAATCGTAAATCTAGAATTATAAACAGGTTTCCTAATTATCTGAAAAACAACTTTGCCCTGACAATTACGAAAACCATAAATTAAAACAGAAACATCAGCACAGGCGTTCTTAAAATGATGCTATGCCATACATGTGGCAATTGACATTTATATATAGACTAATTAATCAAAACCTTTCTCATAGCAGCGTTTAATAATTTAATAAAATATTTCTCAATGATTGGTGTAAGTACCTATGAATTTTCTGTATTTCTGATGTGAAAAACATCCAATGCATCGCTTACGTCACCCCACGTGTGTGAGACGCGAGCCCGTGCCATGAATATTGGGTACAATCATTTGGTTTGGAACAATATGCCGAGACGGAAATTTATTTCATAACTGTGTAGGTATTACGTCTTATATCCTATGCAATCAAGCTTATACCTACATTATTTATGAATATTATGACGGAAAAATTCCCGTATTTAGTCCTGTGTACCAGTAGTGGTCGGTATTACCAGTATGAACATTTGAAAGACTACCAACGTCCTAGCCTGTCTGTGATCATGGATGTTGCAAAGGATCTGAAACGTCAAGCGATGATACAGCGAAAAAATCTGTAAAAAATATTATTATTTCTATGTACAATTGGAATGCATATTAAAAAAATCGTTGTCGTGTATGAAGCATTTAGTATCCCTTACACAAGCCTCATTAATAATGTCCGAATTTATTAATATTTATTGGGTTACCGTGTTTAAAATATAGCATATTACGCACAGAGAGATAGAAATGTTTCCACAAATACTTAGTGTATATGTTTATAACAAATGGTTGGAGGTGTATAGGAAGAACAATTAAAAAATATATTAATACGGTTAGATTTCGAGCACCAGTAATGTACAAATAGGTAGGTACTAAGGCAGATATAACAATTATACTTGAAGTAAATAAGACTAAAAGTGTGCCACTCGTAGCGATAACGGTGATTAAATATTTAGTTCATATTGCATGGTCCTCTACAGTTAACAACCATTACTTTACCTACTTCTTAAGTGCACGCAATTAGCGAACCGATAGCTGCGTAATTATAGCGTAAATAACTGAAACACTTCATAATGATGCTTATTTGAAACACCTGCCTTTCTATTGACAAATGACAATTAAATGATTGCATTAAAGTCTGTCATATTTTACTAACATTTTTTCTGTCACCGGTGAATTGAATTAAAGGGCACTTATTTACCATATTAATAGGAAACGTCCTTAAATAAAGATTCTAGTAGTAAACAGTGTCATTTATATTTTGTAATGTCATGCTTAAATGGCACTAAGCTTCTCATGCAAGTGACTATAGTCTTTAATGAGAATGTCTTTAAGCCGAAACGACAACTTTATTTGTATTGCTATCCAAAGTCTTTTATATTAATTTACTAACACTTTTTCAGACCCCGCGTGAATTGGCGATAAAGGGGACTCATTTACTTTATTAATGGGAAAAGCCCTTGAATAAACATTGAACATGATAATTAGGACATCGCTGCCATATGCCATGGCATTATGGGGTCAACGCTGACGTCAATGTAATATAATAATGAAGGAATGTGCATATGACTGAACGGGTGTCTGTGTGTGTATTTGGAATATAAATATTAGAAGGTAACACCTTTTCTTAGTCAGAACTGGCATAATTCCTCGATAAATGGGTCCATAAAAACAAGGAACTGATATAATTACCTCAATGTTGGAGGCTTGAACTTATCACTGACCTACATCTAAATTTAATAGTCTCTCAATGTCTCTCACGCGATTATTTACAGCGCCATGTCAATGCGACTTTTCACTTTTTAGGAGCATAATGAACCATGAGAGCGTATCGTGAAATGTATCGAATCGATTCGTCACATTTGATCGATTTATGATGGTTGCTTGTTCTAACTGTAGCCATTGTTATCGATTTTGATACTCGATTAGTGTAGTGAATAGAGAATTGAGTCTTTTGTGCTAAGTAAATTCTGTTCTACCTACATTATTTTGTCGCATTTAACAGAATTTATAGCAACTATTAGCGCTGTCCGTAATTACTACCTCAAAATATATGTCGTCACTCATAATAATGATTACGCAAAAATTACATTAAAAATCTTTACGATCGTCAGAGTTGAATGGCTTTTAAATTTATAACGAGTGCGCAAGCTCGGAGGTTAGACGCCAAACTCCGGAATAATGTTGTTCAACGTTTATAAATAGCCTCTGAGCATGTTTAGGTATCAGGAAACGCTTGTAAATCATGAGATTTGTTAGTGTAGGTTGAGATATACAGGTAGATATCTAGATATACTTAGTTTTTAGTCGTCATAATAGCAGTAATAGCCTACTGGTGTGGTCAGTGGACTGAGAAGTCAAGGGTCATTTCAATACGGTCTGAAGGCACGCACCACATGCTCACACTGAGAACCAGATCTCTTGATGCCTAAGAAATCTCTTGATGGCGCGTAGTCTGCCAACTTGCATGAGGCGTGTAGGACTATAGCCTAATCCTTGTCAAAACTGGACCTACACCCAGCAGTGGACAGTAAATGGATTGTTAAATTGAATTATCATAATATATCCTATATACCATTGAAATAAACGTAAATAGATTGAATATGGACGAGGCAAAAGTGGTATGCAGGGACCGTAGCGCATGGCATTCTGTAGTTTCTGCCTACCCTCATGGGAAAAAGGCGTGAGTGTATGTATGTAGATTATCCGTCATTCACGTTATAACCAAATGAGTAATTCATCAACTCGTCCTCCGTGCCTATGGCCCACTTGGGACGACTTGCAGAAAATCAAAATAAATATTTTTTCTATTCTACAACTCGTCCCACGTTACTAAAAATAGTTAAAAGGTACAATCAGCAGCAAAAGTGTTATAAAAATTATTAAATACCTAATATTTAATAATCACAAGTTCACAACATATAATCAGAATATATTAAATAATGACCAATTAGACACTAATTAACACACGAGGTATTCATGAACATTTAAACTTATATATTTATGAATATAGGTTTAATAATAACAAGGTTTTTATAATAACAAACATAAAACTATACAATATAATTTTTGGTTCTGTCTGGCTGGCAAACATGATTGTCTTTTCTTTTGACCTATTAGTACAAGTAATTATTAAAATCGTTTGACAGATGTGTCAACCGTTGCATGAAAATGCAACGCCAAACAGTTGTTTTGTCTTTATTTTTAACCGACTTCAAAAAAAGAGGAGGTTCTTAATTGATCTCATGTCTATAACCTCTAAATTTTCCTCTTTGAAACGTAATTGTTTCAAAAACGTTTCTTGCGTGTCCATAACAGCACCTTGTAAACGTTAATCTATTTTTTATACCTATATACATAATATATATTTTAATATTACATATTCAGATAGGATTCTCATTAAAAGCTTTCGATGAATCCAGTGAGTCTAAATTCAAGTCCAATATGCACAGCCAAAGTCACAAATTTCATAGGTTCATCGGAGTCCAAAATCAAACCCAAAAAGAATTGAATATTTGGTTCCACATCCGCTAAATAGCCTTTTCTGTCGGTAAGTATAAATCATACTAACTCTATTTAACATTAAAAAAAATCTATGAAACACTCCCTCTTCGTGTCCCGTGTGTGTGATAATATAAGTAGTTTTATTGCTATATTAATATTTGGACAAAATATTCATAGGTCTGTCCTGTCATAATTTACCAACTTCAAAAGTAACCGCCATAACCATTGTTTACTTACTGATATAACCGGAGAAACATCACTGGTAAAAACTAAAGATTTTAATTGTATCTCCATGAAAAATATTGTTATAACTTGTCTTACTAACTGTACCAAACGTTCATAAAGTTCAAAATTCAACACAAAAAGATACGTGGGACGAGATGCAGAATGAAAATATAAATTATTTTGATTTTCTGCAAGTCGTCCTAAATGGGCCGTAGGCATGGAGGACGAGTTGATGAATTACTCAACCAAATGGGTCGTGAAATGGATGTGGATTATAACATAACATACACGACTGTCGTCCCCGAAGGGTTAGGCAGAGGTGTACCTACTTATATACATCCCTATATCGCCGGTTTGTTTTGCACGAATCCAATCATCGAGCTCGTACTGAAAATTTCATATTTTAAAACCCTAATAACACTGTTCGACCTGGGAATCGAAGCCGAGACCGCTCACTAGTTGCACTTACCTATGACCATTAGACCAACGAGCACTCAATAATTGTTTTATTTCTTTATTTATTTTAAGATAGCTTACAGAAAAAGTACATTAAAAAAAACGAGCTGCGATTTCGCTAATAACAAGCTTTCACAAATTTGAATACCTATTTAAAATGAATATTATGTTTCTTCTCGATTATTGTCGATATCTGAAATCACTAAAGATAAAGCTTTTATCACTAATTAGTGACGACATAAAAAAGAGTTTTAAAGTTTTTATTTAGAAAACGTGTGCCAAACCAAACGAACGCAAAACGCAAGAAATATCTAATATATAAAATTCTCGTGTCACAGTTTTCGTTGCCATACTCCTCCGAAACGGCTTGACCGATTTTGATGAAATTTTTTGTGCTTATCCGGTATCAATGAGAATCGGCCAAAATCTATGTTTCATACCCCGTAGTGTTAAGGGTTGTTCACCCTTAACATTTTACTTTAATTTTTAGACATTTTTTTAATTTCTTTATTTTTTTATTATGTCGCATTAAAAAATACATACAACCCTAAATTTTCACCCTTCTACCACCAACCCCTAAAATGTGGCAAAACAACGTTTGCTGGGTCAGCTAGTATTTAATAAATATATGTCGGAGGAAGCTATAAGTCGGTTTGATTATTGTTTGGCAAGAATAAAGCACATAATGATTTATTAAATTTTTCCATAGCTTAAAACCTCCTTAGTCTAATAAAAAGTAAAAAATATTGTTATCAGTTATAGACCAATCAGAGCAGAGCATTTAGCTTGAGCGTGGTCGAGGCGCCATCTTTACTTTTGGAGGGACGCGAACAGTATTGGAAATTATTGAGAAATAGCGAATGGTCGAGTTGGATCATTGAGATTGAGTCTGAGAGACTGAAAGAGTATTAATTGTTGGTAAAAGTAAGACCGGTGCCCTGAACTCGCTGCTCGGTCTTAACTGTGTATTTTCTCTCGATATTATAGTGAGGTGATAAATTATTATTTAATCCGAATTAAAATAATATGTAGTGCAAAACAATGATCATTATGTTTGTGCTTGCAATTAACTCTGATGATGCCCACTAAATTCTTAGCCACTAATGACGATGTCAACAGAAATAATGTTTCTCCGACATCAGAAGTGGGATAACTACCTTCGCTTTCTGTCGTTTTTCAATTTATATTTCAGATTTTTCATTTATACGGACACAAAGCAGATTGGACTCTGTTAATCGTGGTTCGAAATTCGAATAAATCTGGAAGCGAGGTGCAGTCGCAATAACAAGGCATTGTAGAAAAACAGAATATCGAGAAAAGCTTGGTGATGTAAATACTGACGCTGGTTGGTAACGGTGGACTTTTGCTTTTGCGGATCGTGGTATACAGGAAAGTAAATTAATTCTAGTACTTATTGAGTCAAAAGTTACTTCGTTTTCAGTAAGTGATAACGTTTAAATAAAAAAATTACGAACGGAATCAAACGGATAACGATGATGGCAAAATCGTTGTACCTACTGTTGTTGTATGTTGATGCTGTTGTACTGTTGTTGTATGTTGTTTAAAAATGTTATATTATCGGAGTTTATGCGTGTGTGACGAATACTAGTCTCTTTATAAGATACTAGGGATGATACGTACTATATACTGGTACAGGTATAAATACCCAGTATGAGCTTACCAGTACGCAGACTGGGTATGTATAGCAGAAACCCGGCCGTACCCGATAAGTACAATTTTATTGTACTAGGTATCGAGTAAAACGCCGAACTAAATCGTATGACGGTACGGACTTACGCGGGTCTCTCGTCATACCCAGTACGGCGCGCGGCGGCGCGGTCATTCATAATGCTCGCGCTCGCGGAGAATACGAAGTTACCCGAATAGTTACGGCGATTCCCGACAAGCGTACGTGTAAGATTTTAGCATTTTCTAACAAATAATTCGGAGATACAAATCTGTTCCTTATTTTAATCTGAATTGAGAAGTTAATTGCGTAATAATGCTAGAGTATTTATTTTGAATTACTAAAAAGAGTTCTTTACGTTTGATAAAGATAGAGGTGATTTTAGAGTACCTACTATTTTAAAATATTGGAATTGGTCGACAATAATAGTAATATTATTTTAATTTTAAACATTTTTTACGTCAGTTTATTTGCCTGTGAATATTTTTATGAAGTCAGATGGAATTTTTGGCGGGATTTAACTGTTATCGTGTTTCTATATTGTTTTTGTTGTTTTGATTGTTGTGTTGTTATTTGTCTGTGTATAAAGTAATCGAGTTTCTAAAAGGCGACCGCTAAAGGTGATGATGATGATGATGACCGCTGAGGCCAGGTTTGGAAAACCTATAGGTATTTTGATATAGGGTTTTAGTAAGTACTAAACACTGGAGTCCGCTGGAGCGGACACGTCGTACACATGGATGATAGTCGATTGCCAAAGTCTTTCTTCTACTCCGAACTCTCATGCGGAAAGCGCAAACAAAGAGTTCAATATCTGCGTTACAAATACGTGTTGAAACGCAATCTCGCGGCCTGTAACATATCTACTGATGGTTGGGAGGACGGAGTGAAGAGTACGGAATGGCGTCATACCGTCTACACTGATGTGGTGAAGTATGGCTTTGCAAGTCACATCAGAGCCCATCACAATGACCAACTGATCATTTAGTAGTCACCGTCACCGGATACGGTGTGGAGGACACATATTAGTACCTAGGTACTGGGTATACGGCCATACCCATACCTTTGAACCCGGGTACGTTGCAAGGTAATGTTGCATGGTAATGTTGCGCGGTAATGTTGAAGGTATATCTCATGCCCATAAGATACCCTAGCAGCATGGTGGTTGTTAATGTTTAGGTAGACTTTGTGAGAGGCGAGGCGGCGGATACAAGGCGAGGTGGCCATAGCAAGATGAGGTAGCCATAGCAAGGTGAGGTAGCCGTAGTACGGCGAGGTGGCCGTAGTACGGCGAGGTGGCCGTAGTAAGGCGAGGTGGCCGTAGTACGGCGAGGTGGCCGTAGTAGGGCGAGGTGGCCATAGCAAGGCGAGGTGGCCGTAGCAAGGCGAGGTGGCCATTGAAAAGTACCTAAAATCTGTTGGATAAAAGGCGAGGTGGCCAATTATCTAAAATGTGTAACGTGTATAACGGCGAGGTGGCTGTTTCGATACTATGAACTTGATTTCGTGTGTAGCGTGTGGGCTATTAGGAGTCAGATTCGATAGCAAAAGGCGTATAGCTAATTTAACATAATATCTTATCATCGGTGTGCAGGAGATAAAATAATGATTCCTTTGGTCAGGAGTGGCCGAACGATAACAATATCTTTTTTGCAGTTAAAGACGATGCGCAATCTTCAACATCACACGAGGGCGTGTGGTATGTCAGGACGGCCGTGTCGGAGGAAGCTATAAGTCGGTTTGATTATTGTTTGGCAAGAATAAAGCACATAATGATTTATTAAATTTTTCCATAGCTTAAAACCTCCTTAGTCTAATAAAAAGTAAAAAATATTGTTATCAGTTATAGACCAATCAGAGCAGAGCATTTAGCTTGAGCGTGGTCGAGGCGCCATCTTTACTTTTGGAGGGACGCGAACAGTATTGGAAATTATTGAGAAATAGCGAATGGTCGAGTTGGATCATTGAGATTGAGTCTGAGAGACTGAAAGAGTATTAATTGTTGGTAAAAGTAAGACCGGTGCCCTGAACTCGCTGCTCGGTCTTAACTGTGTATTTTCTCTCGATATTATAGTGAGGTGATAAATTATTATTTAATCCGAATTAAAATAATATGTAGTGCAAAACAATGATCATTATGTTTGTGCTTGCAATTAACTCTGATGATGCCCACTAAATTCTTAGCCACTAATGACGATGTCAACAGAAATAATGTTTCTCCGACATATATATCATGTACTTTTTGCAATCAGTAACTGAGAAATGTTGGTTTTCTAATCGTACCTAACATTTGAGGATTAATCTTCTATTTCAAGTTTGAAATCTACATTTTAATCTGTTCTACGATTTCTACGAATTTTTCAACCGTTCGTTTTCTTATCGTATTTAGTATTCAGCAACGCGCGCGAGACATCTCTGTATTGTAAAATAATGTCCATAGACTCCGGTGACCGGTTAACATCAGGCGGGACGCAAACTTTGCTTTGCTTATATTACAAAAATATAGTAAACTAGCTTTTGCCCGCGACTTCGTCTGCGTGAAATTAGTATTTTATCAGCATACAAACTTGTAACCCTTTTCTTCATTTTAAGGGATGATTCGGTATGAAAACTCCTTTCCCGGGACTCAAACTATCTCTTTACCAAATTTCACCAAATCAGTTAAAGCTCGATTAGGTAACAGACAGACAGATAGACAGACACACTTTCGTATTTATAATATTAAAATAAGGAAGTTTTATTTCTTGCAAATTCTTGTTGTGTTTATTGTAGTTACTTACACGAAAACGGGAATCGCCATTTTGACACAACCGCTTCATAATGATGATTTCGCGCCAATATTAAAAAGAAGAATAAAAAAAATACATTTGTCGATGTAATATATGCAAATAAAATATCCAATGGCTTCTTACCAAAGTATGATTAAGTCGTTTTCCAATATAAAACCGTATTACTCTTGCGAAGTAACTATTTGTATCGTGAAACTAGCAAACCATGCCAACTACAACATATTTACTAAGACGCAACACTGCCTTGTTTATTTATACTGTTAAGTTTAAAATAGCCTTTGGAACAGGTAATACATCCGAATGAGGAAATATTTAAGTACTGTTCATTCTTAAAATATAAGTTCTAAGGGGAAAGTTTGAAATTATATCAAAATATGTATTTACGTATCAGGTGTACAAAAAAGTTTAAATTACGTATTTAAGCCATACTTCCATACTATACTAATATTTTAAATGTATGTCTGTTTATTAAGTACGTCTTCACGCTTAACCGATTTTGGTGATATTTGGTATTGAGATATTTTGATTCCCGGGGAGGTAGGTCCATAGCATACTTAGTTTTTGTCCATTAAAAGGGCGAAAAGGAGGGTGGATGTTTGATTAGGATATCGATAATATCTTCAAAGTAAAAGTAGATTGGATATAATTACTAATTCTACTCAGACGAATTCGCGCGAAGAAGCTAGTGAACAAATAAATTATTCCAAAAAGCGACTAGTAGAATGCATTTTCTTTTTTTTTTATTCTGTTAAAGCAATGTAAACTTTTTAAAAATTCGAACGAGTAAAATAAATAATCGAATAATTTGGCAAGAGAATTGAATAATTTTATCTTCATAAATCCTTTCTGCATTTGGGAAATAACCATATCATAAATAACAATTATTTTGTACTGTAACATTTATTTACATTACTTTCTTCATAATTTGGACTTCACCGTTGCGTGTGCGCTTTATTAGTAACACATTGAGTCACAATTTTAATACTAATATACCTACAACTAACTGTAACTGTCAGTGCCCTCGATATGCACGTTTAATAACGTACTGTATTATGTTATCTGATGTCATAAAACTGTGACGTTTGATGCAACTGGTGTTCAGCGGAGGTACTCTTACAAAATCGTAAAATGGAACATTGTAGCATGTAAGCATGACGACGCGAATACTAAATATATATTTCGATCGAACGAAGCGTCCGATTTTATTATTAAATAATTTAAATCTGTCTGAGCGATTTTACATTAATTATTCTAGTAGATTAGGTAATAGAAAAGGAGAGTGGAAAGAATCGAGATCTATGAACAGGTTGGAAGTCAAGCAATAGTCTTGCGATTGCTCTATTGATAAAAGCTAAAAGTAGGTACGACGACCTCTGTGGTCTAGTGGTTCGATTCCCACGGGACACAAATATTTATGTGATGAATATAAGTGTTTGTGTTCGTCTGGGTGTTTCCTATATATTATAAGTATGTATTTACAAAAAAAAAGTACATAAGTATTGTATCCATTGTCTAGTACCCATAAGCTCTGCTTAGTTTGGGACTAGGTAGTGCTGTGTAAAATGTCGCAGAATATTTATTATTTATTTATATTTAGGTACTTACCTACTTAGATAACAAATAAGAATGGTGGAGTAAAATGTATATTGTATACTGACTAATAACACTATGTCAAACAAAAAACTATGATAAAGTATCAGAAATATTTGACTACTATCATTATAATCTCCTCACCGATCTCCTCACCGAGAGCAAGCGGTCATACTCATTAGCTCATTAATTTCCCGTTAAAACATTGAACTCCCTTTTGTGACACGTTTTTATTACAATGTAGGTACAAAAAGCAGCAATAAATAATGGCACAGTGGAACCAAACCGGTTGCAGTAACGGAACACAAAGTTGGTCATGCAAAAAACTGCAAGTTTGTTGACAACTCGCGCGGGCGTCGGCGACCACGTCTGAGAGACACGGTCTCCAAATTTTAATCCAGTTTAGACTCAGCTTAGCTCCTATCAAGTTAAACTGACGACCAACTTTAAATCGCTGGAATTTGCTGGATGCGAGTCGCGTAGAACGCTCGTCGTGGAAATCTTCAGGGAAGGCTTTTCTCCAGCAGTGGACGTAATTTAGCTGAAGTGATGATGGGGAAAGCCTTGTTTCAGTTTAGTAACAAAAACAATTTGTCCTATAAAGTTTAAGAGAAAAGAAAAAGTTATAAATTATACCCATTTCGTACCTAATTTGTGCCGGATACGAGATCAATACTTGAATGTGCGTGACATGTCTTCACAGCAACTTTCACATGCAGGAAATTATTAAGTAAATAAATATCCTAGTCCGGACTCCTATGATACTTCTGTAAGACTTATTCGCCAACTCGCGCGCGCGCGCGAGTTGGCACCTCCTTTTTTTCTTCTCGTCAAGTCGCTTGCTCATAAAATTTTACGTATTTATGGACAGTCAGCTACAAAAACGTTTCAAAAAATTCAATTTGAATAAGACACTTTATACGATTTGAGTTTAAAATAAAACTTGTTTTTGTGAGAAGAGCTGTAGTAGGCTAGTGGTGAGATTTTCTCAATGGTATATACAGTCTACTAATCTGCAGTAGGCTAATATGGTTGATGATAATAGTTTTTGTGATACCTAGTTGTATAAAAGTATAAAACTGCTTATTTCCCAAAAAAAATCACAATGATTAAATAAAAATATAATAGGTAATAAAACCTAAATATTATAAGTAAAAATTTCTAAAGTAAGCAAATAAAACAAAATAATAAAATCAATACATATAATGTGAGTGAAATATTAATTCTGAAAATTGTAACGAACAACAAGTATAGAATTTGGATAATGATTACTTACTATTAACATTAATCATTCTAAGGACCTGTAAAAATATCAGATCAGGGTTTGTTGTAAATTATTTTAATAACAAACATTACAATTGAAAACTAAACTAGTTAAATAAATTTGTTAATGGTGAAGGTAACGTGTTCATCTATACCGTACTTCACCGAATCAGCCACTGTGGGCAAAGCCGCGGGTATAGTAAGTTATTTAAAGATTTTTGGTTTTAATCCATTTTTATTTGACTGTACTTTAACAGTGCGCGCGAGTTGACGACGAAAAAAGTAGGAAAAATTGAAAGGTGCCAACTCGCGCGCGAGTTGACGAATGAGTCTTCTGTAATGACAGTGAAACTAGGTAGTAGTGATAGGTAGGTACATATTTACTCGCAACGCAATGTAAAATAAATCAAATCGTTTTGCCTATAGAGAGTTACAAAGGAACAGATGAACGTACGTAGTGAACTGGTTTGACGAGGGAACACAAATATGTCCTTATCCGGTGCTTGAGTATATCTTTAACGGGAATATTGAATAACTGGAGCCCAGTTTAGAGTCCAGACATGCGAAAACTTGGGTGTTTGATTTATAATAACAAATAAGTATCTACTTATTTACTATTGTATCTACATAATATCTATGAGAGCTTACCTTTACTGCTATGAAATGGACCATATACTGACATCGGTATTCTGATATTTAGCCAAAATGATACAGACGTGTCCCACATATTTTTATCGCAAATAAAAATCTGTATTCATTACTTAATTTCAAATATTCAGTATCAAAAAAAAGCTGTTATACCTAACTCTTTCATACAGAAGAGAGCCGCCATTCAATAAATGCCTCTTGTGCTTTCAAATTACGGGAAAATAGCTGAACTGAAAATTGAACGGTGATAAATATTGAAGTTTATTTTGTTAGCATCAATAATCAATAGAAACAATCAGTTTCTATAGAGGATCTAATTAACCACATGGTTTAATGCCATACAAAGTAGCGAAGAGAATCGTTTTACATTTCATCTTTAACCCATTAATGTCCCACTGCTGGGCACGGGTCTCCTCTCAATTGAGAGGGATTAGACCATAGTCCACCACGCTAGCCTACTGCGGGTTGGCAGACTTCACATGCCATCGAGAAAATCTCCCAAGCATGCAAGTTTCCTCACGATGTTTTCCTTCACCTTTATAATGAGGAAATAGTCTAAATTAGTCGTATATAATAAAATATATTCTTACGGGAAATAGCAGGCCTATTGTTTTTTTCTTGGTTTTTTTCTGTTCGACAAGGTAGATACTAAACAAATTCAATAAAACAATGACACAGTCAAATACGTCTTTATAAATAAATAACGTCATACCTATTAGGACAGTTTTTCTAATCTAATCTAAGTCAAAATTTCTAACCTAATCAACCTACGCTGCAGTCGACAAGTTAAATCCATAATTTGCTTGAAGTCCGTGCATTGTTTGCCCTCCCGGGATTCAAAACCGGCACCCGTACTACAGAAGCCAGCTTTTAACACCGCTGCGCTAATCGGGTGGTCAAATATCAACTAGATATTTCAGATCACCATAAAAACCTGAGCCGTGGTAGCCTAGCGGTGTGACCAGTGGACTGAGATGTCAGAGGTCTCGAGTTCAAACCCAAGGCACGCACCACTGACTTTTCGGAAGTTATGTGCGTATTTATCACATGCTCAAACGGTGATGGAAAACATCGTGAGGAAACCTGCCTGCTTGAGAGATTTTCTCGATGGCGTGTAATGTCTGCCAACCCGTAGTAGGCTAGTGTGGTGGACAGTGGACTATAGCCTAATCCCTCTCAAATGAGAGGAGACCCGTGCCCAGCAGTGGGACGATAATGGGTTGATGATGTGATATAAACCTAAATTGTCTCTACTACAATGCTAAAGTTCCACACACCTCTTGTAGTCATTAAATAATAATAATACATGAACAAACGCAAGATACCGTTGAAAAATACTTGATGTAACTATATTTAATTCCTTGTTCTGTTTCCTGCTACTCAGCGATGTGTAAAAGAGGGGAGTAGTTAACGGCAGGTTGGAGATGTATTCCAATATTTTTGTTCTCACGCATTTAAATTTTTAAAGAAGTTTTTAAAGGACTTTGTTTTGAAAACTGCTGACTTACGTGACTGATGTTACCAAATTTTATCATCATCATCATATCAGCTGGAGGACGTCCACTGCTGGACATCCCCTCATCCCTGCTGGACATGGCCTCCCCCAAATTTTATGGTCGAGGTTAAATATAAGAAGTTTTAATATAAAGTATGTAGACGTGTGTACAAAGTACAAAGGTACTAAATACAACTTTTATTGGTATAAAAACAATTTTTCTATTATATCTAGTATACCTATCTACAGTTGATCGTTTATACAGTAGATACATCTCACACAATTGATCTATTATGTAGGTGTATAATGCTTATAAAAAATATATTTGGGTCTGTTATTAAACGAGTCAATCATTTTATAGAGGATATTGACACCAGATTAATATCTACATATAAATATGTACATATGCCTATCAATAGGATTAGCTGCTGATAAATATATAGATATGAAAGTGTTTGTTTGGATGTTTTTAAAAACGAAAAACAAATACTGCTGAAAGCATTTGCATTACATTTAACAAGCAGATTAATTAATTATTATAGGTATTAACATAAAGGCTATTGTTTTGCATCCGCAGGCGGAAACTAGTATTATAAAGTATAGACTAAATAAATCTAGTCCCTTCTCATTAAAACTATAGAATTCAAATGCTAAAGGCATGACTTGCAATGCGATAATAGGAACGAAATCAATCGGTAAATAATTAAAGAATACGTAAGAAGCGGTCATTAAATGATGACTTAAATAAAATATCATAGAAAAACATAACTACATGGATATTACATACGGTGCAAAACTGCACGCTCGAATTCCTTTGGTTACGTAATTATACTTATATGAAAATAAAATTACGTGTCTACGGTAGTGGAAGCCTATCGATATTGCAACATGGCCGACTAATGAGTTTGAGTTTCCTTCGATGTAATCGCAGTAGGCGATGGCGGGAATAAAAAAATGGCACCAATTTTCTGTTCACTTTTTATTTTTAAATTTAAACGAACTGCGCAACTGGACGCATCACAGCGTGACGATGATTGTTAAGCATTTTTTTATACGTGATAAAGACTAGCGTTTCACTGTCCCTTATTACTAAGACTATTATTTTTTATTCTAAATTTTAGATTAGGTCTATTTACGGTAAAATGTGGTTGTATTCTGTAACTTTCATTATTTAGTAGTAAATCTATTAATAAACGTCACTGCATCTGTAATCAACAGATAAAAATACACGCAAAAATTAATCTTATTCTGTTCTGACGAAGACATTTTATTTTGTTTTACTTAAGTAATGTAAGGATGAAAACAGAAAGTGCTTTTAAAGAGGCTTTTAAATCCTTTCACAAGAAAGGATCCCACAGTAATTTGTATGCCATGACATGGTTCGTGACACAGTCATGGCGTGCATGGCCGTTGCATATAGAATCACAAATAAATTAGTAATTCTGCGGACAATAATTAATAATTTCCGATTCAGACGCCCTGATATATTCATATCGATTGTTGTATCGCTTATTTAAATTAAACATCGCTTATTTATTTAGGAAGACAATATAATGTTAGTAGACTCGATAATACCGTTCGATACTTAAAACGTGGTAATCCGATTAAGTTAGAGACGGGATTTGTTTTAATACCCATGCAACCAGTAATACTAAATTCAAATTTCGTTATCATATTTGTGTTTTCTATTGGCCCCATCGAACATGTGGGGCGCCCGTCGCGGTGTGCACACGTGATATGCAGCCCCATATACAGCTGTAGGTCTTCTTACCATTTGGGGCTTTATGCACCATGATTGAGGTAGGTATGAGTATAAAGTTACCATTGTTTAATTTTCATTACAAAAGTTATGTAACCACGTGCCAATGCCAATAAAAAAAAAGATAAAAAAATGTCTACCAATTGAAAATCTCATTCTTTTTATTCGTAGTTTAAAATAGTAAATTGCACCTACTTTTAAATGTCATTAATTGCTAGAAGAAAGAATGAAGAAGAAATGTTAAGTAGGTAGGTATCTATTTCGTGTAGTCATAAATTGTTATTACAGGTAGCTGATCTGTAGGTAATCACTCTAGTTGACCTACTTACTCATTAACTTATCTCTTAATCTTTAATGAGTGCCGCGATAACGCCTAAGAATCTACCTATTCAGTCTAGGCTACGTCTATGTACTTATATGGAATGGAAGTATCAATAATAATAAATACAGCCCCGAGCTAAGCAACGAGGCTTATGTTACAGAATTAGATGGTTGATTAACTACATTTACATGGATATTATTCTGTATTTGACACAGAGTTGTATGTTTTTTTTTACCTATTACGGAAATATTTATCTTCAGGTTGGGTATGGTAGATACGCCGTAGATACATAAGTAGTACGTCAACAGTAGCGAACTACGCCAGGTGGGTTCACAAGTTATTGAAAATAAAGTATTTTCAAACAATCAATATCTAAAAATAACTGATTAAAATAATAAAAGATGGTCGTAAATACTTCGTTAATTAACAAATCAACACCCGTTAAGATTATAATCAGATTAGTTAATTAAATAAATAGAAACTAACTTATTCCAAATGAGGAAGTTGAGGAACTAGATCTTCAATCATAATTACCATAATAACTAAGAGAGATATAAAAAAAACAACTTTCAAGTCACTTTGATTTACGTACTAAAACCGGTAACACTACGACAACAACCGGTAAAAGCACAGCTCTATTGAAATGTACGTGCTGCATTTGCTAGAAACAGACTTAGCTTACACTACTGCACGATTTTTGAAAACATTTCAGTCCTGCGTTAGTATAAAATTGACGCAAAGGTACGTTCTAATAATATACAATTATTTATTTAATTATTATTTAATAATATAACTAGTACTCATTTAGAAAGTAAATTTAGAACAGGCTCTTATCGCGTATCTGAAAGACATTGCAAGCAAAACCTCTTTTATAAGCAAGATTAATGTAATTACTAAACTTTGTCACGATACATTATAATTGTCTGATAAAGTCTCTAAAGTATGTATATTCATTTCATCGCGTCCCGTAACACGTGGCGTGGAGCTCCCTAAATTATGGTTGAGTTAAACGATGATTGATGTATGCGTACCCCTGGTAGAGGTAGGCCACCCTAAAGCCGTTTCATCTTTCTCCAAAATGCAATTTCCAGAATTTTAATATTAATATAAATATAAGTTTTCAGTGTTTCTTCTCAGAGGTCTACAGTTAATAAACAACTCATAATTCAACTAGTAATTAAGCTATTCATTTGTAAAAATGACCTTCTCCTTAAAAATGTATTATATACTCGCTCTGTACCCTTCCACGCTTCGCTGTGGCACATTGTAATTATAGATAAAAATATTCTTTGAAATGGATTGAATATCGTGTCAATATTTGAGCGCAATCTTCAAAAAACTTTTTGAATTTCTTGAAGCTTACTCAAAGCAATTGAACATTTATAAATACGTATACGTATTTATAGATACAGAAGTAAAATATTTTTTCAAATCATTCCACTTCATTAGTCTGTAAACGTGTTTTCTTGTCTAATACACTTTTTATGGAGCTGACCTGTAGAAAGTGTTGTAATCACATGTGAATTTTAAATATACCTGCTTAACACGTCGCCCGCGCCGCCATGTTACAATGGTGTGTGAATGTGTTATGGATCGGTGAAAACTAAGATAATAGCTTTTCTTTAACTTTCACAACATGGAAAGTTATTTGAAAAGCTATTTGCGAGACTGTTTGTTTGGATCGGTGCGCGTTAGTATATGCTGTGACGAGATTTTTGAAAATAACTAATCAAGTGAATATGAACAAGATTAACTATTCTAAAATGACTGTCACTCCATTATACGTTTATTACAATGTTTGTTTTTATATGTGTATGTTTGAATTTTTATTTGTTCATTTATATTCGAATCTTTACTAATAAACGAACAATTATGTATTAAAATTATAATATTTCCATATTTAATATTATAGATGCGAAAGTCTGTCTGTTACCTCTTCACGCTTTAACCTCTGAACCGATTTAGATGAGGTTTGGTATGAAGATAGATTGAGTTTTTGTCCCGGAAATAATCCCTTAAAAGAGCATTAAGAAGGTGGCAGTCTCTACCCAGACCAAGTCGCGGGCAAAAGCTAGTTGCTAATAATATAAACGTGTCCCGTTAAATGTACTGAACTACTTATAAGTTAAATAAGCTTATTAGACTTTTAAGTATTTTAGTTAAAGAACACTGTGGCATTAAAAGGATTTTTAGGCCTTACTCTGCTTCTAAAATAAAAATTAAATATGACCGCTGTCAACACGTTTTATTCCTCAACACAAACTTTTGGTTTTTTGGGCTTTACTGGTTCCTCGGCTGCGGGAGGATCAAATAGTTTTCCTGTCTCCAACAGTTTTACAGTCTCCCTCTCTTCGGCTGCAATTTTTGCCCTCAAAATAGCGTTTTCCTTGTCACGAATGATCTGTCTCTTAGCTTCTTCTTGTCTCCATATGGCTTCCATATGCTCGTAAGTCTTTTGTTTAGTAATTCCGTAAATAATCCCAGCCACCAGAAAAACATACCTTGCTCCCCTTATTAATGGGGATACTGGGACTGGTGGGCCATAGGGTAACTTTTCCATTGCTTGCACAAATCAAAACCAACAAATTGTATGTATATCCATGTATGAATTTATTTGTTTAGAACATTATTACTGGGATAATCAGTCATTTCCAAATTTCAACTGCCAACGTCAAATCATTATTTGTTTTAAACCAAAAAGGTTGTTAACCTAAGGTTTCAAAACCAGATAATTATACAATGTTTTGGATGTGTTCTAGACATATCTACTCCGTACTAGGTCAAGTGCGAATAGCACCGAATTATTATTTATTTTCGTGGGAATAACATTTGTATCTGTAGGAAGGCCAGTGGCCGAGTGGGCAGCTAAGAATACCACTTGTCTCTGGTGTAGCGACCACCAATTATAGCGGACTGGCGTAACGCCAGCGGTCGGCAGCGTCGTGTGGTCAACAGGAACAAACGTTTATCGATTCAGATCAATCACTGCATCGTGTGTCTTTCTAAGTAATTACATAAGTTAAGTTTGTTGCTATACTATTGTATTGTTACTAATTATAATAAAGTTAAACTTGACAAATTAGAATACTACTACCTATCACTTTTATATTGAGAAGGTATATCCACCAGGAACTGCTGTTTCAATCAATCGAACCTACTGTCTAGACCAAAGAGGCAGATACAATATATCAATAAAAAGTAGCCACAACTAAGAATATTATTGGAATTAAGTATGAAGTAGGCCTGACGTGAGGTTTCAGATGTTCCTAATTAGACTACAATCTGCAAAAGCTTCCTTTTGTATTGTGAATATTAAGATAAACCACACATTGAAATATAATCATGGCCTTGCGATAATAATCTCGTAATGGCATTTTAATAACAAGACGCGGAATACTTCAGCCGTGCGCCTACGCACATTTCAATAACAAAACAAAATCCTTTCTATTTTTAAACGTGACTTTTAAGACCTTAACTCTATAACAATTTCATCATAGTAATAAGCAGGCATCTGTTTATTTAAATCTTACTGTTGATAGCTAATAACGTTTAAAGATGTCAAGACTATAACATTCGTAGTTATTATAATCAATGTATTTATCCAAATTTGAATTCAATCGATACTTTATTGCTTTATTGAAATTTTAAAATGTCACGGGTTAATAAAATGTCATTCGCTGAATTATATTATTGTTCTTTTTAGACGTGTCTTTTTTACATTATTTTAAGTAAGTACATAATGATTAACGCAACAGTTAACCGATTTTTATATCATTATAGGTATATATAATATATCTAAATACGGGTAGGAACTTATAGTCACTCCTGGCAAACATCGCTTGTTAGTTCTATACTTTTGCATATTAGAAGTCCTAGTGATGTAAGTACTCGTAGTTTTGTTATTACGATGATTTTCTGCTAAAAGTACTCCTAGGCAAGTAGGTCACATCATGTAGGTACTTGTTAGTGTTTATCGCCAGTGACGTCACTTCAAAACTTGTTCATTGCTTATAAATTACTTGCTTGTTTTTATTTGTTATTATAGACCCAACTCCATGCAACCAACTCGACAAAGTAGACACAGGCAAAGCTGAACTGTAGCAAGTGAAAATATAGACTGAACTAATTTGCACCAATGATGCAAGACTCTGTTACGATATGTAATTTAAATTAGCCTTGATAAACATATCAGTGTCCATTTTAGAATATTACATAAACAACAATGGCCGAAACTAGTTCATCCCAACAATGCAGCCACAATGTATGTACTTAATTACAAAGGTCGTGAGTTCAATAACTAGTGGGATAGGCTTGGTATGGCGAGCAGTGAAGTACGCAATGTGACGTAATCATACCATTATACCTAGTTGAGAATATTTTTAGCTCACTCGTCACGAAGGAACTTGGTCGCATCATTTGTAGCAATAAACATGCACTGTAGACTGCAACTATTATTATAATCATATATTTCCCTAACAATGGATGAAAATATCTTGTATGAAACTTTATTGTAACTGAAAAGAAAAAAAAAACGTTTGTTTTTTTATCCTTAATCCATACCTACAAAAAGGTTTTTTAACTCTAAAATATTTTATTCGTCCTTGCCTCTATTATCCTATAATATTATATTTTAATTTACTTTTATCAATAAGAGCGGAGCGTGGTGATCTGTATAATACATACCTACAGGTATTTGACATAGTACAGACACCGGTTCTTATAATTTTACTACCGCCGTAATTTCTTACTAGAGAAAATGAATAAATCATAAATAACTACATACTTAAATTATCTAATTAATGAATGGCACTTGTGACTTAAATATGCTAATTAATTAAGCTGTTCGTGATCGTCTAGACAAGTCTGATTTGATTATGATTCTGTTAGCCTAAATAAATTTCGATTTCAAGTTTTTAGTCGTATCTCTAGATGTTTGTATTACAAACTTTTTCTTCTGGATATCCTATAACGAAGTGCGTGCTTATCACACAAGAACAAAATATATTTCAAGAACATAGTATATGCTATTCGTCCTAAAATAATTTATTGGTAAGCCACCACACATTGGGTGGTTGCTATAAGGCTATACCGGACTTCATAGTGCAGCCCGCTATAGTCTTTTCGGAGTCTCTCTATGATCCAACAAACGCCTTTGTCTTCTCCCAGACTTTCGTCGAAACTTTTAGAAAATTGTTTAGCGGTCCTGTTTGTTTTTAGTGTCAGTCACTTTCACATTTAATTATATTCAAATTATTTATATTATCATTACAATGTCTGCTCATCTCATAAATAAAAGTTTTTATATTGTCGGTTGATAATCTTTTAGTGTATTGTAAATAATAATAAATAATTTATTTTATCATATTATAATACAAAAGATTTCGCTTAGGACAAACTATTTTTTTTTAATTTTTTTTTAATTGTATGATTTAGGCAATTAGTTATTTGTGTCATATAGGCTTTAGGTTTCTTGTAAATTTATTTTGCATTTTAAAGTAAAGTGTTATTTTTGTATTTACCGCTTTGATAAGAAACCGGTATCAATCGAATGATTTTTATTTTCTCCCAAAATCCCTTCCCTAGCCGTAGTTATTATTTTCTGTCTTTTTCAAACCTCGTTTAAGTGCGCCATTCTATTACTTATTTCTATCTTGCTCTAACTTAACGTTAAGATCTTTTTTAGTATAAAACTGTCACTTGAAGAGGGCGCTCGTGACGTTGGTTGCGTTATCGTTGTTCCTAAAAAGGTTTTATTTACTTAAAATATGTAAGAAAACGTTTATTAAACTTTTAAAGTGTTTATAAACTAAACGATTCTTTAAATTATTATCAGTGCATTGAGTTGAAATGTCGTCATTCAATTAAATTCATGGGTGTGGTGAACGCCGAAAGTGTCTTGTCAAATATTGATGTTTTATCTACAATTCCACAGTTTGATTGTGTTCCTTACGTAATTTTGGCTTTAAAATTGTTCTTGTTTGTTTTCTAATAAGGCCTGTGAAAGAAAATAACCTCAAATAGTGTGCAACATTGATTAGTTCAAGTTTGAAATAGAAGTGTTTTCGTGTTTTTAGAAATCGTCATCGACGAAGACTACAACGATGACGACGCCTGCGAAGCTGTATGGACGAGAGCTGTCCACCTACGACGAGGTGGACGTCGACGAGCTGCTGGCCAAGCTATCGCAGGAAGAATTAACCATGCTGGCCAAGGAAGTTGATCCAGATGTGAGTATCCTCTTTTGTTTCATGCACAATCTACACAGATAAATAAGTACACTCTACTATGCATCTTTTAGGCGGTAACATAATTATTGTTATAACTGGTCCTTCTCATGAAAAATGTCTTGTAAGGCTATACATCATAAAAAAGTTTTAAATCTACATCACTTCATTATTTTTAAGGTTTGCAGCTGCATGGCTGATAATAAAGTATAGTATTAGTCATTCAAAATTATTATTTTTTATTAAGTGGTCTACCCACATTTACAATCTGCAAACATCCTCAGTTAATGCCAATTGATTATGAAGGCCACACAAAGTATTATGTTGGATAATGCTTTTAACATTCACACAAATTACATGTCTCATTGTTAACCATAGATTTCTCACTGTTCACCTTGAAGGTGTTATCAGAAGTTATTACCTTGAAAAAAAAGGTGTGTTTTTCAGAAAAGTTATAATTTAGGCATTCAAAAGGCATTGAAAATAATAAAAAAAGATAAATAGTGTTAGTTCTAAAAAGAAAATGTACATAGGTATATTACACTATAATAATTAATAAAGTTTTTATTATATTAAATTAAAGCCCATGAAAAAAAATGTGATACGATAATTTAATAAAATTATAATCCTTCATCGTCAACCCATTATTCTCCTCCTGCTGGGCACGGGTCTTCTCTCATTTTCAGAGGGATTAGGCTATAGTCCACCATGCTAGCCTACTGCAGGTTGGCAGACTTCACATGCCATCGAGAAAATCTCCCAAGCATGCAAGTTTCCTTACAATGCTTTCCTTCACCATTTGAGCATGTGATAAATAATCACTAAAAATACTATTAATGTTGTGATATATACTCCGATAATAGCTTTTATTTCCAGTAATAAGTGCTCTAAAAACCTACTGTTCTGGTTATATCAAAAGTGTTTCAAATTATTTTGTACAACCATCAATTTGTCTTGCTTCCCTGCTTTTCAACATAATTAATACTGAAGAATACAACTAAATATGCAAATAGTACAACATAAAGTTCTAATATATTCTTTGATTACCTGTTTCAGTTCTATCTATTACTAATTTGAATGTGTGTTTGTATATTTTATGTATTCTAACTGCTTATAAAAGAATGCACTTATGTACATTAAAGTTGTACAAAAATAGATGATTAAATACTATGTATTATTATGTTTCTGGTATTGGGTACCAAAAAGGTTATATTTCAACATATTTGTGGTTTGTAATGAGATTATAGCGCCTATCCATCTGTGAATTTACATGTCAACATAGTATACATAATATCAGTAAATGCAATATACATTTTAATCAAAATTATTGCTTAATTCCTTCCAGTCACAAATCTCACAGTACAGTATTTATCCTTCTTTAATATTATTATGTGTCTTAAACTTGTGTGAGGATCTGTACTCAATTTGAAATATGTACTTACTGATCATAGAAAGAATAACTCTAAACTCACTTAAAATTTTGTTAACTAGATGCTTCTTGTGGCTTTGCTTGCATGGTATATAGATAAAAGGTAGTCTATGTGTTATTCCAGGTAATAAACTATATGTATGCTAAATTTCATGCAAATCTGTTAAGTGGGTTTTGTATGAAAGAGTAAAGTTTCACATTTATAATATTAGCAGGCTAAATAATTAAAATCAAGCCACTGTTTAATCAAATGCTATAAGTATAAGCTATAATAGTATACAATTATCAAAATTAGTTTATCATAATTGTATCTACATCTGTATACATAAATATAATAATCACATGTAATTTAATACAAGGTTACAAAATGTATGTCTATAATTATTGATTAATACATACATATAAATACTATCACAATTGTAGTCCCCCAAGGCAGAGGTGTACTAATGTACACCCACATTTGACCAAAATGTTTTAGATTCCATTTAATAGGAAGCAAGCCTATTGTTGAGCTTTTATACTCTGAGCTGGTACTGAGAATTTAAATACCAACTACACTTTGCTCACCCTGGAAATCAAACCCAATCTCTTACTCAGTTGTTGCACTAGACCAACAAGGCAGTCAAATTAATATTCCCAATAATTCAAGCCATTATTGAAATCCAATTATCATATGCTAGTTATCAGTTCAACTTCACTTGAGAACCCTGGTTATCAGTGGAATGATAAACAAATTAAATAACAATTTACCTGTTTGTTCTAACATGATTCATCTTTATATAGAATGAGAAATGTGTTATTAATGGAGTAGTTCAATATTTTGATGAAGTACGGATTTTAGGCTGCACAGATAAATGCCATTTTTTTATCTTGTAATTTGAAAATAATAACGTGCCCATATCTGCATAATATTGTAGGTGCTGAAGTGGCTTTTATATGTACATATCTACTTAAACAGATATTGTTGTTATCAAAACAAATATAAACCTTTATTTTTAATATCATCCCACATTAGGATTATCTCCTGTGCTGTTGACGGGTTTCAAAACACAAATTACCACTCACACCAACACCCAGAACTAGAACTATTTGGTGATACAAATGTTAGTTTAGTCTGTATGATAAATAAAGTAGTGACACCAAGCCTGATTGCTTAGCCACAAAAACCAGTCATAAAGACCACCTTGACGGCTTATCTCTTTCTAAAATTTCACTTTCTCCAACTCTCTTTTTCTGTCCACTGTTCCGGGTATTGTCGGTAGAAGAAGTATTTCAACTGTATTATACATCATCAGACTATTAAAAAAACTTAAAAAATTATGTTTTACAGGACAATTTCTTGCCACCATCACAACGCAACAACTACGATTGCGAAAAGGACCCCACGGGGCCTCTGAATCGCAAGAAACTTATAGAACACATCAACAAGCAAGCCCTAGAGACACCAGACCGGCCTGAAATTAAGCCTTATGTGGCTGGTGTAGTCCGTGGAAAGAAGGTATGTAAAGTTAAAGTCGAAATATTATTTATTCAAAGTAGGTCAAATTGAATTGGCTCTTTTTAAACATCAACAATAAAGACAGCTCTCAAAAACGAGTGCCCTTCACAGCCTCCTATTGTTTTTGCTGGGAAGAAGAAGGGGCAATAAACTCCCCAGTATTATCATGAATCATAAAATAATGTTAATCCATTTATAGGCAATAGTTCTCACCATAGAATGAGAAAGAGAAACCTCGAAGACAAATCGCAGCAAAATAAAATCGATAAATCGCTCACGATTCGGAAAAAAATCGATTCATCGATATCAAAGTAACAACGTAAATGTAATTAGGTTATAATTATTAAGTAAACATTAAACATGACCCTGCTTTGCGATAAATGAAGCCGCTGAAAGGCACGTAGGTCGAGGTTCCTATAACAATTCTGTTTATTTATTGATAAGTATTTATTAAGAAATGCACAAATTCCTTTCTTTTAAAACTACGAATTCAACACTGCAATTCTTCCGCTAATCTAGTAATCAAATTAAAAAGTATAGGCGTTATTAATGGTATGCTAAATTCCACTCAAATCCGCGGTTTTTGCGTGAAAAAGTAACAAACATCCATTCAAACTCAAACTCAAATTATTTATTTTAATTAGACCAATAGTACAGGTACTTTTGAATTGACAAAAACTAGATGCACGGTTCCAAAAGGTAGGACTTAAAACTTTTGCTTTTATAATTTAATTTAATAATTAGGAAAGCCAACAGCTGGACAAAGAAAAAAATAGCAACTAGAATCAAAAACATAAAGCCAATTACAGGTTTTCACGGTTAGCTATAGACATGTACACACTTAAATTCGTTATATAGACGCGATTCGTTATATACATATATGAAAATCTCGAGTCACGGTGTTTGTCGCTGAATTCCTCCGAAACGGCTAGACGGATTATTATAAAATGTTGTATGTATTTTTGGTAAGTCTAAGAATCGGTCGTGAAACCCCTAGGTGATAAGCATAACTCACCAGAATTTATTTAAAAAAAAAATTGAGAAAACATTTTTTGTATTTTTTTTATGATTTGGCATTAAAAATACTTATAACCCTAAATGTTCATTCTTCTACCACCAACCACTATAATGTGGCAAAACAAAGTTTGCTGGGTCAGCTAGTGATATATAATACTGAGTTTACAAATTATTGAAGATCTTTTGGTTGATATAAGAGTAGGATTAATTTAATACGTATGGTTGACGTTTGCAGTGGATCCCGCCGCCGCCGCCGGAGAAGGTGCGCGACGCGGACGAGCAGATCACCATCGACCTCGGCGACGAGTACGAACACGCGCTCACCTCCGCCTCGCAGGAGGAGATTATTGACCTGGCTGGTATGTACCTAAAAGTATTACTTTTTCACCTGTATCTCTGTATTTCTCATCCTTTTCCAAGGCCGGTCCTGAGGATTGGTAGACCCTGTGTTGGAGAATCTCGGTACTCTACAAATATAACAGCCCACAAATAATACAAATATGACTTATATGTGCCAATGACAATGGTGGACACTTAAACTGGGTCTGCAGCGGTTTTCTGGCGTCCTTTAATAAAATGATTTTATTAATATCATAAACGAAAATATTATTTTTTAATATTTAGGGAATCTAACCTTGACTGCAGAGATGCAGAGCAAACTATTTCACACGTGTTGGTGTGTCCCTTGTGCCCCAAAACCTGCACGAGGGATGACCTCTGTCTGGCTTGAGGTGGCCTCTTTAAACTCGAACATTGTTAAGCCATTGAAGAAGAAGATTAATAAAGAATTACAAATCAATATATGTATGAATGCGAATTTTCATGTACGCGCCGCAGAAATCTGGCAGGCGACACGAATTATGCGCTCACTAACCTAGTACCACATATTCACAATCACAGTGGCACATATCTAAATACCATCGCGCAAACAAGTGACACGGTTACTGTCAAAATAAACGGCACAGACTTACGACACATGTTATTATTTATGATAGCTTTGATTCGGGAAATATTCTTTTGTAATGACAAAATGGCAGACTGGCTACCGGCCAGTATTGTCTCGAGTTCATTGCAACATGTAACGGTTGAAAAACTATTTCGTAAGACCCCCAAAACATTATCAGCCATTAAATATTTGAATTACACAATTTATTGCACTATAAAATACCTGTCTAAAAGAATCTCGTGAAAGAAAAATGCATTTCGTTGCTTCATAAAAAGATGCTTTTATTAATTTTGTGTAAAGTTGTTTATTTCTAGATATATCTTTGGTAACATTATCGTGTGATTTATGTCTTTATGTAACGGCTGCAATACCCGTTGTATCAAAGATATTATACTGTGAAAATATAAACGAATGCACTGTAGAAATATCGTATAAGTGTGTTTTTTGAGAGAAAATGCATTAGTAAATAAAAAATCTTCATTCTATGTTCTAATTTTGTTATGTAGGATAATAGTTTTGGGTCGCGTGTTCGTCCAGGTTGCGTGTAGGCGAATGATGACGATTCGATACTCTTTCTTTGAAACTATTAAATCATGTTGTTTGATGTCCTCTTCATTGAAATGTTACATCTTTTTTTATGCAGAACTAGCGGCACGCTATGATGGTCGTTTTGACTCATTTAGGAAGAGTAAACTGGTTATTATTATAATTATCATAAGGTATCGAAAAATAAATTATAGTGGGAATATTTATAGGTCCGACACCCATAAATATTAGTGTCTAATTTCAATGTATTTAAAATAAAGAATATACATCATTTTAATAATGCACATCCCATAAGTACTCATAACTCATGAGTGACTATTGCATGAGACCTGTAACATACCGGCGAACTGTGATTGTACGGTAGTAGGTACTCCTCTGCCCATTCCTCTGAGAATACAGGCGTGATTTTATGTAGGTACTCGTAAATGCTATTCTAATATCTGGTATGAGGTGTTAGCGTGCAACATTGAAGACGTTCTCACTATTATATTTTTAATCCTATTATTTACTTCTATCTGACAGTTTCTACCAATAAATGTCGCTATTAGTCCAGTAAAATAATAGAGTCAGCTCGAAGCCATCGCTGAATGGTAGCAAAAGCTACATCAACAGAATGTTTTTAACAGTGTTTTTTATCTTGAAAAACACAAAAGAAAATTGAAAAGTGGAAAAGAACGAGAGACTTAATACTTGGAAAAAATCTATCTATAAATTATACAGATACTAGTTTCCACCTGCGGCTGTCTGTGTGGTAAATAGATAAAAGTACCCTATATATTAATCTAGGTAATAAACTATCAGTATGCCAATTTCCATCCAAATCTGTTAAGAGGTTTTTGCGTGCAGGAGTAACAGACATTCATACAAACTTTGGCTTTTATAATAACCGGTTTATTATAGCTGCGACCTCCCCATTTACTACATCTCCCGTGACGTATTATGACTAGTGTTTTATATGGAATATATGCTTGTTTCCAGCGATCCTCGGCTTCCACTCGATGATGAATCAAGATCAGTACCACGCGTCGCTTCTCAACAAGGGGCAGCCCGTTGGCCTCGGCTGGGACGGCATTACCAAAGCTACCAAACCTAAGGTAACCAAACTAAACTAGTGACGTAGTTTCTACATGGTTGGGCAAATTTTGATTAAGATCTTTTTAACCGACTTCAAAAAAGGAGGAGGTTCTCAATTCGACTTAGGCAACCGATTTTGATGATTCTTCTTTTATTTGAATTTGGTGTTTTCCGTGTGGTCCCAAGGCAATTTGGTCCAGTTCTGACATTTTGGTTCTAATACAGTAAACGTCGATTTTTGCTCTGCATCATATAACTAGCTATATAGGTACAACCGGTAAATGGTACTGTACTACGTCCGCGAGTCGACTTGCATTTGGCCGGTTTTTTGTTGTTGTTGTCAGTAATAATCTAGTTACGTCTCGCAATTGCAGGTGTACCCAATGGACCCCCCCAACGACACAGACCCCGACGACACCATCACACGAGTGCAACAGAATGACCAGAAGCTCACTGATCTCAATTGGAATAATATTAAGGTATTGTATCATATATCCTTTTGTGGCCGTTTTTATTGGGCGCCTGGAGAAAGATTTTTACCAACAAGCAATAAGAATTTATTATATTTAAAGCGTTTTCTATCGTCGTAGATTATTAAATTTCTGACTCAATAATTGTCTTATATTATTTTAAGACATTTAACCATATTTTTTTTAATGTATACTTCGATTTATCAAGTTATTCACGCTATTCAGAGATCTATTTGTAAATATTGGAGGGATGTGTGTTAATAATAGAGTGTTGAATACCTAGAGAAATAAATAAAGATAAATATAAACACAAATCCTTTAAAAGTATCGTCTATCATATCAACCGTTAGACGTTCACAGCTGGACACAGGTCCTGCATGACCGGTCGTCGTGGCGATCCTTGGGGGAGACCTATTAAAATTACACTTTCGTATATTTCAGAACATAAGTGATGAGAAATTCGAAAAGCTGTTCACGGCGTTGAAGAGCAACACGCACCTGGAGGTGGTGTCGCTGGTCAACGTCGGCCTCACCGACCGCACGGCCGGCCTGCTGGCCGACGCGCTGCGGGACAACTCGGCGCTGCGCGTGCTCAACGTCGAGACCAACTTCATCAGCCCCGCCGGCGTGCTGCAGCTCCTCAAGGCGCTGCTGCACACCAACACCGTCGAGGAGTTCCGCGCCAGCAACCAGGTCTGATGATTGCACTATCGGCTTCTGACTTATATATACACTTTGGTCCATTGGACGCAAATGCTGACCTGTTATTGAGTTTTCAGCTGGCTGGCTGAGGCAAGTTTAGCCTGCCTTAGGCAGGCTAAACTTGCCTCGTATTATTTGCGAATCTGTACACCTCTCTAAGCAGGAGATAGAGAAAAAGAGTGGAGATTGCTCCACCAACAAGGCTGAGCTCTTAAATTAATAATAATAACCTGCAGTAGGCTAGTGTGGTGATGTGTAGTGTAATCACTCCCAAATGAGAGGACACAGTGCCCGTCAGTGGGACAATAGTGGGTTAATGATGATGTCGTTGCAGAGGTCGCAAGTGCTGGGCAACAAGATCGAGATGGAGATCACGTCGCTGGTGGAGCAGAACCCCACGCTGCTGCGGCTCGGCCTGCACCTCGAGTACAGCGACGCGCGCCATCGGGTCGCCAGCCATCTGCAGCGGAACATCGACAGAAGTCAGTACACACACATATACATTACACTATTGTATTACGTATATGCAGTATATTCAACCAAGAAATTAAACTTTGCGTAGGCTTATCTTAACAACTTCTTAGGGCTACTGTACGACATTTCGTAATATCAACAAATGAAAATCGTTTGCAGACCCGTATAAGAGGGGTAAATGTTGTTCTTTGTATACAAAATAACGATTAGTTTGTCTAATTGTATATAGGGAAATAAAAATAATCATAACGTTTCTGAATGTAAGTAATAGCTTCTATACAAATGCTAGTTTCTTCCGAAACCAATAAATGCGTTTTTCACGTCTGTTTCGGTCATCTCTACGACCAATCGCAACAGAAAGTTACCTGCAAACAGTAACGAAAAAAATATCAAACATTTTGTTTGCTTAATCCTTCGCCGAAGAACACATAGTAAATTCTTTGAAAAAAAGGTGTAATAGTTATTTTAAAGTACCTTAATTTTGATTTAATGGACTGTTTCCGCCTATTTTAATCTTTTAAATTAGTTTCTTGGTCGACGATACATACTTTATGACGCATCTTATCGAAACGCGTACGCATACACGCTCTATATATAATTTTCTTCAATTTAAAATGTTCTATAAGCTATTGGTAAAAATCTTCCAATAAAAAATCAGTGATTCATTTCTGTTAGAATTGATACACGAGTGTTGCCATACGTACGTGAAACGATCTATGCATATGGTACAGTATCTTTATGGTGAAGGGTAATGGGATTTGGGGTGAAGGAGATGATGGTTTAAAAAAAATTGACAAAACTACAGTTAAAATTTTCGATGTTTAAATATATGCTAGTCTTCTTTAGAATATCGATTAATATAAACCAAATATCCAATAACCTTATAATTTCAGTGCAAAGTATCTATTGCATTAGGTCGTTTCAATATATACGATAAGAGTTATTTTTAAGATGAATATTTAACAGTTTTATTACAGGTTCTTACGTACTCCGTGAGATGATGACGTTACATGCGTTTCAAATGAAAATAAATGTTATTTCCATCTATACGTCCAAACAGCATCATCTTACATTAATTTTATGGACTATAAAAATGTATTTGCGCATATCTTGCATAGAACTTTCACTCTTCACTCAAAGTTGTTAAAGCTCACTTTAGCGTGCATTTGTATATTAAATGTAAAGTAACACGATTCATTTAAAGAACTGCACATTACCATTTGATTGTATCATTTAGAAAACGTACCGTAAGTTGGTTCAGACATACGATTATTGCGGAATAGAGAAATCTACATTAGAAAGAATATTGATGCTTATACTCCTATTTATATTGTTTATGTTTTTAAGCGGGTATGAGGCAATGAATACAATGATATTGATTTTCTTTCAATACTTCCATATAATATAGATGCTCTAAACGATACGAATAGTCGAGATCAAATAAATCAATAATCTAAAAACTGTAAATTATTCCATATCGCTAAATTATGTGAAATTAACAATTTCATTAATGACGCAACAAAAAATGTTGCAGTTTTAACTATATCAAGATATACATATTTTATCACTACTATCATATTTTATCATTTTCTAGCTTGTAATATGCGAGGCTAACTTTGAGACTGATTTCGCATTTCTACTTTCAAGTTTTTTTTTTTTTTATCATTTTGTCCGTGAATTATTTTCGTCTATAATTACTATGTCTGACCCAGCCTGGTACGTTCACACTGTTAAACACGCGTACTGTGTCGTGCACCAATGTATCGCTCAACGCCTGCGTGCAAAGGCGTATTATTCACACTCGTTTACATTTCGAGATTTTTCGTGGTGATTTGACTGACTACATACGTGTTTTTATTTTTGAAATGATCTTAGGAACCTCTTCTTAAATCTAGACTTTACAATAGTTTAAGTTTAGTTAATACTCAACGCATAACCTAGAAATGTTATTAATGTATTTTCATTTTCTGATGTTAATATAACCTTCCCCAAATTTTAAAAAAGGTTATAGCATAATGCAAAAGATTTTTTTAGATGCAACTAGTACTTAAAGAGATAAACATGTTATTCCAAGACATTTATGTAATAAAACACCTACATAAAAAATGGTAATTAATGAAAGCTTTATCGACAAAATATTTCTGGCTTAATAATACGTAGTCAACACACCACGACTTCTAACTAATTCACGCCTACATATGCAACGTATGGCGCATTTTGAGATAATACTACGAACTCAGCTTGTGTTAACAATACGAACACGAAGACTATATGTTTCATACTTGAAGATACACCTGTATATAGAGAGGAGTCTTGCTTGTGTCTAGTGTGAGTGACGACGAAGAACAACAGTTTAATACAATAAAAAATATTGTATATAATTTAAAACATTACTTAAGGACGCTATTACATTTTTCTACAAATAACGGTGTTTTTCAGGTACAATTTTAATGTATAAGCAATCATATATGTGAAGATATTATGGTCTCAATTTAAAGGTAATCTATTCATCTTCAGATCGGCATCACAAAAATTGTATCACATCATACAAATTTTTCCCATAAATCCGTTTTCACCATCACAATAATCACCGAAAATGTATAAAAATAGGGTCAGATTACGTACCATTTTAAAGTAAACTTAGAGCATATTTTATCATCAAAATTATATAAAATTACGGCATATATAGTCCTCTATACGTTCGACTAATTATTTTGTACTTAAATCATTACATTTTTCAATAAACAGCAAAAATATAAACGCTTGCAAATTTCTTCATACATTTTTCACTCGCGGACTTTCATTCCGCGCTCAGACGCGCTTGTGGAAGCATGTGCGTATCGCTCTGTCGCAAAAAATAAATCACGAAAAAGTCTGTGTCATACACTCATATCGTCGTTTATCGTGACCGGAAGATGTTGATACTTTTTCAAACCTAAATAAAAGTAAATACGACTTTAATAATATTATTAAATTTATTATCAGAATGTTATTTAGGGATTGATGAATAAGATCGGGATTTGGATACTAACGGCTAAGCAGTCGTTGATAAGGTTGAGAAATGGATGGGTAGAGTTAAGTCATATTAAACCTGTGATTTAGATTAGGCCTGAAAGTAGATGGGTAGGGTTAAGCTGCTGTTGGGCAAGTTAACAAATAGATGGGTGAGGTTAAGCAGCTGTTGGGCAGGTGATGAAATGGATGGGTGGGGTTAAGTCATATTAAACCTGTGATTTAGATTATGCCTGAAAGTAGATGGGCAGGGTTAAGGTGCTGTTGGGCAAGTTAACAAATAGATGGGTGAGATTAAGCAACTGTTGGACAGGTGAAGAAATGGATGGGTGAGATCAAATTTTACAAGGCGAGAATAATTGGGATTAAGAGTCTGTAGGTGAGTCCAAGAAAAGGATGGGTAGGGTTAAGCATTTGTTAGTGAGGTCGAGACTTGATGGGTGGGGTTAAGATGTCAACTCCGTCCCTGACGGGTGTTCCCTGACTAGGCTTGTACTTACTCGGCCACTGAATGACTGTACTAGTAGGCTTCCAGATGTACTAGTTCTGTCTTCTGGTACTATTAGTACCACCTACAACAGTATCATAGTACAGTATATAGTGAATTACATTTTATATTCCTTCATACTTTGCAGGTTTTGCCTATAATTCGTACAATACCCGATTATTCTTTATATGAAATATTATCATGCATCCCACTTATTCATACACTGATTTTATATCGCTCCCGCTCGTTTAGTCGCGTTTCGAGTATTTCAAGTATCTACAGTCCTACAGTTACTCAATTACTCAATTCTTTATTGCATTCCATAATGTGTATATACATTAGTTGGTAGGCATGTTAAACATTGGATCAATTATGGACCCTGTCGGGCACAGCAAAAGATATTTTTAATAGGAGAGAGGATGAAGGCGCTCTTTGTCAAATAAGATAAAAAATATAAAGGTATATTAAATTAAATTGTATCATTATAGTATCGTATAATATAATTATTTTATAATAAGTATTTCTATATTTGTTTTAGATATGTTTATGTATTTTTATTTTATTTTATTTATTGCACGTTTTTCATTTCTTTTAAAGTATAAATTATAATAATCTAGATATTTTCAATTTTATTAAGCCTTGTAGAATGTTATTATTTTTATTTTAAAATATATAATCTGAGTTAAATTTAAAATGAAATATAGGTATCATGTTATTGTAAATTTTATTGTTAAGTATTTTTTGGTATAAGTATGTGTAGTTTTTACCGCAGACTGTTGTTTAAAATTTTAAAATTTTAAATTTACTAGCTTGTAGCGTGCGACTACTCGTTCAGAACCAGAGACGTAGTACTAAAAGAATGATTAGGAATAGTTTGTTCTTGTCAGTGTCGGGATTAATTCTTATTAGTACTTAGTACGTGAACTATACAAGCCTATCTCTGATCGTAAACTTTTGACAATCTTTTTATTAATTTGCAATGTATATACAATTTAACTACTTAATTATGTTTGTTCGGGTGGATTTTTGCAAGTCAATTTTGAATCTTCAACCGATTGAGCTGAAATTTTGTATAGACATGTTTGGATGTTTAGTTGTGTGACGTCATTCCGGAACACCCATGGCGGACTAGTTATTTGGGATGCACTTTACAACATGGGGTTCAAAAACTTACTAAAAATAACTCAAAAAATAAAATGACGTCTCTCTAAATACAATTTCTACATTTTTATGCTTTCCTACAATATGGATCAAATTATAGGCTTGCTGTGAATAACTCTAAAAATATTGTAACATCACGCTAAATCCAATATTATGGCGGACTAAGTTATTCGTGGCTTTTTAACTAAATTTAGTTTTCTTATTGTAGTTCTAGTTTTCATTAATAAAGGTAAATGAATATTTTTCCATTATGTTTTTTTTTTACTTTTAAAAACATAAATACATATTAATCATAATTAATGAGATATAGCAAAATAGACTGAGTCATGATTGAATTCACATACAACGAAATAAATTAATCTTTAAGATATTTTACTTAGGGATATCTGCAGACCAAACGTAAAGTAATTCGTATCGAATGTACAATTGGTCACCAGGTAGCAAATAACTTAATTATCACGAAAATAGTACGATCACTAAACTTTCTGAATCAAGTCAAATAAAAATAAGAAATAATAACAAGGATCAAGATTATTTAAGCGATGTATAAAACCGAGCGCTCAGTGGTTTCAATGTGTGCGTGTCCGTAATGTTGCTGTGTGCGACTCTAAATACCTAAATTTGAGTTCGTCGAAAATGTAACAGCGTCCTTAAGGTACTGTTTTAGATACATATTAGTTAAAATTTTATATGTAATTTTGCAATATTCATATTTTAGAAATTTAATTCTCGGAGTATCAAATTTGTATAAAATCATCAGTTTTACAGTACTGTACGTAAAAGTACAATAACGCAATCATTGCAACGATTATCGCAATCAGATTGCCGAGTGCTAAAGCGAGCTAGCGCGTCGCTCAGCCTGCGGCTGCCCCGCGGCCGCCCGCCCGCCGTCGGCATCGACAGTAGCTTCTTCAACATGACGCCGCCCAGCGCTGAGGCCGTCACGCCCACCAAGGAAGAACAAAAACCAGTAGTTAGCGAAACAGTTGAAACCTCACTAACGATAAAGGCTAAGCCACAACCTGACGAGAGACCCACAGAAATAGTTATAGGCGACGGAGTACTCGAACCTACCGATAAATCTGTTACAAACGGCATAAACGGCAGTGTTGCACCAGATACACCGATACCTGGCGAAGGTGAAAAACCGGTAGTTACCGATACAGAAAAATCGGTGACTACCGACAATGCACAGCCTGCCGAAGACCGTCTCACTGGTGAGCGAGTAATA
Source organism: Craniophora ligustri (assembly GCA_905163465.1). Taxonomy (NCBI): domain Eukaryota; kingdom Metazoa; phylum Arthropoda; class Insecta; order Lepidoptera; family Noctuidae; genus Craniophora; species Craniophora ligustri. The sequence goes on from LR990961.1 coordinate 12,820,115, forward strand.
CCAGTGACAGAGGAAGGCAAGGTGGCAGACAGTAGTGAGAGAGTAGAGTCACCAACGGGCGAGCAAGACGACAGATTCGTGCTGGCAGCCCGACCAGACATAAACCCCAACCCACACTCGTGAGTAGCCGCGTATGATTGCAACTCACACCACACGCGTGCCCCCACTTCAAACTGTATTTTTGTAGACATGTTTGTACACATCGTTTTGTGTGAATTCGAACAATAAAATATTTATTTTATTTTTTAAAGAATTAGTACTAACTCTAATGTCGTCTAATGTGTACAGTTTATGTTTGGCGTAAATATATAATAATATATATAATCTGATAATCCTTTCTTCTCTATTTTTTGTTTACTTTAATTATATAATGTGCACACAGTTCCAATATAGGTATATACTATAATTTTTATACAGGATTACTAAAATCTCTTAAGAGCAAATTCTGTGCACCAAGTATATAAATGTATTCAGAAATTTCAAGTTTTGTTTTCTATAAGGACGATGTAATTTAGTTATTGTTATATATAAAAATTGTAGCAATTTAAAAAAAAATATAATGATGATTAAAATTTACCCTTAAAAGGTTTTAGCATGATGCCAATAACTCTGTATAAAGAGCTTAAATTTTGCAAAGTTAGATTTTTCAGTTGTTTTATTATAAAATACCATTACTAAATGGTGTATATTTCAGATTTATACAGATGAAAGGAATATTAAATAAACAAAATTTTCGTTTAAAGAAAATTATGTAAATAAATTCCAAAAATGAATGTGTAAGTTCTTAAGATATATTTAGAATTAAGTTTTTAATTTTAACATAACAAATTGTTCTAATTCACACGGCCGAACACAAAACACATGTGTGAAAACATTAGTTGAGAGAGATATGTTGTTCCATTCCAGTACGGAAAGACCTAACGCTGCGACTTCAGTTCAGATTCTTTAACAACCTGGCAAAGGGGGCGCGTAGCCAATAGGCAGGAGGTCAGGCCCACGGTACATTGTTGGCACGGCAGATAACCACACTACGCTTTTGTTACAGCTTATTTACAATGCCGGCTGAATGAGTGACCACTCACACCCACACAAACACACAAGTGCAGTTTTATTTTTAGAAAAGGTTTTCTTGTGACTTCTCTATTTGAAATTGGTGAATTAATTCACCATTCCTCGTTGGTTAAAGGGGAAAATTATAAAAAAAAATATACACACAAAACAAACACAAATATTATTAGAAAATATACATAAAGGGTACCACTTTAGTTTTTTAATTCTTAAAGATAAAATAATATTATGTCGATGTCACAAGAAACGTTTTTTTTTATTTCAATGAATTGGAAAAACTTATTTGAACAAATTGTTCTCGATTCTTTTTATAAAACTGCACTAAATAATATACCTCTAGTCGAATATGACATTGATGGCGCTAAAAGTCGCCAAAGGTGCCATATTTATAGTCTTAACATCTTTTTTACTCTTTATAACTCTAAGTAGTACTATCTACATTAATTATTTAAAACAAATCTTTCCATTAAAAATTCAATAAAAAACGAAACTAATATATTTGATGTGTTTTTTAATATATACTTAATAACAGTTAACATTTGATTTCTAGCAGGGAGGGGAACGTAGAACAGAAAGATAATATGTAGAAATGGCCGCAAAAATCGGTAAAATATCATCTGTTTTGGCGCGAATGTAAATGGCCAAACGTTACTGCCGTGCTATTTTTTCGGGTAATAACGGTTTTTCACAGCGCAACGGCTTAAGCTAATCAAGATTTTCCGCTTAGTGAGCCTACGTCGAAGCTGTGGGGTCCACTTGCGACAGGATAGTCATAAACCTTTTGTTTGCCATCTATTAACTAGAACCATAAAAAAGAGATATATTTTTTTCCTGGAAATCTATGACACGCATGGTTGTGACTACTAACAAATGTATGCGGAATGATCTTCGGATGCTAAAATTGAGAAGACAAATAAGCATGGATTTTAATTTTCCTCCGTTGTATTTGTGTTATGATATTGATTGAAATGATTGATTGTTAATATGTTTATCCTTTATGATTTATTTCCAAATGTACCTATAATGTTACCGATGTTCGCTATACGAAATTGACCACTCAAGTGGTCTAAAAATATACTAATTGAGTTGAAAACTCCTTGAGTCCAAATGCGTTCCACACATTTAAATGTTACTTCTCTCAAATCGTTCAGAGATATTAAATTTATTTTTAAAGTGCATTAAAAGACATGTATATCTATAAATAGATGATACATTATAAAAAACATTCCTCACTATAAAATTTATACGAAATATAAATAGTAAAAGTGGAATTGTTTACTTGTATTATAAGTATTTCCACATAACTCGCGTAGGTTAGGTTTTAGTACAATCAACACATCAAATTATAATATTAGAAAATTTAATTATTATAGGTATTTATTAAATATTTTCATAATAATTAAATTATAGCCTCTATATCAAGTTAAGATATTTATGCGTTACAATATACAGATAAATTTATTAGATGAATAATTTTGACGCTTTGATAGCCATTGCATAAATTTCTATCAAATATAAATAGATGATACATTATAAAAAACATTCCTCACTATAAAATTTATACGAAATATAAATAGTATGTATAGCAATATAATATTGATTGGTTTACTAATTCTGCACTCTTGATACGACTTTATTTCCACTTTATCCTTCATTTGTTCAACAAAACTTCGTCCAAGGCTTCCACTTTGACTAGATTGTATCAAGAAGTCAAACAGAAAGCAGAAGATATAGAACAGTGGCGATTGCTTCACCTGAGCTGAGCTCTTAAATTAATAATAATAATTATAAAAAAACATTTTTTACTCTGTAATTAATATGAACTAAAAATAATATTAATTGCAATATAATATTGATTGCTCTAAATTTCTATGTTCGTTTTTTCGTATACTTATCTCTGGACTGTAACCCCAATATGGCGAGCATCGGTGGCAACATGTATGTGTATATAAATTGTGTGACACGTTTCGGTGTGTATGCATTGCAGTACGCCAGCAGCGACGGAGCCAGAACAGCGCTTAGAGTCTTGAACTGTCGCACGTGGTAAGTTACACCTCCCTATGTGGTTATTATCGTCATCAAATTTGGCTATAGTAATTGCTTGAATAGATTTCAACAGATATATTTATAATATTGGCTAATTTTTTCTATACCAGTATGTACTATATCGAGTGCCAACCTTCGCTAGTCGGAAAGGCACTAAGAGTAGAAGAAGTAAAACATTAATAAATATTGCCTAAAGTGAAATTACTTTAAAAATATTAGCAGTTCATTGGAAAATGTAACCCTAAAATATATCTGTTGTTCTGTTGAAATATTATATGCATAAAACATTGGCATTTTCAAATCCATAATTCGTAATTTTCAATCATAATTCACAATGGTCTTAAATTGACATATAAGTGTTTGACTTCCCTGCTTTCTTTGCATTTTTAAATAATTTAACTGGTAAATTAAGACCTCTCTCTAGCTAGTTACATAATCGTCAACTTTTAATTTACAAATATATTTTATAATCTCTTAAAGATAATGTAACTGAAGGTTGTAGAATCGATTTTTTGAAGATGTTAACTTAGCAGCTTATTGAGCTGATGCTGGTTCAAATTATATGTTATTAATCTATCAAACTTGACTTTAAATTTGAATGAGACTTTGTTATGTGAGGAAAATTTGCAAATGAATGTTGAATATAATGTCATGTGCATTCGCAAGCATATTGTCAATGTCCCCATTTTTGCACGACTGTCCTGTGCTATGCTTATTCCCCTCAAGTGTCATGTCGCATTCCCAATATTCCCATTCCCCATACTAACATTTTACGTAGAATTTCATAATACAAGAATCTTCAAATGTAATCATTTCGACATCACATCAATTTATTCCATTTTTTTAACACTTAATTATTATTACCACGCTTCACTGCAATAATACACTCAAATATTTTTTTTTATAATAATATATTATTATTGTTTATACATTTATAATGAACGTAACTATTTAATTTTGTCATGTATTTTTTTTACTCAGTGCTTTTGTAATAAATATGCGATACATTACATTATACAACCGTTTTACATATTTAACATTTTAAAGGAATTGTTTACTTGTATTATAAGTATTTCCACATAACTCGCGTAGGTTAGGTTTTAGTACAATCAACACATCAAATTATAATATTAGAAAATTTAATTATTATAGGTATTTATTAAATATTTTCATAATAATTAAATTATAGCCTCTATATCAAGTTAAGATATTTATGCGTTACAATATACAGATAAATTTATTAGATGAATAATTTTGACGCTTTGATAGCCATTGCATAAATTTCTATCAAATCGTAAAATAATGCCTCTGATTAATTTATCTGACTAATTAAACGAGGCCATTCATTCTGTAATTTATACAGTAAATATTAGTAAGTTTCTTATTATAAAAGTATTGTTATTAATAAACATTAACTGTTTTACTTTAAAGTTCTCTTGAAAGGAAAAAAATATTATTGTTTAAGATTTTTTTTTCGAACTTATCGTGCTCTGTAAACAATGCTTTATTAAATATGAGTTGAACTTTTAAAAATCGGAATTCGTCAGAACATGTATACAGAACATAATCTAAAATTTGGTGTTCAGTGATTTTATTATTGCAATTTTTTAAGTATTTCTCCATCAAACCCTGAGGGTTTTGTCTTGAAAAATAACTATACATATATAATATAATAAACAGGAATGTAAAGTCAACTACCCAATTTTAGTTTAGACAATATCTAGATTATATAGCCCAGGCCGGTCCGATGTTTAATCATGGCGTTGAAAGGAGAATTTTGCCGGTAAGTATGTTGCTGACGTGTGATTGTGTGATGTTTCAGGCGGTCGCGTCCGCCGGCTGAGTCAGTTCACCCGCAGCCGCAGCTACGTGGTCGGCTGGTTCCCGTGAGCGCCGCCCGCCGCCCGCCGCCCGCACTCGCTGCCCGCGCACCGCACGCCGCACCACGCGCCCGCTGTCATTGGGTATTTTGTCAACAATAATACCTTATTTTTAAAACGTACCCTTGATATTATAAATTTTACACGTTTTTTACATTAATCTCTCACTTTCTATTCGATTTTATGTGAAACTTTGTGAATATTTGTTAACAGTTGTTATCTAGAAACAAAGTTTAAAAGTATGTTGGCACCTACTTTTAATGCGATGAACGGTCAAATACGAAATCAAATGTTAAGCAAGCTTTTTAGCTTGGAGAGTGCCAAGTAAACCAAAATATAAATGACAAAAAAATAAATAAAAAAACTAGGGTTTAAATTGACTGGGAGCCAAACTAATATGGCTTCTTATTTTATTTATTGGCTTGATAATATACATCATTTCTAAATCTAGTTTGGTATTTATATCAAAGTTTTGGCTGTCTTATGAGCACTTTTGTTTCAACCTGCTACCAAGTAGTTTGCAGTAAGAATGGAAACACATTTTATCTCTTGACCGTATAACACAGGTTTTTTTTATAATTACAGAATTTCCTAGTCATGAAATACCTTTGTTCATTATTTTGTGACATAGTTTTTACTTAAAGGTGCTTCGATATTTGATGTAATTAAAATAACTCTAGGTTTTGTTAAAAAAAACGTGACACATGCAAAAATTCATTGTTTTAAGTGGTTTAAAAATAAGAGTAATTCATTATTCAAAATACCCAATCACAACGACCTCGTAGTACGAACAGAAAAAAAATGTTACTTCTGATGATGAATGTTGTGTACAAACAAGAATTGATATTTTATCATCGGTTCAATTCGTGAAAAATCGTAATTATGAAAGTCGATAACACCACTAGTACGATGGCAGGCCCATCACTAGTTAATTTAATAACAATATTTTGATAAAATCACAATTCTTGTATTCAGTGTGAACGATGGACGTTTTAATATTAATTTTTACTATAGTGTGCTAATGAATTCGTATTAATTTTATTATGATATTAAATTGTAATATATTTTATAGATGTGCACATTCCATTAATGCGAAACATGCTTCTCTTATATTGGACGCTTTTAGTGTTTAACAAACTTTATATTTAAAATCGACTAAAGTGTAAAAATAAATTTTATTTAATGATGCCATTTTTGGTAGTTAATGCGGTAGGTTCGATATTTGCTAGCCATTTGATCTACTGACATAATATATTACCTACGTACCTCGACAGATACTATAGAGATTTCTGTGGTGTTAGAAAGTTCCTTTTTTTGTTAATATTTGTAACATGACAATTAACTAATTTTCTTGACTAATAATTCACATCAGTGGATTATTATTGTATTATAACAGCTCAAAGTAAATAAAATAACCTTTACAAATGACTGATTATTAATTACTAATGACTTGCCAACTGAGTTTGATAAGGATTAAAAATGTTGACATTAAACTTGTATAGAGAAGCCATGTTCTGCGTCAATGGAGGGTTACTTTTAATATTTCAATAAAGCACTAGGTTTTGTTCGCAGTGTCTAGTAAAGTTTCGATTGAATATGCCTTCGGTGGGCTTGTTAGAAATTTTATGGAATTCGATTGTAGCTAAACGCAACTAGCGATGTACTGAGGCTTTTGATATGAAAAATAGCTTTTATATCGTAACCTTCTGCTTTCTTGAAACAAAAAAAAAACTGCTTAAAAATATAACTTTATGTATATTTAGTGAATCTACTGGGGAACTAAGTGTCCATAACATTGTGATACAGACATCATATTTTCCATTAAAAATCTGCTTCGATTATTTTTCGTCTGTTAGTTTCAATAAGAGAGATTATTTGTATATGATTTTAGATTTTTTAAATGTAATATTCTTTTATTGTGACGATTTATGAGAAAAATTAATTAATATAAATCATAATTTTAATTGTAATGTTAGTTTTATTTATGTTGATATATTACGGTTCAGGAGCATTTTGATCCAACGAAAAACCTTGACTAGTAGAGTCGCAGTTCTGTAGTTTGTGACAACTGTAAAAAAATATTAATAAAGTACATAAACATTATTTAGTGTTTTATTATTTAACATGACTTCAAATTAATATGTTATACAACACAGTCACAATTTTGGATTCCTTTTTAGGCTTACAAAAATGAATTCCATTCATTGCTTTTTTATTGGTATTTAAATTGAAAAATATATATTCTTATTCCTAGTGGGTATAAATTAAAAACAACAATAAATTCAAACAAGATCCATTAGATATGACGTTTTGATAACAATTCGAAAGAATCTATATTATAAAATAACTAAATACTATAATTTTAGTAGTACAATTTCATTTTAAATTATCGCTTTGAGAGTATAGTTAATAATGATTATTTTGTATCCTTCTATAGCTGTGTATCTGAAGTTACTAATCATCGTTTCAAATAGATATTATAAAAACGATCTTTTCATAATCACTATAATCAAATGAAGGTAATTATGTATATTCCATTATAAGATGAAAATGTCTATGGTGATGCCTAGTTTGATTGAAGGGTTTTGGTAAACGAGTATAGAGTGAACAGATTTTTTTTAGTAATGTAGAAAGTTTCGTAATAACAATATTACAAGAACAGGTCAAAGCGATAATGTATGTATACCTAATTATCTACAATAAGATTGACCATAAAATAGAAGTCAGTGACAAATTCTTAATGAAATATTATGATAATATAAGTATTTATTGTCATTACTTGGAAGACAAAGCGTGTGTAATAAAAAGGAAACCAAGTTCAAAAATATTAAAAAAATCGAAACACATGATAAAGTTATTATGTTCTTTTTATTTTTTTAAATTCAGTAAAGAACTGGATAAGTTGATGATACATTGGACTGAACCTCACATGACATATTTGAGACCAGCCCCGGATCTAGGATTTGAACTGACGGCGAAACTTGATTACGATGGTGAGTCAGACTATCGTATTCTTTGTGGCGCTTTGTGGAGCAATTTTTAATCATATTATGTTATTATTAAGATCCTTTTTTATAAATCCTTTACGGACCGTCCCGCCGCGTGGGGGAGGCGACGGGGTGTGTCGGACTCCGCCCAATGTGAGCGTTTACCGACTAAAAAACCGCACCCGTCAACGCCACCAACCCTACTGCCGGGGCCATGGGATTCGCAAAATCATGCACCACAACCCCGTCGGGATGATTTTGACCCTGAAGTGTATGAATGCCGCCCGGGGCGAATGCGCTGGCTTGCTCACCCTAGATGCTATTTAAGGCTTAGTTTGATTGTTTTAGTGAAGCGTTCATTAAAAGCAAGGTCACACTCCCGTTAGATACATTTTTGCACCAACAGTTGCCGCTTCGATAGGTTCTAAGCAACAAGAAAATAAATAAAAACAAAAGTAGTCGCGCGAAAAAAAAGTATATTTTTATAAAATCAACACAATTTCTAACAAAATGTTAACTTAAAGAATAACCGACAACATTATAATTAGATTAAATGATATCATTTTTAAAGTTTCGTCATCGTTCTTTTAATACTATTATAAATTTAATATACTTTATTGCAAAACGTTAGCATTACATCTACGGCGCTAGTGAGGATGGAGGTAAGCAAGAAGGTTTCACCTAACACTAAGACTATACGTCTACCATAAACAAAAGGTATTTCTTTTTATTTGCGCCTCCAAATCCACTAACGTCAAAAATTTCAAAACGATTTATTATTTCAATACAATAATGTGGTAAGATTAGGTAGAAGCTATTATTGTCGTAATTGGCTAGTTTTACACGCCTACTAAGTACAAATTTAGGCCTAAGTTAATTTGTATATTTTTTCCTAACATTATCAACCAGAAACTAACAAGACTAAAATTACTAATTAATATTTTTTTTGGTATTTCTTAATCAGCAAAATGTAAAAACCAGTGGAATGTATAAGTGCATACTAATTAAATCATTTAAAATACTATCAACATTACAAAGCGGTGTATGGCACCAAACAAAAAACGCACCATGATTTAAAATAAAAAAGAATGTAGAGACAGTAAAAAGAAAAAATAGTTCTAAATTTAAAAATAATAATTAAAGTAATTTCCAATACTTTATAACGCTAAGTACATCATCAATTATACAAACAAGTTAAATTATTATAAAAATACTTGACAGGTCGTTAAACAGGCACAAATTATTACAAACATTTCATATAAAGCATGTTTAATGGTCATTTATTTCCACCGTCAAGCCACACTAAGGTAAATTGACTTCGGCACAAGTTACGAAATTTCATGTACCAAATGTTTTAACAAAATGTTTCAGATACCATTGTCAGTTTAGTATTTGAGTGGTCGAATACTCAAATATAACCCAATTTTAAGCAGCCCTTATACTGCTTCGACTTCCATATATGAAGTCATCTCGAAATTGGGAAGTGTGTCAGAAAAGACAGGGCACTAAAGCATTTAGCCATGCTACCAACAAGCTAACTTCTATATACAGTGAATTGTGACAGCTGAAATTTTTTCACATTAAATTGCTGTCAAATAATTACCAGACAAGCTAATCCTAAAATTAAAATGGTTTTAAATCGACTTAAAACTTGTTTATCTTGTGTCGGTAAGCAGCATTTATATTTTCATCGCGATATAATGACAATATATTTGATTTATTCCACTATAACGTTTGCTAGGCAAATCAGTGTTCACTGGCATTTTAAAAATATAATAAAAGAAGTAATTGGATATATAAAGATGAAAAGATTTTTTTATATCTTTATGCTACATCAAGATTTGAGTTTGGTTGCCCATAAATCATGGCATCATACAACTGATATTTTTATTATAGTTCTTAAAATAAATCTTCATTATTTAGGATGACTCGTTTGTAAAAGTGATGTATTAAGTTTAATAACTTTGTAATAATGACGAACCATTTCGGGATGACTGATTTTATAGTTTAATTTTACTGGACTGGATTTTTAAAAGGCCAAAAGTATACTATTTTTTAAATAAGCAAGCTATCAAATCTAATTTAATATTATGGTTAAAAAATATGCTAAATAAAAATTCGACAACATAAAAAAAATACTCCATCCATATGTTTTTTGTTATCTGTCTAATAAAGATATATTTTTAGAACTATGATAGTGTTTCTCTTCATTTACAACAATACCTATTATTTTAACCCAATTTGCCATATTATAATTAAAAGATAAATGTAGTGCCTTCTATCTTAAGTCTACGACTCGCATAGTTTTGGTCGATTTCCTTTTAGAGGCAAATAACTTGCCTTTTTATTAAAAAATACTTTAAATTCAATAATTATTAACGATAAATTAACGTTTCAAAAACACATAATACCCATAGATTCCATCCGCAAATATTTAATTAAATAATAAAATGTTGATTACTTTATCATGAAACCATTGCAATGGATCACAAAATATATTTTTTCATGATTACGGGTAATAAATAAAAGTGAAAATTATCCATAACAATAGTTTTATTTGTATTTTTAATTATAAAATAAAAGAAGATTAAGCGATTATTGCAAATAAGTACAAAGCGATTTAAGTATGCAATGCAGATATTTATTTTACAAAGCAAAAATTACTTTTCATGGTGACTATATATGGCAGTTATATGGTATTATTGTTGGTAGTATTATTGTTATTATTGGTAGTATTATTTGAATTAGATCGGGCAAATCTTTATTCACAAAACGCTCATTAGGTGTCGTTAACTAGTGTTGATATACATATATTATATTATTAGTGCCGTCTGACTTTGCTGAGATTAAAATGATAAAGACGGATATATATTTTTTATGTTTGCTTATAGGTTTATTAAATTTCTTTAATGACTCACAACTATTAAGGTTTACTTGTCATTTAATTCTTTCACGCAACTACTGCATTTTTACAGTTGCTTAGCTCTTAACAGTTTAATAATAAGAACCATTTTATTTTACGCCAATGTGACTGAAGAGTTGTTATTAAGATATATATTAACCCAGTTGAAATCGAGACCGTAATATTTGAATTTTACTGAAAACAATTAGAACTAAAGACTGAAACATATTATTTAATTTAGGACAGTAAACAGTAGATGAATTACAGACGTATTTTACAGTAATTAAGATTCATTATACTTTGAGATGTCTTTTAAATTAAATTGTCTACACTATTTTCCTTTCACCTCGTTTAAATAATAAAACAATAGGAATGCTTTATACCGGTTGAATAAAAAACAATAATATTTACACATAAAATATCGTCCTAAAATCGTTTTTAGTTGATGTATTGAAAAAATCGACAATTGCATCTACAAAATAAAAATGATTTACAAAATAATATAAATCATCGTGAACTGTTTTATTTCTTATTACTTTTTATTACGGTTTTTTTTATATTTGGATACATATTGGGAGAATATGTTTAAAAAAAGAAATCTGATAAGCTTGGATCACAGGCCTTTGGCTACACAATATTGTCTATGTTTTAACTTTATACGGTGGCATAAAATATTAACAATTATATTCAACAAAAAACCGTAATTAAATGTAAAATTTATATAGCATAAGTATGTCTTTCGTACTATTGAAAAATAATATTGAACCTACTTGATTTGTTACCTTGTTGACGTAACTGGGAAGAAAATTTTAATGAGAACAGAGACTTAATTCTTAAAGGAAGACTCAGTCTAGCTCTATAAGAAGTAGAACAATAATGTAATAGTTTGACTAGCTCTGTAAAGGCGCGAAGAAAAGTTGCTCTAAATGGCCGAATACTAAAAATAGAACATTTTAATTGGAATATAATAATATATGTGTAAATATACTTGGACATTATTACATAGCGCCATCTTGTTTTACATAGATACACAAAGATATATATTTTACACATCCATTGCTCTTATAACAATGTTTCTGCTATCACACTTACATTTACTTATACTGATATTCGAACCTGAAAACCATTAATACTGAGCTGTGCTAAGCCGGCTGTATAATAGCATAGTAACTGAGCAATTGGCTTCTACGCCACAGGTGCCCGAGTTCGACCCCTACACGGAGCAATGGTAATATTTATATGGCATATAGGTACGGGTAGGTATTTCGACTATGAATGTTGATGTATGTGATAGTGCACGTTTGTAAACGCACATAAAAAACATGGACAAAATCATAAATATGTGTAGTTATTAAAAGAAAACCTATAAAGTAATTGCCACTTTCCCGATAATTCCTCATATTCTTCCCAGTTACATATACAAGTGTATGTTGTGGGTGTCTACGCGTTGTTCTCGAGTTTGTCTTGCGGCATATCCCGTCGCCAGCTCAGCAAGTCGTCCAGCAGGGCTTCTAAGTGAGGGTTACCGCCGAGCCGTGCCACCTAGAATAAGTTGAAATATTAATTACATACCTGTATCAACACCCGTGTAACAAGGTTTTTTATTCAGTTCCGAAAAAAAATATCGTAGAAGCAAAGTGCTTGAGATATTAATAACATCATTTATTTATACCTGAAGCAAAAACTTTGAACCCCTTTTTACGAAAATTGAGCGGACGGAGGAGTTTCCTACCTTGTCAGCTAATCAAGGTATATGTTAAGAAGTATAAAGGGCACGGTAGAAAGTATTTTAAATCTTTGTAGAACCGGCTCTACTGAAGTCCTACACTTAATTCCAGATAAAGCTAAGTTTTATGTCATAAGCGTGGCAAACAAGCATGTGAACCGCCTGATGGTAAGGGGTTACCGTAGCCTGGCGTTTGCAACGCCAAAGATGTCGCTCGCGCGTTGCCTATACTGTAGAAACCGTTTAGGTTTCTTAAAATAAGGGAGTTTAGAGACTGATAGTTTAAAAGTATGTTACCTCTCTCCTAGCCTCTTCATCCAGACTTTGCAGCGTACGGCGTGTGTACGCGAAGCTGCCGATCCGCTCTAGTATCGTGATGCAGTACCTCTTCACCTCCAAATCACGGGTCCTTTGACGTAGTATGTCTAAACGTTGCTTTAAGGAAATGTACTGACATTTGATCTATGAATGTTTATTTGATATGCGTTGTTAGTGTATTTTTAAATCCCAACTACCTGCCTGATGGAAAGCTTTGAAATAATTGTCGCGTCGAGCTCTGTGGCACTACGGGAAGTCTATGTCCAGCAGTGAACGAATATAGGCTGATGATATACTTACTGTTTGAACGCTGGGCCTTCTCCTAAATTAAGATTGATTGGCATATTATCCACCACACTGGCTTACGGTGGGTTGGCAGATATTACATGCCGTCGTGAAAACTAGACTTGCGTGGTTTCGGACATCGTGTGAAAGCCCTTGCGATGTTTTATTTCACCATTCGAAGAGACTTATGATTACATTAAACTACTGCTCAATGGCAGTACTATTGGCAATGGGATGATGATCAAGACGTTCACAAAGCACGTGACTGATCTGATAGTGGTCACAAATATGCTACATAATTATATGTATTGTCAAAGGATACGAAGCACTTGGTTGTCGCCCTCGGGGTTCCTGATGGCATGAATGATGGGGAAGCTGAACTTGCCCTCAGTCAGATCCTCGCAGTAACTCTTGTTCTCCGTGTACTTGAATGATACAAAAGAAGAAAGACTTCGTGTTAGAAGTGTTAGGGGATGCATACATTATAAAATAAATCTAACTTTACAGATCTTATTGCTGGGTCAGCAGTTTTCAATATTATTATACTAGTTAAGATTGAGATAAAAAATTGTGATAAAGCTACTTTTTTACGGATTTTTTTGCGTTATATTTTAACCCGACGTTTCGGATCCTTTACAGCATCCATCCAGCCCGTAACCATGGATGAAAAAAAACGTAAAAAGTAGTTTTATTTTAATCAGAAATCTGTGTTCCGTAACGATTAAGTACTTACCTCTTGAACCCGCAAGTTGCAATAATCGTCTCTGATCTGGAAGTACAGGCCCAGGATCGCGGAGAGTTTGCTGAAGTCGGACTTGTTGTCACTGAACAGCTGCATCAGACGTATCGCCAACATGAACAGGCCGCCCGTCTCTTGAAACATGAAGGCTCATAAGACAAGTGACAACACAGCGAAAGCACTAGGAAGCTGTGAAGGGCGGGACATAGGGGCTTTCTTTATTGTCAACGTTCAAAAAGAGCCAATTAAATTTGGCCTACTTTGAAGAAATAATATTTTACTTGGCTTTGACATTTACGAACAGGACTACCTTTTGTGTACATGTGTCTATTACGTTCCTATGATGTGATCTTAAGAGATCTTGATATAGAAATGTGGTGGCCTAGTGGTGTGACCAGTGGACTGAGATGTCAAAAGTCTCAAGAACCCAAGGCAGACACCGCTGATTTTTCGGAAGCTATGTGCGTATTTAAGGTGAAGGAAAACATCACATAGGAACCTGCATGATTGAGAGATTTCATCGATGGCATGTGAAGCCTGCCAACCCGCAGTAGGCCAGCGTGGTGGACTATAGCCTAATCCTTCTCAAATGATAGATCTGTGCCCAGCAGTGGGACAATCGTCCACTCAAATACTGCCCATATTTTACTATACCCTGTTAAACACTAGTTATAATCTGACATATTTTTATTTGAAAGGAATCCTGTACTTGTTCTTTAAAACTCTAATTTCGCTGTCTCAACATATGAAAATTTAATTTGAGCATTTTTGTTATTTGAAATGATGAGCTTTTCATACATCCTTTATATCAAACATACCATCACGACTGCCGTCCCCGAAGGGTTAGGCATAGATGTACTAATTCACACCTTTATTTGGCCGGGATGTTTTAGGTTCAATGTAATAGGTCTATTGCCATCAACCGGTCACGAATCGAAACCGCGGCTATTGAAAATTTCATAGAAAAACCGAATAACACTTTGCTCGACTTGGGGAATTGGAACTCAAGACATCTAGCTCAGCAGTCGCACTTATGTACGACAACTAGGCCAATGAGGCAGTTTATTTACGAGTTAAGATATCTTACTTTTTATAGTCATCTCTTTGTACTCCTCTTCGGAGGGACACTGGAAGTTGTCCCTCCAGTAAATTTCGATCCCTTGCCCTCTGTGCAACTCTAATAACTGCTCTGTATATACTGTTGTTGCCTGAAAAATAAACTTTCTGTAGCCAGGATTAAGGTAACTGGAGTATTTCTTGTGTAATAGAAAACACAAATAATATTATTTACACTTTTGCTAAGACAGTTCCATTGTAGTATTATTTGGATAGCATTTATCTTGGACTAAGATATTGAAACTGATTTAAAATATACTGTATCAGAACAAAACAAGGCATTTTGTTGGATATTATTATTCGTTATAATATTATTTCATCATACGCTATAAAAACTATGTACCAAGCGGTAATTGAACGGGGCTACGCGTCGGCGTTCCAATTAACTTGTGTTAAATTGGCTTAATTCTTTTCTAGAACGGTATTTTTAGTTTGATATTTGTGTACTACAAATTTAATTCATTTATTCTATTAATACGTTTGTATGGAATTAAATTACTTAAACTGACAAGCATGTTCAATGTTCGACTGAATGCGTGTCGAGAAGAATGACAGTTTTTCTTATTCTATTTACCATGGGATGTCCCAACTCTTGTGTCTTCTCTAGCGCGACGATCATGGTGTAGTTAGCTGCGTTGATGGTGCTCGCCACGCCATATATGGAGTGGGCTACCGGGATTCCGCGACGTAGAATGGAGTTGTCTTGAATGTCGTCGATCCTGGCAAGATGTCATGTATAGATAGAGTATTCCTTATTGTGCACCAATGGGACAAGTATATGGAACATACACAGTGGCGTAGCGTGGGTATTTGCTGCCCGGGGCCGTCTGGAAATTTGCCGCCCCCTTTTCTAGTAGTATAAAAACGACGTGGCACTTGATGCCGCCCCTTTCATATGTCGCCCGGGGCCATGCCTCCTTTGCCCCCCCCGCGCCCCATGCTACGCCACTGAACATACAGATAGTAAATATAAATGCAATTTCTTCCAGACAACCGCGGTCGGATGGGAGCAGTCCGAGACAGGGTTGTTTCGCGCTCTTTGGGGGAGGCCAAATCTCACTTCTGCGCGTGTACAATATGCTTCCAAAGCGATACAAAATTTACCCTTTTCGTAATCTATATACTTATATAAAAGAAGGAGCAGACTGACTGACTGACATATCAACGCAGGGCCTAAACTGTTATGGTTAGAAACTTGAAATGTTGCATATTATAACCTCCTTTTATAACATAGGGGAGCACTAAAAAGATTTTTTTTAATTCAACCCATAAGAGGGGTAAAACGGGGGTGCAAAGTTAGCAGCGTATAATTATTGTTTTGATAGATCTATAAACAAGATGTACTTACCATGGTATATCATGATTGAAAGCATAATTAATTGTTGTTTACACAATTAATTATGCCGTTGCAAGGTCAATTCTAGTAATTAAACTGTCGAGAGTGACTCCCTACACTGACATAGCCATGTGCATATCTAGACTTTTCTTTCAGGGGGTCCTGGGTGGGCACTAAGAGAGGGCACAATCAATTTCTAATCGGTGGCCCAACATCCTGGGGTGGGCACTAGATATTCTGGAGTGGGCCCGGCCCACCTGGCCCCCCTTCTAGATACGCCCATACATTATGTTACCTTTTTCCGTAATAGTATTATTTGTTTATCATATATAATTTAGTAGGTTTTCGAGAACTTCAGAAAATAATTTAACAAAAATAAATAGTATTTTAACTGTGGCAGTTTCGCCCGTTCTTAATTGCTTTGTACGAAGATTCATATCATGATGTGAATAACCTGACGGCCTTAACCTGCCACAAGCTGCTTTTTATCGTAATAAAATAATTTAAAAATGTCTGCCTCTACTTACGAACATTAGTAATTAATTAATTTTCAGTATAACACGACTTTATCACATGCTCAAACGGTGAAGGAAAACATCGTGAGGCAACCTGCATGCTTGAGATTTTTTCGATAGCTTGTGAAGTCTACCAACCCGCAGTAGGCAAGCGTGGTGTACTATAACCTAATCCCTCTCAAATGAGAGGAGACCCGTGCCCAGCAGTGGGACGTTAATGGGTTGATGATGATGTATTTACAACAAGTTAATCAACGAGTCTCTTTATTTAGCTTGGAACTAGAGGGATCTGTGTAATATCCAGATATATTTGTAGGCGTATCCGCCTTTATACATCAAAACTCATTTGATCGTAACAATACCTCTATACATCGAACCTCATTTGACGTATTAAAACGAATACCGAGCTCTGGTGAGGTGGCCATCTTATGTTATCTGACAGTTAAGTTTGAATGTTGAGAAGTGCGCTCGCAACCACGTACTCGGTCGACGTTTATCTTAATAAGAAATAATCTGTGATCAGTGCGTATTTAGTGCTTACTTAGATTGGATTATTAGCGATCATAATTACATGATGAACATACGTGCTATTTCGTCCATATATCGCCTCCGTACCCGATAATCTACGCCTATCTAAACATGCACCAATTCTGATAATAGTCGAAAGACTTTATATTTATTATAACAACTCCCCCCAGCTTCGCACGGGTAGGTACAGTAAATATTTAAAAATTTATAAAATTCAATCTATTTTTTCATACGGGTCCCTAATTATTTCTAAAATAAAATATAGTCTATGTTCAACACAGATAGCGTAGCATTTTAATGATGAAAAAAATTGTTAAAGAAGTAAAAGGGTATTTTAAGGCTTTTTCCCAATTATTGGGGTCGATATATTATTTTGCACGGAGCCATTTAGACCGATTAGAGTTCCGCAACCCGATAAATGGGCAATCCAAATTTTACTACTGATTTATCATCAACCTATTTAATATTCCACTGCTGGGGACGGGTCATTATAAGCATGCAGATTCCCTTACGATGTGTTCCTTCACCGTTTGAATAATTTCTAAAAAATACGTGGAGTGTGCCTTGGGTTTGAAATCGAGACCATTGACATCTCAGTCGAACGTACAACAATAATTACGAGATATTAAGATAGGTAATTATTTTATTAAAACCTCTTTTTGACGCCATTCTTTTATTATATGACACTAAATAATAACGTCAAAGTTATTATATTCCAAGAATTTTATAAATGCGTAAGTGTGTATGTCACCTCTTCACGCTTTAACCGTTGAACGGATTCAGATGAGATTTGGTATAGAGATAGTTTGAGTCTCGGGCACAGTAGAGAGAGAGAGGACATAGTAGTTTTTGACTCGGAAGTCATATCTTAAAAGGGCGAAAAGGGGAAGGGGGTGTGAAAGTTTGGATGCAGAAACGATAATTTCCTAAAAAAGGGTAGAGATAAGTAGATTGACGAAAAAAATAATAGTAAGTACGAAGTCGCGAGCAAATCAAGACCAGATATAAATCTGCGCTAAGAATATTATTGCTCTACCTGCGTATCGCGAGAAAGACTTTGAGCCACAAAGGACTACTTGACAGTGAACGCTGAGAAAAAACGCTTATTATTACATTGTTAATCTAAAAGTGTTTTTTTTAATTGAATATATTTATAAATATAAATAATTTTAAGTCTTACTCAATGCGCTTAAATAAAATAATTAAACTTACACAAAAGGCTCAGAATGACTATACAATTAAAACAGCATTAAATAAATCAAAAGCAACTTGGTCTATTATAAACAATACTAAAAAAAATAGGATAAAAGAAGAAATTGGGCAAATTAATGTTGGCGGTGATATTATCAATGATCCAGCGGAAATTGCAGAAATGTTTAATATTTTTTACACAAGCCACAAGGAAATTAATCCAACGGTTGCAAATGTAAGCTCAAAACTGTTATCAAGTTATAATCAATATAAATCCTTGTTCATGAATCCGACAACTGTTTTTGACGTAGATAAAATAATACATTCTCTAAAAAATAAAAACAGCACCGGTTACGATGAAGTAAATACAAAAATTTTAAAAATAGTATCTTTTATTATTGCTCCCGTTTTAAGTTACATTATTAATCTATGTATTAGTTCCGGTATATTTCCCAGTAAATTAAAAATAACCGTAGTAAAACCTTTATACAAAAAGAATGACAAAACTAGCATGACTAATTACAGGCCCATAGCACTTATACCCATATTTTCAAAAATATTTGAAAAGGTAATAAGTAATAATCTTAGTTCATTTTTTGAAAGTAACAATATATTTACAGAAAAACAAGTTGGTTTTAGAAAGAAAAAAAGTATAAATTTGGCTGTATACCAATTTCTGCAGACTGTCATGACGGGCCTAAATAGTAAAAAGTTAGTTACAGCGCTATATATGGACTTAACAAAGGCTTTTGATTACGTAAATCATGATATTTTATTAAATAAATTAGAGGCTCATGGTGTAAGAGGGAACGTTTGGAGTTTGCTAAAATCCTATCTGAGTAATCGACGGCAATGCACCCAGATTACACGCATATGCCCAAGAACATGTAAAGAAACCGTATACTCATCAACATATCGCGAGATTACGCAGGGTGTGCCTCAGGGTAGTGTGCTCGGTCCTTTATTGTTTATCATTTATATTAACGATCTCCCTAATTTTATAGAACATAATATGGTTTTATTTGCAGATGACAGTACAGTAATGTTTACTAATAAGTGTAAAAATAAATTAGAATCAGATGTAAACCAAACACTTGACATAATAATTAATTGGTTAACTAATAACAATTTATTAATTAATCTCAATAAAACTAATATTATGACATTCAGAAATAGAAAAAATAATTTATTAGATTTTGACATACGTTATAATGGACAGCAAATACATGAAGTTGATAATACGAAATTTTTGGGCCTAAATATTGATTCGAATTTAAATTGGAGGTTTCAAGTTGAGAGTATATGTACCAAGTTATGTCAATTTTCATATGCACTTTATATGCTTCGGAAAGTTGTGAACCAATCTACAGTGCTCACCGCATATCACGGGTATGTTGAGTCGGTATTGAGATACGGTGTAATTTTTTGGGGTAATTCGATAGATAAAGAAACGGTATTTAAAGCTCAGAAAAAATGTGTGAGGGCAATTTGTAAACTGAAACCTACAGAAACTTGTAAACCATTTTTCATAAATTTGAAAATATTAACCCTTCCGTGTATTTACATATTTGAGGTGTCCGTGTTTGTGGTTTCGAATATGTCCATGTTTGAGCAACTAAAGAGCAAAAGACATCGTAATAAAGTGTGTTTCCCGTCAAATAAAACAGCACAATTTAGTGATAGCATCTTTTGTATGGCACCTCGCGTTTACAATCATCTACCTTCATACATATTACAGTGCTCTAATATAGAACCGTTCAAATTTCAATTGAAGCAGTTTCTCATCAATAAGGCCTATTATACTGTTAAGGAATATCTCAATGACAAATTCAACACAGAAAAATAAAAATAAAGAGGCTACAGACATAATATTATATTAATTTAGGACGTTTCAAATTATTTAATTGTATCTGGTTTGTGACATATTATTTTATTGATAAAGTACCTACTAAGTATATTGTTAATTGAAATGTATAATATGTAATATTTAAGTTTATTTAACATTTCACCCTATTATTTTGAATATTGCATGCTAAAATGACAGAGTATAGCCGCACAAAATGTTTGTTATTTGACAAATGTATATACTTACCAACTTATTGACCTATATTCGCAATAAACGATTGAAATTGAAATTGAAAAAAATTATAATAGTGAAATTTCACTAAACGCAAGTAGGCTTCAGGCTTCAGGCTTTCCAAATTAAAATTAAAATAGTGGTATTCGTAAATAAATTTCTGTTATATTAGAAACCAAAAAGAAACAGCTAGATACATCTGTTTTTTTTGGTAAGTTTACGCGCGCACTACAAAAAGTCCGATTCGTTTATTTAAACGATGCAACGGTTTTGCTTAAATGGAGTTCTACATTATTCTTAATGGAGTGGGTAGTCTGCTACCCACATAACGACAGCAGATTGGACTACATATTGTACATAGACATACATATCTATGAGAAAATTTGTGCCAAGCAACGGCACAGTCAGACTAATTTCTGTAATGTTATAGATTTGTTATCAAATAAATATTTAAAAAAATCTAAGTCTCTACCCACAGAAGATAGTATAATATAATCAGAAGGATCAACCAAAAATGGACATGGTTGATAATGAATGACAAAATCTGAAAAACCACACCACTGTTAACCATTTAAGTGACCATACCCAGCAGGACAAAAGTGACCGATCACCAAATTTTAATAATATAATTACACTTACGCATTAAAGAAAGTAATGTCAATTGTGTCCTGCGGGGCCGATGGTAACCTGTGTTTGACGCTGTAACATGACGAGAACAAGAGTAAGAGAGTAATAAATAAACTTGAATAAAACTAACCCAGTGACTGAAGATAGAATTCCAGTTAACGAAAAATTCATTTGAATTTTTGTGGAACTAAAATGGAAGAGCTGCGGTAGCACAGCACAAGGCACGCACAGCTGTGTTTTGAAAATGATGTGTGTATTTATTTAATGGTAAAGGAAAACATCGTGAGGTGAGGAAGCTAGCATGCGTTAGAGATTTTCTCGATGGCATGTGAAATCTGCAAATCCGCAGTACCCTACTGCAATCAATAAGGGCCAGTGATGGACTCAGGGAAATAGGATTTTGGAGATATTAAATGGATAGGGCGAATGTAATTAAGGTACAAAAAATAAACTTATATCAAGGCGATCAAACATACCTATAATTAGATAGGTTTCTTTACCCGTGAAAGGTTACAATAGACACGTGACCTCGAAATCTTAAAGGTATTAACAATGATATTATATATACCTACACATATGCAGTCATGTTTTACAAGAACTTCACAACAAAAAATGTATTGTACAATATAATGCTTCATAAATAAACTTAAAACATGAATGAGAATTAGAAAAAAGCATATTACAGGTCATACAACTGCTAAGCAATAAATTCTAGTACATTCACACTAAAATAATTAATGTGGGAAAATTGTAAATACATAGTGATTATTATTATCATAATTCAAGATAGAAGATAACAGAGATTTTTACTACCTACGAAATTTACTATAAGCAAATTTACCTGAAAGACAACACAACAATAGAACTTAAATATGTATGTAAATATAGTTGTGGTCTAAATAAGGCACATTTTCATTGCCTTGTGGGTTGGTTTTTGGGGTCATTTCCCAGGTTGAGCCAAGGCAGCTTGGAGGTTGGGTTTGTGACTGGTTGATGGCAGTAGGCTTGCCCACTATGATATGGGACCTAAATGCTCCTCCTCCACCTCTTCTCCTCAATGCCGTAAATGTGGCATCATTCTGGTCTCGTCAGGTTTAATGGCCATAATTTTAAAGTAAATATGGGTCATCTTACTCCGATGACAAATTAAATAGAAGATGAGAGAAGAAGAAAAAGAACTACTCCTCTGCTTAACCCTTTGCGGATGGCAGATGTGATGATAAATTCTTGGTATTTTCTGTCAATTATGAAGAACAACTTACAGTAAGCTAGAGTTGTGCAGCATTTGTACAATCTCCCCCACAGCCCGCAGTTTGTCATCGGAGATTTTCAGCCAGTAGTTGAAGGCAGATGCAAGTTTCTGTCGTATTTGTTTGCCTGGTACTTGTTGGATATATGTGTATGGCATCAAGATTTTCTGCAAATATTCAAGAATTTTTATTTATGTTATAATTGACAAGATCTTGTAGTGTTTGTTGTCGAACTCCTCTGAAACATTATGGCTTTTTTTTTGTGTATATTTTAGTAGGCTTGAGAATAGGTCATAGATGTAGGAATAAGTAGGTGTAAAAAATATTTTACACCATTTGGTGATAAGATTGGACCCCTCCAGAATACTATGTTAATTTTTTGGACAAATAGTTTTTTTTTAATTTGTTTTAGGATTTGGCCTCAAAAACTACTTATTTTTACCCTTTGACCACTTCCACCAAACAGTTTTTTTTATAGTGATATTAGTACATATTTTAACTTTCATCCACAACTAGAAATAATTGATCCTTTATGCTGGGCTGTGATTGTAGTAAACAGGTATGATTTTTTTAAATACCTGTATCTGTCCATAAAAATATATTTAAAAAAGCAACTATGTGTGTTTAAAAAACGAATCAAAACAACAAACCCTGTTTATTAGAATTCTTGTCACAAATCTAGACAGACCTCTCTGTTGTAAACAGATCCATACAATTTAGAGACGATTATTGTTGGTGACTAATGATTGTACTTTTATTATTTTTATTTGACAAAAGAAACTGGTAAACATACATGGTGGACAAAGGAAAGGATGATAGTTGTATAGTGTGAATAAATAAATAAAATTAATTTTACTCTGAAATATTTTTGATCTTACACTATTATTTATGTCTGTGTGAGATTAATTTTATAAAAATAAGAAGTTAAAGATGCTAAAATGTTCTTAATGTGTGCCAAAAAATAAATACCTATTGTAATTGACGACCCAGTTAGTCCAGCGGTAGTTAACACTGCCTTCTGTGCTATGGGTCCCGGGTTCGAATCCCGGTAGGGACAAATGTTTGTGTGATGAGCATAAACATTTGTATCCGAGTCATGGATGTATCTATGTATAATATGTATGTATTTACAAAAAAAAAGTATATATGTAGTATATCAACCAACTAGTATCCGTAACACAAGCCTCGTTGCTTAGCTCGGTACTAGATGGCGCTGTGTCATAATGTCCAGGAATATTTATTATTATTATTTATTATAATTTTTATATTCAACATTCAAAATAAAGATAAATATATTTAAATTACAAAATAATTATTGTAGGTTACAGATTTATGACAATACGATCTACATGAATATTAGAGCTTGAATAGAATAAATACAAGTCGGTAATCATGTTTTTCTATTATTATATATGTATAAGTATGTATCTGCCTCGCAGTTTGGCGCATTGCGTTATTTTAACTGTTTTATAAAAATCTATCACAGTACAAAAATTATTTACAATCTGAATAATAATCTGATGCAATTAACAAAACCTTTATTATAAAAATACTGTTTCATTGGACGAAAGATAAAGGCGGCAAACGTTGTGCAAAATCAAATTGTCTACCACTTTAATATAATGTATATTTATTTACCTCATCTTGTGTGTTATCACCAGTATTTGTGGAAACTTTAGACATTTTTAGTCTTTCAATACACTCCCGAAATAATTTTAGAACTTCACAATCACAATCAATTGCTCACCGATCGATTTTACCAAAGTAACTACAACAGACTATGACACTGACAGTCGACCAGCTGACAGCGCAATTGATAAAGGAATTAGTACGTTCATACACCGTCGAGTTATTAATAGAAAGAGGATTGCGACTTTGCGTCATTCTTTTGTTGTGGAAATTAATTTAAAACGTTTGTGTTGTTTTGTGGTAGGAAATATTATAACATACATAATTGGCTATTACATTTTTGTCAATGTAGTGTGCGATCAGTAACCCGCCACCTTCTGATGATCAATTCTTTTTACATTTTACGTTAAAAAACAATCAGATGGTATGCTATAATTATACAGAAATAAATAATAAATTATGGACCATATTTCAAGCTCATTCAGCACTGCTTAATTGAAAAAACTGTATCTAATTAATTTATAATGAATTTCTTATCGGCCTATTGCCGTCCACTGCTGAACGCAGGCCTCCCCCAAAGACCACCAACCATACTGGTCTTGGGCAGCAATCCAAAATGCATCTGGCATTACTATTATAACGCTTGTTTTATATACACGCGGTTATAATTCGGACCGTAGCGCGTGGCATTCTGTAGTTTCTGCCTACCCCTATGGGAAAAAGGCGTGAGTGTATGTATGTATATAATATAAACCGACAGCGAGATTAATAATCAATAGTATAACTATCAACTGCTGACGAATCAGTAGCTTGAATATTATGTTACTAGTAAATAAAGACGAAATCTTATAGACTTGTCTTTTAAAAAGACAGATTTTCCCAGGACGCTTTTTTTAGCAGTCAGTACCAATACTACAAAAGTATAGCCAGGTTTTGATGTAGGTTGCGAGCAGGTATTGTTATAAGTATTGACTACTATTTATTTATTTATTTAATAAAATGGCATAATGCCACTTACAATAATTTATTTATGTATTTATTTATTTAATGAAATTATGTGCTGCGAAGCTAGCTGGTTATTAGTTATTATGGAGAGGAGAAGTGAGCTTTGATGGCCAGAAATGTGAGCTGAACCAAAGCCAGTCAATCGAATGACGCTTTCAGGTGAGTGAGAAGCGGGAAGAACATTGCGGGGAAAAAGGTGCGTGAACGCGGTTTCCCGGCCGTCCAACTAGACACTTCAAATCAATCAGATTTCATTATGTATGTGTTTGAACACATCTCTTATCTTTTCGACATTGGTGGACACCGCCGGTTAGGCCCTAACGGAGCTATGAAATATTGTCATTTTCAAACTTGGCTGAGTGCTTTGCTTTGGTTCGCTCGCTATCGGTTCAGCGGCTGGCTGGTGGTGTTTCTGCTGACAATTGACATTATTGACAAATGTAAATGACATTTCCATTTTTTCTTCTGTTGTGTTGTGTTGATTTTCCAAATAAATATTATAATTCAGTAAATTATTCCGTAAATGGGATTTTGAGAGTGCCAGTAATTTGGAATTTCTTATGCATATAACACAATTATGGGTTTAAAACACGAATTAGTTTCGAAGTGGTTTTGATTATGTCTGCAAGAAATTATTTGTCGGCGCGTGACAAAAATATAAGTAAAGTTATCGATTGTTTGCCAAATATTAATCAACAGAAGTTCGGTTATCGTTCTGGGCAGGAGCTGCCGCCGTTGTCAGCGAATACTAGTCACTTTGTGAATCGAAATTTGAACTATTCATTTGCGGTTCAGCCTTACATGGTCAATAGCTTGGAGAGGGCCGGAACGCCATTCTCGGACTTTTTCTCGGAAAGTGAGACAGGTATATATATTATGATGAATATTCAAGGACAGGAGGAAAGAATACTGTTAAGTTGATCTGTGTTGGTCCTACTACATTAGTGTAGTTGTGTGCTTACATTATTGCATTAGGATTTTAGGGAAATGTAGTAAAAAAGAAATACTGGTAACATACTTAACAATGACGACCTAATTAGCCCAGCAGTATTAACGTCTATAGTAAGGGTTCTAATTTCAGTAGGGGCAAATGTTTTGTGTGATGAGCTTGGACATTTTTTCTGAGTAATGGTTGTTTCTTTGAATGTATTTATGAAAAAAAAAAGTACATATATTTATGAATATTAAATAAGAAACCCTGATGTGGATTTTGACCCATTTTGTTTCTGGCAAAGGCACAATCTAATGCTTCCTATACAATAAGTTTGATTCGAGTTCCTAATCCTAGGTACATCCGCTACTACCTGTTACCGGGGTACCGGGTATTGCTGAGGATACAACTACGAGACACATGTTCTTTTAATTTATATAAAAGTTCATACCTGTAATTCAGTTACTTAATATGAGGAATTACAAAAGCTTTTTTAATTTTTCTTTAAGTAAATACATTTTGTTTACAAAGATTCACTGGCTATAACTTCAGAATAGCCTATACCTCAGTCTGCCTATGACCATTGCACCCTGTAACGGTTCCGATATGTCGGATGATGAAATGCGTGACACCACCTGTAGTGTTGCAACCATCTATAGGCTATAGTAACCACTTACCATCATGCAGACCGTAAGGCTTTTACACACTTTGGGTATAAAAAAAAATACTCACTCATCAATATATAATATTTTAGGTACCCCAGATTTTCACAGTGAAGAAAGTGACAGTAGCTCTGGATCAGCATTACGCAGGAATACAGCAGAGGCCACTAAAACATTATCTTCGGAGTGGGACCGCATCGAGAGGACTTTATATAATGAAGATGGTGAGAAGAGCACAAGGCCTAACATACTTGAGGAGTGCAAACAATGGCGACAACTGCATCCCCAGCTCAGGTAAAAACAATAGATTATAAGGATATCTCTGCATGCAATCATCACTATACATCTTCAATTTTAAATAGCTTCAAACACTATTTGAATTGGATTAATAAATATTGCTTTCATTTAAATAGTACAAAAAATATTTTGTATTAAAATTGTTAAAAGACTGCTGTTACTAAATATATGATACAATTTTTTAAAATGAAAGAACATTCTTAATGCTAATATCTATAACTTCACTACTACATACATAAAACAAAGTTCTTAATAAAACTTTCTTCTGTTCTGTTCAATAAGAGACAGAGAGTAGTAGAAGTAAAACCACGGGGAAAAGAGTCTGTGTAGGGAGTACCCAAAATAGGGGCTAAATTGATTTCTTCTGAAGGGGATGGATGTTATCTTGAATGGAAAGCAGCAAACTTGGAGATCCACAAAGACGTAGCTTGTCCTAGACAAGCCTTGTGTCATAATTTAATCTAGACACCCCACAATAAATGTGGACTATCTACTAAACTGAATTAAAGTCTAAAAGGGTGAAGCCATTTTTAGGGGTCCATACTCAAAGGGTGCCAATGGAACCCTATTAGGCACTTAGCCCGCGCTCTCCATCCGTTTATCCGCCTGTCTATCTGTTACCAGGCATCTCATGAACCGTGACACAGTGTCCGCAGCTAGATAGTCGAAATTTTCACAGAATTGCCAGATGGCAATAAATTGTGATTGGTGATTCTCGTAATGTTGCAAACGCATTGCAAAATTTTAGGCGCCTGCTTAAGTTTAGTGTATTGCCTAAGAGCTTGTGGATCTTTCACATATTTGCTTGCTTACACATGACGGGTCTCTGTAGCCTGAGAGCCCCGTTTCATACAGAGGTAACTGCACCTTTGATGATTAATGAATCAGCCTAGATATAGCAAATAGGTAGACAGTAGCATATGCCTATAATATTGCGGTAGTTAACACTGCCTTCTGTGCTATGGGTCCCGGGTTCGAATCCCGGTAGGGACAAATGTTTGTGTGATGAGCATGAACATTTGTATCCGAGTCATGAATGTATCTATCTATAATATGTACGTATTTACAAAAAAAAATATAGTATATCAACCAACTAGTATCTTAGCACGGAACTAGATGGCGCTGTGTATTATTATTTATTTAATATATGAGGCCATTTATCAAGTTATGTACCAAAATCGGTTGAATGCTGCAGTTAAAAATGCCCCGTAGGGTGCGAGGTTTCTCATATTAATATCGTTAACATTCATTAAGTTAAAAGAGTATTTAGGTGGCACATACTTTTTCCCCGAGCTCATTAGGTCAAGGCATCGTGAACTAACTTACTCAGTCTTGCGCAAGCCGGGTTGACCACAGCACTTGACAGGTTAATGAGGTACCTAAAAGAACTTTATCGTAGTTATACCTCCTTTGCATATTTGGCCCACAATTCTCATAAGCCAAGGGCGTAATTTGAAAGTAAAAAATTAGGACTTAACATACATTTTCAGTGATTTATTCCCTTAGTCTGTGTTATTGAGTGGTTGCGTCCAAAGGGCATTCAAATTAAGCATTAATATATGAGTATTTACTTTTAAGTCATTGCTAAAATAATCAGGCGATTTTTGTATGTAATTTTGGGAATTAAGCTAACAAGTGGTGGTGAATCGTGAAGTACCTACGATTTTCTAGGCTTTAAAAATAATACCTACATAATAAATATATCTTGTCATAGTTGTTATGACAATTAACAAAAATCGTTCGTGACACTTACCGTGAAGGCGAAACTACCTTGAATATAATATTTAAATAACAATTATTGATTTTCAGAATCGTCGGCAAAGCGATACAATTGCCCGAAAAACGTTTATCGTACAGACAAATCGAACACGACGAGGTCATCGCTATGCATTATAGCGATTACGAGGAGTTCAGCGAGAGCGAGGAGCGCCTGTCCCAGAGCAGCACCGACGTCACGCCGCAGAACTCGCCGCGGGTCTCCCTCACCGAGGACCTGGCCGACCACCGGCTCGCCCGAGAAAAGGTATCCTTCTACCCAATGTATACTGACGAATCGGATCTACCCGATTCGTTCTGCTCCCTACTCCAAATTACACCGATTCACATTCATAGCCCTTACAGAAAGAGACAAAATCCGTCCATTCTGAGATCTGAGTTAGCGTCCTCCCGGTGGATGAGGAACCCTAGACCGGACTCGTCATTAAATTGTGATAGAAATAGTGCTAAGTCTTTTGTTTCTTTGGACACTAGAAATTACGGGAATATGGCTTTGAGTGCGTCGGAGCGAAATGCGTTGATGAATAATAGAGTTGTAACTGCAAGGTACAGAGATCTAACAAGATTAGAACCTATATGCACGCCGGAGGTACCTCAGAACGAAGTCACAAGGCTGTCGAACGGTATTTCACCTCACTATAGTATTAGAAAAGTGTCGTTGCCACCTTTGCTTTTAGAGGAAGAGAAGAAAAAAGTATCTATTGGCTCCGCTAAGAAGCACAATGTCAAAAGGAGAAGGTCTGTTTCAAAGAGTTCATTTCAGTTAGATAGGATGAAACATAACTGATTTGTATTTTATAATTATTTCTATCAGAAATGTGATAGTTTTAGAGAAATATATATTTGGTAATGGGATGTGAAAAGGTGACTCATAGATATAAAATGTGACCTAGTCTGTTGTAAATATATATAAAATATGTCATGAAAGACGAGTGCTTCGTATTATTACGTAGTTTGGGACGTTTTTAAGCTTGAAATTCGTGATCATGATTTGTATGCACCACCTTATTATACAAGAATTCGTTGACAGCCAATAAATTCACACACCTAGGTCTCCTATTTATTATTATTTCATCTATAATTACCATATTTGGTTATTAAAAACTGTTCTAGATACTAGTGTGATTGAATTTCAAATTTATATCCCTATTAAATGCATATTAATCTGGAGACAGAATGTGTAGACTATGAGTGCATATTATCTAGTCGTATAGGTGCCGTCACGAGTTTAGAGCGCTCAACGAAAGTAGTGGGGAGACTTGCGCATGTTGTACACTCGTGCTCACATATATTACGAAGTGTTTTTAGAAAAGTTAAATTAACTTGAGTTGTCACTTTTAATGGAAAAGAAATATAAGTTTTATATAGGTATTTTAAAAGAGAAAAATAAAATATAACCATGGTTTATTTTATAAAAATAATAATTTATATTTTTTTGTAGATACCTATAGAATCAGTATTGCATAATCAATAATAAAATTAATGTAATGTGTACATTAATTATTGGTGTACAATAAAGTGTATTTTATCTATCTATCTATAATCAATTATATTTTAAAAGACTTAATTCTAATCATTTGGCAATAATCCTATTCCTTCCATAAAATCGTCGTTAATTAAGGAAGTCGAAGTTTGTAGATGGATGCGACTGGAACTACTTATTGACAGGTAAAAGGTCAAGATGATGAAAAAATACGAAAGCAATATGTGCGTGAATGTACTTTGGGCGATACACCAATACGGCGCCGGCACTGGCCGCTTCACCCTCCGCACACCGCCCACCCCGCCAAACGGACCCAAAAACTGATATCTGCGCATTCAAGGCCAGCGCTCTAAACTCGTGACGGCACCTATACCTGATTATATACTGCAAAGAGAAGTGCTAAAGTGAACTTGTTGCTTCTGCTGTCAATTTAATAGTCAACGATATTTGAATAGTGCCTGTACATCATAATGCTTTTGTATTCACCAAGATAAAATAGCTCAAGGTAGTCGTGATGTTTAACGCCTTAAAGCCTATTCAAACCCGCTCGGTATGCCTCCACCCAAGAGGCATACCACGCCGGTTTCGCTATTTAGAATCAAGTTCCGCGGCTATAGCGACCTGAGCGGTATTCGCTGCCGTTGTGGGGAGTAGTGCATACCGCGTGGTATTCTACCCACAAGGATAGTGAAATCCTCTTTGGTGTGAATAGTAAAATTATCTAATAATAATATAATTCTCTGCCGCAGACGATAGCGAATGCCGCTTCGGTCTGAATAGGCCTTTGTTTTTAGGAGGCAGCAGGTTTGTTCCATATAATGTTTTACTCCTGATCGGCTTGTAAAATGTATGAGATTAATGATGATTAATTAGTTCACGTTTGACACCAAGTATTGTACATAAATACATTTCACTATTTCTGTATAATAAATCACTTGTGAAAGGTAATTAGAAAAGTTGTCTTGTACAAATTATGATTACTTTCTAGTCTTTTTTACTAGTCTTTAGTTATATAATGTATTTCTGATTAATTCTTATGTAAAGCACTATTTTTGGAATGTACATAAATATTTTGTTGTTTATTTCAGTTACTTGAGATTTAATGCTATGTCACATTATGAATATATATTTTCTTTACAAAAATACTTGTGTTTTGATTTTCCTAATTATTCTTAAAGCTTATACTGTAAAAACCTAAATGCGATTACGGTAACCATAATTGATATAAGTTATTTAATGGGGTATGAATAAAACAAATATTCAAATACAAATACAGAATTTATTTTGATATTTACATTATTTGCATTTTATTAACAATCAACATCAACAATATTAAATAATTTGTTTTCGTGGTGTGATATTCGAACAGTCTGATAATATTACAAAGCCCGTGGTGGACGCCATTTTGTTTTGGTAGGTGCACAAAACGGCCGCCCGGGTGCATGGGACATGTAACATCATTTGTCTTATGGTGGATTTGTAAATGGTTAACTAGAAGCAGTGAAACATGGGGTTATTACGCTGAAAACTTGAGCAACTGCGGAGAAAGCTGTGAGCTTGAATTTTGGGGTTGCCATTAGAAAATGCAGATAATTGCAAGACTTGCATATTATCCAAAAATTTATTTGCAATATAATTTTGTAAGTAATTAGACAATTTTAAAGAAGTTGTTATTTATTTTAATTCCAATTTATTTTAAATGGGTTTTATATATTTAAATTACGCGGCAACCCGTTGTACAATGACGTTTGTTACGTCAAAAATGATCAAAACTGTTGATTTATCTTTATTTGGCACTGTGTAAAATGCATGTAATAATTTATTACGTATATACATAATTATGTTAATTGTTGATATCTGTTATGTTTGTTATGTTATGTATGTATGTATCAATAAAATTACTTGGTATATAGAAATAAAAAGCCAAGATAACTACATACGGGTATCTGTTTACCATAACATAGTAAAGAAATATCTACAATACTATATTTTCAATTAATAATTATGTCATGCATAAAAATACAGTGCCAAAACATCCCACTCCTAGTTATCAGAAATCACCAACATTTGGTTCAAATTCAAACCGTATACAGGTACAGTCAGCAAAAGAGATAAGGGTATAAAGTTGACATTATATATAAAAAAATGAGTTTAGAAATTAATTGATCTATTTTCATGAGATTTTGTAGAGTTAGACAATTAGAGTAGTACCTAATAGAAGACCAATTGACCAAACACGATCCATTAGGTCTTGCAAACGGCGGGCACAGACGAAGACGGTGGGATGAGCTAGACTCCTTCCAAAAACACTGGCTCTTAATCGCTGTTAATGAAAGAGAAGTGAAAGAAAATAAGGGGAATAAAATATATAACAGTATTCCTATATTTTTTGCTGACCGTACCAAGGTTTAAAAATAAACCAATCTGATAATAAACGTATGAGACCAGACTCGTTGCGATAGAGCATTCAGCTGTGTTGCTATTTAAGTATCTTCATCCTTTACACAATATAATTTAAATTGTTACAATATTTTATCTCACAGCCATCATTAATATATTGATACTACTTTAATAAGAGAGTACTAGTGTAACAACACGTTAGATGGCGTCTGCTTACAAAAAGGTTCTAGCGAACATTCGTTATAGAGCGTAAGATTTATATATACGTATATAATACATGAAAAATTCACCTTGTCCGTTCTAAAAACGATAACAACCTCAAGCTATTAGCAATAGTCAACAATGTTGTTAATACTATAATTTAATGCACACAGAACATGGATTCACTAAGTATGCTTAGTAGGCATTTTTTTAGTTAGTGTTTTTTTGTATAATTATCGATCTAGTAAGTGATTTCGTAGATTTTTTAAGATATCGTTGAATCGTAGAGAGAAATTTCAGGGGCGAAATACTAAATTATTTTTGTCTTAACGTGTTCACAAAGCATAGTCCACTGAGTTGTGAAGGTATTCAATGTATTAAAAAGTTGGGTAAAACACCGATTTAAAAAAAAAATACAAAGTGTATTTGTTGTCCATGTGCTTCTACATAAATTTATTATATAATTTAATTTTTAAATCAAAATCCCGGCTCGGTAACCGGTTTAAATTGCAAACCGGTTTCGTCAGTACACATACACATTTCGGTTTTAGTCCTATTACCTATTAGGTAGGCATTCTTTTGAAATAAGACTAGCTCTTTATATTTAGTTCTTACTTTAGATATCGCAATCGAGTGTTAAGAGTCTTCAGAGTTTAAATAGCTCAAAATCTGTTAAATATTGATCTATTTCTCGGTTTCGATCTGAATTAATTTCTGGTAAGAAATTGCTTGTTTTAAATGTTTAGTGATCAACAGTGACTACATTCAGTGGACAAAATATGCTTTGTCACGTTATAATTAGACTACGATATAAGTCGTGATGTTTTGTGCCATTTGTCGAGATCTCATACAATCTTGTTAATTCTTTTCCGAAGAGCTAAGACGATTAGATCACCTCCTTTTAAATACTTGCGCACGTCAAATTGTCGCTGAAATCTGATCCGATACATAAATTGCGTTTATATCTAATTTAAATTGCATAAAACAAACTAACAGTGACAATTTGTATGATATAAATTAACACAGAAGTGAATTAAAATATTTTTTCCAAGATATTTTTATAAGTTACATCCAATATCGTCAAATCTTGCCCCGTCGAACATTGTAATATTTTAATTTACATCTGTTCATCATATTAAATTATATTCGCTTTTATTAACATTATGTGATCATGTGTTGGCGGCGCGTTCTTCCACGCGTTACCTTATTTACGATTTACGGCTACTAAGTATCACCTAGTAACAAGTTTTCTCGTGACATGCATACAGTACATTCGGTACATACACATTGCATAAACAATAATGGTAACATTAGACGTCAAGCAAACACACGCAGAAGGACTCAGCTATATTCTCTCTCGTTAAGGCGATTACACAATTTTAAACACTATTTTTATTTTTTTAAATTGCACACTGACCCACCTCTATAAACTTTTAATTGCGATAAATATATTGTAATGCTGTATAAAAATATTAAAGGAAAAATCGTCATTTAATATTAATACTTATTCAACATTCATATTTTAATCCCAAATCAATAGCGTGTATTTTACATTTTTACAATGAGACGTCCGAACTCTATACCTAACTAGCATACAGTGACATCGAAGCCTAATTCACAACAAACTACACACGATAGTATTTGAATATAAACTTTTTTTAATGTAACCGTAGCCTTCTATTTTAATGCAAAGGAGACGTATATTGAAAAATTCTTATGTAACATACAAAATTACATTTGACTATTTACAACATTCTAGCTAAAACTTTAAAAATTGAGTGTCGAATGCAGCTCGCGTCGGTACTCTAAATATTAGGTACCTAGTTTGGCTAGGGCTCCATGCATAGGTTACTACTTACCGATATATCAAGCTCAAATTACATCTAACCCACTATACTCGGCTGTGTGAGGTGGTAAGTCGCGCGACCTGCCCCGCCCGACGGTATCGGCAGGTGTGGCGCCAACCCGGCCGAATAAGCCAATATGATCGATTTTTTAATTAAATATTTTGGACAGACCGATTAGTTTTAATTACATAAATAATATTCTATCGTGCACAACCATCTCATTACTTTACAGTTTTCCTAACGCCCAGTGGTGTAATATTTTGTATTTTTTTTCTTAGCCCTTTGCACAAGGTTGATGTTAATTATTCCTTTTCGTTCACACAGATACGAGTGTGCTTATTGTTCATACGGTTTGGTCCTGTAAATACACAAATTGACAAATACTCAAACGATACTCATTCAATTTTAAGTAGTTGTCAAATATAGTGCGGACTCTTTCAATTTACAGAGTAGTAAAAAAGGCAGCACTATGTTTAAAGGCTACTTAAAAATTAGTAACATTTGAGTTTTTCCATTTATGATCGTCGCAGGAATTTCCGTTAACACAGGGCCTCATTTTTTGTACTTTTTCATTCGGGTACTTTTGCTCTATCGATAATGTTAGTGACTTTACAAAAATATGGCAGTATGTTTGCATTCAATTCCTTTACGAACTAGGGCAGCTGTGCCTTTCCATTAATGGACCAAAATTACAATTGAATACAGGACAGGACTTTACACACATATTCGAATATTGTTAGACCGCATACTGTGGAATGTTCTCGAAGATACAATTTCGAATATTCAGGACAAGAGCACACATTCGAATATTGGTGAAGTTTTACACATTAACCTATGTATCTGTAATTAAGGCCGGTTTTGCCTATTCTATTCGAACGGAATGATATCTATATGAACATGACAAAGATATCTATGTACAGGATGTTTGATCAAACTTTAAATACTTTCAAATATACTTACTATCAGTAAAATTGAGGTATTTATTAATTTATTAGGTATTTATATAAACAAATGTGGTGGTGTATCGTGCGTGCGACGCGTAGCGGACTTGGTGGGAACTTTACATATTCATCAAACATCTTGTATTTAAGTAATAATTATTGCATTACGTTGTATTAGTTGCTATCCGACATACTGTTATGATTCTAGTTGGTGAGGCAATGTTAACTAATGCCTAATAAATTCTAAAAAAAGGACCTTTAACCAACTGCACTTCCGAATGCTTCCGTTGAACTGGTGTTGAGCGCGAGGTCGTGTGCAGCCGATTAAAATATCTTATCTAATACAATCAACATAGTAAACTATGAGAGTCCACAATCGTCAAAGCACCCGGAGTTAACACTAAATACATCGCAGGCTTCAGAAGCCTATCTATTTTAACAACGATTCGAAATAAATATCACACATTTACAGCAAAATTACACTTCGCACTCGATGTCCCTCGCAAACAAAACAAAACCATCATCGAATTTGAACTAATCTCGCAATGGCATCATTTCGTAGTCATATAAATTGTTCAGTTCATTTGTTTATCGTGTGCAGCGCCATGTTTCACGTCCACTTTGACAATCCCCCCGCCAAATATCAGGAAAACAAAATAAAAGAAAATAAAAAGAAAAAATATAGCATATAATTTATTTAAATAAAAATAAACAAAACAAAACGTGGTACTAAAAAGTGTGGTTGGAAGTTACTATGTTCTTGTAACAGTTGATCATACTTTTATGCAGATTTTGTGATGAAATAACGCGTCAAATGAATTATCTTCTTTAGTCTGAGTGAAAGAGTATATTATTTTTCTGCATGAAAATATTCAACTAGTAAGTCTAACCTTAGTTATATATTTCTTTATTAAAAAAACAATGAGCAATGAAACTGTATGCACACTGCTACCATACGTGCATTCTCGAATATGGCAGAGTATCTTATAACTAAATAATGAATTCAATGTGAATCCACAAGAAAATGACATTAATAATAACTAAAACAACTTCGTACGGTCACAAAGTAACGATGGTAATATGACGTGCTTAACAATCAGTCGATGAATAATATTAAATGCTTATTATATATCTATATATCAGCTTTAAAAATAGCACTTAAATACGTGAAACGTGAGAGAAAAAAAACTACTGAATAAGGAATGGATATTCTAAGAAAAGCGATAGCCTACACCTAAGTCCATTTACACGTGAAACCATGCAATTAAAAGTTTAAAAGGTTCCTTTCATTGAGCATTGCTTACAAATAATTATAGACATCTCAGGAAACAGAGTAGAAGAATTAAAAAGAAAAAAGTCTGGTAAGAGTTGTCATCTTGAAGAATAACAGTTGAAGAATAACTGTCAGAAATAGTTTGTCGACGTAAATATTTTCATAAAAATAATGGTACAACAGTGGTTCTCATTTTCATGTTGAAGCAATTTTCATGAATAAGATCTAAGCTTAGCTCTTAGAAAAGATATAACTGATTACTGAAAAGTGAAAAATATTGAGCGCCCTTCAAAATGAGGTTGCCAACTTTTTTCGAACATAACGAACCCGAATATTTAAAACGCGCTCAAAAATCCTTATTTTTGTAGTCATCAGGGACCTGTGCCAATAAATAATGATTTTACACAACTAGTGCCATCTCTCTCACAGTACAGTGTAATATGTTCTGTGCAAAAGAGATGACACAATATTGTTCTATTCTTTATTAGCACCGATGTACTAGCTGTTTGGGGACATGTAAGAACTACTGTTGTAGGAAAGAGTATACGGTATTAATTGTATTAGGACTCTGCCGTCAATGTATGCATGTGTATATGTGATCTCCCATCACCTTAAACAAACCCTATTATTATAACAACCTCCACCTCATCGTAATTGTTAATATTATTTAAATTTATTGAACGTCATTGTTTTAAATGTGTCAATAGTTCAGTGTTAATCAATTGTGCGGAGTGTACCGTTGTATTCAGAACTTTTGTGGGTAGTCGCAGCTTCATTTGTCCTGACAGCTCTCAAAGCCGTCCGTTGTAAATATGCCGCTTAAGGATCTATGCAGATGAAGGACGCTTGTGCTACAGTAGGATCCATAACCTAGCGCGAATGTTCGCTTGTACGCAGTTTCAGCGGATTCCGCGGACTCGAATCTTACGGTTGCGCAGGCCCTAAGCGATACATTTGCAACAGAATGAGAGCTTTTGATGTTAATAGCAACCACCTCGGAAAAGTTCTGATATCAGCGGACATGTAGACATAAATAGCTGTTGTGATGTGCCATAACATTTTAAATTTCCAACTTCCTAATGTCTTAATATCGAATCTTTAATTTTATGTATTTTCGTTAACATTAGCGTTTTTACTGTACTCTGTCTAATGTTTATCCTAAACATCGAAAGCATTTCTATATTCTCAAAGCGCTTTCTATAAATTCTGCATTACCAACAGCTTCTATTACATTCTATCCTTTGTACTGGCAACTAATGACTGCCTTTTAGTGGTTTATAAAATTCAGTAAATATTCTCAACTGACAGGTACTGTCGACTGTAGGAACAGTCTCTATAGGAGTCTATATCAATACATTTAAAATGTTTAGTATCCATTGTTGTATTACTTTTAAGTAATTACAGCTAAATAAACGAATGCTATACTATACAAGAGTGCGTTTGAGGAGTGTATATTGCTGTGCAGGAAGTGTTAAACTTAGAATACTAACTTATACCGTTGACAAAACTAAAATAAAACGGGGCAGTGGAGGTAGCAGCACTCCCATTCACGACTAAGTCAGGACAAATTCTAGTTATACGTGGACGTTTACCCGTGAGTCAAGGTTTAGAGTGCGGGAGTGGTGCTTTGGGGTCGGTTAGGCCGGGAGTGCTGCCGGCACGCCACGCCAGGCCGCGGCCCGGCGTGGGGCGCGGCAGGCCCCGCGGCCGGGCGGGCCGGGACAGGATTGTCGGAGTGGGGGCCTACAGCCTAGATGTAGGAGTAGGGCCCGTCCGTGAGGGCGCTGCACAGCAATAGTCAGGAGGCGTCGTCCTTCCCGCCCGCGCCGGCCGCCGCGCGCCGCGACGAGCGGTACTCCACGCCCGGGTCGAACTGCATCAGCACGAACACCTGGACACAATACCAGATATTATAAAAAAACCAGATTGGTCTACAGTCGCGAGTAATTGACAGGCCTTTGCTCAGTATTGAGACGAATAAAAATAATAATGACGTTTGATAATGACCTGGTCTGTAGGCAACAGCGAGAAGTCATCGGGTGGGTTGGTGATGACGTATCTCTTGCTGCTGGCGTCGCAGGAGGACGAGGTGTCGCGGAACCGGTACAGGCCGATGCACAGCATGCCGTACGTGCTGAGCGCGGCCACGAACAGGTCGCCGTACTTGCCCGCCTCGCCGAACTGCGCCAGTGGGCCGTCGTACAAAGAGATCTGACCCACCCTACACCGGTCCCTGGAACGAAGAAGATATTTGTGAAGCTCTCCTGAGAGTCGAAATATTCATTTTGTTTGGATTATCATTGTTGCTATTTAAGGATCTCTAGTATTGGCTTCTTCTGTAGGAAACAAACCATCTCACTTAATGTAAACCCGTGACAACCTCAAACACGAGTGTGACGAGCTAATCACGAGTTTTCACAGGGGATGTCGGAAACAGGGAGACCGCTTTGGATAAACTATACATTGAAAAGAGAAATCGGTTTAGTGGAACTCTGCTAATAGGAGTCGAAGAAATTTGCGTGGATTGGATCGAATGATGTATAGTTAATAGGTACCTATTAGCTAAGCTCTCGGGTGTGGAGTATCCGCCGCGAAGACCGGCGCCCTCGGCCAGGATGAGCTCCAACTCTGGCGTCGCGCCGCCCGTGATCAGCGAGCGGATCAGTGTTAAGGCATTTTGGTTGAAATACGTCTGAAACACATGTCAGAAATTGCAAACTTAGCTGAAAGTTGAAACAAAAATCAGTGTAATGTCGTACCTGCACTTGATTTAGAATTAATGTTCACTTTTAACGTACATATAATACATAGTTAAGAAACAATATAGTCAAACATTTTCAAGTCAAAGCTTTGGGTAAGGGTAACTGTCTATTGTTCTTCTTAAAAGTGTACATAGTTACGGCTGAGGTAGAATGTCGAGGTTAATATGATTAAAGTTTGTCTTCAATGTTCAGTAGAGATGTAAGTGATTTTATAACGAGTATCCCTTTATTACTGTTACTTTTATCAGTCAGCTCATTGGTATCATAACTTGTGAACTGCGAAGTTATTGACAACGTACGGTGGACATAAGTGAGTCAAGCACGCTGACGGCGAAGGCGGTTCCGCACGCGAAGGGCTGCGTCAGGTACAGCTCCGTGTCCGGGTCATCATCGTCATCTTGGTCCAAGAACTGCACGTTACTGTCGTTCACCAGTTCTGCGAGAAGAGAGAGGTGAATGAAGATTGACAAGAACTACTAAAACAGTGGATACTAGTATGTATTTACAAAAAAAAAGTATACAGGGTTAGTTGGAAAACACAAACAACCTCGCAGGACTAGATAGCTGACATCGTAAGCAACAACTTTTGTTCTACGAGTTCTGCCATAACTCAATACATGAAAAAAAAATGATATTTCAAGTTTCTGTTGTATGACACACGAATATTATAAGTCTGTAGTTTCATTCATAAAGAAGGACGACGTGACTCTCGCGCTGTTTATAAAGGCTTCAACACACTACTGCTTAAAAATGTTTACAAGTATTAGTAAACAGTTGTTAAGAAACATACGATCATAATATTAGAAAAAGATTTCTTGTTAGATAATGTTAGTGAACATTTCTGAGCAAAATTGTTAGTTAACTAATTGCAATGAAATAAAACATTTGTTATCATTTGTTTGTAAATTTATACCCAGGCCACGGCAGGGGCAATCCAAACTGCAGGCAAACTGATTTTTCAAATGTTATAAACGTTTGTTAACAATTTCCTCCGGTGTAGGAGCACTTAAAACAGTTAACAATTATTAATAAAATGTAGCAATGCCTAACATTTTTTAGTGTGTATTAGTGTAGCAGCACCTTAAAAATACACAATATTCGCCAGTTAACTACCTATACCTATGTCAAATACTCGCCGCCTTTGTAGAAGCGGGACGCCTGTTGTGTCGATGTTTATACATATTATAAAATAGTAAAGAATGCAATATTATTACAAGATAAATATTAAATAATAAAAAAATTAAAATGGATATTTGTACTGAGACTAATTAATATTATAAATATTTTTTTTAAATAGACAATACAGCGACAGCGAGTCACTGTCGCTATCGTCACCTACGCTAATGACTAGGCTTTCTAAACCTAATTAACGATTATAAAATTACCCTTGTAGTGTTATTTATTAAATTATTAATTTACGCACATTTCAATAAATAAACTAGGTACCACGCCAGCGCTCTCTGAGGGATCGATAAGTGAGGCACCGCACGCGGCTGTCCCGCGGCTGCCCCGTCTGATTTTAGCTCGTACGACCACGAATGGGTTTGTGGGCAGGCAGTGAGTACATACCTACACTGAGTCCACAATCGCTTCATACTTTACCTGGCTTCATTTAACTATTAAAAGCAAATAAATCATGCGTAGGTATGTAGATTAGGTATCTTAACTTTCAAAGTATGTGAAAATGATTTACGTAATCGTTTGTTAACGCTTTCCACAGTTTAGTTAAACTACTTACTTAATATCAGCTGGGCGCTTACCTACCTACCTAACTGTCATGTGTGTTACGTTAAAACGAACCATTGAAAGACAAGCAAATATCTACTTACGTCTCTGAAACAACTGGTAGCCTAAAAAACGAGACTTCACTGTTTAATGTTGAATTTAAAGATCCGTCACTGAACACGTATTTTTTGTTGCTTCATTTTTGCACAAAATAGTTCTAAATTCAAATACGCAGTTGCACTGATGTGAGATATCGTGTCCCTTAGCGGTGTCGCGCACTTTTTATGTAGATAGGCTTCTGTAACTATCTGTTTTTTTTAATAACACCTAAGGTATAACCCAACAACACATCGATCGATATGGCGACGGAAGGAAACACACAACGTAACACGCACGCATCTTGGCCGAAGGCTGGCGGCTAACTAGGTCAATCGGACAATCGGTCAAGTTCAAAGCTAGCACTCGCAATGCGCCCCCCTTTCTCCGCGTCCCGCGGGGTTTTTACTATGTGCATAGAGTTAGGAAGCGCGTAAAGATATCATGAAATTAATATTTGGTTTTGTATGAAATAAAAAAAAATTAAATCAATGAAATTATTGAAAGTCGTAGAACAAAAGTTGTTGCTTATGATGTTAGCTATCTAGTCCTGCGAGGTTGTTTGTATTTTCCAACTAACCCTGTATAAGTATTATATCCATTGTCTAGTACCCATAGTACAAGCTCAGCTTAGTTTGGGACTAGATGGTGCTGTGTAAAATGTCGTAGAATATTTATTTATTTATAACAGTTCAGCGATCAGAAACGATAAAAGAAACACAACTGTTTGAATGTAATACATAAATGGAAATTGGAAGGATCATGCCATGCCCTTAATTTTCCAAACTCACCAGTAATCATAGGCACATTGGCACCATACACGGAGCCCCGCCGCTGCAGCAGCACGGGCGCGGGCG
The DNA here is from genome assembly GCA_905163465.1 of Craniophora ligustri. NCBI lineage: Eukaryota > Metazoa > Arthropoda > Insecta > Lepidoptera > Noctuidae > Craniophora > Craniophora ligustri. The sequence continues at coordinate 12,862,591 of LR990961.1, forward strand.
GCTGTCCGGGCGGCGGTGGTGCCGTGCTATTCCCGTTCGTGCCCACGCCGGCACTCAGCACTCCTATCGTGTCGTCGAACGTCATAGCTTTGATGTTCAACGAAGCCAAGATAGCTTCCTTGTCGGCCAACGTAGGGTCATCATTGGATGGCACCTTCGCTGATAGGATACAGCACATGTCACACAAGTTCACATTAACTGCACGCAAGTCGGCCCGGCTTAGCGGTGAACCCTGAGAAAGAGAACAGATGATTACAAATGGTGATTATTTACAAGAACCGTTTAAAACTGTTTGATGACTATTCCAACGATATGATGGAACTTTAGATTTGATGTCGGTTCGGACTGAAAAATAAAATTTTATGAGCAAAAACGTCCTTACATTCAAAACAGAAATCTTGGGTAGATTCTGCAACATCTTCCATTCTCTCCTAATATAGTCGACGCTTCCCACGATGACCACGTGCTTCAGCTCGTGGTAGTGGAAGTTGGACGCCCTCAGCGGCATCACCAGGTTGCGCAACCCGATGAGCGGCGAGTCCGGGTCCGCGAACAAACACACTACCACGTGCCCGTTCAGAACTGTCATGGCTGCTTGGTTCCTGTCCTATAAACGAGGAAAATGTATTGAAAGTTTTATTCTAGTCTGAGGTAGTTTAAACTTCAAAAATGGCGTAAATATACAAAAAGTATGATAACAATTAAATACATGTCACATAATTCATTGTTCGATATGTCTCAATACGATTTCTAGATAGGAGAAGCTTCCCATCGAAATTAATCGGATATTAAAAAAATATTCAATGATATTGACGAAAAAAAGAAACAAAAATATACGTACTAATATACAATCTTCCAAGTTCCTTGCGGGGCTCCAATGAAACATTCCAGTGGAGTCATACTTCATTTCAGTCTTTTCGAAGTCGAAGTCTTTCGACTGGTCGTCAGCCAGGCCCGCGGGGAGACTGACGCCATTGCTGTTCTGATTACCACCACTGCTTCTACTCGTCGGCCTATACAACATTTAGATTCTTCTATCAGTTTCCATTATGTAGCAATTGCGTGCATTTGAATAGTGTATGTAGATAAGTTTATAGCATTGTTTAACGTTTCCAGTTTAATCTAGTAGAGGAAATTGATAGATCAACAGTTCTAAGTGGAATAATTGAACAAAGAACTACAAACATATCTAGTTTATTGTTCACTACGCTATATTGTGGGGCGGTAAAACTGTACATTATAGAACTAAAAGTTCAGTGTATCTATGTTGTTTGTGTTATAGGAATTGAAAACAATAATATCTAAACTACTTTATATTCTTATACAACGTGGATATCAAAATGAAATGTGTACGAACAAAATTATAGTGACATAAACATGCTGCAGTTTTGTGTCGTGCTGAAGACAAGTGCAGTACACGGTAATATTTTAAAAATAAACTTCTCAACGTATTCAAACTAAAATATCTGACTAGTGATGCAAGCACTACTCTCTACGAAATTCATCGAGAAAAGTCTGCGTTGTTGTCTGCGCTGCTGAGTCTGACGACTCTGCAGTGCACACCCAATTTAGGCGACATTGACACATTGCTGACTTAACTCGTGTAAAAGAATTTACTTTGCATAATATCAAACTACTGATAATAAAATTATCTAGCTGAATAATTTTCAATTACATGAGTTTTTTCACTTCGTAGGCAAGGTGATAGGCTTGGTAATTGGTATCTTGATCCTGGGGATTCCTGTAACACAGGGTCAAAGAGTTGTCTCCGTTTCTTTTTGTAAAGAAAATAAAGTGCTAATAGATATACGTCAATTTAGTGCGTTGTGCACGTTGTGCCAAAATAAAATTAAAATATTCGGATAAAAAGCCGCGATAGAAAAATCAAGGATAGAAGAAAATACTTTGTCTATAGTTATTTATGTTCATAATTTTAGTTCATAAGTTATATTTTAGTTTTTGTTCGCGTAGGTATAAAATTTATTTGGGTCGTTGAACAAGGAAAAATTAAAACATCGGATTTAAATAAAATGAATACAGATTGTGTTGCTTGGCTCCAGATAAAGCTCCAATTATAGCGTTATTTAATTGGAAGTGGTGGTACATGATGTTTAAATAATATTTTTTTCTTCAAGAATATAAATACGTTAGTAGGAGGAACAAAAAGAAAACATTCCTTTAAAGAATTACAACGAAAAAGATTGTGAAAGAATCAGAAGATTCCATAGGTTGGAAAACCTCCACATATTATTTTATCTTGGACCTAAACCACTAATGATCTAAGGTTTGACTTGAAACACCTTCTGATAATATATGCCGATAAAATTAAACCATTGCCATTTGAAAAAACAATACCATTTACCACCACTCATTAAACACTGATTAGTTAAAATATAACAATTATTGTTATTATCTGCATTTATTATCTGTGGACTCACGTATCGGGGGGTGCTCTGTTGACGTTTGGCTTAACCTTGTTGACTTGCCTCGTGGTGGTGGTATTCATTAGCTGGTTCGCCATCGGAGACAGCAGTGCCGTTGGCGCTGCACTCCGGTGGTTTCGATTTATTACTGGTGGGAAAGTAAATTATTAAGTTTCTAAAGATTGTTTTTTATAGAAATACTTTTTATAGAAAACCCACTTTACCGTCCCACTGCTGGGCACGGGTCACCTCTCATATAAGAGAGATTGGGCTATTATACATTACTATAGCGTTTAAGTGTGGGTTGGTAGACTTTAAACGCCAAACAAGCAGGTTTCGTCACGATATTTTCCTTCCCCGTTTGAGCATGTGATAAATACGCATATGACTTCGAGAAGCAAGCGGTGCATGCATTAGTTGGCCATACCACTAGGCTACCACAGCTTATTTTTTCTCTTTCAGCATCTGATTGCCGTTGAGAAAACGGATAACGCTATTTATCTTTAATTTTTATTAAGAAAGAAAAATTCAACCTCAGGCGGGACTCGAACCCGCGTCTTCTGGATAAGTACTCCAGACGCTCTGCCAACTGAGCCACCGAGGTATCCGCCTGATATGTTGAATTTTGCCTTCTTTATGTTACTTATGTCTTACGGCGACATAGCAACATCGATTGGACAATTCTGTCCAGCCCAGAATACTCCCTTTACAGCGAGTAGATTCCGGATGATATTGCATTACCTTTATATTTATGTATTTTTTAGCATATTTCAAGCTAAGATTTTTAATTTTTATTAAGAAAGAAAAATTCAACTTCAGGCGGGACTCGAACCCGCTTTCTTATCCGTGTATTTATCTTACCCGTGTATTTATCTTGCTTATAGTCGTATATTTGAAATGAGGTGTTAGTTTGGCGTATCCAAAAATGAGTTTGATTGGTTGATTGAGTCGCTTTTGTTTTGTATGGTTTTCTTTGTCCAAAATGCACGACATTTATGAAAGAAAGCCATTCTGCACAAGAAGTTTTTGATAGAGGGATTAGGATGAGAGAAAGTGTCTATTGGGATATTGGGGGTTATGTTGATGGTACTTACGACTAGTATCCTCCCCTCGTTCTCTCGCAATCTCACCTGAAAGGCAATTAAGGAAATATTTACGCGAAAATGTTACTAATTGTATGTGAATTTAAGGCAGTAAAGCTGGCAAGTGTTTTTCAAACTAAAATTGTCTATGAAGCTCTCTTTTTTTAAATTTTGAAGTATTTTTTTATTTTTCAAATCATTAAAAAGTAGGTTCACAATTACATTGAATTTTTTTGAAATTTAAATAACTTCGATAATAAAGTATATTTTTTTTGTTAATATTCATGTTTTATTCTTAATAACAATTCTACAACAAAAGCAAAAAATATGTAGGTACCCACATAGCATTCACTTTAGAGTTGCCAATTTTGGACAATATTTTCAAAACAGAAGAAATACTAATTTGATTTCAACGATTACAGAAAACTAGATCAAAAGTTAACATTTAGGTTTGTCTGCCGGACTAGTTTATTGTCCATGAATTGGCAACTCTATTAATATTTATGGTAGGTATTTAATCATTCGGACAAATAAATGCAATGCCATGAGTATTTGCAATGCGCGGCAGAGGGTACAAACCACAAATGATACATCCGCTTTAGAGTTTACCAAGAAGCACAGATCGATGGAAAGAATTTAATCATCGTGGAACTTATTACTCATTGAAATAGTGAATGCAAAAGTAAAATAAAAACAGAATGATTTTCATTAGTGTACATTACAATTTAGTTAGTTGGGATTTTTTTGTGAAATTTAGTGTGAGGCTGTTAGTTAAGGTCTATCGTTCGCTGGAGCGATAGTGAGGTCGTGTAACTACAGTTCACCCGGGTACATGCGGAACAAGCGCATACCCCAGAGGCATCCCCGCCAGTTGTCAGTGCTCGCTATGAAATAATGCGTGACAAAGCAACTAGGTGCACGGTACCTTCCGGTAACCCAGGACGAAGCATATTGCCGGTCGAATGGTTTAGTGGGCCGATGATAAAAAAGAAAACAAAAAAAAAAACACTCGGCTCGGAGCCTGAGATGTACCTCGAACATGGACCTTCTTGGGCAACTCTGGCGGCGTGAAGGTGGGGGGAGGATGGTGATCATCTGCAAAACATCAGCACAAGTTCGCATTCCACTCCACTCAGTAAATACAGTTCCTACAGCACATCGCGATATAGTACAGCGTGTGGCCGGTCTGTCCATATTGACTCAGATCATTTCAATATTACAATCATCGGTTTCATCTTTGAATTTATTTTGAAAGCAATTGGCATTTAAATATTTGAAACATAAATTTAAATATAATAAATATTTTATTCTTTATGGTGTTAGACAAAAATTATTAGCACAATATTATAGCACACATGTTCTTAAAGCAGCTTCAAAGAAAGCTTAAGATGAAACCGATACACAATCAAATTACATATTAAAAATCAACATTTTAATCAAAACTACGGATTAGTTCTACGGTTAAAAAAACATACCTACCACCACACATGCAACAGACACAATAGCTACGAATACAAACGACACACAAAACAAAAGTATCTAACTATTAGACAAGCTCTACGTGCTAAATATTATGTTTCACATCTTGAATTAAATGGATTTAAAAGTCCTAGTTATTGGCTAATGCAAGGGATATGAGTATGAGAATATGGAGTGATCAGAATGGCGTTGAGCGTACTAAGAACTGATGGTTCAAATTAAATAAAATCGTAAATATTATAGGGATGTGATAACAGTAAGGCGAATATACCAAATCGTTCGGCAGAAATGGACGCAGCAGTTAGCCACTGCCTAAGTCCTCACGGTTCTATCGGGCGGGAGCATCTAAACGTTCCCTATGCAGGGGTATCAAAATCATCTTTTCCAATTCGAAAGCATAATAAAATTACAAATTAACTTCATTTAAAATCTATTACTTCACAACATCAATATCAGAGGGACTAAGTATATCGATGCAGTAAAATCAGGGAACAAAATACTCCTAGAAAAATATTCTGAGATATAATAATATAATATAACAACAACACCAAAATAAATAAACGACATCACATAATGTCTCTCGATGTTTTAAATATCGGCTAAAAGAGAGGCAAACATCTAACTGCTTTATAAATGCACATATAAAAACGTATAAGACAAGACAATTATAAACAGGACACGTTTGCTATTAGCGATTGGTGGCCGGGGGTCACCCGTCCCACATGTCGCTTAAAAACATCACATTGACATTTACATTGAACCTTATACACATTGTGGTTACGTACTTGCCCTGCCAACCATCTGGACGGCTCGTACGCCCTTCCTGAACGTAGCCACTGAACCGAGAAACATACGTTTAAGCGCAATTGTTATACAATCCATTTTAAACCTGTTTTAATCGTGGGTGTTATAGAAGATACGCAAATAAATAGTTCTTATGCAGACAGAGATGCAAAGCTGATAGATCTCTTTGAGTAGGAGGTAGTTGATGACGACGCATTATATGTCTGACCTCCGATTACTAAAGTCCAACCCAACCTGGAATCATTGGCAAGGATTAGAGAAATATTTGTGATTACGAGACTGCTCAGTTTGGGCTGGACAGTAAACGAGGTCGGTTTTCCTATTGGGGTTGCAGACGTGAACTGTGTTTTACTTTTATACTGTCTACCTAGGTCTGTCGTATACCAAGCGAGCTGTAGTTAATATATTGTGTCTTAGCCTAGCTGCACTATACTAGTTGCGTGTGTCGTTTTATCGTGTATTAGCATATATTGTAGCCCAGTTTCAATTCGTCCATAGCAATGGTTAGTTGATGCAAACAAACTATACGTGTGTAAGGTACGGTAATACGGTATATTTGTCATTTCGTTTCCGTACCGTCGAGACAAGCACGGTACGTATTAAGACTTTGTTTCACCATCCCAGTCTGCATCATCATCATTCCAACATCTGTAAAAATCCAAACACTGACAATACGAATGTACGCTCCTAACATTTATGATTTATTCTGTTATGAGTTTGGTAGAATCAAATTCTGGGCAGTGAAACTAGATGTTGTAGCGGTAGAATTTGATTCTGTCAAAAGCGTGGATGAATGTGATGGATAGTGACTGTATTTAGTTTCCTCCCTGTGTTAGTCACTGTCGTTAGCACAGACAAGCCGGAACTGTCGTCTAAAGTCTTTATCCTCCAAAGCTCACTCTCGATGCCAATTCTATCAGCTGGTTGTGATCCTCATTCCTTTTGCTCTGAGACATGCTTTCGTGGATTCACATTCATGTATATATTATCTAGGTGTTTGGGGCGTGATGACGGTGCACTGCAGTTTGCAATATTTAGTTCTACTTGTTTTAATATTTACATGCATTGTACTGTCTGTGCTGGGCTTTGAAGTGCATCATAGCAATTATTGTGGTCTGTTCTCGTTAGCTCGCACCGGACTGAGTGTCTTGATACAATTTTGACAAGTGACTACAGTGTAGCATATACAGTTCCTGATTGGGCATGTGAATGTTAAGCGGTATTGTATGATGCACTAAATCCTCTCAATTGATACAGAAATAGAGCGAGTAATATCTCAAAAGGCAGAAAAATGGTGAAGTGTCGGAGTGCTTCATCTTGTGGCGGAATCCATTCAAGAGCGAGCGGACATACACAATGATCGCTAAATTATAGGGTGTGAACGAGCACGGGTCAAGATAATGCCTTGCAGCCGATCCAGTCAGTGAGGTACGGACGCAACACCACTAAAGCAACTCAACAAAATTATAGACACGAAAAATAAATATCGGAAAACGTCAATTTGTGAGGTTAGGTGTGGTGCAAGTTACCTATGTCGGCTCCAACCTTCCGCTGGTGCGCGGTCACTAAAAGTTTAGCCGAACAATATTCATTAATGTCTCACAAATAGAAAGAAAACAGTGTGAGGACGAGCGAGTCTGTGTCGACGTGGCCGCCAGGGGGCCTGCCTACGTGTACTGTGAACATCTTGTACTGAGACATGTGTAAGTGACACACATATTACGGGACAGTTCATTACAACATTTAAATAATTCCAGAAAGAATGTCACAGAATAATATCAAGTTAAGAAGTTATCTTAAAGTAGGTAAATATTGTATGTAAGTAGAGATTTCTGTACAGATTGTCTCGCTGGGTTCGATAATGTATTTTAATGATAGCAATACAGTGATCTTACAGTTTTTGCATTTGCACTTCTTGATGAGCGTTTCGTCTTTGATGTCCTCGTGGCAGGCCTTGCAATAATACCAAGCTCTGGAATGATAACATTTGTAGTAATTACTAAGGAGACAACTACGAGACTAGAAGAGAGTGGTAAGCTCTGGTTTAAACCTCCAGGAAGATATGATTACTTTAAAAGAATATATAGAAAAGCCTTGCGCCGTTCCGGCCCCAGCGTAATAGTAGATTAGAAGCTTCTAATGTTTTGAATAGATGTGTGGACCTACCTTTTAACCTCATCAGCGGACTGTGCTATAAAGAAACCCTGTGTGTTGGCGTGTATCTTGGCGCTGCGGGGGTTGATGGAGATCTTGCTGTCGGCACCCTCCTCTCCCTTGATTTCGATCGCAAGCAGCAGCAGCTTTAGCTTCGTGAAGCATAACCTGGAAGACATTGAGATGATGTACCAGCCGACCCTGAAGTTTTATCATATATAATAAAAGATGTTTGAATAAAATGAATAATGTTGAATCATAATGACCAAATTCAAATTGTTCGTCAAAGGAATTGAGTGTGGTAAATGATTCATAAACAATTGCTGTTAAGGTTAAAATTTTAATTGCATTGGTTGTATTGGAATGTTTAAAAAACAAATGTCTAAAATTCTGTCAATAAAATCCCTTTTGGACCATTATATTATCAGGCGTTGGGTTCCAATAATTAAGGAAACAAGGTACAATCGATGTACGTATTTATGGAAAATTAGAAAGTTTGAATCCATGTACAGTTAATGACAATAAGATCATCTATTTGTTTGGCTAACACTTCAAGAATACAGGCATGATGGTATGTTTATGTTCATGGTATAATAAAAACTTATTCTAAAGTAATATTTGGATAACTACACACTTTGGATGCGTTTTGGTACGATTTTGTGTCGTACCAACTGGTGGCGCAGAAATGATCGCACGACTATTATTCGTACGTATTCGAATCCGTGCGTATTCGTACGAAATGCATCGAAAATGTGGGTGGCCTTACCGTTCCATCTAACAATTCTTACACGTACATATAAGCTATCATGCTTATTCATGCATTTTTCAATCATAATTTTAAAAAGATAGTATAGCTGATACAATAAACAACATAGAAAGCGATAGTAGTTGGAAGCTGAAGCCCCAAACCAAGACTGAAGATGATAGTTTTAATAAGGATTTGTTAGTAGAAAGATGTGCAACAAAGCCCAAAAATGTGATATGATAATGATTTTCGATCGATGACGTAATCTGTACAATCTCTCCTCTTTCTACTGCACTGAAGTAATTTCATTCCAATACGAGTTTCATAAACTAAGAGTTTATTAATGAATGTGTATGTGGAATAAATTAATGAAAAATTTTGATACTGTGCCGACACTAGATGACTGTAACTACTTAAGACTCTGTCTAAATACATACCACTAGTCCTCTAATATATTACCCATTCAACATGCACAATCTAGTCTGGAAAATTAGAAAGACGTTTTAGTTCTAAACATATCCAGCCTACGGTGACTAGGTTATCTGTTAACGGTGCACACTCATGTAGCTAGGGTTAGCAAGTCGGCACACAGTGTCTACGGTGCGGTGCAGGTGGCCCAAGGATCGAGGGGAGTCTTACTCGCTCGCCTGTGGGAAGCTCATTCCCGTGAAGGATGTCGACAGTGTTTCGGTGTACATCTCGCAGCCAGTACCCTGCAGGTAATCGTTCTGCCAAGCTTGTGTGTCGGGGGACTGCAATCAACCAATAGGAGACGCTAAAGCTCGTGCCATGTTAGTCATAGCCACCTCGCAGGGCTGTCGCGCGTGGCACGGCCCATACTCCTCGACGCTCACCGGCTATATTATACAACTATTCACAATTAGTACATCATGTCCCTATATTAATTATGTTACCGCCTAAAGAGTTATTCAGTGCAGTACCTATGAAAATGAAATCCAAAAAATAAAAACATTGATATTCAAAATCACAGACGGTAAGCTCGCAAACAAAGTAAAAATAAAACATTAAAATGATAAGCTATGCATTTCGTAGTTAGTATTGATTGTCCTGTAATCACGGTATGGTATGCTCAAACACTTGTACAGTATTAAAAGGTTTGGTGTGTGACATTGTCTCTGGTCACGTTATGGAAAGCGTCTCGTTCCTTGCCCACTTACTCTGCAGCCTGTTTGAACGGCATCCCGATAAATGTTGAGCTTAGTGTCTCGGTGTACATCTCCATGCCGGTACCTCGCATGTAGTCATTAGTCCATATAGCCATTTCTTGTGACTGTGGAAATGCCGCATAGTAATGTTAGAACTGGTACGTTCAGAGAGCGACAAGCGTCACCACTCGACGGTCGGGGGTCGGTCTCTGAGAGTACGTTGGGGACATAGAATAGTAAATACTAAAAGGCAAGGCTGACCGTCTTGAAGCTCCGCATGGCGAAGAGGTTGGCCATCATGGTTGAGAAGCCGGGGGCGAGGCAGCTCTGCGCGATGAAGCCCAGCTTGAGCTCCGCCAAGCAGATGACGTCATCGCCCTGCTTCCAGTCCCACGATGGAATGTTTAGGAGATAGGCCTGTAATAATAAAGCATGAATATTACATGTACTGTACCATCATAGTACCTAAAATGTATGTACCTAGTATAGAGATAGTACTTCTAACATCAGTATTGTAGTTAAAGCCAGTCAAATATTCGTCTCCATATCGGGTACACTGATGATGAGCAAATTCAGGATGTCATCCGCGAGGATTTTGAATCTCACCTTATTATGATACTGCATCAGCTGAATAATGACCCTGATGTCGTCGGAGTAGTTCTTGATAGAGATAACCCTCATTATGTTGGCAGCGTCTTCTGCGTCGGGGTCCTGGCAATACTTGTTGGCTAGCACCAGACAGGCGTCCGCTTCATGAACCTACATATTCAGCACGGTATTCAAGTTTTTGGACAATGAGCGTGTGTCATATAGATGGCAGGGAACAGGCCGCAAGAGAAGTAGCGAAGTTTGTGTTGTAGTTTTTACATTTCTTTCTATTTATACAAAAAAAGCAAGGAAATTTGAACAATAAGGTAGATAACATACGGTTTAGTTTGGCAAAGATACTCTTGCCCTTATCTTGATTGATGGAAATCACACACTAGGTTTAAGAGCATGCAATTCAGGTATCAATTCAGCTTTTAGCTGATTAATATTTACAAAAGATTTTTTTGGCGCCAGAGAGTAGCCCAACATGTTAGCTTTTGTTTGTAAGACTTGATAGGCAAAAAGAAAGTTGGACAGTATGTTAAACAAACTCCGCTATCCCTCTACTTCATCGTCCCTATAGTCTATATAACACACTTACCGCATTCGTAATAAGCTTTGGCAAGGGGAATAGTGAAATCAAACTTTATATCAGGTTTTAAATATAACAAGACAGAAATCTGGGCTCAGTTTGGATTGTTCGGAAGGAACACAAACATTTATGATAAATTTTTGGGGAATCTTATTTGCGTAAAGCAATTAAAACATTCATTGGGATTACAACACTTACCAACCAAACGTGAACACACTAAGTTATTGGAAAAGTTATTTTTAACACATCTATTGTTAGGAGGAAAGACAGAGATAAGTTAATAGAGTTCAAACCATTTATTACTTAATTATGTTACGTTCTATTACAAGCGGAGGTTTACGAAAGCGTGAAACTGCGCATGCAAAACTGGCGGAAAACATAAAAATGGACACCACTTTGTATTATAAAACAAGTTTAATCTCAAATTTTGTTCTTTAGGTATTTTTTTTGAATATAAGTATTAATGTGGTATTCATTTTAGAAGAAGCAGGTGGGGTTAAAAGAAGAAGATACCATGCAGACAAGCGCTGTTATTCAACAAGCCATGCCATACACAAAAATATCGACAATCGATAACTGTACTCGATACTACATATAAAATGTTAATTTTGAAATGGTAACCCTTTCTTCGGCAGCCATTAATGCCAATATTGCCATCGGAACGTACAGAAAATCGATATCGAAGTGACAAACGGGCCAGCATTGCAACAACACCCAATCAGACACATGGTGGGCGGGAGCGCGGCCACAACACTCAGTAGCGACAGGCAGGCAGCGTCAGTCACGACGGAAGGGAACCGAACACCGCGCCAACAACGACTCGCGACAGGTAAGTACGAGCCGAGCTACTCTAGACAATATGGTTACATCGTCAAACCGACACCACGCCCATTTTGATTTGTTCTTGTGTGTGCATTGCTACTTACTTTCACCCTCTGTAGGTCGATTGGATTCATAATGGTGCCTTGAAAGAATTCCACAGTGGTAAAGTGTCTCTTGAACAGGCCTTCGAGCTCCAGGTCGGGCGGTTTCCTGTCATGAACGCTCAGTTAACACCGCTGGCCATGGTTACCGGACAGTCCGCCTGGCGAGGCCTTACCATGCAACTCTATGTACCAAAATACGCAGTCGTGTGGTGGTGCGGGGTCGCCGCCGCCAGCGACAAGGCGACTCCGCAGCACCGTGAGAAGCAATGATTGCATCAAAATAATCACAAGATAAAGTTACCAAAGTGAACAATACCTACTGTGACTATGGAACAGCGTCTTTACAGAAGAAAAGATCTGTTGTATGCAAATATAAATAAATAAAAAAAAGTACTGATTCACGTAGACGCGTCAATGATTATAACGGCCGTGCGGTAATCTAATGCCTGTTCTATGGTTGTATTCTAACCTTGACTCGTTCAAGGTCGACGGCATTCATCATTGTACCCTGAAAAAACTCGACGGTGGTGTAGTGACGCTTGAGGAGACCTTCCAGCTCAAGGTCGGGCTCTTTTCTGAAAGCGTCGTCGGACCACACATGACACACCACCCTCGATTCTGTCGCAAGCTAAGTCTGTGACGTCACACTGTGATGCGTGACTTGCCATTCTTCAGTGTAAACTTATCACCAGCGAGTTTCGCAACCCATTCAGTAGTTTTATTTATTTACTTGTTATTTATATTGAGTAACACAATATGTATTCAGATATTTATATTCATTCTGAGCACATAATATACCTTATTAATAATAATATAACTGTTTAAAAATATAAGGTAGTAACTATTTCTGATGTTGCGCTGTACGGTGAAGAAATTAAATGATTTTTGTTTCAAAGTGGTACTGCTTACTTTGAAAATTTATTTGTTATTACATAAGTTCATATAATTATGTAATCTGTTGCTTTCATTCTTGTTACACGCCTTTAAAGTTGATGACTTGAAGGACTTAAGTTTGAGAAGATTCGTCTCAAATTTTGGGATAGGGTAGTTGACTAGTAAACGATATGAACATCTAAAAAAAATCCTTAGAGAAATTTGGAGTAAATTTAACATTACTAAACTATGACGTCAATGTTCAGCAATTCTATCTGTGTTCACTAATTTTGTGAACTTTGTGTTGGTCAGAATCTACCAGTTGAGTAAAACAAAATGGAATTATTTTGTACTTTTACTGTTAGGTAAAAAGTGTGCGTACATTTGTCTGGGAATACTACTTGATATACTTATATGTTAAAAATTAGTCAACTTCCCTATACTCGCACACAAAATATCATGTTAATGTCAATTAAAAATAAAATGGAATGTAATTCAGTTTGGGACACTCGAGAATCAATTGTTAGGACAATTTTGAATGGAATTTGGTATTAAAAATAAAGTTCTTAGTATAGTAACATACCTGTGTAAAAAAACAACCTCGACGTCTACATCCTCTCTGTCCTCATGTAGGAAGTCTTTTAAAAAATGGCTCACTGATTCGTAAGTTATGTGTCCACATACAACTATATGCCTGAAAACGCACAAATTTATTATAACACCAAATAACTCAGCTCGACGCAAGGTGCATCTACCAAAATTAATTGCATTTTGTAAAACAAAGAAAGAAGCCTTCAAAGCGAAATCTCAGAAACTCCAAGCTTTATTAAGTCAGAAAGAACTTATTGGAAATGCAAAATTGTCATTGATTTTAAGCTTCGTGTTGTTAAAAGTTTGGAAAAAAATTACATTGGCTTGATTTTTTAAAGAAGCAAATTTTCAAAAAGCTCATCTTAATAGTAGTAAGGAAAAGACAGAAGTAACAGCAATTTGAAGTTTTATTTAACACCTGGGACCAAATGAAAGTAATTGGTAATAAAAAATTTAAATGAATAGGTCACGACAGGGTTAAACAAAACAATAAGTGATAGAAGCGTGAAGAAAATGCTACACTTATGTCAACCGACGCCATTGTTTTTTTAGCCAATCGTAAACTCACATTTTAAACAACCAAACTACTGGAAATCGTAGTGAAAATTTAAAATTTATTTCCATAAAACAACGGCGTGGTTTGCAAAATATAACGTTCATTATTAAACTATACGCTCATTAGTTTGTGGCATGTAATAGACAAAAAAATATTAAAATAAATTATTATCATAAAAGTCACAAAAAAAGTTATAATTTTCAAATTACAGCCACAAATAAATGAACATTTTTTCTAGAAAGCTCAGTTTCGTTCAGGATTTGTGTAACTCTACCACACTAAAAGAAATAAAAAAAAAAAAAAAATGACACGACGACGACGACTATGGACAGGGGGTCAAATGGGGTCACTAGCAGGACATAGTTATGTAGTATTGTTTTGGGAGGGCATACAACAATAAATATACATAGCATACATTGCATGAAGTAGTACATTTGTAGTGTCATGATTAGGGAAACTAGATGTAACACTGACAATTAAGTGGTCTTACAAGCTGTTTGACTGTGTTTAAATACTTGGGAAATACTATAAAGTGATAGTCAAACAATTAGAAAACATAACAGATAGATATGTAGAAAAAGTTGAAATAGAATTACAGTATGTGGAGCAGATATTTTAAACCACAAATTTAAATAAATTGCGTTTGCGAAACCACGAAAAAGTCAGCGTGTGAATTTTTTATCTAGACACAGCAAAATTATGTATAGAGTGTTATATTTATGTATATATGTATACAGTTAAATCTGTATCGGGATTTTGACATAAGTTGTAATATATGTGATTTTAATTTTGAAAATAATTTTGTGATTAAGGCGCGTGTTTCTCTAATATCATAAAGGTAACTGCTTATTATAGGCTATACGCTATTTACGCTTTTTTACTGTGCTTAAATAAAAATAATAAACAGTAAAAGCTTGCGTCTCAGTACAGTTTCTGTATTTGGAGTAAATTGAATCATTTGGACAATATATAATATATGTACGTATAATAATAATTATTATTAGAATTTAATGTATTTATGTCTCGAATTTAGAGTCGTAATTCTTAATAAGTTCACATCGACGTATGTGGACACTTTGTTTGTTGAAATGTGACAGTCGACAGTGCGTATAATGATAGACGTTAGTGTTATTAAAACAAAATCAAATCAAGGAGGTTTTAGAAAAAGAAAATCATTACAGAGCAGTCAAGAAGAGAATTTAGTCAACCAAACAATGCGAACAGCTCATATCTACAGTCATGCATAAACTATTATTCATCTAAGGTGTGGCAAAGGATCTGATTTCATTTTTATTCATATAAACAATTAAATCTGTCTACCTTGTATCTTTAATACGATCCATAAATATTGCAAACAATTTCCAAAATTAATCAAAAATTTCATATAAAATGATTCGTGTATCGTTGCTAGGATGATGTCAATCATGTCAAATGATATGTTCATAAAAAACTAAACTAATTTTGCGTTAAAAATGTCCTCAATGCACACAGCCTTGCCACGCTCTATGAATATATTTACGAAAATACATTACACTAAAATAACCGAGGGGGTCGATTCAAAATTACATTACAGATCATAAAACATTAAGAGGGTCAACATTAAGAGTACAAGTACAATAACAGTAAGTCGTGCAGGCAGGAGTACAGTCGGAGCGGAGCGGACGGCGCGGGGAGGGGGGAGGGGCAGGGTGGTGCGCGCGCATCAACAGCGCCCCCGGGGCTGCCGCCCACAGTGAGGAGCTGTCGACGCCTCGCTTCGCAACGCACACCAGAACTCCAACAACGCACTACGGTACGGTACCACTCAACATTTAACTCTTCGTAACTAAGCTTTACGTTAACATTCCTTTACTTTACGTACGTATACTAACAGAACATAATCATGATACCTATAATGACGAGCGATAACACTAGCCACTATCTGCTGTTCACTATTCAACTGAACTCAAATCAATTCAAAGGTAATTTACAATCAATATCGACTCATAAAAACAAAGACAACTCGCGGGACTTGCGTCCCGCCAAGATAAGTGAGAACACAGAAGCGTGCTAAGAGAGGAAAAGGAAGAATAGATGTCACAACACGGAACACATTCAACGGAACGGAGTGAAGACAGCGGCTCACCTGCGTCCCCGCTCATTCTTGAGGGTGCCGCCATACTTGGGTCTAGTGCCGATTAAGTCAATTATCTCTGGGATACAACTGGCAAATATCGCCTAAACGCCGACAGACAAAACAAGACGTTCACATACATTCGACCGAGAGCGGGGGGCGAGTCGCCGGCGCGCGGCCTCGCGGCGGGAGCGCGGCGGCGACTCGCCCGCGCGCGCCTGTGTGCGACCGGGCGGCGAGGTGCGGGCGGCGCGGGCCGGCGCGGGCGCGGGCGCGCGGCGGCGCGGCACTGGCTGTGTGTCGCGGGACTGTGCCGGAGCTAGCGCTACAGCGTGGCGACAGGCATCGTGTGCAAGCGAACAAACCAAACACTACTTCATCGACAGCATTACAAAACTTTACATCGGCTCTCTCCAGATCTAGTCTCGTTAGAAAGGATTAAAAAGCTCAACGGTATCTCGAGTAAAATTTACGAAAAAAGGCATGTAGTAGTGCGTCGGTCGACCGCGCGCCTGTCTCTCTAGTTCGGGGAGAGGGGCGCGGCCGCCGGGAGCTAACTCTTCGAGCATGCGCCACGGCACCGAGAGACCGATTCTAGTGAAGGATTAATAAATTTCATTAGCAAACTCCGCATTCAATCAACCAAGATCGAAACCGTGAGAGGTAGGAAGGCAGGAAGCCGCGTGGAGCGGGGGCGTGAGAGCAGGGTACCTGCGGCGGACGTCCTTGTTGTACCGGCCGCCGTATTTGTTCCGCTGCGCCGCCAGCTCCGTGATCTCGGGGATCCAGCTGGCGAACACAGCCTACGATACACAGCAACACCGTGAGGTGAGTGGCCGCGCCCCCGGCCCGCCCCCGCGCGCCCGCCCCGCCCCGCCCCGCCCGCCCGGCCCGCGAACCCTCGCGCACGAGGCTGTGTGCGATGAGTGTCGTCTGTCTGCGTGGTGGCTGTGGCTGTGTGTGGGTGTGCGGGACTTGGGTGCCGTGCCGAGCTACGCTAGCGGCGGGAGCCGTGACGGGACTCGTGACCGGGTGCATGCAAAGCCTAAGGATACATACGCTAACTAATCGATGAACAGAACTTAAAAAGAAATCGGTTCGACCGGTACCTAATCTAAAAACGGTGAGCATTCGGTATAGACGCTTGGTAGAGCGCGAGCACGGGCGGGCCGGGTCGGCGGGCCGCGCGGCGCCGCTCGCCCCGGCGGGACGCGCGAGCGGGTCACGCCAGGGCAACGCGCCGCCCGCCGCCCGCCGACAGGCCCGCGCGTGAACACGAGTAGATGACACAATACATCTGACGGCACTGAGCAAGCTTTCTTATAAGGTGATGATTCCACGTGGTCCCCGAGAGCTCGGGCGATTCATTCCGAGCGCCGTGCGTCGCGAGATGAATCGCCTTCACTTCCGACGATCACTTTATATTATCAAACGGATACCTTTTTCCATGTTCACGCTTCAGCTCGCCACTGTACTTGGACCTACTTCCTACCAGCTCTATAATTTCGGGAATGCTACTAGCGAACATTGCCTGCAACAGACCACGGTGTCGATCGAACATGGAGTCCGGGCGCACGCGGACACCATCGAGTGGTGCACGACAATGTCCACCTCGAGATCGGTATTCTCTCTATGGTGACGCTGAGTCGTAAAGTGTAGCCGGTAGCGGAGCGAAATAAAAATAAAAGGAAGTAGTGTGTGTCTACCGGTGATGTGAGCAACTGAACACAGCCAGGCGTGGTGCGGCATGCATCGCGAGGTGGGAGGGGTGGGACGCGGCACCGGGTCGCCGAGGCGGCGGGCGCCACTTGACGCGCAACATAACGCGCAACACGCGCGGCTCGCCTAGCGCGCAACGTATCTCGTTCGGACCAGTCCCCAGTACACTCCGTACTCTAAGCGCGGCGAGACAGATCCTCCGGCGGCACGTTCGCGGTGAGTATCACGTAACAAAGCAAAAGAAAAAACAAAATACACCCATGCAGCCGCTCGAAGAAAAGCGTATTAAAATTTAGTAGTCGGCGATAGTCGAAAGATAGTCCTTCGAAGCCGGGAAGTTAGAAGATGGCACATCGAGGGCGGTGAGGCGGCCGCCCGGGCGGGGCGCCGCTCGGCGTCTCGCGAGCCTCATCGTTAACTGTCATGCTGTCTACACATGGTGCACTAGTCAGGCTTACAATCATTCAACGAGCTGTGCGATAAACCACTTGTCAAGCAAGTCCCATGTGAACTATATCGTAACCTTTACTCTGCAAATGTTTGTTATATTTCCTTTTGCTTTGTTATTCATTTAATTCTCATACAAGGAACCGCAAGCTTGTCGTAACGACTTAGTAACCGAACATTATTACAACTCTACTATAGTCATTTTGAGATTACTGATTGACTAGCAAAATCTGTGGGACTCGAATGCCATTATGGAAAAGAAAAGAAGAGACTTGCGTCTCCTTGCAAAGATATGTCTGACATTTGACTATAGATTTCATTTCATTTTAAATATTTTATTGATAGAGTTATAGATATAGAAGTGATTGAAAGTGAAACTTACCAAGCCGACGAGGAGAAAAAAAACCAAAAATGTTCTTCCAAGTACTGTGTGACAGAACACGTCACCGTACCCTACGGTGGACATGGTAACTATGAGGAAGTACACACATGTCCAGTACGACAGCTTCTGCGCATTCTCAAACTCTAATGGATCACCAGAGTTTTCCAGCTGAAACATATATATTGAGAAAATAAGGATCTAGACTAAAAATACGCAGTGTTGAACTACCGAAAGTTTAATAAATAAATAATATGAATTGATTTTTTGCAGTTTTCATTGGGTCAAATTTATTAGAAAGTTAGTTATCTGTTGTAATTTTACATTAATTTAAATTTTTCATTAAGACCTCATAATACATACCAATGGATCAAATTATCTTCCTTAAAAATCTCCTAATCCGTTCATGACTCATATACACACAAAATAAATACGGTAGGTATAACACTTACCAAATGAATGATGCCGGCAGCGGTCAACCACACCGATATAAATATAGAAACTAATTGCGCCAACCGAATTGAGCTCGATGTTTTTAATATATTGAGGTATTGCAAAATATCAGGCACGGTCATTAAGCGTAGAGCTCGGAGAAATCTCAGCCCTGGAAAACAAAATAGTATTTACTACACGTTGAAAAGATTATGCTAACAAAGTAGGTTTTATTTTATATCACAGGTTTCTTTATTATAGTGTCGATGTGTGTTTGTTTTATTTGAGGCAATCGATCGTATTATGGCACTGGGTAGACCACAACACACGTTAGTTAACGAATTAGTAACTGGACTTTTTTGATTAATTATTATTATTGACTTTTATTAACTTTTATTTAAACGATGTGCCGACGATTGCACACATCAAGACTAAAGGAAAAATATGCGGTTAGTGGATTTATTTCTTTAACGTCTATCATTAAACAAATTAAAGAAATTAACGTTTTTCAAAATAATTAACCTAACAAAAAGGAAACAAAGTTTTTTGACATGTCATGTCGCGTGTGACTATTAACACGGTAGTCTACGCCAATAATAATATAAATTTAATTCAAGCGTTGTGTTCGTTCGAGTAACTGAAAATGTGACTCAAACGAACTAGTCGTTTATGCTAAAGTTGCGCGTGTGCGTTCAGCTTTACTTTTAATTAATATATTGGGAACATTTTCTTTTGACTGTTTCCTTCTATTAAAATATATAAACGTACGGTGATAGATGTACAACTATCCCAATACATTAGTGCTATTTTTTGTGTTATACATAGTAATTTTTTTATGGTTTAGTTATTTAATGATACAGTTGTAATGGTATTTTAAATTTAGATGATAGAATATTCTGTTTGGTGTGTGTACAATACACACCAAAAATACAACAATAACGGATTATACAGAAAGTATAAAGTACAATTGTCGGTCTTATCACTAAATGCAATTTCTTCCAGATAACCATTGTGTGGACAAGATTTGAGAGAAGGGAAAAACGAGTACTTGGCGGTGTACATAGCAAATATATGCTTTAACATACACTAAATGTAATTATTTTAATTTAATTGAATACAATATACACTCACCTATCCACGTTCTATCCAGGTATATCGATACAAAGGATGGGGGTATCGTGAAATAATCTACAAATGAATACATCTCGAGCATGAACCATAGTTTGTCACTAGCTGCTATAAACTGAAACAGAAATAAACACACACAATATACAATACACATTTTAAAATTTCACATTAATAACATCGAACGAACACACATAATTTAAACGTTTCCTCACACTAGGAAATTTATCACATATAGTGGGTGCTCTAACATACACAAATTCCACATGCAAAACCAATTACAAATCAGTCAACAAATATCTGTGGGCTATACAAATATCCGAGCGAAAATTGGACGTAACAAAGATCATTTCCAGAATGTTCTATGTGGTTTTCCATGACCCTCGTTACTGCTAGCTGTACTCTCCTGGTGCAAGGCACTACGGAGCTCTGCTGTATTGAAGGCAGTAACTTCTCGTCTCCCCATCAGGCTAGAAGGCTACTGGTTCCAAAATCCATTTAATCAGCCTAGTTGGACGCTAATGGACAATGACTATCAGGTCACAAGTGATACATAGAACCTTCCCTCAGAAGACTGAAGATTTTAACACTGTTCAATTTGAATATGGGAAGTACCACTGTTACTGTATAAATAACTCTATAAATCTGTCAATAAAATTTAGAATTGTATGAACAGATCTTTATAAATAAACTGATTGGAATTTAAGAAGTTTATAAATAAAACTAGTTTGGCTGTCTTAAATACAATATGTATCTTAATATTTTTGCAATTGTATTTATACCACAATTATTTAATTTTAATTGTCTTGTTGTTTTTATTCAAACACATAATATATTAAATTATAGTTTTAGAATAAATGTATATACTGATATATTTTGATACTTTTTACAGATATTATAAAAAAATCGCGAAGCCTACAGGCGCTTGTTGTTGCTATTACGAATTACAATTACTATATCTTTGGCTGATTTAATCCCAAATAACATGTATGAGTATTATAATTTATGTATACAATAGAGTAGCACCTGGCCATGCCATCACAGCACGCATACATCAGCCATCGCTCAACCATTACTGAAGGGGCTCAATCACCCGACACGTCGTTTGTATAGAAAAAACCATTTTTATAAAGGTTTTACATATTTTTGGTTAAGATCCTGTTATTATTTAATAGTTTGCAATTACATGATCGTGTTTTTTTATAATAGAAATAAATAAAAAATCAACTTACTCGTATAAAAAAGTAGACCATAAAAAATATGTTAAAGGCAAGGTCGATTTGCTGAGTAATATTGTCGCTCCATTTCTGACATCGCTCAACCTCTTCACTGAAAACAAACGGCGGGTATGTACCTCAGGCTCAACTACACGACAACCACAACAATTACGTACAGGTTCACTTTAAGCCATTTCTCTAAATATCTCAGCTGACAAATAAATACAAGCTACATATAATACTATATTCAGCAAACAGTTTCGACCACATCTATTATGAGTGTTGACTCACGTATTCCTTGAATTCAGCATTATTAAGATTAGTTCGTTATTAATATGTTAGCGATGCAGTTTATTTAACTAATGTTAGGAATGTTTGTTACCTGGACGCGTCAATGAAGTAGATGATCAGCGATGCTATACTCAGGATAAACACCAACACTACCTGGAATGGAAAATGTTTCCGGTTAATATACACATGGATAAAGATAGAAAAATTCGTTAAAAGTTTACATGTTCATGTGGGGCAGTTTTAAAAACATTCTGATTATATTTTACAAAGAAATGCATATTTATTTTTAGAAAAAGTTTAAGTAAAAAAAGAAAAAAGTATAAATGTCGGGAATATTAAACCCTGCAATTGAAAAAGGGCCGCGTAGCGCTACGAAAACGAAGGCTACGGAGGCGTAGCGCTGTGAGCGGTGTAGTTAATTTTTTATTATTTACTTAAAAATAACATTTTAATAAGAGAATAAAACGTAATTTTATTCATATAATTCAGGTATCATTTAGCTACGAGTTATAACAATGTCACTTGCAGGAGAGCCGCGTAGCGCTACGAATAAGTAGGCTACGTTGGCGTAGCACTAGAAGCATAGTCGAATAGAAAACTCAACGTTTCAGTAGTTATCATCATCAACCCATTAACGTCCCACTGCTGGGCACGGGTCTCCTCTCATATGAGAGGGATAAGGCTATAGTCCACCACGCTAGCCTACTGCGGGTTGGCAGACTTCACATGCCATCAAGACAAATCTCTCAAGCATGCAGGTTTCCTCACGATGTTTTCCTTCACCGTTTGAGCATGTGATAAATACGCACATAACTTCCGAAAAGTCAGTGGTGCGTGCCTTGGGTTCGAACTCGAGACCTTTGACGTCTCAGTCCACTGGTCACACCGCTAGGCTACCACAGCTGCTTTTCAGTAGTTATATTCATTCTATATCACTCATTTTGTTTTATCCTCTACCTTTTTGATTTCAGGTTATTCATTAAATCATTTTTTCATGCATCAATAAACATTAAATTAAATAATTAATTGCTGTCCCTATATTTATTAATCTTAATAATGTAAACATTATTAATAACTGTACTAAATATAATAAATATATAATTACAACACCAATTTTATACTTAAAAGATAATAAACATGTGAACACATTCACTATTTAATAAAAGGGGAATTCAGTGATTGGATTGGTTGAATAACCTGTCAAATGTCTAGCCATCTGGACGAATGGAAATCAATTTGCGTTATGAAAGACTTTGATGGATGACTCATCAGCGAAGTAAGGCGATGTGGACCCGCCTCCCTATCAGTAACAAAATATGGGCTTGTGATTGATCAGCTTCCCGATATTGATTTTGAAACATACTCTATTATCATTACGTAAGACGGCATCCGAATACCTATTCGTAATGTAATTTTTTTTCAAATCATTTTACGAGAGTCCTGCGATTTTATTACTAACCGTAATAATATCGCAGAACTCTCGTAAAATGGTTACGTAGTACACGTAATACAATGTGGGAATATATTCGTATTTGTACCTACACATAATAACGTGCAATTAAAATGAATCAAAAGTAAAAATAAAACACAAAAAACATAAATATATAAAATACGAAAACAGTAAAAGATTTAAACAAAATACAAGTCACATAATTTAAATTAAACATTTTATTCGCCGTAAAGTGCAATAAAAGTTTAACTTCCTATTAATTTTAGTACTGTGGCAATTAATGACTGTCAGGCTACCGTAAAAGGTCATAAAACGCTTAATAAACTTAATTAATATGCTCGAAGTTTAGGTGAAGACATCAAACACATATACCATCACGCCTGTTATCCCCGAAGGGTTAGGCAGAGATGTACTAATATACGCCCACATTTCGCCGGTATGTTTTAGGTCCCATGTAAAAGGGGTATGAGTCAAAACTCTGAGCAGCTACTGAAAATTACATAACAACACTTGGCTCGAAATGGGAATCAAACGCAAAATCTGCTGTTCAGCTGTCGCACGAAGCAGTGTGGATGTCAAACAGTCCATAATTGTTTATCTTGTGTTCGTTTATGAATACTTATGTATGTACCGTTGCGATTAGGACCATAAAGTAGAGTTAGGTGGGATGAGCACATATATTAGTATTCTGATGAATAGGTTCTGACTAAACAGATCCAAAGGCATATTGGTGATATCATTCTGATGTCCTATGATGTCATTATAATTGTTTATAAGGGTCAAATTGCCTACAAACTACACTCGGCCACTCCCGGTGGCATTGAAGTGATCATATATTTACTGAACACTAGTTACTCATTAATTAGTTTGAACAAGCGTATGAAGCTTAATTACAGTAAAAGAGATTGTAAAACCAGCATTAAAAAGTCACTCGATTCCCTTTTTGAGGAATCGTCAAAATATCTACACAGGCATATAACTTGTGTTGTAGATAGATATATTTTGCATCTATATACGTAATAAATAAACACATAGGCTTGTGCTAAAATAAAAAATATACACCTGAAAAACTGTATAGGTTTGTGTAAGGCTTAACAAAAAAAAACATATTGAGTACCGTTAAATTCTAGTTTAGGAACTGTTTTTTTATTTAACTGTCTTTTTCGCGTTTGATACTTGAAAGGGTAAGTAAGAAACACTTCACTACGGGGTGCCACCAATGTAGTTTCTGCTTAACCTCATACAAAGAAGCAGTGTGACTACACACACATGTTTGTATGTATAAAATTATGAACATCAGTCTTCTGCTAATACATTTTTCATGCCAAGTAACTCCGTTCTACAGTGTAAGGGAAAAAACCGTCACACAGTCGCACGAAACGTGATACGGGTGCAAACGAACTCCTCCTTTTAGATAAATCATGCTGTTTTAGCATAGGCATAACTTCCGACTTACATACTGTTTTGTCACGCAGAGTATTGTAAAAGAGTCATGTAATGTTTTTGTTACTGTCATATTACAGGTTCCATTACAAATGCTAATATAATTTGTGTGTTTTTACTTCATCGGTTTTGTAAGTGCGGTTGCGTAAAATTGATTCCCGGGTGTTACTAAGTAGTTCTTAATTTTTTGTAGTAAAATTGTATTTCTTCTTTATTTTTATAAATTACTGTTTTTTTGTGTAATTGAACAATACTTGAGACTATAATATACATACAAACACATTGTAGGATATAATTTATACATAGGTACTTGCATCATAATTTGTAAATCTTATCATATTCACAAGAAAAAAAACTCAACAAACAGTTAATATTAAAAAGAGCTGTCTTTCATTAACAGTAAAATCAAAAAGGATCTATGATCTTTTAGATAGATAGAGTATTCTTTATTGTACATAACCAAAAAAACAACGATATAAAATATACAGACCGTCATAAAGTACAATTGGCGGTCTTATCGCTACAAGCAATTTCTTCCAGACAACCATTGGATGGACTAGAGTTGAGAGAAGGGAAAATCGAGTAGTTGGCGATGTACGTAGTAAATATATGTTTTATCATTCACTAGATAATACACATTCATACATTTTTGCTAAACCATTATGAACATAAAATAAAATACTAATACTAACAATAGATCTTCAGAAACAAAAAGTTTATTAAACTTTGTCATCTGCAAAGTAAAGCGACTTTTAAAGAGGTTTGATAAATGTTCCCTTTAAATAGTTTTCACAATTACATCAAAGGTTTCAGTATAGAGGCGAAGTTTCAAATTGCATCAACTTGTCGCTTAAGCGGCCAGGCTTGGCAACTTGCCGATAACTTGGTAGTCGGAGAAACTACCGCCCGCCCGTTTGTGGGGTATTCAACCTCATTATAGGTTTTTCAAATTGATTCCTATCAGGAAATGTTTGAGAGCAACGATCTTTTTACTATGTTCAAACATAGGACAAATACATGGACATATATCTTCCATACATAAGTATGATAAAATTGTATCAGGTCAATCTCTGAATATTAAGAGATATTGAAGAAAACGCTTCATCTACGTAGAAAATTTGAGGGATTCTCTCGATTTCCCAAAGATCCACTCATCAGATCCTCAAACATTTTTTATGGGACCACGCGGAAAGCTTCAGCTTTCATATAAAAAAATATATTTAAAAATCGGTTCACCCAATCCACAGTTATGAGGTAAAAAACATAAAAAAAATCAAAAAAATACAGTCGAATTGATAACCTCCTCCTTTTGGAAGTCGGTTAAAAAACATAGGTGGTGATTAGAGCAAAATAACAACAGTTTAATACTATTCTATTCTTTTACTAATTAGTATTACAATTGTACAAAAAAAAGGAGACGATACGGAAATGTGATCGAGTTATGAATGTTATTAGATTACAAGGGGCGCGGGTGCACGCAGCAAGGTAATCCATTTAGTGGTCGATATCCAATTACTGGCACCGTGGACAGACAAGGGCGCCGCCTTGACTTGAGACAGTTATTGAGATTAAAACAAGGGAGCTAGCTACCGGCCTTCCTTGCGGCTCAAAGTTAAACGACCAGAAGGTTAATTTGGACAAAATATGAGCAAACTACAGAAAACTTTCATGACGGGCTATGTTGAAATTGTATAGACAAAAAACCGTACTAGCCTACTCTTGAATACCTTCATGGGGACGTCAAGACTGGTAAAATGGGTAGTAGTCTTATGAGGAGCCATATTGGCTGACATTGCACATTTCTAGGCGTCTAAGGCTATTTCTAATTTGTTTGAGTCTCTGTTTATTCTCTAGTGTTGTTCTTAGTCTTTAGTCCATATTTATTTAGTCTTCGTACTGTTTCTGCATGCCTATTATAAGGTTTCAAAAACTTACTCTATGATATCAACTACAGAGTACATTTGACATTGGCAGCTAGCGGGCTATGTATGTTATGGTAATAATAATAAATAAGTCCCCAGGAGTTTAAACTTGATAGGTAATAGTAAACATCGCGTCAAAGGCCCAACCCTTTTCTAAATGTAAATATGACTATTTTGAAATAAACTCATTTACTACGTTTTGGATCCTATACAATTGACGACCTCTGTGGTCTAGTGGTTCGAGTACCGGACTGCTGATTACGAGGTCGTGGGTTCGATTCTCACGGGACACAAATATTTATGTGATCAATATAAGTGTTTGTGTTCGTCTGGGTGTTTCCTATGTATTATAAGTATGTATTTACAAAAAAAAGTATATAAGTATTTATATCCATTGTCTAGTACCCATAGTACAAGCTCTGCTTAGTTTGGGACTAGATGGTGATGTGTAAAATGTCGCAAAATATTATTATTATTAATATACATGGGCCTGGACAGACCTTGACCCAGTACATTTATGATGTAAAGAATCCGAATAGAATGGTTTAAACGATATCGCGATAATATCTGTATTAAGTCAATTCAAATCAAATCAAAAGGTTTTTATTTCATATGAACTTTTTCAAGTATTAATAAAACGTTAAGACTCTAGTTGCACGTAGTTATATAGTTACGTAGTATGCTTTACTCAAGTAGTTTTCTTTCAATGTTATATTTCCCTAAAGTATAACTAATAAGAAGAAATAATAATACCTACTTACGCCATTCTGTAGTTTATTCCTACCCCCCATTCTTTCATGCGGAAGTGTATGTATGTACTTTAATTATACGTGGTTTCCATTATAATACTAAACTTCATAAATTCATATTTCTAATTTGTTGACACCGACCATGACCGCATTCAGTACGCAACATTATAATACCCATAAAGTATACAAAAGTAGTTTATTAGTATAGGTGTTAGTTTTCCTCAAGAAAGTGGGAATTTATTACATCTGCAGTTAAAACAACCAATTATTACTGTGTGGGCAGGTCATTGATCCGTACCTAACTAGTTAGCGTCACATTGTTGGGCTTAACAATATAACAAGCCTTTTTATGTTTATTGCTTCGTGTTGAGTTTTTTGTAGCTTATAAACAGGTAGAACTATGTCTTACCTAGTAATTTATGATATTATTATTTGACCTTTATAGTTCAAATAAATTATCCGGACAATGTCAATTGTTCCGAGCTACACAAAGAGGCTAGTATTACGGAAACTAGATGTATGATACAGTACAAAGTTTTTTTTTTGGAAATACTTATACATATTATACATAGCAACATTCATGACTCAGATACAAATGTCTATGCTCATCACACAAACATTTACCAGGATCCGAACCCAGGACTCTCAATACAGATGTCATCCTTCAATATTGCTGCGGTAATCGGATCGTCAAAAGTATGACGTACTCATTTTAAATAGGTACCTAAATTAAATCTTCACCAGCGAAGCATTCTTTTTTTCAGCCCAATGAAAATACTTTTATCTTAACGTATAATGTGAATTTTAAGGCGTGTATGTCTAAACAGGCTTGGAAACGCGGGTGAGCCAGCGGCGCGGAAACTGAATGGTTTGCGTTAAGTTGCGTTACGTTATATGGACTTACCCATTTTCTTTTATAAGGGAGGAAGTATTTACAAGTTTTTGTGTACTTAAGCGGTGCGGTGAGCCGCGGTAAACGAAGAATTTTGGATATAGAATTTTCTAGATGTTAATAGCCTACAGTCATGTTTTTTTTATATTTAAATATGGGATTCTGTTAACATTGTATCAGTAAATTATCCACAGACCAAATTATCAAAATATTTTAACCAAAACTTCTCCTTGAAGAATGTTTGTTTGAGTCAGACCACCTTAATTAATGTGGTGTTACCTACTTTAAAATTATTGACGATATCACCAAGGAACGAATTATAGACAACATAACATTAAATATGATACCTTTGAGTGTTACCTTGAGGGTTTGAGTAACTGCTGAAATATAACTTGAATATAACTAGGTACAAATTTACAATATTTTATATGAAATAACCTACCGTGTAGCATGGTCACCATGGATGAGTCGAAAAAGTTCTCAAAAATCACGTTACCTACTTAAAAAATAGATACAAGTATACACTGAAAGACATCTCTTTTCGTTATGTATTCGTTCTTATTTTGATAAAACTTTTCAACAAATACAGCCATGTTTTTTATAAAGGAAGTAAAGAGGATAATGTGGCACCCCGGATACATAAAATGCCTATTTGGCACTGAAAAAATGTTGAATAAAAGCCTGTCTTGAAGATATTTACTTTGTAAGCTAAAGAGTCTGTATCTATTTTTTAACCATTATCTTATAAAGTGTATTTTCGGTGCGTTTAGTTTGATCGCACATGCCCAAGTGTCAACTGTGTTTACCAATGTAATGTCAACTGTATTTAAAACAGTGAACAGTAAAAAAAAATATAAGAATAATATAAAACCTATGATTTATATTTTTTCAAAATGTACCTTTCCTTCCAAGGCAATATGGTACCATATCACGATATTTACGGGTAGGGAAGCCCGTTAAACAACCGCAAACTTTGATAGTATATTAATATTTATGAGGAAAGTTCTCATTCGCACTCGCAATTAGCCGGCAGACACAACTTTCCTAATGTCACCAACTTTGACAAATAAATTCGCAAAAAAATGTAATCGCGAAATTGTTGGGGCGTTATTTTGCTATATTGTAATAGGGAAGGGAAATATATAATTTTGATTATTATCCCTTGATTATTTAGCCATAGCCTTTTTATTAAAACCCCTGGGTTAATTTTTCGTTTACCTAGTAGGTAACCGGTACTTTTAGGAATATCTTTTAATATAATATCTTATTTCTGGCCTGATATTCGGGATGACAGCACAGCTTGGAACTATCGGCTATTTATTTATAATGCCCAATGTAAGTGCAGCAAAAAACTTACAACAACGCTTTTTTGACGAATCTCTATACGCATATTTCTAAACATAATTTAAAGCACATTTTAGAATATCAGTTTTAAAGCTAATCAAAATGACTCTTATGTCTTATGTTTTCGAACCTAAGAATTTTAGGCATTTTTAAGATACTTTTTAAGTTCTAGACTTTATGACTCACTCACCTATTCAAGTAAAACTACTGTAACATATCCTGTTTTATTAAAACTCTATCCAAGAATATCCTACTTATCTATAAAGTCTTAAAGTATTTCCGATAACATCTCAGACCTAGATATTTGTCTCAGTAACTTTGCGGACTATTGTCAGATCAACCGGGACGATTTGATGACCTCCTTTCCTGACAACTGACCTTTTTTGCGGATAAACGTCTAGGGAGAAAATTCTAGAATAAAAGCTGGCGGGTACTTTATAGAATGATATGTGTGTAACTACGAGAACTCGTGTGAATTGGGTCACCAGATTTTTATGTGCGTTTTTGTATTGAACTCGTTTTGTATAACACGTATTTTGAGGTTATCTTGAACAAAGAGTAGGTCTTTTTAGTTTTCTGAACTCTTGTTTTAATAGTTCTTTGTTTTTTTGTGTGTTATGACCTAATAATTTGCAATAAATATTTGCGGTATTTGAAGCTGTGCAAGGTTAGTTTCGGGACTTAATTTAGGAAGGTACACTCCACAAAGGAGTTCCGACAGCGTTTACTAAAACTACACAAGCAGTCTGTTGCGTGATGTGTGAGTGAAGATTGTATAAGTTAAAGAGAAATAAATGATTATCGTTTAGATGTCAACCTTGACACTGAATTCTACTCCTATTCCTTATCTATCCATGTTAGCAGATTATGGATCTTTTTCCTTTTTGCTTTTTTAATCATTTATAAAAAAAACTAAAAAAAAAGTGATAGTAACAATAGTGAGGATAGTCTTTTGGCATACAACTGCTTAATGAAATCAATACTAATAGACGTTTGGATGCACAGCGAAAACAAACACCCTATTAATCCAATCTTATGACTCAACAGCACGCGAAAATCACAACATTGATGTATTGCTCATAAACGTCCAAAAGGCGAGAATACCACGGAGCTGTAAAACCGTCAAAGTATTCTTACGAATTAAAATCTACTTGAACAGCCGGAGCAGAAATACGGCCGGCAATGAAACGTGGACTGCCACTGAGGCCATTAATCAGGTCACGGCACTATGATGAAGTGTCGCCCATGCTTCTGTATGTGCGGAATTGAGATACGCAAGTTAGGAAATGAATTTACATCGGAATACTATTGCATAATAATAATAATATATCAATTTCCAAATTCAAAGATTGAAAGATTATCATTCACCTCACTAAAAAGATCCGTAATGTCGGGATTTAATCATACAAATAAACCGCGATAAAATCTGTATAATTTTAATAAAATGTATATTCGCATTGGTATAGAAAATCACTATGACGCGTAAATTGTTAACTTTTGTTTTGTTAACTTTGTCGTTTCACCTATGTAATATATTGTTTGATCACAACCAAAGATGCCAAAGGTCAAACGATGAATTATAGTACCTACTGATCACGTAATAAGAACATTATTGCTGTGTCATATATCTTCCACTGTTAATGAATGATGTAAACGTGTTCAGATTAAATTACTTATTCAATTGGACTAACGATAACGGTGTCTGATTTCTCGTTGCTGTCTTAATTAATACACGGAAGTAATGATGCTGGTGGAATTTGGGAAAACCAATTGAAAAACTCCCCTGACACATTTTGTGGCGGTCATCTTGGACTGATTTTCAATAAACTTAGCTAAGGACGCTCCAGACTAACTGACCGATCAAACAAAAGAAACACAAATTAGAAATCGGTTCATCCGTTCGGGAGCTTCGATGCGACAGACGGACACACACAGAGACATGTCAAAATTATAAAACCACGTCGTTCTTGCGTCAGGGCTTAAATAAAACATGCTTACTCGTATGATTCTTAACAGTATAAAGTGAAAATTTATAATTATCATCATCATCATCATCCCAATTATTGTCCCACTCCTGACATATATTTAATCATTTTTATAAGCAAGCACGTACAGAAGAGACACCAATCCAAAAAGTGACCTTGATACGTGCGGTTAAATTTTGAATATTCACTAATCAGCGCCGATATTCTAAAGTTGAAGGCCTCTATTTGTATTTAATTGTATCTTATATATTCGGATATGTTGCGGTCAACAAGGCTATCAATGATTAGTGGCAGATTGATCTACGCGAGGCCATGTACCGGCTTTAGATAATGCTGTTGGGATTGCTGATGATATCGGCTTCCGTGTAGGCTGTTGGCGGTAGTTCACTCAGTGTTACAGTGATAGATAACTCTGTTCGTTACTGGGTCCACTTTTTGGTTCACGATATTAGGTTTCCATATTACCTACATATAATACGTTTGTTTCACGGCACAACCATTATTACATCTGCATAAGATTTAAATTGGATCGTATCACGTGTTATCGTCAAATGAAATTACTAAAACAACACATGATTTCTAAGTTTACGACATAATCCATAATTCCCATATAAAATTCCACATGGTAAATCCCACTCGGGCGTCACCACAGGCGGACTAACAAAAATAGATTTATTGCAGTCGGTCAACTATTAAGTCATACTGAAACACATTACATGGCGGGGTTTTATTACGTTTTCACAAGCAATTAAACAAAACGTTCACTTTCATTTTATGACGCCAACTCGACAATCCCGGGACCCGAATGGGCAAAAATACGGGTTAAACCTACCCCATACATATGCGCAATGGGTCCTGTTAAATTACATGCTGTGATATTACAAGCTCAGCTCTTTTTCATACACATGGTGGCGGATTTAATTGTTTAATATCTTACATTGTTATATTGAACAAATGAATAATATTATTTGTTTTTCAACCGAACAGAACGGACGGTCTGAATTTGACTGTATCAGTATTTTTTTGTTTGTATGTTCGTATACAGTAAATATTTCTCTTTAATGATTTCAGTTGCTCTGATCAATGACTATGAAAGTCAGGATATCTCTAAAATACCTCCATATTCTTTCTCATTGGTATTTGGTTTTCGAAGATACATTTTGCTTAATGTTTTTCTAGTCTATTGATAGTCAATGAATAAGTAATTTTCTAATAACTAGTACTATACAACTAAATACCACATAAGTATATGAAAACAATTTTAGATATAAACAATAATTCATAAGCTATCAACACTACAAGAGTTGAATCGAATTCGCTTTTTATGCCTACGTGATTAAAATTAAAATCTGGCACGACACGCAATAATAAATAAAATATGGATACATTAAAGAATCATAAATACGAACATATGTTTTGATTGATAACCAATAAAATTGGCACCATTGATAATATTATTTGTCAAAACATCTCATAATAATCGAAGGCCGAAATGTAGTAATTTATTGGTAACGTAAACTAGTGTCGTATTTTTTGCACAGGGAAAGAAAAATAAAACATCTTGTATAAATAAATCATCACAAAGAATTATCATCATTGGATGGTAGCTTAATAATCGTTCATGACAGTTCAGTTTAAGGCTGTAAACTCATTTCAGTCTGGTCTATTGGTTGGAAACGCGCCTACCAACTGATCTAGGCTCGCCCATTATTTTATGGTACCAGAAAAATACTGACGAACTGTAGTTATAATTTAATATCCAAATCTAGTCTAACCCTATGCATGTGTTACGTTACAAGCTACTTACAGGCTGCAATCATTTATCCTATTAGTCTTCAGCAGGACACCAATTTGAAAGAAAAATTAGGTTACTGCTTCCCTAAAGAGCAAGTTTGTAGATATCACGCTCAAAGCTAAAATCAATAAAAATATAACTAACATCACACCCATAAAGAAAAGGTCTTAGTTTTACGCAAGCATAATATTGATATTTTGGTTCGTTGCTCTACCGCCAGAATATTACCAAATCCAAGTGCCTTGACCGTTTCTGGTTCCATATTCAACAGAAACATGTGGTGGACATTTATTTATAATCTTTGTCGTAAAACATTTGTCATTCCTGTGGAGAGATCTGGTTTTCGTCCCGTATTTAAATAGACGCATATCTCTTGTACCTCACGAATATTGTGTATTTCGATGATACTTTTAGCTCGTTAGTAATTTGAACGTAAACAAGCTTTTTAATTCCGGGTCAAATTGATCAAGTAACTAGTTCACAATATCTATATCCGGATGACATTAGTGATGAAAAACTCCAATCTGAAGTAGGTCAAGATCGAATGACTTGTTTCAATTAAGACAAAGACGTACCGAGCATTTGAATGCTAAGAGAAACAGAAAATGTAAAGCAAATAAATTTATCTTTATTTACTTTTCATTTCTCTCTTCAAGTGCTCGATGTTCAACCCTTTGGCAACATTACTTCAAGAGGTAGAACTAAATAAATCTGCTGATTTTAATTAGACAAATGGATCCAAATCGAAAGCTTATAAAAATGCATTTGTCAATAAAAATAAAATGAAATTCAGAAGTATGATAAGTATTGCTTACTCTCTGTTTGAATGCCCCGTAAGATATATGTACAATCCACCGTGTAGGTATACATTTTATTCGTTTCGTACGAGCAAAAATGTATACATATTAACTTTCACATGCTTGCCGATATCGATAAACCAATTTATTCGCTTGATTTATGGATGTTGCAGGTGGCTGTAAAAGCAGGGTCGGGGTTGTTTTTGTTTATTATTAAATTGTGTACTTTGTTGCTACGTGTTAAAATTAAATTCCGGAAAAAAAATTATAGCTAGGGGAATTACATTGGTCTGATGTATTCCATATTAGTTAGTAATTTATAATGATGCTTGCAGTAGAATATAGAACTACTCATCATTATCAACCCATCTACGGTCCCACTGTTGGGCACGGGTCTCCTCTCATTTTGAAAAGGATTAGATATGATAGGCCACCACCACACGCTAGCCTAATTCGGGTTCGCAGACTTCACACGCAACCGAGAACTTCTCGTAGGCATGTAGGTTTTCTTCACATTGTTTAGCTGCAACGTGATAAGTACGTACATAAATTCGAAAAGTCAGTGGATGACTTATGTTCAAACATGGACAACACATGGATTTCACAGTATACTATTTACACCACTAGAGTAGCTTCAGGCATCAAACAATCTTTAGACAATTTAAATAACAACTAATTTAAAGTTTCGGACAATACAATACTTAATTCAACTAACAAAAAATATTCTCAAATTAATATTAGCATGAATTACAACTTCAGTTTTAATGTTCCCGCAGGAAGTGTAGCCTGGGGTTCTATTGTGTCCACATAATGTGACTGTGTATCTTTTCCTAGCCTGTCTCATGTGAATGCTGTTCGCATTTCATATTATGCTAAATAGCCAATTTGGGTACAGCATTATTGTTGTTTACAGTTTCTTTCAAAGGGATATGTTTTATGCGGATGTTTTGTTAAAATATTTTAACCAATATTTTGGTTATAGTTTTGTTTTTTCCTAACTCTGTTGTTTTATATTTTGTAAACGAATCAATTTTGTTTTTTTGGTACAGCAAAATATCCCTAGTCCCTATCCCAACATAGGTTGCATGTTATAATTGTATGTCTATTGTACCATTTATACCCAATTGCAAACCAGTTAAAAAGATTTCAATTAGTACCTATATATAACCAGTCTATCATAGATAAGTCAGGCGTAATAATTCATTCGTCATTTATTTTAAATTTCTTTTTCCTCTATCTATAAGTAATTCGACTTGTATCATTGTGTTTGCTCCAGAACGTATATATGTAAAAGGGTGTCGATGTCTTGTTTGTATCCCAAAGCCCCAAATACAAAGCTTTTCACTCCAATAGCATTATTGTCAATGCTTTTACTGGAAATACAATCCAGTCAATTTACGGAATCCACTTGGATTTTGAGGTCACTTACCGCGAAAAGTCGATTCGGTATTTTGATACATTAGGCTTTGTCTGAGTTGAGGTTCAACTTAAAACAAAAAGTATTTCAAATTAACGATATACATAGCAAGTTATTAAAATTATAAAACATGTTTCAGAAATCTTTCTTCAACAATTTCAACAAGTAGGTACTACTTTTCTTAATGTTTGTAAAGAATTTTATTATATTAATTTGTAAACATTTTTGCAAAAAAATGTTTACAAATTAATATAATATCTTACACGCCATAGCTTACGAAATTAATTACATGCTAATCTTCACATCAATCCAACCGAAAAAAATATTAAATTTGCTCAATAAGCTTCACTATTTTCAAGGTGATAGCGGCACTGACATTCACACTTTATTAATATAATACCTATAACAAACGTCTTTATTAGTATGCATTCTGCTACCACTTTATTATAAATAAACAAATGCTTTAAAGCAAGGACCGCTTGTGTACAAATATTTAGAACAGCCCAGTTTTTTTTTCATGTGTGTGAAAGAATTTCGAGAAAGTGATTATAGCAATATTCCATAGTAATGGTTCACGCTCACTGCTGCAATTTAAGGGTGTTGAGCTTTAAAGTTGGAAGAATGATATAGATATTTTGTTTTTAAATAAGCGTGTAAATTTATTTTCAGTGAGTTTTCAAATTATTGTAATTGGTATGATATATTTTTCTATCTACTGCGCTCATATTTTCGTCTCTCATTCAAAGATGACAATTCTCTTTATTGGAGATTAAGAATATTTGCAATATAGCCAATTTTTTATAGGGTTTCCAATTTTAAGCGGGTCAATTATGATGGTTTGTCAATTTTTTCCCCAGTTAAAGTTAGTTATATCGGCTCTTATCTAACGTATTAATCAAATAATTTTAAATAGCTTTTATCGAATTAATCGGTTACTTACAACTACTGACACAGTTTAACTGTCTCAACTGTTTGTTGAAATCTAGAAAAATATCTTCTGATTGAGATCCGACACAAAAACATGTCGATAAAACCGCTTCCGTCGAAGTAGGAGATAAAATAACATCAATTAAAATACTCTCTCCTATGTCAATAGAGTCTAAAGTTGTGTATCCAATTATACTGGAGCAATAACGAGACGATGTCGCACACTGTGACACGTCCGTTTTAAATATAGCCTGGTAAATATAGAATGTACGTGGTACGCGTTAGCCGACTTTGGGTTTTGATGATACTAGAGTGTCTGCTATTGATTTATTGGCTAACGATGGTCATGATCGTGAAAATTATGATTTAAACATCGAATCAAAATTTGGATAAACACAATGTGTACAAGTGGAAATTATGATAGATTCGATGAAAGAAAGAAGACGAAAGCAGTATGTGTGTACTTACTTATGTGCTGATGAATGTTCCAAATTGTTGTTGATTGGATTGTTGAAAGGATTAATTAAAGCAATATCTTTAACTATTTTATAGGTATTGATCGAAGACCATTTCATGAAAGTTATGTAATAGTATAATCTTATTATCTTATAATTTACATCAAATGAGTAATGTCTTCAAGTGAAGAAGGTAAACTTGTTTAGATTTTGATTATATTTGGCACCATAATGCTAGTAAATTTTTATAATTAGCGTATAAAATGTATTAATTGGTAATATAAGTTTCATGGTTACGTGTCAGTGGCGTAGGGTGGGTATTTACCGCCCAGGGTCTTCTGGAAATTTACCGCCCCCTTTTTTAGTAGTATAAAAACGACGTGGCTTTTGATGCCGCACCCTTTCATATGCCGCCCGGGGCCATGGCTCCCTTTGCCCCCCCCCCCCCCGCTACGCTACTGTTACGTGTTATTATTATTAAGGGTCTAGCAAATATCCAATGGATTGTTATTTACTTGGAGGTTTTAGTCAAAATAAAAATAAAAATGAACTGCACTGATGGTATCTTAAGGGTTGCTTACATTAGCAATATGGTCAATAAATAACAAACAACTGACAGAAATTCATGTAAAACAAATGCGAATGAGAAAGAAGCATTACCGGATATTGGCAGGGTTGGGTCTTTATCATACTACGTCGGTTATTATATGCACATATATTAAATACAAAAAAGGGGAGGAAAGGATCCAATAGGAAGAGGCACGATCCAACGAGAAGTGAGACTGAAACTGATTGTCTTATAAAACAAAAAAGGTTTGATATTGCAATAGAAAACTATATAATATAGAAGATATTGATCCGAGTGAATTCAAATAAAACTTCTTTTTTATTGCGGTATATTGATATTATTTCATCCCGACGACGATTCGGACTTTTATAACGTGCATAGCTGTGGGCGGACTGAGGTGTGTGTGAGGTGATACTAATAGCTTGTTCTGTGTAAATCGGATAGTCAATAATATAATTAACAAAAACGTAAGGTATTAATTATTATAACATCAAGTCAACTAACTTCTGCCTGTGACTATAGATGCTGTAAAGGACTCGAAATGTTGGGATTAAGTAATATTAATATACCGCGATAAAAACCGTAATATGTTTTATGTCAATGTCTAGTATTCGCGTGTAAGGAATCGCTACATCCAAATGAATTCTAAAACATAGGGATGTGAATCAATTCTAAAATACTCGGATGCTCATTTGTCGGGTGACTGACATCAGATCAATATTGAATATGAATATAGTGGGTGGGTGTGACTCAAGCACTGCCAATGGGAATGACCTTTCTTACAGTTGCGTCACCTCTGCCAAATTGTGAATTACAACGTATAATCTATGGCTTAGACATGTCGGGACGCGTCTCTGTACGCCACTCCGTTTATTTTAGACTGATCATGAGATTGTTGTCGTAGCGAAAATAAGCATTGCATATTATCTTTTTTTTAATGTGCGGGATTAGTGGTAAATTTTAAATGAAAGTAAATAAAATTATGAGTTATAGTTTCGAGTTTAGATTTCGCAAGTATCTTCAATGTTAATCACCGATCAATTAATGTTGTCCTCTTTTGAAATAAATTGACATTTGATTTTATCACGATAAAATCTGTAAAAAATGTACCTATATTTTATTTTTAAATGTAGTTAGTACTACTCACGTGTTTGATAAAACCAATATTTATACTTTGTTGTTACAATAAGTCCGCCCAAATTTGTATTCTACGAATTTATACATAAAATATAGGTACAGGTAGGTGCCTACATCTTGAAATTATTTTCGACAAAGCTCATATTTCTACGAAAACCAGGCCACGGGAAATGACATTCCGGGAACGACAATAGTTTCACTATTTTTTTCTATACAAACGGCGGAAATAAAAATAGTAGCAGATATTGGACAATTCGTTCTCGTCTAGACAATAAACCGAGACAGACCGGGGCAAAGGTGTAATTTGGATTTATTGCCGTATGTGGACAGGCTTCTTAGAATTCTTATGAATTTATGGTATACAGATATGAAACAAGGGATAAAATGAAGAAACAAGATATTTGTGTGACATTGTTTACGTAATACTTTGTTTTGTAAAAGGGCCTCTTACAAAAAATACATTGATACTAGCTGACCCAGCAAACGTTGTTTTGCCACATTATAGGGGCTGGTGGACTACCCCTAACTTTTAGGGGGATGAAAAATAGATGTTGGCCGATTCTCATAGATACCGGATAAGCACAAAAAATTTCATCAAAATCGGTCAAGCCGTTTCGGAGGAGTATGGCAACGAAAACTGTGACACGAGAATTTTATATATTAGATGACTTTTAGTCTTAGTTAGTGGTCTGTGTCAAAACAAACAATAAATTTTTATTTTATGCTGTATAAAAAGGGTATATATATAAAAACTCTTTTATGGAAATAAAATATATTTATATTTTTCAGTCTGCTCGTGGGGATAAAATAATAGGTAGCGCGATAAAATCCATACAAAGTAGTTTTATTTCAAGATGTGTAAGTGTTTAAATATTATTAAATGTCTGTGGCTAACGTGTCAATATACATACATACATATTATTATGTTTCTTTGAATATTTATTGTCAAATTCAACATAGTGTCGGGATGTGATCAGTTGGAAAGTAATAGTACGGATGATGGCAAAAAATGTCCTATTTTCGTCATAAATTAAAATTACGGGTATCTAAAAAATATAGATTTCATGTTGAGCTAAATATTGTACCAATCAACGTTGTTTATTAATGGTAAGGTTTTATTTAGGGCTTCAGTTTTCAATCAAACGACCCAATTAGTCCAGCGGTAGTTAGCGCTGCCTTATGTTCTATGGGTCCTGGGTTCGAATCCCGGTAGGGACAAATGTTTGTGTGATGAGCATAAACATTTGTTTCCGAGTCATGGATGTATTTATGTATAATATGTATGTATTTACAAAAAAAAAGTATATATGTAGTATATCAACCAACTAGTA
Source organism: Craniophora ligustri (assembly GCA_905163465.1). Taxonomy (NCBI): domain Eukaryota; kingdom Metazoa; phylum Arthropoda; class Insecta; order Lepidoptera; family Noctuidae; genus Craniophora; species Craniophora ligustri. Next base: position 12,902,505 of record LR990961.1, read on the forward strand.
TCCGTAACACAAGCCTCGTTGCTTACCACGGAACTAGATGGCGCTGTGTCATAATGTCCAGGAATATTTATTTATTTATTTATAATGATAAGTAATAAATCACTAAGTAATGTGTTGAGCAATAACAACATTTAGGGCAAATAATACTAGAAGTGACAACAAGGCGTACCGACACATATTGGTACCGACACCCCCTTTTAGGGAGGGGCGCGTGACATCACGTACCTACCAAAAAATATTTGGCAACACCCGATATACACGTTAAGTATACATAAAAATACTACTTTTGAATACTAAGTATCAACATAAATTATATTCTTATCACAAGTGCTACTCCTTAATAAGTTATTCAGATTTCCGGCTTTATATTGATGATGATTGATAGGTTACACATCGATGGAATTACGATGCATCATTACTATTAACACATTGTTAATCTATGGTTTTAGTTACAGACTATCATGTATTAGGATCTAGTCTTTAGTTTTTTGTTTTAAACCACGGCATTTCCGAAATTCCTCATTCAATGTCCCGCACGTATAATCTTTCTTTTCTCCAGTCTTTATATAGGTACCTACAATTTAACTCTTACAATTGAGCAATATTTCAAGAAAAAATATTAATATTACTATATTCATCGATGAATTAATTATTGACGATGTTGTAGTTACTCATTTGAAGTCAGATTCTCTTTCGTAAAGGATAATAAAATTATTGTAACAAGAAAACAAAAAACTAGCTATATTCATTTAATATCTACATATATCTTGGCTGTGTCCTTGGCATTACCAATAGACCAGAACTGACAACTTATCACATAAATGAATTCTGTTATGATAAAAAAGATTTGGGTCCATTCCCGTTCTATTACATGATATTCGCCCACAAGTGCCGCCACCCCGGCGCCATTTTGATGTTATGTATAAAGTGCTCCATCTAAAATGTGGTGTAGACGTCACTAGCAATAACTTGAGTGTTTTGCAAGCTGTGGAAACCATCTTATGTGGAGGCACATAGGGTATATCAACGAGTCCTGACGCAAATAGTGTCAGGGTCAACTAGAGTTAAAGATAGAATATGTAGGTATAGGATGAATAATTTGACCACGAGGTGTTTTAATGTTTGGTTAATACATTAACTAACGTTTAGTAGGTAGTTTTGTATTTAGAATACAGATTTTTACGTTATTTTTGTCCTCTTTTAGAATGCCCATCCATTCTTTTCTTCGACATAAATTGAAGATGTTCTAAAGTTGTAAATTGGCATTATAATTAAGAATGCTTGAATTGTGCGCTCTAACTTAGTCTGTGGTAGTAGTTCTAAAAAGCTAGACTATGTTCAATCACATTTAAGTTTTCAATAAAAAACCGATGAAGGAATATTAATCCACTTAAAAAAACTTTTTTATCTTCGACCACTCATGGTAAAATCCATTTAATCTCGAGGTGGTTAACTTTTAATACAGCCAAGGTGATAAGTAATTATATAAATACTAGACGCGGCGCTGGATTTTTTTTTATAGAAACTTTGACCATAAGTATTGCGTCACCAAACGATAGGTCACAAAAAGATGTATATACCTACTTGACGAAATTTTTAATTAATTTTGTTTCTACACGTGCGGTATATTAATAATTATATTTACATAACATTTAAAAGTTTGCACCTACCTATATCATAGATGTTTGTAACTATGTAGATATACTTTATACATAGGTACTAAAAAAAACTTATATGTAGTATCCGAAACACAAGCCACGTTGCTTAGTTCTGAAGTAGGTAGCTCTGTGAAATAATGTCCATAAAATATATTAAAGTAAAAACTGTGATAGCCTAGTGTTGGTGACCAGTGGACTGAGAATTCAACTGACTTTTCAAAGTTACGAGCTTATTTGTCACATGCTCAAACGGCAAAGGAAAATATCACGTGGACACCCGCATGCTTGGCAGATGTTCGCGATGTCGATGTAGATCTCCCCCAAGGATCCGTACGGAGACCGATCATGCGCCGCCCGCATCCAGCGGATTCCAGTGACCTTTACCAGGCCCTAAGTCCACCTCATGGGGGCCTACCCACGCTGCGTGATCCAGTATGTGGTTGCCACTCTAGAAACTTTACCTAAACCCCATCGTTCATATTTACCCACTGTATAAATGTTATGAGGCTCGTCTATAGGCATTGGTGTAGTACATGTACACTATTAAATAGCAGATAAGACACAAAGACCCGCACGTTAGGCACGTTTTATGTAGTGAAAGCACATGTTCATTATACAGTTATCTAATAGGAAACTTAGTATTCTATTATGTAGCGCGTCTTATATTGAAATTCTACTCATTACAGTACTAATGATGGTAGGTACTAATGACTGCCATAATAGGCGTCTATTTAGGCACTATAATGACAATGTATTAATATTTAATTTGACCTTTATGTGATTAGAGAAACTCTGAGGGAATATTTAATTGTTTCTAGATTCGTGCCCGGGATTTGTATCAAGTATTGTAAGTTGTCTTTTTAAGGGGAGGTTCATAAAACAAATGAGGTTTTCGTGAGTGTAAAATAGTAAACCTCCTTTAACAGATAAAAGCGTTATGGTTTTATGAAAGTTTAGGTGAAGTACCGAATAAATACTATATTTCTTTTATAAGTATTTCTTCTCTCAAATGTTCTGAAATTTCTTCGGTTTGTTTGCCTCCTTAGGGCAGGCGGCTTACCTGATGGTAAGTGACCGCCGCCCATGGACATTTGCAACACCAGAAGCTTGCAAATGCGTTGCCAAACCCCTTAGAAACCGTTCAGGTTTCTTAAAATAGGGAGTTATTGAACTGACATTAAACGGAATTCCCATGCTGTCAGAATAGTCACTCCCCCAATGAGATCTGGTGACCTTACTTACTCGCAGAAAGACAACATTGTTGATTCACTGCGGTCTTCTGTAAGGCGAAGGTACTTCCCCAGTCGGGCACCACAATTTGAGCGAGAAATCTCGCTATGGCCTTTTTTTTTTTTTTTTTAAGTGGGGTAAATCCTTTACGGACCGTCCCGCCGCCTGGGGAGGCGACGGGGTGTGTCGGACTCCGCCCAATGTGAGCGTTTACCGACTAAAAAACCGCACCCGTCAACGCCACCAACCCGATTGCCGGGGCCATGGGATTCGCAAAAGCATGCACCACAACCCCGGCGGGGGAGCCACGACCCCGGGGCACACCTCCTACAAAATTTTGACTAAGTTCACATTATACTTGCGACACTGAGGCTTCCACATGCAATAACAATACATGCACCAGTGTATGTTGCAGATAATTGTTATCGGTATACATTATTGCTTTGTGTATAATTAGGATACACAATTTACTGTTCAAGAGCCCTCAACGCGGGACAATAGACAATGTAAATTCTGATATTATTACATAAACATACCATCACGCATCCCCGAAGGGTTAGGCAGAGGTGTACCTATTAATGACGACCCGTTTAGCTCAGCGGTAGTTAACGCTGCCTGCTGTGCTTGGGGTCCCGAGTTCGAATCCCGGTAGGGGCAAATGTTTGTGTGATGAGCATCGACATTTGTATCCGAGTCATGGATGTATCTATGTATAATATGTATGTATTTACAAAAAAAAAGTATATATGTAGTATATCAACCATCTAGCATCCGTAACATAAGCCTCGTTGTTTACCACGGAACTAGATGGCGCTGTGTAATAATGTCCGGAAATATTTATTTATTATTATTAATGTACACCCATATTTCACAGGTATATTTCAGGTCCGGTGTAATAGAAGGGAACCCCTTTGCCATCGACGGGGCTCGAATCTGAGCTGCTATTGATACTTTTGCTGAGCAGTCGCATTTTACACCACTAGCTCAACAAGGGAGTATATGTTATTCCGAAAAATAGGTGTATAATATCAGATACTTTCACAATTTTGAGGTGAACATTTATATATGTACATTTGCTACCTGTTGGCTTTCAAACCCACCATGGTTGAAACTTCATTAGTCGCGGGCCGTTTTGGCCTGTTTCGGGGACTTACACAGAAAAACATTCAGTGCTTATAAAATAACGGGGCTCTGATAGTCATGGGTGGGTGAGTAGGTATTTTGTACGTACTTACTCCACCGCTTGACGTGCTCATCCGGTAGGCACTTAGAAATAAATGGATCTAAAAAGGGAGATTCTAATTTGTAAACAGACAAACACGTTGTTTATGCTATTTTTGTGGCGAAAATAAAACTGCTTAGTTTCTGACATTGAGTGATTGTGAGTAATGTACCGTGTTCGATGCTTGGCTGTAAACATGTTTTCGGCGGCCCTCAAAATATAAATTTTTGACGTCCCATTTTTGTGAATATAAAATTGTTTATGAAAACTATAGTGCTGTGAACTTATACTCTATATATTAATGTTTTTATAAAGGAACTAGGTATGGTTAGTTTTTGTTAATATTAGGTTTCTATAGCTAGTGTCTATCGCGCTAGACTCTCAAATTTATTACATCGTAGTAGCTTATGGCTTATACAGCTTGCTTATTGCTCCAGATGTAAAGAAGAAAATTTAAAATAATTTTAATCAAAAAATTAAAGGTTTTAAGTAATGGGGGCCGAGTCTATTGCACACATTGCACAAATTCAAACTCCGAGCTAGTACTGAAAATTGCATAGAAAACCCCAAATATACTTTTTTGCGACTTGGAAATCGAAACGAAAATCTTTGCACTAAGCAGTTGCATTTGCTAGTACAATGAGGCAGTTACAGGCAAACGAGAAACATAATTATAATATGAATTAACATAAATTACATCATGTGATATTGCAGGCTCACGCAGCGCTATTATATCAATATCACTATGCTAAATGAAGCATGATTAATTCAGCTTAAAACTACAATCAGGTCAGGTTAGCAATCTTTAATATGTTATGTTAAATTGATAGGTAAACCTATTGTTGTCACGAATGTAGGCGGATTAATATCTAGATAGGTAGTGATTTTATGAGTCAACGAACTGCAAATTATGCATTCTTAAGGCATTCGTTCAGAACAGCGTTGGAGTAAAGTTATGACTAAGTGCGTTTCTCAGGTCAATTAGATCGATTTTTGGGTAAACTGTTACAAGGTTTTGTTTGAGTTTCTCAGTAACAGCTTATGGTCTTGATTTGTGATTTGGCCCTTTTGTTCTATTGGGTCTCAAACATATTGGGGAACTGCGAGTGTCAATCAGTACTATATCGATATAGACAGCAATATGTGATAAATTATGGTTGAGCAAAACGACAACTTGTAAGAAGTTATTATTATTATTAATAAAAAAATGGTATGACGCTTCCTTTGAAAGGCTATTCCAGTCGTTGCTCTAATTTATTTACATTACGATAGTTCAACGGCCAAATAAACAAACGCTACTCAGTTTTAAGGTGGAAGCTTCACGTTAGCCCGCGAAATTTAAATTTTCGTACGTTTTTTGCAATTCGCCGGTTATCATTGTCAGACTGAACATTAAACTGACTGAAAATAATTGCATTGAATGACTTTTTCATGAAATAGACAATCAATGCAGCTATATGCACTTTGAGGGCTGTTTTATTGATTTAAATGATTTTAATTCTGTAACTAAATATCTATTACAGGCGCGAATCATATTTTGTTTAATGTTGCCCGGCAAATTGCAAAAAACGTACGAAAATTTGAATTTCGCGGGCTACCGTGAAGCTTCCACCTTAAGTGATTTTCGTGAGCAAAATAACTCAATATTTTGTCAATACTATGTCTACTCAATATTATGTCTTTCAGCGTTTTTTATTTCAAATTTAAATATGATGAACTTTGGGGTATCTTCTCCTGAATAAAACGGTATTTATTTAAAATGAACTAGTCAATACGAAGACATGCGAAGTTATAAAAAAAAACCGTGTTGAGTATAGAACCTCTCTTCGGTTAAATATGAAAATAACGCCAATATCACGACACACATAAATTAATTTAAAGGTACACAGGAAGGTAATTTATTTGGTCAGTCAATACTTAAATGGATTTGCATTTTTGTCTTAGGTAATACATATGAGTTAATGAGTACACAAACACACAAATTACACAATTACACAAATCATACAAGTTTAAATAAGCAGAAAGTTTCGATCTATACTAGAATATTGACAGAGGCCGGCGAAGTAAATAAATAAATTAATCACCAGTCAAGTACTTGCCATTTATTGCTTGATTATACCAGCGGCATTTAACTCTGTCTTCTGTGCTATGGGTCCAGGGTTCGAATCCCGGTAAGGACTAATGCTTGTGTGATGAGAATCAACATTTGTATCCGAATCTATCTTCTATGTAGTATCCGTAACACAAGCCTCGTTGCTTACCACGGAGATGGCTCTGTGTCAGAATGTCCAGATAAATTTATTATTATTCATTTAAGAGCTCAGCTCTTGTCAGTGGAGCAATCGCAATACGATTTATACAAGGGTAAAATGAGAAGTTGTACGACACAGTCCATCACGCTAACCTGGCACAGGTGTACATGACAGACAGTACACGCAGTCGAGAAAATCTGTCAGGCATGCAGGTTTCCTTCCTCGAATTGCAACTTGACTTTTGTTTCTATGTTATCGCTAGGAGGATAGATATACATAGTTATTTGGTAGCGATTTAGTTGCCTTCTCTAAACGAATATTTTTTTCATATTATATTATAAACTGGCTGTACCAAACCTCGCTTCGCTGTGGAAAATTGTGGTTAAATATAAAAAGAATATTTTAACCCTTTTAATCCTGTCCAAATTAGAGCTAAATCGGTGCAGTCTTTTTTTAGGTTTTAAAGCTTTGATATTTTCAAAGCTTGTTAAAGCTAAATATATGTACCTATTGATGTTTGCCCTGAATGATTGAGTTAGCAGCGCACAAAAACGTCAGACTACTTAGTTTTAAAAGCTAAAATTGGAATAAACCTTATTTTATAATACAACTGCGAAAATATTTATTTATATATGTACATTTTAAACTTTAGGTAAAATGGCAGCCTACAAAGTCTTGCATATGTAAAGAGAAACCCGATTATCAGTCGACTTCACTAACACAGTAATTCTTCACCGACGTTCTTGACCATGTCAAACACTTGGCCGTATTACGCGCAAATTTTAATTAAAAGTGTACCCAATATTGCACGTGTGGAGGTAAATATTATTGCGGTGCAAGTTTTAAAGATAATTTCTTCAAGATGAAATAAATATACAGAAGTGAATCATGGCTGAATCATCAAAATATGATTTTGATGTCGTTAATAAACATATTTTGCGCAAACACGCGTCAACGTTGAAGAATGTTTTGAATGTATTATTATTTATTCTTCAAAAATGGCGTACATAGCAAAAAAGCAGTCTTAGACAAAATGACTTTCCCCAAAAGGAATTCGTAAAATGTTTGGAGTGAAGTATGAAGTATGTGTTTCCGTACTTACTTGATAGCGTACAGTAGGATGCTTAAGCGGTTATAGCTTTGGTTTGGTTTCGTGCGACCAATGGACTTTGAAGTCACAGATTTTAAGTTCGATCCTTATATACGTTGAACTGAATTTTAATGTTAGTATTATTAAAATATCGTGAGGAAACCTACATTCTTGAGAGGTTTGACTGAAATTTGCCAATCCGCACTAGGCTTGGATTAGGCCACTACCTGGTGGCTTAATCCCTATCAAAATTAGACCAGACCCGCTAGCAGTGGAACACTAATGGTTTGATGACAGTAAGATGCTTTATTATATCAATAAGCGTATTATAATCAGACTAACGCTGACGCTGGAAGAAACAGCTGCAAATATACTCTATTTCACGACCAAAGTCGTCACATACCAACAATTACAAGTTGATAAAGTGGATCGAAGTCACGTGAAACCAGATTATGATTCAAAACAAATACAATTTTATAAATAATATCCACTGTTAATAACTGAGGGGACATTTTGGAGACAGCTGTGGTGGCATGCTGCCAGGGATTGTACTATGCCATTTGCCAAACGTACGCCAGTGACGTCATACGTGAAGAGGATCCTCGCCGTCTCTTTCGCACGCTTTCACACGTCATGTATTTGTCATTGCAGAGTGGGAGTGTCGGCGATATGAAATTCTTGTTGGTTTTAATACCTACCTAAATTATTTCGTATTAATTTTATACAGGCATATATGTTTTATATATATTTTCGGGAAGGTAGGCAGATTTTTGAAACCATAGGATTTTACATAAAGTAGTTACCCACCTTTTAATTTTTTATAAAAGAATAAAAGTATCTCGATTCGATAACTACTTATGTTGTCCCTTCGTAGTTTCTATTAAGGATTAGGCCTAGAAATAAATGAGTACAAGTGAAATGTAGGGTAGTTGTAAGTAAAACATTACGTCAACCAACACCTCAGTTTGACATGTCGCTTCAGTGTATAGATGCTGTGCCACAAAGGATTAGGATCGGGATGAAATAAATATCGTTATCACTTTAATAAAATTTCTAATAAAAAAATTGATAATTTTTTTTTCGTTTCGTGTTTTAAATCCAAACGCATGTGCTGCTTGGTTCTCTTTGGCAACGCTGTGAATGTACACAAGTAGGTAGGTGTATACTATACATATATTTCAGCGTAAGTTGTGTCAACTGAGTGCAATGGTTTACTTAACGGTCCTCGCAGGCAATGGGCCAAAAACTACTATTATTTATGTACGAAAAAGTTAGAGTCTTATAGAATAGATACACTCTCAATAAACTATTCGTATCGTTTCATAAAAATATAAAACAAACAACAATAGCTTTTAAGCTATTTCACTTCAATCCAATAGGTTTTCCTTTAAAATTCTCAGTAGCAACTCAGTTTATCCCTGGTACATGGAACGTTGCATTTTAGTACCTTACCGTATTCAGTACATACCATCGTTATGAGTGTAAGTTAATATATAGTAATTAATGGATCAGCTATAATTGGCGGCAAAGAATTATTCCATAGACAGAGAATGCCAAAGAGTTTTTATGCTGATTTTAGAATATAGGGTCGTGGTGCTTATCGGGACCACGCGGGAGTCCACTTATTTTATATAAGTATACATATAGTGGAAACTGGGAATTATTATTTACTGTCTTAATTAATATGTTCATTTAAAAAACTAGGATCAACCCCATACTACTCTAACATATTTTTTCTGTATATGGCCTAAATATAGACGCCGACAAAGGAGTATTCCTTACATTATTACCCAGATGTTACATCTGATTTGACTAACAATTTAGGCTCCATTATCCCATTATCTCACCTGGCCGTTGTTGAGATCTTCAGAGGAACTTCATTTATTTAATGTTATTCAAGTATGTATATAACATAGTACATGGCACGACTTGCATCGTAAACGCTTTATGCCTCACGCTTTGGTTGTTACGGTCATAAACAAGTCTCCTCTGTAATTTTGTGTAACAAATTTTGACATAATTTTAAGTTCGTACCTAGTTTAGAGTTATAGTGTTGCGGATTATTTAATAATTGGGATATTCTAGTCATTTGGCCGCCTACCTTAAGCAGTTTCGTGTTTAAGCAGTCTTTGATTGTAGTCTTTAGATTGTAAGGAAAGGATGGCAATATTCAACTTGTGAAACGCCATCCCTCTCTTAGAGCCTTATAAAACAGACTCCTCTGAATGAAAGAGCAGGACACTAGACCGCAGTGTACAAGGCGAGGCGATGGCGAGGCAGATTGAGTACAACGCTGTCGACAAAATCCCTCTGACATGTGAGTTTACGCCAGTAATACATTGAGTATAATCACGCCTATGACAAAAAAAAAAACATTTGAAAATGTAAAATATTTTACAGAAATATCGAATACAATAAAATTATACACGTCAAACTGACGTTATTACGTCAGTTTTAAATGTCAGTTAAAATTACTGACATTTGACATTTAATCTGACGGTACAATATGCTTCGATGTACATGTGTATTGATCACCTCATATCCGCTTAAAGCGGACGTCATATTCTCGGAAAACCTCCGCCCTTTACCGAGAACATCTAGTTTCTACCAATAGCGTTATATGAAATCATAGATTCATCAACAATCTCATCTATACAAAGTATAAACAGAATAGAAAATTAACTGATATTTTTATATCTTTGATAAGAAAATGCAATCTAACTTCATTGTCATATAGAAAGAAAGAAAAGAAATTTATTCTCTTGCGATAAAAAGCGACACACATTACATAAAAAATAAACAAAATATGTAATTAAGATGTAACTGATGCGTGTCGCCTCCGAAACAAAAAAAGGTTCAAAACATCGAGATGAAATAATAAATCTCCTTAAAATCGGAAAGTAATTATTATCTTATTGGTAGTTATAATTTCAAGACAACCAACACCTCAGTAGGCCCGGGTCCATGGATGCTGTGAAGGCAACAAAACATTGAGACGAAAATAATATCAATATATATCGCGATAAAATCCGTAAAATATACTTTTTATTTCTACGTCTAATATTCGCGTAAGCGTATGAAAGAAATTTGAGGTTGTAAATAACTCCTGCTTAGAAATCAGGCCATAATCAAAAGTACTCTGTTTTCGTATTTAGATAGCGCCATTGCTCCTAGACACATTGTCTAGCCATCCCATTGATCGGGGTCCCATGTTTCAGTGGTAGGGGCGCTGACGTCACATATCAGCGACAGTGCTATTGAAAGTGACATGTGGCCGCCATTATTTAAATTAAAGTGTAAAAGGCGGAAGCGACAAGCCCATTGTTGTAGTCAATCAATAACAACCTAAATTTAAATTAAGTTATTGTCTCACTTTGTTAAGTATTGTTCATTGGCTTGAAATGAAAAACGCTTTTTGCTTCACTGAAATATCTTCATAAAAATTGTATATATATGTATGTATTTCTTTTGCAGTTTCTTAATTCAACAATAGATTTAAAACGATATTATGTACCTATCTGTGTATTTATAGGTTATTACCTATATTCGAAATAAACCTTTGTTATAATACTAGTAGCGTAAACGCTATAACAATATCTAAGACCGTTTATCTTGGTATACTTAAGCAACAAGAAAGCTATCTCCCGAAGCCACTGCCGGGTTCACTACTGCAGCATACAAAGTAGCCACTAGAGCACAAAACTACCAATGAATAAAACAGATAAATAATTCAAGATCTCCTGCAAAGGCCGGCTACAAACTTAACGACAAAACGAACGTTCCTGCGAACGCACAAGTGTTGGCAATCGATAGGGCCCACCCACTGACCTATATAACAGAGATTAGGAAGAAGCCAGCCCGCCCGAGATGTCTTGTTTTTGTCTCGCGTCAAGCCGGCTTTATTCCTCAGATAAGGAATATACGTTTAGACGTTCAGGAATATAACAAATTATTTCGGTCAGTTTATACTTGAAATTAAAAAGGAACTTGCCGGGGTTATTCGAGATACGAAAGTTTTTTCGTCTGAATAAGTTATATTTTAATATCTCATATTTCTTGCATTTCCTTTACGTTCCTTTTCATCTTGTGTGAGTGATTTTACTGCATTGTGCTAATATTGTACCTGTGATATTTAACTAACTAGTCCACGTTAATAATTTAGTAACCATGATTTGCTATAAAATATCTTGTTCAATTAAACTATGGATTTTACCATAACTTTACCAATATTTGTAATTGAATCCATAGCGGTAATTTCACATGATAGAAATAACGTGATTTTGAAATGTATGTACTCTTAAACTAACAAATACTTTTGCCTTCATATGTTCTCCACCCCTTTGCCGGTAGAATGAAGTCGGTTAAAAACAAACACATATCAGCGTGTTTATACACACATTCATTAGTAGAAGTAAGTCGTGACACAGTGTCCTAAATCAGGAAACCGCAGAAGCCGTCTAACAGCCGGCTAATGGAATGGGCCGGAGAACCAAGTAGTGCGTGTAGGGGTTGCTACACATATATAGCCATGTCAGCATATCTCACCGCGTGAGAACATTAAATTGGCGACGTTTACAGGGTCTTCGTAGACGTATCTATATTCTGTTTTCACAACGCTTTCTTCATAATCAAACCCATTTTTACTGTCCCACCGTTTGGCACGGGTGTCCTCTCCTTTAAGAGTGAGAGATTAGGCTATAGCCATCGAGCAAAGAGAAAATCTTTCAAGTATGCAGGGTTCCTTCGCAATGTTTTTCTTCACCGCCTGAGTACGTGACAAATACGCACGTAACTTTGGAACGTCACTGATCGAACTCAAGACCTTTGACTACACATTCCTCAGGCGAATTCAAAAACCTAATTTTTTAAACTGTTTGAATTCGGAAAGGGCTATTATGGATAATAGACACAACTATGGACCTGAAAACTACTGTTCCAGTGTTTAAAAGATACGATGGAGACGATAAATCTGATCATTGTTCGATATAAACGATCGCGTGGGCTGGATGGGCGGCTCGTTTGTCAAAAGGGTGTGCCCATATATTTTAGATTTTTCCGCGTCGTCAACGTCGTTCGGCCGAATCGTGACAATCCAGATATGTGTGCTGCCAGTCTTAGTGATGAATAAGCCTTTTACTACTTTAATACTCTGTAAAATGCATTTTATTTCAACTTTATTAAAGTATTTATTAAAGTGTGGATAAAATATACTTTAATAATACACTAGGGATAGATTTGTTATAGAAATCGTTCAGTAGGTAATAGGATAAGTAATTATTACAATCGACATAACCTTTTGTGAAGAGAAATTAAATAAATAGATATAGCTTTTGTTGTAAGTATCTTAATCCAATCGGTAATTAACAACTAGGTAGTAAAAAAAATCTAATACATGTTGCAGTTTTGAAAATCGTGTTATTTTATTCTAAAATAATGTGAGTAAACGAATGATCATCAGCATCAGTAGGTGAAATCTGAAACACTGTGAATGTATTGAGAGCATTGGTTGGACCATCTGGAGTGGAAATGATCAAACAGGTGACCCACTAAGCCGATGTTCACTATACAATTTTCACGTTAAGCAAGGTTTTTTCCAGTATATGTGCCGCTATATGTCTATACAGAATTTATATTATATTTAGTTTTCCAACTACCTATATACATGAAGATAAGAAGACAGATGGTCATGATTAAGATGACAGCGTTGCCATGTGGGCTGGCAATGTTGATGACTTTGGGGGTTATTTGAAGCATAGCATAGGTATAAGCAATGTCATTTAACGGCAAGGGTATAATCGGACCCTATGATTTCGTAATACTTATTTGCAATGCCAGAGTATTTCTGGCATTTCTTATTCCCTGTTTTAGGGGTTAAATACGCGTAGTATTTAAAATTCGGATAGAAAGTCGGCAACGCAAGAACGGGACCTTTAGCAATGTCTATAGGTTACGGTAACCACTTACCGTATACCGTAACTTATGGATATTGTGGACTGTAAGCATAAGTGCCTTGTGGCATTCCACAAGGTTTGCAAATAATGCCACTCAAAAAATTTTTACAGGATTGGCGTCCAAGCATTTCAAGCAAGACGCTGACACAACACTTTTGGTGAAGATTAAAAGTAGCAATATATTTTTTGCCACGATTTGGTTCTTGTCCGCAAAGGTCGCGATCCACAGAATGAAGCCATTTACATAAACCGACTATTTTTCATTTTAAATACATTTGACCTTTGCAGAGGAAATGTTGATAAGCAGCTCATTAGAATTTGAAATAATTTTGTTTAAAAGCTGCTATTGTTATCTGCTTTGGGGGAAAGAGACGAGCGTATCACGAATCTGGATTTTTTGCATCAAAATGATTATTATAATTTAAATTAATAGTATTCTTCTGTAATATATGCTTACTTTGTCATCGTGACGCGGCAGTATTCTTCAATTTCAAATGTTTATTTCAATTAGACCAACATTACAGGCACTTTTTAATCGTCTAAAAAGTTGCACGGTCTTAAAAAAATGGTGTTATGAAGAAGCGCAGACGAGAAACTCCGTAGATACTCATTTAAATAAAATATACATTACGATATTAATTGGTTTTCTTTGATTTGAAACCTCTGAATCAAAACCACAGCAGCTAAATGGCAGCAAAAACATTTTTAATATTCCTGTTTGATCCCGAACTACTAAATCTAACAAAAAACACTACTGAACAAATATTATTTCCTCACACAAAACTAAGGGGACATTCCAAATATTGGCCCACTCCGGTAACCGATATTGCAGATTCAGACTTTGGACAAACTTCGCACAAATTTGCGATGGAAATAAAGGCTTTTATCGTCTATTGGAATGCGTAATGGCCCAGTTGGGCGGGACGTTCTCATACGTGGGACACGCTGCTCTTTGTTTAGGGCCCAGTGATTTCGGGCTTCTGGCAAAAGCTTCGGGTGATAGATGGTGGAATTCAGTTTATTGATTGATGGCTGCAGGCTTTTGTGAGATGGGTGCTCCAATTATCTAAATCTTAACAGCTTTAGAGAGCGAAAAATCTCTGCAGATCTAAAAGCAAACGATAAATAGCTAAATAGTTTAGTTTATTTATAGTAGTTAAATGTGATTTCTATTTTGTCTCATTGCTAGATAGGCCAGTCTTAAGAGATAAATTTGAATTCTTCTACACAAAATAATGAATAAAACTATGAACCGTTTAAAAATAGAATTTAAATAGAACTCAAATAAATTATCTGTAAACAAGAGCAATCGGAGTTATTTACAACCTAACTAATGTCATGTTTTAAACGTTACTTGTTCAGTTAAATAGCCTAACCGTCTATAAAACTCAAAGCTGACTGACATTTAAACTCTCACAGTTTTCCATTAGAGAATAAATCGATCCAGTGCTGCAAGAATATACAATGAGTTCCATTTGCAAAGGTCAGACATCCGACGGTTGACCAAAAATGGCGCCGCAGACGGTTATATTTTTAAATTCACCGACAGATAGAGGGCAGATCTAACACAGACTATATCTAGAATGAAACCAGATTGTGATATGTAGGTCTATTTTTCGTTTGGACCCGTTTCTTAAGTAACGTGTTCGATGCAACATCGAGTCGAAAATAGGTTTTAATGCATGACACTAGGCTACCGAAATTGTGAAGGTTGAATCTAAATTGACAGTAATAATAATTTACCATCATGTTTGGGATAGGTAGATGAGTACTTATTTACTCTCAGAGGTCGCCCGGTATATTTTACGTCCCACGTACCTATTGTCCCAATAATAGGCTTTTGTCATTAACCGGGCACGAATCATGGATCAATCCATAGAGGTTTTCATGGAAAATCCAATAACACGTTTTTCCAGTCAGTAAACTAGTCACTAGTCTAAAGAGGAAGTCAATAATTCATATTAAAGCAATACTTATTAATACTTTAAAAAATAAAGTTATAATTTTTAATTTTTAATCAGGTATATTTTAAATAATTTATGTTTGTGTATGTCCGTGACATAGACAAGCATGCATTGTCGCTACTAAATGGATGATCTGATTTTCGATTTCTATTAGTCTTCCATATTTCAATAAAATCGCAATACGTAATTTCGACCTCGTAATTTTTCAACCAAGAAAATGTTAAATTAGATTTTTTTTTTAATACATATCTTTTAAGTACATAAGATAAAATCCAAAAACATTTCTAATCGTCTGTAGAATACAACTACATGCGTACCTAAATATTTTGTGTTTCTGACTTTATTTATTTTGTTTCAACATTCATATTTATTAGGCATACAGGCATAGGCTGTTTCGTACAGCGGTATGAGCTAGGCAGAAAAACATAAAACTAGCTAGCCTGCACCGCCTTAGTTCTAGTTATTGTTTAACTGTGGCTAGAATGTAGGTTGTTTTTGTAAATATTTCGTTTGAGAATATTTTGTCCCATTTTATTTGTTCGGTAGACAGCGAGTTAAAGTTTAATAGGTCACAGTTGAAGGTATTGTATTTCTATTTCAAATGCATTTTTGCACGAGAGTTTCTAGCTGTAACAAAAACGTTTAGAAAAAAATGTGTGTCATAGTTTCTATGTTTTTATTGTTACCTAGGTAATTCAGTAGAAATATTTTTTGTAGTTTAAGTGAAGACAAGTACGAAGAATGTATTCAATCGTACTTGTACCTCTAAAGAGGTAGTCAGAGATATGATTTTAGGTTACACAAAACCAGGGCGATCCTATTGCCTTTTTTACCCCATAAAACTTCATTGATATTTGTCAGTTAGTCAAGAAACACAGGCGTCGTCTTCGTAAAAGCTTTATTAAAAAGATCTATTTCAATTTCTTATTCAGACCTTGACAATATTGATCAACCTACAGCTCGCACTGAAGACAACGACGCTTGCAACCCCTAGTGTAAATAAATCATAATCGTGAGAAAAGAGGTGCATAATTCAGTTGATACGGCCAGCATATAAAAATCGATACGAAACTCCACGTGGCAAGGTGTAAGCCTCATTAAATATATAGAAGACTGCAGTGGCGTATGTATATCATAAATAAATACGGCGTTCGTCCCCGACCGACACAAGGACGCGCTTACTGACACGCGAAGTAACCGACCAGTGTGGAGGGTAGTTATGTAAAATGTGAACAGTCTTATTGGAGGTAATTTAGTTATTGTATTGTACTCTTATATTGTTATATTATTTATATTATTAGTTATATTATTATAACTAGAGACTAGGTAGGTTGTTTTTACTTCTTAATTATTATAATTTTAGTTATCAAACACGTAAACAAATGTAATGAAATTAGGAGATTTTTACAATACAAAATTAATGGAAAATGCAGAATGGTAATAGGAACCCTTATACAAAAGATGGCTATTTACTTTTGTTTAAAAATAAATTAGATACATGTACATTGTACACAGTCATAGAAAACTGTGTTCATATTATTGTGGTCTCTTTTAAAAAGATGTAAGTAGGTACACTTATTATATTTAGATTAAATTTAAAATAGCATAATTTTTTTTATATCTTGTGATAGGTTTGATTTGATTACCAAACCGGCCGTTAACTTCTAAAATTAATATTTCAAACTTATTCTGTATGTCATCTAATATGCAAGGCGGGGCTGTACCTACTGTGTTTCAACATCTATTCCACATGTATATCGCGTTGATTTTTTAAATTGAACCTTTGAATTTTTCAGCAGCTTATTTACAACTAGTCTAGTCGGAGTACACAAGTAACTATATCCATTTCCAAGAAATAGTTTATATTTATTTATACGACGACCTTACATATGGCGTCCTATTACAACTTCTGATAATGATTATATAATATTTATATGGTGATATAACTTCGGTATGTAATATAAGTCTCTTTGGGTAAACTATAATATTCATATTAAAAACAATGTGACTTAATCAACAGACGGGAGCAACGAAAAATCAATCAATAAAAAATCATAGTCAGCAATTTTCGCGTGCGTTGAAATCTTTTCAAGGATGCCTACACTAATAGACCTACTAAACGTCCTTAAAACTTAAGTTATTGTATAATACGGTATTTAGGTATATTCACGAGAATGAGGAATCTCTAATTCACTTTCAGTTCAAACACCATTCTGGGCCATGAGTAAATGCTGCAGAATGAATATCTTCCTATATTTTTCACTATATCTCGCACGACAAGGAAAATTGCGTCAACGGCGATATACACCCAGATCACGCACACGATCGCCCCTAAATTCTTTGTGTAGTGTCGAGCTAAGAGACATGAACGCATCAATGGTTGGCGAAAGGGAAAACGTTCTTGAACTACGGGGCGTATCACATCGATAGCGGTAACTGGGTCACGGTCCGCCATCGCGTGGCGTGGGACGCGGGCGTAGCTGCGCCTCCGGGACCCGGGCACCGAGCGTGTTGCACTGTGCCTACGTCCTACGTGCGACACTGGAGGCTCGTGCCATTAAAATAATCTTATATATAAAAACTAGCTGACCCAGCAAACGTTGTTTTGCCACATTATAGGGGTTGGTGGTAGAAGAGTGAAAATTTAGGATTATGAGTATTTTTTTATGACAAATCATAAAAATATTAAAATAAATAAAAACTGGTGAATGACATCCTTATCACAGGGGCATACAAATGAGTTTCGGAGGAGTTCAGCGATAAACACCGTGACACGAGATTTTTATATAGAAGAAACGTGTCACAGTGTTTGTCGCTGAACTCCTCCGAAACGGCTAGACGGATTATTATGAAATTTTGTATGTATATTTGGTAGGTCTGAGAATTGGTTTTAGTATATTTAGGCTCGCCCCCATATGGGATATTTTGTTTATATAAATTAACACATTTACGTTTAGTTGAAGTTATGTCCGTATTCTGGTATAATGATTTGCTTACAAATCAATCTATATTAGATCTCCTATCTAACAAATATATCAGCTAAGTGTGTGTTCTGTCTAACTGGTTATAAGGCTTCAAGGTACGTTATGTACTATCAGCCAACTGAAACCAGTATCATCAGTTGTTACCCTATACGGGACATAAGTATCTAACAAGCTTTTTGTCGTGTACAAAGATTCGACGACAACTGTTCGTACGTGGGTTTGTTACACGATGGCCCGACTGCCCTAGTTCAGCGAAATGACTTTACTTTGACAAAGTTTGAAAGAAAGTATAAATTACATTTTGAAATAAAATAAGAATGAGATTTACTATATTTGGTTTAGCGTACTAGGTATACACACATTATGTTGTAATGTTGTAGTATTTCTTTTATAACAAAGGTAATTACTTTTATAATCTAGGTACTGCTTTAATTGGAGAAGGATTCAAATGACGAAATATATGTACGTAAAGTTTGTTGGTGATTAATACATTTATGACATTATACTTTTAAAATTAAGCATACAAAGTAGTCAATGCTTAATGCAGTGATCTTATCTGTTAGTCGTTCTAATAAACCCTTTTAGCCTTTTGAGATTTTAGCGTTTGGGGATTACATTTTCGACAAATGTTTAAACTGGATTATTTATTTACAACATGAATAAATAGTACAGTTTAATGCACTTATTATTAATTATAATAATTTGATTCAAGGAGAACCATTTCTTCCATGTGCGACTTTAAGGATCGAGTAAATCTTTACACTGTACATTTTACCTTTTAATCTCATATTCGGTTGGCCAAAATACCATTCGTTTTTTAATTGAGTTTTTTTTTCAACTTGGTACTCGGTTCAGTAACATAAAAGATGAAGATAACGGTTGCCAGGAAATCCATATGTGTGCAATGCTCTTAAAATACGTCAGGCGTGTACTACTGAGGCGGTTGGTAGATGCAGCGATTGCCAACCGCTTGTAGCTGTGAATGACATCCCAGTAACTATTTGGCTAGTGTCCTGACAGTTTATTTAATGAAGAGTAGTGTTGTATGGGTAGCAGTATCTATGGCTTATAAAAACCGATAAAAAGGAGGGGTTCTTAATTCAAAGCTTATTTACGATGCTTTAATCGGTAGGTGTTTTTAAACAACATTTAACAGGCCTCAAAGAAGTAAGCTTCTTTTAATAATTCTATTCTGTTTAATAGACATACCAAACCAGTGTTTTTTCGAGTATTTCCGTTAATTAATCATAATTACGAGCGCTCCTTAAGGCAGGTTCAAACCTACGCACGTGTACGAATAATCCGGTTTTTGTTTGCGTATATCTTAAGGACATGATATAGACACATTTGAACATGTTCGCAAGCGGCACGCGCAAACTGTGTGCAGTCTGCGAACTGCAGGCACGACTTTGCACCATGCACGCTCGAGTAGAATGTGACACGTCCATAGCCATTCGAAGATCTTAGCGTGCACAGTTCGAGCACATGTGTGTATCCGCCTTTATACCACAAAAATTCAAAGTGCGAATAACTCGAAATCGAAATAACTCGTGCGTGTTCTCATAGCAACTACTTAGCACTTAATGCGTGTACGAAAACGATTTGGTTTGTGTAATCTCATTATATTGTTTTGTTTTTTTTACAAGTGTATTAGGTCATTGGTATGATTCATACAAGGTTAAAATGATTATTTTTTTAAATGTAGGTGTGGGTAGTTTCATTAGATGTTATGGAATAATTTCTGTGTCTTATTTAAGTGAAAAAGAGATGTTGCCACTTTAGAAACGATTAATGTCAATGTTGGTAGTTAGAACTGGACATAATATATCTATAATAAATAACACGAACAAAAACAACCTAATAATAATAATATCACGAGAAAGCACGAGTTTCTAACCAATTTTATACGGATGTTTTAATATTATAATTAATAATATAATTAATTCATCCAACAATTGAGCAGTATTTAATAGAAGTAATTGCTGGTTGAAATTAGACCTTAATTAATTTAGATTATAATTGTTTTATGCATAATTAAAAACATAAATTAGCATTCTGCACGTGTGGTTATACGGAGAAGGATCTCTATATAAAAAAGTTTAGTTTGAAATTATTTAAGTAGGTATAATAGGTACCATTCATTTTTATATAAAGCACTAAATATTATTTTTCCGCAGACCTATGCGATAAATTAAGTCCAATAAAAATATAAAAACACCTACAACAATCAATTTATTTTCTAAAAATATAAAACATTAGTTTATTATACCAGTTATTAACTTGCTAACATTTAAAGTTATTTATTTTTATTTTATTTGAATATGCATATTTGAGATTGACGTTTAAATTAAATAATATAAATATAGGAAAACAGAAAACAGAAACATGTTTTCAATACTTGTTTTGTGTTCACTCATAATTATTCTTGTTAGAATGTGGTGTAGGTGAAAAGGTTAAATGTTTTGTGTCAAAGTCAAATTATTTATTTCAAGTAGACCAATATTACAGGTGCTTTTGAATTGTCGAATTTAGTTGCACGGTTCCAAAACGTAGGTCTTATGTAACCGGCAAGAAACTCCTTAGATACTCTTTTATATAAAATCCAAATGATAAAATAGGAAATCAATTCCTTTACAATGTATGTAAACAATATCAATATGAAAGTAATGCAGTTTGCTGTGACATACCTTTCTGCCAAAGACAAAATAAATATGATTCAGAATACCATAGCATATATGAGCTAAGCAGCCCCACAGACACCACCCGTTCACGAGCATGACGTGTGTATCTTCGTCGCTTTACTCAATCATTTTACTTGTTTTCATTTTTTATTGTTTCAAGTGTATCTAAATGAACGAAAGACACTAGACCCCACGACACAGGGAATCCTAGTGTGGGGTCTAGGGTCTAGGTCTAATAACCAACATAACTTAACTTATTATTTTGCATTGAAACAAAAAGACTCACTGGTGGCATGTAAAACTGTCTTAAAACAAGCTTTACTCCTTAACAGACTTCATAAAAAGAAATAAGTTATTTAGAATATATTTAGAAAAATTTGTAGTACCGATTATAATAATTATTATTTATTGTTCCCTTTCGCAAAGGTATCTTAATAAGGTATCTTTTTGTGTTGAAATAGCTCCAATCGAACTATGGACTCTGAATATATGGATCTCTATGAATCTCCTTATAATAAAATGAGAGATTTTTTGTCTTTTAAACCTGCCACGTGATCCCCTATAGCATCCCCCGTGTCAAAGGTTTTATGTATGTGTATAATCTACAATATCGTAGCTCTTAAACAAATGCACCGGTTTTGCATATATTTTTTTTAAATTACTTGATTGTGAGCTTTCTGCTCTATAACAGAAGACTTGAATTTGTTCAGCTGTTTGATGATTTTATAATCATCAAACAGCTGAACAAATTCAAATGAATTACTACATCCTCGACGGAGCTTATGCTCCGTCGAGGATGTAGTAATTTGAGGCCAGTTAATTAAAAAAACGTTTATTGAAATCGTGTAAATAGTTTATTAAAGTAGTGTGTAGTGTGTTAGATAAGAATCGGTCTAGTTTTTAAGACTAATAGTTTCCTATAAATCTTAAACTATGTATTCTTAAGTTAAAACTATTCAATATAAAATCAAATATAAATCTGCCTTACAACGTACATGATAAAATGCAAAAGCTACACTTTTCCATATCGTAATTTTCTTAACATCTGTTTACTTTCTCATGGTCTAATAGCGCAAAATTATAGATAATAATCGAAGTTCTATTGTAGTGCCCTTGAAACAAAGAAAATCGTTCGAGATAGTCTTCATTATTTATTAAAACATTATTTTCTTGAATACAGACTACAAAGGATAGCATTCGATATACGAACTCCTGCTACGGGTTGTTTGGATTGCTTAAATTGACAAGGCGTGTGATAATTATATTTGTACCTTAATGCGTTTGTACCCTAAGTACATGGTTCTCTCTTCTCCGAGTTAGTGTCGGCATTTCTTTTTAGAGGTCGTCAGTTCGAAAATACAAATGTCATCTAGATCCAAAAATGATCTTATACATGACTTGTAAAAATGTCTTCAAAAGATCTATTAATAGAAATAAATAACATTTATCATGAAATCTATTGAAATAAAACTTTTTTCGGATTTTATGGCAACATACCTACATATTTAATCTTTACGCTTTTTAATCCTTTACAGCATCGATGGTAACAGAGTAAGAAATCAATTCTACTTAATATATATTTAAGACTATGCTTATATATTCAATTAGATTGTCTTTTTGTCATGATATTATAGAAATCCCACCAAAATCCTCGACTATGGACCACATAATCGTTGGCGGAATTTGAGAGGGTTACATGAAATTATCTACCATTAATTTAAATAATCTTAATGTCAAAATCTACGTGTCTATATCTATTTTACAAATATATTTTTATTGTATCTAATATACGTGTGTGTATTTAATAAATAATAACACTTGAAGTTCAATAGATATAATTATTATATTGTTTACTAGGTAATTAACAAACATATGCGTCGATTTTTTATATTGACTACGTAGGAGGTAAATTACGATAAAATTTTGTTTAGCACAAAAAGCCAGTCAGGTTTAGTTATTTATATATATACTTTTTGTTGAGATCAAAGATTTATTGTATAATGCAAGCGTTTCTCTGTTAAACAACAGGTTTTTTTTCATGTAGGTAGGCAAAGAAATATTGCTAATTGTAAAGATTTTTAGGTATAGGAATACCTACTATCAAATTTTTTTTTAATCCGATGGTCTATGGAATCTACCGATTCGCAGAGCAACGGGGTGAACTATAGCCTAATCCCTATTACGTTTAGAGGAGACCCATGCTTGAGGTCCAGCAAATGATCTGATAATAAAGATATAATATTGACAATTTAACTGTATTCATCAAATGATTTAATTTTATCAGCGTTCTGAAGGTTGATAGTGATGACGTCATGACTTTGGTAATTCACTCGGCTGTAGGGGTGTGGGTCAAACCGAACAGATTTGGGTTAATGCCTACCGTTATTTTTATATCGGTACTTAATGGGGGCTGGGATAAAAAATTGCTTCCATCAGTAAGAGATTTTATGATGCAAGTAATTTTCGTAAATTGATTCG
The DNA here is from genome assembly GCA_905163465.1 of Craniophora ligustri. Taxonomy (NCBI): domain Eukaryota; kingdom Metazoa; phylum Arthropoda; class Insecta; order Lepidoptera; family Noctuidae; genus Craniophora; species Craniophora ligustri. The sequence goes on from LR990961.1 coordinate 12,926,015, forward strand.
CTTAATTCGAGTTTTTAATGGATCCCTCGATGATTAGTACAGACGTAGATACGTGGGTAGACACGTGAAATATTATTGTGAGTACCTCCTATCTGCTATATTTAGGCAATACTTACATAAATTAGACCTAAAATATAATTGCAACATGATTTATGTGATTTATAGTAATGAGGAGTGGTGTAAAAATAGGCGCTTACGTTTAATTGGTACGACAATAATAAATTCTAATCTTAACGATGAAAGCAATCGAAGCTCGTTAGCGCAGCCACATAAAACTTCGTGTACTGATTTGTACCAGAATATTTCGTTGTATTTACCCAACATGCTTACGGCATTACCCAAATTTGGTAACACTAGGAATTTAATGTAACATTGCCACGCGAATTAACGATTACCCACCCCAAAGAAAACCCATGAAATATTTAGAGGGACCTACTGAACTGGCTGAAATGTGACATTTTCCAGGGCCGTCAGATGCGCGTCGAGGAGTATAAACAGTACTCACCAGTATTCGTCCGGTGGTGGTCTGACCGGATATGAGTTCGCCGGCCCAGTCTTTCGCTTCGGTCATGAACGTGCCCTCGAACTCTTGTTTGCCCTGCCGCGCCGCCTTCTGCTCCTTCTGCTTGGGGTCGTTGGGCGCCAGCTCCGGCTCCTTGTGGCAGCAGATGAACGCGCACGCGCGCCATACCAGCACCACGAGCAACCCCGCAATGAAGGTGAATATCGACGATAGCAGAAAGCACCACCATTTTCGGACACTGAGGCAGTCATCGTCTTCGGGATACGTGTCGGTCGACGCGGTAGTCGTCTCTTCCTCTGACGAAGCCATTCCCCGAGGGCGCGAGGCATCCAGTCAGGCGCGCCATGCACGTGCAGCGATGCGCGCGCCCGCACGCCGTGACCGCGCGCGACTGAGCGACGGCGCCCCGCCCCGCGCGGTCGATGTCGCGCGATCGATCCGCGCCGGCGCGTGCCGCACTGCACTACCGACCCGTCGGAACCATGACCATCGTTCCACCCCGTTCACCACCTTCTCGCTTGCGATCCTCGGAGCCAACTGAAGCAGCCTCACTCCTCAACACGATCCCTGAGCACCGCCGATACCGAAACGACAGCTTTTATGACTGCAGATGTTTCCGTAAAGATTTTTATTGATGCCATAACAGAACTGTCCCTACATAACGTGTGTCACCTCGCGGTGCCGTCACTCGAGTACTTTTATTTCTCGTCCAACTGTATCACGTAGCTAATTGAAACTGAATTTCGGCGGTTTTAACAAAGGTCAATGTATTCAGCCTGTGTCCCGATAAGCGTAGTGCTACGCCGCCCTACTGCGTCAGCGAGCGCTACGAAACTCGTAGACGTCTACGGCTGCTACGATTGGTGGAGCGAAATGCGACCGAAGATATGTTCAGTTTCGTTCCAAAAGTACCCATTTGTCTTTTCTTTGTTACATACGGCCTATGTTTTATGTACACTTCCAGTTAATATAAATGACGCAATTAGTAGATAATGGTAGTTTTATGTAGGAATGATCTATTACATGTTACGTAAGGGATCTCTGTAATAAACTTTTACAGCGTTATTTTTTTTAAATTAGTTATTCTGACACTGAACAGACCACTTTGATACTGAAACGCGCAGGTATTTTCGTCGAATAATTTAGTATGTTGTTTGGGTCCAAATATAGGCACGGAGACGACTGGTTACATAAATATTTGAATTTATTATAAGTAGAACTCAGAGTTATTAGTGTTTAGCGATTTCTGGAAATATACTTTTTTAGTCTTCCTAAGTCATTTTATTATTGCATACCTACATAAATGACACGTAGCTTGCTTTTGCGCATATCAAAATGATGGTACAGTGATCATTTTAATAAATATCGTATAATTTGAGTACCTATTAAAAACCTTCTGTTTTCGTTCAAGTTTATATAAACCCCGTAGCTCAAAATCTAATGTTTCATTATTTACTACTTAAGTAGCTATATTTTCCACACTTCTTTCTCGCATCAGTAAAAGGTTTTTCCTCTGTATAACAACTAACTTAAACACCACATACGTACCTACGCCAGCACGTGTAGGTTACATGCCTAAAAAGTTTTGTTCTTATAACGAACAAAACTATTTTGTATCTGTAATGAAGGATTGACCTTTACTTAGAAAACTATTTTCCGTTTCTCCTCTGCCACGTATTTATTAAGCCCCATGCCTATACAACAAAATTCTTACCAGAAAAATAGAAGTACAGCTGAAATAATTAATAGACAGTAGCCTGAATAAAGATTGCCAATTATATTGTAATTTAAATCAACAATATCACACAGTAATACACCCGTTGGCAGTCAGCCAAATAGGCAACAACTTGATAACTAGTACATGTAGGGGGACCTTTAGGATGCTCTGAATATTGTACAGGGGCAAGTTGGAGCCACATCGTATATTAATGTTCGTTGCCAAATGGGTGGCATAAATATTTCAATGGAATGGCACTCCGAAATGTAATGGAAGAAGAAATATACTTACGTTTAAGACATGTGTTCGGGACTTATGACCTACGTCATATCAACATGCCTTCCTACCTACCTACTGTAGATAGGTATAGATAAATATTCTTCTGTTGGGATCAAAAATTGTCGGCTTTTTTATGATGGAGTGCTTTAAAAGCATTGGGAGAATGAAAATTCTTTAGCTGCGGTTGTAACAGAGAATGCGCTTCTTACACTTAATTATTAAATTTAAATTATTTAGGTATAAAGTAAGCTAAAAAGTAGCTTGTTCAACATATATCTATCATACTGGTATAAGTATTTCTAAGGGGGTGATTTCCTACCAACCCTTTAGAAAAATATAATATATATTTTAAGCTGAATTTATAGATTAAAAAAAAAAAAGCAAGTAACAAAATAAATACAAAGAAAGTAAACTTAGCTTCCAAACAAAACTTTTGATTAAAGAGAGACAAAAACTAACTATTTACACACCAGACCGCCTCGTCAAACGTAGTATTCGTAAAGATCTGAGGAACTACAATACTCATCTCATTCAGACAGCTTTAGAAAAAAACACTTCACTGAAATCAGCTAAGCAGGGAATATCAAGGAAAATCTACAATAGCTTGTCTGAAGGACTGTGAGGGTATTAAGCAGAGTGATAAAGGTAAAATTCTGAACATTTGCAGTGAATTTTATAAAAACCTTTTACAGTAACAACTCAACCGTCGAACTCAACACAATAGCTTATTCCTGTCCCGATAATATCTCGCCTTTTACATGTTGGGAAGTGCATAAAGCGCTTCTGAGCATGAAATATAACAAGAGCCCTGGTGATGATGGTATTACTACAGAAGCTTTGAAAATAGGAGAACCAGCCCTGCTGCCACACATTACCAATCTTTTCAATACAATTTTAACGACTGGAGTCTTACCAAACTTGTTTTGTCACTCACAGATTATTCTCCTCCATAAAAAAGGAGACAAAACAGACATAAGCAATTATCGTCCTATCAGTCTGGTGTCACATCTATACAAGGCGTTCATTAAAGCGATCGAGAACCGCATTACCGGGACACTCGACAAACATCAGCCACTCGAACAGGCTGGTTTTCGCCGCGGCCTATCTACCACAGATCACCTTCATTCAATCAACCAAATTATCGAAAAGTGTGTGGAGTTTCAGCTCCCAATTTATCTAGCATTCGTAGACTATTCAAAAGCATTTGATAGTATCAGCCACAGTTCAATTTTTAATGCCTTATATAATCAGGAAATAGACACCACATACATACATCTTTTACAAAATATATACCAAAACAGCACGGCGGCCATTAAAATCAATTCCGCAATAGGACCATCTTTTTATATTAATAAAGGGGTTAAGCAGGGAGACCCGTTATCCCCGAAATTATTCACAGCCGTACTAGAGGAAGTGTTCAGGAAGCTGGCAGCTCGATGGGAAGAGGCTGGCATTGTGGTCGGAGAAAAGAGATTATCCAATCTCCGTTTCGCCGACGACATTGTCCTCTTCTCGTCTTCAGCGACCGAGCTGGCTCAGATGCTAGACGATCTTAGCAAAGCAAGCCTAGAGGTTGGACTTCAGATGAATATGTCAAAGACTAAATTGATGACGAACAGTGCGCATCACAGAATCACAATGGGGGGTGTGGAGATTGCTTACGTCGAGGAGTACCTGTATCTAGGTCAAATAGTCTCTTTCCAGGCGAGGCAGAATAAAGAGGTTGCAAGACGCACAGAAAATGCCTGGAAGAGCTATTGGATCATGAAAGATCTTATGAAGGGTGATCTTCCACTATCCCTAAAGCGGAGACTCATGGACGTATGCATACTTCCCATCCTCACATACGGTTCTCAAACATGGTCTTTGACAGGACAGCTGAGGTCCACACTCGAGGTTTGCCAGAGAGCAATGGAACGGAGTATTCTGGGTATAAAACTTGTGGACCGGGTTAGGAATACAGTCATCCGTTCCAAGACGAAAGTAACAGACGTCACTTGGAAAGCTGCCACGCTCAAATGGAACTGGGCTGGACACATCTGTCGCATGTCAGACGAAAACTGGGCCAAACTGACCACCCAATTGGTCCCACTTAATGGCAGACGACAACGCGGCAGGCCCAGGCGGAGATGGCGGGATGAGCTGGACTTATATAAAAAAGATTGGTCCTCTACGGCAACAGACAGAGCGAAGTGGAAGAAGAGTGGGGAGGCCTTTGCCCTGCAGTGGGACACTACAGGCTCATAATAATAAATAATTATAGATTAACAGATAGGTACGACTTTTTGACAGATTATGAACATCGTCTAAGTAGTCTGTTTTCTTTAAGTGTTGTGTTGGCACAAGAAAGGAAAATAAAATCTTTACCGAAATGACTTTGCAGATATCATAATTATAAACATTTATAGGACAATAAATGGAATGTTGATGCTGAGACCGCGCAAGTAAAAGCCAAATGGAGTAGGCAGACAAGGAGAGATGACCCCAGATTATGGGATAAGGCAAAGGAAAGAAGAAGATAGTTATGCTTTGTTAGTTTAAAAAAATATCACTGTTACTTAATATGATGTGATCCTTGAAATACTAAGTGTATGGATTTACATTATATCCTTGGACTGCTTCCGATCTTTCATGTCTTATTTTACATTTTGACACAGCGCCATCTAGTTCCGAGTCCTGAGCAACTAGTGTATCAAGTAGATGGTTGATACACAACATAAATATATACTCTTTTATTGTAAATACCCCACATCCATGACTCGGATACGAATCTTGATGCTCATCACACAAACATTTGTCCCTACCAGGATTCGAACCCGGGATCCATAGCATAGAAGGCAGCATTGACTATCGTAATTATCGCTTCACCTGTGAAGAAAAACATCGTGAGGAAACCTGCATTATTAAGAGATTTTCTTCAATGGCAAATGAAGTCTGCCAACCCACACTTGGCCAGCGATATGGATACTCTTAGACAGAGAGGAGGCTAGGGTCCACACGTAAGTGTCCTACTTAAGTTAGTTTACTATGGATATAATGATAGATAGATATATTCGATAGATGGTTGTTCACCTTTGACAATAAACCCTATAATCTAATTATAATAATAATATTGACACGTTCCATAGTACGGCGATTCCTGACATCCACTACAGCAAGAGCTTTCTTCAGAACCTTCTTCAGTAGGAAAACTTGATGAAAACCCGTGATTGGCTAGCCACACTCCAGCTAGGCTGAGGTTCCAAATGGATTTAAGAACAACGTCATAATAATATAACCTTTATTGCCACATTGTCCATAATGTATGTAAGCAAAATTGTTAGTAGAACACAAATAAATAGTATCGATAATCATCTTGTAATAAAGAGTAATTCTTGGAGGCAGGGCATAGCGAGATTCCTCGCTCAAATTGAGCTGCCCGACTGGGGAAGTACCTCCGCCTTACAGAATACCGCAGTGACTCAACAATAGTCTTTCTGCGAGTAAGGTTACCAAAGCTCGTTGGGGAGTGACTATTCTAACAGCATGGGCATTCCGTTTGCTGTCAGTTTAGTAATTCCTATTTTAAGAAACCAAAACGGTTTCTGCAGGGGTTGGCAATGTATTTGCAAGCCTTCTGGTGTTGCAAATGTCTATGGGCGGCGGTGATCACTTACCATCAGGTGAACCGCCTGCTCGTTTGCCCGCTTATCGCAATAAAAAATACTGGATAAATAAACTATAATAAAAATAAATGAGCCAAGTTTAATTTTAAAATAATAATTTATTTCTTATAGAGTATTTGGCATATGACTATAAATTACAATACATTATCAATGAGTACAATGCAATCTGCCCTACATACCGTCATGGCGCGCATTTGGTTGACTGTTATTCATTTATATTTAATCTGTTAAGATATTAAAACTCATAATTAATATCATACAAAGACTAGTTTACTTCAGCATGACACTATAGGCTGTGATTGCAAACTTGATGGTAGACCATTAAACAATCCTATCCTATTAAAAATATATCCAGACATGATTATACAGCGCCATCTAGGTCCGAGCTAAGGAAAGAGGCTTGTGTTACGGATACTAGACGCTTGATACAGTAAATAGTTTTTTTGTAAATACGTATGATATACATTTATTAATATTATTATTAGCCTCTATATACATATATATAAAATATCATCTTTACAAAGATTTATTGAGACATAAATATATTTTCTATAACCAAGAACACATTTAGAGTTAGAACTAACTAACAAAATCATAGACAAGTCTAGTAGTGACAAACTGTTTATAATCTATCATTATTACTAGCTGTAGATTTTTCCCATTGCATTTGGGTTTTAGCCAAACCAGCTTATATAGGTTTACTTCTAAAACACCAGACACCTCCATAGCCAATGTTAGCTATCTAGTCCTGTGAGGTCGCTAGTGTTGTAGAACAAAAGTTGTTGCGTAGGATGTAATAAGCAACAACTTTTGTTCTACGACTTTTAATAATATCTTTAATTTCATTATCATCCAAAAAAATATAATTGCCTGCTTTAATGTTATTAATACTATGTTGCGTTGTGCTTTCATTTATGAATGAAACATAGACTTACAAATGTCACGACAGTACAATAAAAACATGATATATCATTTTTTTCATGTATTCAGTTATGTCAGAACTAGTACAACAATAGTTGTTGCTTATGACTAGATAGCTAACTATCTCGTCGTGAAGGTTGTTGGTGTTTTATAAGTAACCCTGTATATATGTATAGATATAAAAGGGCTCAACAATCAAATCATATGCTGACTTGTTAAGAAAGATCTATGTATATTAATATGCAGCCAATTGTGTGCTACACTTTTAAGTATCTTGTACACATTGAGGTGTATTTTTAACTAAAGTAAAAGCACTCCCTACTCTTAATTAAAACAGACATCTAATTTTCTGGCACAAAACCCCCAATCCACTTCAAGAAAGGAGGGTTTCCATTCTTGATTGGCATGGAAATCACCTCGCACACTGTGTAAGGATGGTTGGTGCGAACAAACTCTGTAAGTTGGTCCACTTTCGATGTCCTGGTTTTGATCATTAGAAGTGCCTGAAATTTTGAAAAGATGATGGTAAATTATTATTGATATGATGATTTTATTAAATTAATATCAATATGTTGTGCATTATATGTTTATATTACTTAATGTTACAAACGGCTAGTCTAGGCCAGGGATGTTATGAAGCTCCGTACCCGTAACCGAAACTATCGGATATCCATATCCGAAATGAAAATATATCCATAACCGTAACCATATCCATTTCACAAGGTTCGGATAGTTTTCGTATAAGGACGGAGTCTAAATAAAACTACATATTTTGACAAGCTTAATTTATTGGACTGGTAGTTTTTAAGACTAGTGCGTTCATACAAACCTTTAGTCATTATTATTTACTAATAATAAAGCATAAAAGTTTGCCATGCTTGGACAGGTTTTCCTCCTGAAATGTATTAGTAAAAAATGACCAATAATACTTTCCCGAGATTTTCACTTTATGATGACGAAATAAGCTTAATAAATCTGTATGTTAATAGAAATATTTACCTCGCTGTCTTCATTAATTTTGCCTTCCCATTCATATATAGATGTCACTTGAGGCACTATATTCACACAGGCGGCTAACTTATTCTTCACAAGACCATGCCCTATTGTCTTGCCTACATCTGTGTTTGGTACAGTCACATACGCTACTGAGTACATATCTGAAATAAAGAAACATAATCACTGTGCATGTTTTTTCGTAGTCATACTATGGTAATAAACCATGCTCACCCACTATACATGTATAATTATTAATTTAAGAGTTGTTTTATATATGTTCTGCTTTTGTGCTTTCGAGAAGAAGCAGAAGATACATAATTTATAATCTAATGTGTTTGTGATTGCATTCCTTTGAAACAACTTGAGCTATTTTAATTTTTTTTTGTATCAATATGTATAAAGATTGTGTAGTATTTTTCACCCTCCTACTCCCAACCCCATTTTATATGGCAGAATAATGTTTGAGAGGTCAGCAAGTAATATACAGGGTTACTTGTAAAACACCAGCAACTTTGCAGGAATATATAGCTAACACCATAAGCAACAACTTTTGTAGTACGAGTTCTGACATAAATCAATACAAGAAAAAAATGTATTTCAAGTTTATATTGTAATGTTGTGACTTTGTAAGTGGGCAATTAAATTAATATTTATTTTGTATGAAATTTTTATGCTTAAACTGTTATCTCATGTCACTTCTTGCTAATCATATTATCTTTTAAATAATACATTCTTTGATATCATTCTCTATATTTACACTCAAGACCCTCATTGTAATCTAGAGAAACATAGTAATCATCATTATCAGCCCATATCAACCCACTGTTGGGCTCCAAATGCCTTTGTCCTATTTTACCTCACAAGAGATCAAAAGGAAGTCTCTGGCTGCAGCTATTTACTACTAATATATAGCCTTTCTGATTGCATACCAAATCCTACCTGGTTTTTAGTTGTTGTTGGTTGGCATTTTTATATCAACATTCCGTTTTCAAAACATACTGAGCTTGAATACATACATACATACATACACTCACGCCTTTTTCCCATGGGGGTAGGCAGAAAGTACAGAATGAGCTTGAATTACATATAATTATACTGGTTATTTATATGTGAATATAGTATAATGGTTTTTTGTGCGAAGTGTTACAGTAATACAGGGAAATATTTACATGGCAGTGATTTGCGACCTGATTATGCTGATATAATTAAGATTTATCCTTTAGTCTTAATGTTAGAATAAAATCGGAAAGAGAGAGAGGGGCGGAACCCCCCCAAGATACGAAAATGAGTCTATCGATCCTCAGTTGTGTGTTTTGTCGCCTGCCTTAACTTACTTTTAATAAGTGGTGGAACATGTAATAAGGCTTACTTACCGGCGTCTACATTATCAGTAGACATATTGGTTTGTGCCAGAATTAGGCACGGCCTAAGTAATGAGAAATATAAAGTTACCAATGACTTTTTGTTAAAAGATTTTATCATTTTATTTTCAACAGCAGCAAGAAACAGCTGTTTGGATTTGGAGTGTTTTGGAGTTATTATTTTTTAATTTGACATTCATGACAGTCATGACAGTGATCTGTCACCTGTCACTAACAGATAATTTCATTTTACAAGAACGATAATCCTTATTCCGAGGGGCAAGTTTTTCGGTTCTATGTCACGTGAGACGTTTAGGCATTCATTGAGAATCTAGACGATATATGAGGGCAAAAAAATAAAATAATACATGATTAATGTAAATGACTTATTGGGGCGTGATTTTTTTAACATACACAAATAATCACTTTAATTGAATCGATAGTTTAACAATATACAATAGTATTGTGTATGTTTTATTAGTAATGTAGCTGAGTACCATTACAGGCCGATATGTATTTTTTTATAAACATTTCTATCGGTCTGTGTTATTTATTCCTATACCCTCATAGTTGATTGTGATTGACTATTATATGTGAAAATTGTAAATAATACTATTGTAAATTTTTAAACTATCGATAGTCCAAAACAATCGATACTATCGACAGTATCGATACTATCGATACTATCGTTGCAAATAAAATCGTCAGTATCGATACTATCGATATTATCTATAGTTTGTTATTGCCCTTTGCCCCCCCCCCCCCCCCCACGTTACGCTCCTGGTTTACACAATAATAATGAATGAAGGGATGAATATTATAGTTTCGGTATAGAAATGAAGCGGGTTTTTATTAAAATCCTGGCAGTTGATAAATGTTTGTATCGATAAACAATGTGAGTACAAAAAAGCTTCAATTTTGTCTATTAAAGTTTAAAAAAAATACTAGCTGTTATGGCGGGAAATCGACAGAAATTAAATATTTTTAATTACCAAGAAAAAAATATTTGATTGATAATTGATTTGTATTTAAGTGTACCTAGGCTAGATATGATCATTATTTGTTATAATACGGATTAATACGTGCGACAAAGGAGTTAAACGTCTTGTATTATTGAAGCAGTGAATCGAGTCGTCATTGAATTTGAGCAATATGAGATTAGAGGTAAGGAAAACAATCTCTACATAATAAGGTAGCTATACAAATTTTACTATTGGCTTTAATGGCGATTAAGTATATTTTTATTTACACGCATTTAGATACCTACTTAGGTTACAATTTAATAAAAATTGAACACGAACTGATTACCTATCATAAATAATATAAGTAGATATAATACTTAATATATTAATGTAATGTATGATCTTATATTTCACTAGGGGAGGCCTACGTCCAGCAGTGGACGAATATGGGCTATGATGATGATGGTTTTATATTATCGTGTAAAACCATATTCCATCTATCTATAGTGCCAGAAGTGTTTTTTCTTTTTGTATTATTCTGTTTATATTAAATTATTGAATCAATAAAAGTCGTAGGTATCATACCTAAAGTTATTTTACTTCAATATTTCTTATATTCGAGTAAGGGTCATATTAATAATCATATCATCAATAATTGCTGAATCTGGGATAGGTAGGTAAGAAAGTAGATACTGAGATCCAGCGGTTTCTATGTTATAGAGGTAACCAACCAGCAATTAATAGATGCAATAGGTACTTGACTCCAACTCATATAGGTACCTAGGTAACTATTTTTTAATTTAGCATAATAAAAATATATTCGCTTTAACTGTCAGCCAGTCGCTAGTCTCAGTAAACAAATGTGAAGGTCATGCACACCTAAGTATTGTTTATGTTCAAGTAACATTAAAAAACCAGTTTATCCTTATTCATTTATTATTTTTTAATCTAGACAGTGTTTATTCTTAGAAATGACTATCTGGTATACAATTCAATGTGTATTTCACCGACTTATCTACATAATTAGATTGACAATATTAATTGACTTGATTTATTACATTGTGTCATAGCCTGGGCTTGGGTCGTTTTTACACATCGCACATTATGATATTATCTGAAGTCAAATAGCAGGCAAGAAAGATCTAAATCGTCCTGTCGTAGTTTAGAAGAGTTCCTAGAAGAGTTAGGAACCCTAACAAATGACGATTGGTCAACGATTTGTGATATAGTAATAGGTACCTAGTAGTAAAACGGATATATCATTTCAAGAAATCATGTCACAATCACTTCATCATAAGTCAGTAGGTACCATTAAATCGGTGTAATGGACTAAATTATGAATAACAGCATCAATAGTCACTAAAGGCATTAGTCTGTGTTGTAAGAAATAGTTTTAGTAGTAAGTTTTATCGTAAGCATACCCAAAGGACGAGAGGGGACTAGTTGGCTTGGGGTTAAAGTTTTACTGGCTAATTCATATACCTACCTATTGTGAATAATATTAACATTATATGCAATTAATACAAGCCTTATCACTTATTGTTTATCACCATTCCCCCCCTAGTCCAAAAATCCGGCACGTATTATAAGTAGATGACTATATACAAAAATAATGTCGAACCCTTGGGTTTTATAATATAGAATTATTGTATGTGATGTGGAATGAATTATAGCCTCTTAGCTAATTTGAGTTTCAAAGTATAATCGAAATTAATATTTTCACATACACAATATAAAATTCGTCACAACAAATATACAACAATATAAAATTATATAATTAAACATATGACATCTTTGTCCCGTGTAACTTCATTCGAACCAGGAAGCTATATACTTACATACATACTTAGGTTAATTCTTACATTTTTCAGATTTATCTTGATGTATCATATTATATTGGACTTGAATTCATTAGCAGGTAGGTATCCTTTAATCTTAAATGTACATGTTTCGTGATTACTATTAAAGAATTGATAATTTGTGTTTCTTATATTATTGATTATTATTCGTGTGTCTTCAGTAATGAATTCCAATTGTAAATTACATAATAAATGTAATTATCTAATTGGTTCAAAAGGACGCTAGAATGAATTAAAGGTCACTCTTCAGTGCTATTAATGGTTAATTCTGGAATTTTTCACCTTTACATAGATTCACAGCTAAATTTTAATACAACTACCTACAATAATTCGTAATCGACTAGGTTTTTTTAATAGTTGAAAATCTTAAATAATAAAAATAATACTAAGACATTTAGCGGGTAGTATTATTCGCTGGCACTGTAAATCGGGATCAGTACCTAATTGTAATTGTAATCCAACACTATTCATCAATGTTCATTCACTTATAGGGTAATGATTTTAAATAATATTATGATTAACGCAATGCTCATTTTGTAAAATTTGAATAACATCAGTTTATATTTGACGACCCGTTTAGCTCAGCGGTAGTTGACGCTACCTGCTGTGCTATGGGTCCTGGGTTCGAATCCCGGTAGTGACAAATGTTTGTATGATGAGCATCAACATTTGCATCCGAGTCATGGATGTATCTATGTATAATATGTATGTGTTTACAAAAAAAAAGTATTTATGTAGTATATCAACCATCTAGTATCCGTAACACAAGCCTCGTTGCTTAGCTCGGAACTAGATGGCGCTGTGTAATAATGTCCGGAAATATTTATTTATTATTTATTATTATATTATCAGTTTATACTAGTTCTGGCGACGCACGAGCAGCAACTGGGCACTTTGAGTGACTTTTCTACGTAGCCTTCATTTACGTACACTGCCATTTTACGGTAAACAAATTTTTGTACGCAACGACCCTCATATCCTACTTGGAATATTGCAATAGCCAAACATGGTCCTGTATCTTTCCTGAAATTAAAAATATAGATTAGAAAATATTCTACCGAACATTTTTACGTTCATAACATAAAATACTTTGATATTATTTATTGGGAGAAAACATTACAATAAATATCAATATTTATTTTTTCTATTGATTTCTTACAATTACGCAAATACTAGGCATGAAAATAAAACTACATATAATACCAATTTACGACGATAAGATCCTTAAATAGTTGTTTTATTATAATTCTTTAATTACATAATTTTTTAAACGCTGATTTTATCCTGTCATCATCGTCATCATGATGATGATGAAGATAAATAAACCCATTAGTGTCTCACTGCTGGGCACGGGTCTCCTCTCATTTGAGAGGGATTATGCTATAGGCACCTTCTGCGGGTTGGCAGACTTCATATACCATCGAGAAAATCTCAAGCATGCAGTTTTCCTCACGATGTTTACCTTCACCGTTTGAGCATGTGATAAATACGCACATAGCTTCCGAAAACTCAGTGGTTTAAACTCGAGAACTCTGACATCTCAGTCCATTGGCCACACCCAACGAGTATCTAACCACCACACAGCAATGTTTTTATCCTGCACGAACTATTAAATCTAACGAACATACATTTTCATACTTAAACACATTCCTAGATACAGAACGATTTCTTGTAGGTCATACAAATATTTTGTTTTCAGATTGCTCAACCATTGCGTTACAAAACTTGTTCCCAATTACCAATTTTAAATGGACATGACAAGAAATGAAATGCTACTTACTTGCATATTTCTACTTTATATCCCTGTACCGGTTCCTTGTCATCATTCAGCACATAATGCCAAACTCCATCACTATCGACGCCTACTTTAGGGTGCACCACCTAAAAATATAGAATTAATACACGTTAGTTTATAATTGCGTTCAGTGGTAACGAAGGTCACACAGGCAGAACCGTTAGTGGACAAAAGTGGATATAAAGGGGAATCGTGGGAGTCTTAAGCCCCCCTGGTCCATGGCCGTGTTCGGCCGTAAAGTACTTTTTATTCAAATAGAACTATTATTACTACATTATTATAACAATTTTTTTTATACCATAAGAGTGGCAATCTACACGGCCTAGACGTTTGCAAAACCGGAGGTGTCGCTTGCGCGTTATTGACACGAATCGAATCAAAACCGCATTGATTTCTTAAAAAAGAGTAGTTACTGAACTAATGGCAAACGGAATTCCCATGCTGTCAGAATAGTCACTCCCCTAACAAGATCTGGTTGTTGTTTTACTACGGTCTTCCGTTAAACAGAGGTTCTTCCCCAGTCGGGCAGCTCAATTTGAGCGAGAGTCTCTCAAATTGAATCGAATTGGAGCCTATCCGGACCACATGACTGGTGACCGGAGTGGCTTAAAAACTCTGCCCTGTTTAGGGTCTGGTCTGGTAACTGGTTTGAGTTAAGATTTATATGAATACCACATTGTTATAAAAAATCAAAAATTATATAGCACTCGAAGGAATGACGAGACAGGTATGTAGGGTGATGAGCCATATGCGTGAACTCACATCTACTTTATTAGTTTCGGCTAGCCGTTTTGCAAAACAGCCCCGTTTCGTAATGCGGCGTTGCTATGATTAGCCGGATAGTCATTGCGATACATTAATCAATAAGACGGCCCACGTTTAGCCGCATCGTACTAATATTTAGATTGTAGGGTTACCATAAATACAAAATAAATAGTTAAAATAGGTAGTAAGTATTAGGTTCTTATGTTCTCGGGGGTCGCAGTTCTAACCTAACCTAACCTAACCCGATCGCACCGCCCACTGGTAGTAGGATTCTGCCGAACACTAGAATCCATAGTCACTTTATGTTTCCGACGTACAAACGGCGGATAACAACTCACTGTATTACATTACGCCTAGCCGTATTGAAGAACGTATGGCGCTGATTACATTCCGGCGGATTTTCATCCAACCGCATTCAATCCAGCTTATCGTTGCAACGCCGCATTGCGAAACGGCGCTGTTTTGCAAAACGGCTAGCCGTAATGTAAAACGGCGGATTATACTATTTGGCTGCGACATCACCGTATCACTCGGTAAATACAAATCATGATAATTATGTTATGTTAGTTTTATAGAATAATCGAATACACTGACCTTGGTCTCGAATTCGCACAATTCAATGTTTTCTTCTTCAGCTCCCACTCTCTGAGTGATATCAGGTACTTCGGGAATATCTAGTTTATCCTCCTCGAATATGCTTACATTTTTTAAGCTTGCTATCTGTAACAGTGAAAATAAGATAAAATTAACATTAATATAATAATAATCCCTTAAAATGTATTCCATTATAGTGCCTACAATCGTATCTAAGTGCAATCGCCAATTGCTAGCATGAAAAAGATTATATTTAATACGAAATTATCTAGGTATATGCTAGGTCAGGGCACGTCACGATAGTGACGGTAAGACCCATCATGTAGGAGTGGCTTGAGAGGCGCCACGGCGCCCTCAGCTTCCGGCTGACGCAGGTCTTGTCTGGGCATGGGTGCTTCGGTAAGTACCTGTGTCGCATAGGCTGGGAGCCATCGCCTGGTTGTCACCACTGTGTGGGCTGCCCTGAGGACACGGCGCAGCACACGCTCCAGGCTTGCCCGGCCTGGACAGAGCAGCGCCGTGAACTCGTAGCGACAGTCGGCGGTGACCTCTCGCTTCCGGCTATGATTCTATCCGTGGTCAGGATCGAAAGCGCGTGGGATGCCGCCGCCTCTTACTGGGAAGCAAGTCATGCGCGCGAAAGAGGCGGCGGAAAGGGAGAGAGAAATCACAACATCTCTCCCGATCCGTAGTAGACGCATCGGGCACCGGAGGGCGCAAACTGACCTCCGGGCTCCATGAGCTGTGGCCAGCGGGCGAGTGTGACTAGGGGAGTCCGCCGCCTGATCTGAGAATGGCCCCAAGTAGGCGGCGCGCGTGTTCATCCCACGTGCGCCTACGCGGAGGATGCGAGGTGGGGACCGCCTTGCTCCTAGCCGAGATCCAGCGACCAGAGCTGGATCGAAGCCCGCCGGGGTTGTGGTGCATGCTTTCGCGAATGCCATGGCCCCGGCAATAGGGCTAGTGGCGTTGACGGGTGCGGTTTTTTAGTCGGTAAACGCTCATGTTGAGCGGAGTCCGACACACCCCGTCGCCTCCCAAGGCGGCGGGACGGCCCGTAAAGGATTTGTCCGCTCAAAAAAAAGGTATGATAGGTGTTAATTTTTTAAATTAGGTACGTTATGTGAGTGGTTAGTGGGTAGGCCCCCGGCAAGGTGGACTGACGACCTGGTTTTGGTCGCTGGAATCCGCGGGTGGCGTAGGACCGGTCTTCGTGGCGATCCTTGGGGGAGACCTATGTCCAGCAGTGGACGTCTAACGGTTGATATGATGATGATGATGATGGGAGTGGTTCATAATATTGTAAAAAGTTTTTTTCTATCACGTAGGTACGATAGAGAATAAAAAGAATAAACTGTGACTGTACATATAACTACGGTTTATCAAATCTAAAATAGGTACCTTCGCAATCACTGCTTTCACTTGTTCTGTCGGATAGTTGGGAATGTCTTCGCAAATACCAATCTTTTTGCAATGTTCAGGAACTTGTATCGGCACATTTGGCACCTTTTTAGTAATAGGTCCAGGGAATACGATCTTGTCGTTAATTTGTCCTGAAACATTCAAATATAATTGTTTATATCACTACATAATATTTGAAGCTCAAAAGGGAGGATCGGAACACATACAATCAACCGGAATATGCAAGTACAATTATTGTATGATTACTAAACATAATCTTCATGTAGGTAAAAAAAAACAATCGGGCAGGTAGGTATACATCCGTGTTTGAATATTCGTTTTTTTAATAACATTGCAGAGTTTAATCTTAAAACCAGAGACAATGTGATCATAGGGTAATTTGCAACCATTTAATATAGTTTTTTAGAGCCAAGCTGATGATTTCGTAGTTTTTTGAGTGAGGTTGTAACACTCATTAAATATCTATGTACTGTCCTGGAATTGTAAAATGTATGTGAATTTTGCTTAAGGTAGATTTATGGTCCTTTCTGTATAAACAGTTAATAATATAACTAATTTTGTTATTATAATTATTCAAGTACTTGGAGATTAATAGTTACCAGGCTTACCGATCGTTGCAACATTTGTGAATAATTATGATTAAATCATTTTAAATTTGAATGAAAGTGGAACGTTTAGTCCTCATTTAACAAGATATTGAGGTTGTTGTTTTTATGTAACATTGTAAATATCAAATATTAGGTAGTACAGGTACAGCGAGCTAAGATAGCCTAGAGGTGTGATCAGTGCATTGTGAAGTCAAAGGTAGGCATTCGATGCGGCACGCAGAACAAATGCTTCAACAGTGGGGCATAATCGTGAATAACCTGCATGCCTGAGGAATTTTGTCCATTGCGTGTGAATTCTGGTAAACTGCAGTGGGGCAGTAAATGGGTAAATTATCAATAGGTTATGAGAGAACCTGACATTGTGTATTCCTAATTGCCAGAAGTGCTTTCTGGCAATTAGGAATAGACAATGTCGGTAAGTTTTTTTATATATCGTGCTCGTGGCTAGTTATTCGTAAGTTTGCAATTAAAAGAATATTAATTGGCATAAAAACTATCTTACAAACTACATAGAATGTGGAGAGATTCTTTCAAATCGGTTTAATTTTTTTTATTGTTGATTGTTTGATATATATATTATTGGTTATATGCTTGACCGCCAGTTCTCTTTACAGTCAAGTTCAGAAGTTCACTGCGGAGAAACAACGTGACACGATTTTTTTATATTTATTTATACATTGTAACTAGAATCATTGCAGTATTACGGAAACATCAAAATTATAAATGCACGCTACCGAATTATCGCTGTGGCTTGTTGATAAGGCAGGTTGACCATTTACGATACGAGTAGGCACATTGTGTAAAAGAAGGAAATTGCCTGTAATGACGCCAGCGCTAAAATAATCTTTGTAATGCAAGCGATGTTAATGGCCGACCTTGTGTAGGTAGCAGGTTGTGCAGTTATATCGAATAGAACTGTGCATAAAAATTATTTTATTTGCTTTATGTAAAATTACTGATAAACATAAGGCATATGGGAATAGTGAGATTTTTCGCTTAAATTGTGCTACCCGACTGGGTACCTAAGTACCTCCGCCTTACAGAAGACCGCAGTGAAATAACGTTAGTTGCGTTTCTACGAGTGAGTATGATCGCCTTTCCGTATTTAAAGAACTGGGTTTACAGGTTCGACAACGCCGAAAAAATATATATTAATATTTTACTGTGTATTTTTATCTTTTCATCCAAATATGGAAGAATACATTTTTTTTATTAATTTTAAAAATAAACAAAATAGGATAAAATATCGAGCAGGGTCTACTGATGTAACTAAATGTTCGTTATAATCAGAGGAAAAACATATAAAAGCAATCGCTCCCTACATTGTTATCTACTGTCATTTTAAGCCCGGGGCTTAGCACATCTATAGTCAAAATTTCAAATAACAAGATGCCAAGTTACCTGCGTCATGAAATCAACCTACAATCTACATATATTTCAAAGCTTTCTAGACTAAATAGTTTTGGGTGTGTCATGTGTCTTTCTAGACCACAAGTCAATCAGGACATACGCTTATATAACATACTTACATATTTACAGACGTTTTAGATGTGATGCGAGTTAGTAAACGGGAAGAACCACCAGAAGACAGTCAAGTAATTGGTTATATACAGTATTATTTTTGGAAAACACCCTTTATTCTCACCTCGTCTTGTCTCTGCGTGTGGTTTCCAGCTCAGAACCTTGGAACCGGTATCCAACCGTCGATTTTTATCTTCGAGTCTAAGTTGTGATCTCATAGCTTCTTCTGGCACGTTCGCCAAATAGGTGGAAGGTACTATGTCCGCGGATCTGGTGTTCATATGATCATAGATACGAGCATGGGGTATACCTGGAGTAGTGTCTACTGAAGAGTAGTATTGTTGGCGGGTGTCCTGGTCAGTATTTGAAGCCCCGACTTTGTTGCATTTCATTGCTGATGCTGTCGCCTGGAAAGTAAAAATTTTAAGTAAATAAGATGCCATTTCGTATTGCGTAATATTAATGCAATGCAAAAAAAAACGACCGCTTTCAAGTACTTTAACGACAAAATCAGTAATTGAAGTGATTACTCTGTAATGTTACCAAGCTGCTTCTTTTACTGACGTACAACTCAAAACTTACAGAAAATATTATAGTGTATGTAGGTACCTATAAAATATATGGTATACATTAATATGCAACAAAAAATTGTACTTTGAAGTATCTATCATTCTCACTCAATCATAAAACTACGCTGTTGAGTTCAAAGTCGCGAAGGAGATTAAAATTACTTAAAATTTTGGCAGCCGTAGCCATACAATGGAGATAGGTACATCTACGGTGAGACCAGTGCGGGTTAGATTGCCGTTAGAAAGGTTTTTATGGATCAAATTGAATCTACTTCTTACTTCTATTTTCCTTGCTGCAGTAGTTAGTTTGGAACAGTCAAAGAGCTATTTGAATCAATTACCTATTTATTTTACTTTATGTCGGCATCGACCGAGTGCAATGCACGTAAGATTTCTGCAATTCCGAAAAATCTTATTATACCATGCATATAAACTTTTCTCTTCAATCACTCTACCAATTGATGAAAACCGTATATTAAAGTCGGTTGGAATAATTCGAAGATCTTAGCGTACATCCGCGAAAAGAAGCGACTTTGTTTTATACTATGTAATGATAGTTTGAATAGTTAATCATTTAGGCTTGGGTTCGACAAGCCTGTATATTCTACCTACTTCAATGCATAAAAATAGCATAGTAGAAGTTGTTTAACATGATTTACTTTTAATATCTTGGTATCTGCACGATAATAAGTCAAACAAAAAATCAGGCTCATATGCCACCTCGATTTATAGTAAACTGACCATGAACGTAAAACGATTGTGGTTTTAACTGTAAACAATTCAACCAGTCATTTATTTAATCTTAAAAACCAGCTGACCCGGCAAACGTTGTTTTACAACTTACATTATTTCTAGTGAATATTATGGTGTTAAATGAAATAAAATAAATAACTTATTGTAAGTAGAAACGGGGTCTATGAATGAAAGAAGATGGAGCACTATGGACGATGATGACCTATAAAACTGAACTTGATTTTGAACTTCATTAACTTTACTGACATATTTAAAGTTAAACTAAATTAAAGAAGATTAAAGTGAAAGTAGTAGAGAACATTTAATTATGACTCTAAAAAAAACTATATCAACTCGAAGAGCAATCGAGTGTAAAATTTTTTGTCATTCCGTCTGTATTCAACACATGCAAACTAAGTAAATAAAAACATCGGCAGATTCCGGCGACCTTTACCAAGTCGATCCACCTTGTTGGGGGTCTACTTCCTTGGGTCTTCCGGTACGCGGTCGCTACTAAAAAATCTTTGATCCCCAACCGTCATCTGTTATTCGAGCGATGTGCCCTAAAACTCCTAATATAACCCGCTCTATTCCTCACTGAGTAACTGTGAGCTTTCTAGGTGTCGTAACTCAACACTGACAATAGAATCGAAGTCTTTCACATAGTCCAAAAACGCTAAACATAGGGATAGGTTATACTCTTCGGTCTTCTGTATAACTTGCAGTAGCGTACTTTTCGTACCAGTAGTAAACATTCCGAAAACCGGCTTGTTCGGGAGGCTGGAGGTCATCAAACCAGCGCACGATTCTGGTTGTGATGACTCTCGAAAACAACGTATAGCTCAGGGCGGTAGTTCTTTCAAAAGATTCCCCTTTTTACAAAACGATACGATTAGGCCTTTGCTCCATACTTGCAGAGTTTTCCCATCGATGATGACGGAATTAAAAAGCTTTACGGCTATATGAACCGGCTTTCCATCCGCTTTCAGTACCTTTGCTGTAATTCCGTCATCACCCGGTGCCATGTTGTTCTTAAGCTGTCTGAGAGTCAGTCATCACTTTTAAAAAATAGGGGTTGGTGGTAGAAGGGTTAAAAATTTGGGTTATAAGTATTTTCTATGTCAATCATAAGAAAAATACAAAAAATATTTCGTCAAAAAAAATAAAAAAAAAATCTGGTGATCCTTGTTGTGATCTGGTGACCGATTCCGATACCTACCAAATATAGTTATAGAATTTCATAATAATCCATCAAGCCGCTTCGGAGGACTTCAGCGACAAACACTGTGACACGAGATTTTTATATATAAGATAAAATAGACTTAAAAAATAGTACCTAACAGGTAAAATATTACATTTTTACTGATTTTGTTACTTAAACGAGTGTAGTGTGCAGCGGTAAGTATTCATTAAAATAAAACTATTTTTATAGATTCGTCATTTGGGATCTTTTCCAACATCCATGGTTACGGCCAGACTCAACCACGATAAAATCCATAAAAGTAGAAGTTTAGTTAAATATTAGATTTTTTGTTAGAAGAAAAAAAAAATTGTAAGAAGATTTTTTGTGGTATTGTTTTATATTTACCTAATCTTTTTATGTATTGTGTTTAATATGATGCTTCTCTTTTTGCATGCAACTGAAAACACTCGTTTATTTTCCTGATGTGTCGTTGTCTACTATTAAGCTATCGTTAAAAAAAACGTAATCAGCAATCACTGTTACCAATTAGTAGGTACACCCTTTCTGCGTAATTTAGAGTTCAACATGTTAATTAAGTACGGATAACATGTTTCTACGCTGATTGGATACAGTTATTATCCAATTAGTTATGCATCTAATAATTGATTTTTGCGTGTTAAATTATTTTTCAAGAACCGCATTGCTTGCTTCATATTTATCGCACCGTACTGTAAACCAAATTCGGAGAACTCACTCAAGGTTTATTTTGACATTGGCAATAAATTTTACGAACGTACGAAATGAGGTAGTAAGTAAGCAGGTAAATGTAGATGCAAAAATACATTTTATTCATAGTAACTTCGAGACGTGAATTTTGTTCCCTTCCCTTTATATGTATAACTGATGTGGTATATGTATACGTACCCTTGATATTAAGTGAAAGACACCATTTTTCCCGGACCGGTCGGTAAAAGACTTCGGTGATCAACATGAGCACATATAGATAGAGCCCAGTCTTTAAAGACCAGCTTCAGAAAGTAAACTAGCACCCAAAAGTCAGCTAACGGACAACCACAGAACCCTACACAGCCGTGGTCCGACATAGGTTTGTCCGGTTTTTTGCTATACACAGTTTGTTGACCTTTTTATGTATATTATTACCATATGTTTTTTATAAAGGTATCATAATTATTAAATAGTGTTATCAATTGATTTATCGCAGTCCTTATGCTTTTAATTAGTAGGAATATCCTTAATATTTGCATGCCTTTTTTTATTATATTTCTTTCGTTATTGAAAAATAAACGAGCGTTGCTAGATTTTGTATGGTTTCAGTTGAATAAGAATTCACTTAATAAAAGGCCGTATAATGTAATAAAAAGCCATATACATATTTGAATTATTATAGACAACGGGTCTAGATCGTGTGCAATTGAGGTATAAATACCTTTTTAACCCGACGTTTCGGCTGACTTGCATCAAGCCGTGGTCACGGAAAGACTATGTATAAAAATCGTGAAACCGTAAAAACATTAAAAGACATATAATAAATCAGGTGGCTATCTTACCCTACCACTTCCAATATTTTCAAGGTGGACCTCGATCCTTATTATCGATTAAAATACGGTAATCAACTTACTACCTACTGTTATATACCATTATTAAAAAAATATCTGAATATCATTATCATCAATAATTTAGGAACGTCCGGTGGCTTATACAAATGTCCCACCGATATTGTACTGTCCTATTTGTATTGTGTAGGGTTGTGGTCCCTAAATTATGGTTGAGCTACACAATGACTGATGTGTAAACGTCATCGCTAGAGACACGTCACTCTAAAGTTGACATGGTGCTTTTCTAAAAGGCCATTTTAGGGCTTTTTTTACATTAATGGTTAAATTTTATTACCTACTTAGTGATACCTCAAGTTGTGTTGGTGTTTTATCAGAGATCGTCAAATGAGTTCCGATCATTTTATATTTCAACAAAAATAAAATGGCTGCCACATAGCAGAGAAGTAAATTAGGTCTAAGGGTCTATAGTGTTATTATTAAATATAATATATTGTGTATTAAAATAGTTGATAAGTTATTTAAAATATCGCTAGTCCATGATCGGACATAAATTGTATACTGCTATATTTAAAAATATATAGAAATAAAGGGTCTTGACAGACATGCAGACGTACAGACGGACAGGCGGACAGACAGGCAGACAGACAGACGAACAACAAAGTGATTTTATAAGGGTTCCGTTTTTTCCTCTTGAGGTACGGAACCCTAAAAACGTTGCCCTCACGCTAGTATTCCATCTAGTATCGTACCTATATCTGTTAAAAGTACAAATTCTCAAGTAGGTAGACAAAACACCTAGACTTGGAACAACTGCTTGTAGGCTATACTAATGATTGTGTCTTGAAGCTACTTAATGTTAATGCATATGAAGACAGGAAATAAAATATATAATGAATGATAAATAGTTTTTTAGTCCTAGGTATAACCGGGTCTTCTATTTCTATAATATTTACTTTCTACTGTTTCTGTTACTGTTAATAAATATATCACTGTAAATAAGAATATGGACAAAGCAAAAGTAGTATGCAAGGTATTCTGCCTACCGAGGGGTAGTAAAAAAACTGCGTTAAAAAAAACCGACTTCAAAACTAAAAAGTTAAAAATAACTTAATACAGTTTTAACTTCTTTTTAGTTTTAAAGGTATGAAGACGGTGCCAAGCCAAATGTAAAGGTATGTAAACCCATCGCGCAGTGTACAACCAGGCACTGGCACCGACTTCATACCTTTAAAACTAATAAGAAGTTAAAACTGTATTAAGTTATTTTTAACTTTTTAGTTTTGAAGTCGGTTTTTTTTAACGCAGTTTTTATTTTATTTTTTACTTTTTAGTGTCTGTAATAGGTTCGTTGTATTATATGTCTCGTTGGTCTAGTGGTCATACAGTGCGACTGCCGAGCAAAAGGTCCTGGGTTCGATTCCCAGGTCGAGCAAAGTGTTATTGAGTTTTTCTGTGAAATTCTCAGTAGCGGCTCGGAGTTTGGATTCGTGCCCGGTTAATGGCAATAGGCTCGCCACCTATTACATGGGACCTAAAACATACCGGCGAAATGTTGGTGTACATTAGTACACCACTGCCTAACCTTTCGGGAACAACAGGCGTGATAGTATGTAAGAAGTTGAACAATAAACGCGTAGAAAATGTTCTACGTATGTAGAAAATTTGAGGGTTTCTCTCGATTTCCCAAGGATCCACTCATCAGATCCTAAAAAAAAATTTATGGGACTACATGGGAAGCTTCAGCTTTCATATCAAAAAAGAATTTTCAAAATCGGTTCACCCAATCCACAGTTATGAGGTAACAAACATTAAAAAAAAAAAAAAAAAAACAGTCGAATTGATAACCTCCTCCTTTTGGAAGTCGGTTAAAAAGGCGTGTGTGCGATGTTGGGAAACATGCTAATGTT
The DNA here is from genome assembly GCA_905163465.1 of Craniophora ligustri. NCBI lineage: Eukaryota > Metazoa > Arthropoda > Insecta > Lepidoptera > Noctuidae > Craniophora > Craniophora ligustri. The sequence continues at coordinate 12,950,971 of LR990961.1, forward strand.
TACGTTTTTATCATCAATGGCATTAGACATACATAATTATTACTTAACGTTTTTTCAAGTCATGTATGTCAGTTTGGAAAAACCTGTGTATCATCAAACTGAACGATTTTTTAGTTAGGAAACGCACAGGCTTCCGTGTTTAAAGGTTCAAGTTCATTGACCTGTTATGATACCAAAATGTCATTAAACACCGACAAATAAGTACGACTTGTGAATTTCAAAACAGTGCATTCGTTTTCTTCGCAAAGACAATTGTACGAGTACTTATATGAAATTTCTCAGAAATATCACACAGGAAACATCTATATGTCAGTAGGTTATAACTATTCTCTATTGTTTTAATTGTAATAATAGTGTCTGATCGAAAATATGGCATTTTAAGTGTATTTGATTCTGTAATATTATCGTTCATTAACCTGTTTTACTTCAAATTTCATCAATTTTCGTTCATCTATTATTATTGCCTCGCATTTAAATTTCGAAGCGGCTTTTTTATCGTTCATCATACAATTTATGCCGCTTGTTTTGAGTGAGAACCCAGATTAAATAAATATATATTGTGAATCGGTTTTTCTTGATTTTAAAATAACAAGTCCGTAAATGAATAAATAAATATTCAATCAAAAGGACGTCTATTAGGTATATATTTGATAATTAAATCTATATTGGAATAAAATGTATTTTTACGAATTTTATCGCGGTATGTTGCTATTATTTTATCCCGATGTTATGTACCCCCTGATTTGGGGAGTTGCAATAGGATGGGATACTTTAGTAGTGTGTAGATTGAGGTTGTTCTTATGTCTCATACAGTGTTAGTTGGTGTTTTACCTTTACAAGAGAACATCATCATCATATCAACCGCTAGACGTCCACTGTTGGACATAGATCTCCCCCAAGGATTGCCACGACGACCTGTCCTGCGCCACCCGCATCCAGCGACCTTAACCAGGTCGTCGGTCCACCTTGCCGGGGGCCTACCCACGCTGCGTCTTCTAGTAGGTACGTGGTCGCCACTCGAGAACCTTCAATCCCCATCGGCCATCCGTTTTTCGAGCGAACATAGTCAATGTATTAACGCCTTACCTTTAATTGCTAAGGCGTTAATACATTGACTATGTATCACGGACTAAATTATTCAGGCGCCGTTAAAGTTTGAATATTTACAAAGTCTTGCTAATTAAACAATTTGAATGAATACATACATGCATGTCTAAATTGTTCAAAACGAAAACATAGTACACGGTCCCATAGTCTAATCTCCGGTTCTAATTACTTCCACGGACGGAAAATATTATTATTAATAGAAATACCTATATCGATACTTGATCATTCATAGATGTAAGTGATAATATTAATCATCATCAACAAAATTATTGTCCTACTCTATTGGGCATGGGTCACCGTTAAATCATCACAGTTTAAGTCGTAATTTTATATTTATAAAATAAAACTATATATATCATCAACCCTTTATTGAATCACTGCTGGGCACGGATCTCCTCTTATTTGAGAGGGATTAGGCTATAGTCCACAACATTAGCCTACTGCGGGTTAGCAGACATAACCTCTTAAGCATGTACGTTTCCTCACGATGTTTTCCTTCATCGTTTGAGCATTTGATAAATACGCTCATAACTTCCGAAAAGTCAGCGTGCCTTGGGTTTGAACTCGAGACATCTGACATCTCAGTCCACTGGTCACACCGCTAGGCAACTATATTTAAATCAATAATATGAAATCTAATAAATACATTCGTAATATTACAAGCATTAAAATAAAAAAAATAAAAATAAAATGATATTATAAAATTATAATATTGCTTAGATAATGAAATTATCGTAAGATACTAATTATTATGTTAGAAATGAAATACATGAACCCAGAGGTTCTTATTGTATATATTTTATTGGCTTATAATAGTAATTATATATAAATCAAAGTCAAAGTCAATATATTATATTCATTATATTGGCCTAAACGACTGGTAATCGAGAGATGTTAGTTTGAGCAGTGTAATTGCTTTTCTATATTAAAAATACAGGGTATTATTTTTTGGGAATAATAACGCCATTGAAGTGCCTCGTTGGTCTCGTGGTCGTAAAAGGACGACTGCTGAGCAAGAGGACTAGAGCTCTATTCCCAGGTCAAGCAAAGTGTTATTGGTTTTTCCACCGCAGTTCGGAGTTTGGATTCGTGCCTGGTAGGTAGAGACTCGCCCATTACGTGGGACCTAAAAAATACCGGCAAAATTTGGGTGTTCATTAGTACACCTCTGCCTAACCCTTCGGGGACGATGAGCGTGATGGTATGGCATGATATGGTATTAATAATCAGTTGCTTTTAAATTATGCTATAGGTTAAATATTGAAACGAGTCGTCAAAAACAACAAGCACATAATAAAGTTCAATACAGATATATATGTTTATGACATATATGTATAATACCCAGTTGTATGCGGAAACCGACAGGTTCTTGTTTATTGAATTATTATAATTTTAGTCGCCAAAACTACCTTACATGGTTAGTGACTATTTTAAATCTTAAGTTGAATGCAAAATAGTCAATAGTTTAATTATAGGAAATGAAATAGGAATTGCCTATAAAGTTCGTGGAAACTTCTATTCTAGATAGGTGTTGAAATAAAATCATTTAGGAATTTTAACATACTTGTAATTCTTTTCATTAAGTCGGTAGAGCCTGGCTTTAGACGCGTCACATTTTACCAACACGTTTCTTTTATTATTCTTCAACTTAATTATTTCATACATTACACTGTTGTCAGAATATTGTGCCGGTGATAAATGTAAATAATATAATATGTATATTATTTTGAAAACCTTATAATTTAAATGCATTATAATGTTAACGATATCATGAAGGTTACGTGTATTGATGTAGATATCCACGCAGGTAATATTTTTTACTGACAATACATTTTTTTTTAATAATTTCTGTCATTTTTAAAAGCTTTAAAGGCGGGAATCAATTAAGTTGAGACTGGATATACTTAATCTGTATTGACGTCATTAACATGGCATGACGCAATTGAATAGTACTTAGGTAGAATTAGGTAGGGAGGTACATTTACTCACTGTTATGTAAAAGGAATTTTAAAACGAAGTGGTACATTGTGGTTTAACTACAAAGGAAAAGTTTTTCTATACATGTTTGTCATCGCAATATGTGCAATGAAATAAATTTGAGAAATTAAATCGTATATGTACATTACTGTATGATTATTGATTTACATGTAGTTGTCAGTTACAGGAAAACGTCAGTGGGAAACCCGAATAAGACCAATTAATACTGAGGATTCATATGAAATTACTGTTTACAGATTCTATTGCGGTGCGTACAGTCCGAAAAAAAGTAGCTCATTTGTATGTCTAATATTCGCGCCAGTGTAGATAAATTAATATAAGAACAGACAACTTCACATAACAAAACAGATATACCAAGATAGTTCTTTGACAGTGGACCAGTGTCTTTTAGGTGATAAGTTTAAAATGAAGAATACTACTACACCTCATTATAGTAACCAGATCCTAAATTTATCTTCTCATAATCAATAAACATATGTATACATACAAAAAATATGTTGTAATTCATAAATATTTAGGTGCCATAAGGACTGTATCCATTTTATTTCTCTTTGTGAAAGCACAGAGAAACGTGGACTTCTTATTACTGATTAAATAATCCATTAAAACTTTAAGCGCTAACTTTAAGTGGTAACTAACGATATAGGTACCAACACAAAGGGTTCATCATATTACATTAATTACTTTATCAGACGCCTTTGTTTATAAAACCATGGTTCTATAAAAACTTTAATAGATGTAAATACGCATGGTCATTATCACAGTTGTTAAGATGCTAATAATCGCATAGTTTTCTACAAGACTATTTTATTATTTATTTATTTATTCACATACAAATTTTATATTGTGTTTGAATTTTTAATTCAATTTATAAATGTTGAGAATTAAAAATTAAATTAAGATACAAAAACAGTACATATCGTAATAATCAAATAATTACCAATCCAATACAATACAGAAATACGTCAAATAACTACAGTATGTCAGAACAATACAATCATTTATTTAAGTAATCTATAGAATATAAACACCCTTTTAGTAGAAAAGCCTTTAACACTGTCTTAAATTTACTGTCATATTGTAACGCTTTTATTTCTCGTGGTAATTTGTTAAATATGTTTATTGCCTACATATATATTGTTTAAATACATTAAGTATAGGCGTATCTTTTTGCTGAAAGTCCAGCCTCCGCGTGTTCTCCCTGTTTTGTCTTTCTACGGCTGTCTCAAATTCGTGTACATATTTTGCAAAATTCGTAAGCAATACCAAAATATAGAGACTTGGCACCATTAATATTTTGAGATCTTTGAAATACCTTCTGCATGATTCATCTTATCTTATACATACCATAGTTCTTATTGCTCTTTTTTGTAGAACGAATGCTCTCGTAATGTTATAAGCATAGCTTCCTCCCCAAAATAAAATACTGTACCTGAATTTGGACTCTACTAGAGTACTATTTAATTATACCTTTGAGTTACCACCTTATCACATATAGCTTAGCAACGAAATTGTAATTTTGTGGTCGCTTGAGGCCACCAAGTTTAATATTTATTTAGTTTTATGCTAATACATATAATAATATCATTTACACATTGAAGAATTGAACAATAGTATTCCCGTCCATAACTGGGCCATAACCATAATCGATATTAAATTATTTGATTAAAAATCATTTACATAACTGAATAATTCCAAAAATAATCCATATTAATGAAATATAAATATAATTATACTAATGAAGGTTAACGAATTATTAATTTAATCAATAACAAGGTTATCTATGATGTCACTAGTACTGCAGTTTTTTTTAATGGTTATTATGTCGACTTTAATAAAAATTCTAGTAATAAAAATATAGAAAGGGACATACTCGTAATAAAATATGTATTTTTTCCTGTCCCACATACTACGTCATTTTAGTATAGAGCAGGATGGCTTACTAGAGTTGAGAAAATAAGTAACATAAGTTAAATAGATCAATTGCTGTAATACCAATTTCCTAAAATTGATTTTAAATAGTTACCGTCGATTGTATTTACCTTTTTCTAACAATAATAGCTTATTAACCACATGCCAATACGGATTTAGATAAAACAGGTCTATAAATATTGCAATATATAATTAGTTACGTAAAGTCGTGGTAAATATAGACTCAAGATTACGTAAAATAGCACTTTAAATGGACGTGTCATAAGCGTTTGATCGTATAGACCATAAATCTCTATAAATAAAACGGTTGAATGTGGTGCTAAAAAATAAATACCTTACACTGTCATTAAATAATGTTACTGCTGTAAATAAAATATTCGTTAACCTATATGAAATACTATTTGAAGAATAAATTAAAAAAAATAAAAACCCCCGAAACATTGCCGGTTATCTTGGACCGATTTTCATCAAACATAGCTAAGGTCACTCTCGACTAACTCAACTTTCAAACAGATAAAAACAAGACAGACACACACACACACACCCAGACACATCAAACTTACAGCACCCACGTTGGCTGCGGCCTAACATAGCGCGCGCTAACCTACGGTGCGGCTGTTTACGCGCCTGGCGTGAGCGCCCGCACGGCCGTAACACATTCTGTATTCCGACCAACAGTGCGGCCAAAACACACTAGGTGTGTGGGTGGGGAAGCGCATATAGTAATAGTAATAATAATAATAGTAGTAATAGTAACCATTCATTGTCTTTTATTTTTGAGTGCATAAAACAATTGGGTACTTAGAATTATTTTACGATATATTTTGTGCAAAACAATCACCTACTAAGTTCTTTATTCAACATTAAAACGCAGGTGTGTATTTGTTAATACCGCAGAATCCTTTGTAGAATACTTTACTTTGTTTTCTTCGAATTTTATGAAGGCGTTTGTTATTAAATTTGTTAACACTACGACATTATGTCGATTTATTTTTCGTAAAAGCTGATTAGAATTAAATACCTGTGAAAGGAAGATAAAAAAATATATGTAGAACAATATATTAAATTGTAATAAAGATATAAAAATACGGTCGAATTGATAACTTCCTTCTTTTTTGAAGTCGATTTAAAACACGCCTCGCGCGTAATCCGTACTGGCGTAGCGATGTTAAAAACACGCAGGGCGTGTTTTGCCGCCCAGTCGTAGCACAAAATATGAAAACACGCCAGGCGTGTTGGCGCCGCACTCGCGTTATGTGAGTCAAAACACAGCGTGTGTGTTTTTCAGCAGCCAACGTGTTAATAAAATGTAATGTGGGTTAAAAATGATGTATGAATTTCTAAATGATAATTAAATGCTTCGAAATATTAATTAAGCCATCACAGTGAATTTGTAATTAGCTAGATTGCTTCTCTTCAAAATAGTTTGTTCTGTTTCTCGATATCGATGCTTTTAGTGAGTTAATTTTTTTAATGATTTTCTTAACTCATTATTGATGCTAATGTTCTTTTAATGTTAAAATTGTTTGTCTCAGCGGTGGGGTATAAGTGTACATAATTATTATTTGTACAATGACTTATGACGCATGATAAATCATTTGAATAGGACAAAAATATTTTTGATGCTTTTTAAATTCCTTCGTCAAACCATTATTATCCCACTGTTGGGCGCGGGTCTCCCCTCATATGAGAGGGATTATGCTGTAGTCTACCACTCTTGCCTACTGCAGGTTGGCATACTTCACATACCATTGAAAAAATCTATCAAGCATGCAGGTTTCCTTACGAAGTTTTCCGTCATTGTTTGAGCATGTGATAAACACGCACGTAACACCCGAAAGGTCAGTAGTCAAGTAGTCAAGTGAAAAGTTAGCCTTGGGCTTGAACTTTTACATCTCAGTTCACTGATCACACCATAAGGCTACTCCAGCGCTACTAGGCTATATTTTATGATTCACGATAAATTGTTTGAATTGTAATAAAATATTTTTGACACTGTCTACATATACTGTAAATTTATTTTATTTGATGCAAATATTTTACATGTAAGTTAATATGGTATTGCTGGATGGTATCCGTAAGGTAAACTTAAGCTTTAATTATAATTATGTTTCTCTTTAATTATCAATTTAATTCCACCGTATAGCAAAGGTCTTTTCTGCATCTTGGCACTGCTCGTGAGAAGAATTATTAACGTCACATTAAAACATTATCCTATATACATACATATCCTACAAATATTATTAATGCGAAAGTTTGTACTTGTAACTGATAAACTGAATCAGTTTTTGCGTGACGGTATAACAAAAATTTGGTTGAAATTTAGCGTGCATATAGTTTATTACCTGGGTTATCTATATATCATGCGGGCAAAGCCGCGGGTGGCAGCTAGTCATATTAATGAAACTCATGATATTAGTAGCAACTGAGATTTTTTACCAGTCAATAATATAAACGTGGCGCCGATTATAAATGGCGGAATATCCGATTATAAAAAAACAAACCTATTGTAAAAACAATACGTAATTGATATTACTTAATGATAAGTCTAATATTAATTGATACTTAGTACCTACTTAGTAATAGTAGGTACAAAGGTTGTGACAAAACCTGATCCGAGAGGGGAATACCTCATTGATCGTGCCATGACTAAAACTTATTTATAGATTATCGATATTATTTAGATTAGATTTATAAATAAATATTGAAATGTTTTTTTGGAACATAAATTAAAACGTGTTTTTTCACGATATACATTTTGGTATTTTTAATAAGTTAACTAGGTACCTACCTAAATTTGACTTTTTGACTCAATAACAGTGTTGTATATTGACAATGGCAGGAACCCAATTTTTTCTTGCGATCGTGGTTCCCGGTAGAAATCCTTGACTAAGTAAGAAAGCTGTATCGTGGTAAATCTATGGATAATTAAACATTCTTCAAATACTAAAACATCCATCCCTGTTGTCATATGAATACATAATACCATCATTAATGACATGAGACAGGGGCGTGCCCGGTGAAATATGTGGACTGTTTCAGTATTGGTATGGAAACCAAACCAATCATGTGAAATGGGACGGTAAGCTCTCTGAGCAGTATGGGTTGGAGTGCGGGGTGAGACAGGGAGGTTTGACGTCTCCCAGGCTCTTCAACCTATACGTAGATGACCTCATAGCCGGACTCAGCAGCATGCGTGTTGGATGCAGTTTTGATGGAGTTATGATTAACAACATCAGCTATGCTGACGACATGGTGCTGCTGGGTCCGTCACCAGGGGCAATCGGAGAGCTCCTTAAAGTCTGTGAAGCATATGCTGCTGCACATGGATTAACATACAATGTTCAGAAATGTAACTACATGGTCTTTGAGGTCGGCGTCAAAGCCCGTGGGGATGGACCCGGGATATTTATGAACGGGTCGCCTATCACTAGGGTGTCCACTTTTAAATACCTAGGACACTTTATCAGCGACGATCTCAGGGATGATGTGGACATTGAGAGGGAGCGCAGGGCTCTGGCGGTCAGGTGCAATATGTTGGCCCGCAGATTTGCACGGTGTACAGACCTGGTAAAGATTACACTTTTCAAGGCCTATTGCCAGAGTTTGTACACGGGCAATCTGTGGGTCCGTTATACTAAAAGATCGCTAGATGTCTTGCGTGTCCAGTATAATAATGGTTTCAGGATGCTGTTGGGACTGCCTCGGTACTGCAGTGCGTCGGAGATGTTTGCGCAAGCGCGCACTGATGGTTTTCACGCGATGATGCGCAAAAAAACAGCGTCGCTGCTAAGACGAGTGAGAGACAGTCAGAATAGCATCCTGAAAACCGTGGCTGAGAGCTTACACTCTCCGTTAATTAAGTTTTTTATTCAGAGGGTAATTGGTAACTAACACTAGGTAATAAGTTTTTTCTACTAACAACATATGGATAATTTTTTTCCGAAATAAAGAGTATTATTATTATTATTATATTATTATTAATAATAGGTACCTAAACTTTGTACTTCTTTTCACGAATATTACGCGGATAAACTAGTTTTAAATTCCCCAGACCTATAGTTTATACAGAGGAGTGCAGAATGTTAATTTTTTTTTAAACAACCTTTGGTAATTATTTTTTTCATTTTATATTCGAATTTTGACCACTGATATTTACAAATCCGAGAAACTTGACGACCAGTTAATTGAGATAGAAATTGGGTTGCAAATATTATAGTTGGCTGTATTTTTAGCACCTCTACCTAACACTTCCGGGACGATGAGCATGATCATCTAAACATATTGTATGTATTTTAAAACAATTCTTAAAAAAAAATAAGAATTCGCCCTCATTTCGCAATAAAGGGAATTTCCTAACATAAGGTCGCTTTTCATTACATAGCGTTGGACTCAAGTTACTTACTCAATTTACAGAACTGAAATGTACAGATTCACAGTAATGGTTTTAATAGTATTCCCTTACAGAATAGAATTGCTGCTTAAACTAGCTACTTTTACATAGTTGGGGTAAGGTTAATGATGATGATGTTGCTATATGACCTTAATTAACGATTAGAGCTTCCACTTTCCTGCTGATAAAAGCGACATGCTATTACGAATGTATTCCAAAACAGGGTATGCAGAGGAATACTCATGTAATTCCACATTTTACCGGTATTTTAGGTTCCATATAGGTAGTAAGAGAGCGAGACTATTTCCGGTATACATACACAATTTTTTATTATTTATTATAAGACTATTGCTAACAAGCCAAAATAAAACATTGAGCTGTTAGCTCACCCATCACATGAACCCAATAACATAACACATTGTTGGACCTGGGAATCGAACCCTGGATATGACAGTAGTTCAGTGCCTCGTAGATTCATAAAACAGTTTATATTATGTGCATATTATAGCGTTTGTTATGAAAAGCGGTCAGAAAATACGTCAGATATTTACATAATAACTGTTCTCTAATAAATGCCGATGTTGTGTAAAGAATTATTTATACCTATTATGTTTATATAGTAATAGTGCTAATGGGTCATAAACACGGGTTTTGAACAGTGCGCAAATCGATACAGTTATAGTTTTATGCAAATACCTATGAATACAACTATGTCTTCAATGTGAGGTATGAAATGAGCAATAAAATAATTGGAGTTGTTGAAATAAAAGTGCTTTATGCGTCTTATCGCAGCATATTAATATTATTTAATGATATTTTGAGTCCACGACGTCTGGATTAAAATAATATAATTATAGCGCGATGAAATTCGCAAAAAAGGTTTTATTCGGATTTAAACAAAATGAAAATGGTGATGTATTTTTTATTGAACAGTCTTTATTTGCTTTAATTTTTTAGTGGATATGCATCTTATTACCTACTTATTTAAAGTCTACTTTACTTTATGTCATTCATTTTTTTATTCTAAGTGTTTAAATGTACATACTTCAGTAGGTACTATATTATAATAACTTATGCATTAGTAAAGAATGTTATTTCCTCATTATAACAATGGCTGTAAGTGTGGATGCTGTACATAATACCTGAGTTCGATAGTAATTACGTTTATTTTTTTAAATTATTAGTAGCAACACGGAGTTTGGATTTGTAAACCTGGTTTTTCGCAATAAGCTCGCCTCCTATTATTTATACGGGACTTAAATAGCCAGCAAACGGTGGCTATAGTACGGTAATAGATCTTTACCTATAAATGAACAAGCATGGTGTAATATAATAAAGAGGAAATATTTGAATTTGTTGTTTGTTTATTGGTATTGCATAGGATACAAAACTATTGGATTAACCATTCAAATTATGCTAGATTATCCGCGATGAACGTGGCTTATGTTCATCACACTTCATATATATTTTAATTAAACAAACATAAATAAATCTTTATGAAAACTTCAATAATATAATGTAGAGGTGTGAAAAAATACCGAAAAATTTCATCAATCAATTTTCAAATGTTTACTAACTACCTATTTTTATACCCGTGCGAATCCGGGGCGGGCGCTATGGTAAATATGTATATAGGTATATGATTAAATTATAAGTTTAAAAGCCTCTCCAATAAAAGGTGAGGTGACAGACATTATAATTTCTTTTGCTATTAAAAAAATATCGAGATACAAAATACACAAATATATTGCTCATTATAAAGTAATTAATTCAGATTGCGTTTGATATCATCGTTCGTGTTTGTCATTTATTATACGCGCGGTAAAAGTGACTCGACTTTTACTTTCATGACATTGCCGTTATGAACATGTATAAGTAATTTTTGTTTGTCAATGTTTAGTGGGAACCACATTTGGTTAATTAAAAAAAAAATGATTTTTAATAAGGTCAACATAATTAATGGAAGCATACCTTGTATTGGATATAAGAAATACACTTCTATTCTTTATGAGATAAAAGTTATTTTCACTTAAAAATAAAATTTATAAATTCGAAATATATTATAAGTAGTATTTACCAAATATAAATACATATTAAATGCATAGAATTAAACCTTATAAAACAAGTGAACGCTATAAATTCGCGAGGTTCTACTAAAAGGGCCTTTGCATACATAATAAAATAAATAATACTCACAACAGTTATCCCAACGAGTAAATAAAGTGTCCAGGCCATTGCTATGAAGTTGTGCTACAAATCCACCCACAGCAGGTAGTGGTCACTCAATAATTACATATCGAACAGCGACACTATTTATGTGTTTATATGACGTAGGCATGCGGCTCTAGCGATACACCGATATCGATAAATGCAGCACGTACAGCCGTTTTCGCGGACGGATGTCAACTGGCGTGCACACTTCAACTACCCGGCTCAGACGTGTCGCCGCGTCATTATACGACCACTATTCTAAGAACCTTCCGCTCACTTTCAAATTCCCTTCAGACTTGGATATATAGAACAGTTTACGAGACGTGCAAGAGCTTGTTATATTGGTGTATTGTAAGGACGTCCTACTGTTCGATTTTAAAATTATAGTTGACCTATTCACTTTCCAAGTTCAAAGGCCGGTGTAATGTTGTTTAACCTTCATGGTTTATGACCCTGTATATGCTATTTCAACAAAATAGTTAACATAGATATAAATTTCAAAATAAACACATCGTCGATTTAAGAGTAGAGAAAAACTACGTTCAAAGATTTTCACTACGACTCTATTATTATTAACCGCTTAGCGTAAGGTTGCTTTTCGTGTTAAGAGTCCCTGTAGGTACAAAGGTATATGTAATAAGTATGGACATTATTATACCTGAATAATAGATGTTTCTGCGTATATAATATCTATATATATATTTAAGGGAAACTCTTATTGCCTGCTCGACTGAAACGACTTTGATCAATGTAGGTATTGAAAAAAAAAGCTAGTTTATAATAAACATTTCTGTAGTGTTTCTTTATCACAAGAATCGTGGCTTAGCTCGGAACTATATGGCGCTGTTTTATAATGTCCAGATATATTTATTTGAGAATGGAATGACATGCACAATATATCCAGGTATGTTGTTAATATCTTCATTTATGAACAGGGTAATTAACGATAATGATTATTAATACGACACAATAATTGTCTATTCCATTGAAGATCACTTGCGGTGACTTTACAATAGACGATTGTTTGTGAATATTACTTTATAATTACTACGCTTGGTGGGCGGCGAACATTGCGTGGTTTTAATATGCAATTAATAATAATAATTTATAGTGTCGATGACATAAATTATGTGCATATTTTACGCTGTTCTTTGGTTATATTTACGCTCGAATGACGTGGATATAGGGCCTGATTGCACAACAACCAAAACTTGCTATTGTATTATATTATTAAACCATTTACTGTTCGACTGATGAATACGGGTCACTTCGCTCTTTTTAGAGTGAGAGTTTGCCGATATCACGTGCTATTAAAAAAAAAATCTCTGGCAATTTGCGTCAAAATGTTGCGTCGTTTCCATCTAAAGCGAGACCGTTACTTTACTGTTTGCTAGTCAGACTTGTAGGCTATCACAGCTGCAAGCCTAACTCTGTTGGGGTGTTATTGTGTACTATTACTAACATAACCAACGGTGAATCAGGTAATATCGATAACTTGGTACCTCAAATTCATTTACACATCTCTATTATAGGTAATTTTCCTGTATGTACCGGAGCAAATCCCGTAACTTTATTGTAACATTTAGATAAACTAAAAATATTCAAGGTAGGTAATACGGTTAGTTACTATGTTGGAAAAATCAAAACCATAATTAATATGGTTCATAATGCATTAGTAGCTACGTAGGTAGGTAGATCAGACTATATTAATTAGCTTTCGTTGTTAATTAACCAAAAAGTTTTTCCTGCTTCAACGCGATTGCAGACTCAGGTATTAAATACCAAAAGTGATAGCAAGTGATAGCGGTTATTTGGAAGTATGTATAGGCTTACATATGTATATACCGTCACTCCTGTATCCCTGAAAGGGTAGGCAGAAGCGTACTATGGTCCTAATTTCGCCGGATCGTTTTAGGTCTCATGTAATACATAGGGTTCAAGCCTATTTTAATTAATCGGGCATAAATACAAAACACCTAATTGCTACTGAGACTTTCTTTAAATAACCCAATATCACTTTGTTTGATCTGTAATACGAAGCTAGGACAATAGCCGTGTTTGCGACGTCTACACTTATCTATAATTTATGTATAATAATGAAAATTTATAGCAATTAAAACCTATATTATACTTTTTTATAATTAACTAATTAGACTGCCTAAACTGTGACTGTCTGGCTCTCTGTACGGCTCGAGTGCGGTGTTCCAGCTTTTTCCATAAAGAAGTTTTCAGTTGCAGCTTGTTAAAGAAAAGAAGAATAGTGTGGTGAATTTAAAAATAAACATATTGGCTGAATTACCTAAACCTTATTAGAATAGTAATAACAACTGTGACGTCATAGTTCAATAACTTACTTACTCATGATGATGACTTACACATTTCATATCCCTACGCGCGATGTCAGTTTTGCAGGGCAAGAGTAAAAACCTCTATACTCAAATGCTTAGGTACCTATATCTATAGTAGTATACAGGGTGTTTGGTCCATCGTGTGCCAAATTGAAATGGTCGACTGAAGGGGTCATCTGTTAGCCTTTCAGACCCTTAACTCCCCTCACACCCTGTGGATTTTTTTTATCGACATTTAATTGTTTTACTAAAAAAGACCCAAATTTTACATTCAAATACAAATTAAAAAAAATACAAGGCGTAGACTCTGTATTTTATAATTATTATTTTATTTCGATGTGTAGGTATTGTTTAAAAGTACTTTTAAATGCAAAATTAGTGACATTAGTAACCTTGTTTTTTTTAATTCACTCGCAAATGTAAAACTTAAAGTAAAGCTGTAAATGTTACAGCGGTTTATATGGCTACAAAAAAAAACCAAAAGCGACCGGGATCTTCCATCTCCCTCATTAATTCTCCACTCTATCCTCTTGCTAATGATGTGCCACATGCCATAAAAATCTTTTCACAACTTTGTGAATTCCCTAGAATTGTGAATCGAGTCACCTAAGGCTAATATTCAAAATTATGATTTTAAAACATATTTTTGCTTAAATGATACCTGACAAACCTATAAATCTGTTGTTTCTATCTTTTCGTGGGATTTACTTGAAATAAAAACAAAATTGCATTTTTAACATTTATTTCGTAATTGTTACAAATTCTGCTCAAATTTTTTGCCTCTGTTGCGAATGCAGTTGGAACCTCCCTTGGAATCACTCACTTGGAACGGAGGATCTAATTAGGAAGGTTCCAACCGCTACTGCTACTGTACTAGTCCAACGCATAGAAGCGGCATTCAATACCATTAAGGAGGAAATACGACTTCGTACAACAACAGTCGAAACATGAAACAGATGTCTGGGAGGGCCTGCAAGCCGTTTCTTCATTATTCTACGTGGAGAGATCCGTATGCAATGCAGGTTATTACTTCTTTACATTCGAACCGCGTCTGGCGTCGCGTTAAGACTCAATTTGGACTTCGCAAATTGAGTCTTAATGCTATGTACCAAAACAGTTTTTAGAAATCCCCGTAAGTTTTTGTCTGTGTGTCGCGCGGATTTACTTAATTATATTAAGTAACTACGTACCTATTTGATTATTTCACATGCAACTAACATTAACGTAGTATACATATATATATAATGGCCTGAACCACTTCTACACTTTGCGTGACAACGGCGAAAATAGCTTTATGTACCTACCCGTTTTTAAAAAATTATCACACTGTAACCTACCTAGTATGTACGGCCTTCAATTATTAAATTATAATTAATTCAATATAGCCAAATTGCATTTTATGAGGTATTAAGTGTCTATTATAGTAATATTTACTACTACTACCAAGCCATTTGAAAATTTATTATGATTTTTACTATCTAATGGTAAAGGGAAACATTGTGACGAGAGATTTTTTGTCCGAGAGATTTTGTGAAGTCTGCCAATCTGCACTAGACCAACATGTTGAACTATATCCTACCATACAATCACGCCTGTCGTCCCCGAAGGGTTAGGCAGAGGTGTACTAACATGTACACCCACATTTCGCCGGTATGTTTTAGGTCCCATGTAATAAGGGGCGAGCCTATTGCCATCTACCCAGCACGAATCTAAACTCCGGGCTGCTACTCAGAATTTCATAGAAAAACCCAATAACACTTAGCTCGACCTGGAAATCCTCACTGTATGACCACTAGACCAACGAGGCAGTTATATCCTAATCCCTCTCAAATGTGGAGACACGTGCAGAGGGACAGTAAATAGACCTTGACTTTTGGTATGTAACCCAGCATAAATTTGGTAGTGGGAGTGTGGCGCCAGTTTGCCTTTATTAAAAGATAATTGGACGGCAGTGAAGTTAAACGTCGCCAGTATATTTATCGTAAGCATATTTTATCAAGACATTATAATTGTCAATAAACGCTCTCCGCTTCTCTGGGTGAAAGTTTTGCAACTAACCGAAACCAGTTCTAAAATTCTTTATTATGGTAAAAGCACAATCTCATTTACGAGTTCGCACAAAAAAGACAATGTTTTATTTCGTATTTTGGAAGGAATAAAATAAACTAACTGGGATTTTTTGATAAATATACCTATTTTGTAGGTATATTTATCTTGTCTATTCTTGTTTGAACATTAACATATTGGAGTCTTGGAAATACATATATTAATGAAACCAAATGTAACGATGATGGTATGATTATCTCTGTGGCTTAACAATTTGTTTTGGTAGGTATAGGTGCCGTCACGAGTTTAGAGCGCTCGACGAAAGTAGTGGGGAGACTTGCGCATGTCGTACACTCGTGCTCACATATATTACGAAGTGTTTTTAGAAAAGTTAAATTAACTTGAGTTGTCACTTGTAATGGAAAAGAAAAATAAGTTTTATATAGAGATTTTAAAAGAGAAAAATAAATTATAACCATGGTTTATTTTATAAAAATAATAATTTATATTTTTTTGTAGATACGTATAGAATCAATATTACATAATCAATAATAAAATTAATGTAATATGTATTTTAATTATTGGTGTACAATAAAGTATATTCTATCTATCTACATATAATCAAATAATCAATTATATTAAAAAAAACTTAAATTCTAAACGTTTGGCAATAATCCTATTCCTTCCATCAAATCGTCGTTAATTAAGGAAGTCGAAGTTTATAGATGGATGCGACTGGAACTACTTATTGAAAGGTAAAAGGTCAAGACGATGAAAAAATACGAAAGCAATATGTGCGTGAATGTACTTTGGGCGATACACCAATACGGCGCACAGTGGACTGAAAATCGACTTTCATAGACATATAATTCATTTCTTCCAAAGTGTCTACTTTCATAGTTGGATATGCTTCAGAATACTACCAGTATGTCTATAAATATCAACATTATGATATTGCACACCAAATGGCGCACACAGAATTTTTTCTTTAAAAATTTGTATGGAGCTGATGAAAAAAGGTTATATTTCCGCAATCGCACAATTGGCCGTAATTCCCTTTTAGGGGATTATTCCTGGAATTATTTAAAATTTTTTGACATACTTTACAAGTCGGCCGCACGTGCGCTTTTTTTTTTAAATCATAATTGTTTTCTAATATTTTTTTGTAGTGTTAAGTCTAAATTTGACATGACATCTGCAATTACTGCCTAAACTATAAGCCCAACTTTCCAATAAACACCATGAAATCTAGAATAACTGCCTCCTAATTAGCGTCTTTAATTTCCAAGAGTCTATTAACTCAAAACCCCATATTTATTCAGTTAACTTTATTATATAACGAAAACGGCTATCAATATATCTCAGTAATTAAATAATCATGGTAATTGACAATTTGTTTTAATTATGACCCCTTAGGTCATTATTAAAATAAATTGTCAATTGTTATGAAGTCTTAGGTTTACATTTGATTTAAAATTAGTGTTATTTCTAATAAATTTTTCTCAACTTAGTAACAGCATTATTCTCCATCACTATCACCTGAGGCCAACTCTGAATCCGAATCTAACTGAACATCTCTAAATTCAAATTCAGGTTCTTGAAGTTTTAATAATGTTAAAGTTTCTTCATAGAACTGTTTCTTTTTCTTTACATCCAAAACGGGTCTTTTTGAAGAAATGGGTGGATCTGACGAAATAAGAAGGAAATTGAAGATAATATCCTCATTAGAACTTATTCTACTTGTTTTACGAGAGTGGTGTTCTCTGAATCTTCTAAAATCCTTGTTTCGAGCTTCCGAAGCCTCTTCAGAAAGACTCCCAATTGGTACAATTGAATTGGAAGCGATGTTATCAGTGTAAAAGTACTTTGTGCACGAAACCAGTTGTATAAGGCCACATATCTTTCACCAGTCTTGTACATGTAGTCTTTGAATCTCTCAACATATACACATTCATCCGATGTTATCGTTTGCAAAATGACAGCAAACCTGCGGATCAGCTCTCCATCAAGTCCAGTAATGGCTGCAGTTTTATCTAGAAATCCATAAAACCTTCTCGCAGTATTGCCATCGTTGGTCGTTCCATGACCCTGCTTTACCACATCTATGAGTAGGCCTAGTTCTGATTGAAAACAGTCTTGAATTATTTGCTTTCTAGCATCCCTTGTATCTTGGTCAGATTTTCCTTTGACAGCCCATTTCTTTATATCTAATCGGTATGCTATGTGCAATAGACATTCCATCATATTTATACGTGCGTGCAATGAAAAAATGCCTAGTTTCAACATATCAGAAGATGCCAGCTTTTTTTCTACTGCTTCTAAATTATTTAGCTCAGACGGTTTTACTAAACATATATAGCAAGCAGCGTTCGATCGAGCTTTTGAAAGGTATGTGAACACCTTTGCATCGATCATTGTCATCATGAAATTGTGACTTATTCTGTTGCTACCGCACTCGGTTGGTTGAAGGGCTGATATTTCAGTATTAACTCTTTGTTCTTCTTCTTTTACTACTGCTTCACTTTCTTTAACAAAATTAAATTGTACCGGGCGACAAAATGAGCCTGAACAAGGTTTTGGGTTCTCCCAAACTGTCTTCTCTTCACAAGTTATTTTGAGTAGTGCCAACGAAGGCATGAAAATACTTGAATCATCAGTTATAAAAGTGTTATCCAATTTTTGCTTGTACTAGCTCTGACTTGATGCTCCATCAAAACCCCATTTGGATATTAAAATATTTTTTTCTTTTAATTAAAGGTAAAGATGAGAAACATTGATATCCATTTGTCCTATAAATCTGATAAAGTAATCTGAATACATATGGGGTTTTGAGTTAATAGATTCTTGGAAATTAAAGACGCTAATTAGGAGGCAGTTATTCTAGATTTTATGGTGTTTATTGGAAAGTTGGGCTTCTAGTTTAGGCAGTAATTGCAGATGTCATGTCAAATTTAGACTTAACACTACAAAAAAATATTAGAAAACAGTTATGATTTTTTAAAAAAAAAGCACACGTGCGGCCGACTTGTGAAGTATGTCAATTTTTTTTAAATAATTCCAGGAATAATCCCCTAAAAGGGAATTACGGCCAATTGTGCGATTGCGGAGATATAACTTTTTTTCATATCAGCTCCATACAAATTTTTAAAGAAAAAATTCTGTGTGCGCCATTTGGTGTGCAATATCATAATGTTGATATTTATAGACATACTGGTAGTATTCTGAAGCATATCCAACTATGAAAGTAGACAATGTAGACTTTGGAAGAAATGAATTATATGTCTATGAAAGTCGATTTTCAGTCCACTGTGCGGCGCCGGCACTGGCCGCTTCACCCTCCGCACACCGCCCACCCCGCCAAACGGACCCAAAAACTGATATCTGCGCATTCAAGGCCAGCGCTCTAAACTCGTGACGGCTTGATGGTTTGACTGTTGCACTGATCAAATATTTGTATGAGTTTGGTGTAAGTCTATCATATACTTTCTGTACCAATTAATATAATGCTATCCTCCCCAATGAAATTATAAAATATTTTTGATTTGAAATAAAACTATTCGGATTTTATCGCGTTGTATTGATATAATTTAATCCCGACATTTTGGATCTTTTACAACATCCATGGTAAAATAAACCTAAATAAAATGTGTAAAAAGTAGTTTCATTTCAATGTAAGTACCTATTGCGTTTGTGGTTTACGCTGACCTATATGTTTACATAAAGTATATTTTAATTTTAATAAATTGTAAAATGGGATGTAGTTTTGACTGGATTTACTTATAAGGAACTTATCAGTTTATATTCCTAATAAGTAACTGTCTGTAACTAGTAACAGGACATGTACTCGTAACTACATATATGTAGATACAGCCTGTGCATAATAATATTTTCAGGTCAATCTTCCTTAACTTGTGTACCTACCACATTACGTATTGTCTGCAATTCATATTAGGTACATAAAATCATAAGTATTTAATTTTACATCATTACCATCAACATAATAACTGTCCCGCTGCTGGGCACTGGTCTTTTCTCATTTGAGAAACATTATGCTATTGCCTTCGACGCGTTGACAGACTTCACATGGCATCGAGAAAGTGTCCCCAGGCATGCAGGTTTCCTCACGATGTTTTCGTAGCGATAAATGCCCGTGATACTTCTAAAAGTCAGTGGTAAAGAAGGCGTGGGATCGAACTCAGTACTTTGACATCACAGTCCACTGGTCACACCGCTAGGCTATCACAGCCTTATTTTAGACCATTAACAAAGAAATATTAGGAAGCGGTGTATGGCGGATGTTTTCAAAACAAAACGAATGAACTTTTATTTTTTTATGAACTCTTCATGTTTATTTTGAATGCAAACTACAGTAAAATCCGTTTAAGACGATCACAGGGACCCAACCAAAAACGTGTATTAAGCGAGAAAGCGTATTTTGCGGGATACATACATACATATATACTCACGCCTGTATCCCATTGGGGAAGGCAGAGGCGACAGACTGCCACTTGCCACGCGGATAGGATGGAATTTTCTGATTTGGGGAGGATTTTATGCGGGATAGGGAAAATAAAACGTACTATTATTGTGACCCAATTTCGTAGATATAATGTATGTATTAAATTATACATTTATAAATTACGTTGAACACAATATCTAGTGTAATTATAATTACGTTACTTAAAGTATTTTAATCACTTATTTTAGTTTGACTGAAAGATTTTAATGCATAAGCAATCACAGCATTTTCAATGTAATTTAACTTTTGCAGTGCATCTTCGCTTTTATTTAAAGAAGCTACATAGCGTCATCAGTGAGGTCGTTTTTTTGTGAGTTATTCACATTCTCTATAAGATCTCCAGTTGATTAAAGTTGATACGGTGCCACATCTTCATCTATGGAAGCATATCCAGGGAAACCCTGCAGTATACCGGAGACATAATATGTAATACTTGACATGTGGCGCGTGTATTAAACGGGATGACGATCGTATTAAGCGTTGAGAAATGTATGAAAACATGTCTCAAGTTGCAGGGACTGGCATTAAATGGCGTATTATGCGAGAAATTGTATTAAGCGGGCTCTACTGTAAATCAAACTCACGAAAATTTTCTATGGGTTTAAAAAAAAGTCACACAACTCTCTTAATGGTCATACTGGCATGCTGCTGCTACAGGATCTTATCTTGCCTTAATCTTAGGATTAGCATCATGATGCTAATCCTAAGATTAAAGTCTAAAGACTAAAAATTCTAACTCCTTATTCTGAAGGTGTCTGGCAGTGGATGGATGATGGTAACCCAAGACGGATGGTTGGTGCTCTTTGTGGGAGACCTACGTTCACCAGTCGCCCGCAATAGGCTGTGATAGGTACATACAATATGTATATTCTGAGTACTTCATACACACGAATACCCCCTACTACTAGTTTAGGATCCAGAATCACTACGTTACGTAGTCAAAATCAATTTTTTCGGTATAACTAAGACTAGGGGAATCGATTTTTGCCAAGGTGCCAAGCAAAATTTGCCCGCGAGTATATTTATAAAATACTAGCTGACCCAGCAAACGTTGTTTTGCCACATTATAGGGGTTGGTGGACAACCCTTATCACTAAGGGGTATGAAAAATAGATGTTGGCCGATTCTCAGACCTACTCAATTTGCTCACAAAATTTGATGAGAATCGGTTTCGGAGGAGTACGGGAACGAACATTGTGACACGAGAATTTTATATATAAGACTAGCTGACCCAGCAAACGTTGTTTTGTCACATTATAGGGGTTGGTGGACTACCCCTAACTTTTAGGGGGATGAAAAATTGATGTTGGCCGATTCTCATAGATACCGAATAAGCACAAAAAATTTCATCAAAATCGGTCAAGCCGTTTCGGAGGAGTATGGCAACGAAAACTGTGACACGAGAATTTTATATATTAGATTAATTAAAAACCCCTTGCTATGAAAATAAGAATGTGCGTGTGGTGTGAGGGCCACTTCGTCAAATCTTTTTGAAATTTGCCTAGGATTTAGTGAACATTCCAAAACAATTGTGAAAGTTGGAATCACAATTTGTGAAAATCTAATAAGCGAGCTATAGCCTGTAATGTTGGGCCCTCAATCCTCACATAGAGGATTGAGGGCCCACCAGTATGGATAAACTATGGACACTACAGAAAATGTGTTTATGGCAAAATCTAAGCTAATGCCAAACAAAATTTGTGAAAACAAGATATTATCGTAAAACACTATCCTACTTTATATATCTTCGTTCAAAATGGGCCCTCAATTCTCACAAACGCAAAAGTTTAAACACAAATAAAATTAAAACCATTAACTCACAGCTGCTGTTTGAAGTCTTATACGCTACTAAATAATTTGTGAAAATTTGTGAAAACAAGAACAGGTCACCACGTCTTGTGGTTTAAAAGTTGTGAGCTTCACAAAATTTGGGCCCTCAATCCTCCACTTTTTTTGGTCTTCTCGTTATTACGCTTATCATATTAAAGATAAAGGAAATCCAAAATAGTCATTAATTGTGAAAAAAAATGTGCAACAAATTGTTGTTATTTGTTACCAATAACAATTACAATAAAATTAAATATCGTGAAAATTACCGAAATCGACTATTTTTTTATTGTGTATGTGTGTAGGGTGACAATAATTTTATAATTTGACTATTAACGTCTTATGACATTACATTTTTTAAATTGCTCTCGCATACACCAGTTTTTTTTTTCTTTTTTTTCCCTTCCGGGATAACTCAAAGGTATTCCTTATTATCTTGTCCATACAGCCAAGGCTGTATGGACAAGATTCCTTCAGTATTTTTTATGATGTATTTAAGATGGATGATACATGATAATGGTTGATAACTTGGTGAATTAATGATTTATGAAGGATGATAAATGTTTTTTTTCTAGTTTCAGTAAAGATGTGGATCTTAATGTTTAATAATTCATCGAAACACAAATTTTAGAAAATTAAACACTACTGCTAAACATGTTTCGATGAATTTTAATGTGACGCTTCACTTTCCCGCCAAAAAGTCCTACCAGAATAATAACATAAAATACCTTATTTTAAAGAGTGTCTATGGAGTTTCTGGCCGGTTCTTCTCCATGAGATCAACTTCTTGGAACCGTGCACTAGAGTCATAATTTTTTTAAATGTTGAAAAAGTTTAAGTATATGAAATAAAAACCTTTTGATTTGATTTGATTTAATTCATTTTATATATTTTATTAGTGACGATTTTGATTATTTGGGATGTCTGTTTACTAGGGATGGCAAGATTGGCAAGATTGATGATATATAAGGATGAGTAAATACTAAAAATAAAGCAAATAGTGCTTTTGTGAAATAAACACGATTTGCTACCCAGGATAGTGTGCTGGTAGGTACACTTAAATATGGCACAAAATATCGGTATAGCGTCGTTACTGTTTATGATTCACTGTCACCAGTGAATCATAAACACAAATACAAACGGTAAGTGAACAAAATAATTAGCATCCATGCTAATTATTTTGTTCACTTACCGTTTGTAATTATTTAAAATGACAAAGTAAAAGCTTTCTGTATATTTTCCGCTCCGGTGATTTGATGTGCGTATGTTCATCACTGCTCAACATTGCATATTAAACAATTAAGTATGATAGATTACGATAAATACGATAACAAGGACTTCATAAATTGCAAGGTTAGAAAAACTTTCATTGTGAGCACAACTGCCAAATTGACGGTGACGGTTTTAAGTTTTTGACGTTTTAAGATAATATTTGTTTGTAAGTGTGAGAAATTAATATTTATTCACTCAGAATATGGTAAAAATGTTATTAATAGATGATATTTAAGTTCAACACATTCGCCTTTGGAAGGCATGCGAATTAGTAAAAGTTATAATTGTTGCACTATAACTAGGAAAGAAAGAAAGAAACGAACTTTTAAATGATGTTTTCACCTTAATTCTAATTCGCATCATTTAAAAGTGTTCTTGTGTTTTGCTAGAGCTATTACAACATATATTATACGATAGTTTTACCCAATTTATTCTGATTAAGTTATGGTTATAAGTAATACATTTATAAGCCAATAGATGCCATTAAACGGTCAGTTTTACAAAAGCTGATCTTCATTGTTTATCCCGTGGAGACTTTTTTGTGGTCACCCTATTTTGAAATTTACCCAATAAAATTAAACATGGTTTTTTACACAAAAAAAGGTCTTTTAATATATTTCTGGTATCGGATTTGTTGCACAATTTTTTTCACAATTAATGACTATTTTGGATTTCCTTTATCTTTAATATGATAAGCGTAATAACGAGAAGACCAAAAAAAGTGGAGGATTGAGGGCCCAAATTTTGTGAAGCTCACAACTTTTAAACCACAAGACGTGGTGACCTGTTCTTGTTTTCACAAATTTTCACAAATTATTTAGTAGCGTATAAGACTTCAAATAGCAGCTTATTAGACTCGCTTATTAGACTTTCACAAATTCTGATTCCAACTTTCACAATTGTTTTGGAATGTTCACTAAATCCTAGGCAAATTTCAAAAAGATTTGACGAAGTGGCCCTCACACCACACGCACATAAAATAAGATACAATCCATTCCGTAGCAATATATTTAAATTACTTGAATAGGTATGGATGCATGTGCCCATTCAGCCACAACCTATTCGCAGTCATCACACTGGTGTAATAAATACTTTGTAGCATTGCCGCAACCATACCATGGGCAAATTTTGTATGGCATCTTGGTAAAAATAGATTCCATCGTTTTTAATTATACATAAAAAAGATTTTGATTACATACACTATGAAGGTAGTTATTCTGCAGCCGGATACCGAACAAAACAGTATTCGTGTGTTGAATACAAAACAATATTCTTTTATTGACTTCCTTTCCTCTCTTACTATGGCTTACACTAACAATTGGGTTTTACTTATTTTCATAAATAGTGTTTACCTCAAATGCTGTTAGTGCCTACTGGCACTATCAGCTACTGCATATCTAACTTTTAGTATTTAATTAGGTAGTATTCAAGTAGGTAGGTAACTGAACGAATATTTCCTTATTTTTTAGTATGTTTAGTGAGAGTTTCAAATAAGATTAAATGTGAATTGGTAATATGAGTATTAAGTATTATTATTTCCCGTTAAGACATTCTTATTGCAGGCCAGATCTCAGATCCAGTTTCATCTCATGTATTTTAATCTCATAATCATCATCATCAACTCATTAATGTCCCACTGCTGGGTACGGGTCTCCTCTTAATTGAAAGGGATTAGGCTATAGTCCACCACGCTGGCCTACTGCGGGTTGGCAGACTTCACATACCATCGAAAAAATTGCTCAAGCATGCAGGTTTCCTCACGGTGTTTTCCTTCACAGTTTGAGCATGTGATAAATACGCACATAGCTTCCGAAAAGTCGGTGGTGCGTGCCTTGGGTTCGAACTTGAGACCTATGACACCTCATTCCACTGGTCATACCACTAGGCTAACACAGCTCCCTCTCATAATGCACACACATAAACATTTCTGAACTTGACATTTGGGATAGAACACGCATTCATAAACCTTCAAGACTTAATTATCGGCTTCTACAAAGCCGATAATCCAAAGGCTCCGCACGGATGGACTTTTTTTGGACTTGGTTTATCTCTTTTTTTTTCTGATAATAAATATAGCCTATGTTACTCGGGGATAATGTAGCATTGTAATGGAAAAAGAAATTTTGAAATCGGTCCAGTACTTTTTGAGTTCGTTGTTGAGTTCGTTGCAAACACAAAAATACAAATCTTTCCTCATTATAATATTAGTATAAATAATAACGTTTATGAACGTAAATAATACCAATAATATCCATGTTTAATTTATATATTGCATTTAATATCATTAGCTTAATGGTTGCCTATTGAAATTTATAAAAGTATAGATTAGTTAAGGTTAATATTAACGACACAATGTTATCGTAAAAACAAACCATAAATTCGATTAAAAGAAACAAAACGTTACCTAGAACACTATAATAACTTAGTAGGTATTTTGTAAATATCGTGGATTTTACAACTAGATTTAAGTATACGGTATTCCATTATTGATGCTGGCTCATGTAGGTACGTACGGCTAGATAAGAATTCGATTTAATTATGGCACATAAGTAGTAGTGCATAAGTGTATAGCAAGTTTTCCAGATGCTCTGCAGAAAAAGGAAGCCGAAACACACCTTGCTGCAGTAAGCCGAAACCATATTATCTTGAACTCGAAGGGCGTCATGGAAGAGGGTGATAGACATTCCTGGATTAGCCTATAAGCTATTTAAGCCTTTGCGGGCATCGCACCTACCCGCCGGGGTTGTGGTGCATGCTTTTGCGAATCCCATGACCCTAGCAATAGGGTTGGTGGCGTTGACGGGTGCGGTTTTTTAGTCGGTAAACGCTCAAGTGAAGACCGACACACCCTGTCGCCTCCCCAGGCGACGGGAAGGTCCGAAAAAAGGGCATCGCATCTAGGGGGACAGACCATAGACAACCTAAAAAAGAAACCGGCCAAGTGCGAGTTGGACAAGGCAAAAACTCGCGTTTGTTGTATGGGAGCCCCCTTCAATATTTGTTTTGTATTGTTGTTAGTATTTGTTGTTATAGTGGCAACAGAACTACATAATTTGTGAAAATTTCAACTGTCTAGCTATCGCAGTTCTAGAGATACATCCTGGTGACAAACAAACGGACGGACAGGCGGACGGACAGACAGCGAAAGTCTTAGTAATAGGGTCCCGTTTTTACACTTTGGGTATGAAACCCTAAAAAAAACGAGCTTACGAAAATTAAATCAGTTTCAATACGCAAGGGTGCTGATGCGGGGCCAAAAAAAAAGGTCTTCTCACTTACAGTAGGATGAGCTTGATTTTTTTTAGTCCCACCACCCTCTATTTATCAAAGATTTCTTTGGGCATCTAGTTACCTTAATCCGGCACTGGTACCAGTGACGCAGTTGTGTATATAAACTTAAATGGTAACAAGAAATTAATACTATTTAAGTACATATTTATGAACCACATTACTGACGTAATACTTAAGTACGTATAGTAACCTATAGTATAAAAAAATATAGTTTATTTTATTTACCGGTGTATCGTTTTGATATAAAAATCAACCTTAATACCTACATTTCAAATGACGTCAAGCACCCGGCTAGAATTTTGCAAGCGAGTCAAGATCGGTAAAGTTTATATGTCAATTTCCACCGTTATACGGTGAGGGGATACTTGTAAGGTTAATATTTATCTGAATAATTTATCACTTGACAATTTGTAAAATGAATTACGAACTCTTTCAAATATTTCTGAATTATTCCGATCTGTCACCCCGAGGGGACAGAACAGGGATCGGAATAATTCATATTTCTGGATCTGTCAAAGTATTCAAGGATTTTTAGGTAGGTATACAGGATAAGGATTCTATTGCCATTTAAATCTTTCTAAAAGCCAGGACAGTAAATATAGTTGTTTAAATGTATATGGCGATCCTTGGTGGAGACCTATAATCCAGCAGTGGATGTCTAACGGTTTATATGATGATGATGATGATGAAATCTATACTTATCTATATTATTTTTTATAGGAAGACACAGATGGAAATTAAAAGCTCTTCATTTAAAGATACATAAATCTTATATTCATAACCTTAACTTGACTAGTAACAACGAAATTCTATGATGAAACAATCTTAAGCCTAATTTAATCAAAATTATATGATTGCGTCATAAATTCATTCCACATAGTTTTTGTCACTTAAGTTTAAGATTATTTTCAACTCAGCCTATCGCAGTCCATTGCTGGACATAGGGGCCTCTCCCAAACGTTAAGTTTCTTTATGTCAATTTATTTGTATTTAAACCCAAACATTAAGACGATCTTATATAATGTTTATTTTACAATTGTTATTACAAATAATACTTGTAAAATAAATATTACAGATAGTTTTACTTTCAAAACTAAAAAATTGAAATTTCAGTCATTTTAATTTTTTTTATATTTGAGTGCGCTCTATTACCTGGAAATAGAAATATGTAGGTACTTGTACCTCTTCAATTTTATTTATAAAATAAATTCGTTAACTTAAACAAGTGTTATTAAAAAAAAAAGATTAGATCATACCTAACAGTTCTTTTAGTGGTATATAGAATAGGTACATTATTTTTTTCTTTTTCAATCAATGCTTTGATTTGATTTTTTTTACATAGGTCATTCGCAACTAAATCTTCTAAATATATTTGTTCTTATAATGACAGGAGCAGCAGATAGGCAAATCGACTTTGATCTTTTCTGAGCCATCTTTCCCATCGTGGACGAGGAATTCCCACACCGTATACTTCTGTTTACAGAATGTTTCATATTCATCAGGTTTTCTAAATTGCGTGAAACAAGCAGTACCAGTGGACCTGTAACATAGAAGCATAATAATATTTAATTTTAATAAGTAAGTGTGCATTAACAAATTGGCATCATGTAAATTTATATATGTATATCATCATTCTCGCAATTATTATGTCACTGCACGAGTCTCTTCTAATTTTGAGATGGAATAGGCTTTAGTACACCACACCAGCTTAGTGCAGGTTAGCAGACTTCACACGTCCTCGAGGAAATCTCTCAAACATGTTGTTTGAATGCCAAGCTCCAAATGTGTCGCTGGGGGTCTCGGCTCGTAATAAAAGACTCCGATATGACTGTTATTTAATTGTAGGCGCTAAGTACAAAAAGGTGAAGACGACTGTATGCGTGTGCGCAGTGCGTTAGCGTCGAAGCGAGTCTTCTGAGTGATCCGAAGGCGGGGGTCTCGGTTGATTCTTTTGGTAGGGGTCGGTCCCCGTCGACCCGTTGGCGCGGCTGGATGTGACGTCAGGAACACATGTTTTCTCACGATGTTATCCTTTACCGTTTTTCTTAAAAGTCACAGCTCTTTTCACTTAAAATGTATGCTGATTTAAAATATAGTCAAAAATACTCACTTGCAGGTTTCAATTCGCACCATCTGCACGTAATTTTCTTTTGGAGCTTGAACTACTGTTCGCCAATCACCTTGTGACGTCTTCACTTTGTAGAGCGGTTCATACTGGAATGGAGGATTTATAGAGTTATTATTTATATCGGGTGCACGCATTTTTTATTGACATTTTAATAACAAACAGATTTTATAAACATAGGAGAATGATTTTCATAAACCTTTGTTTTTTACGTTATCAAGGGATTCTTGTCCTAATTTGTATGTATGCTTTTAGAACCAACGGACTGAACTGATGTGAGTAAAATTATTATAGCAATTGTTAAGTTTTAGGGAGAGTGGGTTTTTGGTTGTATAGAATTGCTACTATTCTCCAAAACTATACCTTACCGCCAACTGGTACCAAGACACCGAAATCACTCAGTTAGAACTTTTTCAAAAATGATTTCACCCAACCAAGCATTACAGTTTTTAAAGAGGTTACCTGTTACCATATAGTTCAAGGTTATACGTTTAAATCTAATGAAGATCAGTTGCTATAAATCTACTTCGTACAACAACATAGCGACACAATTAAAACAAGGTAGTACATCTAACTTTTTAGTTTGGATCAAAACAAACTGCATTTCCAAACAAAGATCTTTGCAAAAGCAAATATATTTTTCACCTATTTCATGATGCTTGGTTTAAATTTAGATTCATTGTTGTCTTATGTGTTATCTTGTAGGTATTATCTTTCGTTAAACTGTTCGCTCTATGGTTTATCTGTAGGTACTTAACCCCCCGTATCTTCATACAAGTGTCATTACTTTTGCTATATCGTGTATTAGCAGTGCCAATAATAATTATGAGCTCCGCAGTAACCCGTCTTTAATTACGTGTGTAGAGGAAAACGCGTTGGTAACCTTGCGAATCGTGAGTTCCGCTTGTAGCGTATCTGTTATATTATGCAATGCTGTGATCTGATTGATATATGAATTAGTATTTCGCTTATTGTTTTGTTTGAATATTATATTCATCGTTATTGCTTAAGATTAGTGGTGTTGAAGTAAAACTACTTTTATCCTGTGTATTGAAAATATATTAAGACAGACTTTTCAGATCATTAACTATTTCGTTCTAGATCTATTAGTGTTATTTCAAAGTCAATACTGTTTAACTTTTAAGAGATGCATGGCATACCTAGCTTATAGTAAACTAGCATCAAATTTAACTGTTAACTACGATAAAATCAACGTAAAAAGTAAATTCAATAAAGGTGCGTGTTTTTAAAACGAAAAAGTGCATGATGTGTATTTTTTTTGTAAATTCGCAAAACATTACCGAATTTACCACACTTGTGGAACATTTTTGGAACACACATTCTTACACTCGGGTTTAATAGGGTTTAATATTCCTTGCAGGAATAAATCCTGTGTCAAAACATTTACAAGTATTAAAATGTACCTAAATAATTCTGTGCAAAAAACTGAATGAATTTGAATGAATTTCAATGAAGAGGTTAGGATATGATTTGCATCTGAGCAAGTTTTATAGCTCTTTTTAATTAAATTTATAATTATTTTATTTACCTACTCCAAAAAGTACGAATATTAAAACAAATACGAGTATGAAAAAGAAACCGGTTTTCAAGAACAAGTTTTTTTTTAATATTGTTCTGTTTCTTACCTTTCGTTATTGAAGTATTTATATCAAATTTTAAATCAAACATGTGTAAATAAACTGGATTCCAGTAGATTATTATCTATTGTGTACTTGTATCGTATTATACAAGAAATGCAAATGACTGTGAAACCGTATGAATAGTAAACTAATTGTTGCTAGGAGGGGTACATGGTGCATAATACGTCATACTAACTAAAATATTAATAATAAGCAAATATTTCTGGATATTATGACATAGCGCCATCTAGTTCCGAGCTAAGCAACGAGGCTTGTGTTACGGATACTACATATATACTTTCTTTGTATATATATGACTACATATTATAAATAGATACATTTATGACTCGGATACAAATGGTTATGCTTATCACACAAACATTTGTCCCTACTGGGATCTGAACCCGGGACCTATATAGCACAGAAAGCGTGTGGTAACTAGGTACCACTGGACTAATTGGGTCGTAAATATTAAAAGTAAATAATGATATTAAACATTTTCCTGGCGAGAACAATGGCTGAAGGTCGTCAAGCCGCAGAGGTACTTAACACCACCATCTAGAAGTATAGACCTCACAGCATAGCGACATCTCTAATCGAAAATAGGAACCGACTGAGAGAACTTAAATTTATATTTTATTTTATCATTCTCTACTGATGTCGACAATTCTTCTATCAAGCCGATCCAAGTCAGCCGAAACGTCGGGTTAAAAAGGTATTTGTACCTCAATAAAACTACACGATCTAGACCCGTTGTCTATAATAATTCAAATGTACAAAAATCGTGAAACCTTAAAAACATTAATTCTGCCAATATCAAAAGTGCTATGGAGAAGCGTGTGTTTTAACAAAAAAAAAGTAAAAAATTAATTATTTCCGAATATAATTTGGAAATACTAGAAAACATTTTAATTTTTCCAAACTGGAAACAAAGACATGTTGCATGCAGCTTTTTAAACGGCTTTAAGTTAAGTCTAACCAAGGGCATTCGCTTTATTTGCTTATACGCAATGCTTCTGAGTGTATTTGAAATACCTTCTATACATACTTAAAACACGCCTGTATTGGATTAAGTAGTACAGTTCATTCATATGGTTTAGGTTTAATGTAATAGTAGGACCGTCTACATTTTTTTTAGTAAATTAGTGATTAGTTTAAATAATATCATCTTCATCAAACTATTTTACTATGCTACTCCTGGACTCTCCTCTCATTTGATAGTGCCTAGATTTCCTAATAAGGGTTGGCAGACTCCACACGCCATCGATAAAATCTCCGAGGCATTCAGGTTTGCTCATGATATGAAAAATACGCGCGTAATTTAAAAGTCAGTGGTGTGCTTGGGATTGAACTCAAGGCCTTTTTACAGTCTACCACAGATACTGTCTGATATTTTACAAATAACTATTTATATTTAACCATTATAGTAAATATTTACCGTGACAACAGGTTCACAGTCGTCGACCTCGTCCGGGTCACCTTGTCGGTCATCTGTCATCACGAGAGTCGGCTGGAAGATGGGCTCCTGAAATCACAGTATACCTACTGTCAGAACTAGAAAATTCAACACATCAGGCGGATACTTCGGTGGCTCAGTTGGCAGAGCGTCTGGAGTACTTATCCAGAAGACGCGGGTTCGAATCCCGCCTGAGGTTGAATTTTTCTTTCTTAATAAAAATTTAAAAATCTTAGCTTGAAATATGCTAAAAAATACAAAAACATTGTAAAAAGAAAAGAAACAGAAACCATAACCAAACCTATCCGTATTAAATGATTTTAATCAGAGGCAAAACAATCTAACCTTTCCATTACGACCTTACTAATTATTATGTAAAACCAATCTTTTAACTTGTAAAAATATAGTAAAAATACGAAATTAGATGGGACATTTACCATAACAGTTGTAAGAACTTACAATTGATCGTTGTTCGGGCTATGATATTAACATAATTATAAGTAGTACACGCTTAGATGCGAGGCTCTCAGTTACAAAAAAAAATCTTAGCAATTCATGCTCACCTTATACTTTCCTTTAAACATTTTATTGAACAGTTCCTGGGGATAGTCGTCAGGTTTAACTGTACAAAACGTAAGATCTCGACATTTGTCTGTCACGTTTTGGGTCCCATAACGATTGCTAACGTCTTGCACTGGACCCGGGTACACGATCGGTGAATAATCTTCTTCTGAAAATATACAGACATGCTTATTAGTATCTTGTAAGAAATATTGAATTAAGAAATTGGAACACGAAAAATGCGTACGCTTTAAAAATGGATGGAACAGCAGAAGCAGATAAAAGTAAAAATAGATTGAATAAAAAACTATAGGGTCATTGAAATAACAGTGGATATTACTTTTGAAGGACTATTTGTGTATTATAAAAACATAATAGAAGAAAAAACAGATTTTCAGCATGTCGCTCATTTGAACGGTTGTATTTTCCATATGAATTCTGCTAGTACCTACCTAAAAACAGGTAGGTATGCTATTTTCGAGCTCTTGTCTATTGTTTCACAAGCAGTTGTTGAGCGGAAACTATTGGACTTCCGTACTAACTAACTATTGGAAATTCCATTTGAAAGTTGAATTTACGTATGGAGTAAATTATTATTATAATCGTAGCGAGTATAGACATATATACTCAGTGCCGGATTAAGACAGCGCGGGGCCCGTAGCAAATTTATGGTTGGGGGGGGGGGGGGGGGTGGGTCCTTTTGCTCGCCCTGGATGTCTCATACAATTTTCAATCACGCGGTGGTAGGCTTCAGCCGCAGTTTTTTACCACCCACCGGCCAAAGTTGTGTCGTCAAGCAGACCCATCCGTGTAGGTCAGTGTATCTAAATTGTTTTTATTTGTCTGTGTAATTAGTGGTCGCAAAATCACCCAGGCTATTTAAAAATGATCCAGCTTCAAATTCGATTTGAATATAGACATATTTCAGGTAAATTGTATGCAATCAGTAAGTATGAATATTTTCCCCTGGTTTCTCTAAGAACTGTAAATATAAAGGACAGGCAGTCGATTTAACTTTAATTATAATTATAAGTAGGAGTGCGGAAGTTATTTATTTATTAATGCTGCAAAAGATCACAGAGTTGTGACAATAAAACAAAGTAATGATTGAATTATTAAATATTTTAAATATTTATATGCAATATTTATTTAAAATATTGCTAATGAAATTATACTATTACGGGTTATCGAGGTCATATCATTCGTAATAATTGCTCACGGAGATACGTAAATAACTATTAACTACTGGATATGTATATTGATGTCTGTGCGCATAGTCAGGGTTGCCAAAAGCCAATTTAAAACCAAGAATTTAGCAAAGCTAAGTAACACTAATATTCAAGTTTTCTGAGACGGTTGGATAACAGTTTATATAGGTAGGTACGTACTTTGTATGTACCAAAATTTAGCTTAATCGGTCAAGTAAATTCGGAGCAATTTGGCTGAGGACACTCACACGAGTGATTTTATAGCGTTCTTTCACTCGAACGTACTGAATCTTAAAAACCGTTATAGTTATTTAATGAGACGTAAATTAATGGAATAACTATTACTTACTTTTTTTATTAGCTGCAGCTCCATTTGTGATGTGTAGGCTGCTCAACGCACCCTGTGAACAGTTTAATGATGTAATTAATGATTGGCGTATTGTATTAATTCTGCTTTTTTGTCGTATTATGTTCAAAATACATTAATAACAATTACAGTGTCATTTTCGTACCTATTTACGCGTATAAGTATATATTATTTCTAAACACTATGAGGCTTGTGTTACGGATACTAGTTAGTGGATATACTTACATAGATACATATTTTTTTGTAAATACATACATATTATATAAGTATAATCATGGATGTATATCATGGATGTATCTATGTATGATAGATACATCCATGAATCAGATACAAATGTTTATACTCATCACACAAACATTTATTTGTCCCTACCGGGATTCGAACCCGGGACATATTAAATAAGCTATATGACATTGTTGTAAAAATTAATAACATGTTATATAATACTTCACTTTTTATGTTATGTTATGTAATCTGTACGCACAGAATAAAAAAAGCAGACACCTAAATGAAATTCACTTAAACATTGCAAACTGCTTGAAACATGCATGTTGAAAAATTATTCTGTCTTATAAATACGGCAACGTGCAATGTCAACTTAATTAGATACATCTTTGCACTGTGTATGCGTGCCAAGTTTCTAATGTGTCAATCGCTTTAGCCGCTTGCATGATCTGTGGTAGCAGTTAACATTTTCTCCGCTAAGAATTGTATTGTGTTATCTGTGGATTTTCTTTGTGAGATATTGGGATTCATTTCATGTTATGTGTATGTTGCTTGTACACGCTCTGTGTGGTACATCGTTCCATAGATGGCGTAAGAGGCGAGTAAAGGATACACTAGAAGTTGGGCAGCAGAGTCTTCCAAATAATACGCCTATTACCCTGTGATCGCCATATCGGTACCCCCGACTATGGAGGAGCCCTATGCCCACCAATGGATGTTTATTGGTTGATATGATATGATGTTGTCGTCATGTTGTTTGACGAGTTAAGAACACAAACTCATTTTTAATTAAAACAAACTTGTTTAGTATGAGCCGTTGGTAATAAATGAAAAAACACATGTTTTTTTATTTATTATAGGTACCGGGTATGTCTACTAACATCTAACGAGTTGAGTTATTAAATTAAAATGGGTACGATTATTTTTTGTCAGTAGTTTTAACCAGAATAATAGGTATTTTAGATAGTAGACTCAATAGCAGCCAAACACCTACATAAACGCTACTCAATTTTAACTAACACTTAAATATAGGGTTGGCGGTACTATATTTGAGAAGCCAGATAACCAACTCAAATGCTACTCAATGGATACATACTTTTCAATTAACTGGCGAGTAAAAAAGGTAGCATAGGAATAGATCAAATACAGAAGCTTAACCATATCATTCACTATTATCACGTAATCTGAATATCTGAACGATATATAGTGACCTAATTGGTGAAGAACCTTCAAAAAAGTTCTGGTGTGCAGTACTCGTAACCGGCGCGCGTGCATGACGAGATGTATGAAAGTGGACGAGGTAAAAGTGGTATGCAGCGATCGTAGCGCGTGGTATTCTATTGTTTCTGCCATTCATGGAAAAAAGGCGTGAGTTTATGTATATTATTATGTATAATCTGAATGATTACAAAAGATTAAAAAAAAATAAACATAAAACACGTAAGGCTGATTAGTAAGTTCACTTTGACATAATTTCCAAAGTGCATTGACCTAGCTACCTAAGTTCTGGACTTTCTCAAACGAGGTTTTCAATGAGTAAAAAAAAACATCTCGCTTTCACGTCTATATTTTGCATAAGAAGAAACGGGACAGCATGATTAATGAATTATTAATGACAGGTTGAAGATTGTAGCATTTGAAATGGTATTATGGTGAATATCATTTTTTTATCAGGTTTTTACTTTTGAAATGACAAATTCAAAATTGTTGTAATTTGTCGTTACATAACGTCGAAAAGTGGGTTTTTTATATATATGTATAGGTGCGTTATTTATTGCAAACATATTTATTTTAATTTCATTGCATTTTAGTATGTTATATAATTTATATTACCTGCCGCATTAAATCATGAGGTTGCAAGTGCTATTTCTAAGAACAAGGTTTTGTTTATTCGATTTTCAGGCGATGCAGTGTTGTCGGTTTTTTTATGAAATTTGAGTAGCAACGAGGAGTTTGCATTTATGCCCGGTTTATAATGTTTTTAGGTCGTGCGTAAGCTATAGGCTAAGCTACAGCTGCAAATTATTTAGAAAACACTTATCTCGTATAAGGAACAGGTATACACTGGTAAACATCTTAAAGAATCTTAAGTTACTCTCGGTAAAGACGGGTATTCAAAGACTGTGGAGCTATTTAAGTATTTAGATATAGGTATATAAACACTAGTATTTCTGTCTACAATGTTGCAAGACAACGCATTAATACAACACAACAAATTAAACATTGTATAAAAACGGCAAAGTGTAGTACTTAGTACCTAATGTTAAACCGTCAAACGGCCATCATCTTAAGAAAATCTGTAACTACGCCCTTTAATAGACTGATGTTGATTATATTTTAAGATTCCTTTATATATTTTGCCCGTGTAGACATTCAAATTCATGCACTGACATATACACCCGGAACTGCAAGCTATCGTATTGTTATTCAGTGCGGGAATTCTGCGCTTGCGCAGAGTTTACCATATCGTATTTAAATACATCTATATATTGGACCTTGTTTCCTAAAAAAAAAAGATATTTGGAAACACACTAGGTTAGTATAATCGATCTACCTATCTAAATGTGTGTTTATAGGTACTTAAGCCATTTTTTTTAAATGTGGAGATATCCTTTGCAGACCGGGTGTGTGAGGGTGTTGGACTTCACTCAGTGAGCGTTTACCGACTAAAAAACCGCACCCCTCAACGCCACCAACCCTAATGAATACCAATACTGAAAACCCTACTGATACCTCGCGAATCCCAACCCTACTTATTGCCCCGGCAATAAGTAGGGTTCGTATTCGCGAAGGTATGCACCACAACCCTGGAACCTAAGCCCTACCGAAAATATGATCATACTCTAATATATATTATACATACATATATATATCTATAAGATAGCCATCGGAAATGCTAGCATGCACATTGCACATTGCTCGACCTGGGATTCCCAGGTCGAGCAAAGTGTTATTGGGGAAGTTAGTGGGTTCGATTGAACCCAGGACCTTTTGCTCGGCAGTCGCTCTGTACGACCACTCGACCAATGAGGCAACCACCAACCACCAACAGACCAACTGCCAATAAATAATATGAGTTTAAAGTCTCATATTCTCACACACAAACAGACTCTCACTTTATAATATAACTGCTGTCTTCAAAGTAACACACAGTTCATAAAATAAATGTTGTCTGTATTATTTTAAATTACAATTTCATGTCATAGATACAAATGTGGTTTAAAAGATACACAGGCAGGTTATTGCACATGACAATGTGCATGCTAGCATTTCCGATGGCTATCTTATAGATATATATATGTATGTATAATATATATTAGAGTATGATCATATTTTCGGTAGGGCTTAGGTTCCGGGGTTGTGGTGCATACCTTCGCGAATACGAACCCTACTTATTGCCGGGGCAATAAGTAGGGTTGGGATTCGCGAGGTATCAGTAGGGTTTTCAGTATTGGTATTCATTAGGGTTGGTGGCGTTGAGGGGTGCGGTTTTTTAGTCGGTAAACGCTCACTGAGTGAAGTCCAACACCCTCACACACCCGGTCTGCAAAGGATATCTCCACATTTAAAAAAAATGGCTTAAGTACCTATAAACACACATTTAGATAGGTAGATCGATTATACTAACCTAGTGTGTTTCCAAATATCTTTTTTTTTTAGGAAACAAGGTCCAATATATAGATGTATTTAAATACGATATGGTAAACTCTGCGCAAGCGCAGAATTCCCGCACTGAATAACAATACGATAGCTGGCAGTTCCGGGTGTATATGTCAGTGCATGTAAAGGAGGATTTGAATGTCTACACGGGCAAAATATATAAAGGAATCTTAAAATATAATCAACATCAGTCTATTAAAGGGCGTAGTTACAGATTTTCTTAAGATGATGGCCGTTTGACGGTTTAACATTAGGTACTAAGTACTACACTTTGCCGTTTTTATACAATGTTTAATTTGTTGTGTTGTATTAATGCGTTGTCTTGCAACATTGTAGACAGAAATACTAGTGTTTATATACCTATATATAAATACTTAAATAGCTCCACACGCTTGAATACCCGTCTTTACCGAGAGTAACTTAAGATTCTTTAAGATGTTTACCAGTGTATACCTGTTCCTTATACGAGATAAGTGTTTTCTAAATAATTTGCAGCTGTAGCTTAGCCTATAGCTTACGCACGACCTAAAAACATTATAAACCGGGCATAAATGCAAACTCCTCGTTGCTACTCAAATTTCATAAAAAAACCGACAACACTGCATCGCCTGAAATAGCACTTGCAACCTCATGATTTAATGCGGCAGGTAATATAAATTATATAACATACTAAAATGCAATGAAATTAAAATAAATATGTTTGCAATAAATAACGCACCTATACATATATATAAAAAAACCTCGTTGGTCGAGTGGTCGTACAGAGCGACTGCCGAGCAAAAGGTCCTGGGTTCAATCGAACCCACTAACTTCCCCAATAACACTTTGCTCGACCTGGGAATCCCCAGGTCGAGCAAAGTGTTATTGGGGAAGTTGTAACGACACTTTTTGCTATAGTGAGCTATTGTAAGCCGTGCGGCGTGCGCATGTTTCTCTGTCTGTCTCTCTCTCTCTCTCTCTTATAGAAAGCAAGGGACACTCGGATGGAACGAAGTTCCTTTCGATTAATTAGTGAAGGAATTGTAAAAAGGAACTTTGTTCCATCCGGGTGTCCCTTGACACCTCTCAAGTTTTATATAACTCTCTATCGAACGTTGCCCCACAAGAATTTTCTCCTTAGTTGTAGATACGTTCAGAAACAAATAAATTTATCGTCTAACCGCATCGTCTAAATCTGCTGATATATACTGTAGAGTAGACAAATTTCTGAGTGAAGACTATAAATAGGTTTTTACCTACTTGTATGTATTTACCTTTATTAAAAGGGACTCAACCTCGAGGGAACAATGACCTGAAGAAGGTTACTGGAAGGCGAAGAGTGAACTATTCAAATAGGTACGTATATTATATGAATATTGAATTTAATTTGACCATGTTAGTATAATGATGTTTACAAAGTCCCTAATGTCCTTTTCGTATAGTGGAACAGGGATAATCAATGTAATACCGGTTTTCTCTCCAACCAGTATCTAAAGTTTCATATACATAGAAAGCTAGTAAGTAGTCTCACTTGAGAAAACCAGTCAATGAAGTTACTGTAAACGCAAATATGTTTAAACATGTACATTGAATAATTATATCGATAAATTAAGCTGGTGATTTGTTTGAAATAATTGACATATATATTATGCAGTTTGTGTTGTTTTTAAAATCACTACAAAAAAAAACTGCGTTAAAAAAACCGACTTCAAAACTAAAAAAAAGGTTAAAAATAACAATACAGTTTTAACTTCTTTTTAGTTTTAAAGGTATGAAGTCGGTGCCGGGGCCTGATTTGAAGCAACCCCGCTAAAGATCAAACGCGATGAGTGCACATATCTTTACATTTGACTTGGCCTCCTCCTTTTGGAAGTTCGATTCGTTTTTTTTAAGTGGACAAATTCCACTTAAAACAAATCGGAAATCTAAACAAAGTTTTTGTTTGTAAATGCAAATATAAACTTTGTATACACTTTGTATACCTTTTTATTTTTTAAGTGCGGAAAAATGAGTTCCGCTTGAGGGTATAAAATGTAGATTTACGCTGTGATATCTTTGTTCATTGTTATTTATAAGACTATTCGTTGCAATATGCGGAACAAAATAAGTGCATGTATGCACTGTGCCTTGTAGACAGATAAAAAATGTTTTGACGAACACAAAAGGTGCACGACTTGTCCAACCAACATTTCTGGTTGAGTTTACAATAAGATCTATTTTTAAATACAGTCACGAGCAATGGAATGTTAATACATTGTTTCAATTTTGAACACAGACCATCACGCCTGACGTCCCCGAAGGGTTAGGCAGAGGTGTACTAATGTACCTACAGCCACATATTGGTGTTTTAGGTTCCATGTAATATCCCTTAAACACCGGCTGCAAGCTGGCTGCTGAGAATTTCATAGAAGAACCCAATAACACTTTGCTGGACCCGAGAATTGAACCTGAAACCTCTTGCACACCAGTCGCACTTACGATGACTAGATCAACGAGGTAGTTTAGGAACATCATATTTAAATAAAAAACCAGCCAAGTTCGCGTCGGACTCCAAGGGCGCACGATTGGTTCCGTACCATTTAACCGGCTACCTGTCGCCGTTATTAATGCAGAGCAAAATCGAAAAAAAAACACGTTTATTGTATTAGAGACCATTTAAATATTTATTTTATTATATTTTTAATAGTAGTAGTTTCGACTGTCTAGCTATCACGGTTCATGAGATACAGCCTTGTCACAGACAGACGGACGGACAGCGGATACTTATTATTAGGGTCCCGTTGGCGGCCTTTAGGTACAAAACCCTAAAAAAGAACAATTAAATGCTCTCTTGAATTAATAATAAAATAAATATTTCAGGTTAACATATATTATACACTAGCTGCCTCCCACGGCTTTGCCCGCATGGTATATAGATATAACTTTAAAAAAAAAAGAAAAACCAACTTCAAAAACTAAAAAGCTAAAAATAACTTAATACAGTTTTACCTTTTTTTTAGTTTAGTTTTAAAGGTATGAAGTCGGTGCCGATGATGTGGTGGTTGTAACCACCCCGCTCAAGGTCACTCGCGGAGAGTGTACTTACTATTACGTTTGGCTTGGCACCGACTTCATACCATTAAAACTAAACTAAAAAAAAGGTAAAACTGTATTAAGTTATTTTTTGCTTTTTAGTTTTTGAAGTTGGTTTTTCTTTTTTTTTAAAAGTTAATTTATTTTTTTCTTTTTAGTGTTGTATGTATATATAATTAACTTTTCATATCAGGTCAATCTAATAGCCTGAAAGAATACAACTATCGATCCATATATACTAATAATTATGAAAGATTTTTCCTTCAACTCCTAACCGTTGAGGAGTTGTACCTTCCATCATCAGATCATTACATGAGATGGTGATTTTCAGATGCAAATACTTTAGCAGATTTGGAGAATACATGTAAATGTAATAAATGCCTATAACTGAAAGAATTTTCTTTTAACTCTTAACTGTTGAGGAGTTCTACCTTCCATCATCAGCTCATCAACATCAAATGATGATTATCAGACGCAAATACTGGAACCATTTTAGTAAAT
Organism: Craniophora ligustri; assembly: GCA_905163465.1. Taxonomy (NCBI): domain Eukaryota; kingdom Metazoa; phylum Arthropoda; class Insecta; order Lepidoptera; family Noctuidae; genus Craniophora; species Craniophora ligustri. The sequence goes on from LR990961.1 coordinate 12,992,709, forward strand.
ATATTGAAAACGTGATATTTGCCTATAAAATTTGAGGGTTGCCCTCGATTTCCCTGGGATCCCATCATCCGATCCTGATGTGGTCACAATGGGACCATCTGTGAAGTATACCCTTTTAAACAAAAAAAGAATTTTGCAAATCGGTCCAGGCGTTTTTAAGTAATTCGTGAACATACATAAAAAAAAAAAAAGATTCCGACGAATTGAGAACCTCCTCCTTTTTGAAGTCGGTTAAAAAAGCAGCCTATGAGCTAATTCAGGTAATAAACTATATGTATGCAAAATTTCATTCAAATCTGTTAACAGATTTTTGCGTGAAAGAGTAACAAACATCCATCCATCCGTACTTACAAACTTTCACGTTTATAATATTAGTAGGATATTTTTATTTTTATGTATTGTGCCTTTTGTATTGTATTGTTTTTTATTTGCTTTGCTTGAAAGTAAAACTAAATAATTTCGCCGCGCGCCGAGTAAATTGGGAGCCATAGCCTCCTCGATATAGCCAACCTCTACTTACCGGTAGTTAACTAAATATTTAAATTGATACTTGGAATGTAATTTTCCGAGATATGTAATTAGTGTAAAAAAAAAGCACGTTTGTATATTCAGGTACGTAAATACAAGTCTTTGGGAGCGAGCGAGCAGCGTGGGTCCATCTCGTCCTATAAAAGGAGGCCATTCTGCAGCAGTGGGTGTCCTTTGGCTAATATAATTATGAGGATGTTATTGAAAGTATTAACGATAAAAACTATCATTATTAAACCCGTCATTAGTTTGATATCCTATAAACATTCATCTTAAACCCGAATAACATAGGTACCTTTTATTTATTAATTCATAATTCAAAAGAATCGTCTTACACTTACGCGAATATAAGACATTGAAATGAAACCACTTGTTATTTGATTTTATCTACATACCTATAAAAAATCTCAATTAAAGTAGGTACCTATTTAGTTTCATTTTATTTAGAAATTCTTAATAAGTTACTACATTTACACAACACAACGAAAAGTCGGAATCTAAAAATCTACTTACCTAATTGTTCTCATACTTCATAATATAATAACTATGTATTATGTAAGTATTAGTATCAGTTTTTGTTTATTATTTTTTTCTACAAAATTGATAATTTTACACACTGGCTTGACTTATAGACTTATTGTAATTAACATGTATATTATTTTACTACAAAGGGCTTCACTTGGTCTTACCTAAGTGAGTAGTTTGAAACACTGCGCAATTTCAAAGAAAATAATATTAACTTAGTGGGACGTCAAATTTTAAACGCCATAATAAATTTACTAATATTTTAAATAGTTTAATTTACTAATAATTTAAATAATTTAATGATTCAACCCTTTAACAAACTAAGTAAACATTTAATCTTCTCAGAAATTCATAAGTATTTGAATAAAAATGATAAGGTACTCACAAAAACAATGTAAATTCCCACGATCATGTTTAATAATCACTGAGTGCGGAGCGGCGAGAGACGTGCGCTCCGATCTCTGTCTACACAGATACTGACAACTTAACAAGTGTACGGTCGGTTCGTCTGATCGTCTCACTAAACAGCAAAAGTCATTGACTATATATGGCTATGTATGCATGTATATAGCGGATAAATTTTATTATTAATAAACCGCTATTAAGACGTCAAATAGTCCAACGGTAGTTAAAACTGCCTTCTGTGCTAAGGGTCCCAGGTTCGAATCCCGGTAGGGACAAAATGTTTGTGTGATGAGCATAAACATTTGTATCCGAATCATGGATGTATAATATGTATGTATTTACAAAAAGTATATAACTAGCATAGAAGGTTGCCTATGATTTGGGTAACTTCCATGGGATTAGGTATGGTTTCTTCACATTGAGTTAGTTATTAATTACTAGGTACATTTAAAGCAAAGGCCTAATATTAAATGCGTATATAGAGGTTAACTTCTTGTATTTCATTGACAGCTTGAGCCAAAGGGGTCCGTAAGTCCAAACTGACTCCGAAGGGATTTTCTGCAGTTTCTTTCTGCAAGATGACTTTTACGCAAAAGTAGCCTATTGCTTGTTAGGCGTCAGCATAATGAACCTATAGGAACTGGGACCTAACCTAGAGCCTATAGGTACTCTCTCAAATGGCTACAATGGCTACAGCGGTGTTTAGCCCAGGCAGTACCTACTTGGATATCATCAGGCCACATTTAACAAATAACATGTCATTGGCTCAGTTATTCTCAAGCCGTTCGATATTTCAGTTCAAACGATTTTTCCTTAGGGCAAATGACTCAAGCTATTTACAAGTGTTCTGATAGAGGACACGTCAATGATTCAAGGTACAAATAACATAGTACGTCATTCTGACCATTGTATCATTGCGTGGTCTAAATAATGTTTTTTTCTGTTCATATTAGAAGGAAATTTAAGAGTTGACGTAGGCTGAATCTTATACGAACGTAATAATGGAATTAAAGAGAAACCTAACATACGGTACCTACTCGAGGCAAAGCCCACCAAACAATTAAATTAATAAAAAATTGTGGTTATTGTGTTTTAAATCTAATATAAAAATAAATACTAAAATCATCAACCGGACATGAATCCAAACTCCGAGCTGCTACTGAGTCCTACACTTTGCTTTACCTGGGAATCAAACCCAAGACCTTTTGTTCTGCAGTCGCCCCAGCGACCAATAGACAAGGCAGTACATTATTCATATTGAAAATAATGTATATCAGAACAAAATGTAGTCCAATAATAGCGAGACTTAAACAGCATATTTGACAAAATATTAGTGTAATATGTAGCTATATAATTGATTAAGCTATTTCTGTAGTGACAAATTCCACAATTTTTTTCATTTTGGTCGGAATACTGTAAGCTCGTCGAAAAAAAGATAATTGTAAAATAGATAGATAGATAGATAGAATATGCTTTATTGTACACCAAAATTAAATTATACATTACATCAATGTTTATGAAAATGTGGGTACAATGGCGGTCTTATTGCTGGATAGCAATTTCTTCCAGACAACCTATGAATGGATAAGAAATACCTAAGTCAAATTAAACGGGTGTGGCATACTAGACTAGCTAACCTAGAATTATTAATAAATTAAAGCTACAAAACAAGAATACAATAATACTTAAAAAGACTATACATACAATAATATAACATATATAACACATAATAATTATATAAATATGACAACATATGACGAGACACTAGTATAAACGTACATTATTGTGACAGAAAGTGTTCTTTTACCAGAGCATTAAAAGAAGTAAGTGATGGAGCACGCTTTATCGATACAGGCAAAGCATTCCACAACCGGATAGCCTGGACAGTGAAAGACATGTCGTACACTCTTGTGGAATGCATTGGCATTTGGAGTATTAAGTTTTCCGATGACCTTAAGTTTCTATCATGTGTGTCATTGAGGAACTTAAATCGTTCTTTGAGATAATTTGAGATAATATATAGCAGAGATAAAATATGAGCATTCCGGCGAAGACGGATTGGGAGCCACTTGAGCTTGAGACGAAATTCTGAAACATGATCATATTTGCGCAGGCCAAATATGAATCTAATGCAATAATTTTGGAGACGCTCAAGTTTATTAAATTGTTCCTCGGTAAGGTCAGGATAGCTGGTATCTGCATAGTCAAGGATAGGAAGAAGAAGGGAATTTGCAAGGGCAATTTTGGTAGCAGTTGGGAGAAAATTTCGCAGCCTATATAGAGACCCTCCAGAAGTGAATAATTTCCGACTTAACATCTGGAGCTGGGGACCCCAAGATAAATTTTTGTCTATATAAATCCCCAAATCTTTGACGGTTTCGCTAAAAGGGATAGCAGTACCATCAAGAATTATCTGAGGAAGTGTAGTCCAGTCGATCCTTGATACGGCACTAGAGCTACCAACAACAATGACCTGAGTCTTTACAGGATTTATTCTCAAACCGTAATCGGCACCCCACTGCGCAATTTGTGCCAAATCTTTGTTGACCATTTTAATGGCCTCCGCCAAATCGTCCAACGGGGCCTGGGAGTAGATCTGCAGGTCATCTGCATATAGGTGGTAGGATGACAGAAGTTTATTGGAGATAGAATTAATAAATAAAGAGAATAGTAGTGGTGAGAGAACGCCGCCCTGTGGTACGCCAGCAGAGGTGTTACACCAAGAGGAAGAGCTCCCATCAATGCAAATACGCTGCCGACGGCCACACAGGTAACTACGAAACCAATCAACTGCTGTTGGAGATATGTTTAAAGAGCAGAGTATGCCAAGTAGCACGTCGAAATCGACAGTATTAAAAGCATTGCTAAAATCAAGTAAGGACAGAACAGTCAGATTACCATTTTCCACACCCATTCTGATATCATCCGTAATGTTTACCAATGCCGTAGTTGTACTATGTCCTGGGCGAAACCCGGATTGGAGAGGATTAAGGAGATTATTTTTACGTAGGAAAGAGGTGAGTTGGTTATGGACAAGGCGTTCTAGTACTTTAGAAAGGAAGGGTAATATAGAGATGGGACGAAAATCTGTAAAAGATAAAGGATTTGCATTTTTAGGTAAAGGAGTAACATGAGCGTCTTTCCACATAGATGGAAAGACGCCACAGGACAATGAATAAGAAAGGATGTGACAAATCACAGGGAGGATCTCATCCAGGACAGGGAGTATCATCTTACGGCTGATGCAGTCACTTCCAACCGCATTGGATGTGACAGATACAATGCTCTTCTTAACATCACAAGCAGACAGTTGATTAAACACGAACGGTGAATAATCAGGAATTGGAAGAGATGAAAGATAGTTGATTGTATTAGCTTTTTGAGCCCCACTATACTGAGGCGCAGATGAGAACTGTTGATTTAATAAATCAAGATTAATATCTTTAGGGACAGCATCTTGGTGTGATTTTCCAACTCCCATTGACTTAAGAAATTTCCATACTTTGGCTAGATCTCCGTTTTCAACAGAGTTGTGAATATGACGGCGTTGAGCATCCCTACACACCTTGTTGCAGTGATTGCGAATAGCCACAAACCTCTCCCGGTTAGAGGGGCTGGGCCTACATTTATACTTGGTCTTCGCAGCCGCTTTTTTATTTATAATGGCTTTAATGTCATCTGTGAGCCATGGGGCAGGGAGGTGTTTAACTTTGACTGGACGAATTGGGGCGTGAATATCGTACAGCTGATTGAGGCAGTCCGTGAGTAGATGGACCTTCTCATCCATTGACTCAATGGATAAAAGGTTTGTCCAATCAATGCTTCCGGCATCGTGCCTGAGGTTATCAAGATTTATGCCACCAAAATTGCGTTGCAGGAGAATTTTAGGTTTAGGTGGACGGACTTTGTACGAGAGAAAAATGAGGTCATGGTAGGAAAAGGCATCGGCTGAGCACTGACCATACTTAATAACATGACACTCAGAAGATACCAGCATAAGATCAAGAAGCGAGGGGGCACAGTTTGGAAAATGATGAGTAGCATTTAAAGGGAGAAGAGTTAAATTGCAGGATTGTATAATGGATTTGAATGTAATAAATAAATTGATGATTTTATGAATCATAATATATTTAGAAACAACAGAGGAGGTAAATCATTTAAAGACTGAACTTACGTTACGTCGAATGGAATAAACAGTAACACCATAATTGGGGATTTTCCAATTTCATAATGAGCGATGAATAAAATTGCCTTTGGTCTTTTGTCACACTTAACTAGATGGTTATAACATTCTGAGAACAGCAAACAGTAGGTAGTGTGGTTATATTTAAAGAAATTTCTTGGATTAATTTATAGAACTGTTATTTTTTTCGCTTAGGTAGGTATCCGATTTTGTTGAGGTACATTGAGATTATTCTAAACCTAACGTTTCGGATCCTTGACAGCTTTTATGGTTACAGTGATTAATTGTATTACACGCGTCTGTAAACTTAGCAGGGTCGGGATTTGTACGAGAACGCTTGCAACTTTCACCTCCAAGACAAATATTTGAAACTATGTACATAGCTTCCAACTGAGGCTTTGCCCGCATGGTGCCTATATATGGAAAGTAACCTATGTGTTAATCCAGGTAATAAATCTGTTTCTATCTATGTCTATCTAACTATGTCAAATTCTATATTAACCCGTTAAGCGGTTTTTGCGTGAAAGAGTCACAAACACACAAACAAACTTTCGAGTTTATAAGTGGTAAGTGGAATTAATGGGATAATCTGTAGTGAAAGAGAAAACGATACAGGAAACTACTTCCACAATACCTACCGTCCTCCTTGCAATTAATCGTTTTAATCGATAATTACATATACACGACACGATAAAAATACTTTGACGAATGTTAACAAATATATCTCTAAAGGATAGGCAGCGATTTTATTGATGTTCCGTCAATATATTTTCGGGTTCCATGTAATATGTGAGCCAAATGCCACTATCCGGTACAAATTGACCTCTGCTATGGAGATTTTTATAGAAAAACCCAGGAACACTTTGTACATTTTCATACATGCTTATCAGTCTCGCTTACAAACCCACGAAACAATTATTATTAAAATGTTTAGTTAAGTTAAAACAACTATTTTCGCTGGGGTTTTCCTTGTCAAATTTACGTTGCTTCATTCCAAAAGCGCTCATTAGGCTAGAGACGGCTTATGTAGGTATTACTGATATAATTATTTAGTAAAGTTTCAATTTATTACGTTAAGTAAATGTTTTTATTTTATACAGTATCACATTGATGTTTACTAAGCTTTGGAATAAAAGAACTTACACATTATCGATGCCACAAACTTGCACGACCTTTTAAGTGATGCTTTCCGGGACAAAAACTATCCTATGTCCTTTTCGAACGATCTCCATTTAAAATCCCATCTTAGTAGGTTCAGCGGTTTAAACGTGAAGAGGTAACAGACAAACAGACACACTTGCTCATTTATAATATGAGTATGGAAGCAAGGAGATGGATAAAGAATAATTAGTATGGAGTAAGGATGCCGAATATTACGTCATAGCAAGGTTATGAATAACATGATCGATCAGATAAACCTTAAATTATGTACTTACATAGCTATGACGTCATACATATTTATGACAGTATTAATCTATAGTAGGAATAGAATTATATAGATAGTAAACATCAATGGAATGAAATATTCGGATATTCGGATTATTTTGGAAGTAGGGCAAAGCGAGATTCCTCGCTCAAATTGAGCTGCCCGACTGAGGAAGTACCTCCGCCTTACAGAATAGCGCAGTGAATCAACAATAGTTGTCTTTCTGCGAGTGAGTAAGGTTACCAGAGCTCGTTGGGGAGTGACTATTCTGACAGCATGGGCATTCCGTTTGCTGTCAGTTTAGTGATTCCCTATTTTAGGGGGCCAAAACGGTTTCTGCAGGGATGTGCAACGCATATGCAAGGCTTCGAGTGTTGCAGGTGTCCATGGGCGGCGGTGAGCACTTACCATCAGGTGAGCCGCCTGCTCGTTTGCCCCCTTATCGCAATAAAAAAAAATCGGCGTCGATTTTAGCGATAGAAGTCCCTCAGGGTTCAACTTTTGGTCCGGTTGATCTATATAATCAATTTGCTGTAACATAATCAACCCATTTACTGCCTCACTGCTGAGCACGGGTCTCCTCTCATTTGACATCACGCTAGTCTAATGCGATTGCGAGTTGGCAGATATAATATGCTATTGAGAAATTGTCTCAGGCACCAGTATCCTCACAATGTGTACCTTCACTTAATTTTGAAGTTTGAACTTGAGGCCTTTAGTTTCACAGTCCACTGGACCCACCACTAGGCTATCAGCTCGGTATATCTGATAAGGAATAATCATGAAATAGTATGGATTGCAGGTGATTGCCGCTATTTGCAATGTAAATAGCGTTCTTCCCGTGTTTCACTTAAATGACTTTTAAATGAAAGAAATGCTAAATGTTTATAAGTATATTTTATGAGTTTGCCATAGTTAAACTTTAGTTATAAAAAATGTGGTTATCAAATGTGGTATGTATGTATGTATTGTATCTGGAGCAAATTGTTCTAGATTGGTCAGACTTCTAATAAATAACAAAGTATTGGTAGTTTAAATGAACTAATAGGTATCATATCAGTGCATTTTCGTTATACGAATAAAGTATGTAGTTTTTTATGCCGGAAATTAACCTTGCTTAGTGAGAAATAATTAAACAATGTGTTTTATTATTTGTCACTGCCAGGCACTGTGTTGGTATAGAAATAGGTACATTACAGTACAAACTACATAGACATGCTTATGTATAGAATATTCATTTTGTATACCAAAATAATATGCACACTTCCATACTAATATTATAAATGCGTGAGTGTGTCTGCCTGTCTCTTTGTCTATCTGTTACCACTTTACTCCTTAACCGCTGAACCGATGTAGATGAAATTTTGGTATAGAGGTAGTTAAGTATACTGGGAGAGAGTATAGAATAGTGTTTATCTCGGTAATAATTTAGGGGTTAATAATTTCCGGGACAAAAACTGTCCTGCATCCTTCCCCGGGACTCAAACTATACCAAATGTTATCTAAATCGGATTAGCGGTTAAAGCGAGAAGTGGTAACAGACAGTCATTCCTATTTTCGCATTTATAACGACAAAATTGACATGAAAGAAGTCTTTATTATGTTAGAGGATTTATTCTCATCACGCTTATTTTTATTCCCTGTGATTTATTGACAGAATAGAGCTGACGTAATAATTGTTTTCCTTATTTTGTTGAAAGTGTTTGAAAGTATAATAAGTAAGTATATTGTAAAGAGGCTATTTGGTGAACTATACCATACACAATCTTATTAAGTAGTATTACAACTTCATGACGCCCAACAACTCAGTCTGCTAGTGCCCGTGGATGTTGTGTAGGATTCGAAACATCTGGAATAAAACAACGATATCAATATATTCCGCTATAAGTACTTTTATTTAAAGGTCCTATTTTTATATACATGACGGTGCACGCTTATTTTATGACTTTTATAAGCAATCTTGATTGTATTAGAAACTAATTTCTTCATTTAATTAAATTAAATACTGTAATAATTATATTTTGGAGTGGGTAACACCGGATGGAGTTACAAGCGAAACCACTTCTTGTGCTCGGGCGTTAAGTTGTACCTATTGGAGAGACTTGACGTGTGGCAGATGCAGCATGGGAATTCCGTTTGATGGCAGTTCAGTAACTCCCTATTGTACGAAACCCAAACGGTTTCTACAGGGTTTGACAACGCATTTGAAAGCCTCTGGTGTTGCAAATGTCCATGGGCGGCGGTGATCATTAACCATCAGGTGAGCCTCCTGCCCGTTTGCCCCCTTATCGCCATAAACAAAAGATGCGCGAAAACCCATCGGCTCCAAATCCTAGTAATCATAGTATGTGGACTAGTTTAGGATTAATATGGTGATGTTATTTTAAACTCCTACGAAAACAATTGCCGAGGATGAACCCCAACCCTGAAGAGCTATCAGATCGGTCAAATACCCCGCTCGGTGAACCGTTACATACCATATATGGAGTATTTACCTGTCTGAAGAGTGTATGTGTTATTTTACCAGCTTTAGTTATTTACTAGTCTTACTATAGTCAGAAACCTTGTGTTGAGAGACAAGATAACGCAGTTACAAAGTGGTTCACTTTGCTATCCTCGACTTTCTTAGTTTTTATACAATATTAACGCTACAGCGTTTAATTAAGTGTTGCTGTGCTGTGTGTTTATTAGGATCGTGTTAAATAAAATTATTGTATTATTTAATAATGCATCTAATTTAAAATATAAAATAGCACAATTATATTATAAAATACTTAATATAATACCCTATCAAACATATATGTTACATAAAATTATATTTAAATTAATAACTAATTATTAATGAATACACACTGTACTAGTATATTCAGTAATAAGACGTCTTTTCTCTAAAAATAAAAAAATGTCTTTGGTTTTGGCTTTTCTGATGCAAACTAAACTTAAATAAAACTAAACTAAAAACAAAAATCATTCAAAATTTAAGTATTAACTAGAGGATGATTCACAATGATTACACAGTGCCATCTAGTTCTGTGCTAAGCAACGAGGCTTGTGTTGCGGATACTAGATAGTTGTAGTAAACTAGTAAATACATACATATTGTCCATAGAAACATCCATAACTCATTTTAAAATGTCCATTCTCATCACACAAATATTTGCCTCTGCCGGGACCCTTAGCACAGAAGCAGTCTTGAATACCGCTACTAACCGTCATTGTTAGCGTTGTATCTACATTTGCAGCAGACGGGGATGCCGCCCTTGGCCTTGACGATCTGCATCTCGGTCTCATCCTCGCTCAGCACGAAGAAATCGAAGTTCATCCTGGCGCTGATACATTCAATGTTGAAATGCTCCAAAGTACTCTTCAATAAGTGACGCGTGTCCTTCGTGATGCGACCCTCGTCTCTGAAATTGAAAAAAAAAATATTGCAATTATTACTTAAATTTTTGCTTCGAAGTTTTCTATACAGCTTTAAAATTCAATGCGTCAATGTTAGATTTAAGAAGTTAATAGTTTTCGGAAATTTTATTAATGGAATTATCATGTCTGTTTGTTGGAGTAGGTACAAAAGCGCCTATAGTTTTAGATGTAGCAAGTATTATGCGGAATATGTATTAGTGCACCTAAGGTATGAAAATGTTTTATTCCCATGCTGTCAGAATAGTCACTCACATAACGAAGGCAACCTTACTCACTCGCAGGAACACAACTATTGTTTCACTTCGGTCTGTCAGGAAAGGCAGAGGAACTTACCCTATCGGGTAGCTCAATTTGAACGAGAAATCTCGCTATATCTGATCTCTTTGATCTTAATATTTTAGCTGCACTATGGCTACTTCTAGAATTAGTAGAACTATGATTATATTGGTTTATACTTACTGACACCACTGAACCGTGTAGATCTGTTGAAACTTTTCAGGTGATTGCACCACTACCCTCACGTTTTCATTTTCATCGACGATGTAGTAGATAGGTTTATTCTGTCAAAGTCAAAATTCTAAATATCATAATTATATTCAAAGTAGGTCAAATTCAATTGGCCCTTTTTGAACGTCGATAATAAAGATAGCCCCAAAAAATTACCTATTTCTAGTGCAAGCAAGCATTATTGAACGACAAGTGAACATTTATGTAATTCTACTTGGATATTATGTAGTATTTATTCTATGTAATTATAAAAAGAGTACAAGTATAGAAATATGACAGAATATGGTCAGTGTGGTGTCTATTTATTAGTGTTTTTTTGACTGCATTACTGAGAGATATAATTATAGATAGCATGTGAAGTTCGCAGTACACTAGCGTGATTCCCTCTCAAAATGAAAGGAGACCTGTGGCCAGCAGTAACGATAATTGGTTTGATGATGATGATGTTATGTTCTGATATGATACTTACAGTAGAATTGGAAGGACAGTCGGGTTCACTGGACGAATCTCCACCAATGCGGGGCCCAACGTACGAAGGCGGCCGTTCACGATCATCGATTTTCTGAAAACGGTATTTGGAATATACTACTAAAAAAATAGCTATGTGCTGTGAAGTCAAAGGTGTCGAGTTCAATCCCAAGGCAAACGGTGAATTTTTTGCACGCTCTGGCGCAGTGAAGGAAAACTTCGTAAGGTACTTTCAAATTGTTAATCCAGTTGCACGGTTCCAAAAGGTAGGTCTTATGAAGAAGAACCGGCACGAAAATCCATAGATACTCTTTTTAATTGAATTAAAAAATTACTAAAATATAAAAATTACAAAATGGTTTTGTTTACGATGTTTTATGTATGTAACATCAATATTAGAATAATGCAGTTCGACGGGCGGTAATTTTACGAAGGATCTGTGATAGGTATCACACTGTGTTCAAATTAGAATTTCCTTACCAATTTACTCATGTCTTTCACAAGCTCGTCGACCTTTTCTTGGGGGTAGGCATCACCTTTATCAAAACAGTAGGAAAGGTCGTCATTGTAACAGGAATCTGGCATTTGACCTGAAATATAACGACAGGAAAATTGGTAAACTGCTTTTTATCGTCAAAGGGGAGAATATTTTCATTAGAATCAATCACTTATATATATTAACATATCATTACAGACTATCACGAATGTCAACCCTGAAGGGTTAGATAGTGTAGTATGTTTTAGGACCCATGTAATAGGGGGCGAGCCTCCCAATAACCCTGTCCGACTTGGGAATTGAACCCAAGATTCCTTGCCCAGCAGTCGCACTAACTATTACTAGACCAACGAGGCAGTTAAGTTACTAAAAACTGAACTGAGATCGATTGATCATTCATTAATTTTATAATAACTACAATTCTATTGCAAACACAAGCATGATGAATATCTGTATTATAACCAAGGAAATCAACGCAAATAGAATGCACGTGGAAAAAGCAGAAGTTGTTTACAAATATCGTACAGTAAATCAAGAAAGGTTTACACATAGATCGGTCAATAGTTGCATGTATACCAATTAGCTTGTTCGACTGTACATCGCGCCATTTTGTATTTACTGCCTACCCTGATACTTTGTACAAGGAAAGTTGTCACACAATACAGGGAACACTTCTGCATGACGCGGAATAACATAGGTGTATGTATATTTACGTATATTTAGGAATATAATTATGCAAAATATATCAGACTGCTATTTGTTCATTAAGGAAGTAGGTTTAATTTTAATTAATTTATGACACACTTTTGTGACTGATCTCATTCTACCTTAATAAGTGATGTTTACGTGAATTCAATAATATAAATATGATTTAATTATTAAAATACCAAAGTATATTACCTTGATTTTATTTGGAGGTGTTTGCAATGAGAAACATAAATATACATTCGTTTCTATTTAAAATTATTTATGTATGTACAGTACAATTCATAGATGGGTTGAATTGAATATTTAAAATATTTAAATGTCGATTTTATAACATCACTATGGTGGCACACAAGCTGACAGCCCCCTAATACAAGATTACAGTAGCCTAATTAAATCAGAGTTTATATTATTATCCTTCGCTTGTTGCCGAAAGAGGAAAAACCCTTTCACTCTTTTCTTGAAAAACCCCAAACGACAGGTAGCTATAACTCCGAAAAAAAATCAGTATTCTCCGATTTAAAATGCCGGGACTAGCTATGAGTGTTAATAAAATATTTTATCGCGGTACCTATACGAAAAACCGAATAACTCCTGACACATTATCTCTCTGTTCGTGGCTCCTTTTGTTTCTTTTGAAATCAAGAGCTCTGTACCAGACTTCATCGCAGTACTTGCGATCCTCCCTAACACGCTTGCGTCAATCAGTTCTTATATCAGTGTGCTTAAAATATATTTTTTGAATATTTCCAGACATTATGACACAGCGCCATCTAGTTCCGTAGTCAGCAACGAGGCTTGTGTTACGGATACTAGATAGTTGATATACTACATATAAATACGTTTACTTTTTTGTAAATACATACATATTATACATAGAAACATTCATGACTCAGATACAAATGTTGATGCTCATCACACATACATTTGTCCCTATCGGGATTCGAACCTGAAATACATGACAAATGTAAGATTTAAGACACTTGACATAAGGCGGATAGCTCGGACACCTTTTAATTTAGGCGCACAGGCAACCAAAGGCTGTGTCCGGCTTTATCTAGGTACTAGCAGTGCTATACATGTCCGCCCTCTGGGTAAAACCGTATGTTGTAAGAGTCAAGAAATTCCGCTAACCCAGATGCTAGCCTAATGAATCACAATGCACCTGTCTACTTACCATCGTCAGACACATCGGTGCCAAACTGTTCCCCTGTGTCTTTTCAGGTTTATGTGATATGTGAGAGTTTATGGGATATGTGATTGTGAGCCCATATATAAGTATGTGTAAAAATGCGGTTTAATTGAATGCAAAACTCTGTTTTGTTTTTATCAGCCACAGTAAATATAAATGCCTCGTTGGTCTTAAAGTGCGACTGCTTCGCCAGAGGTCTTGAGTTCGATGCCCAAGTCGATCAAAGTGGTTTTGAGTTTTTCTATGCAATCCTCAGTAGCTATAGCTACTGACGAATCCAAACTCCTAAGTTTGGATTCGAGCCCGGTTGATGACAATAAGCTCGCCCCTATTACACGAGACCTTAAAGATATCGGCGGCATGTGGGTACATTAGTACATCTCTACCTAGCCCTTTGGGGATGACATACAGTTCGATGATATTTGATCAAAAATATACCTACTTAGCTTAGGTAATATATTTAATCCAACTTAGGTTTGGTTTCCTAGTAAGTACTTATTTATTGCTAGTTGAGTAATTTATTTTTTTATTTATTTATTTGGGAGAACAAACAATAATACATTAAGGTATTACAAAAAGATATCAGTTAATTAATTGATTAAATATACTATCAACGACGTTTCCACAGATTAACAATTGAATTTGACAGAGCACGACAAATAGACATAAAATATTTCTAGAAACAAGAAAGAGAGTAGGTACAGAGAAATCCTTTAAAAACATTTTTTAAGTCCATTATTTTATACTGATAGAGCTTGGACTAATTCCTTTCTGAATCTGGTAGATGATAGACTAAAATATCTATATTAACGAAGTTTTTATTATAAATGTCGACCAATCTGTGGATTGGTACCCACCCGTTCACCCGCATTCGTTCGACTAGTAGTCGTAGCAAATAGTGGGTAATCGCGCACCTCTCGACGAATTACAGTACAAGGTACAATATAAAAGATATTATTAATAAAAGTATACTTACGAAAGATGAGATCCCTAGCATTAAACAGGATTTTCTCATTTGCCGCGTTTTGTGCTCGGACTGAGTTGAGACTGAAGTTAAGAGTGAACTAAAAAAAAAAGAAATGAAAAAGATATTAAAAATTAAAAATAGGTACTGATTACTTATACTTACACAAATACTAGACATTGTAATAATCTACTTTTTACGGTTTTTTCTCTTGGTATATTGATATTATTTTAATTCCGATGTTTCGGATCCACTACAGTATCCATTTTGGCAGACATGTTAACCGTGTCAATGTCTACTATTGGCGTATGTGTGTAAATATTTTTCATTACTTGAAGAAAAGAGATGCATTAACAACTTTAGGTTTTATTGTTTTTTTTTAACGATACGCATGTATGTATGTATGTCTGATACCTCTTCACGCTTAAACCGTTGAATGGATATAGATAACATTTGGTATGGACATAGTTTGAGTCCTGGGTAAGGACATTATAATTATATACTTATATAGGATAGTGTTTATTTCGGAAAGTAATCCCTTAAAAAGGCGAGGGGGGGGGGGTGTTCCATAATAAATAATTAAGGAATAAAAAAGCAGCATTAGGAAGAAGCCGATTGGATAAAAGTAATAATTAAATAAATTAATAAGTGAACTGATGGCCTCTGACGTCAAACTGTTGCAATAAATTTCTCGGGAAACACTATGTGACGCAACTGTTTGTTGCACTTGACTAAGAAACGCTAGTACCTAGTTATTTCAATGATATTACAATAATTTCACTTATTTATGCAACATCCTCCAAGAGTAAAACTGTATCACTAATATTGCTATAAACAACTAAACAGTAATTAATATTGTATAAATTATAATTTAATTTATTACTACAACTAGATTACAAAAATCAATATTGATCGGATTTTCCTGTAAGGAAATTTATGGACGCAACTGTGTTATAAATAAAAAAAGGACTCACCAAGAACACAGAAAGTAATGAGATAGTATTTCGTGCCATTTTTAATGGTTATTATATAATTATTTATTTTATATAATTATTTATTCACTGATTGTAGTATAACAAAGCGATCACACGGGATTTGTAAACGATGCTGTTGGCTAGAACTTCAGCGTGCGAATGTATTGTTGCGCAACATACAGACGCTTATATAGAGCGCATGCCATATGAGGAAAACCAATGAAATTGATAATGAATATCATCAGGTTTGTGTTGACAGTTTTGACCCAAAAATTGGTGAAACCAAACCAAGTAATATAATATTTTACCATAGTAATGTTATCCACTCGTATATTTTTATAGGTATATAATGGGTCCACTGTTAAAATAGATGTAAGGAGTATTTAAGTAAATAAATAAATAATTTAACTAAACAAATTTGGTATAGATAATATTGTTTTTCGAAAAAAAAAAATAACAGGTACCTAAACATAAAAATTTTAACGTAAAAGAAAAATAATTCTTCGTTATAACTTATTCTTTTATTGTCACGGGACATATGATTAAAAATAAACAATAAATTGCAGGTTTTTAAATCTTATCGTCTCCGAGGGCTAAGGCAGACTAGTGTACTAACCAAAAACTACATTTCACCCCCACCCGTGTCCCGTGTAATTAGGGTTGCCATCACCTAAATTGGCGAAGCCGGACAAACACAGCAAAATACCCGGACTTTTGGGCGAAATATGGTATTTTCCCCGGACACCTCTGTAAAAATATTTTATACATACATACACTCACGCCTTTTTCCCATGGGGGTAGGCAGAAACTACAGAATGGCATGCGCTACGGTCCCATACCACTTTTGCCTCGTCCACATTCATACATCTCGTCATGCACGCGCGCCGGTTATGAGTACTGCGTACCTGACCTTTTTGAAGGAGTTCACCAATTCAAAAATATTTTTTTGCAACAAATATATTATCGTTCGTTGACTGTATTGCCATGCCTTTTTGACTCCCGGTTATTATGAATGAATTTTTAACTAAGATTTATTTCAATTAAGGAAAGAAAGAAAGTTTTTTTGTCGCATAAATTAATGAATCGCTTATCTATAAAAAAATGGATATTCCCTGACAAGTGTGGATATTCACAATGGATATTCCCTGCCGGATGGCCCCCGGACTAGGACAAACTAGGACAAATTACACGTAGGGATGCCTAACGTGTAATAAGGGCTAAGCCTGCGAGATTGCCAATAACAGGGCACGAATCTAAACATCGAGTTGCTACTGGCAATTTCATAGAAAAAACCAATGTTGCTTTACTTATCCTGGGGATTGAACCCAAGACCTCTTACTCAGCAGTCACACTTACGGTCACTAGACCTAATGTCATGTGTTTTAAAATCTCGTCATTATTTTTTACGTGCCTACTATCTAATATTATATTTTTATATATTATTATTATATTAGAAGAAGAGTGGGGAGGCCTTTGCCCTGCAGTGGGAAGCTACTACTACTACTAAAAAAAAAAAAAACTTATATTGATAGTTCCCTAAACATATTCGACGGCCTCTGTGGTCTAGTGGTTCGAGTACCGGACTGCTGATCACGAGGTCGTGGGTTCGATTCCCACGGGGCGCAAATATTTATGTGATAAATATAAATGTTTGTGTTCGTCTGGGTGTTTCCTATGTATTATAAGTATGTATTTACAAAAAAAAAAAAGTATATAAGTATTATATCCATAGTCTAGTACCCATAGTACAAGCTCTGCTTAGTTTGGGACTAGATGGTGCTGTGTGAAATGTCGCAGTATATTTATTTATTTATATATATACGCTAGTGGTTATATAAAATTTTTGGTAAAATTTTGTATGACAAACAGCAATGAATTAAATTAGTTAAATTTAAATCCGTTTGTGATATTCAGGAATCTCAGTTCAGTGCTGGCATTAAGGGACTTATCGTATTGCAGGATATTAATAATTTGTGTAAGGGCTAAATACAATTTATTGGGTTGCTGGGAATTTGTTGCGCTGCTTCTTCTTCCCAGCAAAAACACTAGGAAGCGGTGAGGTGCGGGCGTTTTTGCGGGCTGTCTTTATTGTCGACGTTCAAAAAAAGCCAATTCAATTTGTTCTACTTTGAATAAATGATATTTTGACTTTTGACTTTGACTTTGAAAAGTTACGGTACTGGATTGAGGGATCAAGAATAGAGGGCGCTAGCGGGGACGTAGTGTTTGTCTGATAGGTAGCAAAATCACGTAAGTCATTTCATTAAAGATAACAACTCAAGAGAATGTAAATCTTTATACAATTAATAGGAAGCAGGAAAAGAGAACTCCTTTAAACTGGCTCAATATATTTAGTACTAGCTGATGCTCGCAGCTTCGCCCGCGCAATTTAATACTAATTTCTCCTCCTCATTTCGCCCCCGTTTCCATAGAATAAATAAATAAATATATAGATGATTAACTATGTGTATAGCGACGTCTATGTCACTACATAGCAACAACGTACATAGCAACGGAGAAGCTATCAAAACTGACATGACACATCGAACGCGGTAAAGAGCTATGGTAGCCTAGTGTGATGATTTTTTTACGATTACTCCTAAGATATTCGTTTATATTGAATAAAAACTAGCCTATGTGTTAATCCAGGTAATAAACTATTTGTCTGCTAAATTTCATTCAAATCTGTTAAGCGGTTTTTGCGTGAAAGAGTAATAAACATCCATACATACATCCATACTTACAAACTTTCACGTTTATAATATTAGTTGGATGTCCCTTAGTCAAAACTGCAGCTATTTCTGGACAATAAGTCCTGGCTTAACGGCATAAATGAAATTAAGTCGAAGAATAGCGTAACAAAACCAAGCGTCGTAGCATTATTACGGATGTGACAATGACTACTAACAACTTTTAACAACTTTTCTAGTACTTATATATTGAACAACTTATGGACTTTGTGTCTGAAATAAAGATAATATTATTATTATTACATTAGTGTTATTTAACTATTCTATATATATATACTATTAAATGTATGGGGACTTTTATTGCTAATTTATGTTACCCCATTGCCATATTATACAACTTTGTGTCCTTATATTTACCTCATACGTAACGTTTACGGGTAATAACAAAAATTTTGTTATGCATTAGTTATACGTCAGACAGTACCGCTCACGTCAACGCGACCGCGTTAAACTTTTTTAATTATTATAAACAAATAACAATACATTTATTACTTCTGACGCTATATCTATGTACTAGGATACTAGTGGTCCTACACCATGGATCAAAATTCAACCATAATTAATTTAAATTATAAGTATTTTTATGCATAATTGAAAAAATAGCATTTTGCACTCCTTCTCTAGATCTATACTTCTATACTAATATTATAAAGCTGAAGAGTGATTGTTTGTTTTCGCGCTAATCTCAGGAAGTACCTACTGGTTGGAATTTAATAATTCTTTTTGTATTGGATAGTCCATTTATTGAGGAAGGTTATAGGCTATGGAACATTACGCTACGACTAATAGGAGCGGAGCATAAATGTCCACCCGTGCGAAGCCGTGGCGGGCCGCTAGTAAAGTAGATTCACGTATACACACTAAATCCGTTTAACAGAGACAATGTCGTCATCATAAACCCAGTTACTGTCCCAATGTTGGGCACAGGTCTCCTGTCATTCAAGAGGTTTATTTTTCAAGAAACCTGCCACAGAAAAAAAGGGTTCATTCTCTCAGGCAGGTTTCCTCACGATGTTTTCCTTCATCGTCTGTGCATATGATTAGCACGCACGCACGAAAAGTCATTGGTGCGTGTCTGAGGATTTAATTTGAGACCTCTGAGTTTGTAGTCCTCTTGTCATACCTTTATGCTTCTTTCCTAAGACTATGTACTACAGGTTAATGCTCGATGAGATATTACATGGATGTCTAAACAAAAATAATAAATATTTCATTATTGTATAGAACGTTTTTGTGTATGTAACATAAACAAATACTTAGATATCAGCTAAACAATAAAATAAATTAAATATATTTATTTTGTACATTATTTTGGTTGGTAAAGCTTTTTTTTTATGGTGATAAGGGGGCAAACGAGCAGGCGGCTCACCTGATGGTAAGTGATGATCGTCGCCCATGGATATTTGCAACACCAGAGGCTCGCAAAAGCTTGATGACACCAGAGGAAAACATTACCCAGTAATTAATTAAATTTATTTATAGGTATTTTAGTTCGTCTGCCATTAGGTAGGGTGACGCCAGTTATGTTTAATTTCAAGCTATAGAGCGACAAACAAAAATATAATTAAATCACGATTCCTGGATGCCAGATGCTAGCGAGAACAGCAGTGTTATTTTTTCTATAAAATTCTAAGTAGCAGCTCGGAGTTTAGGTTCCATCCCGGTTGATGGCAATAAACTCACCCATATTACATAGTCCCTAAAACATAACGGAAAAAAGTGGGAGTACTTTAGTACACCTCAGTCGCCCACAGTCGGTAACGACAGTCGTGGTATTAAGTTATCCTTGGATGCAAAACAGGAATGAGCAAAGATGACGTAACACAGTATAATTTGTGCTTGGCAGGAAAACCCATGCAGTAACGTACAAATGCAGTTGATAAGAGCATACATTAGATATATAATATACAGGGAATATGACGAATTCCAGAAAGACAGCCTTTTTTTAAGTGCGGAAAATTCCTTTACGGACCGTCCCGCCGCCTGAGCGACGGGATGTGTCGGACTCCGCCCAATGTGAGCGTTTACCGACTAAAAAACCGCACCCATCAACGCCACTAACCCGGTTGCCGGGGCCATGGTATTCGCAAAAGCATGCACCACAACCCCAGCGGGAGAAAGACGACCCTGGACATTCGTCAGTCAGTGCCAGTTAATTGGGCGGTTATTATTTTACTACAGCAGTGTATTATGGTGTAGTTTGGGAGAGGCCTATGTCCAGCAGTAAACTATAATATGCTGAGTTGAGGAATTAATCCAACTTTTTACGGATTTCACAGCGTAATCGATAAGCGTAAGCGATATCACTTTATGATATCGCTTTTAGTTGGGTACCGGGGTTTAGGTAAAGAATATTAACATACTGGGTTAAATAAATTCTTTCATGGCAGTTTTAATTCAATGTCAAATATTCGCATAAGTGTAAAAAAAACTGTATAAAGCGCACTAGAATTATTCCTCAATGCACACCCTTTTGACGCTTGAAAATCACCGGGTAGTTTACTGAATTAACTATTAGGTCAGTTGAATTTTAAAACGTCTATCCATATTATTTATTACTAATCCTTTATGCACTTATATTTATGTTTCATCGTTGGTGCGTTTCGAAAAATACCGACCTGTTCTTGGCCGCAAAATTATTTCACAGAAAGGGGACATGCGTTCGCTATATTGATTTAAGTCTAAACCCATATAGCGAACGCATGTCACGTCACGTCAGTCATCATCATCATCATCATCATCAGTACAGTAGAACATTTTTGCCAGATATGTTATGGAATACCTTCCTTAACATAATTGGCAAAAAAAAAACTGCTTGTAAGGTCCATTTGCTAGTAAGTTATGTTTAAATACTTCATTATTTTAAGGGTTATCTGAGGTGGATTGACATTGTGATGACCAACATGTTTGCCTGAATATTTTCCGATTGCAAGTAATACAGGGTTAGTATATATAGCAGAAGCCAGAAGAATCGCCAAACTAAAGTGGCAGTGGGCAGGGCCCATCGCTGTAAGAACGGATGGCCGATGGGGCTTGAAGGTTCTCGAGTGGACCGCGAACTGGAAGGCGCAGCGTGGGTAAGCCTCCGGCAAGGTGGACCGACGACCTGGTAAAGATCGCTGGAATCAGCTGGATGCGGATGGTCCAAGACGGGTCGTTGTGGAAATCTTTGGGGAGGCTTATGTCCAGCAGTGGACGTCCTCCAGCTGACATAATTATTATTACATGGGACCTAAAACATACCGGCGAAACGTGCGTGTACACTAGTACACCTCTGCCTAACCTTTCGGGGACGACAGAATGAATTGTTGAAGTTAAATAATCATAAAATAAATATTAGAGGTTTGCACCGGAGCAGTGAGTACCGGAGAATAACCGGTGATTTACCGGTAAAAGTACTCGATTGAAATAATCGGTATTTAACCGATTGATCTCCCGTGATCGTCGCGGTTTGTGATCAAGAATCAGCGTCTCCGTAAGCACGCCTCAAATGTTTGCGAGATGCACCTTAAACGAGAGGGAGGGCTGACGCTGTGCAACGCTTCTGTTGTTTTTTGCTCTCATTTATTAGGTCCCGAGTGAAGGTAGGAAGACGTCAGTGAAATTAGGATTATTGACTGTTAACATACAGACGCACACGAGGATTCTACACTCATGGGTCTAGTCTGGAGACTGCGCGGACGCCCGAGCCCCCCGTGGATGTGAAAGACTGCCACCATGGCGCAAATCGGGAGTTTTTTTATCTTTGCCAGTCCGCGGGACAGCCTTTCGCGAGTGGCTAGTTCGCTACTAGGGCTCCCCAATAAATGCGGTTGGCACGCGTTGCACCATGCCTTGGATTCCATACGTGGTTTCCCGATGCGGTGTGTTCAGTGCGCGTCAGACTTGTCAGCATTTAACGATACAACTATTCCGACCCGTCTTCCTTCAATACGTGACGAAACTTGCACGGATCCGCTTGGCGGCTGAAGCCTTCCACCGTGATATTACTCCTTCCTCCAGCATCACCCAGGAGTCATGATTGGGAAATCTTAGGTTAAATCCCACGGACGCGTACAATATAAGCCCCGTAATACATATTATAGAAGTTAACTTGTCAACCGCTTTGGAGGAAGAGCATAGTGAGATTTTTCGCTCAAAATGAGCTGCCCGACTGGGGAAGTACCTCCGCCTTACAGAAGACCGCAGTGAATCAACAATAGTTGTCTTTCAGCGAGTGAGTAAGGTTACCAGAGGTCATTGAGCGAGCGACTATTCTGACAGCATGGGAATTCCGTTTGCTGTCAATTCAGTAACTCCCTATTTTAAGAAACCTGAACGGTTTCTATGGGTTTAGCAACGTATTTGCAAGCCTCTGGTGTTGCAAATGTCCTTAGGCGGCGGTCATCACTTACCATCAGGCGAGCCGCCTGCTGGTTTGCCCCCTCATCGCCATAAAAAAACACCATATATTATGATAGCGTCATTGACTATTTTGTCAACCAATTTGTATACAGAAACAAAAAAAATAACGTAGACGTGACTATTTATTTGTTTTTTTCTTCATTTAATATTTCATACCACATAGGTCTGCCTCCCTATAGAAGGTATTTTTTCTTAAATAAAATACTATATCGTTACGTAATGGGGCGCCAAGTCTGATTGACCCAGGGCGCCAAATCTGTAAATACGCCTCTGCAAATACTAAATGATAGAAGAAACATGTTACGCTATGATGCTGTTGACATGTTGTGTTTCTTAAATCAAAATCAGCATTTGCTTACTTTATAAAACTTTTTATTAATAAATGATTATATAAAGTATATCTATTAATTATTCTTATTTCTTCATTAGGAATGTATAAATTATTATTATTATAAATTTAAGAGCTAAAATCTTGTCGGTGGAGCAAATTTATAAAAAGGAAACAAAATTTCTTTATTCTCCGGTGACCTCCGGTTTTTCACCGGAGATTGCCCGATCACCGGTGAATTTAATCGGTTGTTAAAATCTCGCTCCGGTGCAAACCTCTAATAAATATGTTCGGATGCTATTATACACAGCGTCATCTGGTTTCGTTATAAAATAAATAAATATACCTACAGAATTTAATAAACAGAATCTAGTTTCAAGCTAACCAACGAAACTTATGTCACAATTGACCCGGTGGTTGATATGGACACGAAATTTCACTGCATTTAATTTTATATCATACTAGCTTCCGCCTGCAGCTCCACCCACATGGCAGGTTGACAATAAGTATAGCCTTTATCCTTCTTGATGGTTCCCTCTTTTTCAATACCAAAATTGATTAAAATCGGTTTAGTCGTGTACGCGTGATGCCGTGACCAAGGGAAATAGGGATTTATTTTTATATAAAAAGATAGACTAGTTTCCGCCCACGGCTTCGCCCACGTGGTAGGTTGCCAAAAAGTAGCCTAAATCCTTTTCTAAGGTTCCGTCTAAATGAATACCAAAATTGATTAAAATCGGTTCAGTCATTAATGCGTGATGGCGTGACCAAGGGAAAAAGGGATTAATTTTTATATATTATAATAATGTATATACATTATTATATATAAAAATTAATCCCTTTATTTATTTGGTCTTATCTAAATAGATAAGACCAAATAAATCAAAGTCTTGTACGTATTTATCATTACACAACTGTAGAATATGTGTAATTAGTATTTATATTTAGAGGTACGACTATTGGACTGTGAAGACAAAGGTTTTGAGAAACACCACTGACTTTTCAAAACTAAGTATGTACATGAAGAAACGGTGAAGGAAAGCAGCGTCAGGAAACCTGGATGCCTAAGAGAATGTTTCCATGACAAAAATATATCTGGATATTATGACACAGCGCCATGTAGGTGGTAAAAACACAAATAATTGTGTGATGAGCATAAACATTTGTTCCGAGCTAAGCAACGAGGCTTGTATTACGGATACAAGTTGGTTGATATACTACATATATACTTTTTTGTGCATACATACATATTATACATAGATACATCCATTAATCGGATACAAATGTTTATGCTCATCACACAAACATTTGTCCCTACCGGGATTTTAATAAATGAGAACACAAAATTGCAGATGAAATAAGTATTGTCTTTATTTATTTTGAATTTTTAATACTAAACAATAACTATTCATATAACTTGAATCATAAATAAAGTAATAAATTAAATTGACTAAAAATATATATTTATTGGATATTAATATCTTAGTAATTAAAATCTCTCAATCACCTAATTCATTAACATTAACCAGTCATTTTATTGAGACATAATACTTATTAACTAATTTCGGACCATAAGGAGTGAAATATGATAAATTATATTAACGGGTAAAGCAGATCGCATTTTTAATTATGATGTTTTATTTTTGATGTGAACATCAGACTACATTTTAACGTATTAAGTTGACCTTTACAAGCCTATTAAAATATTTTATAGCATTATGTATAAGTTTCTTTAAATAAAATCAAAATCAATCAAAAGGTTTTTATTTCATATGAACTTTTTCAAGCATTTATAAAACGTTATGACTCTAGTTGCACAAATAAACATTTATTATTATTAATTATTTAAAAGAGTACCCTATGGAGTTTCTTGCCCTTTCTTCTCCATATTCTCTCTAGATCTCTCTAGATCTACCTTTTGGAACCGTGCAACTAGTTTTTGACAATTCAAATGTACCTGTAATATTACTCTAATTGAAATAACCCTTAGCGCAGTGTTTACAAATATTCACATTGTACAAACACCTAGACCCGAAAAAACTACCCGTGTGTAGGTCAGATA
The DNA here is from genome assembly GCA_905163465.1 of Craniophora ligustri. Classification (NCBI taxonomy): domain Eukaryota; kingdom Metazoa; phylum Arthropoda; class Insecta; order Lepidoptera; family Noctuidae; genus Craniophora; species Craniophora ligustri. Next base: position 13,018,049 of record LR990961.1, read on the forward strand.
TTCACACAGATTCCGTACCTAGTACAAACTCCAGCTTTCATAAAGGTTTTAGATTAAGCTGTACCTAATTAAGTTCCTAAATGTTCATAATGTACCTTTTTGAGAGAATTATTATATTTGTATATTCGCAGTGAGCGGCACGCGGCGCGGGCGGTCCAACACGCGATACGCATACGCATACGCATACGCATACGCAGCGTAAAGAATTACGAAGTGAGGGCAACTCACTTCGTAATTCTTTACTAGCAATATAAGTACTGTACTTATAACTTTCTAATTACATATATCCTTATACTATTAAATATTTGGCATAACTTTTCTCCTCGCTTACAATCTTAGACCTTAAATTTAGAGCTTGGATACTCTGCATCTACAGCACACAGGTATACCAAGACCGTAGACTCGAGTTATTTCTAACTGAAGATCGTCTTCGTCATCATCGTATAATACAAAAAATTCGTAAGGAATGTACGTATTCACACATTCAACATTGAAATTTGTCAGTGTAGGAGATGACTTTATGAAGTGTGTTGTGTCCTCCGTGATCCTTCCTTCCTTTCTGGAACACATTAGAATATAATGTACAGTCATACATACACATATTATATATACATCACATATATGTACACCCTACTAAAATTTTAAACGAAAAAGTTTGGATAGATGTACGTGTGGATGTTTGTTACTCTTTCACGCAAAAATCGCTTAACGGATTTGGATGGAATTCGGCATAGAGACAGATGGTTGGAACAACACATAGGCTACTTTTTATCTTGTATATAACAAGCTGACCCAGCAAACGTTGTTTTGCCACATTATAGGGGTTGGTGGTAGAAGAGTGAAAATGTAGGGTCATAAAATTTAATGCCAAATCATTAAAAAAATGTTATATCAATGTTAAGTCTGCTGAGGGACATCCTTATCACCTAGGGGTGTAAAAAATAGCTTACGGCCGATTCTCAGACATACCAAATATACCTACATACAAAATTTCATAACAATCCGTCTAGCCGTTTTGGAGGAGTTCAGCGACAAACACCGTGACACGAGATTTTTATATATAAGATATATGATGTGTGACTGCCGACCAAGAGGTGCCACGTAGTTAGTGGTGGAATGGGGTACATTTGTACACCTCTACCAAACCCTTCGAGAACGACAGGTATGATGGCAGGTTATATTTATTTATTTACTGTATACATACAACATGCCAGTAGTGCCTGAGCTAATCAGAACGCTACTAGTGCAGCCACCAAAAGAGACTTACAAATTAAAAAAAAACAAAGGTTCAATGGTTAAGTAAAGTACACACGTCATGCTCGTGAACGGATGCTGTCAGTTGGGGCTGGTCGGCTCATACATGTCACGGCATTCGGGTTTTATATTATATTTTTTACTTTTTTATTCTATTATTAGTGCTAGTGGATAACTCACGCGATGTGAACATCAGACTGCATTATTCTCATATTAATATTACATAGAAACATTGTAAAGAAAACCAATTATTTAAAAGAGTATCTATGGAGTTTCTGGCCGGTTCTTCTCCATAACACCTACCCTTTGGAACCGTGCAACTAGTTTATCTAATTGAAATAAATAATTTGAGTTTGAGTTTGAAAAAAAATATATTTAAAAAGTTTTTTTTGTCGTGTTCAAACTCGAGACCTTTGACTTTTGCATCCACCTCTTGGCTATCACAGCTTTTCTGGCTTTCTACTTAAACCCCAAAGCCATTGTTCTGAAAACTCTATGGTTCATACAATCGTCTCACCTTAAACCCAAAAGCAATTTTAGGTATTATAATTAAATAAAGAAATATTTCTATACTTCAATTCTACCCCGAAAAATTTTTAGCGTAGATATTTATAATCCTTCCTAAAAATTGTCTTAGGGTTGAAAGGGATGATTTTTGGGGTTTAATAGAATAAGTCCCTTTTTTATTATGACTAACTGTTAAATAAAAAGGGTAGGTAATTGAGGTACTTACAAACACCACTGTACATTGTATATCTGCTCAAACTTTTTCTCTATTTGTATAACAACCCTCACTATATCATCTGTGTCTCTAATGTAGTAAATATGTTTGCCCTGAAAACAAAAGTAAGTATGTTATGCCATTTTTTAACCGACTTCAAAAAAAGGAGGAGGTTCTCAATTCGATTGTATTTTTTTATGTTTGTTACCCCATAACCTTCGACTGGGTGAACTGATTTTGATATTTTTTTTATTTATTATGATAAGCTGGTGTTTCCCATATGGTCCGGATGGTCCCATTTCAATTTGGTCCAGTTCTGACCCTGTAGTCAGTTTTTTTTTTCGAGATAATTATTTATTTTTACGAAAATTGTGCAGACGGAGGGGTATACCCACACCTATAGTTTATATATATAGGGAATGCATTTTTTTTTAATTACATATGAAAAAATCTTAATTAAATCAACATCGGTACTAAAATTTGATTAAATACTAAAATATGAATTTTATTAAATACTAAAAAGTTCGAACGTTTTTATTATCCTTTAAAATTTAATGCCGCTACGCCATACGGGCTATAATATACGCCAGTCGGAATATAAAGGCAGTTTAGTGCGAAGTTACATTACATTGCGGCTACCTTCGTCTCTCGTCATATAAAACTATCAACGTACCGCGTAAGTGGTATTACTCAAACATTCGTCTTGTGTATCACATCCCTGGCGTTCGTTCAGTTGGTAGGTATGATGAGGATTCCGGATTTTCTGTAACACACGAAAAAGATTTCTCATTAAACATACATTCATACAGATTATATTTAGCCCTTAAACTGTCTGTTTTCTACGGCCTGTATAATTTAGCGTAACATACCATCACGCCTGTCGTCCCCGAATGGTTAGGCAGAGGTGTACTAATGTACACCCACGTTTCGCCGTTATGTTTTAGGTCACATGTAATAGGGGGCGAGATATACATTATAAAGGACTGTGTTCTGAATAATTGCCTAATTACTACCCACCGCGGCATTTAATCATCTAACCTGATTGACGAACCAATTAGTCCAACGGTAGTCAACACTGCCCTCTGTGCTATGGGTCCGGGGTTCGAATCCCGGTAGGGACAAATGTTTGTGTGATGAGCATAAACATTTCTATCCGAGTCGTGGATGTATAGTATGTATTTACAAAAAAATAATTGTTATGTAGTATATCAACCAACTGGTATCCGTAACACAAGCCTCGTTGCTTATCACGGAACTAGATGGCGCTGTGTCATAATGTCCAGAAATATTATAAAATTTGTTACCGTCTTACTCTTTAGCACTTATGAGTGCTAAAAAGTCGGCTAGCGAGGCGGACTCTAGCTAGAGAATGTGTGCCCAGCAGTGGGATATTAATTGTATTGATGGTGATGATTATTACATACCAATTCTGGTAATTTTTCTAACAGCTTCTCAATCTTATCTGTAGGGTATTTGTCACCCTTTATGAAACAAAAGTTATCGTTTTCACACCCATCTGGCATCTTGTCTGAAAAAAATTTTTTTTTTTTAGTTTGTTGCAGTGTTAAAAAGTTGCGAAGGTAACTTTTTATTAATTAAGTTCTTAACTATAGACAATACTAGTACTGGTAATTATTGAAAACTAATTTTCAAACGTAAAAAAAAACTGATTTAATTTAACAATATGTATAATTCTATATATATATTATAAATCTTTAGTTAATTTATTTATTTCTTTCTTTATTTTTAAGGAACTTTTACGCATTGCGTATACCAGTTCCATTGTATCCTAAATGCTTATGAACTATTACAAACTGGCCATAATCTTGAACCAAACCTTCGCATCTACGCTATTCGGTTGCTCCTACGTTGATTCTGTTCAAATTTAAGTCCCTTAACAAGTTGTTTATAATAGACTAGTTGATTTATAAAAAGTACTAGTTGTAGCTAGTAAGTACCGTGCCTAGGTAATGTTATATAATTAAGAGCGCGTCTCGCCGTTAAACCGTTGTACGTTTAGCGAGAAGAGGCCTAAGTTACGATTGTAAAATAAATAAATTGAAAAAAAAAAAGTGAATTTCGTTACTAACATAAAAAATGTTTAGTCTTCATATTGTATGTTTACTTTTTAGTTAATTTTTAATTTAAAGACGTCGGTTTCGTACAGATTGGGGCGCTATCGTCAGGGAATTCCTTCGAAAATGGCCTGTTTTTGAAGCAATTCCTAACCTTCACTATACCTCGAGCTCATTTATAGAGCTTTTGGACCAATGACTTAAAAAGTACCGGGGATACACTGAATAAGAAGGGCGGAGGACCAAGTGTTACAGCGTAGTTTGGGATAGGCTTATGACCAGCTGTAGATTGCGATTGATTGATTAGAGTTAATATGATTATATAATTTAATTATTATAACAAAAGTAATATATAAGACGACCTCTGTGGCCTAGTGGTTCGAGTACCGGACTGCTGATCACGAGGTCGTGGGTTCGATTCCCACGGGGCACAAATATTTATGTGATGAATATAAGTGTTTGTGTTCGTCTGGGTGTTTCCTATGTATTACAAGTATGTATTTACAAAAAAAAAGTATATACCTAAGTATTATATCCATTGTCTAGTACCCATAGTACAAGCTCTGCTTAGTTTGGGACTAGATGGTGCTGTGTCAAATGTAGCAGAAAAAATTATTATTATTTAAATTTATTATTAATATTAAATATAAGTACCTATAATTTTAATTTCCTTGTAAGTACAAATCATTTTGATTTGTGATGATTCAAATTCAGGGAAATTTATGGAATTGAAAAATGGTAAAGCAAATCTATGTAGGTACCTACCTAATGTGTACGGTTTACTTTTTGTATTCTGTTCAAAATAAAAACTACTTACAATTGCCTTCGAACTTGTATATATAGTCCTTGTCGTATGAATTGGCAGCTATCATGTGAATTACTGCAACCTGAAAATTACCGTACAACATTATTAGCCATGTCAGAATCAAAGTCAAAATATATTTTATTTAAAGTAGGCGAAATTCAAGGCCCTTTTTGAACGTCGATATTAAAAACAGCCCCCCATAAATGTCGTTTCCGCCATTTCCTAGTGTTTTGGCTGGGAAAAGGCAGCGACTTGAATTTAATACAATCATAATGGCTGTTATTATATGTTCGTTCCCGTACTCCTCCGAAACGGCTTGACCGATTCTCATGAAATTTTGTGAGACCAGTAGGGTGAATCTGTTAATTTTACTACCGGTAAATTAATATAATAGGAGCTATAATAGCGTTGTAGTGGACTGGGAACTCAAAAACCTCGAGCTCAAACCCAAGGCACCATTGATTTTTCAATGTTATGTGTGTATTTTATATTATTACATGCTCAGACGGAGAAAGAAAACTTCGAAAGGAAACCTATATGGCTCAGAGATATTTTAGATGGCGTGTGAAGTCTGCCAACACGCTCTAGGGTAGCGTGGTGAATTATAGCCTATTCAAATGACTGAGCCCCCTTGCCTAGCAGTGGGACAATAAATGGATTGATGATGGTGAAATTAATTTTGGTGCGCCATGTCGACACAAATAAATTAGTTTTCTTTGTTCTTTTTTTCTATAATTTAATAATTTACTGCCCCATAGCTTAGTTTGGATCTCCTCTGCGACTCATTACTGTCAGGCATATAGTTATGGGCGTACCCATGGTAGGGAAAGGTGGTGCTTTCGCCTCACTCAGGTCTGCCGAAGCTAAAAATTTTTAGGCTATAATAATACGCCTAATACCTAATGATATTAAGTACTTTAAGAAGAATAATAATTTCCCAAGACGAAGTATCCCAGACTATTAATAATTAATTTTAAAACAATGATTTTGATTTCTTACACTTACGCGAATATATGAAATTAAACTACTTTTTACGGTTTAATTTGTTCATACATATGTATTTACATAAACACGCCGTTTTCCCATGGGTGTAGGCAGTAACTACAGAATGACACGAAAAATTAAAAAAAGCAATTTTATTCCAAAACATAACTTAATTTTAACTTATACAGTCCATGATTAAATTAATTAAAAACTACTATTTACAAACTTTAAAATAAATAAATAAAATACATATTTTATGTTAAAGGGCGTCAAAAAACCCGTCTCCGTCGCTGTCAGGGGGTAGAGTGCCCAGAAGTCTGGCGGCAATGCCACGTTGGATGGCAATGATAATTCTTTGGCCGAAATATAGGCCAGTTTTAATAATCAAACTATATAAGTTAGAATTAAACATTCACAGATAGAAAAAAAAACATAATTTTACTTTTCACTTACCAAAAGTACAAATGCGATGAAGGAATTCATTTTGATACAATTTTATTTTATTTTGACTTATTACGGTGGTCACAAATCACTGAAAATTATTATTGTATATTTTTATTATTAGTTTATACACAAAATCACATACGAATTATAACGAGGAAAACGTTTATTCGTATTGCTCAATTGGAATGAAGCAAAGCTGGCAAAGAAGCTAGCTTATATATTGAAATACAAACTGCCTGCGTAACGGATAAATAATAGTATAGTATTGTTATGTAGGGATAATCCTGAATTGCGTAATCATATATTACAAGAATATTCAATTGTGGTAAAGCTGTGATAGCCTTATTATCTTATATGGTTATGGATAGTCCACAGACTGACCAGTCACAGGTCAAGAGCTCAAACCCCAAGGCACGCACCACTTTTCGAAGGTACGTGCGAATTTCTCACATGCTGAAACGGCGCAGGAAAATATCGTGAGGAAACTAGCCTGCATGGCTGAGACATTTTCTCGATGGCGTGTAGTCTGCCTACCCGCAGTAGGCTAGCGTGATGGCGTGCCTAATCCCTCTTAAATAAGGGGAGACTCGTGTTTAGCAGTGGGACAATCATTGGGTTGATTGATGGACAAGGTTTGATTGAAGTATGACTTTCCACTACTTCTCCATAATGTATGACGGAAAATGTTAAGATACCAGGAGCACATGACATAGCAAATTTCAGCCTTTACTATACTTATGGTACATTTTTTTAAGTGCGGTAAAATCCTTTACGGGCTGTCTCAACCCCGGCACTTGTGGTACGACCTGCTTAAATCAATCATCGCGTGTAGGTAACTTTATGTGCTTTGAGTTACAGGAGCCCCAATATAAGAATTTCTATGTGTTGGGAAAGCCTTTCATGTGGAAAAACCAATAGGATACATTTTTAAATGCCGAATATTTTAATAGAGTGAATTTTCTTTTGTATGAATGTGTGTAAATGTTCACATGTGGTGTTATGCATCGGGAATGGTAGACTTTTATTTGCATGGTTATAGGGTTTTTTGAGCTAAATTTATAATCAACCAGCTTTTTCCCGCTACTTTCTAGTTTTAAACTATGCTATATTCTTCCCCGTGACTCAACCTATCTCCATACCAAATTTTATCTAAAGCAGATCAGTGGTTTAGACGTAAAGAGGTAAAGAGAGACATACTGATAAACTTAATATCTTAATGTAATAAGGCACATATTCTCCTAATTTTTCATCGTTGCCCCACTAGGATTTTTTCCTGTACATTGTAGGTGGATCCATCTACGATCTTATCATCCATTTCATTGTATTGTATCTACCATTTACCGCATAACATTACGTTAACGGGTAATCACAATAGTTTTAATGTACTAATGGGCAATTTTCATACCGTCATACTGACGTCATTGTAGTCAAAACGTTATTTGTTTTTCAGTTCCAGATGTGTTATCAATGTTATCATAATTCCAGGGATAAATATTTCAATTATGAGTTCATCGACGTATAAATTCATCGCTTACCTCAAATCAATTTAAGGTACAGCCGAATACTTCACATCATCAACCCATTAATGTCCCACTGCTGGGCACGGGTCTCCTCTCAATTGAAAGGGATTAGGCTATTTAGATAAGTTCACCACACTAGCCTACTGCAGGTTGGCAGACTTCACATGCCATTGAGAAAATCTCTCAAGCATGCAGGTTTCCTCACGATGTTTTTCCTTCACCATTCCTTATTCAGCATGTGATAAATACGCACATAACTTCCGAAAAGTCAGTGGTGCGTGCCTTGGGTTCGAACTCCAGACCTTTGACACCTCAGTCCACTGGTCACACCGCTAGGCTACCACAGCTCATTTTGGAACTCAATTTGAAGTGGCACTCAAATATAGTGCTGTCTTTTGCAAACAGAAAAAGACTGAACTGTATTTATACAGCTAATAACTCAGTCTACCCCATGATAATTAATGCTGTAAAGTATTCTAACCGCCGGGATAGATAACATTCGTCAAAATTAATTTTACTTCATTCTCATAATTGTCTATGTCAATACTTAGGAAAAACGAACATCTTATCTTGTTGCAAACTTCTATAGACTGCGGTCACTGCTTCCCTTCAGGCGGATTGTAACCTTGTTTGCCAGCTACATGGTATAACAATAAAACGCAAAATATGTTAATGATAATAATAATAATCTTTAATTCAGATAAAACAAGAAGAACTTATATACCTATGTTAGTAAAGAATATAAATTCTATTTTTTAACAAGATTGTTGCTCTTTATGCATCCTTGAACAACATCACCCAACAGAGACGAGTCGAACCTCCTCGCTATGGTCTTCATAGAGTTGGAGCTAGCCCGCAATCTGCAGAGCAACGATGCAGATTTTGGCTGACGATGGCATGGAAACCATCGACGTGTGCCTGTGCGAACATATCAGATGCACTTCAGAAAAAGGGTAGCCCCATCAACATCCTGAACCCGTTATTATATTGGACCCTTTAAATATAATATTCTCCATGTTGTAATATATCTGGTTATTACTTACTCAAACTTTGTTACCGTTTGCGGTTTGATTTCATATTTCTAAATGGGAGGTTTGCTACATATCTATCTATTTAATAGATGTTTCGAACTTTATAGCCATTTCATTTTTATAATGAAGTCGGTTTGTGAGACCGCATCTAGAATACTGTTTGGTAACAAATCTAGATTAAAATGATCAAAATACCGAAAGTTCATAAAACCTATGATTGAAATACCGAAAGTTTTAAACGCCGATAGTCGTTATATCAAAACACAAAATACCGATGTTCAAATGCCAGAATGGACGAAATACCGATGGATAAAATCCCAAAGAGCGGCGATTTAGTTTCCGCGATTACTCATAGATGGCACTACAACACAGTTGTGACGGTTCTTTTTGTAATTATACGTATCATTATCATTTAAATGTTTGTTTTAATTATGTTATACACCTATTATGTTAAGCTCCTTTTTTGTCATCGTCTTAGAGATTTTAGGCTTTGGGTCAGCGAGTGAAGCGAGCTTCTTAGGGCACCCCGCCTCGGACAGGTTAGGTTAGGTTAGGTTAGGTTAGAAAAAAATAACCAACAAACTTTTTAGGCAACTTTTAATTGTTTTGAAGTTAGGTTTACAAAAAATAGTTTTTCTTGTAAATAGTGACAATTTCGGGATTTTGAACTTCGGGCAAATTAACTTTCGGGATTTTAAACTTTCTACCAAACAACCATTCGGCGTTTCAATTTTCGGGATTTCGTCCGTCGGTATTTTAAAATTCGGGATATTGATACGTACCCAAGTAAGTAAGTTCATACAAGTTAATGACATAGATAACTTATTTTGAATTATAATAAATCCTCAAATAAATATATAACTTCGGTGTAAATATTGGACTCAAAATTACCGCCGTTTTTTTTACCGCCCAGTGACACAAGTTAGTTGTTTATTAGTTGTAGTTTGACAGTTTACACAAGTCTGATGGCAGATGCTTCTTTACCATTATATTGACGTAAACCTGATTTGATAGATGTCTGAATTTGTGGTTGTAGAAGTAATTATTTACGATACATGACACTCTCCTAGAATGGGATTATGTACTTTTTAAAGGTTAAAAAATAATTAGTATCTAAAGTAGGTACCTATTTGATAAAGTTCTTTACTTATATATTGAAGTAAACAAAACATAAGGTTTATTTCAATACAACAATCCACACAAAAAACTAAATACATTGCAATAGTATTACTAAGAACATAAGAAATAACGGTTGTAGTAACAGCAGCATAAATGTATATACATAGGTACATACATCAGATGACCCGCTTAGATTTTATTAACTTATATTGCTCGTTATTAAAGACTGCATTCTGTCGTTGTCTTGTTTTCGAATCCCGGACCAAAGGACCAAATGTTTGTGTGATGAGCTAGGATATTACTATATATATAATATAATTATGTATATAATATGTACCTATGCACATACAGTCAAAACCGGTTATAACGACATTGAAGGGACCGCAAATATCGAGTGTTATATCCGATTGTTGTTATAAGCAATATACACACGTAGTCATATTAACTGTCATTTATGTGTTTAGATGTTTTAAATGTGTACAATTGTACTATTTATGGGTTTAGTCTCAAACGCGCAAGAGGTTTATATGTGGAGGAAGATATTACGTGTAAGTTAGAAAATTGCTCGTATTGTTTTGTTTTGCTGGAACAAGTAAAACGGTTGGTTGTTGTAGCCGATGTATTTTTTTTAATTGTTTTTTAAATTTTTTGGTACACAAAACAGAGTATCAGCATTATTCAATACATATTTCTTAGAACAAATACCATGGCAGACTGTAACTGCAAAGGTATGTGTACACAACATGATATGCTAGGTGCAGGTGAAGTTATACAATACTTAAAGTTTAAAATGCGGATATAGCCGATATTGATTATATGTCGACGAATATTCGTCGTTTTAAGCGATATGTCGCTGTATCCGATGTTGTTATAAGCGGCATGTTTACTCATTGTTTATATAGGGATTCAGCCGAGACCTTGTGATTCGGTCGTAATAACCGATCCGTCGTTATAAACGATGTCGTTATATCCGGTTTTGACTGTATTTCTAAAAAATCTATGTAGTGCAACAACCATCTAATATCAGTAATAATAACACAAGGCTCGTCGCTCAGCTCGGAACTAGATGGCGCTGCGTCATAATGTCTGGATATATTTATTTTTATTGGTCCTACCGACATCGCGGTCGCTGCGCACAGACCTCATCGCTTGCGTCATAAAATATACGGCGGGCGTCAGATTTGATCAGCCGTCGTCAGACATTATGGTCACAAGCCAACAGCCGTGCGTATTCAATCCTAAATGCAGTTGATCTAGTTTAGAAAGCATAGATTAGAATACTGTTAGTAAGTACCACTGCTGAGCAAGAGGTCTTGGTTCGATTCCCAGGTTGAGCAAAGTGTTTGTGGATTTTCTATGAAATTCTTAGTAGCAGCTTGGATTCTGGGTTCGTGCCTGGTTGTTTACGCTGCGTTCTGAGCTATGGGTCCCGAGTTTGAATCCCGGTAGGGACAAATGTTTGTGTGATGAGCATCAATGTATCTACGTATATTATACGTAGATACATCCATGACTCGTATGGATCGTAATGTCTGATGTGGGATTTGAAATGAATAAATAATTTATGATTCTTCAAAAAAAGATAGTTTTATTGTTCGCGTTAAAGGGGCGACTCTCGCTTGAGGATGGCAACGTCGCAAAAAATTGACATATAATTAGTTATTTCAATTATTTTAGAAATAGGTATAATTGACTGCATTTGCAATAATAAAACTGCTACATTGATATTTTAGTTTGTATCACAAAACATAAATACATAATTTTTAAAATATCACAATACTTCACAGGCTTGTATTGGGGTTGTTGTGTGTATTTTTTGTCACATTAAATTTAATATATAATATAAATTTAATACATAACAATTAAAGACTCTTAGTTGGTAACATCTATAAAAATACAATACAATATATGTTATATAAATATGACACTACGGATAAATAATGATATATAATACAATTTATATGATAACCTAGTTTAAAGACTTTAAAACAAGCGAACAATTTGTCCCCAACATGGTTTCATTTGAAAGACAATAATGAAAATCAATTTTCCTTTTAAACAAGTCATAACCATTTATTTCTGTGTGTCGGACAAGGGCGGATCCCATGAGCTGGGGTCCAGATCAATGAAATACTTTCTAAATCGAATCGGAGCCTTTTATGACTAGGCCACGAGTAGACGACTATGTGACCTCCCTTCCTGGCTGTCAGCTGGATCCGCCCTTGACCTTGGATGTCCGTAAGTGTTTAAGTAGAAATTCGACATGAACAGCAGACCGGAATCGTATATACTTTCCAGTCCAATGGAATAGTATTGTCGGGATCGTAAACGAGGAGTTTCCGCAACGCCATGGACTGAACACAGGTGAACTTGTACTGGAAATCTGAGCTCATCCCCAGCTTCTTGAAGCATTGCGCATCGCCGACCGTGTTCTCCTCAATCCTTGTGCGCCTGTATAAACAATACATTTACTTTAACAAAAAAAAATTGCGACCAAGAAATAAAGCAATTATATTTCACCGACCCTTATATTGTCGCGCTGCTAGGCACTAGCCTCTTATTTGAGAAGTATTAATTCGGGTCTCTTATTTGAGAAGTATTAATTTTTATAGTCCACCACGCTAGTGGGTGGGTGGGTAAACTCGCGGTTTTCCTTTACAGTTTGAGCATATGTTATACTACTACATTTGTCCCTGCCGGGATTCGAACCCGGGACCCATAGCACAGAAGGCATTGTTAACTACCGCTGGACTAACTGGGTCGTCTAAACGGATCTAAATGGATCTACTAAATAAAACCACTGATTATATGCGTATACATATGTATAACATATGCTCAAACTGTAAAGGGAAACGACTAGCGTGGTGGACTATAATCTATCTATGTATAATATGTATGTATTTACAGGAAAAAAAGTATATATGTAGAATATCAACCTTCTAGTATTCGTAACACAAGCCTCGTTGCTTACCACGGAACTAGAGGGCGCTGTGTCATAATGTCCAGAGATATATTATCCAGGGATATTTCAGTTTAGTTTCAGCATTATCGAGTACACAATATATAAACTACAGTAAAATATACCATGTTGATCTAATGCCCAACCGGACACTGTTCTACTAAACACAGTGTCAGCATAGATTAAACTGATCAAAAACGTTGTGAAGTATGAAATAATGAGGAATACTCACATGCATTTGATTGTTTCTACCGTTTGTGGGAACAGGTCAGTGTTCACAAGAATATCCACTTTTGTTCTATTCGATGACCTGTATGTATATATTCGTTCCGGCTGCAAAAGTAGATATGTTTTATATAATATTCAATGTTGAATGATTTATTAAAAACTAGGTCTCGTCTACGTAGAATTAGTAATTTAATCCAATCTGCTTATTTATTTCTACCCTCCTTTAAGATATTATCGATTACGCCATAGACTAATACATACTATCGGAAAGATTACGCATACATACTTGCTCCCTCCCTACGTCCTTTTAAAGGATGATTTTGGGGACTAAAACTATCCTATGTCATTCCCCGGGACCCAAACTATCACGATACCAAATTTCATCCGAACCGGTTGAGCGGTTAAAGCGCGAAGAGGAAACAAACAGACAGACACAGTCGCATTTAAGTATGGATATACCATATTTAAATGCGACTGTGTCTTGTCTGTGTCTTGAAACCCGAATACATACTTGTATATCCATAGGGATATAATATGGATAAAAAAAAAACAGAGTAAAAAGGTACCTAACCCCTGTCATCTATCAGTCTTACCACAGATAGATACTGTAAAGGACCCCGGGATAAAAAATATTAAAGTCTTATATCAATGTATATTTGGAGGTAGGGCATAGCGAGATTCCTCGCATGAGCTGCCCGACTGGGGAAGTACCTCCACCGTACAGAATACCGCAGTGTATCAACAATAGTTGTCTTTCTGCGAGTGAGTAAGGTTACTAGAGCTCGTTGGGGAGTGACTATTCTGACAGCATGGGCATTCCATTTTGTATTTCCCTATTTTAAGAAACCAAAATGGTTACTGCAGGGGTGTACAACACATTTGCAAGCCTTCAGATGTTGCAAATGTCTATGGGCGGCGGAGATCACTTACCATCAGGTGAGCCGCCTGCTCGTTTGCCCCCTTATAGCAATAAAAAAAAGTGTGTTTTAAAAATTTACACTTACTGTCATTATGCTAGGACAGTTATCATCGTCGTTTTCAACAATCATTGACGTGTTACCCATGCCAAATCGATCACCGAATTTCTGTAAAAAAGTTGATTAATAATAGATTGGTAATTTAATCCATCATCATATGAATCTGCATACAATCGTCCTCCCCCTCATTACTCTTTTAAGGGGCCCGGGACTCAAACTATCTCAATACCAATTTTCATCTCAATCGGTTCAGCGGTTTATGCGTAAAGGGGTAACAGACAGACATACCTACATACTTTCACATTCATAATATGGGATGAGTCATTAAAATGTTACACGGATGTTTAGGCCAATATGGTTATATCGAAGCGCTAAAACATTAAAGGTTGCTTTATGTGTTAGGGGCAAATCTTTGTGTGGTGAGTATGGGCATTTGTTCTGGGGTCATGGTCTTTTCTATGTATAATATGTACGTGTTTACAACAACAACAAAATATACATAGTGGACCATTTATTTATTCATTATCTCATCTATCTAGTATCCATAACACAAGCCTCGTTGCTAAGCTCGCAACAAGATGGCGCTGTGACATAATGCCCGACAATAATGGCAACACCAGGGGTTGCGGACATTTCCAAGAGTAGGTTGTAAATAAATACTGGGTCTCCCGATGACCTAACGTGTTGTCATAGTGGTATATTGTTGAATTCACGGCATGCACTGATTTTTTATTTTGTCCATTTGCGAAATCAAATGGCACCTGAATATTTAAGAAGATTTTGTAAGTTTTGGCAGACAAACAATTTTTAAAAGAGATGCATTGCTAAGTGTAATCTTAAATAACCTTAACTTTCTATACCATCACGCTTGTCGTAACTTACACTTAGAATTGGTGGCAGGAGACTGTTAATCTTCTCTTCGATTTCATCGTAGCCCTCAGGCCTGATTGAGCAGAAGCCTTCAGCGCTGCACCCTTCGGGAACCTTAATACTGAACTTGTTATCTGTCGAAATTGATAAGAATTACAAAAACTCCGAAGCTGAGATTTTTTATGTTGAACACTACAGCTTTTTCATATTTTAATAATATCTAGTCTGTTCGCCCACTGGTCGAAATTCGACCATAATTAATTTAAAATGCAATATTTTTATGCAAAATTTTAAAAAATCTCTTTAGTCTTCTCTACATAAACTGTAAGTGTAGGAAATTTCTCTCTCCTCCGTAAATTTTCGTAAAAGGGCACAAAGTTTTTGCTTTACGTATTAATATATAGATTATGCATTTTTATTTACACGAAATTTTTTATGATACAGAAAAAACTATTCCTGTTCTGTTTTTCATGAATTATGAAGGCAATCGATTGTTTGGGAGCTAATTATTGGAACTTACTTTGAGGAGCACCAATGCTGAGTGCCACAAGTAACGCCACCTGCAAGCAGGAAAACATAAATACAGAATAAATAAGAGCTCTGCTGGCTGTGAAGTCAAAGGTCCTAAGTTTGAACCCAAAGCACGCACCACTTTTCGAAGTCACGTGTGTAATTATCACATACTACAACGGTGAACGAGAAACCTGCCTACCCCCACTAAGCTCTCTCAAAATAAGAGGAGACCCGTGCCCAGCACAGGGACAAAAATTGGTTTGTTGTGACAAAATAAAGTTAACTTAAGTTGAGGCTATTATAGTCAGTTTGACTTTTATAGCTATAAGTATGTTATCTGTGACCAAACTGAAAATGCGAAATCTGTCTATGAATTTTGCTGGAAGTGCGTATGAATTTATTCAATAGCACTGCAGACTAAGGCTCGTTTATGACAGCATGTATGCGAGCTATTATAACCTTCTTTAATCGATCCTTTCTTCAGAATAAAATAATAAAATAGGCATTAGGTAAATGCCTGTATACAACATGCAAAAACTAATAAAAAGAAGACGGTTTTCTGTTTATAATAAAATAATAATTTGAAATAATAAAAAAGGGCACAGGCGTGGGTTTATAGTAAAATAATAAAAAGGACACACTTTTGATAGTAACAATAATAAATAACAAGTACTTACAGAAAATGCAACAAGTGATAGAGTCGCCATTTTGTTAATAGAAATAAGATTCACTTATTTGTTCCAATTTTTATTTTGCAGCAGTTAACACTGGTTTCTGGGTATTTAAGTAATTTGATTAATACCAATACTACGTTCAACATACAGTGTCCGCTGTCGACTGGTGATGGCGTTGCGCAAGAGTGATTTATATACAAATATGTTTTCCGCATATTTTAATAATAGGATAATATTTTTCAAAAAATACCGGCTTTCGGCCTGTTCTACTTAACGGCCACTGTGTACTGAAATGGATGTTAATGATAAATTCTATGTTTTTTTAATGTAATAGTAAATTGAGAAGAATATTGCGTGGAATTTGCGGATTTTACATCGGGAGAGATGAGTCAGAACAAACTAAAGACACTGGACGTATACTTTAATTTCTTATAACGTCATAAAACCTACGTAGTCGAAGTGCGTATCGTGTTATTTAAACAAAACATTCTTTATAGTCAATTAAAACAAAACAAATTATTGGTCTATCTTCAAAATATGCGTAAAAAGGTCATTCATTATTATTAAAAAAAACTTATACCTATACAGTTTACATTAAACAAAATTAATTCGTAAAAATTCTACTAGCGTGATTTGGTTTTTTATTTTTATCTCTATTTATGGGTTAGTTACCTTTTTCATTGGTTTGAGGGAAGACTAGAACTAATATATTATAACAAGTTATATTCTTGATTTTTTCTTTTGATTCTTCTCCATAAAATCCTTGCAACTAGAATAACATAACATTAATAACTGATTGTTGAATGTTTCATAAATGATTGATAAAAGTTTTTTAAATTTTAAATATTTTTGTATTATTTAGCTTATTTCTTCTTTCTTAATAAAAATTTAAAAATCTTAGCTTGAAATAAGCTAAAAAATACAAAAAGATTGTATAAAGGTCATGCAATATCATCCGGAATCTACTCGCTGTAAAGGGAGAATTCTGGGTTGGGCAGAATTGTCCAATCGATGTTGCTATGTCGCCGTAAAGACATAAGTAACATAAAGAAAGAAAAATTCAACACATCAGGCGGATACCTCGGTGGCTCAGTTGGCAGAGCGTCTGGAGTACCAATCCAGAAGACGCGGGTTCGAGTCCCGCATGAGGTTGAATTTTTCTTTCTTAATAAAAATTTAAAAATCTTAGCTTGAAATAAGCTAAAAAATACAAAAAGATTGATAAAAGTTTATTTGAAATAAAAGCTTTTGATTTGATAATATTTACGAGTTACCGAGATATTTTTTATTATTGTTTTCGTTTCCAACATATTCCTTAGCATCAAAGGAACAAAAACATAGCCTCACAGATGATAAAAATACATGTAATGTTTGAAAAGAGATTGTCAAATAACTTTGGTTCCATTTACAAATTGTGGTCACATTCTAAATGTCTTAATATAGGTTTTGCTACAATATCTAGGAAATGTTGAGATTAGATGTGTTGTTACAAAAAAAGGAGATTTATGCTTACATGTTTCTTAAAAAGATATTTAAAGTTTTCTTTGTAAGCAACGTACCTAGATGTTTAAATTAAGTAATAGTGAAGTGTAAAAAATAGTTTGATGAACCTGGCTCGATAGATAGTTCGGATAGGTCGAAAGTGCGACTGCTGTACAAAAAGGTCCCATGTCTAGCAAACAGGTATTTGATTTTTCTATGAAATTCTCAGTAGCAGCTTGGAGTTGGAATTCGTGCCCGGATGATGGCATTTGTACACAGTCATCTGCCGAACCCTTTTGGGATGAGTCTGGTTTTAGATTTATATAAATTAAATTTAACAAAATTTCTTGAAACATATTCTCGAGTTATAATCTTTCTATCTAAATATATATAACTCAAAGGTGACTGACTGACTGACATAGTGATCTATCAACGCACAGCCCAAACCACTGGTCGGATCGGGCTGAAATTTGGCATGCAGGTAGATGTTATGACGTAGGCATCCGCTAACCCCCAAGGGGATAAAATATGGGAATGAAAGTTTGTATGAAAACTATACCTAATTAATAATAATACTTCTTAACGCGAGCGAAGCCGCGGGCAAATACTAGTCTATCTATACAAATAAAATATAACGCCGAAATGTATGTACGCGCATAACTTCCAAACGACTGGACCAAATTGGATATTTTTTTTTGTCATTGTCAGGGAAAGGCACTGTAGAACCAAAATTTAAAAAAAATAAGGTACGAAATTTGTCGGGTCAGCTAGTGTAGGATAAAAACAGACCAATACGGAGTATTTACTTTATGTAAATGCCCTTTAAGTAATGGCCAACTACTATGAAATTGTGTTGCAACGGTCTCACACATGAAGATTATGTGTGATAACTACCCAAGCGGATCATTAAATCCTAAATATGCTAGGTTTAATTGTCTTTTACGACACACATTTTGTACCCAATGTAAAAAGGGCTTTTGTATTTTGAGCTAACTATTGACATAACCTTAATAACGTTTTTAATTGCTGTAAAAAAATAAGGAAAAGTTTTGTATGACAACGATTATCATTGACGGTGACACTTATGTCATTAAAACAATTTTTTCCTTTAGTGAAAGATACGGAAAAAAGGCATGCAATTAAATGAAATGGTCCACGCCACTGCACTTAGAGAATCTTACTAAAAACAACAAACATGTTTATTTATTTATTTATAATAAGCACACCAACAGTACAATCGCTTAAGATACAGGACAATAATAACAGTAGGTTTGAATTATTAGCAATCATACAAATAACAGGTATGCATGACATTTAAAAATGAATATAGAAAAAGAGACTTTAAAGTAAGTACGTACTATAGATAATAATCATATCAATATAGTTGAATAACAAACTATATTATTCTTAAATTGCTTTGTTTAAGTAGTGCGTGTCTGTATGAACCAATTTTCATAGAAAAAATATCAATAGGGTTGTCTATTGCAATGGACCTTTCATTATACAGCCTTGCCATCCGTGTTAGAGGACTGTTAAGTGTGGTATTTAAAGTAGATGTCGGAATATGAAAAATACGATGATGACGTTTACTGCGCAGACTGAGTCTAAATTTAAAATTATTTATTAATTGTGCATCTAAGAGGCCATTTATAATTTTATGAAGCACTAGTAAGTCAGAATTATTTCGTCTTTCTTTTAAACTTAACATGTTAAAGTGCTTTAATCGGTCACTATAGTCTGGAATCGTTTTTCTTATGCCATATTTTATACATAAATATCTTGCAAAACGAGCCTGGACAGATTCCACGTTATCTGCATAAGTTACATAATAAGGAGACCAAATTGAGGAGCAGTAATCCAAGGAACTCCTTACCAGGGCATTATAGAGCAGAATAATGCTACTGCTGTTACGAAATGGTTTGGACATACGTATTATAAAACCAAACATTTTTTTAGCCTTAGTTACCACCTTATCTATATGTTCGCGAAAGGAGAGGGATGTATCGAAAAAAATCCCCAGGTCCTTGATGACAGAAACTCTATTCAAAAATGTTCCCTCTATATGGTATTTAAACGAAATGTAGTTTAATTTACTTGTAAATGTTATAAATTGGCATTTCTTCACATTGAGCGTCATCCTGTTATTGATACACCATTGCTGAATAACAATAAGATCATTTTGTAACTTAATATAATCATTCAACTCTGTTATATTACAATAAATTTTAATATCATCAGCATAGGCTAGACAATTACAATTAATCGAATCCAAAAGGTCATTAATAAATACCAAAAAGAGCAGGGGGCCTAATTTGGAGCCTTGTGGTACACCAGAACTAGGAGTAAATGGAACAGATTCGTAGCCTGCTATAGTAACAAGTTGGGAACGATTACCCAAATAACTCTCAAACCAGCGCAATAGAGTACCATGAATTCCAGCATGATTTAATTTAAAGGAAAGAATTGAGTGATCAACACGATCGAAGGCTTTTGCAAAATCTGTATATATAGCATCCACTTGACCCCTATTTTCAAAAGTATTTGTGATAAAAGTAGTGTAAGTAAGTAGATTTGACATAGTAGAACGATTGCTTACAAAACCATGTTGTACACTACATTATATATAAGACCTTCAAACATTTTAGCAAACTGGGATATAATAGAAATTGGTCTATAATTAGTTACGTCATTTAAACTGTCAGCTTTATGAATGGGAACAATACAATCTTTTTTGTATTTTTTAGCTTATTTCAAGCTAAGATTTTTAATTTTTTTATAAAGAAAGAAAAATTCAACCTCAGGCGGGACTCGAACCCGCGTCTTCTGGATCGGTACTCCAGACGCTCTGCCAACTGAGCCACCGAGGTATCCGCCTGATGTGTTGAATTTTTCTTTCTTTATGTTACTTATGTCTTTACGGCGACATAGCAACATCGATTGGACAATTCTGCCCAACCCAGAATTCTCCCTTTACAGCGAGTAGATTCCGGATGATATTGCATGACCTTTATACAATCTTTTTTGTATTTTTTAGCTTATTTCAAGCTGTAATGGTGGCGGTGGAATTAAACCAACAATTGATGACAGATAGGGTTTATTTACTTTTCTACATACACTTATCAGATAACAGTGAAACTAGGGAATATCCTATTGGTGGTTCTCGGGATGGACTGCGGGGCTATCCTATCCCTTAACCTCCTAGCTAGGCTCTTCCTGAGGGCGACGGGGCCTCCGCTCAGGTCAAGATTATGACAACAGTGGTGACTGCGGGGCTATCGTCCACTGTGCCAGCTAATCTGCGAGTGCTGATTTCCTTCGTGGTGTGGCCTTATATAGGCGGCTTGACCGATAGCTGTGTGTCTTGCCTTTCTAGATCTTGTATGTGGTTGTGACCTTCAATGACGTCGGTGATACTTCACACGTTGAACGTTAGATGGCGCATGTAGTCTATAAATTCTGTTGCTATGTTATTGCTGATTGATCTTGTTTGTGTTGAGAACTACTCGGATAGAATAGTATTTAGCATACAGTCCGGTAGATGGCGATACTTGTCGTGTTATATTCTCCCCCTCTGGTACTCTATGGTCGCCCCGACTGAGTACCAGCAGTATTATGATTCCGCGGTCTTCCTCTTCGTCGTATTGGATATATTGGTTTAGAAATCAAATCGTTTCTCTTCTCAAACTTCGTTATTGCTGAAGTATGATACTTTCCAATAGGTTTGTCAGGAGTTTCTGCTTGCGCTATTTCATAGGTAGAGGTTCCATGTTTCTTTACTATAACATACGGTCCATCTCTTCGGGGAGCGAATTTTGCAGTGAACTCTTTATCAATGTTGCTAACAGGATGCGATTCTATCAAGACCAAGTCTCCAACTTTGTAGACGGGGTCTGGTCTTCTCTTGCTATTTGCTTTTAGACGTGTTGCTTCTTTGTTACACTCTATATTTTCTTTTGCTAGCTCTAAGTCTTGGGCTAGTTGCTTTAACTTTGGGGTAATTTCTGCTATAAAGTTTTCTGATTTTACGACAGAGCTTAGATCATGTGTCAACTCGTATGGTGTACGTAACTCTCTCCCAAATGTAAGGTAAGATGGCGAGAAGCCTGTAGTTTGGCACTTAGCTGTATTCATTGCAAATCTTATTGTTGGTAAAGTTGATGGCCAATTCTTATGTTTGTCTTTCACCATAATTGCAATTTGTGTTTTCATGTCCCTATTTTTCCTTTCGACCACATTTGGTTCAGGATGATACACGGGTGTGAATATTTGTTGAATCTGTAGGCAATATGCTAGTTTTTGCATTATCGCTGATACAAATTGTACTCCATTATCGCTGATGATTTTCCTTGGTAATCCATACCGAAGAAATATTTCATTGAGTAAAATCATGGCACAATTTTCACTAGTTGCTTCATTTAGTGGGAATAATTCTACCCATCTTGAAGTAGTGTCTTCAATTATCAGAACCCACTTTTCTCCTGATGGTCCCTTTGGTAAAGGTCCAAAAAGATCAATGGATAAAACTTCAAATCGTTGAGAGTTTGGTGTGGATTGGTATAACCCTGCTGGTTTCTTATTAGAAGGCTTATATTTTTGACATTCTATGCATGTTTTTACGTATTTTATAACATCTTTACGTAGCCCTGTCCAATACAAATGATTTGTTATGCGTTGCACTGTTCTTTCTACTCCCATATGTCCAGCAGTGGGCGAATCATGGTACGCGTTCAGTACATTTTGTATTTCATGACGTGGAACTACTAATTTTGCATTTTCATTTTCTTGATCTGGCGTGTAAAGATACAGGACACCTTTATGGAGTAGGTACCCCTTCTTTATGTACTCTATATAATTTGGTGATTCTTTTCCTTCTTCTAAAACTTTTATGATAATTCGGAGGATGTCATCTTTCATTTGTTCCTCTCTTAACTGTTTTTCATTGTATCTAGGTAGATCTAAATCTGCGCTGCATATGGTGCAGTTTACATCATGCTGCTCACACGGTGGTCGGGACAAGGTGTCGGCTACAACATTAGTTCGTCCAGGAGTATATTTGATTTTGAACTCGTAAGGTTGCAGCTGTAATGCCCATCGTGCTAGGCGACCAGTAGGTGTTTTAAGATTCATTAACCATTTCAACGGTTGATGGTCTGTAATAGTTATGAACTTTGTTCCTTCTATGTAGCCACGAAATTTTGATATAGCCCATACTATGGCTAGTGCTTCTTTTTCTGTGACACTGTAATTGCGTTCGGCTGGGGTTAACAGTCTACTTGCGTACTCAATTGGATGCTCATTGTCTCCCTCCCCCTGCACTAAAGCTGCGCCAATGGCATACTGGCTGGCATCAGTCTTGATAGCAAAGGGTAAGTCGTCACTTGCCTGTCTTAGTACTGGTGACGTAGTCAAGGCACTTTTTAATTTCATGAATGCTTCATGTTGCTCTTGTTCCCACTTCCAGCTTATTGTTTTCTTTGTAAGATTAGTAAGTGGTCTTGCAATTTCTGCAAAATTATGGATAAATCTACGATACCATGATGCTGTTTGCAAAAATGATATCAATTGCTTTAAGTTTTTAGGCGCCTGACGATTTGCAATAGCAGAGATTTTCTCTGGGTCTGTTTTGATACCGTCAGAAACTATAAGGTGTCCCAAATATTTAATTTCAGAACACATAAATCTACATTTCTTTCTGTTAGCTCGTAGCTTGTATTCTCTTAGTTTGGTAAATACTTCTCTTAAGTCTTCTAGATGTTGACAGAAGGTAATTGATCTCACTATTAGATCATCTAAATAACTTAGTACAAACTTCGCATGCAATCCTTGTATGAATTTGTCCATCAATCTTTGGAACGTAGCAGGCGCGTTTCGAAGACCGAACGGCATTCGCTTGAAACGGAACGTCCCAAATGGTGATACAAAGCTTGTTTTATCATAATCGTCTGGATGTAGCATAATCTGCCAGTAACTTGCCTGTAAATCAATTGTTGACATGTATGGCATCGCTTTTGCCTGATGTAATAAGTCGTCAATACGTGGCAAGGGATATCTGTCAGGTTTGGTTATCTCGTTAAGTCGTCGAAAATCTACGCAAACTCGGACATCTGTTTCTCCTTTCGGAACTAAAATGACAGGTGCTGACCATGGAGAATCACATTCCTCGATAACGTCCTCATTTATCATATCATCCAGTTTTTCTCTTAGCTGTTTTTGCCTCATAGGTGACAATCTATAGGGCTTAACACTAATAGGTGGATGATTGCCTGTATCGATTCTATGTTGTGTGAACGGAGTTGGTTCCGTGCTTTTCTCAAAGATGTCGCTGTATTCAATTAACAATTCATTGAACATCATTATTTTATTATCTGTTAACATTGTTCCTTCATGGGGGTTTAAATAAATATCAACAGAATACAAAGAAGTTGGATTTATTGGTAAATAAAGAATACGTGGATCTATACAAGATTGGTTGTCAGCAGGTTCTCGTGGACGTATAGGTCCTGGTGGCGTGTTCAATTTCTGTAACATCCATTTTGGTCGTTTCTTTACTGGTGGACTGTCTTGGACGTCGGATAATGTCGGTGTTTTGGGTAATGGTGACAACATATCCAGCTCGTTAGCCCACTGGATGAACTCCGACACTGCTTTCACTTCCACTGGCTCTTTCCTGACTTCAAATGTCAACCGCTGTGCTGCCTTCAAAGGAATGGCGTCGTTGTTCAGTTGAATGAAGTTGTACGTTGATTGGGGTGCATCTATAAAATTCCAACTGCGTTGCGGTGCATTCAGTATGATTCCTGCTTGTTCTAGGAAATCAATACCTAAAAGCGTACGGTTGTCGACAGCTTCCGGTATTACGGACAATGTTATTGACAGTGTGCGTTCTCCAATAAATATGTCCGTATTTGTTGTTAACAAATTTGACGTTTTTACTGTTCCATCTGCTAACTTGATTTCAGTTGGTTGTTGGTCAAATTGTATGCCTTTCCGTAACAACATCTTATATAATTGTATACTAGCAATACTTCGACGAGCAGCAGTATCGATGTATGCGTAACCTTCTTCCCCTTTTATGTTTACCTTAATTGTTGGTATTTTTGCTTGCATTTTTAAAGCATTTTGCACTGTATAAAATGCGACAGGCTTTGGCGGCGTTTCTTTATTTTTGCATACACTGCAGTTGCTTCTGTAAACTCCAGGTGCTCCACAGCCATAGCACGTGATAGTTGGCTTTTTATCAGTTTGTGGGTCTGATATTTCTTTTTGCTCCGCCAACCTTTTGCGACATACGTCATAAAGATGACCCTTCTTGCCACAAAAAGAGCATCTCTTTAGCGGCTTCCGCTCTGAATTTGTTGGTGTAGTTACCTCACCAGCTTCCTTTGCCAGACGTTCAACATGACGACCACGTTCAAGAAGTTCGGCAAATGTCTTCACGTCAGTGCGAGCAATCTCTTTTTTGTAGGTTATGTTGAGAAGTCCGTAAACAAAATCCAAGTGTTCCTCCTCTTTTTGTCTTTTTGTAGGCAACTGTGAGAGTAAGGCACGTTTTTCGCATATAAATGCGTCTATTTTCTCAGTTGTTTGCTTTTTCGAGAAAAGTTCTAAATAAATATCGTGTGGCTGCATTTTCGGCGCAAAAGCAGTTCTAATGGCCTCTAGTGCTTGGCTCCACTTTTTTATATCACCTTTTACACCGTTCCACCACGTAGCAGCAGTACCAGTAAGTAACAAGGTTAAGCCGACTAAGGCGTCTTCATCACTTATTTTCTCGATTTGTTTATATACTGATATACTAGTGACAAATTCTTCCACTTTATTGTAGTTTCGGTCACCGTCGTAACGTTTAGTACACGAAGCAAAACTTTTTGGATTTCTATTTCCACTTTCATTCACTTCTGATAGTTTCGTTATGAGAGCGGTAAATTGTTCCTGAGTCATGATCACCATATCTTGTTTTTCTTTAGACATGTCAATAATGTCAAAATAATAAAATATTCTTGAGGGTAGATTTCTGTTTATCCGCCAATATGTGGGTATATAGACAAAATTGTTGCGGGTAGATGAATTTTTTTACGTTGGGCGCCAATGTAATGGTGGCGGTGGAATTAAACCAACAATTGATGACAGATAGGGTTTATTTACTTTTCTACATACACTTATCAGATAACAGTGAAACTAGGGAATATCCTATTGGTGGTTCTCGGGATGGACTGCGGGGCTATCCTATCCCTTAACCTCCTAGCTAGGCTCTTCCTGAGGGCGACGGGGCCTCCGCTCAGGTCAAGATTATGACAACAGTGGTGACTGCGGGGCTATCGTCCACTGTGCCAGCTAATCTGCGAGTGCTGATTTCCTTCGTGGTGTGGCCTTATATAGGCGGCTTGACCGATAGCTGTGTGTCTTGCCTTTCTAGATCTTGTATGTGGTTGTGACCTTCAATGACGTCGGTGATACTTCACACGTTGAACGTTAGATGGCGCATGTAGTCTATAAATTCTGTTGCTATGTTATTGCTGATTGATCTTGTTTGTGTTGAGAACTACTCGGATAGAATAGTATTTAGCATACAGTCCGGTAGATGGCGATACTTGTCGTGTTATAAAGCTAAGATTTTTAATTTTTTTTTATTAAGAAAGAAAAATTCAACCTCAGGCGGGACTCGAACCCGCGTCTTCTGGATCGGTACTCCAGACGCTCTGCCAACTGAGCCACCGAGGTATCCGCCTGATGTGTTGAATTTTTCTTTCTTTATGTTACTTATGTCTTTACGGCGACATAGCAACATCGATTGGACAATTCTGCCCAACCCAGAATTCTCCCTTTACAGCGAGTAGATTCCGGATGATATTGGTTGAATTTTTCTTTCTTAATAAAAAATTTAATGGGAACAATATTTGAGATTTTCCATAAGTCAGGAAATATGCCTTCACTAAGGGATTTATTGTATATTATATATAATCGCTTGATGAGAGCATCCATACAGAGACGAATAAAAATGGGTGGTAGCCCATCAGGGCCAGCTCCTTTATTTAGATCAATTTGTTTTATGCTTTCCCTAACATCATTCTCTGTAATATGAATTGAATAAATACTGTAGTTAGATGATGAAAATCCCGGATTCAGGTTGCCCGGTCGTTGATTGTCACCGTACACAGAGGCAAAGTAGTCAGCAAATAAATCCACTACCTCTCTACCTCCCTCAACTACACGGTCGCGCCAAAAGACTTGGTTAGGGATACCTCTGTAGGATTTTTTTGATTTCGTATATCGCCAGAATGATTTAACATTAGATTTTAATTCATTTTCAATCCTTGCAATATAATCTCTAAAACAGCATTCCATGACTTGCTTGGCTTGAGTACGCAGAGAAACAAAAGTATCGTAATCTCGGGGATTTTTAAATTTTTTGAAACGTATTCTATATTTATTTTTTTCTTTTAGAATTCTAATTAATGAACCTGAAAACCAAACAGGGTAACAATTACTTTTAGGTCTTCCCTTCGGAGTGTATTTGTCAATCTTTTCCCATAATATATTATAGAAAGTATGAACAAAGTCATTACATTTAAAAATATAATAGTCGTCCCAGTTCACAAGTCGTAGATCACAGATACAAGCGTCATAATCAGTTTTATTGAATATGTATTTAGAGTGTAACATATTTTTATTCAAATTAGAAGATATAGTTTTATCAAGGGCCAGTTCAAGTGGTGGATGATATTTATCAGGCCTACTAATAGGGGGCGCACCGGATACAGAAACAGTGGTGTTCTCGTCTACTATAATGAGATCCAAAATGTTATTATAATCATTGCGGATATTGTTGACTTGGTTGTAGCTAGTGATATTTAGGAAGTCCCTCAACATTAAAAATTTCAAATCACTAACCCCTTGGTAAGGGTCGTCAGACTGAGACCATTTGATACAGGGAAGGTTAAAATCACCAAGAATCAGCGTTGTACAATCTGTATTATGTAAACAAACTTCCTCGGCCTTAGCCAAGAATTCTTTAAAAATATGGCAAGGTATATAAGACGGTAAATAAACTACACAAAGATTCATACAGACACTACCAACACTTATACATAACCATACATCTTCAACTGCAGTTTGCAAGTCAGTTTTGTTAACAATTTTTTTTTTTAATTAATAGCCACTAATACCCCGCCACCATAAGCCTTAGAATACAAATCCTTAAACTTGTTGCTACGGTCACGACGAACGATAATATATCTTTGATCAAAATATTCAGAGGATAAAAACGAATCATCCAACCAAGTTTCAGTCAAGCATATTATGTCATAATTAGAGTTTAGAATTGACATATAAATATCGTGTGACTTAGTTTTTATACCCCTTACATTCTGATAGAATATTGAAATACCATCCATTAAAAATAGCAGAAAGAAAAAATAAACATAACCATACAGGAACTTAATAATAAACCCATTTATACAATTTTCTCCAAACATTGTTCATCTTTAATGAGTATACTGCCTGAATTTTCATTTTTACATACAAATATTTTGCCATACCGCACCCAGACATATCTATAGGATTTTTCTTTAGCCTTTAGTCGTGCAGCCGCATGCAAAGATTTATTAGTTGGAGAAAGATGCTCAGATACGTAAACAGGCTCTTTGCTGCCGCCATAACCCAGAAGGGATGTATTCAACTTATTATTGTTGTTAGATTTATTATATCTAGTAACTGCCGAGAAAAACTCGTCGCGACATCTAGCACTACGCAGTTTCAATATTACAGAGCGTGGGCGTGACTTGTTGTTAGATTTATTATATCTAGTAACTGCCGAGAAAAACTCGTCGCGACATCTAGCACTACGCAGTTTCAATATTACAGAGCGCGGGCGTGACTTGTTGTTAGATTTATTATATCTAGTAACTGCCGAGAAAAACTCGTCGCGACATCTAGCACTACGCAGTTTCAATATTACAGAGCGCGGGCGTGACTTGTTGTTAGATTTATTATATCTAGTAACTGCCGAGAAAAACTCGTCGCGACATCTAGCACTACGCAGTTTCAATATTACAGAGCGCGGGCGTGACTTGTTGTTAGATTTATTATATCTAGTAACTGCCGAGAAAAACTCGTCGCGACATCTAGCACTACGCAGTTTCAATATTACAGAGCGCGGGCGTGACTTGTTGTTAGATTTATTATATCTAGTAACTGCCGAGAAAAACTCGTCGCGGCATCTAGCACTACGCAGTTTCAATATAACAGAGCCCGGGCGTGACTTGTTGTTGCTCATGCTGGCCACTCTGACGCATTTCATTATATCAGACTCATTGAGCGAATACGAGACGACATTAGCTAATTGTGATATGATTTTTGGTAAAACCTCGCTCTTATTTTCCGGTAATGTTGACTAATCCTAAAGGAATATGATTGAAAGTTTCTTTTTCATCATCATTAACCTACTTATTGTCCCACTGCTGGGCACGGGTCTCCTCTCATTTGACAGAGATTAGGCTACAGTCCACTACGCTAGCCAAGTGTGGGTTGTCAGATTACACATGTCATTGAGAAAATCTCTCAGGCAAACAGGCTTCGACACGTTTTTCTTCACGGTTTAAGAGTTTAAGCATGTGATAAATACGCACGTAGCTTCAGTGGTGCGTGAAGATATATTTTCGCACATGCTTTTTATATCATTAAATAAAATCAAAAAGCTATTGTGTATGTCACATAAATATTTTTAAGGAAATATGAAAGTTTAAAACTAATAGCGTGGTTCTAAGAAGTTGATCTTACGGAAAATTTACGTCTGGAACCCTATACATACTCTTTTAAAATAAAGGGTATTACAGTCTTCACAGCTGTGCCTACAGTATCTACAGATTAACGATGGTTAAGGAAAATGTTTTATTTTATTATGAATAAGGTCGCATAACGCCGTGGGATGTTTTAAAATACATTATTATATAATTATTACTGTTGTGCTAATAGTGGAATACGTCATTATATTAGCTAGAAATTGAAAAGCTTGAAAGACTTGCCATGTGAAACGAATGTAGCGTGTATCGGTTGAACGTTAAATATGTTCATTTGACCCTTTATATAAATTTCAGCTGAGTTATTTAGTTTTGGCCTATTCTGGGAGTGAACTGAACGTGAGCGCTGGATTAATTGATTCCATCGGAAAATATCTACGAATAACCAACACTAAAACATTAACATCCTAGGCATACCTACTTACTTCGCACTACAATTGTAAAGATAATTTATATTTAGTTAAGGTATCTCTATTGCATGTGAAAATTGTCAGTGCATACCACAGCCATTGTTCAAAACTATGACGAAAAATTCGCAAAGCAATTATATGTAATGATACTGATTTCATGTAAAACTGTCATGTTATGTCATTAAAATTTAAAAATAGTCGACGTCCTAAAACGGTGTCTTGGAAAAATACTTCTGCAACCCTACAATAATCTAAGCTAAATTTAACTCTGTACCGAGTACTCGAAGGTACGTTTTTCTTTGACCATATGATTAGCTCTACGATACCCGTTTCGCCCTGTTTCTTGTCCAAATTGTCAACATAACAATTGGATATGTATGTAATGTTTTAACACATTCCTTGGCCTGCAATGTATGTATGTATGTATGAATTTATAAGCTGTGAGTTACACAACACATAAACTGAGGCAATGTAAGTACACGAGTATGTGTAACTTTTGGTGGTGTACATGACTTGTATTGTATGACTTTTTGTATGAAGTTTGACCTACGTCCTTATGTGAAAATTACTGGGATAATTCACATAGTTCTTGTGAATAAGTTGCGATATCCAAGTTTTATAGCGCTAAGAGGCATGCAGAAGACTTATATAAAACAGATTCAATAACTATAAACAAAGTGTTGTCCAGGGCGACTAAGAATACAAATCTACTTGTTTGATAAGAGAAACGCGTTTCGGCTGTAAAGGTCAATAAACCTAGTACACTTGCTGACAAAATCGAATGACCCGCATTTTAAGTGACCGGCGCACGAATATATAAGAATAAGAATTTAATAGATATATGTATATGGACACGGATATATTTATTATTATTTAGGTTCTGTGTGCGCATAAATGTTTATATAATTATATACATAAGTATATTAATTAATACATGTATATATGAGCTGCTACTGAGGTTTTATCTGTTGCTTAACGCCGGATATTTGCGGTAACCGTTATGACTCTTTGAATTTTGGATTAACTCTATCGGATCTTAATATCGAAATGAGTAGGTATGTTTCATAATATGACACATGTATGTAAAATATAACGGTAACACGATAAGAATTAATTAAAGGAACATTACACATTCGATGTTCCTTTAATTATTAATTCTTATCGTGATAATTATCGGCTTTTATATAGGCACCTATTTGGAATTTACTGCTGGAGCGGTCATCATATTATTATTTTCAATTATAATTTAATTTCATTCTAAAAAGCAATATATTTCAAAGTTTTTAAAAGGAACAAACCCAATCCAATTTCGCTTGTTTGATACCTCATAGCAGTTCAACAATTAGATTAGATGATAGACATTTGCAGGAATATCTACCAAATATTAAGCAACAAACTTTCGCATAAAATATCTTGTTTTCCAAATCAACTAGCTATGAGATCAATGAACGTCATAAAATTTATGAGTTATAAACACAGGATAGCAATCAATAACCGTTTTCCTCAACGAAATCCCATTACACACAGCCGATTAAGTTTTACAACGAAAACTTGCGTCCAATACCACTCTTGCGCAGGCTGGCGGCGGACGCTCACTAGGATGCTGTCAGGTTAGATAACGTCGAATGTGGGGCATTGTGCAATGGCAGCGTACCCGGTAACCGATGGACCCGATGCATCTGGTGTCATTGAAGAATGGACTTGTGTATAATAAGGATACTCATAATATATTGTTGCATAAATACTCTGATGATATATCGCGATTAAATAATAATAAATAATAACAAAATCATAATAACATAATCAACTTATATAATCCTACAAAAAGCCGCCATACTAAACACATGTAGGATAGTGAGAAGGTTCATGCAAATAGAGGAAAACGAAATAGCCCCACAATACAGTACACAGCCGACATAACACACCATACACTTCATTTACTTGGTTCCGACCTGTAAATGAAGGTAAAACCAGCCATGAGCTGAGGAATACAAATACTCCCAAAATAATAATAATCGTTTATTTCTCACCACATACCAAATACAAGAAAAATCTTAAGCTATCTACAAAAATACAGTTTAGGTCGTGGAATGCTGGTCCGAGATTTTTTTTCATAATTCAATCTATAGAGTAAGTTCCCAGGGCCGCCAGACGTCACGTATTTTCTGACGAACCAAATGTGGGTTATTTGAGTAGTGCTAGTATGTACTAAGAACGCATGCCTACTAGCTAACTTGCCTAGTGGGCCAATTTTCAGGTATCAGGTAATCAAGGTACACACAAATATTACTTACCTCACGTAAATTCTCCAAGCTGATTTTTACGTATATTGTAGGCAATATCCTTAAAAATAAGTCGCCAATACTCCCAGACACTTTCCGTCGGCCGTATTGCTTTGCAGACGCTTTAAAGCTCCCGAAGGAATTAATTAACTTCACGTAAATTATGATGCTCCATTGTTTATATCTCCACCAGACAATTATTTCGAAACCTTTTACGAGAAGACAGAGCGATCCAAGGGGCCAATCATCCCCTAGACTTCCGCATATTCGCAATCTGTCTCACTCTCATGCGCGTTGATAATACCCTCACGCTCCTACCCACAGTGGCATTAAAATTGAATTAAGGGGGATGATTGGCTCCTATGATCGGTCTGTCATCTGTCACAACTATTTTGAAACCTTTTACTAGAATGGAACATCATAATTTACGTGAAGTTGATTAATTCCTTCGGGAGCTTTAAAGCGTCTGCAAAGCAATACGGCCGACGGAAAGTGTCTGGGAGTATTGGCGACTTATTTTTAAGGATATTGCCTACAATGTACGTAAAAATCAGCTTGGAGAATTTACGTGAGGTAAGTAATATTTGTGTGTACCTTGATTATCTGATACCTGAAAATTGGCCCACTAGGCAAGATAGCTGGTAGGCATGCGTTCTTAGTACATACTAGCACTACTCAATAATCCACATTTGGTTCGTCAGAAAATACGTGACGTCTGGCGGCCCTGGGATCTTGGACTTCTAGTTTTTGCATAGGAGGACATGCAATAAATTGGTGTTGCAGTTATCTAATTGCGCGACTCGAAAAGAGCTTTCCTCTTTATACGATTAGGGATGGATTTAGATTAGGAAGAATAAGCAAAAGAAATTCCAAGGTACATACTTTTTTTTATGGTGATAAGGGGGCAAACGAGCAGGCGGCTCACCTGATGGTAAGTGATGACCGCCGCCCATGGACATTTGCAACACCAGAGGCTTGCAAATGCGTTGCCAAACCCCTTAGAAACCGTTCAGGTTTCATAAAATAGGGAGTTACTGAACTGACAGCAAACGGAATTCCCATGCTGTCAGAATAGTCACTCTCCCAATGAGCTCTGGTAACCTTACTCACTCGCAGAAAAACAACTATTGTGGATTCACTGCGGTCTTCTGTAAGGCGGAGGTACTTCCTCAGTCGGGCAGCTCAATTTGAGCTATGCCCTACCTTCTAAACGCTATGCGCTACCTCCTAACTTAATGGGGAAGATAACATCATGAGGAAACCGGCGTGCTTGAGAGATTCCACTAAACTATAAGCCTACCTAATCTCTCTCAAATGACAGGAGAACCATGCCCAACACTGGGCACCCTCAAAATTTGCAGGAAATTTTAGCTTCAATTATCCTGTAAATTTTAAGGTAACACGTGCACACAATTGTAATAAGGTTACGTCAGATTACTCAAATGGTTTACCAATTTTTCAGTAGGCACATGTTTAGTGTCATAATATATGTCATATTATTGGTCATAATTACGAAAACATTGGAGGTACTAAGTAATCATTTCGTGAATATTATGAGTACTACATATTACAAGCTACTTGTAATAATTATAACCTATACTAGCTTTTTAATACTAGCCAAAATTTCGTTTGTGGAGAATAAGTAGTTTTACCTAACTTGCTTATTTATTTACACCCTCTCTTAAAAAAACTTAAAAGTACTGACCAGATTGATCTAAAATTTACTATCCGCTTCAAAGGTTGTTTTAATCTTAAACCACAATGTGCCACATCAAAGTGTGGCATACGTTATCTATACTATACTATATACTATTAATTAATTAATATTCTTGTGTCTGGTACAGATACACTTTCGCATTTATAATATTTAATTAAATATGACCGTCTTAATTCTACCATCACCACTTCATCACACGTTGAAGCCAGGTGGTTACAGTGCTTAGGTCTTCGTTATCAAATCATTGAACCGCTGCTATAAGCCTAATTATAATAATATAAGGTGTTATAATTGCATAATTTTATGCGACATATCATTAATCATTATCGCCTGGTCTAAATTATAAGTTAGTGATGTAACAGCTAAAAAACTCCTAATTTTAACATATCGTTGACAAAAAAATATTTCATAACGTTTCTTGATTACTTGAAAGTAAATCGTAGTAAAATTAATATGTATCAATATGCCGCAATACAAGTTGTTTTCTTTTAAAGTAATTGCAGTGTCAAACATATTTCTACGTAATATTACATACTCATATTAGAATATGTTGTAATATTACATCAATATTTTTTTCAACCAAAGAAGCTAGTATAGTGGTGTAACCAGTAGACTGTTAAGTCAAAGGTCTAGAGTTCAAACTTATATGGCACGCCCTGTGCGCCGGCCGGCATGACTGACATTTCGAAGTTACGTCCGTATTTTTGACTTGCTTCAACTCCGATCAACAATACCTACCAACGATTGTTCATGGAAATGCTCCAACGACGAATTAAAGTAAAGTAAAGTAAACATTTCATTTTTCACATGCTCAAACGGTGAAGGAAAACATCGTGAGGAAACCTGCATGCTTGAGAGATTTGTCTCGATGGCATATGAAGTCTGCCAACCCGCAGCAGGCTAGCGTGGTGGATAATCCCTCTCAAATGAGAGGAGACCCGTGCCCAGCAGTGGGACGTGAATGGGGTGATGATGATGAAAGTAAATATTTACTGGCGTGGAATACAGGTGATACCAGATTTAATAAAAAAATGGTGGTTTGTAGAACAATACCATATTCTGCCTACATAAAGCATGCAAATTAATTTGACATTTATGTTATACATATTATTATTAATTATTAATTTATTTTATAACTAAATTAATTATTAATAATAATATGTATTATTATTGTTTTAATATAATGCATATAATATATTACTAAATATTTAATAAATTATTATTATTAAATTTATTAATATTATTACTAAACACAATAAAAAACAGAAGGCAAATATCGTGAGGAAACTTGATATTTGATCGAATTTCTCGATGGCATGGGATCTCGATATATTCTGCTACAGTCCTAACCTATACTAATTACTACTAGGCTAGCGTGGTTCACTCCCTAATCTCTCTCAACTGAGAGGAGATCCGTGCCCAGCAGTGAGACAGTTAACTTAGATGAGAATTATTTCTTGCTCATGGGTTCCTTTTATAAAGTAAGGGAGCACTAAGAAATAATTTTTGAAAATTCACCCTGTGCAAAGTTAGTATGAAACTTTGCCGTTTTTGAAGTTATTCCAATGATTTATTTTTGTGTTAAATTTTGAACGAAGTCGCGGGAATCAGCTAGTTAATAAAATAGCGTGCTTATTTATAATCTAACTAGCTTTTATGAAGCGAGAAGTTAGACACACTGACTTGCTCATCTCTAAATAATATTCTACTATTGTGAGTTTAGTAATTCTCCTATTTTAAGAATCATCTAATGGTAAGCTGTGGTAGCCTAGCGGTGTGACCAGTGGACTGAGATGTCAGAGGTCTCGAGTTCAATCCCAAGGCGCGCACCATTGACTTTTCGGAAGTTATGTGCGTATTTATCACATGCTCTAACGGTGAAGGAAAACATCGTAAGGAAACCTGCATGCTTGAGAGATTTTCTCGATGGCATGTAATGTCTGCCAACCCGCAGTAGGCTAGCGTGGTGAACTAAAGCCTAATCCCTCTCAATAAATGAGAGGAACCCGTGCCCAGCAGTGGGACAATAATGGGTTGATGATGATGATCTAACGGGCTTCTAAAGGGTCGGCAATGCAAACGTCTATAGACTACGGTAACTTAAGTTTGTAAGCATATCTGTAATTTGTAACTTGTCTGCCCTTGTAGTGTTAAAAATACTGTTCTATTACCCAATGTATAAAATTACATAATGATAGCTTGGCGCATGTAATGTAACGCCAGCGTTGCATCCCTTCACTATACATATGTTGCAAGTAAAGTGGATGACCGACAATCGCCAATCACCTGCAACGATAGACGAAACTTGTATGGAAAGCAATAAATATGATTGGGGTCATCAAGAACATGCTTTGGACAGCTTCCTACATCGTTTTTTTAATTTTATCTAACCGCTTTTTCAATGCGTGCACACTATTTGGTGTCTTTCGCCACTGTTATATAGCTTATTTTATTTAACCATTCAAACTTTGAAGCTATTATATCTAGGCTAGTATTCTGTGAAATCAGAGATCTGACGTGCTATTGATTGCAGATGTCTGATTGTAGTGTTTTCCTATATAATTCAGATTCAACTGAATGTGGCTAGTCAAGGGAAACACTTAAATATAGTACTGACTCTTTCAATTTAACAATGATTCATTTAACAATTATTTAATAAACATACATAAATGTGTTGCTAGGGAGTTTGTTGCTCCGTTTCTTCTAAGCAAAAACACTAAGAAGCAGTGAAGGGCGGGCGTTTTTGGAGTTGGGGTTGTCTTTATTGTCAACGTTCAAAAAGATTCAATTAAATTTGACCTACTTTGAATAAATGATATTTAGACTTTGACTTTGACAATTTGCAAGCATTCTAGTGGAAGAGGCAGCCGCTATATTTTTGAAAAGTAGTTAAAATTTAGTGGTATTCAGTCATTAATGGTGCATCCCCCATACTATGTCGAAAACAGCCAGGAGGGAAAAAAACCACGAGGAGTACTTGGCTATCCAAGTAGGTACTCCTCGTGGTCTTAGGTCTTATAACTACCTTCGACGTAATAGATATAGGGTGCCATCGAACTTGAAATAAATGAGTTATAACAATTCCGATGGACTGTCAGTCAGACGCGATTTGATTAGTCAGAAATTGCCGTGAGGAAGCGTCATAGCTCTAAATGACGACTTCATATTTTAAAAGATGTCATACAAAAGAACACTCCGTAAATAAGTTGGTTCGTTTTGGCAGTCATAGATTTATTTTTATTCAAAAATAACTTGAAAACAAAACAAAATATGACGTATTTTTGAATGGCGTTTATTGTTTTCAAGAATAGAATTTATTTGTAAATATGAGTTCAGTAAATAAATAAATATATCCTGTTCATGTCATCCAGTGTCGAGCGGATATTATATGGTTGATATACCTACTCCATCTTTTTTTTTTGTAAAAACATAATCATCATCATCAGCCTATATTCGTCCACTGCTGGACTTAGGCCTCCCCTAGTGAACGCCACAGAGCTCGATTGATTTGCAAATAAATACATAGAAACATCTATGACTCCGGTCAAATGTCACATAAACATTTGTCCCGATCAGGGTTCTGACACAGGACCCTTACTACAAAAGGCTAATCATGTCGTAAAATATTTTTATTTATTTAGATAGACATTATATACATATTCAGTATCGTTGTTAATTATTATTTCCTTTAACTATTGACGATTTAAGGCATTGACCTCGCACACTTGTTACCAAAATAATGAATAGCACTAAAGACTACTTAATTTTTTTTTAAAGTCTATGAAGTTTCTTGTCTGATTCTTCTCTTTACGATCAACTTCTGTGAACTATGCAACTAGAATCCAAATTTTTCATAAATGCTCGAAAAAGTTTGTTACGATTGATTGATTCCTGCTAATAATTAGTTTGTCTATGGTAGATACATTTTGATGACGTAAGACTCTGAGGATACGTAAATTATACGTAAGTATGACATATTATTATGTTAGGTTTGTTTGAATATTGTAACTGACGTACAGATGTACCCATTATTTAAAAAAATACTAGGAATTAAAGTTTACGTAGGAAAATTATTAGAACCGTATTTAACGTGCGGTTTTTAATGTTTTTTTTTTCAGGGGAAGATTTGTTGATTTTCATTATTTCTTGAATAAAAGGTTCATTATACCACCTAGATAACGTCCACTGCTGGGCATAAGCCTCCTTCAAAGATTTGAGATGGGTTCTAATATAATATATTAAAAAAAAAATCTATAGTCTGATTCGGAGGCCTGTGCTCAGCTATAGGAAATAGGGTCAATTAAAGACACAAAATAATAATTAATAAACATAGGTACTTAACTTAAGTAACTACAATAAAAAATAGGTCAGAAGTTGATGGTTTTAGCCAGTGATTAATAGCCAACACAATAAAATGTAGTTTATATGACTAGGCGAATGGCAGGCTTGTATGAGAATCTCGTACACCTAATAAAATTTCGTGTTGTGGGATACTTTTTGTTTTAATTGGTAGTTAATATGATAGACAAGCCTTTTTTAAATTCTTAGATTTTTAGTACTTGGGACGTAAAAGTTATAACCAGTTCTATTTTTTGAGGTTATGTACTAGTGTACCGATGTAAATTGTTACTTATAGGTACATTAACATTGATTTGTTGGTAAAGTAAATGTCTTAGATTGCTTGTCGCTATCCTTGTAGTGTTTTACTTACTTAAGTAGGTAGATTGTGAAGAGGATTCGGTGTATTAGGAGATAGGTACCTATGTCCAGCAGCGGACTGCAACAGTTTGATCATGATGAATTTCTGATGGGGTTTTGAGTGTCGGTAAATAAAACAATACTTTGTTTTTGTAAGTACAATTATTATACCTACTTATATTAAAAAAAACTTAATATTACTTTATCCAACAATTATGCGTTTGTACGTATAATGAGTATTTATTTATATTTAATGTTATATCTATTTCTAAATAATTAATTATCATTTCGATATTTGTGTTATTTTACATATGGCAACTTCTAAAAGCATAACTGCGTTTATTTTACGATTGTATTACGTTTCTTTATTAAAATCTTTTTATTGATATTATTAATTAATGCGAAGTTCTAAAAATAGTACACATACATTAAAATAAATGGCTTAGTTGCCTTATCAAGTGGTACAACTTCTATAACAGAACAACAAAAAAAGTATGCGGTACCAAATCTGCCGTTCGGCTTTGCTTTCTGTCGTACGAACGCGTTGATATCTTTTGTTGAACGATAATTCTCAAAACTTGATATCAATATATTGACGTCAAGACACTGCAAGAGATTTTGAGGGAAAGTCGTCAATATTATAACATAATATCACTGTTTTTAAGGTTTCACGATTTTTATACATTTGAATTATTATAGACAACGGGTCTAGATCGTGTAATTTTATTGAGGTATAAACTTATATAATTTATACCTCAATAAAATTACACGATCTAGACCCGTTGTCTATAATAATACAAAAAAAAAAAATATCACTGCTTTATTTATCTATTATCACTCTTTGAAATATATCATCAACTAAATCCTTTCTATTCCGGCTTTAACGCGCGCAGGCGCTACTTAAATATTATTAGCGATATTACATTTTTAAATTATTTCCGAGACCCGTACTTGATAAAAAAATATCATGGAGAATACTAAATTGTAATTTTAATTTGTACAAAAACATTCACCCGACACAAACAAAATACATAATTTTAAATGTTTACTTGTTATGTTAACTACCTCGCTACACGAGAAACATCTGCCCGTCCCCGTGCCAAATAACGTATTGATAACGCTCAGATATTATGCGATAATTCACAATCACTAGAGGGGATTGCAAGTTTAAATAAAAAGAAAACACACCGCCGTCGCCAGTGAGAGTGAGACGTGTAAGCGGCCGCGCGCGAAAGTTGCGTTCAGATTCGCGCCAACACAACGTCATCCCGACCGGCGACTTTTTTGTTTCTTGATACCAGGATATCATAAACGTTTATAGAACATTGTATACATAGAATAAAGTATTTTTGCTATTTAAGTGTTTTGTGTTTTGCTTCTGTGTGTGTGTAAGTGCTAAGTGACTTTCGCCGTCTATTTGTCTAGGATAATGATCATGCGTAATATTAAGGTAATTTTTTTTATATAGTTTTTGGTTGGAGAAGGGTCATATTTTAGGGAAGAAACTAAAGAAATCATAATTTCTTTAGTAAAATATTAATTTATTTTCTATGAGTTGGTATAATTTGTGAAAAAAATATTATTGGATAAGATAAATTCGTGTGCACATACATCGCATTATTAAAAAACACGTTCAAGAAAAAAATTAGAAGATATAAACTTTATAAACTAGAAATTATGTTTCTTTTAAATCTGATTTATTTTTATATTTTAAGGTGATGGTGACAATGAATCATTGGTCGTTGGAATACGAATATATTTTCATAATGACTTATACCTAAAAGGTCGTAGTAAAATAAAATACAGATACTTTGAAACACTATGCCCTGGCGACAGAGCTAGGATAGATAAGTGCGGTTTTTGCCGGTTCTCTTTGCGCTAAAAAAAACACATAACTCTTAATTAGGCACTTTGTATGAAGACGCATGAGTAATTTTGAAAATTCATAGTCTCTTATAATATAGGTAGGCCTACTACCTACCTATATTATAAAGAGGAAATATTTGATGTTTTTTTTTTTATTGAATAGTCTCCAAAACTACTGCATCGGTCTTAACTTGTTTTTTTTTTGCCTTTTTTTACTTAAAAGCCAAAGTAGCTGTGTATCAATGACATTGCGCAATGAAAAGGCTTTTCAATAATTGAAAAGTTTCACCTTCACAAACAATGCCGTGTAAAAAAGGTGTGAACCAAGCGATTGTTACTGCGAAGAAAACTGTAGATAAATATAGTCATAGACAATTAAAAAAATATTCTCGCCGGATAAGAGTTTAGGTATATCTAATATACATATAAAAATCTCGAGTCAAAGTGTTGGCTATCGAACACCTCCGAAATGGTTGGACTGATTTTTGTTTTTTTTGGTATATTTGGTAGGTCTGAAAATAGGTCGTAAAGCATTTTTCACCCCTCTACCCCTACCTCCCATATTTTTATGTGACAGAACAACGTATGCCAGGTCAGCTAGTAATATATAAAAAAATAAAATAATATCAGAAGTTTTAAGTATTGGGT
The DNA here is from genome assembly GCA_905163465.1 of Craniophora ligustri. Classification (NCBI taxonomy): domain Eukaryota; kingdom Metazoa; phylum Arthropoda; class Insecta; order Lepidoptera; family Noctuidae; genus Craniophora; species Craniophora ligustri. Next base: position 13,059,124 of record LR990961.1, read on the forward strand.
AGTTTTAATATATCGAAATGACACGCTAGACACAATTTCTTGCGTGTCTTTTTATTATATACGCGTGTTCGATGTTTGATTCTCGTGTTTATTATTGTTTACGATAGCTCTCGAAGATCATTTAAATTGTGGTAATAGAGTAGTAATACAAATAATGTTGTATTATGATATTCTTTTTCCGTAAAATTAGTAATTCGGATAATTTATTTTTATCCGTTGCATATTTATGACGTCCGAAAAATTTAATTTTTATTACCTAGTTCTTTTTTAACATAAGAATCATCCTTTCCCCGGAACTCAAACTATCTCCTTAGCAAGTATCATCTAAATTGGTTCAACGGTTTAAGCTTGAAGTGGTAACAGACCGACACATACTTTCGCCATTTGCCCCCAACGGAAAGCAGCCTTAAAGCCGCTGGGTTAATTGCCTCCACATTTACACCATGAAATTGAGTCGGGTTAATGGCAATAAATTCTTCTGAAACGAGGAGAAACTCTGACTCATATTAGCGAATGATAGGCACCTCTGCTTCACCTTGATATCAAATTCAACTTTATAACATTCCGTAATGTTATAAATACAGGTGGTAAGGCTCAATGCTAGAAACAATTATGAACCCTGTCGGGCACAGCAAAAGATTAGTAAGAGAGAGGAGGAAAAGTGATTTTTAGGCAATTTTACTTCTAGACTGCCTCGTTGGTCTAGTGGTCGTACAGTGCGACTGCCGAGCAAGAGGTCTTGGGTTCGATTCCCAGGTCGGGCAAAGTGTTATTGGGTTTGTCCATGAAATTCTCAGTAGCAGCTCGGAGTTTGGATTTGTGCCCGGTTAATGGCAATAGGCACGCCCCCTATTACATGGGACCTAAAACATACCGGCGAAACGTGGGTGTACATTTGTACACCTCTGCCTAACCATTCGGGGACGACATGCGTGATGGTATGTATGTATATTTTACTTCTAGGTGCGTCTGTACTACTTCCCTACAGGATAATGCCATAGTTGAGCCAAGAATGCTGAGTTCAGTAATACAACGCATCATACACATATAACGTTATTCAAAAACATCTCTTATTACGACTATTGTAATGCCCTAATTCACGTTGCATACATAGTGATTATCAGGAGCTCTACTTACAGTAATATAGATTGAGGATAAAAGCAAAAGATTGCGTCAAAGATATCTAAGAAAGTCATTCTGAAGATGCTTTGATTAATTGTTGATGCAATTAATTAAATAAGTGTTCCTCGTAACACCATTTTTACGGATGGTTGCGTACTTGATATTAATTGTAACTACATAGTTTTGTATACAGTCGTTGTATACAAAATACAACGACTGTATACAAAATGGCAACTAGTTACAAACTGGTGGCAAACCAGCTTACGACCTGCCTGATAGTAAACGATTAGTATAGCCTATATTTATAGACGTTTGCAACACTAGAGGTGTCGCTCGCACGTTGCCGACGCTATATAAAACTTCACTGTCCTTTTTTGAAGAACCCCAAAAAATAGGAAGCGTTCTTGGTTTCTTAAAAGAGAAGTTACTACACGAATAGTAAGTAAAAGGAATTTCCATGCTGAAGCCATTTGGGAATACCTCATTCCGTAGGTAGTAGGTAGCTCATTCCGTAGCCTGATTGTGTGTGGTAGGAAGTTCCTTTAGAACCGTACAGTACGCAATAATATTGGTTCTTGGGTGTAGGAATGAATTCGCTACCGATGGTACGAACGATGCCACGAGAGGTGCGAATGTTTATATATGCATTTGTAAGTGTCAGTTATTAATTATACTTATTCTTCCGGAGACTACGATGTTATGCAAGTTCCGCTTAAACACATCTTAATGAGTGTTCTTAATCTTGTCTTTTTTTTTTGTTTGTCGTGAATGGTCTCGTAACCAAGCTGATCTGAATTCAATTGATTTGTAAGATTAAACAGTGCCCGCGATGTTTTTTTATGGGTGGATGTTTCGTGTCTCAGCGAGTACGTCAATACGTCGGTCCCGAATATTATTCAAATACTTATGAAAAACGATTGTGGTAGTCGGAAACCTAAAAATCCTTGTGACCAGATTATTATATAATCTTGGGATATCGGTAGTGCCTAGTAAACAGGTTCCGATGGACTCACGGGAGTTCATTTTTGGGGGTAAATAAATAATACTACGTTTTAATTTCGTAAATATTTCATTATTAAAACTTGCAAACTAAAGCAAAAGCTTGAGAACTAAATCAGTGGCATTATTTTAACAAAGGTAGGTATCTATTTGGAACCTTTATTATTCCTGTAAAGATCTTAAGATCAATTATCATGTATGACTTCTAAATTAACACCGAACACGTATCGTTTCAAAAATTTGCATATAAATAACGTACTAACAATAGACACGATAAAAACATTGATATTTAATTTGGTCCCTATTCGTGCCAAGGCCTGAAAGTTCAAATCTCAGGCCATATAGGTATTATATTCTCATATTAGCATTGTTTACCGGCTTTTCAGTACTGCAATTAGGTACCAGTGAGATAGCCATCTAAAGTAAACTTAATCATAGTGTAACGCATGGTTAATTAGTACTGAATTCTTGAAAAAAGATAAGACACACCTTTACATATTAAATAGTAATTAATAAAGGTGAGATTAATGTCCAACCGTGGACGAATATAGGCTAATAATGATTTGCGTTATCATCGCAAATTGCCAACCGATTTTAGTTTTTCTTTTGCATTACGTTTCTTGTGTTTATGTTGCACACAAAAAAAGCAGTAAAATGAATAGCTAGATATTTGGTTAAAACAGTGAGGACTTAATAGGCATCAATTCTGATTCATTTCTGTTACTTCATCAAGCTTGAGTTTATGCAACGATAGTGAATGTATCATTTGTTATTTTTTGTTTATGAAGTATTTCCTCATTGATGCTTACATACTAGCTATGAAACATTTTTAACAAAGATACTTATTTAAGTAGACAAAATATTGGGTCATACATTTTGTAAAACTATACTCTTCTTGCTATTGACCACAAAGAATTATCGTTAAAGAAAATGTTCAGAGACAAATGATAATGTTAGACGGAATGTCTTAAAAAAGGTGATGAAAGAAATATTTTAAAATTTAAAAAAGAAAATTGCGCAGAGGCAATTGCGTAACAGATTTAAAGACCGTCAGTTAGTTACTTTGAGAGTTAATAGTTTATTGATGATCTTTTTTTTTACAAAAAACAGAAACTGCTAGCTTTTGTTTTATTATTCACTAAATACATCAGAAATTACCTTAGCAATTATTTTGTAATGTAAATTTTATTTGAAAAAGTATCTATGGTATTCTTTGCTGGATTTTTTTGTATTAGACCTTTTTTTTGGATCCTTGCATCTAGTTTTGATAATTTAGAAGTACCTACTTGTAATATTGGTTTAATTTAAATAAAAGATTGACTTACTAAAGGGATCTTAGTGATAAGTGAAAATATGTCGAATGTATTCACATTCGACATATTTTTTTCCCTGTAAAGTAAGTTAATGAAAGTGAAAGAAGAATTATTAATTAAACTAATAACTGCCACCAGTTTTACGAAACTGAATGGAAATTTTACAGACTTTATCATCATTGTATTATTTAATATATTGGAATGTACCGTTTAGAATATATGGTGTGTATTTAATTTACAAGAACAAAATTAATAAATGAAACTTCCGTAGTCTACGCGACTTCACATTAAAAAAACAAAAGGATTAGTCGACCTCCTTCCGCGCGCCATTATTTTTTTCTTTTCTTTATTATTGCGTAAGAAAGAGGTTTATAGCAAGTCAACAACCTCTTTTCTGAGATATACTGTGTTCAGAATACACTACAAACATGTCACATAGTTACGTTTCTGTAATTTATATCCAATTCATACTCGTTATTATTATTCTCGTTTGTGAAACATCTATCGAAAACATATACACATTATCCGAATATTAATGTTTCTATGAACCTAATTTTAGCACTGTTTTTTTTTTATTATATACATATTTTATCATACATTTTTTTTTAAAACGTTGCCCCTCTCTTGGATTTTCTCCTGTGCCGTAGGTGCGTTTACAAACACAAATTTTTACATACACAAACGCCCAGACCCGGAACAACTACCTGTAGAACGTACGAATATATGCTCCGTGCGGGGATCGAACCCGCAACCCGTGACGCACAAGCCGATCGCTTAGCCACTGCGCCACCGAGTCGTCAAGCATGTCTTTAATACAAATAGTGTAAGTTAACTAAGCATTTTTATTGTGACACGACAGTTACAGTTTCAGTAATGTCTAACAAACAACATTTTTTTTTACAAATTTTGGAGTTTTTTTTATTTGTAAATGGTATACTTACTAAGTAATATATTCAAATAATTAAATTTCTCAAATTTCATATTCAAAAAGTTACTTTATTTCCGCAGTAATTTTGCAAAATTCTTGCCTAAACTTAATTTGAAAGGCAGCGGAAAGCTGGAATGTTCTAGATGTTCCTAATTAATAGTTTTTTAGATATTAATGGAAATTAATTGTTCGAACTAAACTGCTTCATCTAATGGTCATAAGTAGGACTGTAGGACTGCCAAGCATGAGGTCTGTGGTTCAATTCTCAGGTCAAGCAAGATGTTATTAGGTTTTTCTATGAAATTGTCAGTAGCAGCTCGGAGCTTGGATTCGTACCCGGTTGATGGCTATAGACTAAACATGGCGGTGAAAAGCGTATGTACATTTGTATATTTCTACCTAACCCTTTGGGGACGACAGGCGTGATACATAAGTTAATCAGATTATGTAATATTAATTATTAAACGAATAATCAAAGCCTTGACAGCAGATCCGACACTTCATCGGATTAAATAATCATATTATTATGTTATTCAAATTATTATTATATAAGAGATTTACTTATCTCTCACGTGTAGTAATCGCCTTATCCTCAGCGTACAACGTAAGTTGTTTTTTTAAAGCCAGTTACGAAGTAAGGCATAGGAAAGGCTTGTGACCTCTTCTCGGCCAAGATTCAAGTTCCGGTTTTTGGTTATATAATGTATGAAAATGAAATTACTCTATTCGAATAAATGATACATTAGTCACTTTAAATTAAAATAAATTAACGTATACGCTAATTAGCTGCCACCAGTAGTTTATATTATTTAGTGTATGAATATTTAGCAAAAATGTTTAGATTAGTTGTCTCATAAATAACTTTTTTATGTGCGTTTTATAGAATGATTACTGAGTAATTTTCCAACTCAAGGGCTCTAAAAGAGCCAATTAAATTATCTCTACTTTGAATAAATAATATTTTGACTTTGACTTTGGTAAGTCGTTAAAAAATAATTTTCCAGTATTATTTTTCATTAGATATAATTTCGTAACATATTGTTTTAGAAAAAAATCAAAACCTAATAATAAGCAAAACGATTTCCTTTTTCCTGTCACAAAGGCCCATTAATTAGATTAGATTTTGGTTTTTTGTAGCAAAATGAATCAAATTAGTTTAGGCCTATGAGAGGTGGAACTGATCCGTTTACGTTGGTCTATTAGTCGTAAAGTGGGACTGCCGAGCGAGAAGTCTTGGATTCAGTTTCAAAGTCGAACAAGGTGTTTTTCGGTACTTCTATGAAATTCTCAGTACCAGCTCGGAGCTTGGATTCGTACCCACTTGATGGCAATAGGCTTTCCTTCTATTGCATGGGATCTAAAACACCTACACCTACACACCTCTGCAAGAACCAAGAAGGGTTAACCTTCGGGGACGCCAAGCATGATTGTATGCCATGTTTAATTTTATCTTACGTAATGTGCGTCGCTTATCCCAAAAGAATAATTTTTATTTATTTATTTTCTTTCTAATATCAATATTTCCGTATTATTTACGCGGTAGTGCGTGCGTCTCATATAAAACAAGAAATGGCACAGCGATCTATAATCTGGATCACGCTCGTACATTGACATGTAACGTAACACCGACTATCGAAAGTGAAGTCGTTTTGCTTTCTGACTAGCACCGCCGGCCGCCGCGCCTGTCCGGTGTCCGCCAAATTATAAACATTACTCGCTAATAATATTTACTTACGAACGCGTTTATCAATAGAAAGTTTCCCTTCCATACGCGTCTAAGTGAAGTTTTGTTTTTTTTTGTATTTAGTTTTTTAGTCTTTGAACAAAATAGGTTATATAGTTTTTTAAATATAGAATAGTGTTGAAAATAATAATACTTCTTGACAATTAATCCTTGTTTTCTGGGTGTTATCTCAGTATGTACTTTAGACATTATTTTAACCCGACGTTTCAGATCCTTTACAGCATCCATGGTTACGGGCAAATTGAGGTGTTTGTAGTCTTGATGTTATAATTACTAACGGTTACCCTTCATTTTTAGTCATTATTGATACAAATTACAAAATAATTTTTACGTGCAATAATAACGTATACGCAAAATTGCGGAATATATACATAGTTAGAATGTCGCCCAACATTTTAGGACATCGGTTTTACATAATAATAGTAAAATAAACGGTATTACGCAACCCATTGTATTTTGACGTTTTCACAGCTATTTCCTATGCAACAGAAACAAAATACACTGACCCACAAATTACAGTGACATAAATTATTATAATCGTCTTATGTGTAGACAAGAACACAACAAGAAAAGGATATTTCAATGGGAATTATTGCGAAATAGTTTATTCGCAATTATTGATGTTATTTGCTGAAAGTGTGTCATCCATGTATTTCTCCGCTTGAGTGGTATCTCTTGCAATCAATGCAAGTGAAATGTGATATTGCTAGATTCATTTGGATTTCTGATCGATAGTGGATATGGACTTTTTTATTTAAGTAATGTAAGGTGAGGAATGAACGTGGTGGTAAACTGTCTCGCCAGTTTTTTTTTATATAATTAGGGTGGCAAATCAACTTATTCAAATTCAAATTCAAATTAAAATTTTATTAATATGGTCGGTCTGATGGTATCTAGTTAGCCTATATACGTTAACAAAGAGGTCGAAAACACCGCTTTAATTTTTTTTAAACAGGAGAGTTACTACACTGACAGTATACGGAATTTCTATGCTGCCAGAATCTAAATATATAGAACTCAAAGGTGACTGACTGACTGACATAATGATCTATCGACGCACAGCCCAAACCACTGGACGGATCGGGCTGAAATTTGGCATGCAGGTAGATGTTATGACGCAGGCATCCGCTAAGAAAGGATTTTGATTAATTCTACCCCCAAGGGGATAAAATAGGGGATGAAACTTTGTCAATTTTATACCGATCGGGCTGAGACTTTGCATGCATAAAGCTACTATGACGTAGGTAATAGCCGTGGGTAAAAGCTAGTAGTCTATAACGAGCTTTGAAAGAAGACTTAATTCAAAAAATATCTTCGAAGTGCTAGCAACAACTGATCAGGTCATTGCTGGATGGTAAATAGATCCGGATTGGAGTTTAAATTATTCTGCTTAAACCAAAGACAGGGAGACTTAATTAAAGAACCATTTCACAACATTTTGATTAATGCTACTATATTTTTTAAACATGGGCAAAGGAACTATACTCCTTGAAGAGTAAACAGCCAACCATTAAAAAAGGTTTAAGTTGAAGCTTGACCTACTTCGTGTAGCATAATCATCGATTACCTACGACTGTAATGATGATGGCACATTAGAAATGTGCAGTAAAAATGTCGTAACAGTTCCATAATTTGCTAACAATAAAATAAAACAATGGATCCTGCTCCTTGCACTTATTGGATCTGTTTAATTCAAGGATGGCTATTAAATGTTACACAAGATGATTTATTGAGCCCATGTTCAGTAACTTTGAATATATATATATATATATATATATATTCAAAATACAGTATTTATGCTGTTGTGGATATTCACAGACGGTGACGGAGATTAGATTTTTTAAATTGGAAAATTATAATATAATTATTATAATTTAATTAGAAAAACGGAAAATATAACAATCTTCCATTTTTTCTTTTCGACTGCAATATTATTTCTGGTTTTATTTATTTCATTATTGCAGAATCGTTAATCAAGTGGCCCTTATCGCAGTATTGAGCAAGAAGTATTGGATAGGAGAAAAAACTTTCTCAATATTAGTTTACAGCTTGGATTTATTGGGAACTAGATTTTGCCCGCTACTTCGTCTGCGTAAAATTATTACATAATTTTATTTCCACCCCTTTATTTTCCTTTTAAAGGGTGGTTTTCGGGATGAAAATCTATCCTATGTCCTTCCCCGGGACTCAAACTATCTCCATACCAAATTTCATCTAAATCGGTTCAGCGGTTATAGCGTGAAGAGGTAACAGACAGACACACTTTCGCATTTATAATATTATTACATCATACTGAAAACATACCTTATGAGTGTACTAGTAACTACACCTCTGCTTAACCTTTCGGCGATACAATCGCAATAGTATGTAATGTTATGACTTTTGTAGTAGTCGTACAATATTTACTTCGCTGCGTGATGTTGTTTGCGGGCGAGTTCACGTCCGATTAAGTAACAGAGTGAGTCAGCGATAGTCTTGAACTCTTTAGAGCCGGATCTGCGACCGATCGGCATTACGATTCTTCGCGAAGACGATTCCGATTAGTCATGGTTTGGAGACTAGACAGACAAGTCATTTACTACTAAACGAAAGTGCACTTGTAAACTTATTAAAACACTTAGTAAAAGTGCACTCAAAATATTTAAATATGCGGCTCGCAAAGTGGGGAGTTGTTTAATATGAAAAAAATAATAAAAATAGTCTGCCCGTGATTATGTATGGTTTAAAGGATCCAAAACGTCGACATTGTTCTGCGATAGTATCCGCAAAAATAAGTTCTTTTTTATATATTGACGTGACGTGAGAGTATATTCTTTCCTGAAAGTCCGGTAACGGATTTGCACGGCCTCTGGTGTTGCAGATATCCATGAGCAGAGGGGATCACTTTCCATCAAATAAGCCTCCTGCCCGTTTGCCCCTTTATTTCCATTAAAAAAATATATACTATATAAAAAATATATATATATAAATACAACTACAGTGATACTAAAGTAGGGCTAGACGAGGAAATTCGAACGGCATATGAAGTGACATGTGTAAACAAAATCAGTCAAAGCTCTAAAGCGAACTTAATCCATTCAGCCAACACATAATACGTGACCTACAAGGAAGCAAGCACGCAAACAAACATTGACAGTAAATATTTTATTAATAGATGACGTCGATGCTTGCTTGTGTTTGTGTTGCACTAAAACTTTCACCACAGAGATACTTGTGACAAGAACTCCTGCGCACACATACAAGCGAAATGCACCGAGGAAATGCAATATTAATTGCATATACGCTTAAATACAAACTGTTCTCATGAGAGTCTATTTATCTTCTTGTTATTATGTGAATGGCAACATTATTATTATATTTCGACGACCCAATTAGTCCAGTGATAGTTGATACTGACTTCTGTGCTATGAGTCCCGGGTTAATCCCGGTAGGGACAAATATTTGTGTGATGAGCATAAACATTTGTATCCGAGTCATGGATGTATCTATGTATATATGTAGTATATCAACCAACTAGTATCCGTAACACAAGCCTCGTTGCTTAGCTTGGAACTAGATGGCAATGTGTCATAATGTCCGGGAATATTTATTATTATTTAATGGTGTAAAATTTTGACTGTAATAATTTGCGGTAAACAGCTTTGGGATTGGCCATGTAGATATTTCCCAGCACATGTAAATACGTATATGGGACGTATATACCCAGTAAATGTAACATTCTAAAGTCCATTGCCAACTAATGGATTATCGCACACTTTCTAAAATTAGGATCTCTATTTACACAATATTTTTTACATCGCATCGGATGTAAAATTGACTTTAACTTTGGCCACTGTAAAACTTGACCAGACGGCGAATAAAAGTGATATTTTGCTTTAACTTCCCTTCCCTTATTGTATTTGGACATCCAAACGTTTTGCGTCTTTTAAACTGTACGTAATTATATTGTAAGTCTCTAATTAATTAATAAGCCTCTAACCAAGCATAATTTAGACACAATGTATGTACATAGTTATTGAATTGAATAAATGAATGAAAAAATACTTCCGTCTCATTCGTATTATCTATTCAAATTTGATTTATTTAGATCATCATCATAAATGACGGCAAATAATTGAAATCTCTAGCTCTATTTACGGTGACCTTTTAGAATTGGAGGTGTCATAAAGTTATAACCAAAAACAAATAAGTAGTTACTAAAAATCGAATTTGAAATGTAGAGAACAAACGATTGAGTATACCTAGGTAATTGCTTCAAGGCTTTGCGAAGTTGACAAAAGCAAACCAGTTAGTAGCACATTATTTACATATTGTATTGTAACACAAGAATAACCCTTTCTCTTCACATGATAAATACACTTTGACCGCATTGTTACGTGTGCGGTGTTCTTGAACATGTCTTGAATACACTTGCTCATTTTGCGGCCGCATCTGATGGCATTACAGCCCGGCCACGACGTTGCCGCTGTGAGCGATGCCGATGCGACGCGACGGGAGATATTTTTATTTTATTTATTTATTTCTTATATTATACATATAATAATATACTGCAATCAGTAAAAGTAAAAATAATGCTTTGTTTACTGTTAAAACATTTCACCTTCCGTCAACAGACTATGTTTAAGCAAAATATTATTCTCGCTCTAGAAATACCAATCTTGTGCCAATAGAATAATAATCTTTTTTTATAAATGTTTGTCATATTGAAGTGAACAATAGAATCACGATATTCACTAATGAGTGGTGTGTAAAAAATATGGAGATGACAACAAATGTCAAAAAAGGATTGGAATAGTGCACGAGTCACCGCTCCCAGTGACAGCTCGCGAATCTGCCGTCATTGTGGCCGGGCTGTACTGCACACCTGTAAAAGCATCTTAAGTAAAAGCACTTTTTTTAAACGTTGCCCCACACTAGGATTTTCTCCTGTATCGTGGGTATCGCGGCTGTACGCCCAGACCCGGAACAACTACCTGTAGAACGTACAAATATTTGCACCGTGCGGGATCGAACCCGCAACCCATGACACACAATCCGATCGCTCAGCCACTGCGCCAATCAGGTCGTCAAACTTTACTGTCATGTTGCTTATAGAAAAGGCAGTGTATACACTCGTGTTGAGTAGAATGATTCAATGTACCAATATGGTTGGTGAAATTTACATTTAGTAATATTAATATGAGTCAGACTCGATAACTCAAATTTGAACATGAATTAATATATCATCACATGTCATCATCGCAGTTTGTGTGTTATTTCCGGAGTTTTAGCTAACTGCCATTCATTGTAAACAAATCAAGACACCATATATTATAATAATTATTTATTTAATTTTATTTAACACTAATAATTATACTACATTAAATAACAAACTTATTTATAAGCAAATAAGGTTGGTTTAACAATGCACAAATTGGTGAATAATTGTATACATGAAAAATGAGTTAATTGATCTTATAACCTGAAATGAGCAATAAATTACGAAATATATAATGCGTACATTCGGTTACTTTACGCAGGCTAATCATCTTTATACAATAAAATTTACGTCTGCCGATGAATCATATTTTCTTTTGTATTAGCTTAAATTATAAAATATTTATTGCCTAATTCAATGAGTCACATGTGACTCCTGAATGTAATCCTGAAGTACATCATGAGTCTTGTGTGATTCATTGGAAAGTTAAGGCTAGTTATTAGTTATAAATAAATTATTATATCCAGATGTTATGTCACAGCGCCATCTAGTTCCGAGCTATGTAAAAAGACTTTACATGTGTTACGTTTACTCGACGGTTGTTATAATACATATACATATATTGTTTTTTTTGTAAATACATACATATTATACATAGAAAGTTCTATTACTTAATAAAACTCGTTTACATAAAATATTTTACACATATCATTGAACATAATACGAAAACTGGTCCAAACATCACACAACAAATGTTCGTAAGATGGTCTATGATATAATGCAAAATAATGTAACTACGAGTATCTGTTCTTGACGGTGAACATATTGTTAACAAAATTGAGCCTTAAACATCTTATTGTATATAAATATTTATGTGATGAATATAAGTGTTTGTGTTCGTCTGGGTGTTTCTTATGTAGGTATTATAAGTATGTATAGTTACAAAAAAGTATATAAGTATTATATCCATTGTCTAGTACCCATAGTACAAACTCTGCTTAGTTTGGGACTAGATGATACTGTGTGAAATGTCGCAGAATATTTATTTGATTATTATTTATTTATTGTATGTAAGTTCGGAATTAGTGTAAATATAATTATTATCATTTGTCATTCATCTAATCATCTGTCAACCATACTATACGTCTATTTCATCATAATTATCATAATAAAGTATCAATACAATTGCAAAGCGATCGCTCTTCATAACTTATCATCACGCCTGTCGCCCCGAAGGGTTAGGTAGAGATGTACCAATGTACCCCACATTTTGCATTTTCGGTCCCATGTGGCGAGCCTATTGCCATCAACTGGGCACAAATTTAAACTCCGAGCTGCTACTGAGAATTTTAATAGAAAAACCGAATAACACTCGTCGACTCTTGATAAGCGGTCACACTTACGACCTCAATATATTTTATATACATAAGTGCAAAAAAATAAAATGTTTTGACCCGATTAGCGCAGCGGTATTAAAGGCTGCCTTCTTTGGCACGGTTCCCAGGTTCTAATCCCGATGTTAGAATGGACATTTGTATGTATCTGAGTCATGGATGTTTCTATGTATAATATGTATTTGGAAGACAAAGAAGTATGTGTGTAGTGTATCAACCTTCTAGTTTCTAGTTCGTTGTTTAGCTCGGAACTAGATGTCGCTGTGTCATAATGTTCGGGTATATTTATTATTTACTATAACTACGGTTTTGTCTTTGACCAAAAGGGAGTTACCAAAATGATATACTTATTACATACACCAACACTCCGATCCGGAATAACTACAGAATGACCTTACAAATACACGAGTTAAAAGTATGTATTATGAATTCGTTGAAGAGATGTCTGTCTGTCAGAGGTCTTGAGTTCGAACCCAAGGCACGCACCACTGACTTTTCGGAAGTTATGTGCGTATTTATCACATGCTCAAACGATGAAGGAAAACATCGTGAGGAAACCTGCATGCTTGAGAGAATTCTCGATGGCATGTGAAGTCTGCCAACCCGCAGTAGGCTAGCGTTGTAGACTATAGCCTAATCCCTCTCAATTCAGAGGAGACCCGTGCCCAGCAGTGGGACATTAATGGGTTGATGTTGAATGAATTATGAATCCACGTCATCAAACCCTTCACTCAGCCATTGCACTAATTGTAGCTTTATAAGTATATATATACCATTAATAACTTAATGTGTATACGGACCGGATTCAAGAAGGAAAGAAAGTATTGTAGATCTGGTTTTTCTGAGAAACATTCCGGTTTGCAATACACGCCCATTATACGTAACGATGGCTTTGTCGCTACCATCGAAAGGTTCTTCCTTCCACATATATTCCAATTACTTTAAACACTTCAAGAAGCTTCTAGATCATTTTTAATATGAAATATATTAAAAAGATCTAGAAGCAATCTCTTTATATTTACCAGTATAGTTCTGTAACTTTTATTTTGGAAAAATTATTAATTTGGCTCGTGAGTTCCGAGAGCCTAAGCGTAAGCAGGTAATGGGCCACTTGAGTTTAAAACACAATAATAGTAATTAAGACGATTCTATATTATTCAAAAATTGCTATAGTGAAGGGTGCTCATCACTAGTCATTCTAGTAATCATTCTAAAGGATAGTTTATTAATTTTGTGGAAGTTTTAGATACTTGGAAGATAAACATGTGCTTCTCATATTACCGTATGTCCGTTATTTATAACATAGCCAATATGGCCATTGTATATATTTATACCATCCAACAACCAAATTCTTCATTTTTTTCATTAAAAGTCTCGCAAAGATCAAACATTGACATTACCGTAGACTTTCCCCTTCACGACGTCGACTTACTTCAACAAATTCTACCTACGTGCAAGCTCTGACCGCATTCCTGCATTATCTGTTATTTTCGAATCCCAAAATGAAGAAAAATATAAACATTTTATGTAACAGAGGTTACGACATAATAATCATTCTTCGCCGCCCATTGTTTGAAATAAAAAATGTCTTAAAAAGGAAATGGTCGCCACCGATATGCTATTACTCCGCTCCAGTGCCCGCAAATTGACGTATATGACACTTTTATAGGCACTTGATGGGCCTGTAATTTAACAGTTTCCTTTAAAGTCGCTAATTCTTTAAGTAGGTACCACAGGAATTGGTTTATTGTCCCGATTAGTAATGTACAGTATAGAGTAATATAGAATTCGCATAGTGCATATTGATGATGACTCTAAAGTAGTATAGAATTCACATAGTATTTCAATGGTATTACGAAACCTAAGAAGTACGAATATTTATTACCTACATACCGTAACTATGATAAAATCTCTAATAAGCCTCCTTCATAAAATCCCTAATAAGGATGACGACTCGGTGGCGCAGTGGCTGAGCGATCGGCTTGTGCGTCACGGGTTGCGGGTTCGATCCCCGCTCGGAGCAAATATTTGTACGTTCTGCAAGTAGTTGTTTCGGGTCTGGGCGTTTGTGTATGTGAATATATGTGTTTGTAAACGCACCCACGACACAGGAGAAAATCCTAGTGTGGGGCAAAGTTTAAAAAAAAAAGCCACAACCACATCTAACGACGAGCCCTGTCTTCCGTAGTAATACTTCGTATCCCGATAGACGACATATTAATTGAATCTGAAGGTCGATCTCGAGGCACAACGACGTGCTGCAATGTATTTCGCTTCAAGAGTGCACTTGAAAAATGAATTCCTTTTAGAACGTGACCGGGCTAAGATTATTAGATTGTTTAAACCCCAGGCCGACGTTTGGGAGGAACTCTTAGACGAATGGCAGATAAGGTGGGATTCTTCTACTAAGGGCCGCCATCTCCACCAATTCTTTCCATCCGTTCGTGAGCGGCTGGCGAGGACTTGGTTGGAGGTGGACCACTGTGTTGCCCAATTCCTTACAGGACACGGCAACTTTAAAAGTAAATTGTTTTCATTTAAGCTTGTCTCCTCACCATTGTGCCCTTGTTCAACGTATAACTGTGAATACGAGCAATCTGCACATCATATCCTGTGGGAGTGTAGTCTATGGCAAAGTGAACGCAATATTATGCTCGATAGTTTGCAAATTATATCTGGGGTGATTTATTACTCGGACCTTGTTGCGACTAGGATGAATTTCCGTGCGTTTAAGCGTTTTTGCCATACTTATTATTGGAATCAGATATAATAGCTCACATTATTAGGACCCATAACTTATTAATTTATCATCCGTGGTGCCTGGCAACTGGGCTTAACTCAGTTGTAAACATCTGTTCTCATATCAATGACATGTAAATTCTATTCTGTCTCTCGCTTGATAAGGAGGGAAGTGAAAAAACTGATATTTTTCTTACTCCTCCTATATAACTTCATGATTAATTTCGCTGCGGGTTCCAAGACAGTTAAAATCATTCCCCTGGGACACGTCGGACTTCATTGTCTCGACGATTTTCTGGATAGTTACTATTGTTGATCCTGGTTTACAGGAGTTGCAGTAGTAGGGATTTGGGTGGTGGGCAAGTCCCAAAAAAAAAAAAAAAAAAAAAAAAAAAAAAAAAAAAAAAAAAAAAAAAAAAAAAAAAAAAAAAAAAAAAAATTAATTGAATGAAGAGCACAGATATTTAAACTGATCTATAGGCATTGCATAAGTATCAATAATAATCTAGTAGGTATCCATAACATAAGCTTCATTGCTAAGCTCGGAGTTCAGTGGCAATGAGGAATAATAATAACCGGACATATTTACTTTAAAGCCATTAAACCGACTAAAAGTGTGTAGGTAGGTACCTTCTCTCTGTATCAATGCCGACGTCTCCACTGAAATCAAATCTTATTCCTTTTCATGTAAGGCTTTCTCTCCTGCAGCAGACACGATTTTTCAATTATTTCCTTCTTAATTTATTAACTTGTCCGACTCATCGGTAATTACTATTTAATTTGAACTCAAAATATAGTATTATAGTCGTAGATCTATGAAAGAAATGTACTTTCTCTATGTAGTGTATATAGTAGTGTATATAAGAGACCTAGATATCAACTAAGATTTCTCTACGTATGTGCTGACGATATTGATACAAGAAATTTATTGCAAGTAAGAAATTATCATTGTAATGCTGCAAAATATCGTACCGTGTGCGGCATTTCTTTATTTCTCGAGACGTTCTCCTACATATCATATTCTCACATACAAAGAATGTACACACATTACTATAATTGGTTATTGTATTTCATTAAAATAATGATATAAAACAGTAAGTATTCTTTTCCTCAAACATAGATCATCCTTTAAAAGATAGACAGAAAAGTACTGATGTGATTTCTCATTTCTCCTGTAGATTTTGAGACATCATGTAATAGAGGGCGATCCTATTTCCAATAGCAGGACACAAATCCAAACTGCACAGGTACAGGGAATATCAATGGAAAATTATAATAACACGTTACTGACTTTAATATCCCAGGAAAAGTTTCCCTATTACATTCTTGTATTATAGTATTAAATTTCGGTCCTCGCGTCGCCAATGTCAAATAAGCATATCGCAGTCCACTGCTGGACATAGGCCTCTCCCAAACTGCGCCATAGCACTCTGTCCTCAGCCTTCCTCATCAAGTCTATCCCTGCTACCTTTTTTAGATCGTCAGTCCATCTAGCCGGGGGGCGTCCTACACTACGTTTGCCGATTCGTGGTCTCTATGAGCTAGGGCTATTAAAGAGCTATTAAAGCTATTAAAATATTCCAAGGTACTGTGGATGTTCATCATGTTCTACAATGATACGTCTGCCCATCCTTGCTTGGATACATGATTGAATGAATGAATGATTGTTTATTTCTGTAATACGGTTCGAAATCTATAGATTTGTTTTTATGCTCTCAGGTATTTCAAATTCCTCCGAAATGCTTTGAACAGTGGGCAGTGAGATATTTGAATGGATAGTGAAATTTTTGTTTATGTCCAAGAGTATAAATTATCGCTTCATCTTGACCTCCAAATTTAAAATTCATATCCTCTCAATAGCATCGGGGCTTCAAAATAAGCGATTTGAAAGACACATTTCTACGTGTCGAGGATTGAATAATTGTAGATATTTTGACCTGGCCCTTACTTATCTCTTATATGTAAGTATAAAGACTCTAATTAATCACGTACGATTACGCTGCTCGTCACTGAAGTCTGAAGCATAGGTGTATCAATGATACTCACAATTCGCCGGTATGTTTAGGTCCCATATAATAGGAAGCGAGTCTACATACCACCTAATTTGTGACTGATTAAAGTACCTATACATAGTTTAATGCAATTGGCCGTCTGTAAGTCAATAAGCATAAGGTTCAAATTAAAAATATTCATGTATACTTCAAAGTATAGCAGGTTAAAATAAGAAAGAGAAAGAACATAAACACATATTTACTCTTTCTTTTGTCTAGTCAATAATAATGATGATACATAATGAAATGAAATTCAAAACAATCAATTATTTATCTAATAAAATAGGCGTTCGGTTCATTGCTTCCGTAGCCCCACCGAGCGGAACCATGCGCGGTGACGTCACACCAGCGGCGCGCGCGCATAAAAACTTTCGCTTTTCTTTTCACTGCCAAGGCTCGGCCCGCGGCCACACTGTCATAATCATATTATGTTTACAACAACAGTAAAGCTATTGTTTTATATTACTTGTTACTTAAATTGTACGGGAAATGTGGAAATGGTAACGACCTGTATGCAATAAAATAATGCAGCATTTTCTACGTAATTTATTGTAAGACTTATTACGTCGTAAACAAGGGCTATTATTAATTGTGTCGCTGAGCATGTTGTACAATGGGGCTAATGCTTTTGTCTTAACACATTACCATCCTACTTTATCTCTAATATGATGTGATGCAACATGTTTAAGCCATTCTAGTACATTCTATGATTTTGTGTATAAGCATCAAGCATCTTAAAACCATTCACGCCTTACGCACGGCATTATATATTATTGTAATCTTTAAAGTCCAAAATCTTCATAATACCTAAACCGATTTCAATTAAACTGACCCGCCTTAAGAAAGATTCATCGATTTAAATCGATTACAAAAACTCGTAATAACTTAATTGGGAAACAGCATTCATAAGGGGGTAAATTGTAAAGAAGTTTGTCAATAGCGAATCGCAACAAATTGAAAACATTCTCCAATATGAATCCATTTAAATTGCTCTTTTTCTTTCTTTTAAGATATAAATAACATAATGTAGAGGTTCAAAAAGTGTCCTCTTGAAGTCCTTCACTGACCCTGACTTTCTTCCGCAGTTATGGATATGCGTGGCATGTCTGGCCTCTTCGCTGGCGGCGCCGGCACCCTCACAGGGTCCGGAGCTATACCTGGACATCATAGACATGGCGGCCATCAGCAGGATGTCGCCGCAGCAGCTCGAAAGCTTAGCTGAAGGACTAGCAGCTGAGGAGATCATGAGGTAGATTATACTAACATTTCATTCTTCCGTTTATTATTACATCAAGCCTATCGTCCCTCAAGGGGCACCGTATGTTTTAGGTCCTATGTAATTGGAGGCCAAATTGCCATCAACCGGGCATGAATCTAAACTCCAGGCTGCTATTGAGATTTAATCGAAAAACCCAATAACACTGCTCGAACTGGAATTGATTCCCATTTCCCTAGACTCTTGAATCCACCAACGAGGCAGATTTTCATTCCACCTTTTCATTATTATCGTCACTGTATCCAATAGTTTAAGCAGTATTTATAGGCCTTTTTCTAAACTTGCCATTGGCCTTAGCCTTTTGGCAAAAACGTTCAGATTATATCGGCAAACCAGCTTTTACTGCATCTATTAATATACCAAAGTACCTATGTTTTAATAACCAGTAAGGTGGTTATTGACTTTATGTGGTATTGCGAAAATTGTCGGTAGTCATTGGTTACTTGCTTTCGCCTTATGTCCATCTTATACCAGGTGTAGCTGTTTACTGTCTTTTATCCTGTTATCCCTATTTATATGGCCTGATTATATCTCAACTGATGAGCAGAAAGGTTTATTGATGAGGGCCACTAAATTTGTATCCAAGACAAACTCGAGTTTATGTAGATAATAATATTATCACCAACATATACCACTTACAGAAACTATAGCTTAAAATTCATATAAAGTCATTATTAATTATAGACCAAAGTCAGTCACTATATAAAAGATTAATGCAAAAATTAGGTTTGTATTGCGACGTCCAAGCATGTATCACAAGAGGATTTAATAAACAAAGATAATGTAGTTAATTGTAGACCATGTTACCTATTATTAAATAGTATAGAGCTGTAGTTGTGTAATCTCTCAAATCATCATCTTTCTTTCTTATCATCCCTAGGACAAAGCGGTCATCGGCTCAAGCGTTGGCATCAGTAGCATCTAAAGCATCATCAGGGATACAGAGCAAGGTTGGACTGCTAGGACAGGCCTCCGCTTTCATCGCATCTGCATCGAGCAAGACTGGGGGACATGGAGAGGAGCACGGATATAATTATGAACCGGTAAGTGGCAGGCCCAGTCGGAGATGGCGAGATGAGCTAAACTCCTTCCACATAGACTCCCTAAGAGCTGGAGATAGAGAGGTGTGGAATAAGAGTCGGGGGGCCTTTTCCCGGCAATGGGACGCTATAGGCACTTTAAAAATGTAGAAATGGCGCCAGGCAGCTCCTACAAGGCAGATAACCTGGTGAAAGTAGACGTAGGCGGATTTTTTTTATTTAAAGCTGTCACAAGGTAGAATAGCCTAGTATTGTGAAAAATTGATTTAAATTAAATCCTAAGGTACCATTGTCTTTTCGAAGTTAGACGTGTAAAACAACGTGAGGAAACTTTCCCTATATAGCCTAATTTCTCTCAAATAAGAGACCCGTGCCCAGTAGTGGGCTAGAAAATGAATGATGTTGACGAAATCTAAACAAGTCTCTTTTACAGCATCAACAAGACGAAAAATACGACTACTGGGGTTTGAAGAAGTCAATCCTGTATACTCTCTTCCAAGCCGTGAAGGCTATCACCGGTGGAGTAACGATCCTGAAGGGCCAGCTGATAAAGGGAGGCGGTGCCCTCGCCGCAACCCTGGGCAAGGTGATCTCGGTCAAGGGTGACGCAGTCAGCAACCTCGGCAAGAAGATCGTCAGTTCTGCAGCTCTAAGTAACAAGAAACCACACTGTGAGTATTTTTCGAAGTAATTGGAATATGGTCAAAGTATACAAAAGCATATAAAAGTGACATGTTCAAATTGAATTAAATGTTTACTCTGCAATCTTGAAACCAACGAAAAAAACCAACGCCATGACATGTCATCTCGTACTCTCTTAAGCAAAATATATAAGTGAAAAAGAGAGGCCCTGTTTGTAGTTTATCAAAACTGGCAGTTTTTTTTGTATCTATCTATCTATCGAATTTATTTTAGGCTGCGTCACATGGAGTAAAATACTCCTAACCGAGTAAATATGTGAGCTAAGGTCTAACAGGAGAAATTAAGCTTTCGTTAGGTGAATAAAACGGGAGGTGGATAAAACCCAGTGGAAAAAACCCATCCCAAATAAATATCATGGTATCTACCTACATTTGGTACCCCCAAATGTAGGCAGATACCATGATATTTATTTAATCACTCTACATAGAATTACGTAATGCGTTGACTTTTAAACATTATTCAATCATATAATTATCACTGACACCTGGTATAATTACGTTTCACTCCAAAAAGTAAAATAATTATAAAAATTAAAGGTCGGTAATGCACGCCTCTGATGTCTATGGGCGGCGGTGATCACTTACCAGCGAAAAAAAAAATGAATAGTAGAAATTAATTTATAAGAATCTTGTGTAGCGTCTAAACTGAAACCATAAGGAAGAATGGGCTTAAAAAAAATACTTTTACAATTTTTTTACTTTAATTCCAGCTTAGCTTAGTACCTATGAGCATGATTATTTTAAGTGTTTCAAGTTTAACGCATGGAATCTAAATGGCTAGAAGCAGAATGGGGAAATTTGGAATGACGAAGACTAATCATTCTGTCCTTTTTTGGATTATTTAAACCTTATGAAAAAAAAGACATACCTACTGTCAAGTTTAATATTCTTAACATTTTTCAGCGGAACGCTAAATTGACTTCAGCAAGGAGAGTTACCGAGCCATTCCAAAGTATAATTCATACTTAATTTGTTTGTAAAGTTTTATTGTTTTGTTATCGTAATTATTGTTGTCTAGTTAATTAATTAAGTAGTTATCTAGTATTTCTACCTTAGGATTATAATATATTATAATAAAACCTATCTCCTTAATTATTTAAATGTATAATTAAATAAACAATCTATGGGGACCGTGTGTTTTTCTTGTGTATCAAGAAAATGTTAAAGTGACGCCTTTAAAAAATACTACCAATTTAGAATAAGAGATTTTGTGTACTCTCGCACAAAATGTGGGAGTGAAAATAATTATATTAACCTATGTAGATATTACTTGACATAATTATGCACATGCCTGAACTGCATTAATTCAAATGCTTAAAAAAATAACACAAACAACTTTTAACAGGTAACAACAAAACTAATTGTTACAGATTTTATCGCAGTATATTGACATTATCTCACTCCATGGCGCGTGACTGATAGAGGTTGTATATAATCCGGATAATAGAATAATAAAGAAACAGTATAATATCAATATACCACGATAAAATCTGTAAAAAGTTGTGTATTTAAATGTCTTCTAGTATTCGTGTAAGTTAAAAAAATGGTAGTAGTAACAACAAAGTACATACGTTTCTGATAGCCTAGTCCTAGTGGTGTGACCAGTGGACTTTGAAAGTCAAAGATCTCAAGTTCAAACCCAAGGCACCACTGACTTTTCGGAAGTTATGTGCGTATTTATCACAAAATCAAACGGTGAAGGAAAACATCGTGAGAAAACCTGCTTGAGAGGTTTTCTCGATGGCATGTGAAGTTTGCCAACCTGCAGTCGGCTAGCGTGGTGGACTATAGCCTAGTCCCTCTCAAATAAGAGCAGTGGAACAGTAATTGGGTTCATAATTTTGACGATGAATAACAGAATTCATCTACATATACATATATAACAATTTGAATAGGAATTTGAATGTTTGTCATATTTTTTTGCTTTTTGAGTAGAGGCGCTTGAACAGTCATTATATCCTGTTACACATGTGAGTCCTGGTATTCCCTCAGGCATTTAATCCAAAAGTATGTAATTCACATACTCTATTAACCGCATAACGTCATACATAGTTATCGATATCGGTAAAAACAGTTCATAGGGTATAAAGTCAGCTTTCCTGTTACGTAACGATCGCGCAGGAGTTAGATCATTGATGACCACTACTACATTTATTCAGTCACTCTTGTTACGTAATTATAATATTTATTGAAATAGTACTTTATGTTGAAGTTGTAGAGTTCGATATCAATAGACAGAAACGTCAAAATGTCTCAGCACCAGTCACCACAAACTTTCCATGTCAGACCTATAGCAGGGTGTGTCACTATCGCATTGGTTTATCGCAGATGATAGAAAGAACAGCACATCCATATACCAATACTTATCTTAGCCAGCAAGAACTACATGCAGATAATATTTTTTTGGATACCTGCATCGGTCTGTATGAAGATGATGATAATGATATGGTAACCCCTATTAACGATTCGACGGGCCGTAAGCTTGGCCATCGTTGTGGTATAAAAAAATATTGAAAAAATATACACTGAACTCAATATGGTATTTTTTTAGCTCCACAATTCCCGTTGCCGACAGAATCTTCCCTATTCATACTATCTTTCTTATTGTTGTTAAAATCAGTGAATCCTGCTCGCCTGCAATTAAGGAAGCTGAGATAACATTTCTATACCTGCAAGTGCATTTTCTGATCAGAAAGAAATCAAAAGTAACTAAATATTGAATACAATTACCCAAACCTACACTAGTCTTTTCTCTCCATGTCCTGTATTGTGAATGCGTTTACACACATAAGTTTTCATATACACAAAATTCCCAGACACAGAACAGCAATCCGAATTGTATAAATAAATTGCTCTATGCAAAGATCTAAACCGTACAACAACCCGATTCGTACAAATAAGACGCCGCGAGGTATAAGATCTGCGGGGTTGTGTTTTGTAGGTATCTGAGTGTTTCTGTTTGTGTTTTTGGTCATGTGACCTAGGTCAAGATATTCTTGCATGAAAGTTAAATATTGTTGTTTGACACATGGAAAGACGGACGGATATTATAGGAATGACGTCAGTTATGAAATCAATAGTACAAGCAGACTTTGACCTTTCCTAAATACCTGCCTACAAAATTTTCCTCAAATTTGTCAAACTTATAACTATGTATGAAAGTATGAATGTATGATGAATAATGACAAATATGTTCCCTATATAAGGTAAAGAAATTAATATTATGTACAGTGAAATTATTACACATGCTTGTTGTAATATGATATAATAATATCCAGATATTATGATACACCGCCATCTATATATACTTTTTAAATACATAGAATTATTCAGGACACTTACAGGACAGTCGCATAAACATTTGCCCCTAGTGGGATTAGAACCCAGGACCCTTTACACAGAAGGCAGCTTTTACAACCGCTGCGCTAATCCGGTCATCATTATCTATAGTAGTATAGTATATATACATACAAATAATACACTTTACCTAGTTCCAAATTAAGGACCGTGGGTCTAACAAAAAATTGTATTACTTACGCGAATAACGTTGAAATAAAATTTCTTTTTACGGATTTTATCGCGGTATATTGATATTACTTTATTCTTGACGTTTTGGATCTTTTACAGGATGCATGATCATATTCAGACTACGGACCTGTGACAATGCATCCTTTAAAGAATCCTGTATTCGTAAAAAGTAGGTTTTATATAAATATAACTAATGTTTTTTCTGTGCATGTCGCTCTCCGATTAAGCTCATCGTGAAGCACTGTGGACTAATATATACCTAATCGATCTAGGTTTCAAAACATTGTTTCATCATATTTACCAGAAGCAATAGACTCTGATAGATTGTTATTCGTTAGTTTTTTTCCGCAACTTCGTCCTACATAGATTTAGTAATTTCGGTAGCAAATTTTCTATCTAATCTTCTTTTCCATCAATGTGCTTATTTATATATTACAGACAGTTATATAGATAAAAAAAATAATAATTAAGAAATATTCTATATCGGGTCTCAAACTACCTGCATACCTAATTTCGTCTAAATCGGTTCAGCAGTTAAAGCGTGAAGAGGTAATAGACAGAGCGAAGATATACTTTCAGGTTTATAATATTAGTATGGAACTATGAGCAGTGGTAGCTTAGTGGTGTGACCAGTGGTCTGAGATGTCAAAGGTCTCGAGTTCAAACTCAAGGCACGCATCACTGACTTTTCGGAAGTTATGTGCGTATTTACCACGTGCTCAAACGGTGAAGGAAAACGTCGTGAGGATACCTGCATGCTTGAGAGATTTTCTCGATGGCGTGTGAAGTCTGCCACAGTAGGCTAGCGTGGTCCACAACTATAGCCTAATCCCTCTAAAAATGAGAGGAGATAGTGCTCAATAATGGAACGTTAATGATGGAACTACAGATAACGGTGTCCTTAACACTGTGTCTTCTATGTTTTCCAGCAACCGCAGTGTACGGGCCGCCGCCAACCGCGCACGTGGAGTACGGCCCGCCAACCGCGTACGGCGCGCCCACTGCGCCCGCGCACTTCACTGCGCCCTCCGTGCCCACGGGATACGCTGCGCACAAGTATCCCTCACAGTTAGACGGTAAGCAGATTACTATATCATACTTGCTGAACGGACAGACTTTGTTCCGTCAAAAGTTAATAAAAAAAAATTAAGTATTAAAACTTTCTATGGGCTTTCAGGAACATACAAAAAAAATTGGTTTCTCGAGTTATGCGCTTAGCAAGATTTTTTTTTTTATTTATATAGATAGATTTACACGGATGTTTTAATTAGGTCATTAATCACTGATGATTTAATGCTGAATAATTAATGTATTTAATTAATACCCTTTGCATAAATAATAAGTATTTTGCCTATTCTATTCGCCAATGACTCTATTGAGTTACTATGGTAACGTAACTACGAGAAAGGATTAAAAACTAGGCAAACAAAAACAACATTTTAATAAATCATATTATGTAATATAATGGTCTTAATATACACTTCTATAACACTTGTTACGTGAACATTGGTTTATAGAGAAAAAAAAAGCATTCGACGAGATTGTCAGGAAATTATTTAAGTAGGTACCGTCACAATAGTGTATTTTAATATGAGAATGAAAGTTATCCGGATGACAGAATCCTATGACGAGTTTTGTTAGATTTTTGTTAGAGAAAATAATTCTCAGAATGAGTTCTAAGTAAACATTAAATTCAGAATGAATAGATAGTTTATTTCTCAATGAAGACCTTTGAAGTTTGGGAAATATATACTTATAAGAGTGATAGAATTGGACTCATTAAGCTCCCATTTCGCTAAGATAAAATCTAAAAAAAACATAGCTCTGTGCTTAAATTAATAGCAGTGTTTGTACATACTTAAAAAAATTACGTTAGTTTCCATTGCGTAACTTATTTAATTGGAACTATATTGCCGCATCATGAAATGAAATAAACAAGCAAAATGGAACATATTAATCATCAATCTATTGCATAAATCGACCGGTCAGAGTTCTTGATTCTGCGGAACTAAAAAGTTATATAAGCGTCATATAAAATACATCTTGCTTACACAACTCCACCGGTAATTGTAATAGATATTACTGTGGGAGCATGGCATGTAATTATAATCTTATATACATTGTTTAGACTTAAATAGAAAGTAATTAAGGTTATACTTAGATTTTACACTATTATAGTGCGATTTGACAAAGATAGAGTGATAGAACAGTAATTATTAAGGCTATTATAGTCAATTGAAAAACTAGGTATATTGAGAAATATAAATATGTAGAAAATACACGCACAGGGAATATATATGGCCAGGGCCCATGTAATGGCCTATCTGAAGATCTTTATATTGTACGGGTTTTTCCAGAAATTACTCCAGTCAATTTCGGAGGCAACCACAATACATTTTCTTTTACAGCACAAAGAATATTTATATAAAGCAAATAATAAAGCAAAATATTATGAAACAACATACCACTATAACCTATTCAGGTATAAGACATACTGAACAAAAATAGACATCAGTGTTGTTACCGAGAATTCTGTCAAGAACCGTCAATTTATTAGTGACCGTAAAATTGACATAAAGACCTTTGTGAATATTAGTATGACTTATTTTCTAACACGAATGGATTTGACGATGCATAATATAATCTTCGTATAATAGCAATGCGTAGAGGTCTGTGTGATTAATTGGCAATATACGCCAATGCATCTGTTGAAAATGAATTACATGAAACATTCATTAGTTCAGAGACAACTACAGCAAAGATTATCTGTAAAGCCGTATAAGTTTTATTAACATTTTTGCTTTAACGTTAAAAGTGTTCTTTTTCAATAGATGTTAAGCAAATATGGAATTTATGCCTTCTTACTGTCGATAAAAATGTATTATCAGTTTTATTGAGTTCAATTATATTAAATACATCATCTTGTTTTATTCTCGGGTAACTCTCATAATATTTAAAACGATAATTATTTTGTCTATAACTGTTATTTTCTGACATTTACGATTATTTCTGTTCAATAGAATACCAGCAGTTGTTGTTTTTACTCACACTATTGGTATTCTAATCAATAGTTCAACCTGACTGAACCCAGACTCGCGATCTTCCAATTACGCAACTCTTACTGTGCTTTTATCACTTATTGTATCAGCATTTAGTGCTTAATCTAGGTCATTATTATATAAACTTTATTTCCTAGGTGCTGTTACGTGCGTTTGACATTTAGCAACTAGGACGTCTAGCATCCCATATACATTATAATGTTACAGTCTGTATTTATGGCTCTAAAGCTTTAAGTATAAATTTCAATACTAAATTATCTCTAATTCGTTGAAACTCTAGTACATATGATAATGAGCTCTAGTTGAGGCTCCAAGAGTCTCAAGGCTGATCAATTGATATGCAAAGTCAAGCTGCACTTGTCGCAGACAGCTTAATGCGTCTGGCTATGTTAAACAGTCCTCAGTACCTCAGAGGTTAAACATTACGTACTTATTATCATAAGAATACAGATGATGATTGGTGGTAGTCACATACCCAATCGATTAGTATCGAGAAGTTGACCCATAGTCGCGGGTCAATTTCTCGATACTAATCGATTGGGTTTATAATTATATTGGGGATTATAATTTCTGACTGAGATCTATTTCTGCCTGTATTTTTTTTCCATCATGACGAAACCTGCATGCCTGAGAGTTTTTTTTGATGACGTGTGAAGTCTGTATATCCGCACTAGCTAGCGTGGTGGACTATAGCCTAATCTCTCTCAAATAACAGGAAACCTGTTGCCAGCAGAAGGAAAATAATTGGGTTCATGATTATTTACTAAATGTAATTTATGATATTTAAATAATATCATTATAGAGCTCTAATATTGGTTTCATTCAAGCGAAAAATATTTCAAGATAGCGTTGCGGTTAAAATGACGTTAGACTGTTGACGGAATTTTAATTTAATTCGGAAAGTCCTGATGCTGTTTTCGTTTTTAATGCAATTAATAATATCAATCGTAAAAACCACTTGATTTCAAATCCCTTGCTAACAATTAACAATATTATTACAATAACAGTCATTGAGAAATTATTTATAGATTGTAAAAATGTACTTCCCTGGTCACTAATTGGTGTCTCAAACGGCTTACAAACGGATAATCATAAAAGCGTACCAAGTGTGGTAATTCTGTGTAATAAATCATAATTTGTCGATATCCAATGAATCAAAAGTGAAGTTGTTTACGATAGTCTTGTTTACATAACTGGCATCAGTAACACTTATCATTTGCGGTCGGTAACGTGCCAAAGAGGTCATGTTCGTCCCATCACCTATTGTTTGTCAAAAAAACTTTTACTTTTAGCGTCATTCAATATTATTTATACACACACCAGTTAACAAAACAAGTAATTACGTATTCAATACTAAAATTCTCAGGTATTTAGGTTAGGTTCAGGTATAAATATTCATTTTGCCCTTTGCGTACAGTTAAACAAAATCATCGGACATTAAAAGAAAATTAATTTCATAATAAAGAAGAATCGGAAGAAAAATATTCTTTGCAAGAAGGTTGAGTACCATAACCAAGGTAGAATGAAAAGGGAGACATTGCATAAATTGATAAACCGATGACACTAATGTGCTATCAAAAATTAATTAGAGGAAAGTAATTTGAAAATAAAAACAAGAAGAGTGTTAGACAAATGAATATTTGAAAACAAAATATGGAATTCCTTGTCGTTGAAGAGTGTTTAAATACGATGACGTATTTGATATGTTATTAGAGCAATGAAAGCTTATTTTGCTCCAATTATGGGCTTGATGATTGTTTCATCGCCAAGTTCAAAATTTGTCGCTATATTTATATATATTTGAATTTCTTTTTTCAGAAATGATAGCGATATCTTCAGTTGTATCAGATGCTGGTTCAGAGGAGCCGATGCCTTTACCCTCAGAAGAGCTATTATATCGCTATTTTGACCTAATCAATGAATTGTGGTAAGCCGCTTTTAGTTCCAGTCTTCTTGGCCAATCGGCACTATCTTTCTTTTGAGCTTCAACCAGCTTTGTATTGTATCTTAAAATCTTTGAAGTAGATGTTCGATCTTGGGGGTGTTTCTGTACCAAAATATTTTGGCCTAAATATTCAGCAAAGATTAGGGTGGGTTTTGTTTTGTTCTCAAACTTCGTTCAACTTCTTTCGAGTAGGTTCTATAGACTAAGTCTTCTAGAACGAATTTTGATTCTTCTACTGGCTCTGTATTATATAGCAATTCTTTTCCTCTAGCAGTCTCGCACACATTTTCTCTTTAAGCACTCTTGAACAGAACAGATTTCATGACTTTGTCTCAAAGTGTTCTGCATTGTAAAACTGTATTATAGATTCTGAAGACCGTCCAGCTGGCATGTCAGATGATCTTTCAAAACATGAGGGTCATAAGTCATCCGTTTTAGAAGTAAGAGATAAAAATACATTTTACACACGTTATCTTAGAATATTTTCCAATATTCTTCACGTGCGATTCTAAAATCTATTTTGGTACTTTTTCTTTTATATATCTTACTAGCTTTTGCCACGACTTCGTCTGCCTAGAAACTTTTATCCACTTTTTGCTCTTTTAAGGGATAATTTCCCGAGTAAAAACTATCACATATCCTTCTCTGAAACGCAAACTATCTCTATATCAAATTTAATTGGGTTAGTGGCATCGGTTTATGCCTGACGAGGTAACAGACAGACATACTTTCACATTTAGAATATTAGTATATTTTTATTATTTGTTTTACGTATTATACGATTACAAATATACCTATGTCTCAAATTTTTCAACGTTCATTGGCTCATTTTCATGCCTAAAAACCGCAGCAAAGTCCTCTCCTCATTTACATAAGACTTTCCCTTTCAAACGGAAATAGACGTTTGACGTGACGAAATAACTCCAAACCATTGACAGACAAACAACTATGTATGTCATTTTGCAATTTGCCCAATAATTTTCAGTCGGCGAGGGATGACTATAAATTATTGCAATATAATAGAGTTAGAAGATAACATAATGAAAAAGATTGGAATAATTTTCAATTGTGTATTCTTCCCACACTGAGGCAACACTTAATGGAGATTGTTACACATGTTTTCAAATATATAAGGCCATATTTTTTCTTTCTTCTGTGTGTTAAATTCTTTTGCAATTTTATTGGTTTTTACCTATCTAAGTTTAAATAGCACATCTTACAATTTATTATAGACTAAAATTGTGAGGAAATTACGACACTGTTACATCTTAGTGAGTGTTTTTTCAAGTGTGTCTTTTGAAGTATTTTTTGCGTACACCAATAATATGAAATTTTAAATGCTAGTTTTCTTCGAAGCCACTGACCTGAATTGGTTCTGACTGGATGCTGAATAACTAAAAGTCAACAAAAGGATTGTGTGGAAATATCTTTTTATACGATCAGGGAAGTTGCAAGATGCAATAGAGTATTATTTCGTAACATTTAAGGCAGGTGCACAATGCCCGTAATAGTCACTGAGATTTAGTAAACCGCGCCTTTGGGTGCCTTTCAGTGAAAGTATATTATGTCACGAACCCAGCCCAGCCGGTTTGCTGGCAACTGTACCCGTATGATCTTATGACACATTAGCGCCGCGAGAATTTTCTCATTTGTCATCTTTAATTTCATTGCAACTGCCATATTTGCAATAAATGTTGCAACTTCTGCAAGTGATACTATGATCCATGTTGTGAAATAAGTTGTAAAGCATGTTTTACATTGTGTGGTGTGAATAATACTCATATACGTATACTAATAATCTGAGAATTAGTGTTCTAAAGGGTTAATAGAAACATAATTTTTGCTACAGTCTAATGAATAGGTCTAATTATGTGGACTTTATCTATGTAGGTAATGTACGAGTACCTAGTGATTATTTCAACAAAATGTTGCGCAAACAATTTATACGCAAATACAATGAATAGGAAAACCATGATGCAATTAACTAACGCAAATATGTACTATTACTTTTGATATAATTATTTAAACAGTATTATGCAATTTTATTATATCATAGTTGCAATTTTATGCCTAATTTTATTTTACTTTCTTTGAACGCGACTATTTTCTGCGTCTAATGTCTTAAAATCTTAATTATTTTAACATATATTACGTTATAATAACATACGCATTCTCTTGCAAATTAAATTATACTTAAAAAATGTGACGTATTAAATTAACTCATAAGTGCTATCTTCATTAGTAAAAAAAATAATTAAAATGAAGTGATTTATAATGAAAAGTCACGGTATTGCATAATGCCTTTCAAACAGCATTAACTTGAATGTTTAAAAAATAAGCAATTACCATCTAACCGACCGTTTTACTCCTGAACAAGTATTACACAATAGTACAAAGAAAATCTTCCTCGTTTGTCTATTGGTCATAAATGTGACATCGGAGCAAGAGGTCTTGGGATCGATTCCCAAGTCGAGCAAAGTGTTATTGAGACTTTCTATGTAATCTTCAGTAGGAGCTCGGAGTTAGGATTCATGTCTGGTTGCTGGCAATAAGCTCGCCCCGTATTACATGGGACGTAAAACATACTGACAAAATGTGGGTGTACATTTTAGTACACCTCTGCCTAACACTTAGGGGACGACAGACGTGATGGTATGTATGTACAAAGAAAGATTAACTAACCGATCATTAATCATTTTTCGTAAACGTTTTCTGTAACTTCCTTTTCGCGCGTCGGTTGACAGACCACAGAGCATACATTGAAATATTGAGACCTACTTTTTCCTACATACTGTTTTAGTAGCAGTTGTGTTGAAATGACTTAACTACGATTGATATTAACGAAATATCATATGCTTGAGTAGATTAATAGTGCAAAAATAGCATTAATTAAGTATAAAGCATTTTACGTATCGACACTCATAGAATATCCAGTATTATTATATAATTTTATTATATTGCGCATGCACAAGCAAGCAGCCGTTAGTGTTTTTTTTTGTTTAAAAACAAAATGTTTAGATCAATATCTTGGCTACTGTTTTTAATTAAGTTGAAAAAACACGTTTTATTCTCAGACAAATACAGGCTTAACTTAGGCTCATATTATTTTCGTACTTTCAAAAGGCAATTCCTTAGTTCGGAATTAAGATCAAGGGGATGATAATTTGGTTCGAATGTTAAATATACCTTAATTTTTTAACCTTATCTATAACATACGCATTTGATGTTAGACCACCCCTTTAGTCCAGTGGTGGGCGTGACTCATACGGCTCTGGGTTCTTTCCCAGGTGAAACAGAGCTAATGAAATGGGTTATTATCCATTTCTTTATCTCTGCTCGTAGCCTGCATATGTACCCAGTTATGTCAATAGCCTTTTAGTTGTAATTCTTTAGGGAAACAGACGCGGCGACAGTGCCGTTGAATTACTTTTTTTATATTAAATTACTGCAATTTTACGAATGATTATAAATAGGTACTAACAAAGTCAGCGACCTTCCGTGGTCACGGGCGGTTGACTCAACACCACACGCCCAGACCTGCCGCTGTCACATTCAACACAACTTTCAACCCATGTAGGCTCGGCGTTTACAATAATCGTCTGTTGACGCAAATCATTCATCACTTTCACGCATGATGTATGAAGGCTGAGTGTGATTTTGCGCGAGAGAGACGCCACTCATTGTATGAAAGAGAAGGAATATCTCCTGTTTATTTTTATTTTGGGTTACTAAAATTAATATAAGTAGGCAATTGAACTTTAAACTAATATTACTTAATTATTGCGTCAATTATTTTAGTCATAAACATATGCAATGCATCATGCATTGCATATTACTCAAATCGAGGCAATAAAACAGGAAATAGTGATTCATTTGAGTAACATAGGGGATTAGTTACTACATATTTCTTACAGTACCAATGTCAAAATATTTTGTATGAGAGATGTTGATACAAGATATTTGATTATTATTCCGAAAAAATGATTTATTATACCTACTACAAACTCAACGTAAGTGAAAACAATGAAAATAGTCTTTAATTTATGTTTTATGTAAAAACTTGCAAAGTTGGTCATTTATTGCATGTTTAATTACCCATTTCTGATGAGAGCTAATTTGCAAGAATACAAATTAAAAAAATCTAGTAAATTACGAGTCGGACTCGTGCGCCTGGGGCCCGTACTGTCCGGGTTCCAGTGACCAGAGCTGGAGCGAAGCCCGCCGGGGTTTTGGTAAATATTTTCGCGAATCCCATGGCCCCGGCAATCGGGCTGGTGGCGGGCTGGGTACAGTCTTTTAGTGTTTATCGCTCACGTTGGGTGCAGTCCGACATACCCGTTGCCTCACCAGGGTGGCGGAACGGTCGGTAAATGATTTCCCCGCTCTTAAAAAAAAGTGGTCCCAACCGTAGGTACTCTCCCCTCTAAATGACCCCAAGGAAGACAGTAGCACAGTAAGTGGTCACGTGTTGTCGTGTGTGGCTTGGATGAGACCCCCTTACAGTCTCTCTGGGATGTGCCTCATACACATCAAACAGGGGGTCCGGAGCTGGTTTCTTAAGAGGACCCGGGACCTTCATTCGTGTGCAGATGTTGACTATCGGGGTGGTTTTAGTTAGGTAAAACTGAACATTTTAGTGTATAATTACCAAAACATGATATTATTTCATGTAGTTTAATATTAATTTAAACTTGTACTTTCGCCACCACCTCTATAAGGATTCGATTATTTTTCCCTTTGAAGAGTGGATCCCTAAAAAAATTGTTCATGGGGCGTAACCCATGACGTATATAATTATAAAGAGATAAGTCTATACCGATTGTTAGGTGACGCAATCTATTGTTTATTATCACTTTAGGTTAGATTATTATTAGTTAAAAGGAAAATTAACGCAATGTCCTAATTAACTTTAATATTATACAAACGCAAATCAAATATATTGTGAACTATTTATCAGTAATTTTGTGATTTTATTGTATTCCTAGTACAAGGAAGAAACATACATATCGGTGCCTACGTCAGTTACGTCAAGTTGCCTTTGATAGTCAGATACTACAAAATGCCGCAATTACAATATAATAAATAATAATAAATCTAGTCTATTTCGTTGAAAAACAAACAATTTTGCCAAAATAAAGTAGGTCGCTTAAATAAAGAAAGAAAACATCAAATATTGACTTCCTACACTTATTATAGTACAAGATCTCACCGCTCGATTCTACAGGTATCTGTTTTATTGATACAACTAATTTTAAATGTATGTTAAGATGACGTTATGTATTGAAATTCTTTTACTTTAATCTCGCCGTTTCAGATCCTCTATTGTATTTACAAGATGTTTTATAGTAACTTAAACTCTCTTATCAATGGTCAACGAACTCAGGTCAGGTACGGAAATAGTTATTCGAAATTATTTGATCTTTGTATGTTTCCTTATTGGAGCTCTTTATGGCCAGTTGTTTGTTTTTTTTAACAGAATAAAAATTCGACCTTTAGGGATTTTATGGAAATGGTTCTTAAGGAACCGAAAACGGAGTAGGAGTTTTAAGATTGTATTTTAATAAACAACAGCTTATTAGATTTATCTCCGTCTGATCTATTTCTCAAAGGTTTAGCGGGAATTGATTAGTACCTCCGATTCTAACTACCAATTTAAAAATATTATAAATTGGAGGTCTAATAACAACTGCAAGTTCTGACTTATCGGAATCGGAATCGAACCTCCGTAATATCAAGTACCTATAAACAAATGACTGAATTTAGACTTAGCCAAAGTGATTTAAGATCTGTGGTAGCCTAGTGATGAGACCAGTGCACTGAGATGTCAAAGGTCTCGAGTTCAAACCAAAGGCACTTTTCGGAAGTTATGTGCGTAATTATCACATGCTCAAACGGTGAAGGAAAATATCGTTAGGAAACCTGCACGCTTGAGAGATTTTCTCGATGGCATGTGAAGTCTGCCAACTCGCAGCAGGCTAGCGTGGTGGATAATCCCTTTCAAATGAGAGGAGACCCGTGCCCAGCAGTGGGAAAATAATGGGTTGGTGATGATGATGAATATGATGAAGTGATTTAGCACGTGGCGTTCTGTAGTATCTGACTACCTCCCTTTTAATTAGATCTAAATACCTATACATATTATGTGGCCGCTTACAATGGGCCTTATAAGGAAGCTCACTGTCACTCAGAGAGCGATGGAGAGGGCTATGTTAGGAGTTTCACTACGTGATCGAATCAGAAATGAGGAGATCCGTAGAAGAACCCGGGTAGCTGACATAGCCCGAAGAATCGCCAAACTCAAGTGGCAGTGGGTAGGGCACATCGCTCGAAGAACGGACGGCCGATGGGGCCTGAAGGTTCTAGAGTGGCGACCACGTACTGGAAGACGCAGTGTGGGCAGGCCCCCGGCAAGGTGGACTGACGACTTGGTAAAAGTCGCTGGAATCCACTGGATGCGGGCGGCATATGACCGGTCGTCGTGGCAATCCTTGAGGGAGACCTATGTCCAGCAGTGTGGACGTCTAACGGTTGAAATGATTATGTTTGTTCCTTGTAATGGGTATTCCTATGGTATTACATCTAATCACAAAACAACGGATAAATAATAGTTTACGTTGTATTTGATTTGCGTTTGTATAACATTATTATACGTTAATCAGGACATCATCTTAATTTTCCTTATAACTAATAAATAATTAGACCTAAAGTGATGGTAATTAACAATAAATTGCGTCATCTATAAAATCTGTCTGCTTATCTCTTTTGGGAAACATTATGGGGTAAAGCATTAAAATATTTTTAGGATTTCCAACCTCAAAATGAAAAAAAAACGGATACCTGATAGGACCACTTCATTGTCCACCGATTTTGCGTACGTCTGTCAAGTCAGGCAAGGCACTCTAAGAAATGTGTGGAAATTTTAAGTTAAATTATATATCAAATCTCCTGAAATATTTTTATTAGTGATCACAAACGTAGATTTTATCTGCAAAGTTAAGTTTTTTTATCGTTCAATTTATAGTAAGTTAATATAGGTATTTATTTTATTATCTGAGAAGAGAAGATTTTTTTCTCTTCTGAAATACCCTCCCCGGTTTTTCGATTATATACGTTTCGGATTCATGGGACAAACCAGAAGTTACAGCAAAAGAAATTTTGTTTCAAAATATTCGCGTAACCCAAAAGGTTTTATTCAAACAATTACGAACAATGTCTTATAAATGAGACAGTATGCGCTTTGTAATAAAGTTGACAATATTACATACAAATTACGCGAATTTCGAATCCGTTACGGACGGCTTGTCAATAACAATGTAATTCAGACAGAAATATCAGTACATTAACTAGTATTGTTACCTATTACTTAATATC
This sequence comes from Craniophora ligustri, assembly GCA_905163465.1. Lineage (NCBI taxonomy): Eukaryota > Metazoa > Arthropoda > Insecta > Lepidoptera > Noctuidae > Craniophora > Craniophora ligustri. Next base: position 13,095,531 of record LR990961.1, read on the forward strand.
TGGACATTATGACACCAGCGCCATCTAGTTCCGAGCTAAGTAACGAGGCTTGAGTTGCGGATATTAGATAGTTGATATAATCCATACTATCGCATTATGTTTACGTCCTTCAATGGAACCGTTAAGCTTGAATAAATAAATATATATAGGTATGTACATACATAGGTACATATTATATTATTACTAATTGACCCAGCAAACGTTGCTTTGCCATATTATAGTGGTTGATGGTAGAAAAGTGAAAATTTAGGGTTATAAGTATTTTTTAATGCAATATATAAAAGAAATAAAAAAAGAGTCTGGTGAGGGACATCCTTATCACCCAGGGGTGTAAAAAATATCCTACGACCGGTTCTCAGACCTATCAAATATACATGACACAATGTCATAATAATCCGTCCAGCCGTTTCGGAGGAGTTCAGCGACAAACACCGTGACACGAGATTTTTATATATAAGATTATATGTACCTATATATTATATATTATGATAACTATCTTATCTTATACATAGAAACATCGATGACTCAGGACAAATTTAATGTCCATCCTCATCATACAAACATTTGGCCTGCCCGGATTCAAATCCAGGACCCGTAATAACGCTGCACTTATCGGTTCATCATCAATATGCCCTTTGTAATAAACTCGACAACAATATAAAGACTTAGGGTTTATCAGATTTGATAAAACCTTCTTGGAACCCCATCATAGATTCTATTAAATCTAATTCCAAGAACCAAACTGCACGACCGAAGGACACAGTGAGCTTGTTCGGTGTAAATCGGATTGCCAATAATAATAAAAAATGTAAGGTAGTTGTTAGTAATTATAAATTCAAGACGACCAACACCTCAGTCTGCCCGTGACCATGGATGCTGTGAAGGATCCGAAACGTCGGGTTAAAATAATATCAATATATCGCAATTAAATCCGTAAAAAGTAGTTTTATTTCAATGTCTAATATTCGCGTAAGTGTTAGAAATCAACAATATAAAATTACGCGAATTTCAAATCCGTCACGGACGGCTTGTCAATGACAATGTACCTATTCCGGACAGAAATATAGGCATTAACTAGTCTTATTACACAACAGTTACCCAACTGCGATGACAAATAAAAATGCCGTTATGTTTACAACTTCATTAGTTTCGTCTGCTTGTCGGATGTAACATATTGCGTCAGACTAGTGGTGCGAAATTATATTACACTACATTATTTTGTGGTGAAAAAACTCTATCTCATCCAATTACGTTTCCTCTCATATTAAAGTGTTTAGGCTAATTTATAGCAGACTAAACACGTGTGGTTCGCGTTTCCTCAAGATGTTTTCCTTAATTGTGGTTTTTTCAATATTTTATAAAAAATCGTAGCTCCAAGCTAGGTTTTCTTCCTGTGTCGTGGATGCGTTTACAAACACAATCATTCACAACACATATGCTCTGAAAAACTACCCGTAGATCGTACCTACAAATATTTGCCCCATGCAGGGATCGAACCTACAACCCGTGACGCATAAGCCGATCGCTCAGCCACTACGCCAATCAGGTCGTCAAATTTATTGGGTGCGTGCTTCGGGTATGATTTCGAGACCTTTGATTTCCCAGACCGACTAGGAAACAAATTGATTTATATTCCAATAAATTAAATAAAAATTCATTGTTATATTTAATGAATTGAATAAATAATATTTTCATTGAAACTTTTATGGCTTAGATATTTATAGATTTTGTTGTTACAATCATTCATAAGCTGAGGCAAACATGTAGGTATGTGTGGCAATGATAGTATGCAATGGTATATAGTAGTACATTATTACTAGACAAGCGTGTAGTACTTGCAACTTACGCAGGGATCTCAGGATCTCATCATCATCATCCATAGCCTTTCTGATATATAGTATGATATAGGGTATAGGCCTCTCTGAATGCGTGCCATTCGCTTACGTCCTGTGCCAATCTCGTCAAGGTCCGACCCAAAAACTGAGCGATATCGTATGATACCATACAAGCTGGTAATCTGTATTTACCACAAAGTAAAAAAACAGTAGTAGTAGACTAGTAGTAATAGAAAAGTTTCATTAAATGACCAGTAATGTCTTTAGGGGTCTACTGTGGGTTGGCAGACTTCAAATGCCATCGAGAAAATGTCTCGAGCACGCAGGATTCCGCTGGAAGTACTCCTTCACCGTTTGGGGATATGTCAGTGATACTTGCCTTGTATTTGTTTGGGTTTCTTGCTCTGATATCTCAGTCCAATGGTCACACCACTAAGCTACTATAGCTTTTTTTTAGAGGACAGAAATAATTATATCATATATAATAGGTCCTCAGAAAATCTGAAAAGCATGTCAAGTTATGAATGTAGGTACATGTACACGATTAATAATGACTTTTTTTCCTTAAGAGTTAATCTGACTGATATGAACTCAATAACTGTTAGTTACGTAAATTTTGTCGTCATTTTATTTCATGGTTGTAGGTAGTGATAGCAGGTGAGAATATTTCGTAGTTAGGGTTAGTTTTCCTTACATTATTTTCCCTCGCCATTAAAAACTGATATTAATGAATAGCCAATAGGTAAACACAAAGGTAAAATGGATAAATCAGAAGATAAGAGATATAATAAATATAATACAATTTTATGGTCATCACACAAAATGAATCGTACTATATTTATAAAAACATATTGTTTGGACTCGTTCTGTATTATTACCATCGTATGTTCCATGTATCATTAATTCTGCAGCATTCTCAAAGACCCATCGGACTTCTATTTATGTAGAGAAATGTTTGGACAGTCCAACAGCATTTTGATCCATTAAAAAATCCTAGAAGTTATAATAATATTAAAGTGCAAGTAGTAGCTACTAAAAGTCAGGTTAACCGCAGCCGTAACGACATACAAGTAGTTTTATTTCAATATTTATGAAATGTGAGAAATCGGTAAGTTGTTATACTACAAGAAAGTTCTAGATTCTTCTCAAGCACTTTAAGAAACAAATAAACGCTAGAGATTCGAACAATTGTTACGGCAACTACGAATTTTAAAAAGCGGCGCATAAAACCGTGAGTCATTGTTCCACTAAATAATAGACACACAGCATCGTAAAGTGCGTCTTGTGTTGGCAGAACTAAACGCTTTAACTGTACGTTAAACGGTTCATGCGAATCGATGGATTAACTTTAATACTGGGTAGGTCACTGGCCTATTTAGGGAAATATTTCGGTATTTTACGTCTTTTAACATACAAATCAAATCTATGTTAAACAGAGCCCCACTGCTGGGCACGGGTCTCCTTAAATTTGAGAAAGATTAGGCTATAGTCCACCACGCTAGCGGGATTGGCAGATAAACACGTAAGCGAGAAATTCTCTCAGGCATGCAGGTTTCCTCACGTTGTTTTCCTTCGTCGTTTAATCATGTGATAATTAGACACGCAAATGCGAAGTCATGCATGCCTCGGGATGCACGAAAATGTAAGTAAAGACAAAATATCACGAGGTTACGTGATCTTTTGTTTTTACTTACATTTACACTTTACAGTAAACGATAATGAGGTCGTCATTTATTGTAAAGTTTTTAGTGCCCAATGCATCTCAAGGTATAATAGTGAAAGTGCCATAAGATTTCCTCAAGAATTTCGCAGAGAAAGTCCAGTAGTTGTTAATTAAGATACACCTAAGTAACACATCTCCGACATATGTAGGTACGTTCTACAAGTACCTACTTTTATGTTAATCTATGTTAATAGCAAGTCTTCACCCAAAACATATGGTACCGACTTTCTATGATTATGATTATAAAATAATAAGGTGGTAAAAAAAACATATTATTAAAATGATAACTAGCGACTCGGAAAAAAAAACATTCATGTGTATAATTTGTAAATATTATAGGCCCTCCAACTTCAATTAAAATTCTTTGTTATCTGTCGTACATTAACAATAAGTTGAATGAGTTTCCCTATTATTCAATGAATTGTCTTCTCTACATAATTGAATCAAAATAATACTTTAATTATATTATAGTAACGTTATGTATAAAATACAAATAACCAAGCTATCGTACATAACGCCTTGATAAAATGCATCGTGTATTTGTGCTGCTTATGAAGTAATAAATAAGAAACTAGAAGACAAAAGTAACACAAAAACAAATAGTAAATATTCAAATGTTTTTTCTATTATACAAAATACACTTGATCACTCCCTTTTCCCACTTACTGGTTAGTTCTGAGATCTCAGTCTATCTATTTGAAATTTATTAGTTGGGTTTTACTAAAAAACTACACATGAAAAAAAATTAACTTGAAATTTATTACGACTAAATGAACCTCTATGGTATTTAATGGAACTGAAAACTTCGACTTAATAGCGTCATTGGTGAATAGCAAAAATCAGAGGCAAACAATAACTAAAACTATATTTAGTCACATAAAACTAGTAACAGTTGAATTCTACGTCTTTTCTCGTGTATTTAATCTCTTTGACAATTCAGCATCAAATCAAAACTCATCTCTTAATATAAGTGCATTTATTTTAGGACATCGCGAAACTCTGCTGCCTCATCGAGATGTACCACAGTTTTACAACCGTTTAGGTACAATATGATGTAGGTCCAGTATGTTACGTCGACAAGACGTAGCTCCGATGTAGTTTTGGCATAGTATGACGAACTAATAGTCTATGTAGCGTAGAGTTTATAAGTATAATTGTAAAAGTATTATAGATTGTAAGTAGATAGATTTATTTATTTTAGTATCATCATTATTTCAGTTATTTAAATCTTTAGGAATTAATTCCTTGGACAATTAAAGGAACGGACGAAAAAAAAAATACTCTCCGTAATTACAAGAGCACAAAAGTTCGAAATGGCAACTTTATCGTCCTTGGAATTTAAAATCAAAGATTTAATAACCATATCAGTATGTAATAGTAGAATTAATTTAATATTGATTAGATAATTATTATTACTAATATCATTTCAACACAGCCATCAACACTTAACAGTACATAATATCACCTAAGACAGACACATTTCTGAGACAGGCCGGGGTAAACTGAGCGGCGTTCACGCTGGGCTCGTATTCCTTACTCCGCTGGGCGACGTAGCGCCGAGCGAGCAACTGGACACAGCGCACTCGGCGTACCCTGGACACACGCCCCTAGACCCGCCTCCCTCCATCCTACACACAGTCTACAGCGCCATCAAGAACGCGTTCACATCCACTGCTGCCTCATACACTGCCCCTTCGTACCCCCCTTCATATGCAGCTCCTGCGTTTCCCGAAGAACCATCCGCTCCTGCCGCACCTGTTGCGTACCAACCACCTCCGCCTCCACAACCTATTCCCTCCTTCAAGCCCATGACATGGGGAGCAGTCAACTCGTACGGTCAACCCGCCGCCCCAGACTCGTATATAGACTACGACCCTCGAACACCAACCCAGGGTTACGACTACGCTTCTTCCAAACTTTCAATGCCACCCACAAAAACAGGCTTGACACCAGAAAAAATCCAAAAGATCACTAATAACTTGCAAAAAGTTACTGCTTATTTAAATCAGCAGAAGCGATCATCTGAAGAGTTTAAGTTGACTGATTTAGATAAGTATCGTGATATGTTAGTTAAGGGCGAGATACCCTTCTTGCCAACCCCTGTAGTCTCTGACAACGAGATTGGCGTGCTCCCCGCGGAAATCCTTCCCGACCTCGACACCACCACAAGTACCACAACATCTACAACCACAACGACCACAGAAAAGCCACAGACAAGCACAGAACAGAACAGAAGACAAGACGTGAAATACTTTCTACGCGGCAACAAGATCGTTCAAGTCCGATAACCTGACTATTGACTGACTGAAGGTATGTGACAATGACTGACCTCAACCCTACTGACTTTAGTGGCTCATTAGACTTTCTCTTCTTGACTATGAGTTGCTAGTCTCCTATAGACCACTAAAAAGACTTAACGACAAAAAGACTAACTTTCTAGTTACATCATTTCATCTGCATGTAATGTGTAGTTAATGTAATTACGTGTAGTAAAGTACAATCGCTCACAAAATCAATAACTGTCAAAAATATTATACTTATTTATTGATATATGCTTTCCTAACATTAATTGGATTAGATAGTGGGGTGTAGTGGGTTTTTAGCGTCGGTGATCAATCCAGTCGGCCATTTGGCAGATGATCGCCTAGTTAAATTCGTTGATGCCCACAACTCTCACCAGTGGCTCCTCGTAGCTGTTTGCACGCAGCGGCCACACCCCGGTAACCACGTCGACTCGTGGGCCAAACCTGGTCGAGGGGGCTTGAATGTTCCGACAACCAAGCTTTGCGGTTACTCCCCGCATAGTGCACAGGGTCTGTCTCGGTTGTAATAGCAGTCCACCATCGGTGGCGAGATAGCTAGGCAAAGTGGATGGCCTGAAGGGTGGCGATAGGGGTCTTGCTATCGTCAACCAGACACTGCGACTTGTTTCTCTCCGATTGTAGCGGCTATCCGTTCCATTGGGAAAAGGGGGATTAGGTGGAGAGGGTGCGTCTATGTTTGCGCAAGCATTTACGCACCGTAATATATCTCGCGTAACGGACTATTTCTGGATACTGGTTCTTGAGACTTGTATAAAGCCCTGTGGCGATAGACTAAGGTAGAGAGGTTTGGCTTTGCACGCCGAGCTTTGTCTGAGGTCTGCACACAGGCGGCATGGGGAGATGGGTCGTTTTTGTGTTGCACTGGAACAACAGCACAAACTGGGCAGCACCCCATGTGACAAAGCAGCCCTTTTTAGGGTGGCACTGCTTTCCTTGCTCAGTCTTGGAGGGAGCTAGAAAAGGTGCTCCAAAAATTGCTTGTTCCTATTTTAACGGGAGGGTAGTAACCACGGCTGCCTTTGCATCCCACACTGCGTGGTCGAAATACTGCAAAATCAATTTTCAAAAAACCAAAAACGTCTGATCTGATCTTTGGTGCGTGGAATGTACGCACACTTATAGACCGCGACGCTAATACTTGCCCAGAACGTAAAACAGCTATAGTGGCAGGAGAACTACGCCGCTACAATGTAGATATTGCTGCTATCAGCGAAACTCATCTTGCTGACGAAGGAGAAATCGTGGAACATGGCGCTGGGTATACATTCTTCTGGAAAGGTACCGCTGCGCATGAACCAAGACGCTCGGGTGTAGGATTTGCTATCAAGACTGAAATTGCCAAGCGCCTAGAGGAATGCCCCATTTACATCTCGGATCGTGTTATTACACTGAGACTACACCTACAACACAATAACTTTTTGAACATCATTAGCGTGTACGCGCCGACCTTGGACAAGTCAGATGACATTAAAGACCAGTTTTATGAAGACCTGACACAAACGTTGTCAAAAATTCGACCTCGCGAGCAGATATTACTGTTAGGTGATTTTAACGCCAGAGTTGGACATGACTTTGACGCTTGGCCAAACATTCTTGGTAGACATGGAATTGGAAATATGAATAGCAATGGGCAGCTCTTACTCAGTTTCTGTGCCCAATTTGATTTATCAATAACGAACACATTTTTTCGACTCCCAACCAAACATAAGGCAACCTGGATGCATCCACGGTCTAAGCACTGGCATCTTATCGATTACGCTATCGTGCGGCGCAGGGATATTGCCCAAGTGCATGTAACGCGTGTTATGCGAGGTGCCAATTGCTGGACTGATCACCGACTTGTATTAACAAAGCTCAACATTAGCCTTCGTCGTCCTCGTAGGCGCCAGTTTGTCAAACCGTTGCGCATCAACCTACAAAAACTGCAAAACATTCCATCCAGGGAAGCGTATGTGCAGGCTTTAGATAGTGCTCTGTCATCTATTGATGTTGTGAATAAGGATCTAGGAACATCTTGGCAAACGCTTTCAACACATATCACCGAATTAAGTGCTCAGGTTTTGGGCGTAACATCTCACAAAAGCGAAGATTGGTTTGATGAGAACGCCGCGAACTTTGCTGATGCCTTCCGTATACACAGAGACCTCCTCAAACAGGAAACTAATCGTAACCATCAGGGTGGTGTGTTATATCGCATAAAAAAGAGCAGTGCACATATCAGGAAGCTCACTAGAGAAGCTAAGAATAAATGGTGGCAAGATAAGTCTCAATATTTGCAATGGCTGTCAGACACCAAACAACTAGGAGCTTTTTACGACGAGCTAAGGAAGCTTGTAAATTCATCAAAGCGTAGCTCTGTACCAATCAAGTCACAAGATGGTGTATTTCTGACTAATAAAGATGATGTCATGAAACGTTGGGTACAACATTTCAGTAACTTGCTCAACGTAGATCGTACAGCAAATCTACATTTCATAGAGTCTCTTTCAGAATCACCACAAAAAATAGAGCTGGTGGAACCTCCGACGCTACAAGAGACTATTTTTGCCATCAAACAACAGAAAAACAACAAGGCTGTTGGTGTTGACAGTATTTGCGGGGAGATGATTAAGTACGGAGGAGATTTTCTACACGACACCTTGTGGAAGCTTTTTGTACGTATGTGGAATGAAGAACTTGTACCAGAATGTTTTAAAACTTCTCGGATCTGCTCGCTGTACAAAAATAAAGGAGACCGTTCCGATTGTAATTCGTATAGAGGTATATCGCTTTTATCTACTCCGGGAAAAATATTCGCCAGGATCCTACTGAATCGCTTACTGCCTTTATCAGAAGCGATTTTGCCTGAAACCCAGTTTGGCTTCAGACCAGACAGAGGAACATGTGAGGCCATCTTCTCAGTTCGCCAACTACTAGAGAAGAGCAGAGAACAACGTCAACCAATGTTTCTTTGCTTTGTTGATCTGGAAAAAGCATTTGACAGTGTACCTCGCGATGCTCTTTGGGTTATTCTAGGCAAACTTGGGTGTCCGGACAAATTCGTGAGTCTCCTCCGACTATTACACGATGACATGAAGTGCTGCGTCTCCGTCAATGGGGAACAGTCCGAGTTTTTCCCCGTTACCTGTGGGGTCAAACAAGGCTGCGTCTTAGCGCCTACATTATTTGCCCTTTATTTTGGTGTAGTTGTCAGAGAAACCTTGAAGGACCTGTCTGAAGGTATCCATATTCGTTTCCGCATGGATAGTGGCCTTTTTAATATCTCCAAGCTCAAGTCCCGTACAAGAGTTTCTCACGCTGTTGTGACCGAAATAATGTATGCTGACGACCTGTGTTTTGTAACGGACTCTGTAGTTGGTTTACAAAACTTAATAACTAGTCTCGATAAAGCCTGCTCTAAATTTGGTCTCAGGATAAATGTTAGGAAAACTGAAGTGATGATTAATATAGAAGCTAATAACATCTTAGCTTCTAATATTTGCATTGGTGGAGATGTTTTGAAGCAGGTGGATAAGTTTAAATACCTTGGCAGTACAATAACATCAAAATGCGACCTGGACGCGGAAGTTAACAGCAGAATAGGCGCTGCTGCTGCAACATATGGTAAACTGAGATCAAGGGTGTTTCACTCACATGATTTAAAGCTCTCCACAAAAATCAACGTGTATATGGCTGCAGTGCTACCGAGTCTTTTATACTCCTCAGAAACATGGGTTCCATATCGGAAGCATATTCGCACACTGGATAGATTTCATCTCAAATGTCTTCGAGACATCATGAACATCAAATGGTCAGACCACGTCAGGAACACAAATGTCCTGAGGCTCGCAAAGGTCGGAGGTATAGAGATGTATCTGTTAAGGCGACAGCTGCGGTGGTGTGGACATGTGTCGCGTATGGCGGAGAGTAGGGTAGCTAAGCGTATCTTCTTTTCAGAACTCCAGTACGGTAAGCGTAAGCGCGGTGGCCAGTACCTGAGATACAAGGATGTTCTGAAAAGACATATGAAAAGATGCAAAATAGAGCCCTCACAGTGGGAGGCCAAAGCAGCAACGCGCCCTGAATGGAGACGTCTCATCCATCAACAGGTTAATGCCTTTGAAATTGACCGCCTCAAGGAGCTCGACCAGAAAAGAGACGAACTTAAAGCCCGACCACCAGTGGCATACAGTTATAACTACGTGAATGGGGTGCTGACGTGCTCCAACTGCGCTCGAACCTTTTCCAACAAGATTGGATATGCGAGTCACCAAAGAGCGCATCAAAGGGTAGAACGACTACACCCAGGAACTCAGGATCCGGTCCTTTAATAATAGTCGCTGTGGCCGAAATCGGTCAGGATGACATCATCATCATTATGTAAGAAGTGACGAAGATGTGTGAATATAATAAAATGCTTAGTCATTCCCTAGAAAGCTAACGTCGTTAAGTTCAATTTTCAAAATGAATTATAGACGTTTCATATTACATTTTGACAGATATTGACATTTATTGCATACCCACTGTATTTATCTATAGAGTACACACAAAAAATAACTTTATTTATATCTAACTTAGTCGTAATTAGTATTAAAATTGTATGTACATACAATTTACGTTGCCAGTTTGTAGAAAGAACCTAAAACTATATTACCAATGGTAAATTAAGTTTAATAATTTTATGTTTTTGCTTTTCAGAATTTCCCGTCCAGCAGACATTGTTCAATGCTGAGGATTTGCAGCATTATTACCAACACTAATTATTTATTTTATTTATTGCTGGTGGTAATTAGCTTTAGTTTAAATCCTTATTTACTTATACAACTAATACTTCTAAGGCCAACAAGGTTTTGAAGCCGATGCAATCATCTAGAAGGCTGCTCAATTTCATTTACAATGTAATGTTCTTGAAATTTAAGGGTTCATGTAACTATTTAGTGAAAATAATAATCCTAAGATGGATATACTAGTGACAATAATCTCTACTAACGCCAAGATCAAATCTACCGTTAATCTTTATGTTATATACCAAAAAGTATTTGATAACGAAATAAATTGACACCGAGTAAAAATCCGATTCTCTTCAATTGATTTCATATTGACATATTATAATTGAATGTTCCAGTACTATTTTTGTAAAACTTTTGGTAATATCCGCAAAGTTAAGCTAATTGATAAGTAATATCAATTAATCCCCATTTCTTTAAGTAGAGTACTTACTTACAATATAATACAGTTCCTAAATATTTGGAATCAGTAGGAACACCTCAGAAAAACATTAATAGCTCAACTGTTTTTATCGCTGCGTATACATATATGTAGTGCAAATCGGTTTATTCTTACTTGTATAATTTAGTAAACAATTTTAACATGTTTTTTTAAATCAAATTGTTTCGTAGATTTATTGAACAGAACTGCATTTTTTTTTATTTTACGATGAAAAATCTGCCTAAATTGTTTACTAAATAATAACTTGGAAAAATCCAGATTGTAGGGACGTTCTTTTTTAAATAATCTTGCTTATTTACGTAAAATCTATTTAATGAGACATAAATAATTTAAACAGGAGACAGCTTCACAGAATCCTTTATAAATTGGTAAATATAAAAAATCCTAAATGAAAGTCCAATTTATGGTAAAGTTTTAAAACACAACTTAAACCTTTTTGCTAAAATAGGTGCCTATGAAATGTGAAGTTATCCATACGTTCCGTGCGTATGTTTATACTTCACTATTCTATAATAGATACCAAATTGGCGGCTGCTTCCAGTATGCTTATTCGATGTATGAAATTCGCAGTATTAAAGTTGAAAAACTAAATAATATTTAGAGAAACCACTTTTGTATCTACATATACTACGATTGTACCTAATTTATTAATATTAAGCCTTAATTTTTTTTGAAAAATTGGTGTTACCTCTATGTACGTAGGAGAATTTGAATTTATTTTGTAAATAATGCTCAAATAAGTAATAGATAATATTTAAATTTTCCATGTAAATTATGTAATAAATATAATTTTCTTTTTTTGTAAATAAATGATGAAGGTGTGTGATATTTGAATAATTATTTACTTATATTTTCCTTACCCTATAGACTGCCTTATCGGTTAAACTGCTGAGTTTAAGGTCTTGTGTTCAATGCCCAGGTCGAGTAAAGTGTCATAATATTTTTCTATGTATCTAGTTTTTGTGCTCGGATTTGTGCCCGGTTACCTGATGGCAAACTCCTGAATACCTGATAGCTCTAGACGATATAAAAGATGGACCTGATCCCCTTTGCGTTGAGAGTTTGAGACCGTTACCAATTCTGAAAGAAATTAAATAATAGGTATCCTTGACACATGATGAAAATCTTTAGTATTCACAAACATATAAATATGTCTAATAAACTGTGCAGTAATTATCACATCTAGTATCCGTCTCAGATATGACGCCTAAAAGAAAACGAATAGCTAAATGTTGTGTTAGTGCCAGTACTTTGCTACCATGCTTCTTTTAGTTGTGCGAATCATTGATGTGAAACATCTATAGCCGCACGTAAAACCGATTTCTGGCGTGGTGACGCGAAATTTAAATTTGGTTTTAGTTCTATTTTCAAGTTTACCTTTTTTTTTTGAATTGTGAATTGTATTAAACCTCTTTTTGTATTTCATGAAAATAAATGTTTATTCAATAAATAGTCATCGTTATCTGGAAAAAAATCGTAATATTTTATTTTATCATTATGACATATTTAGTTCCTATCACAATATGTTCTTTTCTGCATATTACTTTTACAAAATAATGTCGATGATACACATCTGCCAGGCGTCCCGTGACGGCTCACATTTTTTTTTACATAAATATAAACGAAATATGGCACAACTACGCTGATCAAGCGATCTTTTTTTATATACCACACGGTTGGCCAGCACATCTTACAGCCCGCCTGATTGTAATCGGATACATAGCCTATGACTGTTTGCAACACCAGATGCGTCACTCGCATGTTGCCAACCCTAAACTTTATCACTCTGTTTGAAAAATCCTATGCTGTAATCAATTGGGAAAACCTTAGCAGGTAGTTAATCCACAGTCTGATTGTGCGCGGTATGAAATTCCTTTGGAACGGCACAATATGCAGAGAGATTGGTTCCAATATGTGGGGATGAATTCACTGCCGATCTGCAAGGTTAAGTCGCCTATACTAAGATCAGTTTATGAATGGGGCCATTATTAACATATCGAGGGCCCTCTATGCCTTAGAAAGTGCGTTAAGCCGTCGGTTCTGGTTGTTATAAGATCCATCTTAATATTATAAATATGAAAATGCGTTTGTCTGTCACCTCTTTATGCTTAAACCGCTGCATCTATCTAGATAACATTTGGTATGGAGATAGTTTGAGTTCCAGAGAAGGACAGAATACGTTATGTCCCAGAAATCATCTATTAAAAAGTCGAAAAGTAGAGAACCCGTCTAAGGTCTAAGGCTTAGCTGCCACGTATAAAATGCACTATCACCTCTTTTTTAATACACTATGTAGTGAAAATATTATTTATATTCAGTCACGATAATCTCAGCCAGACCACACGAAATAGATAATTTTGTCACCGCGTATCTCGTGCCGACAAGACGACTAAAGACTGTACAATATTAAAGATGACAAAATTATGTCACGGTATGCATGTTAAATTAATAAACGAACTGTGATAGCCTAGTCCTGCGAGCAGAGGACTGTGAAGTCAGAAGTCGGAGTTTTATCCTAAAGTACGTACCACTGATTTTTCGAAGTTACGTGCGCATTTATCACATGCTTAAACGGTGAAGGAAAACATTGTAGTTTAGTCTGCCAACCGACACTAGGCTAGCGTGGTGGACTATTACCTAATCTTTCTTAACAATGATATTGATGTAATTATGATATTGTTAAAAGATTATCTACATTGTCATACTACTACGTGCATGAAATCGGTGAGCTTTAGTTCCTATAAGTAGGTTGTGAATTGTGATAGAGTAAAATTATAATAAATATAATAGCATAAATGGAAGACCACTCCTCGCAGTCCTCGCCCTTATTATCATAAACAAAAGGTTTAATCCAACCACTAAGTTCGTCGACCATATCTTTAATTAAATAGCAAGTGTATAATTTAACATTTCCAGTGATATTAACGCTCATATTACTAGCAAGATTAAATTAATAAGGTACCTAAGACTGGTATATCTTTCAGGAACAAACACTCTAGTAATTGGCTACGTGCACTCAGCGCCACGATCGCAACCGCGATAGAAGCTAGTCATCCGGTTTTACGAAGGAAATTAACCGTGAACACTTGATCACGAAGAAATTTACACCAGTACATATACTTCCTTTGAAATGTAGATTAAGTTGATTATAAAAATTACTGTCAATTTATTTATAGACGGTACATGAAAACGTAACGTAACAACATAATTAGCTCAGTGGCGGGCAAAAAAGACTGCTGTCAGTAGTTATGTTTCTTGGGTTTGAATCCTGGTAGGGATGCATATAATAAATAGCAATATATTTGATATACTGAATATTGATTAGATTCATTGTAATATTGTATAGAATCATTTAAGTAATAAACAGACAGAACTGTGTTGCTGGGAAATTTGTTGCGCCGCTTCTTCTTCCCAACAAAAACACTAGGAAGCCGTGAAGGGCGGGCGTTTGGTCTTTATTGTCGACGTTCAAAAGGCGCCAATTCAATTTGGTATACTTTGAATAAGTGATATTTTAATTTGATTTGATTTTATTAAACTGTTTTATTTAGCTTGCCCTGTTTTATAAGTAGCATGGAAATTTATATCATACGGACAATTCTATAATATGTATTTTATTTACAAAAATATTCATGTACCTATCTATTTAGTTTATGAACTGTCCAGTATCCGTAAAACAAGAGTAGTTGCTTTAATCGGAACTTGACAACGCTTCGTATAATGTGACCACACACTTGTATCCAGAACGATTAGACGGAGGTTTATACCCACAGCTCGCCGAAAAATTTTTAGAACGTTCGTAATACAGCCTATTGCCATTTATCGGTTGCATATTTATTAGGACTCCGTATAAACTCGACAAAACTTTGCTTGAGTCGGGAATAAAAACCAATCAAGAGCAAGGACAAGAGGGTGTCTTAACATCAAGAGTAAATCGGTTTCTTCTAGATAAGCGCGCTCCATCGTACATTGCAGTGTTGTTTTACAAACAAAATAAAAAATAGACTAGGTAATAAAATAGACAACAAAACTTAAGGTGCTGGGATTTGTTTTTGATTTTTTTATGAAGTCTAGGCAGACTCCCTAGTCCTTAAAATCGGAAACGGGTCTCTCTTTAGGTTGATATGGACTGGGCAGGTCCGTACCCGTGATCGGCAGTGAGAACAGAAACGAAATAAATTACGATAAAATAATTTGTTCAGCCAGCTTACTGAGTTTCAGTATCATTCAATGTTTTACTTTGTAAAGGAATAAGTAAAACAATTTGTTGCTCTACCATGATACAAAAATATTGTAAGGTTTCGTTAAGTTTTCATGGCAAACGCCTTGAGGGAATATGTTGCTTTACTATTGTTATAAGGCGTTAGCTGCATTTGTGTTGTAACAATACGAGAATATAATAAACAGTTATCAAATGCAATCTCATCATCATCATAATTCCAGTTAAATGATGCGATTAGTCCACTGCTGGACATAAGTGTCCCCAAAGATTTCTAAGACTTTAAGAGATTCTAAAAGATTTAAGAGATTTCTAGAATGTTTGTATGATTCAATCTTGTAGATTTTATAAGAAAAAATAAAGCTTTTTGATATTACTTTTATCTCTTAGCGTTCGGATCCTTAACAACATCCAAGGTTGCACAGATGTATTTAATAATTTCAATATCCAGTATTCAAGTCTGTAAAAAGTAGTTTTATTCTCGTAAGTGTAATTTCATCTTAAAGTTAAGTTTATCATAAAGTAATCGCGACTTCCAGTCAACTTGTATCGCACAGAAGTCGACCCACAATGTATTTCGAAAAGATACCGCGTTCTTTATAAAACGGGTCCACTAAGTTTGCCAACAGTTAACATATACTAAGAAAGAATGAAACTGGAGATAAGTTATATTTGCCTCTCGCTTGCACATCACGAAAAAAATCCAGCCAACTCCATCCACATTTAAAGCCTAACACAATGGCGGAAGCGGGAACCCCATGAAACGAAATAAAACGCCCTAAGTTTACATAAGACTGAGCACCCGCCTTCCTAGTACGTCGGGCTTCATTACGCTCGCTTTCAGAATGATTGAAGTGCTGGCACAGCAATTAAGGTGGGTTGGTGACCTTATACCAATACATAGTTTTTACATAAAACACGTCCAGTTGTGGCGATGTTGAAAAGCTTTTTGACATTGTCAGAGTAGTGTATGAAACATGATAGTGCCAAGATAGGCACAAGGCCTTTGCACTGCTTGGTACGGGTCTAGTCTCAAAAAGATGGAGTATGACAAATATGTTCTGGGCTATAGTCCATCACACTCGCCTAGATTAGAATGCCAGATTTCTCATCCAATAAATTCCACTTTTAACCGACTTTAAGAAAGGTTATATGTACCATTGTATATTTACTTTTTCTGATTCCGCACGATATTTTCCTTCGCACATGATTTTGAAAAATGTGGTAGGTGCTCATAGCTTATAAGTTCGATTATATCATTAGGCCATCACTGCTCACCTAAGTGAATTAAATTGATTTACTACATCAATAAGGAAATCCAATTTATTTCTAACAACCGCATGCATCCGTTTTGACGACTTTAAACGTTTCGAGTGAAATATAGCCTGTTTCGAACGCCACGCCGACACAAATGATTACCATCAGATAAGTTTCCCAGTACCGCGGAAGTCATAAAACTCGTCTGACGAAGTACAGTATTTAATATACGGAGTACCTATTTCATTTCTAGTTCATAAGACTTCCTCATAGAACTAGTTTAAGTATGTATGAATCTTCTGCTATCTATGATATTGGTTCTTTTAACCAGCCACGGATTCTCGTCAATTCCCCACTGCGACCGAGCTTTTAAGCCAAGATCAACAACAGCTGCCATCCAGTTTTGGGAGACGTTGGAATTTTTCCTTTGCGGGATATTTTTGGACTGCCTCCGGGATCCACAATGAAATTTAGTAAAATAAATAAATAAAATTAAATTACATATCCAAATATTTGTTTACATTCAAGATCATAGTTATATAGCTCTAAAAATAACTTATATTTATTAGAGCAACGGTATTAATGCTACTTTCTGTGGCTTGGGTTCGTCATCCCGGTAGAGAAAAGTGTTTTCTTTCTATTCTGGGTGCATTTATAAACACAAATCATACAAATAGTGTAGCCCATACAAATTTTTATTAAGTGTGATAATCAAAACATCGACCCGTAGTACAAATGCCGATAACTCAGTAACTGCGCCAATGGTGTCGTTAAAACCGTTAACTATTTAAATATTGTAGGAGTTTACATTATCATGCACTTTTAAAATTAATTGATGAAACGTATTACTATGGTTGCTACCATAGATTGTTGTTTGATTTGCAACTATTATAAAGTAGACCATAAATTATTATGTTCTACCAACGATTTTTAAATAGAATGAGGTCTTACACATCTTGATAGACAGGTAGCTCGACCACTATAGCTACACATAAGCAACTTATTCGCAACAAAAGTAAAAACTAGTGTGAAACGCTGTCACTGGTCAACGGCGACGATTTCCAGTAGCGTGCGCAAGAGTCGGTGACTCGTGCGCTGCGCCGGTGAAAAACTGCGCTCTCTAATACATGGATGATATAATTTGTTAATACTTAGCTAAATGAGACTTTAAATTTAAATGCACAACATATTTTAACTTCATTATCAACTTCTGAAAACATTTTTACATTTACATTACTTGGGTAAGACTTTTATATGTCTAGTGGACGAAAGCGCAGCTCCGGAGTATTATGTCCTGGGCTCGCAACTTAAGTCGTTCTTTGACATTCTTACATTAAATTTCATACACAAAATAATGAGACTAGAGCCAGTTACGAATGTAATAAAAGAGTACACTTAAAACAAAGCCTTCAAGTACCTACACAGGTACGATTTATACACAGTGCGACAGCGGTATATTATATATATTGATATTAACCGGTGAAGATAAACCTGCATGCTCAAGGGACTTTTTCGAAGGCGTGTGATTTCAGCCATTGTGGCCGACCCGTTCCTCATTCTCCGTTCCTGAGGAAATCAGTAAATGATGATAATTATGGTACACTAGCTGATCCAAACCCAAATTTTTTTCGTGGTTAATTATAGGTGATACGTAAAATACGAAAAATTTTATAGTAACTATTGTTGATCTTGGCTTGCTAGGAGTTCCAGTAGTAGAGACTTAGTATGGTGGGTTGTCCCATCAGCTATTTACTATCCCACTGATGGGCACGTCATTTTTTTTTAAAGTTGTCCCACACACTATCAGTTTATCTTGCGTCGTGGGTGCTTTTTACCAACACAATATTTCACAAAAATATAGTACAAATCTTGTAGCATTTTAATAAAACTACTTTTTATGGAATTTATGGGTATGGAATATATTCATGGTATTTTTTTCATCATCCATGGCCACTAAAGTGTTGGGTGACTAGATTTTATAATTTTCAACGTAAATTACGTCAACTTAAACGTATGTAATGCTATTTTTTTTGTCGTAGAGTGATTACTTTGAATAGTTGCTGTGAGGTAAAAATCAGAGCAAATTGCGGTATTGCCTGCCGATTCTAATCTTTATGACATAAGCTGCATAACGAGTGTGATTTAATTGGTTCTAAATAGAATTTTAACAAACCTAATTATTAAGATATATCTGAGAAAACAAAACTAGTTTTAATTTATTGCTGTTCATGCTTAAGTATTTTCTTTTATATTATTAATTGTGCGTTGCTATAGGTATTATTGTTACAGATGTTATTAAACTGATTCTGTTTTTTTTTGTCAGTATAAAAATGAACATGAAATCAAGAGCAATTTTTTTATAGTTATATGGTTTTTTATTTATTTATTTACTCAATACAACTTGATGATTGCATTGAGTAAATATGATTCACAGGACTAGCTACAAACCGATCTTATATACCTGTTCTATTACATATAATTAGTATTGTATAATTACGAATATTAAGTAGTACTTATTAGATTAAACCTTACTTTATCTTACAAAGTAGAATTGATATTTAAAAATACCCAATTTAAAAAAAATTACAAAAGAATATCGCCTAAATCAAATTGCTGATAACATTTTTTTAATAAAATATCATTAATCTACGTATACAGTGTACGTAGATAAATCTTAGTATTACTAGGATTCCTTGCTTCACACCAGAAACATAAATCTGAGGAGCGATAACAGGATTCTTGTAGAATACCAAGCATAAACGGCCAAGTCCGAGCAGACTAGTGGGGGTAGCTATATAGTCTCAATGTGACCTATTTCGCCCCCCACAACCAATAGACTGCAGTCCGATGCTGTTGTTACTTTCGTACCGATAAATCCTAGTGTTGCCAGTTAGTAAAAATTGTGATTTTGTGTACATTTACTGTGAACTTTATATTTTAATCAGCGTGTGCTTGGACGAAGTGATCTTGTGTGTTTGTTTTTGAACAACTTTGATACGATGAAGGCAAGTTTAAGTAATAAGTGGCATTTAATAACAGAAATTCATTACTTATTAAATTCTATTTGGAATAAAGTTTGCGGAAGGCAAAAAAATATACTTTACCTGTTTAATCTGTGGTCAGTGACAAACATTGTATGAAGGGAATCTCCTTCCCGCCAAATTCATATTGATTTGGTTTACGCAAATAATATTTCGTAATTACGTGGTGTATAGTCATTCAAACGATTATTTATTATTATATTTTAAGTTTGTGTTATTTATACATTTGTTGCAAAAAGGAGTTTAGAAGGGCGCGGAGTTTAATATAGCTCGAAGATGGTCCCAAATTCATTGGTATTGGAATTTGGTCTTCCAAGATACATGTTGATAAAAAAGGTTAATAATATAATTAACTTCGTTTTGAAATTAAATAAATTCTTGTAGTTTTTTACTTTATCATTATGGTATTAAATATTATTGCTATATTACAAAATATTATATATAAATACTAATATGTTATGAATTATGTACACAGGTACATAATATTAATAATATAATAACAGTAATAATTATTTCTGATACATATATACCAAAAAATATAAGGTATGTTTGTGGCTCTATCGTATATGTACATCTACTTAAAGCAATCAAAAGGTCAGCATCTGCGTCGTCTACACACATGGCCGCTAAGTTCTATAATCTACTATGTTATAAAATAAAACCCCAATTTCTAAATAACAATAAAAATATATTTAACTGCCACTACAGACACAAACATATATATATAGTAGATATATAAAATACGTCACCATTTTCCCTAATTACTCAACATTCTAGTCATAAACGGGCACATCATCATAATCCGTCAATTAACGCGTTGCATAGCTGAACAGGAGAAATTGTTATTTGCATATATCTGATAGCAAGCTTGGCATATTCATTACCAAAGCCGGCTTGTAGCCTCGCAGTACGAAGACAGACAAAGGGAGGTAGGGCATATCGAGATTCCTCGCCCAAATTGAGCTAACCGACTACCTGCCTCCGCCTTACAGAAGACCGCAGTGAAACAACAATAGTTGTGTCTGCTATTGAGTAAGGTTACCAGAGCTCGATAAAGGATTGACTATTTGGACAGTATGCAAATTTCGTTTGCTGTCAGTTTAGTAACTCCCCTATTTTAAGAAACCTAAACCCTTTCTACAGGGTTGGCAACGTGCGAGCGACACGTCCGGTGTTGCAAACGTCTATAGGCTGCGGTAACCGCTTTCCATCAGGCAGGCTGTAAGCTTATTTGACGCCCTTGTGACATATGTAAAAAAAATTGGAATGACGTAAGATGTAATAACAAAACGTCGAATAGAAATCGTAGATTTCAGAGTAAGGATTGCTAGACATAAGAGAAGTTGGGTACTTGGAAAGCCGGGATGGTCTCAGCTTGACCAAAACAGACACCGAAAGGTAGTCAAGAGAGAACAAGCGATCTTAGAGTAGACCACCAGCTCGGAAGTCAGAAGATATTGTTAGGGACAGCAGCAAATCAGAGGGTTTGTTTTGAATAGGATAGTAGCATCAGTAGCGACATAGAGAAGAGGCCTTAATTTACCTGTGGATATTATCAGCTGATGATTAAGATGATAGATAGATAGAGATTATGAATAGCAATTTATTACAATCAGGGTGTAGGGAGTGTCAAAGAAAACTCAAGCTTGTAATTCAGTACCTGATTTCCAGTTTCCTAGCGTTGATATAATATGGTAGATGTTTTTTTAATTTTTATTTCTTTATAATATTCTAGAGGAGAAGAATGATAACGCACTAGTGACTAGAAATTTTCATTGCCCGATTAATGACTAACCAATGTTCGCCCCCTATTACAAGAAACCTAAAACATACTGCCGAACAATGGGTGTACAAAATAAGTACTTCTCTGCTTTACCCTTTAAACAAACAGGCGTGTTCTCACTAGGTAGTATTTCGTTAATATTTATTTTATATAGTAGGACGTTTGTGTTCAATAATATAAAGTAAATAGATGTTACACGTTACCAGGCTACCAGGGTAACATAAACACGGCGTTAGAAAGATGCAGTCCCAATGCACTAGACAAACCAGTCTAGGTTTCACATCGGCATTGATCATGACACTCGTCAATGGCGCAGTGTCATCCGTAAGGCTACTGAGCTAATATAGTGAGCCTTTTTGACGCTTTTATTTTATCTGTATGAATTTCGCATCCATACATATAATAATACAATTGTGACAAGATGTTCGTGCATTGTAGATATTGAAAAAAAACTAATATATACATACACACCATCACGCGCGTCGTCCCCGAAAGGTTAGGCAGAGGTGTCCTAACGTACACCCATGTTTCGCCGGTATGTTTCAGATCCCATTTAATAGTGGGCGAGTCTACTGCCATTAACCGGGCACGAATCCAAACTCCGAGCTGCTACTGAGAATTTCATAGAAAAACCCAATTACACTTTGGTCGACCTGGGAATCGAACCCAAGACCTCTCGCTCGGTAGACGCACTGTACGACCACTAGACGAAAAAATAATTTGGAGCTTGCTTACTTTATTGGAGATTGCTTAAATGCAAGACAAATCAAAATTGAAAAAAACAACAAATACATAGGTAGGTACACTGCTCTACCTAGGAATTGATCACAAAACCATGCTGAGCAAGTGGTCGCTAAATAGGTGAGTTACTACACTGACAGCAAACTGAATTCTCATGCTGCCAGAATAGTCACTCCCCTAACGAGCTCCGCGTATTTTAAATTTCTCAAATAGGTACAGGTACATATAGCCTATATTATACATAATCATTGTCATTATTGTCCAGTATTTATATACTCATTCAAGATCTGTAACTAACACTTAGGCACGTAGAAGTTAAATACACTGGTGGCCAGTTTTCTAGCGGCTCCGTGACTATTAGACTGTGGGCAGTCCGTTATCGTTCTGCTTTATTTACTGCACGTCACTGTACGTCAGACAAACACCTTATTATGTCTTAGGGGGAAATAGCGGTTCTTGTATAATATACAAAAGATTATTCTTGTATATTTTATTAGAACCGCTACCTAATTTCAGAAAATAAATAAAATTCAAACACAGCGCCATCTAGTTCCTCCAGCTTGAAACTAGATGGCGCTGTGTTTGAATATTTTCATCGCAACCCGGCTTATGGATACTCGATGGTTAATGAGATATTATAACATAGAACATCCATGACCTAGGTAGAAGTATCCATGCTCACCACACAAAAAATTGCTCCTACTGGAATTCAAACCCTTACAGAGTATTTTTGACAATCCGATTAGGATAGCGGGCTAAATAGCTTGTCAAAAATGCCGATCATAATATTTAAATTGTCCTGCATCAATGTTGGCGTACTCGGCTTGCCTCTCAAAGCTCAAATCTCTTTGCACGACTTTGTAAAACGTACAATTTGGCCATTATGGAGAAAGCATAGGAACGGACAGATTTGTAGGGCAACCTAGCATTAAGCTTAGATAATGATAGGAAATTTATAGGTTAGGTAACTATACATCCAGGACTTCCTTGAGATATTAACATTTCCGACAACTATGGTTGATGTTTGTTCTTTATCGTTTGAGCTACTATACTAACTATAATACCTACTAAGTACTACTATTTACCTATAATATTATGAACAACATTAATAACAACAATAATTAACAAGAATTATTAATAAGAATGGGCTACTGAATAAAAATGAACAAAAAGTATTATTAAAAGTAATTATAAGGAATGTGAACCAACCCGCAGTAAGCTAGCGTGGTGGACTATTAGCCTAATCCCTCTCAAATGAGCGGAGACCCGTGCCCAGCAGTGGGACAATAATGGGTTGAAGATGATGATAAGTAATGTAACGCCTAAAATTCAAACTTAAGTAGGTAGATCGATTATCAAATCATCTTTAGTGTAGTGTAGAATATCGCTACACTACACTAAAGTAGCTAATAGTACACTAAAGTCACTACTGAGCTAACCACATTAGGTTGCGTGTGATGCGTTTGTATTAGTTGCAGACCTCTACCGGATTCCTTATGTCGTCGTAGATTAAATTTCAGTTGCAATTACCAATGTGAATGCACTGTTCAGTTAAATGGATGCAAATATGTGAATGAACTAGCTTCTGTGTTGTATAAAAAGTGAATGCTATTGTTTTTACACTAAGAATAAAAAATAGACGACTTTACAGTTAAACATTATGTAATTTTCTGTATCTACTAGTAGGTAGGTAGTTAGTTATTTAATTTGTTTATTTCTAGATATAACTGATATAAGACTCAGGGTTTGTAGGTATCACTAACAATTCTAAGAAAATTTTACGTATTAAAAAGCTATCAACCATTATACCGGATAACAGCGAGACTGGGGAATCAGAATAAGAGTGCTGATGCTTAGATATACCTACATCTATGGGAAACGCTTGATATTTTGATTGATATCTTGATATGTGATGTATAGAATATTCTAATATTTTAACTACCTATACAATTGTAAAACAAACGATATTGTAAAATTACTAGGTAGGAATTTGAAGTCTGACCATCAAGCACGACAGCCCAATGTTATCGCAGCTAAGCAATAACCGCTGTTATGCTTCTAGTAATCAAGTACCCGTCAGCTCGGCGTAAAATATTAATATAGCTCGTTTTCGCGCGCCTCCAAGCATGACAGTTTCACTGCAAACATTTGTGCACGGTACTGCGATATGCGAGCACGTTCTTACACCACGATTTATACTTGGTGTCACTGTTTAAACTACATACTTATATAATATAGCACAATGTCTATGGTATTCAAAGACTGCCTGAATGTAAGTAGGTACTATTTTTAATTATACTGTCTGTAGCACTCTAGGATTTAGGTACGTTTTTTTTTATGGTGATAAGCGGGCAAACTAGCAGGCGGCTCACCTGATGGTAAGTGATGACCGCCGCCCATGGACATTTGCAACACCAGACGCTTGCAAATGCGTTGCCAAACCCCTTAGAAACCGTTCAGGTTTCTTAAAATAGGGAGTTACTGAACTGACAGCAAACTGAATTCCCATGCTGTCAGAACAGTCACTCCCCCAATGAGCTCTGGTAACCTTACTCACTCGCAGAAAGACAACTATTGTTGATTCACTGCGGTCTTCTGTAAGGCGGAGGTACTTCCCCAGTCGGGCAGCTCAATTTGAGCGGGAAATCTCGCTATGCCCTACCTCCTACGAATTTAGGTACGTCTATTGGTATATTAGGTCTGTTAAAAAACCCCATCAGAATTGTTATGCTATACAAGTACCTACCTATCTATCTGTACTGCGCCGGGATCGAACCTTTTATCCAATCTATTCTTGCGTGTATTGTATTAATCATGCTACATATAATTAAACCCCTTTTCCAATGACCGTAGGCAGCAACTACATAACGCCATGTACTGCGATCCCCGCATACCAGGTGGTTTTGTCTCAAAATTCTGAACACAAAATTCTTGCTTAGGCACACATTTTTATGTCCGACCACGATGAATACGAATTGAAAAAGTAAAAAAAAAAAGTTAAGTTGAAAAAGTATCTGGGTACTAAAAATAAAATATTAAATCTGTTTTTAGGGTTCCCAAAAACTAAAGGGTAAAAATGGGACCCTATTACTAAGACTTCGCTGTCCGTCCATCCGCCTGTCTGTCACCAGGCTGTACCTCAAAAACCGCCATAGCTAACCAGTTGAAATTTTCACAAATAATGTATTTCTGTTACCGCTATAACATCAAATACATGTTACCGCCTGCCCCCCATGGCTGCCGTTACCCCTGAGTACGAGTTTGTGAAGGCAGCATCCTCCGCGCCCGTGGTGCACACTGACGGTGGTACAGGTTGACTGACTAACTTCACACGGTCTCATGTATAATGTAAAAAAGTCTGTTTGCATGGTTTTCAAATCAGGTTCCAAGACTCCACCTGTACAACCACTTATATTGAACGGTGAGTCTTTAAACAGAGTATACAAGTTTAAGTATCTCGGCCACTGGGTGACCGATGATTTAAAAGATGATTTTGATATGGAGAGGGAACGCAGAGCGTTGTCAGTTCGGGCGAATATGTTGGTGCGCAGATTCTCCCGGTGTACAGACGCAGTCAAAATTACTTTATTTAATGCGTATTGCACCTCACTGTACACGGGGAGTCTTTGGACTAACTACACGCAACGGGCGTACAATGCTCTGCGGGTCCAGTTTAATAATGCGTTCAGGGTGCTGTTGCGGCTTCCACGTTTTTGTAGCGCATCTGCAATGTTTGCTGATGCACACACAGATGGCTTTGCAGCATTATGGCGTAAAAAGACCGCGTCATTTATTAGTCGGTTGCGTGGAAGTCGCCACGGCATTTTGAGTGCATTTGCTGCTCGGCACGATTGTCCCCTGACGTGGATTTTATTGCAGCGGACTAAGTCCCTGCTTTCTATATTGTATTAAAAGTCTCATGTATGGATCAAAGTTATCTGAATAAATAAATTGTATTATGAACCCTTCGTGCGCGAGTCCGACTCGCACTTAGTCGGTTTTTACTCTGGCAGGCAAAGTTTAGTTCATGGCTCTATTCATTCTGATACCTAGAACTTGTCGGGCAAAAGTCTAGTACCTACCTAACTATAAATAACATCAACACAACACCAGTAAGCTTCAAACAGGATCTACAGCAAGCCTAATGCCAAGTTTACAGTTGTATCTGCTCTTAATATTTACCGACAAGATAAATAGTTCGTTGCGTTATCGAAATATAAACGCTTATAAGCTTGGTACATACCTACATAGATGCTTTTATGTTTGTCCGAGTAGTAGTGGTTTTAAATGTAATCTTCAATGAATTGGCATTCAAAATGGCTGCCCGTCATCGCGATATAAGACTTTAATATTCTTGTTTGTAGTTAATGAGGCACGCCATAAGAATATCTAATCATTTCATTGAGTAGAAGTTTATTCCCGTTACTTAACAATTCATGCCATTATCAACCCGTTTATTGTCCCACTGCTGGGCACGGGTCTCCTCTCATTTGAAAAGTGGGCTACAGTCCAACTTGCTAGTGCGGGTTGGCAGACTTCACACGCCATCGAAAAAATCTCTCTGGCACGCAGATTTCCCGAAGATGTTTTTCTTCACCGTTTGAGCATGCGATAAATACGCATGTAACTTTGAAAAGTCATTGGTGTGTGCCTCAGGATTGAACTCAAGACAACAACTTTGTCAGACAATCTACCACAGCTTTTAATTACTTACCTACATATGTATCTCGCATATCTCATTCAACATTGATTTATCCGCTCAGTTATTTACTGTACTGCGGTAGGTCTAACTGCTAGTAACTACAAGTAAACGTTTACTGGGAATAATTTTCACGTCTTAGAAATAACCCGACCGGTTGCCAGACGTCTTTCCCCGCTGCCTTACATATACAGAATGTCGTTTTGTAACTGAGTAATTGCATTTATTTATAAGAGTGATGATGATTGATGATGATGATGATTGTTTATTTCTGCAAATAGATCTTTTTAAAGACACTTTTACAAGTCATGTAATTTTTTTTTTTAATATCTAGTTGGCATCGGCATTTCCTAACTGACGACCTCTGAGAAGAAATGCCGAAACAAACTCAGAGAATCATGGTCTCTTTTAAAGTCCAAACATTTGTGTCTATAGTATGTGAGCCTGACGATGTAGGGTAAAGTCTGAGATGGCCTTTTGAAGAAAGCACCAGTGCAGTTTTGAGTTGACCTGTCCATACTGACAGCACGCATACGTCAGCCATCGTGTAGCTCAACCAACATTGAGGGAGCTCAACGACCCGACGCACGTCAATGCAAGATCAGTAGGACATTTGTGTAGGTCAATTTAAAATCCCAAAGCCGCCAGACATTAAAAGTTTATAAGTGTGTTTATCTAGATACCTACAAAGTGCTCACATTCACATAATTATGTATAAAATTACAATAATGTATATTGAACATAACAATCAAAATAATGTCATTATATAAAATTATTGTAAAAAAAATAATATTTAAAATCGAGATATAGAATTCATGTCAAAGATAAAATGAATAATGTCAAAAAAAAAATTGAGATCTATGTATAAAAATCATGTCAAAAATGTAAAATATAAAATATAAAATTATGTAAAAGAAAACAAAATATAAAAGTTAACCTCAATGTATGAGATTGATATATAAAAAATATGTCCAGATTATAATAAATAACATAATAAATGGTTTGATAGCCCGGTTCATTAGAACTATTCAATCCCAAGCAGTTTTATCATCCATGTAATCTTTTAATGTATAGTAGCCTTTAGCACAAAGTTTCTGTTTAATAAAGGATTTAAATCTGCTGAGACTATATGTTTGTATATGGGTTGGGATTTTATTATACAATCGTATGCATTGACATTTAAACGATTTACTTATCTTCTGGAGCCTAGTTGCAGGAACAATAAATTTATTCTTATTCCTGGTATTAATACTACGGATATCACATCGCTTTTCAAAAAGATTGATGTTCTTGTGAGCATATAATAGATTTTCGTAAATATACTGCGATGGCACAGTCAAGATATCAATCTCTTTAAATTTCTCCCTCAGTGAATATCTGGGACTTAAGCTGTAAATTGATCGAATAGCCCTTTTCTGCAACACAAAAATAGTTTGGATGTCAGCAGCATTCCCCCACAACAGAATGCCGTATGACATCACGCTATGAAAATAGTTAAAGTACACTAAACGAGCTGTTTCTATATCTGTTAAAAGACGTATCTTTTTAACGGCATAAGCTGCAGAACTAAGCCTCTTCGATAATTTCTCTATATGTGGGCCCCACTGAAGCTTAGCATCCAAGGTAATGCCTAGAAAAACTGTGGTATCCACAAGATCCAACTCTCCACCGTTAATAAGTACACTGGTTTTTACGTGCCGAACGTTAGGCGTTGTGAACTTTACACATTTAGTTTTATTTTCATTTCAAAGTAAATTATTTGCATTGAACCAGTGTACCACTTTCGAGTGTGTGTTGCTTATCTTTTTGCTACTGCCGACTTGGCATGAGTTTTCGAGAGGCAAGCGTATCTCGGACCTCAAAAACAGTTGCACTTGAGATCAATAGACTAGTGGCCTAAACTAGAACTAAACCTACATAAATAAATTTTGCGTATAATATTAAGGGGTCTAGCGTGGAGCTTCCACGCTAGACCGCGAAATTCAAATTTTCGTACATAAAACAGCCCTCAAAGTGCATATAACTGCATTGATTGTCTATTTCATGAAAAAGTCAATGCAGTTATATGCACTTTGAGGGCTGTTTTATTGATTTAAATGATTATATTTCTGTAACTAAATACCTATTACAGGCGCAAATCATATTTTATTTAATGTTCAGTCAAACAATGACCGGCAAATTGCAAAAAACGTGCGAAAATTTGAATTTCGCGGGCTACCGTGAAGCTTCCACCTTAACAGCAAATGGAAATAAAATAGAAGGAGAACAGGAAGGAGATAACTGTTTGGAACATTTATCTCGTTCATAACTAACTGATTAAACCTTACCTATACCAATAGAATAGTTTCTTTAGAATTCAGCCCTAGAATCTTCAAGTTTAGTAAGTAGGTATTAAGTCAATGAAACTGAAAATAATGATATCTTTTTTAAATGACCTCTTTTCTCTCTTCAGGTGTACGTCATTTACCTGGCTCTCTGCACCCTCACACAGGCAGTGTACATCAACCGCATGTCATCCGTCAACCGGCTGCGGCCGGTGTCGCCGTTCAGGCCCGGAGTCAACCTGCAGAGACCGTGGCACACGCGACTCGTCCAAGCAGCCTCGCACCGGGCACCTTATGTGCTTTATAGAAAACCACCCCAGAGGTAATTTGGCTGATGGCTGGATGGATGGCTGAACTGGTATACGACAGTAAATACATTATTAAAATGATTCTCAAGAATCAATACCTAGCCTAAAAATCATTAGACTGGTTTATATGTAGGTATATAACTTGGCTTGAGTATGATAATAATGACTATGATATATGAAGGTACTATGTAGGTATTGCAAGAGATTTAGTTGGCAATGGATTGCATGAACCAAATTTTAGACAGCCAAATATAAAAACACAGCGTTCGTTTGATGCGTAAGTATATTTTTTTTACAAATTCCAAAATCGAATGTAGGTAAAATCATTGTTTCAGAATTTCTACTAAAACCTGAAACTTAACCTAACTTTTCGTGAATTTGTTAGAATAAATCATACCTAATAGTTATATTCTCTTTCCTGTTCCCCTGCTTAGTTAAATAGTGAAAAATTGCCAAACTAGCCAAAAAATATAGCTGAACTACCC
Source organism: Craniophora ligustri (assembly GCA_905163465.1). NCBI lineage: Eukaryota > Metazoa > Arthropoda > Insecta > Lepidoptera > Noctuidae > Craniophora > Craniophora ligustri. The sequence goes on from LR990961.1 coordinate 13,125,478, forward strand.
TCTCTAAAACTTCCAGGTACGCGGTAAAGCATTTCGCCCCAACAGCGACACGCAACATGTTCGCGGGCGGCTGGAAGACGACTGGCCGCCTGCCCCCCATGGCTGCCGTTACCCCTGAGTACGAGTTTGTGAAGGCAGCATCCTCCGCGCCCGTGGTGCACACTGACGGTGGTACAGGTTGACTGACTAAACGTGCACTGCACCATACTATTTTTATACTATTTCTTTTTTGATGTTTCGGCTGTCTAGTTTAGTTTTAAGTGGGTTTCTTTTTGGGTCTGTCTTTCATCATCATCAACCCATTAACGGGTCACTGCTGGGCACGGGTCTACTCTCATTTGAAAGGAATTAGGCTATAGTCCACCTAGCTAGCCTACAGCGGGTTGGCAGACTTCACATGCTATCTCTCAAGCATGCAGGTTTCCTCATGATGTTTTTCGTTACCGTTTGAGCTTGTGATAAATACGCACATAGCTTCCGAAAAGTCAGTGATGCGTGCCTTGGGTTCGAACTCAAGACCTTTGACATTTCACTCCACTGGTCACACCTCTAGGCTACCACAGTTCATATACCTAATTTTATTGTGAGAATTTTGTCAAAATTGTACTTGCTTATTGTTTTACTTACACACTAACGCAAATATTAGACATTGAAATAAAACTGTATCTTACAAATCTTGTCGTATTTATCTGCATTTAAATTCTTTACAACATTTACGCCGGATTAAAATAATGTAAATATAAGTAGGTACCTCTATATACTGACCGCGATAAAGTTAGAAGTAAGATTCCTATCCTATATTTTTTCTAAATGGCATCAGCCACCTCGCTTTTGTCCTTTTAGGGCTTCGACCGAATAACTTATTATCATAATATCCATTTTTTAGTAACTATAAGAGATAGCTAGCTAGAAGAAAAAGATAGCTTTTATTCGCTTTCCTATTTTTTGAATGGGTTCTGATTTAGATTTCCAAAGTTTATATTGTGTACAAAAAACGGATATTCTCTTCTAATGTCCTTCTTTTTACCTGATACATATCCATTTGATCATTATAATTATGTCTGCGTTATCTTTTACTCGACTCTACCAATCTGTCTTATCTTTTTCTTACCATTTATATTATCACCGAATACTATTTTATTTTAGGATCTACCTCACTAACATGACTATACCTATTTCTAACTATATACCTTTTGGTTGAAAATTGTTTTAATTTCGATTTCGTGCACTAAACACATCGAAACATACTTGTCGTCCACTGCGAGAAGTTACGTCATGAGGGTCTTATGTCCCTTTAAATTTAACTTGTGACGTAACTATCGCTATGGACGATGACATTTGGTTCAAGACTGTGTGACCGCCAGGTGCCATCCACACGATACCAGCACCCAACCTCAGTCTATCTGAAAAACCCATCGTGGTCATCGAAACATCTGACAATACTGCCTCAGAACAGGTGAGCAAAATTATTATGGACTCAATTTCGGTTAACTCAGTTCGCTCCTACCCCGTTTGTCACGATAACATTGTTTATAAGCAATTTATGTTAAATTGGTCACATTTTTTGGCAAATGTAGAGTAAGAATTAATGATACCCCTAGATTAAAAGCGTTATTTTGGAAAAAATATATTCAAAAATAACGCTTTTAATCCAAGTTTGCACATCATAAAATTCGAAAATCGATTTTGGATCAATTTACTTACTGGCGATCCGTGACGAATCGTCAAGCCTGAGGGCATACAAATTGGAGGGTTATCATTGAACATTTATTTAGTCCACTGGAGAGCAATTTTGAGTTTTGGAGATACCCATTGGGACTTGGGACAACTTTCGCCCAAACTTATACTTAGAATAAAGTGAAACGAATACAAACTTAGATAGTTATCTTTCATCACAGTAAATGAATGTGAACAAACATGATCATTGAATTTTCACCTATTTCAGCCCAGACCGACGTATGAAGTAACAGAAAAATACCCTGAGAATGAATACAGCGTCGCCAAAATTGAATCGCCTATAGGATTTTCAAAAGCAACAGTAAGTTAATTACTCATTGAATGAATTGAATGAAATATAGATCAATTGATATTTTTCAAAGCCACCCATCGACTCAGAAAAGAATTTTATAGTATCAAAATTCTGCGCTCAAAGAATTGGTTCTGATAAGCCATATATTATAAACTTATACCTTCCTTTTCAGTCCTTTACAACACCAGAACTACAGACACTTATAAGAAACGGCGCAGCTTTACAACTGGCGTCAGAGTATTCGTTGCCAGCCATCAGCATCAATCAGCATCAAACATTGCCCCAACAATACTCAATACAGGTAAAAATAGAGTTCAATAAGGCACGATTACCATGTTATAAGTAACAGATATCGTCTAGAGAAGACTACGTCCACAGTTTGTTAATGTCTCTAAATTTATATTAGAAATGTATTTCAGGGCCTACAGAACGCAATCCCGACGCAACAAGATTTAATAAACACAGGAGCTGACGGCATATTTATACCACCGAATGCTTTGTACCAACACGATCCAATGTTCTTGCGAAAACTTCAGAACCAGCTACTTCAACAATTCCCTTCCGTGGAGTTCATACCATACGCCGCCGAAACTCCAAACCAAGTCCATTTGCAGCCAGAAGCCTCACAAATTCATGCACAAGTGGTGCACCCGCAAATGATACAACCTCAGGTAGTTCACACTCAAGTACTCCATCCACAGGAACTCCAACCCCAAATGATACTTCTTGAAAATGAACAGTTAGACACACCTACATACCCACAACATGAACAAAAGACGGTAGTACAAAGAGAAACACAAGAAAATACAGTTGTTACTTTAGTACCTCAACCTTTCGTAGCTGCCAATGTAACTGAAAAGCAGCCGGAAGTAACTCAACCTCCTGAACCAGAAAATAAAACTGTGGAAACAACAGCAGTTGAAACACAATCACCAACAACTACAATAAAATATATATTTGAATCTAATACTGAAGAACAAAACACTACTCCCATTTACTATGCACAGATAGGTCAAAGCGTTGGTAGTGTTATAGCTAATGGGTTTTACTCTGCCATAAATGACGTTAGGGCTGCAGCAGCATTAGCACAAGTAGAAAAAACACCAGTATATAAACCACCAGAAAATATAACCACAACAACCATCAGCTCAGATTTAAAAGCATACTTCGCTACAAGTAATGACAAATCTGAGAATAAGACAGCTACTGAATTGAAGCCATTATTAGGAGTTCCATTTACAAACTCGACAGATTCTGTCAATGTTGCCTATACATTAGTAAGAGCTGGTGATAAACAACCACAAGTAAATCAAGAAGGCGCTGTGTATGCAGGACAAATTGTAGAAGCAACTATAAGCGAAGACCAAGAATTCAATAAAGAAAAGGCTAGTATAATTTCCCGGAGAGCGCCTATTAGACTATTTGCGGTTGACACGAAAAACATCGCCAGTTCAGTGAATAAGCTGCCTCAAGTTACTATGGTAAAAGCAAAAATTCCTCCTAAGAGCAAATTAACGTTTGATGACAAAACTGGGGAGCCTATTTTAAGGATCTATGCGAGTTACGTTGACAGTCCCACGCAGGTAACGTTCTGAAAGAGGATACTTCTGCACATTAATAAAAATACTAACTAAAATTCAAATACCTAATATAATTCGCACACACTTATTTTATTTATTATTTATTTATTTTCTTCAATTAGGAACACGTAGGTACCTTAAGTTATATTAAGTTGAATTACGTTAAAGAAGCAAATTATATTACAGAAGAACAAAATACTCCAAACTAAAGTCTTTTCACTAATCGACTTTTTAACTTCCAGAAAGACGCAATAGTATCGAAACTGGCAAGTCTAAAGCAAGCCAAGGACGCTGTAACCAGGAAAGAAGCAGTGGACAATTGGAAGTCAGCTACGATCAAGTCCGTAGACAAAACTCAGGACTTTGACACAAACCAGGTCACACAGTTTGGACTAAAACTTAAAGAAAGAAGTGAGTATATCTATGAACCATTCTTTGAAGATTACGAAGAGCTCTAATGAAATAAGGTTTAAATTATTGTGATCTATAGACTTGTATAAATATTCTGTCTCATTTTTGAGCTCAGTTTTAAGTACGATAAGCATTATACTATTAAAAAGATGGCAAGGTTTTTATAACAACCATGTATTTTAAAAAGATACCGTTATTTTAGAACGGTGGGTGCAATAATTATATTGAATAATGTGTTACGAACTGTCTTTGGTGCCGAATTGGCTTTAGCAGTTATTTCTTTTTTATGTAAGGATGCTTGAATTTTGTTCGTTTTCTTTGTAAAATATAAATGTATCGTTTTAATCACAAAAAAATGTCTTCTTTTATCCATGTCTTCAAGTTTGTCTGTTTGCTAGTGTTGAAAGAAAGAAAGAAGAAAATTATATTCATTAGCACTGTGACACACAAGAACATAGTATAATAATAATATATAAATAGTGATACAAAGAGAAAAAAAAATACTCTTGTGTCGGCAAGAGTTAGTGATTAATATACTGGATATATTAATTACTAATTTCTGTCATCATATAGATTATTGATTTAACAAATAAATTTTGCAGATCAATATTTGCAATATTAGCAAACATGAGAACAGCAATATCAGTCTACTTATATATCTTTGTAATTTATTTAGTGTAATAATAATAATAATTTATGTAAATATAATGCATTTGTCTAAATAATTGTTGGTTTGTAGTTGTTGTACAGTCGATAACACAGTGGTAACATCACTATTATCTTGAGCAAAGCATTTCTAATATAATAAAAAACCAACTAATTCTGGTGTTGTTACCACCGGGCCCTTATTCGGTCGACCGTGTTTTAATTTTATAAAGAATATCATCACTTTGACTATCAATAATAGTAATTAATTTGACAGTGTGTCACGGTAATTTATTATATTAGGGAACAAAATGTTGTCAGATTAGTGTGGAACATGATTTCTGAATAAAAATGATCATTTTTACATTGTTATGTAAAAAACAAGTCAGTGATGAAATCTAACATACTATTTTTGAAATAAAATTACCGTTACGGATTTTATCGCGGTGTATTGATTATACCGCGATCAAAGCATTCATGGTCACAGGCAGACTGGATTTTATAAAGAATCCGAAACGTCGGCTTAAAATAATATAAATATATCGCGATAAAATCCGTAAAAAGTAGTTTTATTTCAATTCAAATATTCGCGTAAGTGTAAGTAACGTAGTTTTGTTATAACTTAGAATATTTTATTGTTATTTATTGATAATGCCAAATTGTTTTTCAAATAAAATAAAAAAAACACCATATGCTTTTATTTCATTCTTTATTGCTATTACAATTTACAAAATTCCAACTTTATATCTCATAAATTTTGTGTACTATTTTGGTTCAACGACATTCCTTGTCTGTTACTCAATGGTCTTAAGCATAAATACTTATCGAATACAAAAGATAATTATGCGAAAATTGCCCATAGTGAAATCATTGAAATGTCAGTCAATCATTGAAGTGTAGCTACTGTTTAAAGCAATAACAGATTATATAGAATTAATTAACATAATATACTTGATTTAAGAGCTTGGTAATAAAAACCTTTTAACCGTAGAACTATTGTTGATTAGCATAAGGTTGAATTTTGTGATGTAGTTCTTCACTTACCATGCTCTAAGAATATTAAGGTTTTCTTCAGCTATATCCATATCAAGGCTACGGAACATTTTTGTTGCCTTCGAAAACCGTAATATTAATCTATATGCAACACGAAATCTTTAATATTTTATGCATTTTTCTGGTATCCCATTATCATTCTTTAGGCAAATGAGATTTGATTGTACATGATGAGCTATATTGGAGTTACAATTTGTCATGTAACTAATTAAATCAACATAATTTACAATGAATTAAAGAATTCTTATGAACTTCCTAACTTTCCAAAAACAGCAACTCAATTGAATTGTGGATATTCTTGGAAAATTTGACCGTAATGTGTAAAAATAACATAAAAATATAGTTAACAATAGACACGCAGTCTTTGTATTTGGGACATGTATAATATCTGCCGGTAACTTTGTTGTTAGCATTCAGTTATTAGTTCTAATCATTACAATCATGTACTTAATACATTCCCAACATCACTTGAGTCCATTTGTATATTAAAAAACCTTTCATGACAATTTCATAGTAATATGTATGTACGAATTTTTGTGCATTGCTCTTTTAGATATAAATTAATAATATATTTTTAAGGTTCTTTTCTTTCACGAGTTCAAGACTTATTTGAATTTCAACTTTACATTCGTGAAAATAGAAGTTATATGACGTTAATTCATTAAAAACTCCGCTGCTGTCAAAACACAATACAAGACTAATTCATTTGTCATACAGCTTAATCTTATGTGAATTTTTCAAACTATCGAAGCTTGAATACTATAAAAAAATGCATCACTCCTCAAATTCTGCAACCATTCCATAATAGAAACCATAATTATATTATAAACAATTTCCTAAACATGTTATATTTAAAAATAAAAGTAACCTAAGTTGTAAGTCCACTGAGGTGGAATCAATTTATCTTAGAGATTGTCTATAATAATAATAATCTAGTCTTCTATAAATCTAATACCATATGTCATACTCGTATTGGATGAACGAAAGCGATTTCAAATGGTATTGTGTACCTATTTCTGTATGACTTGAAACTATTTAATTCTGATGGATGTGTGACATAGAACAGAGATATTTGTGTTACATCAACTTACGTATGTTGTACTTCCACACACATAAGCAAGATGATGTTTGCATTAGGCAGGATGGCCTTTGAATCTATGTGAACAGAGACTATAGTCTGTTCGTTCACTGGTTTTAATTTTTAAATGGCAATAATAACAAATTTCTGGGTGAGTTCTAGTATTCAAACTTAGGTGAGGGTAAAAAGCAGCTATTATGTACTACTTTTCACCCTTATTATTTTAGGCATAAGGGTGTCTACTATTTGTTAATCGTAAACAATGTTACTGCTAGTTATGATGTGACACCACTAATAAAAAGGATCATTGAAGTCCCTTTACGTAAGATACTTTGTTGACATTGTGTAACTATATAACCACCAACGCTATATTCAGAATAAGGATGTTCTATCAATTTAAATTTAGAATAACACTTCTGGGCAGTCTTGACTAAAACTTTAATGTTTATTTTTAATCATGCCTCTCTGAGGCGTTTTAGTAATATTTTTATAGGATTTGTTCACCTCAGTGGATGAGTGTTATGGTCCCTAGGCTTTCCCGTTGAGCTTCTCCAATTGATCCATGAACCAAGGTCGGCCTGATGAACGTTGTGTGAGTATGTCGCACCCTGTCTCGGTTACCAACAGTGTTTGTTCAAACTGGAAAATAATGAAAATATTAAAAGAAAAGAATATAATATATTAATGTTTGATTGTATAGTACCTACAGTAAAACATGTAGTTCTCGCCCTTCCATCAATGCAAAAAACGGCATAAATATGGCGTACAAACGGTAGAAATGACTCGAGACTGTGATCTACTTTCATTTTATGTTTTTAAGTAAATCAATTTGATTATCATTTTAAGCATGTACATTTAAACAGGTATAATTTGAGAGAAGTTAGGTTATATTTATCGTCTACAATGCCAACCCGGTGCAGGTTGACAGACACGAGAAAATCTATCAGGTTTCCTCGCGATGTTTTTCTTCATTATTTGAGCATGTGATAAATTACACAACTTTCGAAAGTGGTGCGTTTTGTGGCTTGTCAGTCACCGGGTTGATAGCAAAAAGATTATTATTTATTCTAATTACCTGAGCAGAACGGGATCCATCGGCAGTGACTGCAGTCCAGTGGTCTGGCCACTGTTCGTCGCGCCAGCCGCCTTCGTTGATCATCGGCTCGATTGTGAAGCAGTGTCCTGGCTTCATTACTCCTATTGCTTTGTTTTCTGAAAGATAACAGGCACAGTTTAAGTACATACTTCTTGGAGTGGCCACACAGGCAATAATTACTTTCAGATACGTTATAAATAAATAGTTTTAGAGAATAAAATCACATTAAATCATCTGTTTTTGGAGTCTCTAGGAATAATTCTTAAGTATAAATTAATAATATTGTTAATAGTCTATAAAGTACCGAATATAACAATTAATTTTTCAATAAAATTACCTAAAACCTTCAAGACATCCCAGGCATAAAGAAATTGTAAAGGATAAATTTCAAATCACGGGATAGAACAAATTTATTTATTTACTTGTCAAAATAATATAATGATAAAATTTATTTTTTTATTGAAATACCTACCTAAAATGTTGGAGCAGAAAAAAGGAATGTTTAAATAACAATTGTATCAAAACTTACTAGCATAATGAGGCACATTAGGTGTAGTATGGAACAGCCTGTGTATTCCATGACCGCAGTACGAGCGTACCACACTAAGCCCGTTGGCCTGAGCATGCTTCTGAATGACATTGCCAATCTCCCTGTACTTTTCACCAGGCTTCACTATCTCAATAGCTTTGGATAAGCATTCATATGTAACTTGAACAAGCTTGCGGGTAGACTCTGGTACATTGCCAACAAAGAAGGTTTCGTTCAGGTCTCCATGGAATTCTCTGTGGTAGACGGTCACATCTACATTGCAGATATCACCATCCTAGAAAATAAAATAAAAAGAAACTTAACACTTATCATTCCAGATAGCAATATTCTAAACAGTTAGTCATAAGGTGTACACAACTAGACACTTCAGGTTAATTTTTTGGTACAGACGGCGGCACATCAACGTAAACCCTATACATATCTATAACTACGATACGCTATGGAGTGTTAGAAAGAAAGTATCTTTGTCAAGATTGGTGGAAATTTCAAAGTTTCTACAATTGTCCAATAGTTGCACATTCTAATAATTGGGAGCCAATTATCATATGTCACTAGGAATAAACCACACCCACTCGACCTTGCGCGTCCGCCACTGCTCCCGAGTTTTCCCGATCTTTCACGAAATTAAACGAAAGCTGTTACGTACGGCATTTGTTGCCAGTGTTTCCACAATGAGGAGAATTTCCCCCTTTTAAGGGAAAATTACGGTCCAGAGGATAATAAAAAATGGAAAGCGATAAAAGGAGAAATCGAGGCTTATCTTGGATAAAGCGTAGCCTAAAACATGACGGAACATTTCACAACCAATTTTTCGATACAGAGTCACAGTGGCGACACCTGTGCATATTTTATATATTTCTGGCATAACCAGAAATATATAAAACATGCACTAGTGTCGCCAGTTCCTTTTATACGGTAACACTACGGTAATGGTATATGTCTAAGGGCACACAAATGTATAAATATTAGTATTCAATAATATAAAATATATAAATAAATAAAAATATATATAATTATATATAAGAATATGAATAAATAAGAATACAAATGTCGAGCAGATTTTTACTACTAGTGAAAAAACTACAGCAGCATAATTTTTGGGGAAAAAAAGTCCTGAGAAGGGGTAATCTCAAATGGAAAGTGGAAACACTGGTTGGAGTATTTGGATATTGGAATCTATACTAATATTATAAAAATGAATCTTTGAACGCGCTAATCGTAGGAACTACTGATTGGAATTGAATAATTCTTTTTGTGTTGGATAGTCTATTTATCGAGGAAGGTTATCGGCTTTAGAACATCACGCTACGACCAAAAGGAGCGGAGCACAAATGACGTTTAAAAAATAAATGACCACCCGTGCAAAGCCGGGACGGGCCGCTAGTTATTGGCATAATTGGAATCGTACTGTCTGACGTGAGAATCAAAAACACGATATCTCAACCAATTTTGAGATCAGGGCTTTTAAAACTTTTTTGGTTTTTGATATCTAAATTATATCTCCGTCTACATACTATAAAAAAAAGAATATAGGGATAAATGTAACTGCCTCGAAATAATCAAATAAGGGCTTTTAAGGCAATTTACACGATTTACACGTCACCTGATACTTAATTATAAATATAATTATGGCGCCATAATTAAAAAAATAAATAAAAAGGGGAAGGAATCATAGCGCTTCGATTGAGTGGATGCCGGGTGAATGATATTTGTTGGCAGACGGATATAACGGTGAGTTATATTTTTTGTAATTATAATTTTTAAATTAAATTGAAAATATGTGTCAATGGTGTTTTTCTATAGAATTTTCGAAACTAATTTACGCTTTGTAATTGATTTATAATGGGCAAATAAACTATAGCTATAGTTTCGTTCCAGAAAACTTTACTTTTGGCTTCGGCGGTGGGAAGAAAGTGGAACCTTGAAAGCCCACCGCCGCCAACTCGGCGCGAGAGCCACTACGGCGCGGCGACCGACGATGCGGCTATGATCGCTGCACACTCTGCTGATCCTTTTTTGACCACACGAGTCACTTCAACTTACAGCGTGAGTCCGTGTGGCTTGTTATTACACACACCACATTTATCACCTAAACTTATACATAAAATATGGTTTTCTTAAAAAGTGAATAACAAAACTGATTAAATTTACTTAATAGACTTGTGCGCGTAAAACCAGTTTACGTGAGCGCCGAGCGCCCTTTCAACTAGAGTAGGTAGTTATAAGGGCGCTCGGCGCTCACACTCAAACCGGTATTTCGCGCCGCGCGGACAGCCTCGGTAGTTGTTATTATTATTACCTTTGACGACCCGTTTAGCTCAGCGGTAGTTGACGCTGTCTGTTGTGATATGGGTTCCGGGTTCGAATCCCGGTAGGGACAAATGTTTGTGTAATGAGCTTCAACATTTGTATCCGAGTCATGGATGTATCTATGTATAATATTAGGCAGTTACAAAATATATATGTAGTATATCAACCATCTAGTATCCGTAACACAAGCCTCGTTGCTTAGCACGGTACCAGATGGCGCTGTTTAATAATGTCTTAATAAATCGTCAGTTCATTATTAAATAAATCGCGAATGTTGATTAGTTAAGTTAGGCCCGTACCTACTAATTTCTTACACTTAGGCGAATATTTTTTATGGATTTTATCCCGGTATATTGATACTACGGGTAGACTGCCCGTGACTATGGATGCTGATAAGGATCCGAAACGTCGCGTCGGGTTAATAGTAATAGGTAAATAGTATTTTCAGTTTCAGTAGCGGGTTCGAGTCCCGCATGAGGTTGAATTTTTTTTTCTTAATAAAAATTTAAAAATCTTAGCTTGAAATATGCTAAAAAATACAAAAAGATTGTATAAAGGTAATGCAATATCATCCGGAATCTACTCGCTGTAAAGGGAGTATTCTGGGTCGGACAGAATTGTCCAATCGATGTTGCTATGTCGCCGTAAGACATAAGTAACATAAAGAAGGCAAAATTCAACACATTAGGCGGATACCTCGGTGGCTCAGTTGGCAGAGCGTCTGGATTACTTATCCAGGAGACGCGGGTTCGAGTCCCGCCTGAGGTTGAATTTTTCTTTCTTAATAAAAATTTAAAAATCTTAGCTTGAAATATGCTAAAAAATACAAAAAGAAGGTAAATAGTAGTTTTAGGCCCGTACTATTTTATCACAATAAAGAATCTTATGTAAAATTTCTTTGTTTTAGATTTCAATGGACTCATGGATATAGTCAGGAGGCGCCTGAAGGACGCCGGAAAAAAAATGCTTTCAACACCCAACCAAGATTTTAATGAGTTTTGTAGTAGGTAGTTGTTTATAAGTTTTCAATTATATGTATAATATAATTGAAAACTTATAAACAACTACCACCTACCATCCTAAACAACAACTAATATAATTTATATTAAATAAAAAGATTAAGATTATTATTCCGCATTGTATTTTGATATTTTTGCCACGATTTCTCACGGATCCCATATCCTTTTCTGGCAGTACCCATGACAACGTGTTACATGCAACATTTCATGATGATGTGTAACTAACAAAGAAAGTAAAAAACTCATATTTGGCGCGCATTTCACGAAAGCACTGCAGCACGAAACATTGCAAGCAAGAACTGACAAAACGCTATTTATCTCTTTCGCACGAATCGCGCTGTCGCTGCTCATAATGCGTTCAAGGTCAATGTGGGGTAACTTGACGTGCTGGCGACTGTACATTGTAGTAATAGGTATAATCATTTGAGGAGGAATAAATTCTAAAGCAATAACCATGAAAAACAGTTGGTGAAAGTCAGTATACGGTGATAGCTAGATGATAAGCTAATCAGTCATTAAAAATATTGTAGTTTATAATAAAAATGATACTATACTGTTGATATGAAACATACTTTAAGAAGAAATACTTCACCTACTAGGTACTATTTAAGTTTATCATTATGGTATGTTTATAAAAGTGTCAAAATAAAAGACTAATTAAGCTAATTCGCAAATCAAAATAATTGGTATTGATTTATTATCTTATGTATGTGCATATAAATGTTAACCAATGCTTTAAAAATCCATAAAGTTCAAGAACTTTGACTTAATTTCGCAGAAACAATACATCTTTTTTAATAAGTTTGTGTTCATTAGCAAATACAACAACAAACCTCTAGAGGACGTAAATCTGGTATTCCATGGCATATGACTTCATTGACCGAGGTACAGCAGCTGTTAGGGAAGTTGTGGTAGTTGAGAGGACTGGGGTAGCACTCTCGCTCAATGCAGGCTTCATGTACAATACGGTCTATTTCCTCTGTGGTCACGCCCACATCACACACTCTGGAATTTAGACAAATATTTATTATCAATCATTAATTTTTATATAAATACCCATATAAATCTATTACTCAATTCTAAGATACATTTTGGTATTATTGTATGTGTGAAGTAAAAAGTTTATTGGATACCAAGGAGGATGGTAATTAAGAAATGGCATCAAAAAGACTATACAGTATTGGACTAACATTCTGCAGTAGAGTTCAAATTTGACTGCAATAACAACATGATACTTATAAAATTACATTAAATTATAGGATAGGTTTACAATTGACATACATAATTATTATAAAATATGATTTAACTTTACTTATTAAAAATATGCTATACCTTAATACTTGTAAATAATTCTACGAGTTAAAGGTAGACGCAGTATATGCTGCAGTCTTGTACATCTTCTTTCAGCAATAAAACATAAACAAGAATTTACATACCTCGCTGCCTCATCTAGTACCTCTCTTCCGAGGCGACAGGCCACACGCATGCCTTCGATCTCCTCATCGTCTAGCACTTTGATCTGTCCGGAGCCTTTTGCAGCGTTCTCGGACGCCGGGAATCCGGTCGGATGATCAGCATAGTCTGGGCGGCCAATATGCGGCGGTACCGTTCGCTTCGGGCCAGCCGGGAACGGCCTCAGCTTCCCAGTGAAATTAAAGGACGGCCAGGGGTTATATTCCACATTGGACCCATCTGTGCTTTCACCTTCTAAAACAAAATTCACATCGTCATAACGACTTGTAACCTAATACCGTAACATAACCTATAACGAACTTACTAGCCAACGAGTGAATTATTTTGTGATTCTTCCAAGATTTCTTGAAGCAGTCCTGGTTACAGAAAAACGAGCCCTGTATTCCGAGTTTTATGCACGTTGGACATTGTAACTGGGCAATTGATTTGCAGCCGGGTGTTTCACACATTCCAAGCGCCGCCATTTTTTAATAGTAATAATAACTGTCAAACTCTTAGTGCAATTTGTATTGTCAATGTCAAACTAATTGAAGTCAATTGTCAAAATTGACATAATAATAATATTTAGAAATTGCCAACATGTTTTATTTTATGTAACAAATCGGATCAGTAAATATTATGTTTTCCTGTTTTTTTTTTTTAATTTTGTTAAATCCGCTTCATGTGATTACTTGCACTATATAAAATTACCGTAAAGTTCTCGTTCATTTATAAAGTTAATTTCGGTAACAGGTAATTCCAAGTCAACCATCTTTGCGCTTCTTTTTAATATGATTCTGTAAAACGGATCTAAGCTGTTACATTAAAAATGAAGATAAGTAGGTATTTGATATTAAATAAAACTTGTAAATTTAAACTGAATAAAAATATATAATCTTTATAATTATATCTAGGTACTAACCAAATGGTTTACGAATGCTATACAACCATCCGTCAGGAAGATCCCAGGAGCGGATTAGAGCGTTTCTAGACTGAATATAAACGTAATTAAATGGTGTTATAAAATCACCGTCCATTGCACATTTATGTACAAGTCAAAACAAATTTACACACACACACACAGATCAACTGAAAACTTTTAGGTAATTTTCTTTTTCAATCACTTTTTGTTTAAACTATACCTAAGTAGGTATATCACACAAACTTGAAACTGAAATTTAGAAAGGCTACAATATCTTTATTAAATATTTTACAATAGCAAAAACCTGATGTTTCCCGTTCAATACGTATTGCGATTGACGCAGATTGACGTTTATTTGGTTTTAAAAGTACGTGTTCTATTTTTAAGAGTTTATTTTCTTCCAGCGCTATAGAATGTAATCCAGTTCCAGTCGGATTCGCAATATTTTTATTGGCATTGGCCTCTGCGTTCCTCACTTGATTGAAACAATTCGCCGTAAAAAGGTTTCATTTGATTAGAGTAAAAAAAAATACCTATATGATATGTGCAGTAAAGTGAATTCACTTTACTGCACATATCATATAGGTATTATGAGTAATCACAGCTGCAGAAGACATTGTCGATGCACGTTGCAGACGTACTTGTTATTCTAGTTGGTTCTATGAACAAATTTGTTAGATTAAATGACTTAAAAAGACACAAAAATTTACTACTGATCAAAAGTCAAAAGTCAAAATATCATTTATTCAAAGTAGGCCAAATTTAAATGGCTCTTTTTGAACGTCGACAATAAAGACAGCCCCCAAAAACGCCCACCCTTCATCAAGTTATCAAGTTATTATCTAATATATTGACGTTAAAATCGCCACAAATAATCATAGATTTTTTAGAATTTAAAAGAAGTTTCAGTACGTCCTCCATGACAGACTCAAATGCTGTATAGTTTTGGCTATTTGGGGGCCTATACACGCACACTACAATATGCTTATCCAGCTCAACACAGGACATTTCGATACTATGTTCAACGGTCATTGAGACAATATCCTTTCTCTCTTTAAACTTTAATGAGTTTTTTAATAATATGAGAGAGCCATCAAGTATCATTAACTTTCGGTTGTAATAACTAGCCACATGATAATTTTCAAAGCTTAGTAACATTTGGTGTTCTTTTAACCAGTGTTCCGTAATACAAACAATATCGTACTTGAACGTTTCCAGAAAAAGTTCAAATTCTAACAATTTGGAAGAGAGTCCTTGAACATTCTGATGGTATAATTTCAGAGTATTTAAACATTTTCCCTTTAGAGGTGAAGTTAACAATATGCCAGAAGATAATATACATCTCATATTACTATTATCTTCTGTTGTCTTACTGACTAGTTTAAATTATAATAAGAATCTGGAGCTAAATCTACTGCCCCAACGTCAGAACTAGTTGGCAAGGATATACTTCGCGTACACCTCCCCACGTGTGAACAATAGTCCACAATGTCATTGACTATACTAGGCGTTGTATAACTAGATACAACTGGGTTATTATTTATAGTAAAATTAATATTGTGTGCTATCAAAGTAGCGATCAAACACTTATATTTCTTTGGAAGAAACATAGCTTCCTGTGTTAATTTAAATCCACTAACAAACTTGTTTGTGTCAAAATATAACAACCTATCACTGTGGCGACATGTCAGCATGTGCATAATGTTATTTAAGCGATAAATATTGTTGTTACAATTTTCTGTTAATGAGTTTGAATAAGGGAATGCACATAACATAATCTTCCCTGGACTCAATGTCAATAAGGTGTCTATAGCATCCATAATGTCCTTTTTCTTTAGTCCTAGACTGTTACCTAGTAATAATACCACAATGGTATTATTATGAATTTTAGTGTTAACATTTTTTTTAATAATTTCTTTATATTGTATGTTATGATAACAATTATTAATGACACCATGTCTTAGACTACCATGTAGCAATTAGCCTAAACTAGAACCTATTTGGTCGCTAAAAACCATAGTGTTGTGGTAATCTGTTTTTGTTTGAGAGGATGTTTGCAAGGGTAAGTTGTATTGAGGCTCCGGTGGTGTTTGAGAGCAGGCACAACTAAATAAATAAATATTCCTGGACATTATGGCACACAGCGCCATCTAGTTCCGTGCTAAGCAACGAGGCTTGTGTTACGGATACTAGTTGGTTGATATACTACATATATACTTTTTTTTTGTAAATACATACATATTATACATATATACATCCATGACTCGGATACAAATGTTCATGCTCATCACACAAACATTTGACCCTACCGGGATTCGAACCCGGGACCCATAGCACAGAAAGCAGTGTTAACTACCGCTGGACTCAAACTCAAACTCAAACTCAAATCATTTATTTCAATTAGACCAATACAGGTGCTTTTGAATTGTCGAATTTAATTGAATTTAGTTGCACGGTTCCAAAAGGTAGGTCTTATGGAGAAGAACCGGCAAGAAACTCCATAGATACTCTTTTAAACAATATAAAAATTACAAATTTTTTTGCTTTCGTTTACAATGGTTTAGGTATGGATATAATAACAATATGAGAATGGTGCAGATTGATGTGAAACGTACGTATTACATACAAAGGCAATTAGACTAATAATAACCACTTTAGATTGCCATAACATGTATGAGCCGACCAGCCCCAACTGACAGCACCCGTTCACGAGCATGACGTGTGTATCGGCGTCGCTCTACTCAACCATGTTGTAGGGAATAAAAAGACCCGACACACAACGCCACCATCAGCAGGACATTTGAGTGAGCATGACAAGCTCAGACTGCCTGGCAATGGGTAGGCATTTCTACATTTTACAAAGACAGCATCAGAGCCAACATCACTCTCATATTTTACAAACTAATTTATTAATTTAATATATGTCAGTTTGTAAAAGTGTATAATTAGTAAAAATGTCAATATAAAAAAGAGAAAAATATAAAATAACAATATATTTAAAAAAAAAATGTATGTAAGTATATAATTTTCATGAGGCTAGTGAGCCTGTGGAGCTGGACTAGCATTATGCCAAATGTTTTTATCTAGAAGATAATCCTCTAATTTGTAATATGCTTTCTTGCATAGGGTCGACTTAACAACTGATTTAAATTTGTTTTCTGGGAGGTTTAAAATTATTTCTGGAATTTTATTATAAAACCTAACACTATATCCCACGAAAGAGGTATGGACTTTAGCGAGACGAAGCTGTGGCTGCATTAATTTTGACTTATATCTAGTATTATAATTATGCAGTTCACATCTTTTGGAATGTAGTGATATATTCTTCCTAACGTACATGATATTTTCAAAGATATACTGACAGGGCACAGTCATGATATTTATTTCTTTAAAGAGTTCCCTGAGAGAATCACGACTACTTAGGGTATAAATGGCCCTTATTGCTCTTTTCTGCAGTATGAAGACTGAGTCTATGTCTGCAGCACGGCCCCAGAGCAATATTCCGTAAGACATGACGCTATGGAAGTAGCTAAAATAAACTAGTCTTGCGGTTTCAACATCCGTAAGAAGTCTAATTTTTCTAACTGCATAAGCAGCTGAACTCAAGCGTCCTGCTAAAGCCTTAATGTGCGGTCCCCATTGAAGTTTGGAATCTAGTTTAATTCCTAAGAATACAGTTTGATCTACGAATTCGAGCTTCTCATTATTCAATATTATGTCACAATCATCACTTCTAACATTTGGTAAGGAAAATTTTATGCATTTAGTCTTCTGCCCATTCAACACTAGGTTATTAACAGTAAACCACTCATGGACCTTGAGAAGGGCGCTATTTACATGGTCAACATTCGGTGAACGTCTATCTAATTTAAAAATTAAAGAAGTGTCATCAGCAAACAACACCATCTCACATCCATTTTGGCACATGTACGGTAAGTCATTAATATATACTAAAAACAAGAACGGACCTAGGATAGAGCCTTGTGGAACACCCATTTTAATAGTAGAACCAGAAGATTTGACCCCGTTTATCTGGGTCGCCCAAGGATAGGAGCCTCCAACTGCATAGGAGACTTTTTGTCAGAGACTCGTATCTCTCTGCATTGTACCTGACTAGGTCCACCAGTTCTCCTGCCTCCAACATGCGCCTACTCAGTTCCTTCTGACATGCCTCATATTTATTAAAAATATCTGCTAACATGTCTTCCCTACGGAATAATTCATCTCGCAGGCTTTTCGTGTCAACATCATATACTGTTCTACTGTGTTCCAACTGAGAAGATACCGCATTTAGTTTATAACTTAAATTTATGCGGTCCTTTCTTAAATTAACATTTCCTTTCAAAAGGTTTTGTTTTTTAATAGCTTTTTTTAATAAGTTTTTTTATTTTAATATTTTTTTTCAACTTATTTTTGGTAAATACAATAGGACATGTTTATGGGCATACTACATCTTTATGGGTTTTACGGACTGTACTATAGATAAAATAAGTAATAAATAATAAAGAGGGATTATGCTATACTTCACCACGCTAGCCTACTGCGGGTTGGTAGACTTCACATGCTATCGAGAAATCTCTCAAGCATGCAGGTTTCCTCACGATGTTGTGCATGTTTATGTACTTAGATGTATGTAACGGAAATGATTCCGTTATAATACTTTTATTAAGTAGGTACCTAAGTTATAGGTACCTTTTTAGCAGCTGTTAAATCAATATACCCATATTATAATAAACCAACTTAATATTATAGATACGTGTGTTATGAAAATAAAAAAAATCATGCTTATTTCCGTCAGGTATAGTTTGAATAAAAAAGTTTTAAACAAAACCAAAAACCATTGACAATATTTATTTTTATAGCTCTTTCTATTAATACATAAGTATATGTATTATAACTTAAATAATGCTATTACCTACTATTTTATTACCTAGGTTTAGGTGATGTAAACCTGCTATAAAACAGTATTAATTTACTAATTGCCCTTGAGGTTTTAGCAGGCTTGTCGGCAAAGTTCCATTTATACCTTGGAATTATTATACTAAAGCCGATTAATTGTTAAAAGGCGAGGCAAAGTACAACATAATTTAATTTTCGCAGAAAAACTCGATACCATTTAGTTGGGGGAGGTATAAAATTAATTGCAGTCTTTTACCTACTTGATATTTTAAATGGCTTTTGCGTGGTTTGGTTCGGAAACCACGTTATATATTTATATATCAGAAAGATTTATGGAAATCTCAACTTTAAGAAAGAGTAATTGCATGCACAGCGCCAAGAAGCCGCAAGTATATGTAGGTATACTATAAAAATATAATCTTAAAGGTCTATTATTCCAAATCAATAGATGAACTTTCTCCAACCCCGGCTGGATTTACATATCACAGCTCTTAGAACAAAAATAGAATCGTCAAGTAATTGCTCATGCAAATCTGGATGTATATTCATTGGAATTATTTAAAGGTTGAGGACAGAAATAAACACTATTATCCATACAAATCGTGGAGATTACAATATAAATGTACTCGGGGTATAATCTGGAGGGATTAACAATATTTATTGTTCCCTTTCTTCTTTTGCTAATGCCCGGACATTTTCGGGGAGTCCTAATAAAAGGGATTCTCTGTGCGTTGTCCGCTTAAGTTCGTTAACTGTCGGGATTAACTTAAATGCATCCGACGGTCGGCTAACTTAGGATTTAGACATGGCAACAAAGGATAATATAATATTGTAATCATTTAATACCTAAGCGCAAAAAAAATCGTAGGTACAAGAAAGTGGAAAGTATAAAAAACCTGCCCGATAAGTGGTAGATTATATCAAACTATTGTGAAGACTAGAGCTCAGTACTAGAGCAGCGTGGAGGACTATAGTAAAATGTACCTAAAATTGATAGAAAATCAAGGGCAATAATTATATTGGTAAGTTGCTGCCTGCAGGAATACAAATCTAAACTCTGAGATTTTCCTAAAAATTGTACAGTAAAACCCAATAACATAAGTCGACCTATGTATGTGGCAAATAATCAAATTTTCATTTTTTTATTTGTAGGTTTTTCCTTGAGCGCTATAATTTCTCCTGATGTTAACGGATCCTGGAATCTACGAAGGAGTTTGCTTACCTAGAAGAAATCGATTCACTCAAAATTTCAAGACACCTAGATTATATTATTCCCATAGGTAATATTGAGGAAAACCCACTCGGGAAGCGCTTTGCATATTTCAGCGGTACGCATGATGCAAGTGGATCTAAAGCGTTTCGTTCAGGGTTTAGGAATATCCACCACGCCGCGATTTGTTGTCGCTTTTTCGTGCTTCTGGATATTCGATAGTCGAAAGGAAAAGGGCACGCTCATTTGAGCGAGCATGACATGCTTATACTACTTCTCAACCTGACTTCTTACCATATCTTACAACTCTTCATATCTTACAACTCATTAAAAAATAAAAATTAATCCCTATTTCCCTTGGTCACAACATTACACGCGAACGACTCAACCGATTTTGATCAATTTTAGTATTAATAAAGGGGGAACTTTGGAAAAGGATATAGGCTACTTTTTATCAACCCACCACATGGGCGAAGCCGCGGGCGAAAGCTAGTGATACATAAAGCATGGTACTTAAAAGTACTTCAATTTATTCCCATTTCATTTACCAAATTTTGCCTGTGTTCCACCAAATATACTGAATGTGCACCAAAATATGTTCATTAAAAGTATTGTTATTACTTATATACACTTTCTTGGTATTCAGATTTGGTTCGTTATGTGGTTACAGTTCTAACCTAACCTAACCGATATCTGTATTTTGCTGCTCAATCAGTAATTTTGTCGCTCAATCAGTAGGTATTTTTGATGCGCGGTTTATTATATTCCATACATAAATGTCGGATACAAAAGTGTAGTGTTTATACTTTATTTATGAATACCCTTTGAGGTAATAACGTATATTACGTCATGAAATATAATATATTGTCAGTTAAAGTTTCAATAGCTATTGGGGTGATAAAAAAATATAATAATACTCTCGCCTCGATGAGATGGCAGGTGTGAATGGGAAACGAATAAAGACTCTTTTCTAAGGCGCCGTGAAAATACTGTTTATTTATATAACGGCCTTAATATTTTGTCTCCTGATTACAATGATAAGTTAAAATATCTGACAGCATGAAAGAGACTTTCTTCTTGAAATATTAGAATTGATTTTACATTGTGATCATGGACTTTGAGTAATGAACGAATTGTAGTAACTTTTACCTCAACTTGTAGTTTATTTATGTATTCGATGGTCTGATTAATTAATTTATTTATTTAATTTATTGACACACCAACGACTTATTCACTAATCATTACATTAAATATATTCTATTACGACAATTTTGCGGTGAATTCGTCACTTATAGGTGTGCACAGCACTTGTATAATATCAATAATAACAAAATTTACATTGCAGATAAAATGTCAAGTAGTTAAATTAAAAAACAGTATGATTCAAAAGTTAAAAACATCAATTAAATTGGAATAGAGAAAAAAAAAAAAATTAATACTATAAATAACAACCAAATCAGGACATATTAAATTAATCACAATAGAAATTAAGAGAAAAAAATACATTAATTAAACTTACATTAAAATAAAATAAAATAAAATTATTTTTATTATTATTATTTTTTAAGTTTTTGTGTTCAAAATTTAGATGAAATTATATTAAATTAGATGAAATTATATGAAATTTAATTAAATTTTACAATATTACAATATTAAATACATTGAATGGAGTCGTATAAATACACAAATTAACATTTTGTAATAGAAATAATCAAGCAAATCGATCAGGAACTGAGGACATATCGTCTGAATTCATTCAAACTGTTCGAAAATATGTCTAAGTTATTAGTACGCGTGCTCAGCTTATTGTAGCTAGACAAAAACCGGTATAAAGGAGCTGAACGACCAAGATTAGTTCTATTTATAGGCAAATGAAATGTTTCTGTTTTAAAATTGGATCTGTATGAGGTACGGCGGGGAACATTTAGACCGATCACCGAAACCAACTCCGGTACATTCACCAAATTATGAAGGGTCTTATAAAGGAATGTTAAATCTGAACAACTTCTTCGTTGCTCCAAGGAGCTTATCCTGAAATGACAGAGCCTTTGAGGATAATCGGCTTCCCGATCGCAAGTCTGTGATCTGTAGCGCAGGTATCTCGTAAACTTTTTTTGGATGCGCTCTATTCTGTCGATGTGGACTCGATACGATGGATTCCATACAGGAGATGCATATTCTAGTATACTCCTCACCAGAGAGTTATAGAGAACCTTAAGGGTGCCACTTGACCGGAAATCCTTGCAGGTTCTTTTTACAAATCCGAACATTTTATTTGCTCTCGCGACGATAGTGTCAAAGTGATTAATAAAGGATAGTTTACTATCAAGTTGTACTCCTAAATCACGAATGGTATCGACTTTCCGAAGAGTTATGCCGTTTAAGTGATATGCTGAAGGCTGAATTAACTTTTTCCGTGTAAATGTTATGTGATAACACTTGACGGCATTGAGAGTCATCATGTTACTATGACACCACTCATGAAGTGCGTCCAAGTCTCTCTGAAGTAAAGCAATGTCGGTACTTGATTCAATTTCCTTGTATAGTTTTAGATCATCCGCAAACATAGAGCATTTTGAGTTTTTAATGGAGTGTATGATGTCGTTCACAAATACCAGGAAAAGAATAGGACCAAGATGCGATCCCTGTGGCAACCCAGAGGTTGAATAATAAAATGGCGACTGATAACCCTTTATAATAACTCTCTGTTGTCGTTCTGAAAGGTATGATTCAAACCAGCGCAGCAAATGACCATGCATACCATAATTTTTAAGTTTTTGAAGTAGAAGCGCATGATTTACTTTGTCGAACGCGCTACTGAAGTCAGTGTAAATTGAGTCTACTTGCACACCAGAGTCAACGGATCTGCTGATATCATTAATGTAGTGAACTAAGTTGGTGGTAGTGGATTTATTAGTACAGAAACCGTGCTGTTGCGTAGCCAATTGAGTTTTAACGAGCGAAGTTAATATAGGACAAACTAATGATTCGAATAGTTTCGAGAAAATTGAAAGAAGAGATATAGGCCGATAATTTTTAACATCATTTGGCTCCCCTTTTTTGAATATTGGAACTACGTGTGCGATTTTCCACTGCGTGGGAAACTTAGAAGACATTAGGGATTTATTAAAAATAAGTTTGAGCGGTAATGATAGATATTTGGCACATTGCCTTATGAAATGCGGCGGTAGGCCGTCAGGCCCTGGGCCCTTGAAGATATTTAATTTTTTTAATTCTTTGAGTACGTCTCGCTCTCTGAAATAATGGCTTCCTAATGCAAGCTGAGGATACTCCTTTAACTTTGTTTGTACCGCGAGTGTACTAGCCGGAGATGCAAAGGTGGCAGAAAAGTGTGAAGCGAACAGTTTACTCACTTCTTCTCCAGAAGTTGCTACTTTCCCGCTCCAATGCAACTCAGATGGGATGTCATTAGACTTGGCTTTTTTGGCCCTAACGAATGACCAAAATGCTTTCGGGTTCAGTCTGATGTTATCTTCAGTCTTATTGACGTATCTACTGTAGCACTCTTTGATCATGTTTTTAGACCGTTCCTCCAATATACGGTATTCATATTTGTCTCTGGGATTTTTGTATTTCTTAAAACGAAGTCTTAATTTTTCCTTTTCGTTGAGGAGTCTGATTAAACATTTTGAAAACCATACAGGAAATTTGTTATTGCGTGTAGTATACCTAGGAACACATTCATTCACTATTTGATTCAATTGTTCGTAAAACGCATTAATGCTTTGTACCCAGTTCAAGTCTCGGTAGAGGCAAAGCATGATGAGCATGTACATACATATATATCTGAATCATAAATGTTTCTATGAATAATATGTACAGCTTTATATATAAAAAATGTCTAGTGTATCAGCTATTTGTGTCCGTTCTACAAGCCATGTTTCTGCCTACCCCCATGGGAAAAAGGCGGGAGTGTATGTATCTATGTGTGTATTCTACAAGTCACCAAGTCTTTAGCTTAGCTCAAACTAGATGGCGCTGTACGATAATGTTCATAAGTATTTTTAAAAGAAATAGAAAGCTCTTACTCTTTAGGAATAAATATAAAAGTAATTAAACGAGGCATTTGGCCATACTACTTGTGCTAATGGAAAACACAAAAAGGTCTAAGGTGAAGAAATTAATTCAATTTATTATACATATACTCTTTCAAGATCTGGCCCTAACATACTCACGATCGACGGCTTATAGCAAAACTGGCTAGCAGCGGTCTTATACATGAGAGTGATAGCTAGCAAGAGGGAGCATTAAATCCTATGGACGGGTCATTAGATCCTGCAAGCAAGTGCGTCGCAAAGAATTCTGACCACTTTCACAAAACGTGTGTCTTCCCAGCGAACAACGAGGAAGTTTTGCATTCTTAACTCTAAAAACTTCATAAAATTGTTGCCTTGTATTTTTGTAGCCTAATCGGTTATTTATTTTGATTGATGGCTCCATCTCCATCAATTTAAAACCCTGTCCATAATATTCATCACGCAAAATGAAGTAGGTACATTCTGTATTCAAGACAACAATAAAAAATCATGTTTATTTATACTTATGTAGTTACAGTAGTTTTTGATTCGACCAAATAAGCTTGTTTTAATATCAAAAGTTATTAAAACAATAACCAAAATTGCATTTCAAGTACTCGATTTACCTATATCAAAACTTAAATTTAATAAAAATACCTGCTACGCTTGTAGCGCTTTGTAGCCGTAGCGCGTAGCGGGGCGGGCGGCAGTCGGAGCGCGTAGCCGGGCCGGACCGCTCCTGTCCGCGGCCCGCCCAAGTCGCGATCTAAGTTGTATCGTGATTTCTGTGCTTTGTATCGGTGAGTATTTTGCATTAAGTTTTTCTTATGTAAATATTTTTAAAGCTGTTTATACAATAATTATTATTACAGTGGTTTATAAACTGACGGAATACAGCTAACTGAAATGTTAAATTTATTTAACAAAATTCGATATTCCGTCAAAAGTTTTGTAATTTTAAAGATTGTTATAAAACTTTTGACAGATTATCAAAATACTTCTATTTATAATTAATTTGAATCTCAACATTTATAATATTTTATTGAGCATCTCGTTATTGTGTATCTTGATGTTGTAAGTTATTAATATATTATTATTTGGGAATTATTATAATTGTTTTTTTTTAATTATGTTTAATGTTAAATCTACGGCTAGTACCCTATACAATGTACGTCTACTGAGTAACACCATCAAATTTCTTTCATGTTTCTATAATAAGGGATACGGGTAATTTGTGTTCTTATGTCCGGAGATTCCATTATGGGGGTGGAATTGGGTAATGCACCTTCTGGGCAATGAGCCAGCTAGCCGTTAGGGCAACGCGTGACCTTTATATGCAAGATAGTGAGTAGACTATAATTATAATATTTCTTATTCGTTCCATTGAGTATATTATTATTATTGACGACCCAATTAGTCCAGCGGTAGTAAGCGCTGCCTTCTGTTCTATGGGTCCTGGGTTCGAATCCCGGTAGGGACAAACGTTTGTGTGATGAGCATTAACATTTGTTTCCGAATCATGGATGTATCTATGTATAATATGTATGTATTTACAAAAAAAAAGTATATATTTAGTATATCAACCATCTAGTATTCGTAACACAAACCTCGTTGCTTAGCTCGGAACTAGATGGCGCTGTGTCATAATGTCCAGAAATATTTATTTATCTTTGTGGGCAAATGAAAGCTAAGGAGACTGTTGAGCATGACGTACTGGGAACCGTTGTAAGATTGATCAAAATGTTATTTTTCCTTCCTTATTAGATTTCCATCACGACTTTGTATCTGTAGAATTTGTGTAGCTTATTTCCCGAACCTGTTTTCGCCCTCTTAAGAGATTATTTATTAGATAAAATCTATTATATATATGTATATATTTTCCTAGAATTAAACTGTCTTCATATAAAATTTCATATAATTAAGTAATGCGGTTTAGCCGTGAAGAGATAACTGACAGACAAATTTACTCTCGCATTTATAATAGTAACGAGTCATAGAAATCACGAAAACTAGATTTACAATCATAGCAAAACTACAGATTAAAAAGGGTTGAAACTCATATAGAGAAAAAATACCTGGCTACAAATTTAAATTAACAAAAAATATAACCCGTAATAATTTATGCAAATTCAAATACGTCACTTAACGACCTCGTTCCACTTTCAAAACTGTCTCTAATTTAAAACTGTAAGCCGCCGGCGGAATCTCCGGCCCTCAAACGCGGTGTTACCTCGGCAAAAAATTAATACACCCTATTAAATTCTAATCTCCTCCGATCGAGGTGAAGCCCATCCACTTTGTAATGGAAAAAACTGATCGTATCTGCGCCGATTCAATTTCCAAGTCTTGTAGATTGTTCGCAGAAGAAATTAATATTGTCCGGCAATCCTGAGTTCGTAAGGCAAATAGCTTTTGCCTTTGTTAAGCACTTTTTATTTGCATACTACAAATTTTCCCCATATTTGCTTCTTATTTTTCAATTCTTTAATTGACCATCACAAAATTCTATTACAATATAAAAATATATTTTAATTGCTATTCAGTAAAATGGATACAAATTACGATTCAACTTATATTCAATAAACGGATTTGTTTTTTTTTAATAATTTTGCAGCGATCTTACCATAGAGATTTTTTTTATTTCTTTACTTTGCACTTTGTAAGCAACTAGAGAAAGAGTCTTTAGCTCATTATAATTGTACCCTTATTTACATAACTAAACATTGTTTTAATACTACCCTTCTACCGCAGTAGTTAGAATAATTTGTGCGTTAAAATTTAAGTATATGTATTTTCTTTATAATTACCATTCAAAACTTACATTATATCATTATAAATGTACTCGAAAACATTTTTAAATTACTATATTGACTAGAACTTATGTGACACCTGAAGAAAATAATAAATTACATTTAAATTCATGTTCTGACGCTACAGATTACATTTTAAATCAGATTTATCCAATCAATTTGTATAATTTCACAAACCTAAATTGGAGTAAATAAATAATATTGAGTTTACAGTAATACATTATCAATTTCGAATGTTCGTGAAAATATATTTTTATAAACCAACAAACAATTTTACAAAATCACAAAATTCGAAGTTCCTTTACAGTCCAAATTAAGGCGGTAGATTGGACCAATAAAAAAGTGCTTGATCTTAAATTGAGTGTTTTGTTCCGCCGAATGGTCCAGAGAAATTCAATCTCGCAGGAGGCTGTACTTTTGTGTGGCTTCACATTCGTGTACCATTTTAGACTTTATTGGTTTAGGATTTTATACGTTGGTGACGTACGGGGAATGCTAATTTCTGAGCGGATTGTGAGGGAATACGTACGATAGGATACTTTATATCTCGTTACGATTTCTGAAGGTTGGAAGACTGAGAACCTGCTTATATATTCTTGATTAAATTTCATTACGCTTTGAAAGGAATGCCAGACGTTATTATTATTACACTAAGAGCTCATTCATGTGAATATTTCGATGGAAATATGGAATTAAGAAATTGTGGACTAAGATTTAGTGAGAAATATGTTTTACAAATTGTATGTGTAAAACAATTTAAAATTTGTATCACAATTGTTTTAAATGCAAATTTTATGATGTTGTTATCATAGAATTTGCGTTTATATGTTCTTTAGAATGCTGCTTGATAGTTGATACACTACATAACAATTTTTTTTGTAAATACACATACATATTTTACAGAAACAAAAATGACAGGCACCTCTATTCATGTTCGTCATACAAATATTTGCCCCCACCGAAATTCAACAGTGCAAAACCAACATCCAAACGCAAATCACCAATACATTGGCCCAATCAATAGTAAACAAATTATTAGGGTTATAGTTCCTCCCAAAACTTTAAAGCACGAAAGACGTGCCAACAGTGAATCTATTGGGCCAACATTAATCGCGGGACCAAAGCCCGGTGGGCGGAAGTTGCACAAATTAATGGTACGTCAAAGCCAGCCAGATTTCCGAATGCAAAGGTCCACTGTTTGATAGTCGCTGCCCTAATCCTGTGGTGCAATATGAAAGATGAAGCGATTTTTATACATTCTCTTTGTTTTGAAGGAAAGCTGTTAATTAAGGGCTTTCTCCTGTAGATATTATTATTAAATCGATACAGATTTCCTCTGTATTTTTTAACAATATACCGTTAAACTGCTACGCAAGGATCTCTTCTTGTTATAATATTTATTCTAAGTTTTCCACCTATTATTGAAAAAAAAACAGATGAAGTCGTCAATTCTAAATGGTTGAAGAGAGCTCAGGATTAATCGCTCGAGACTTGTAACTTGGGCCACATTTCGCTCTGCAGTGGGCGGCTAATGAAATATTATTGGAATTCCTATATCCAAGATAATCCATGACTGGAGCTCGTGCCGCGAACGTCGCGTCCCACTCCCACTTTTACGCGACAGAAACTTGCGAAAAAAGTATTTCAATGTTGATTTATCTGTGTGTTTTATATAGTATTTATATTACTTCAGCTTCCACTTAATGTTTTACTTGAAAACTCTTACACAATGTTGCATTATAATATAAAACATAAAACACTGTTTTTATAATGCAACATTGTGTGAATTTAATTTTAAATTCACACTACTTGTGTGAATTTGGGCCGGGTACGTAATATATCGATCCTTGATCCGTGGCGATCCTTGGGGGAGATCTATGTATGTTCAGCAGCAGTGGATGTCTAACGGTTGATATGATGACGATAATTATAATATACCATCATCATCATCTGCCTATACTGCTGGACTTAGGCCTCTTCGTATAATCAAATCAAATCATTTATTTCAATTAGACAGACGTTTGAATTGTCGAAATTAATTGAATTTAATTGCACGGTTCCAAAAGGTAAGTCTTATCTTATCTTAGGAGAAGAACCGGCATGATAGATACCATAGATACTCTTTTTAAATGAAATACAAAATTACAAAATTGTTGGTTTTGTTTTACAACGATTTATGTATGTAATAACAATATGAGACTGGTGCAGTTCGATGTGAATCGTATTATGAGCGATAATTTTGCATGTTATCGCAAATTGCAATCGTCTGAATTACTTGCAAATTAAGGGAGTAGGAGTGAGTGCAGAGGTGTGAAGAATGGAATATAATAAACCGCGCATCAAAAATACTGATTGAGCGACAAAATTACTGATTGAGCACCAAAATACAGATATCGGTTAGGTTAGGTTAGAACTGTGACCATACAACCGAGCCGAGCGAGCGAAGCGAGCAGTGCCGCGGGAGCGGCCGGCGAGTGCCAGAACCAAATCTGAATACCAAGAAAGTGTATATAAGTAATAACAATACTTTGAGGCGATTTTAATGAACATATTTTGGTGCACATTCAGTATATTTGGTGGAACACAGGCAAAATTAGGTAAATGAAATGGGAATAAATTGAAGTACTTTTAAATACCATCCGTGAAGAATTATGCAGCTGAGATTTGGTTTTTGAAACTAAATATAATATCACCTGTCATATATTTACTACGTTTACTTAATGCATGCATTATTTTTTCTTAAACTTGCTTTCTTGGCGCAAAGAAAAAAATTTATTCGGCGATAGCGCAATATATCTTTTTGGTAAGAGTCCAAGTGAGTGACCTCGGACGATTTTGTAGGAAATTTAATTGTTTGACAGTGTCAGTATAGAACATCTGTCGAAAGTTAAATTATTCGGCTCATTATAACTATAAAAATCGACATTTATATGTAGTTCAATTCAGTAAGGTAAAGTTAAAGTTGGTTTTACTTTTATGGGTATCTCTCCTAAAAAAAATTATAACATGCATTTAACCGTAGGTACTAGGCAGTGCCGGATTTAGTTAGCTAAATGCCCTAAGCAATTTTAGGTGGTGGTTACCAAAACATTACAAGACATTACTGGGCCGACTGGGCTGTGCTTTTTCTGGTTTGATTGTCCGTATTAATTAATACTCGATCGTGTGTCCCCCTCGACGGGATGCCTGAAGTAATTGCTTAAATAACTTAAAGGCCAAACCAGGATTGGTACTAGGCTACCAGAAGTCGTAGATTTTATTCATGTATGTACGTATCTCATTCTTTGTACAAAAGTATTGCCGAGATGATATTTCTTTGACTTGACTTATGTGTTAGTGTTGCAGCAAGCCAGTAAGCTCTATAAATGGGAATCAACTAAAGAACACGATTCAATTGATTCAAACATAGGCAGAAACTACACAACGCCATGCGCCTCAGCCGTTTCTTGTCTAATAGCTCGCAGCTGACCTATTCGCATGAGTTCACTAGCGAGGTCGATGAGTTAAAGAGAGTAGAGATACGTGCATATTCCCTAGAGATTCCTAACATATACACTATTTTGCACATTGTTTCTTTTATAAAATACCTCTCATAAGCTTGGCTCAAACATTCTTTCTTACTTTCTTTCTAGTAGGAAGTGCTAAAAAAAGTAATACGTATTTATTCACGTGAGCATTTGAATATTTGGACTAGCTCTTAGCTGAATAGAAAAGTCCTCAAAGGTTGGTTGTGAAAAGTAGATAGAAAAGCCGTGGTCCAATACTATGTTGCCTTTTCTTTTTAAACGCTTTTTCGATTTACATTTCAGTCTTTTTCACTTTTGGACATGCTTTTATTAGCTTGAGTTGTATGTATCTAATATTTATGTATGTAAATAAATCGTACATAAATTTCAACATCAAAACGACTGGAATAATAATAAAACAGTCGTACTAAAATCCGGTGACAAAAACGTTAAAAAAACACAACATATTTTTCAAGTTGTTAAATCATCAAAAAGTTTAATTCATAAAATATGATAGGTATGTAATAATTGATTTAAAACAACGCAACTGATTCATTCGTTTATTTTCGTTTTGAGCATCGAAGTAAGAATTTATTAAAAAACCGTACTGAAAGGTAGTAGGTACCTATATAATTTTAGTAAATTAAATAGAATTCAAAAACAACAAATTTACTATCCATCCATTAGAACATTATGCGAACATTTATTCACCGTGTGTATAAATGCCCATCAATGGCGGGATAGCCTTAATAGCCGGCCATTATGGCCACTAATGCCGGCTAATAGTTTGACCGGTACCTTATATTAGTTTACTTTGTAGAAAAGGTTTGCGTACATTATGTGCGTCGGGTATATGAATAATGGGGTTGTTCCTTTATGAGCTGAAGTAGATACAGGATGATTGTTTAAAATTTTGTGATTGGGCAAGTCTGAAACTATAAGAACTTAATAGTTAAAAATATTTAGAGTAGTGCCGTGTCAGTATGAAAGTAAATAATGATAATAAATATATAATCGGACATTATTACATTATTGAATTACTATTAAATTATTTGAGGTTTAAAGTAAGAGCTTGATTAGTAGTATTAAAGTTGAGTAAAAATTACTACGGTATTTTTTTTAATTCATAATTTAATCAGTATGTAACTATTATACACAACAATATTTATAACAATACCTACTTGCTATTACTAATACATACTTATAACAATAATTTAATTTTAAGATAAGATTTTATAATAAAAATCTTAATGTTTCATTAAAAAACAAAAAATAAAACGCAAAGATCAGAATACTCTGGAATGAACCAATATTAAAGAAATGTATGGATGAAAAATGTCTTCAACACAGATACAAAACAAATAATTAATTGATTGAACGGTACTTACTGTTACGAACGTAACTAATATCGGTTACAAACCAATGCGGTTCAGACACAGTAAGGTACTCCATTTCGGTCCAATTAATTGAATAATGTATACGAAAAGCTTTCTCGGCGAAACCTTTCTGAATTTATTATGGAAGTTAAACGAACTATTAACTTCGAGATATAATTGGACCACTTATATTTTGGGATCTTTTCGTAACGTGCGGGGAAATGGTTTTGACTGAATTTTGATTAAATTTGTTTGTATTTTCTCCAATTGAAAATTTTATAAATAGAATACGGTAACGTAATCAATATTTATGTATGTAAAGGTCAGAACAGAAGTGACACAAGTAACAATTTTATTTATTTAATCTCAACAATTTTCTTACAGAAATCTAGTCTGTTCCAGCCAGTTTGATATTGAGAATTATAAATTGCAGACGAAATAGTTTCATCGTCATCATCTACCTATATTCATTCACTGGTGGTCGTAGGTAAGTAGACTTAATGTTAAAAAGTGCTATTTTCGTGAATTCACTCAGAGTACGGACGCGTCCGACATTACGTATGGACATTTGCAACACCAGAATTGTTGCTCGCGTATTTCCAACCTTAACGTTTGTTATAACTACTATACTACTACAGTGTACTACTAAGAACCAATCTGCCCATTTTCGCGCATTTACAAATTTTACAATAGCTTATCTTTCTGAAAGGTGTTTTACAACCATTCGTTTAATCATCTAAATCACAGTAGGTACATTTTAAAGCTTACAATTGATTATACAAAAATCGAAAACTTAAACTATTTAAACAAATCTCGACCTTATAAACAGCATATTATTTTATACTATTCCTCATTATCAAAGCAAAATTATTTGAATCAAACTGAATATACAGTTCTGAAGTAAATAACTTGGTTCTATTTATGGGGAGCGATGTCATTAACCCTGTAATGTGGGGGTTAATTAAAAATTTCCACTTTGTTAGCGTCGTGCGTGAGAGTACCGTACTTCCTATATGAGGACATACTAGCAATAATGTTGAGCTTATGAACAAAATACAGTGAAATTAAATACTGCTGAGAGATTAAATATGTAATTAAATATTTGTGACTAAACATTGGAGTATACAGAGACTTTATAAACCCATTGACTCTCTTTCCCACTGCTGGGCACGTGTCCCACTGTCTCATACAAGAGCGATTAGGCTATAATCCACCACGCTAACCTAGTGCGGCTTGGCAGACTTTACACACCATCGAGAAAATTTATCAAGCAGGCAGGTTTCCACACGATGCTTTTCTTCACCGTTTGAGCATGTGAAAGAGGTATTTTTGGGTTAAATTTTCATACATTGACGCGAATAATATTTACATTGAAATAAAAAATACTGTTCACGGATTTTATCGATATCGATATTATTTAATCCTGCAGTTTCGGATCATTTACAGCATCCATGGCAATTTTTGCTTGATAAGTTTTATTTAAAACGTCAACGCCCTTCATTAGGATCATCACCTCCTGTATCTACATAAAAAAATTTCAAACACAAATAATTGCATACTCGAACGACCAAGTCCGAAATCGGTAAGCAACAAATATTTGTTCGGTTCGCGTACCAAACCCGCAACTCATGACGTAGTTAGGTATCCCCACCACCACTTCAAACATCGTGCTCTACAATACTTACAATTGATTAAATAAATAAACAATAAATATTTCCGGACATTATTACACAGCGCCATCTAGTTTCGTGGTAAGCAACGAGGCTTGTGTTACGGACACTAGATGGTTGATTTACTTCATATATACTTTTTTATTTGTAAATACATACATATTATACATAGATACAACCATGACTCGGATACAAATGTTGATGCTCATCACATAAAAATTTGTCCCTACCGGGACTCGAACCCGGGACCCATAGCACAGCAGGCAGCGTTAACTACCGCTGAGCTAAACGGGTTGTCAATTTTAATTTGTTAAAACAGTGTTTGAATTACAACTTTTATACTGCTTTTTCTTCGCTAAAAAACATTTGCAACATTCCTTAAAAATACCACCCGCTATAACATGTTAAAATCATTCTTGAGTCTATCTGTTATAATGTAAAGGCTGGATTCGAAACATCGGGATGAATACATATGTATTACCTAACATAGTATTTATCATGTGCGTCTATTTGCTACCGTTATTACCTACATAAATTAGGCCATCCACTCATCCACACTAATGTAACATCCCATCATCCACAAACAGGGTTTAACCTTGTGTACAACAACACAAAGCTTGAAATATCGTATTCAACTATATGTGAGCCTCTAACCCGCCTGCCGCTGACAGACCATTAATTCATATCGATTATTTACCGATACATCGATGTTGTATATCGATATTACGTACAAATACATCGATTTTTGTAGCGCTCAAACCTGAGAATGTTCGTGACATGTTGATATTTCGTTGTTTAACTGTTTAAACGGTACGTTAGTTCGCTCCCGTGTCGGCTTTTAGCCTCAATTGTTCAATAATGTTGCCAGTAATAAAATAGGAGGTCAGGTTTAGACTTGCGTGCTTATTTTGTTTCGTTTAGTTTTTAGCTAGTAACTCAATAATTTAGTGAAAAAATTGGTCAAGTGCGTGTCGGGTGGGGTTTCGTAGTTGTCTGTTAGTCCACTTAATTAGCTGTTAGTATAATATGACTAATTAGTTGTAATCGTTATAATTAATTTAACCTAGTTCATACTACTACTGTGATTTTTTACGTATACAAAACTAACCACTTACCTAAAAAGAAGTCACTAGACTCCAATAAAAAATAACTTCGGAAAAAAATATTAAACAAATATTTAACTTAACTCGACCTGGGAGTAGAACCCAAGAACTTTTTTGCTTAGCAATCGCACTTACAAAAACTAGACCAGTGAGGTAGTCTAATAAAATCTGAATTAGGTACAGCTGTGATGAAAAACAATGAAATCTGAGATATTCTCGATAGCATGTGAATTCTGCCAACCCGCAGTAGGCTAGCGTGGTGGACTATAACCTAATCCCTCTCAAATGACAGGAGAACCGGCCCCATGGGACAATAATGGGTTGATGATGATAAAGCAACATATTCCTTTAAACTTCTCAGGTCTATGTTTATTACATAACTGGTTTATTTTGCGCTTAATTTTCGGCTCAACATCCGAAGGGTTATTATAGTAATTATATCAGGCTGACGCGTCGAGCCGAGTAATTAATTAAGTAATCTGCGTAGACAGGAGCGAAACGAAAGAATTACATTTTCGCTTTGACAAGAGAATGGGTCGGGACGAAATTGTGGTTGCATGTATTGTAACAACAGTAACAAGTATGTATGTTATTATAACCGACTTCAAAAGAGGAGGAGGTTTTCAATTCGACTGTATTTATTTTCTGTTTCATTCGACTGTATTTAATTTTATCTGAAATTTCGACTTTGGGTAAAACGATTTATATGTTTTTTATTTGAAAGCTGGTGCTTTGGTGTGGTCCCATTTCAATTTGGTCCTGGTTTCTGACATTTATTGTTATAGAAGCCCATGTTATATGTTTTTTTTTTGTAATCATTCAGTAGTAGTAAGATCTGTATAATGCCCTATACCTGTAAAACCTATCTGCAATCGACGGCTCTTAATCGTAGTCAAAGTATTATTATATTACTATTTTGTAATTTTTTGTTAGATTTAATCAGTTATTAAAATATAACAGACTTTAAAAATAAGAGGAGACGTAAAGTTCTACGCACTTTTACACTTTGAATAGCATTTTTGTAAAACCTAAATGCTTTACACTTACACACAAAATCACAATCAAAATGTTTTTTTTTTTCATATGAACTTTTTCAAGCCGACCTTTTTCTTTATAAAACGTTAAGACTCTAGTTGCACAAATACTAGAAAACATATATTCATAGTTACGGCAAGACAATCCATAAACATGGATACTGTAAAGGATCCGAAACGTCTCGACGTTTAAATTATATAAACAAAAAAGAACCCACATAATTATGTGGATTTGAAAAAAGTAAGCACTCCTCTAAAAAATAGACAGTTACGAATTCAAAACTGTCTTTCTTTACCCTACATAAATACTTGAGTCATTCCTTTTCTGAATAAAGGAATACATACTTTTTCACTTATCTCACCCTCAGCTAGGGCTGTTACGTCGCTATCAAATGCACCTGATTGTTTAAAATAAATTAATGGGCAGACTGAGGACGGGCGACAACCGGTGGTACCCCTTGAAATTGCCAATTTCACTTTTAAACGTGGTTCGTAGAAAGTATGCGAGAGACAGTGACGAGTTATACATTAAATTGATATACAAAAACAGTTTCAATACATAAAGTTTATATATAGTTGTTTTACTTTTAAATAAGAGCTTATATTGGTATTGAATCACAAGTTTATCTTTTTTAATGACATTTGTTCTATTATTAAAATTTATGTAACGTGATTTAATAGGCTATATAAATTGTCATTAAAATATATTGAATTATTTACCATCGTAATGGTTTTGTAAATAGAACGACTAAATAATTAGATGAGGTCACAATGCTAGTAGGTTTTTGATACTTAGATAATGTATCGCCTTGCTTAATTTAACTTTCTGTACCCGGTGACAATCTTTTTAGGGTTCCGTACCCAAAGGGTAAAAACGGAACCTTATTACTAAGACTTCGCTGTCTGTCCGTCCGCCTGTCTGTCACCAGGCTGTATCTTAAGAACCGCAATAGCTAGACAGTTGACATTTTGACAGATAATGTATTTCTGTTGCCGTTTTAATAAAAAATACTAAAAACAAAATAAAATAAATATTTAAGGGGGCTCCTATTCAAAAAACTACTTTTTTTGCCTAATTTTGTAGGGAACCCTTTGTTCGCGAGTCCGTCTCGTACTTGGCCGGTTTTTAAAACAAATAATGTAACAGATTATAATATTAAATTATTACTATTTTTATTAATACATTATCTAAATAAAAGCCCGTTTGCAAATTATTTTCTTTACCAATTCTATACGTAACTGCTCTCATCGCTCAGAAAATTGCCAAGTCTCTGATGCTTGTAATTTCACCATTAAAAATACTTAAAATTCTCTCCTCTCCGTATATTTTCGAACCCAAACACGGAACCAATTAGCATAATGTTCTTAAAACGCGCAAAGCAAACGAGCCAGCGGACTGGCTATAGCCAGCGCCGGTGGCCAATTAATAGAGGGAGGGGGGATCGCAATCAAGATCAAAGCGATGCATATCTACATCCCGATGTGGATACGACACGTACTGCTTTGTACTGCGTTTTGACGTACGTCAATGAAATTATGTTGATGACGAACGTAATATATCCCCACGCATGTATCCACAGAGGGGTAAGTAGTAGAAAATGAATGTAAATTCAACGTAAGCTTAATATTTCACATTAAAGGTTGAAATGGTGTATTACTGGTTCCTGGTGTGGCACTGGTGCACCCACCCTAGGTATTCATATTTCGCCGATATGTTTTAGGGGGTGAGCATATTCACTGGTATTATTCTAAGTCATTTCACTGGTATTTTTATCCATAGAAAAACTCCAATTTACCTTTCGAGGTATAGCAAAAAAAAAGTATTATTGTAGATATTTGAGTATGTAGGTACACTAAGTTATTTTTAATGAACTAAATTACTTATTTAATTTATGTAACCACAGCTGAAGAATAGGTTCCTATCGACCAACCACTTAGCATTATAATATCGAAGAAATTTCTGAAATAATCGTGAAAACAGAGTGTTGATTTGTTCCCAAGTTAATGGCAACATACTCCCTATTATATGGGAGCTAAAATATACCAGCGCAATTTGGGTGTACATTAGTACACCTCTGCCTAACTATTCGAAGACGACAGGATTGATTGTATGTTATGTTTATTTTACATCACTAAACCATATATTACAAAATCTAATGTATTTAAACACGCAATTACACTCTTCGGGGCCTTTCGTATACCCATATGACTAAAAGATCTTTAAATGCTTACATAAAGTTAATCGTGTTGTCATTAATTCTGTAGGTGAAAAGTGAAGAACCTTAAGTCACATTTTATAAAGTATTCAGTAGAGCTCATTAAAGATGTCCATACCCGAAATTAGATATTAAAATGGACAGAGTATAAAAAAATGTCATAAAATGGACTTAAGGTCCTTTAGCTTTCACCTACAGAATTATATCTTTATCTTTTATCTTTGAATTGCTTTTGGGTCTTATTGGGGATGTAGCACTTTGATCTCTGTATCTTTTGAAATATTATTTTGGATATGATGGTAATGTTTACAGTAGCAAATGTTTGATGTGTGTAAGAGTTATATAAGAGATGGAATAATCTTTAAGATGCCTTATAAAGAAAAATGCGTGATTTATATCTGTGCAAATAGTATTTAACTGTTTTTATTTTAAACTAGAGCGGCTAGACTAGGCTAGCGGCAGGGGTAGACTTAGTTATTTTATCGTAAATTGTTTTTTAAAATAAAATATAGCTTATATTCATCACAGATATTGGAGCATTCTAATGTTCAAAGAATTATTTAGATCGGGCCAGCATTTTCAGAGCCTATTTAACAAACAAACAAAAAATCAAATCTTTTCTCTTCTAAATATTAGTAGGTATAAATATAGAAACCTAAATCTATATTTAAATAACATTAAAAAAGCGCGACCATCTTACAATTACTTGGAATAGTTAAATACAAAAAAAGGGAAAAAATAAACAAAAGCCTTAAAAGATTCGAGGGGAAAGAATTGAAAAATAAAGAGATTAAAGTACTCAAGACGGGACAATGTTACTTTTTAAAGTAACGCGGTTTTTTAAAATACTTTAACATTATTAAAGATGAGATGGCCGATGGGGCTTGAAGGTTCTAGAGTGGTGACCATGTACTGGAAGACGTAGCTTTGGCAGGTCCCCGGCAAGGTGGACTGACGACCTCGTCAGTCCACCTTGCCGAGGCCTTTTTTACCAGGTGGTAAAGGTCGCTGGAATCCACTAGATGTGGGCCGTGCATGACCGATCGCCGTGGCAATCCTTGGGGGAGACTTATGTCCAGAAGACGTCTAACGGGTGATGTAATGATGATGATGAAAGATGGCGTGACTCAAGTTTACACCCAAAGTTAAAGGCTATTCGGAAGGTTTATGCGTTTTTTTATTCACATGCATGGTGAAGGAGAACATCGTGAGGAAACCTGCATGCTTGTGGGATTTTGCTGTGGTAGACTATAGACTAATCCCTCTTAAAAATGAGAGTAGATCTGTGCCCAGCAGTGGGACTTAAGTTATTGGGTTGGTGGTGAAAGATATGATAATAAATTTAGACGTACGTACTATACAATTTAGTCATCACGCTTGATTTGTATTTCCAGAATACACAGAACATAGTATAGAGAATCGTTATAAATTAACTTTTGTTCAAAATATTAAAAAAATATTGAATGTAAATAATTTTAGAAACACTAAAAATGCCATCAGACGGCAAAGCAGTGAAATAATGGACGCAGTAGCTGGGAGATGGTCTGTAACAAATACCCAAGAGGTTTGTGTATGTATGTGAAAAGTCTGCATTGTTTTTTCATGCTGAAACTGTTTTAGCAATCTACAACTTTGTTTATTCTGCCTTATTTAGGAACCGTATCTGAAAGATCCGAATATATATTCGGATCTTATTAAAATCATTTATCATTTTCAAATTTACATTCTAAGTGTAAATTTGAATTCAAATCTAAATAAACAAACAGTAAATAGAATCGTTCAATTCTTTTCTCGTTACTTTTACAGGAAAACAACATAAATAACGACGACAAAAAATGAATGCAACTCACCCTACTTTTAATCGTATCGACAGGAAACTAACAAGTATAAGACGGCGAAATTTTTCCTGTCATCCCCAAGGACAGGATTAAACTTTTAACAAGAAATGAAATCACTTCGCAAATAGTCCGGAAATAAAAAAAGCCAGGGGATGACTCATTATTCGGGGATGAAAGAGCGCCAGACGTCTAAACACGAACGCCGAAACTAGATTTACATTTTTATTAAGATACCCCGACGTAACAAAATTCTGGTTGGAAAAACGTTTAGGTAAGAGAGTATCGCGTTTTGTTCAAATTAAATTTTGATTCGATTTTTAAGTAAAACGTTTTGTAACCTCTTTTGTTTTGGTATTAGATAAAATTAATAGTATTTAAGTTATAATTCAGGTAGGTGTTGTTACAAAACCTTTTTCTTTAGCTTTTTATAATACAGGTTCCACTTACGTAGTCTTCATCATAATGGATAGGAATTTTATAGATATTTTATTTTCTTTATTCATAATATGTCAAAGTTCGATTGTCCATTTCCATTCCAAAACGTGGTCCGTGTAAGTTCTTAGTATTCATTTTCAATTCAAAATGTGGTGTGACCATGTGATATGGTTGTGTTGTGGGTGTGTGGTTGCAGTCTGGTTATGGTACGTCTGAAACAAGAGAGCCCTTCTCCAGAGAGCTGATAAAAATGAAAGTAATATGACAGTAAGTAATAACAGTTTAGGTACATGAATATACGAATATAAGCATTAAGGTTGATAACATTCGTTGAATTCTGACAATAATTGCCCGAATTTAAATAAAAGCTTCTGCCTTTCATTTGCTTTAATGGACACAAGTAATTGTGCGGTGCAACTGCATTTTAACTTTTCGACGAAAAATGAATGTGTGAAATATGGAAATGGGACACTTAGTGGCGTACTATTGCGATCATCATGCGCCCAATATTTTTAAATAGTAATAATATCTATCTTCTGTGGGTCCTGGGTTCGAATTCTGGTAGGGGCAAACGTTTGTGTGATGAGCAGGGACATTTAACCTAAGGGTAATGGTGGTTTATGGGTGTTTCTGCCTATAATATGTAGGTATGCATTAACGAATTAAAGAAAAAGTTTACAAATACAATA
The DNA here is from genome assembly GCA_905163465.1 of Craniophora ligustri. NCBI lineage: Eukaryota > Metazoa > Arthropoda > Insecta > Lepidoptera > Noctuidae > Craniophora > Craniophora ligustri. The sequence goes on from LR990961.1 coordinate 13,166,446, forward strand.
AATAATTTTCATATACATAAACATACAAATATTGCCGAGGTCTTACTTTAAAATTCTTCTTTAATTCATGAGAAGAAATCGGAAGTATAAATTACATAAGATCTGTTGTAATTCATATAATATAAATTACGAAAGTACTATTTGTCATTGAGAGAAAATTATGTGACGTCACTTATACTGATGATGACGTCATTTAGCAACACTGAAATTGCTTGTAGAGTGAATAATGAGCGAGAATGCTTTGAGTAATCACCGAATGAGAGCAAATGAATGAACGAATTAATAACAGTAAATTTTGATGAAATGAAAAAATATCCGGTTGTTATAAAACGGTCTCAAATCTCAATTCTATTGTTTAATTTGGTTATTTATATATAATATTCAATATATTATACGTAATATTCAATAAAGGTACATATTTATTGTTGCTGTTGTGTTCGCTAATGTATATATGTGTATGTATGTATGTGTTGCACGTGCGCTGCTGTCGCATACGGTCTCGTTGCACCTGTGCAGCTCGCCGATAGCTACCTACCGTGCCATATCCGAAAAAATAAAGATTTTTAATAAATATGTCGAATCAGTGCGATACATTGATAATAAACGAACTTCTATGCTTTTTACAATGTAAATTAGATGTTATGGACGAAGTGAGTTTGTTGCAAATCTGTGAATCTAACTTTAAGGAAAGTGACATAGTAACAGCCAAAACTATCCTGTTCGAAGCGGCCAACTGTCGTTCTACACGAAAAGGAGACGGCAAGAGCAAACGACTTCTGCAGGATATTATAAAAGTCTTGAAAGAAACAGAGCCTGCATTATTACCCATATTCGTGGCAAAAGATCTTCACCGACTTCCTCCTGTGACGTTCGATTACGTCGATGTCACAAGCCTACTAAAAGATATCTTAGTGTTAAAACGAGACATCCATCGTATTCAGAGTGACTACGTAAAATCTTCAGAATTAAGCAGTGTTCAGGAGGAGATAGAACATATTAAAAACAAACCGCAAAACATCCAACACGCCAAAGAATCTACAGAAAATATCGAAATATCTAACGACTTATTTTTCAAAACCATTTGCGAGCAAAACACTCGCGTATCGGCCGCGGTCGCGCCTGCGCAGTGCGTTGAATCTGCACCTGTGCCCGGATTTTCGTCAGCTGATCACTCGGATGATGTAAAGAAAGTAACAACCGATCTAACGGAATTAAAACAGGTAAACAAACCTAAAACGAACTATATGCGGAATACTATATCCCTCTGAACACATCTAATCTAATAACAGCGGACTTCAATATTGGCGATAGTTTTACGACCGTAGTCAATAAAAAGAATCAGTACAAAGATAAAAGGAATCCGAATCAGCGAGGAAAAGCGGTGTTACACTCGAGTAAAATTAAGATTGTGCCCAGGCTATCCTATATATATGCCTCCCGATTTGATCCCGAAACAACAGAAAAAGATATTTACGACTTTTTTAAAGACTGCGGACACACGGTCGTAAAAGTTGAAAAGCTCATTCAATATAAAGTATCGGCATTTTCGTCGTTTAAAATTACTATTGGTCAGGAACAAGAAGATATATTTTTTAACGCTGAATTCTGGCCTCGTGGTATAGAATACAGAAGGTATACCGTGAGGCGCAATTTTGCTGAACCCGGTAATCGTCCTGTTTCGAAGAACAATGAAAATTAACATAGTTTCATTCAATTGTAGATCTATTAAACGTTCATGTAATCATGTATTTGACCTCTGTAAAAACCACGATGTGATTACACTTCAGGAGCATTGGCTATTACCAGACGATTTGGACTATCTTAGTAAAATACACCCAGATTTTTCCTACTATGGCGTATCGGCGGTGGACACTTCTGCGGGTGTGCTGAAAGGAAGACCATATGGGGGTGTAGCTATATTATGGAAGAAGTCACTGTTTAGCAATGTGATACCAATCGACACCGGATCTACGCGCGTGACGGCAGTGTGTATACAGCTCACAGGTGGCCGTAAGTTCGTTGTGATGTCTGTATATATGCCTACTGAGGAGGCGGACAACCTGCCCTTATTCACAGAATGCCTAGGTGTTATCAGTGCGGTAATTGAAACGAATGATGTAGAAAGTGTTTTAGTGCTTGGTGATTTTAATGCGGATGTCTCGCGTTCAAACAGTTTATTTGGGATAAAGTTATTGGAATTTTGTCAGGAGCAGAACTGGGTATGTGCAGATCTTAGCATGCTCGGTACAAATTCAAGTACATTTACATATTTAAGTGATGCTCACGGCACCACGAGTTGGTTAGACCACTGTATCGCCACCTCGGCGGGATCAAAGGTAATTAATAAGATTTATGTCATGAATGATGTTTTCTATTCGGATCACTTTCCTTTAGTGATCGAATGCAATATTGATGTTATATTGCCAAAAGTTGATAAATCCAGTAATCAATTAATTAATAAAGTGATTTGGGGTAATAGAAGCTATGAACAAAAATGTAAATATGCGCATTTGTGTGATAGGTTTATTAATTCATATGTCTGGCAAAACTTTCCTTGTCATTCCGTCTCATGCCAAAATAAAGACCATCACTATTTAATTGACAATTATTATAATCAGATTGTAAAAACTTTAACTAAAGCTGCTACATACTCATACAGGGGTAAAACCTATTATAGTAAAAAACAAGTTATAGGATGGAACTATCATGTAAAAGACTGTCACATAAAAGCAAGACAATGTTATCTATTATGGAATTTTTATGGGCGTCCCTCACAAGGTAAAATCTACGAGGATATGATTTATAGTAAAAAAGTTTTTAAAAACAAGATAAAATGGTGTCAATACAATGAAAATAAAATAAAAATGGATATAATAGCCACACATAGATACAATAAAGACTTTGGAAGTTTTTGGAAGGAAACGAATAAATTAAACTATAAATCTAGCATACCTATAACTGTGAACGGAAGTCAAAATCCAAATGTGATCGCAAATATGTTTGTAAATAAATTCAATCCATCTCCGCCGTCTTCCTTGACCTTATCCGACTATTCAGGTGGGAGACACGGACCCCATTGTGGGACGGTGCCGACCGCACTGCCGACCGACGACAGCTACGGTAACGACCTTAGCGCTCTGTATGTCACGGCACAAGACGTATTTCATCATGTTAAGGATATGAAGCGCGGCAAGTCCCCGGGCCACGATGGGCTCAGTGTCGAACACCTGTTGTTTGCACCTGCGGTGGTTTTTGAAAAACTCGCAGTGTTTATTAATGCTTGTATAAATCATAGTTATTTGCCTGTAGACTTTATGAAAACCACTGTTGTTCCCATTGTAAAGAATAGAACCGGCGATGTGTCAAGCCTAGCAAATTACCGTCCTATATCTTTAGCAACAATCTTTTCAAAAATTTTTGAAAAAGTAATTATGACACATTTAAATGAGAAGAACATCCCTCTTAATGATGCACAATTTGGTTTTAGGCGTGGCTTGTCCACTGATTTTGCTATATTTTCTTTAAAAAATACGGTATATAAATATTTATGTAGAAATACGTCAGTTTATTCATGTTTTTTAGATTTAAGCAGAGCTTTTGATACAATTAACTATAACTTATTATGGAATAAATTAAGAAAAACTAGAGTACCAAGTAAGATCACAGATCTCTTAGAATTTTGGGTATGCAAACCAAGCCAATCAGGTTAAATGGGATAATGCGTTATCAAATACGTACAAGTTAACCAGTGGAGTAAGGCAGGGTGGACTGACATCACCGGTTCTATTCAATTTGTATATCAATGACTTGATCGAGGAATTGAGCAGCACCAGAGTCGGTTGTCACTTAGATGGTAAATGTCTAAATAATCTTAGCTATGCAGACGACATGGTGCTGCTTAGCCCCTCGGTCAACGGATTGAGAAAGCTTATAACGATATGTGAGAATTATGCGTCTAAACATCAATTGACATACAATGTTAATAAGTCGGAAGTTTTGGTTTTTAAATATGGAAAAGGTCCGGATGTGTTACTGCCGATTAACTTGTGTGGCACTGAACTTAAAATAGTTAAAAAGTTTAAATATCTTGGGCATCTACTATTAGAAAATTTAGCAGACGACGAGGATTTGGAAAGGCAAAGACGCGGTATAGCCTGCAGAAGTAATATGCTAGCTAGACGCTTCCATCATTGCTCAAATCTGGTCAAAATAACTTTGTTCAGGGCATACTGTCAGGCGTTCTACACCAGTCAACTTTGGTACAAGTACACGAAGAGTGCGTACAACACTCTTCGTGTACAATACAATAACGCTTTCCGGGTTATGCTCAACTTGCCCTGGCGGTGTAGCGCGTCTGGCATGTTTGCTGAGAACAGAGTGGATGATTTTTTCGCACTTCTGAGAAAGCTCAAGGCTTCTTTCAATACGAGGGTAGGCACTTGTAAAAATGAAATTGTCGCAACTGTGTTTTATCACGTGTACCTGCTGAGAGAGATGGCACATATATAGACTGTATGTTGTTTTTAATTTATATATTTTATTCTATGTTTTAAGTTTTATAATAATTGTGTAATGTTTATTAATATGTGTTTTTTATAATAATTGTGTACCTAATATGGGTTAATTGCCTGAAATAAATAAATATTATTATTATTATTATTATTATATAGTTAGGTTTTTTAGTTAAGATTTTAAAACGATTTCTCAAATTAGACCGAACTGTATACAATATCCAAAGTTTTATTAAAAACGGTTGATTTGTTCAAAAGTTTATCGCGGACCAACAAAGTATTTTTTTTTATTAAATAAAAAGGTTATAATAATTATAATACCTACTTCAAAATTAATAATTTAGTGTTTTACATTTAAGTTAGAAACGTCACGGAGTTGAGTATCCAAGAAAGAGACAAACAGACTTTTCTGACTCTTACCTATGTGAATATTTTATTCTAAAAAGTAAAAAATCACATAATCAAAATTAACTCAAGTTTCATTAACAAAACAGATAAACAAACAACGATGTAATAAAAAGACAATGGCAACCTTAATACTCTATGGCCAATTACACTGTTCATTCACGTTTACTTAAACAATCACAAAAGAGTTTACATTACTGGAAACTCAACAATACTTATTTTTATCACGAAACAGTTTTATCTCTCTGTCTCTTTTTCACCCCATTAAAGCCACCAATCCAGTGTAACTTGAGATATTTCTGCTATTTATTTTATGCTTCTACCCGTCTCGGTTTTATAGTCATCGTTAGTCGGTGTTGCCACAGTTCATATCTAGTGTTGCCATGTCTAAATATTAAAAGATAATATGGCTTCAGCTGCTTTATGTACCGATTTTATAGATTGATGGATACTGTGCGAAGTATAAATGAAGTAGTTGTTACGATTGAACTTTTCAATATCTACCCGTTTACTGTGGATCTGCTGAGCACGGGTCTCTTCATTGAGAGAGATTAGGGGCTGAAATAATGTGGGGTGACAGACTTTACTCACCATTGAAGAAATCTCTGAAAGTTTTCTCTGAATGTTATCTTTCATCGTTTTGATTTATACATGTGATAAGTCAGTAATTCGGTTAGGAGTGGAATTTAAGACCTTTGACTTCGTAGTCCAGTTCACAGTTCGCGGGTCACACCACTAGTCTATCACATCTCTTACGCCGGCCGGGGTTCTGGTGCAAGCTTTTGCGAATCCCATGGCCCCGGCAATAGGGTTGGTGGCGTTGACGCGTGCGGCTTTTTAGTCGGTAAACGCTTAGGCGGAGTCCGACACACCCCGTCGCCTCCCCAGGCGATGGGACGGTCCGTAAAGGATTTTTCCGTACTTAAAAAAAGGCTGTCACATCTCTTTATAGTAATACTCAAAGGATACTGAATTTTGATAACTTGTAAAATATGAGACTGATGTTGGCTTTGATGTTGTTTTTTTATGTGAAAATGCCTACCGGTTGCCGGGCATTCTGGGCTAGTCATGCTCACTCAAATGTCCTGCTGATGGTGGCGTTGTGTGTCGGGTCTTTTTATTCCCTACAACATGGTTGAGTAGACAAACGCCGATACACACGTCATGCTCGTGAGTAGCTTTCCAATTTAGTGCTACTACTTTCACATTGCAGGCGAGTGAATGAGTTAGCACATTTGAAGGCTTTTCGAAAAGTAGGGCGTAGCGAGATTCCTTGCTCAAATCTAGCTGCCCGACCGGGGAATTACCTCCGCTTTACAGAAGATTACAGTGAAAGAACAGTCGTTGTATTTCTGCGAGTGGGTAAGGTTACCAGTTGGGAGTTAACTTCATATGTTGAGAAATTTAAACGATTTATATAGGTCGGCAGCTCGCAGGCGATACCTCTGGTGTTGCAAACGTCTGTAGGTTACGGTAAGTGCTTACTACCAGGCGGATTGTTGCCAATATTGTGGTAAAAAAATACTCATTTTAGGGTAACTTTAAATTAAAAAGCATGTATGTAGCTATGAAATTATCTTTTACCTAATATTTCTATTAATTCAGTTTTAAATGTAGTAACATCTACATATATTTTTTTAATACATTTGGAAAAAGGTTTAATTAAAAACGTCTCGAGGTAATACCATGTAATGACTCGTCAATTTTACAGTAGTCCTAAAAAGCAGCCACGTTTAAGATAAGGTGAAAATTTACGACCATTAAGAAGTACCTACTTTTTTCTTTACTTAATTCAATTCGTTTTTTAGGACACATTCAGCGAGTCAACAATTAAATGTGAAAGTGACATTTTCTGTATCTGTGTATCATTGTTACTCAAGTCGTCGTAAAGTGCGACTGCTGAGAAAGAGGTCTAGAGTTCGGTTTCTAGGTCGAGCAAAGTGTTATTGGGTCTTTCTATGAAATTCTTATTAGCAACTCGGAGTTTGGTCTCGTGCCCCGTTGACGGCAATAGGCTCGTCCATTATTACACGGGACCTAAAACATAACGGCGAAAGGGTGTAAATTTGTAAACCTCTGTCTAACCCTTCGGCAGGCGACAGGCGTGAATGTACATATATTATGACTTAATATAGATACCCAGAAATACACTAATGTATAAACTCCAAAACAACAACCTGAGCCAAAACTATAGATATAGATACTAACTGACCCAGCATGTTTTGCCACATTATAGGGGTTGGTGGTAGAAGAGTGAAAATTTTGGGTTATAGGTATTTTTAAATGCCGAATTAATAAAATGATGAATTGTCCAAAATTTAAAATAAAAGTCTGGTGAGGGACATCCTTGTGGGGTGTAAAAATAGCCTACGACCGATTCTCAGACTTACCAAATATACATGCAAAATTCATAATAATCCGTCCAGCCGTTTCAGAGGAGCTCAGCGACAAACACTGTGACACGAGATTTTTATGTATAAGATAAGATAAATATATATAAACCTTTAAAACGGACAGTTGAACCCCCTATCAATAAAAACCAATAAATACAGCTGTCCGAGCTACTATCAAGCCTAAATCGGCTGTCTCACTACAAATTCTCGATAATAAAAAAAGAGATACGAAATTTCGGATTGCTTCCTAAATTCGACTCATCATGTCCGCCGTATGACGAGGGTCGCCCATTATTCAGTATTTATATAGAAATAAATCTTCGTGCTACCAAGAAAACGTTAACGTTCAGATATCATTTTGCTGAAATTTACGGCGATTACGAAAATGTACGTTCATATTCAGCTATTGACAGATTCTAGTCATTAAAAGAGCTGCTATAAAGACTCATTTCTTAGACTTACACGAATACTAGATGTTGAAATAAAAAAACAAAAATACGGATTTTATGTAAACGCTTTGGATTTTTACAGCACCAATGACTCGTGACCATGGGATGCTGTAAAGAATCCGAGATTTATTTTAAAGCTGCAAGACAATATCGACAGTATAAAATACAAATGACCCATTTTAACAATTTCTTTAAGCTGCTTAGGTAGTCTCATATTTGTTTCATTGGTATATTGAACCATGGGATTCTAAGATAAACGATAAGGAAATGTATAGACCTCAAGGCCGGTACTTAACTTTGTACAGAGACGTACTAGAGATGTTTATAAAGGAACTCGTTAATGACAAACAGCACGAATGGGTAGATCGAGTTAATACATACCTATGTTACTACTATATACTATATAGGTATCTTTTACAAAGAATGCAGTAAAAACTCATCACGTTTAGCTTCATACAAAAATGAAAAATTATTAACTTTAATAAGAAAAAAAAACACCTTAAAGGGACACCTAATAAATAAGTAAATACGAAAGAAAAAGTAAACGATACAACACTTACAACACTTTTAGGTAATATTGAAGTCAGTGCTAAGAAAAGTTATTTCAAGTTACAAAGATTAAATACATAGATTATAGTGTACAGCAAAGATAAATTCTGAGAAACCGATTAAATTGGATTGGGACCTCTTGAGCAATTTATATATACAACCTATATATGTATATATATATATATATATAAGTAAATACAAACAAATCAAAGTCTATAAATAAAGTCACCTTTGATAAACGATGACGCGGGTGGTCCAGCTGCGCTATGGGTCGCGGGTTCGAATCCCGGTAGGGACAAATGTTTGTGTGATGCAGCTTCAACATTTGTATCCGAGTCATTGATGTATCTATGTATAATATGTATGTAATTTACAAAAAAAAAAGTATATAGATGTAGTATATATCAACCATCTATTATCCGTAATACAAGCCTCGCTGCTGACCACGTAACTACATAGATGGCGCTGTGTAATAATGTCCGGAAATATTTATTTATAAAAATATGTAGCAGTTATCATAGAAATCATATATATTATTATGTACCTACTATTTATTGACACAGAAAACTGGTTCAGCGGTTGACGTGAGTTACGCCTGTCTCTACATTTTTTTATTGACACATACAACATAACCTACTTACGTTGATATTCGCATATTACACAAAACAATAAAATATATCTCAGTAAAAAAACAATGGTTGAAATGCCGTCTGTCCGTCAAGCTGAATTTATTCAGCGTTGAGTGACGGCAGAGAAACAAATCCCGCTAAAATATCGCGGCAAACACTTGGAGAAAATGTCTCAAGATTTAATGTGACGGTTTTGTATTAAAGAGTATTTTTAAGGAGTAAATAAATTGTAAAGCTATAGGGATTTACAATACATTACGTGATGAAATCGTTTTTTGAAAAGTTACGTTAATCTTTAGATTCTGTTCTTCACGTGGTGGTAAAAATTGTGACAATAATATCAAAGATGTGATATGATATGTAGCGTTTGTTTACATATGATGGCAGTCTTCAAAAGCCTGAACAGATTTTAAACTAAGAACACTCTCGCTCAAGACGTCTTACTCATAAAAAACACTTAATTACTATTGGTTTATGCATTTATTCTACAGATAAACAATTTTAAAAACACTCTTTTAGAGGCGGGGATTAAAAAAACTTCTTTAGACATACACTTATTTTTAATTAAAAACATACTCTAATAGTGACATCACTGCGATTAGGGAACAGTGGATCCAAAAATACTGATAGCTTATTGAAACTTCAACATTGGACAAGGTGCAAATCATACTATAATCTTTTGTGTACATTAAGTGTTATGTTTGTCAAAAAGAAACAAAGTACGGATAACAATATACACTTGGTCCAATGTTATAAAAAGGTAAGAATCTATATCTAAATTGCAAGCTGTGGTAGCCTAGTGGTGTGACCAGTGGACTGAGATGTGTCAGAGGTCTTGAGTTCAATCCAAGGCACGCGCACCACTGACTTTTCAGAAGTTATCTGCGTATTTATCACAAGCTCAAACGGTGAAGGAAAACATCGTGAGGAAACCTGCATGCTTGATAGAATTTCTTGATGGCATGTGAAGTCTGCCAACCCGCAGTAGGCTAGCGTGGTGGACTAAAGCCTAATCCCTCTCAATAAATGAGAGGAGGCCCGTGCCCAGCAGTGGGACAATAATGGGTTGCTGATGATGATGATGATATCTAAATTATCGTTTAATAAGCACAGTCATTATTTAAAATTGTCGCTAACTTAATGAATACGATGTTTACAATCTACAAACATTAAAACGCGGATAAGTAGTCTGTTATGAGTCGTGCCGATAGATAGGTAAGTAAAGGCCAACTGTAGTACACTCAACGACAAAAGTCTGACACGTTTCATAATTATATGTATTTACTAGCTGACCCAGCAAACGTTGTTTTGCCACATTATAGGGGTTGGTGGGCTACCCCTAACTTTTAGGGGGATGAAAAATAGATGTTGGCCGATTCTCATAGATACCGGATAAGCACAAAAAATTTCATCAAAATCGGTCAAGCCGTTTCGGAGGAGTATGGCAACGAAAACTGTGACACGAGAATTTTATATATTAGATTTAATGTCACATACTCTATTCCAAATAAAAAATATGCGGGGCAGTCTTTGGGGACTGCCGATAGAAGTGAAAACGAATGGAGGTATATGTATGTACATATGTAAATACACAGTAGGTTTACATATAGCTCATGGTAAGTGTGCGGTGACGATGATGCTCCCATGATGTTTGTTGATGAATTCACAAAACTTATTTTATCGTTATTTTTTTTCTTTTTATAAAAATACCATTACGCCTTTCGTCCATGTGATATTGCCGTCAATCGGGCATAAATCCAAACTCCGGGCTGCTACTAAGATTTTTAGAAAAACCCTATGACACTTTGCTCGATCTGGGAATCGAAACCAAAACATCTCGCTCAATAGCCGCATTTATGACCATTACACCAACGAGGTATCTCGCCATGTTTCTCAAATGGATAGGCAGAGATAGATTTCAACCCGCTAAGATTCTGATACACATTTTTTCTTTCATCTCATCGTTCATTCTTATCCATACTCGTTGGTAGAGTGCTCTTAACCTCGCATTTTATAAAATACCTGTCTGAGGTATGTTTACCAAAATCGGCCCTTTCCAAATTCTTCCATCCACTCACATAGTATTTTTTTTTTTTCGGCAATCTCCTTTCATCCTTCGCTTCCTTATCCAAACCATCTTAACATTATCTTCCTCAATCCTACATTTTTTTATCTTCGTTTAATCCACGACACACTGGTTCTCAACGTATTTTATTTTTATTAATGAGTAATTATTTTTGGTGTATCTGTAAATTATTTCGGAAAACGTGATATAAATAAATGTTAACGTTGTTTCTTATTATTATTAATACGTAAAAATTAAGTACGCTCGAGATATAGATACATATCTGGATTAATTTCGTGTAGATGAATAGAGGATAGAGCAAAGACAATTTCTTAAAAAAAAATGTGAAAGGATTTCTTCGTACTCTCTGTGAGTATTCAAAACATTACTGTTTACGATTTATTAAAACAATTATTTTTTCAAAATTTTGAGATATATTTAGGCCATAATATCATACTTCACATTCACTAATTATAGAATTAGAAAAAAATAATAAAACAAAAGCTCGATGAGATCCAATTCCAAAATTGAAATTAAATTTCACACTCAGTTCCAAATTCAAACCCTTAATTGGTTTGTAATTGTTTAATTCCAAATTCAAATTCTCAATTGTTTTGTACTTAGTTTCAAATTTGGAAGCTGCACAACACCGCAGTGACCGCCAGTACCGAGTCTCCCGACTGTGACGCGTTTAGTTTAGTCGTCCCGGGGACCTCGCCGTGTCCAAGTGTCCACAGATGACAAATGACGGAACGTACTGTCGCGAGTGTATTGTGAAGTGTTCTGTATTCTTATAATACTACGGTGGGTAATATTACTGTTATTTTTTTATTTGATTTTTAAAATGAAGTATTATTTAATGTAAGTAAATTTAATAGTATGACTTGGAATTTATGTTTTTTTTGATACTATATAAAGTTATAGATTTCAATAATTATGATCATAATTTTCTGACTGAAAATACAGCCGTTGTGTAAAAAGTATTAATTATTATAAATACCTCTCAGTTCAAAATGTATGTTTAATTTTTTTATGATTAGTATTTTCGTATCAATCCTATGTCGTCATGGAGTTTATTTTTTTTTAATTTAATTTTAGTAGCAGAGTTTAAAGACTTCCATTTCATTTCCTTAAAGGATTTTAAAAATTCAATTATAATGTCTAAATTTTAAAATCCATAAAATAAAGCGAAGATAATATACCACTTATTCCTCATCTCAAATTCCATTAATAGTCATAAAATTCTAAATAATTTAATAAATAAACCGTCGAAGCAATTAATGTGTGCTCACGTGTCAAAACATAGATAAATGTTTATTTTAATTTAATTACAAAGGAACATAGTTCATTAGTGAGTTAATTGTTTACTTATACATGTTTCTGTACTTATCGCTCTATCTTATAAAACCGACAACCCTATTAGCACAGCGGTATTAAAGGCTACTTCATGGAAGATTTGATTCCCGTGAGAGGCTTTGTTTGTATGTATAATTTGTAATTATTTCATCATCATCATCAGCCTATATTCGTCCACTGCTGGATGTAGGGCTCCCCTAGTGAACGCCACAGAGCTCGATCTTCGGCTCTTTTCCGTGTTGTCCAATTCCAATGTTCATTCCAATGTTTATTAGTCAATGTTTAATGTTTTAGGTGTTACTATGTTACTACTATTCATACTGGTTCACATTTGAAGTTTTCTGGTCGGCCTTTAGACAGTTTTGATTACATTAATTGTGATGTTATTAAGTCTATGAGAATCGAGACCATGACATTTATGGCATGGACTATGACATGGCACCTGAAATACAGTTAACACTAGTTTAGGTGCCAGGGGTTTCACATGTATTATGTACCTTTTACGTCAATAAAAAATGTTATTATTATTTATAGCCACCAAGTCCGGCTATAGGTTATTTTATAGGGACTGCAACGCGCGAGCGATACCTCTGGCGTTGCAAACGTCTATAGGCTACGGTAACCGCTTATCATCAGGCGGCCTGTAACTTATATGCCATCGATGTGGTATAAACAAAATAGGTGCATACTTCCATAGAGCAAGGATGCAGAAGTCTACTTAGTGACAATAAAAAAAAACCTGTCAATGTAAAAATACTGTAACTATCAATGTTTATACCATACAAAAATAATTCAAACATAACAAAAAAATAAAATAAACAAACGGTCGATAAACAAAAGGAGGGAAAATACTGATCTGTTTTGTCTTGGCTTATTTATAGACACATTCATTTATAGATACCTACTCGTATGTATATGTAGGTACAAAAAGTACTTATCACCGAACGTCAGAAGTATTTTGACAGTAATTGTCAGACAAAGTACAGAACTAAATACTTTGTTGTGGCTCTTATATGAACCATATTTAAAATACTGCGTATTTGGTAATGACATTGACAATGAAACAAGTGACGTTCGCTGTCAACTTAATTATAACAAAAAAAAAGTTATAGGGCGTCAAAAAACTCGTCCCCGACGCTGTCAGGGGGTAGAGTGCCCAGAAGACTGGCTGCGTATTTTATTTACTTTGAAACTGTTTGCCATTGCTATTTCGATGTCGGTCGCTGCCATCTCAAAGTGAAGGCTTAGTTTTTGATTAACATAAGCCAAATCCTAATCAGTATTTATACCTCTACATCAGAGCCATAGATATTTTAACAGTAAAAGGTACTGTTACTCTAACTGCCTCGTTGGTTGGTGAGCTTGGAATTTGGTTTCGTGCCCGGTTGATGGCAATAGGCTCGCCCTCTGCCTAATGTTTAGGGGACGACAGACGTGATAGTTAGAGGTACTTGTTTTTTTAATAAAAAACGTTGCCCCACACTAGGATTTTCTCTTATATCGTGGGTGCGTTTACATACACAAACGCCCAGACCCGGAACAACTACCTATAGAACGTACAAATATTTGACGCACAAGCCGATCGGTCAGTCACTGCGCCACCGAGTCGTCAAGTTCTCACTTTGTTCCTATTTACTCATGCATGCAACTACAAAAAAAGAACAGGCAAATTAAATTCCTGGTATAATTTAATGTAAAATATGTTTTAGTGAAACTATTGTAAAACATGTTATATTCATATGAGCTACTAATTAAAGTTATTTTTTGCCAATCAACAATCACAGACAAATGTTTATCTGAACTAGTGGGTGTAGAGCGCTATCTTCCATTTCAATTCTTTCGATCTTCAATAATTATGAAATTGTCGGCAAAAAAAAGTCATAGCTAGGAGTTTGCTTTCCCTTAGAGGCATGTTTTATGTTTTTAATCGACGATATATTCTGTGTATAAAGTTAAAGTAATCGTGAAAATTACTATGTGTATTTATGAACTCAGTGTCAGAGCTATAAAACATTTTGATATTTAATTATATACATACTAGCTTTCACTCGCGGTTTTGTTCGCATGGTATATAGATAAAAAGTAGCCTATGTGTTTGTTAATCCAGTCAATAATCTATCTTTATGCAAAAAATAATCAAATCCATTTGGTAGTTTTTAATAAAAGAGTAACAAACATCCAAACAAACATGGGATAGATTAATATGTACTAGACTATTATTAGATGGTATACGTAATTATAGTCGTAAAGATTATTTTAAAATAAAACCTTTTAAAACCGAATCGAATTTCTTCAACTAAGCAAAAACAGCGCCTTTAATAACTGAAATCCAAATAAACATAGGGAAATTGCAAAATTTACCGCTGGAACCCTACATATTATACATATTTACATATAGATGTAAATAGCAAATTCACCTTAAAGTGGGGGTTTTAAAGTATATATAATTATACTTAATACTTGCGTTTAAAACCGTATTTGCTTAGTCAAAGTCATTTGAATTCAAAATAATTAGTATACAAAGCGAATGTGGATGAAAAAGGCAACAACCTACCTTGGTAAACATATAATGATCAAATAGCAAAAGTTCTTTAAAAGGCTTGAGTAAGAGTACTCTTAACTAAAGGACCATTCTTATGGAGCTTGAGCAACAATGAGATATGGACGTGACCTTCATCACATGCTCAGAAAGCTCAGCTCATCGTGAGGAAACCTGCACGCCTAAGAGATTTTCTCAATGGCGTGTAAGCCCTGCCAATCCCCAATAGGCTAGCGCGGCGGACTATAGCTTAAATCTTCTCAAACGAGAGGAGACTCGTGCCCAGCAGTGAGAGAGTAAATAAGTTATATATATATACATAGTATATATAATCAGCCTATTGCCATCCACCTGAACATAGGCCTCCCCCAAAAAGCGCCAACCATCTCGGTTTTGGGCAGCTCGCATCCATCCGCTTCAAGTCGTCGGTCCATCGTGTCGCAGGTAAATTAGTTAATATAATTAATATAACATAAATAAGAATACAATGAAAAACTTTCGTTCTTTATCTACAATGAAAAACTGAAATAATAAACAGATTTTAATAAAACAAAGTCTTTTTAGTTTTGCGATTTACGCAGGCGAAGTACCAAGCACAGCAGCTAGTTCATTACAATGTGTACCAACGTTAATATTACTATTGTCATCTAAAATAAACACTTAACAACTAGTCTTAAAGCTCTATTTCATTTACATACATTCGCACTCAATTACTCTCAAGCGTCTCCTTACTTGACAATTTAATTAATGTTTGTCAAATTTTGTTCAAATATCAGTGACTTGAAGACGTCGTGACGCGTTATATACGAATATGTAAACAAATAATTAGTTAAATACGTAAAGCGACTGTACCACAATGTGTTTAAGTAATATTATTTAAGTGGTAGAGAAAGATGCCGTTATATAACCAGGAGAACGCCATCTCTCTTTAACACCCTGAATAAGACTGTTTTCGTACATTGTGAAATGACTCTAAGAGACATCAAATAATTTTGTAAAGGATTTGGGTATAATAAATGCTTTAGCATTTCCCACTCATTGCAAAGAATTTATAAAAACTAATCAATTACTAATTAATATAGCCTAATCCCTCTCAATTGAGAGGAGACCCGTGCCCAGCAGTGGGACATTAATGGGTTGATGATGAATCAATTAACATGTAGATGAAATTTTAAAAAATATTAAGTAGATCGGAATAAACGAATCACACTCAATTTTTTTTTTATTCAATTTTTTATTCATACTGCCTTTGGATGAAATTAAATTCGGATAATTCATCATCCTAATTTCAATAGAGAATAGATCTGGATCTTAATACCTGCTTGGAACCCATAGATTGTATTAAAAAGGTTTGTATTAATACAGTGATTTCATTCTGCGTAAATCAAAATATCGATGATTAGTAAATGTAGGGTACCTTGAAATAAAACTACTTTTTACGGATTTTATCGCGGTATATTTGATATTATTTTATTTTAACCCGTTTTTAATTGATGTCATCGAAACGATTTATGTTTCCTCTGGCCACTTCTTCTCATGTCATGTCTGTGATTTGTCATACATTTGGTCCACTGCGTTTGGCGAGTCCGCAGACTTTATACACCATCGAGTAATTTCGTGACATGATTTCGCACGATATTTTCCTTCGCTTTTTGAGCACGTGATAAATACGCACATAACCTGCGTGTGCGTGTCATGGAACCCAATTGATTATGAAATATAAAATTTAATTTGATATATTTCTGAAGGTAGGTACCAAGTTAATTTCATTCAAAAAAATAAAAATAAGCGCGGTGAATACCTATGTATAAAAATGCAGATTTTAAGAAACGCGCAGATAAAAGTTTATTTTGACCATACGAAAGCTGAGTTTATTATGTCCTGCTTGATTTGCATTCGAACAAAGGGTTCTCGTCTGCTCTAACCATTCGACATCGACGCAGTATTTCATCATTTGAATATTACTTAGAGATATGAAATTTTAACTAAAACAAATATAGCGCCCATTTCTCAAAATAACATAACACAAATATTTCCAATCTCGCTAACCACCAGAATACAAAGAAAGCGTCCACTTTATTATTGGAATGCATCACTCTTATCACTCACTGATAGCGGTGACCAATGCTCCATAATAAGCCTTACGTCACAACGTCCTACGTAACGTAACCACACAAACAATATTACACTCTATTATTCATTTTGTAAGAACGGTTCTTGGGTGGAGTTTCGTGGTGAGATATTTGAATGAATTCATGTGTAGAGGTCAAAGAACAGTGGCTGATTAGGTTCTCGATCGCCAGTACGCATAACCGAAGTGTAGTGTCGATGATAATGTATTTACAAGCGTTTCAACGGTTTTAAGGTAATTTTTATAAGCATGTTTACAAAAGCAGTTGGAATTCACGTGGATAAATCAATGACTAATTATATTTTATTGACTGATAACCTTTAAATACCAATTAAACTAGTAATTTCCCACGAGCATTTTTAGTAGATATAATAATAGAATAGGTAATCTATTCTATTTACTCTTTATTTTCACAATAATGACGTATTAATTTGTTTTATCTACACCCATGCTATATATGATATAAATCCTCTATAAAAGTTCTTGATACAGTTAGCTTATAGCCAACATTAAAACAGCCAGTGTCATAATAACCATAATATCATCCAAACGGGTGTTACAATGTGGTACTAAATTTCATAATGCAACTCCGAATGCATACATACTGTATGCATTTTATGTTGAAAAAATCTAAGAAAAAGTTCCTAGCGTCTTCATTTCGTCTTCGGATACGAAAAGGGGTACCCATTTTGGAGAATTCTGAGTCTCATCACACGTTACAATAATCTCTACAAATATGGATAGTCTTATCTCTAGAGTTCATCAAACTGCGAAAAAATATCACCCACCACAGACAGCGAAGCTTACAAGTCCGTTTGTAACAAAAATAAACAGTAGTTACTTATTCATTAAAAAGAAGAGACCATCTGTTAGTCATATCTCCCATTCTTAACATTAACTTATCAACAAAGCACCTATATTACTCTCTTTATCCTGTATCTGCGTCGAACGCACGACCAAAACGTTTGCTGATGATAAAGGTGAACAAGTATTTGTCTGTACGAACGCATTGACTAACCTGTGACCAAGGGTGTTTTGAAATAAAACTACTATTTTTACGGATTTCATCGCGGTATATTGATATTATTTAAACCCGACGTTTCGGATCCTTTACAGCATCCATTGTCACCGACTGAGGTGTTGGTCGCCTTGAACTTGTAATTACTAACAGCTACCTTACATGTTTAATTATTATTGACAATCCGATTTACACAGAACGAGCTCACCGTGTCCTTCGCTCGTGCAGTTTTGTTCTTGGATTTAGATTTTATAGAATCTATGATGGGGTTCCAAGCAGGTGGTAATACCCAGCCATCTTCTCTTTTGACATTTGGGTGTTTTTTAATTTCAATAGCCTCACGAATCATCCTGGGTAGAAATCGGTTTTCTTTTGCGAGGACTTGCAGTTTATCAAATCTGATGTAATTCTGGGGTTTGTCTATGGTAAGTGTAATAAAACAACGGTGTTTTTATTTTCATTTTATTCCACAAGGATGGCAAACAAGCTTAACCGGAATCGCAGTCAGTCATGGTTGCAACAATGCTACAAATTACTTATTACCTGTGTGAATCTGGCTGCAAATAGTTTGCAGCTGAATGGGCCACGGCAACCATACCTATTCAAATTATTTATATAAATTGCTATGGTATGGATTGTACTTTATTTTCACAGCAAGTTAATTTATTTTGGCAAAAGACAATTAATCCGTCACCTTGGCAAAAATTTATTCCCCAATTCTTAATTAATTACATCTAAAGAAATTTATTTTATTTTTTATTTCTGTAAATAGATCTTTTTAAAGAAACTTTTACAAGTAATGTAAGATTTTTTTAGTATCTAGATGGCATCGACATTTCGTAACTCTGAGAAAAAATGCCGAAACAAACTCAGAGAATCATGGTCTCTTTTAAAGTCCAAACATTTTGGGCACATTATGTGAGCCTGACGATGTAGGTTAACGTCTGAGATGGCCTTTTGAAGAAAGCACCAGTGCTTTCTGTCCAATTGATTTTGACTAAGTATGTACGCTATGATCGTGGTGATTCTGCATCCGAATCTTAGACTATCATAACTCTTTACTAGAATAGTCACGTACATTTTATGACTCAAGAGAAAAGCTTACCTGTATAAGTCAATATAGTTACACCACAGAATAACTTATAGGCGTACCTGCCGCCTGCCGGTACTGCCACTCTTCTCATTCTAACTTCTAACGTTAGATATCTCTCACTGCACCAGTTTATTGTGCTGTTCACATAAACGAGTTTGCTCACATAACGCACACATTTCCACAAACACGATCACGGTTTAATACATAAGCACTAGTTTTGAACATTCACTAGGACTAAACGTAGGGATGGGCTAAAACAACAAACACGTTTTCAAAACAATACGTGGCGGAATCTCCAACTCCCACTAATCGGTTGGCTATTGTATTTGTATTAAAAAACATTAGCAGCACTACCGCTACAAAGCCCAAACTGTTCTAAGTGAAATCCAACAAACTTGGCAACTTCACAACTAGTTAGTACGTTACTTTGCGACCGCTAATCATTGCTTCAAAGGATATTTAGTGTAACAATAATATTGTTTGTACAGATTAGTTTGTAAATATTTTAGGGTGCCTCTATTTCGGATGATTTGTTTTTAAAGAAGGCAATTAAGAATGATAACAGAATTGAACTGATGAACTCCAAATTTTCAAAAATCGTATTCAGGTATTGGACTTCAATCTTTTTCTGTTTTAATTCTGGTATCCATATTTTTTAGTGTCAGGCTTTCAGAACACTGAAATAAAAATACACATAACATATCGATTATAATCACACATTTAATAAATAAAGGAAGATTATTTATCACCTACAAGAAGAAATATTGCTATTACTTACTTACGTTTAGACTTTAAAATTGAATCCCGTTTCAACGGAACAGGCCAAGTACAGCATTACTTTTAAACCAATTTACGGATGTTACATCGTGCCCAGTAGCGTAGAATCCACAATTCCATCTACTGTGCCCTGCGTCTTGGCACACTGCAATGACTGCAATGTAACTGTGCCATTTTAATGCACTTACATTAGCAAAATTGCAGCACGGTGAAAAATTACGTTGCGTAAAATGTCTGAACTTTTTGAAGGAAATTAGTTGTATAACGGCTAGATTTTTTTCTAGTTCCCGTTAATAATTTTATAGTATTTTTATACTAAAAGAATAATAAAATTATATTATTATCAAAAACAACATCCACAAACAATTCCAATGCAATTATTGTGTAACGACTAAAGTTTGTTTTCTTGTAGTTGCTGTTATTAAATTGTATAGTATTTTCATACTAAAATAGTAATTAAATTATCGAATGCTGAAAGACTACGTTTATCTTTTTCTTATCAAGTTAATGGTTAAACAATGTTTGAGTAATTTATGAGGCCATCTCAATTGATTAATGACTGCATTGAATTTCGTTTTTAGATACGTCTTTCGTACCATACTATTTTTAAACGTAAATTTGGAAATGTCAATTGTCGACTAACGAGGCAGTTCATAAATATAAATAGGAAAGGCAATTTAGACTATGCGCTTATTGCATTCCAATAAATGCTATGCAGTTTTTGCGTGAAGGAGTAACAAACATCCATACGAACTTTCGCATTTATGATATTAGTAGGATTTATTATATCATATTGGTCTGTCATGAGAGACTTCGGTACCTATAATAAATCAAATTAGTTATAACATTAGTGAAATCTAGACGTAGTTCTTATCTAACGAGGTCCTGTGTCAATCACTGAGGCATAGTAGAACGAGTTACAACGCTTTTTGTTACTGTAGGCCCTGGAATGAGAGGCGAATGGGACATTAAATGATTAGCGAAGTTCTTATGTCGTAATTACTAAAAAGAAAGAGAATAGATTGTCAGTATTGTTATGTTGATCCTACTCTTGAGTTCCTGTGTTTGATTTCCAGTACAAGAATAATATTTTTGGGTTTATCTAAAAATTTAGATTTGTGGCCGGTAAATGACAGGCCGATATGGGACATAAAAATGTCTTCGCAAAAGACGGATATAATTAATGAATGTTTGTGCTTAACTGCCTCATCTTGAGTTTATTAATTAATAACAATAATAAATTAATCTGGCAGTAAATCTTACTTGTTGCAGAGGTTTAATATAATAAGCTTTTTAAAAAAATTAAAATAATCCGCTAGATAAAAAACGGTACCTACTTTTTGTCAAAGCGTAAGATTAATTTTAAAATAATTAATTTATAACTAACACTTCAACTTGAATTAATGAAATAGTACCTAACTAAAGAAGTAATACGATTTTAATTGCCTCAGCACCTAATTAATTCTCTACATCCACGCTGATACTAGTGTTAAATATAAAGTAATCGTTTTCTTGCCTCCAAGAGGGCATAGCGTGATGATGAGTACAAGACAAGTGGGTACTTGAGCTATATGGGTAGGTTAGGGGCGGCCCAGCTTTGAGGCGGGCCCCTTGACCCCGTGAAAGATAAAAGTATCATGTGGTAGCCCTATAAATATATAGCAAGATGTAGGTATTATGTTTTTATATCTATATTTATAAGGAAAAGCTGACTGGCTGACTAACATATTAACGCAGGGCCTAAACTATAAGGATTAGAAACTAAATAAAAAAAACGTAGGGGAGCACTCAGAAAGGATTTTTCAAAATTCACCCCCTAAGGTGGTAAAACGGAGGGGGCAAAGTTATCTTTTTTTGTTAAATGGAATGCGGACGAAGTCACAGGAACCAGATAGTATGCAATAATCGTGTCATGATTTCGCGATGAACTTCTGAATTATGAAGGAACTTTACCACTCCTATATATATCGCCGCGCGTATATCACAGGTTTGATTTCCGAACGGAATAAATATAGGTATGTATTGCGTACAGTCGGTCTGTAAGTCAGTTAGTACGGTCTGAGTGTGTGTGCATTGTGAATGTTTGTGTTTGTAAACGCACTACACAAGTGACAGTCCAGCGGTAGGTAACACCGCCTTCGAATCCCGGTAGGGACAAATGTTTGGATGATGAGCATCAACATTTATATCCGAGTCATGGAAGTATCTATGTATAATGTGTATGTATTTACAAGAAAAAAGTATATAAAATGTAAGTAGTATATCAACCAACTAGTATCCGTAATACAAGCCTCGTTGCTTAGCTCGGAACTAGATGGCGCTGTGTCATAATCTCCAGGAATATTTACATTCCTAGTGGGGCGTTGGGATTGAACTCAAGACCATTGACTTCACAATACGCTGGTTATACCATTAAGCTATCACATATAAAATTAGCATTAAAAGAATAAGATTAACTAAATAACGTTCTGTGGTAGGACGTCCCTTATTCTAATTCGACTTAATTGTTGTCACAGGTACTAGTTTCAAGTAAATACAAACTACAGAAACAAACGCTGCAAAATTGCTTGCGCAGTATCTGTGGGTTGCTTTCTAATGGCCGATGCTGTCAAAGTATAAACAGAAAAGTAAGTTAGGTACAAACAACGACTTGGTTCACAAAGGAATATCTATTCCTTTGTGAACCAAGTCGATGTAAAGAGGATGTGCTTTTGGATATTTTCTCCTTGTATTTTGTCTCCAAGACATGCTCACAATGTTTTTTAATAAAAAATCGAGACCTTTCATCATCATCATTATAAAACTAACAGCATTAACAATGGAATATATAACATAGTTCTTGCCTCATACAGCCAATTAGTTCACTGATAGAATTATCTTACAACTTATGTGGATAACTAAAACTAACTGTGTATATTCATTTACATTTGTCTGGAGAAATATTGAAGTACCTAATCAGATAATCTTCAATTCAGATAATCTTATACAAACCACAAACATAATGTTTTTTGAAACAACTGCCTCGTTTTTTTTTTTTTTTATGCTGATAACGCGGCAAACGAGCAGGCGGCTCACCTGATGGTAAGTGATGAACGCCGCCCATGGACATTTGCAACACCAGAGGCTTGCAAATGCGTTGCCAAACCCATTAGAAACCGTTCAGGTTACTTAAAATAGGGAGTTACTGAACTGACAGCAAACGGAATTCCCATGCTGTCAGAATAGTCACTCCCCCAATGAGCTCTGGTAATCTTACTCACTCGCAGAAAAACAACTTGTTGATTCACTGCGGTCTTCTGTAAAGCGAAGGTACTTCCCCAGTCGGGCAGCTCAATTCGAGCGAGAAATCTCGCTAGATTTCTAAAAAATCGTTGATCTAGTCGTCGTAAGTGCGACTGCTAAGCAAGAGGTCTTGAGTTCGATTCCCAGGTCGAGCAAAGTATTATTGGGTTTTTCTATGAAATTGTCAGTAGCAGCTCGGGGTTTTGGTTTCGTGCTTGGTTGATGGCAATAGTATCGCCCATAATTACATGGGCCCTAAAAAAGTGGATGTACATTAGAATACCTCTGCCTAGCACTACGGGGATGACAGGCGTGATGGCATGTTCTAAATATTCTTTCCGTAATTAGTCGTAAGTACCTATTAACTATTCCCCGAAGTCAACCTACTGTTCTCTTTGTACTTTGACGCTATCTAATGGTAGCCCCAGTTTATTTGCTCTATTTTAAGAACTAGTATTTACTGAATCTCAGTTCTAATTAGTACATTTTAAATAGAATTTAAATGTAGCGGTGTTTTAATCCTATTTAAAATGTACTGCATGAACTTAAAAGTTTTAACGAGATTAAATATGTATTTATATTTAATAAGTTTATTTCGGCTTTACTTTACGGATTAGTTTATTAAAGTGTACTAATGTTTTAAATAGTCCTATGTCCAGCAGTGGACGTCAAATGGTTGAAATGATGAATGTTGTAAATTGTAAGCTTTAAAATAATACCTATTAATACTTTTTTCAAACTAATATTTTTTTAAAGCTTTACATATTTATAGTAATAGATTTTTGGGATACCTACATATCTTAATACATGACACTTATATAATGGCAATTTGTTGACATTTAAGTGCATATTATTCAGTTATTAGCGTTAATTTAAAATGTCCACGTTTCAGAATAAAAAGCTACAATTTTACAAATTAATACCTATTTATACGGCTTTTCAATAGCAGTTTCTGATACAGTTGTATTAATTACAGTGTAAAGCTAAATCGAGCGCATTGAATAGTACTTGATTAATTTATTTAATTCCTAGTGGTAATTGCCATTTGAACAATTTACTAGTATTGAGTGCTCGAATTGAACTTGTAACAGCTTAATCAACATTTGATTGAATATTTATAGCATCTGTAATAAAATAAATCATATCTTTGTTTCAGATAAAATCACAACAAAACAAAACTATGTCATAGTGTTTTAAAAAGTGTTTGCCATAATGTTTCAAAAAATGACTTGTAGGTATAATCGTGCGTCCGCTGTAGCGGTCAGCGCTGTAATGACGATGTTAGTGTGTGCGACCCTTGAAGTACGTTCGGTGGAGGGGAGAGAAGAACCGCATAAGTATACAATAGAAGAATTATTGTCCACGAGTTTCGAACACAAGGACTCTGATGACCTTGGAATGGATCCTTGTAAAGCTGGTAAGTTGTAGATTAATACTTATTCTTTAGTACACCAAAAACAGAAAATAGTTATTTGGGGAGACTTAATTTGGACTTAGTAAACCGTCTTTTTTTAATTCTATAATCTTATACAGTAATCAATAAGGTTTTTTTACTCAGTACCGTATTTTAAGTACACGGGTAGACGAAAATACATTACGTGATTCATTCGTCTTTCATTCGTGAAAGTTATACAAAGGATAAAGCACCCTAAATATCACCCTATAAATCCCAAATTGCAAACAAAAGCTCGCTAAAGATCTGTATGTCCTTTTGACGAGTAACAATTCCCTGAACAGAATATTTGCAATGAAAATCAGTAGGGTTTGAACTTTCTACGCCTGTCCTCGTAAAATGACAGCTTGAGACCTTTATTTTTTCTCTGTCGTTCACATAAATCCCTAATAAAGGAACGAGACAGATATCAAATGTCGACAAATTCCTCCCTGACGTTTATGAGGAAAAAAAGGTGAAGGAAAATGGGTAAATCAAAATTGCTAAACGATTGACAACCCTAAGGGCAGTAACATGCTGGAGCTCAGATTAAAAGGTTATCGTAACAGTGTTCATAAATATACCGTTAGAAAGAAAGATAGAAAATTTATTCTGAAACTCACAACACAAGACAAAATACTAAACTATTAATTCAAGTGATTAAGTATGTTATCCTGTTCGAAGTCAGTCTAGGTCCTTATCTAAGCACTAAGGAGCAGCAAGCAAATCAAGCTGCAGCGCTGGTATTCAGATAGGGCCCGCTGATGGGGCCAAAGACAGTCTGAAAGTATAATATTATACTTAACTGCGTTAGACTTTATCGTCATCATCATCCACAGCCTGTCTGATCCCACTGCTGGGTATAGGCCTCTCTTAATGCGTGCCATTCGCTTAGGTTCTACGATAATCTCGTCCAGCTTCGACCCTCGCCGCCAGACTTTCAACACTACGTTTATGGCCTCTTGGCCACCACTCACTCACGTTGGTCTCAGTTGGATAACATAAAATGAAAATATTATAGAAACCAACATGAAAGCTATAAAGCAAATCATTACCTAGGGTTTTTCTAATAATTTTGAACTAAAATTCAATGAAAAACTTTTACAAAGAAACCTCTTTATATTAAAACATAAGAAACTACTTAAAAACATTCCCCCAAACTTTTTAATTCTACTTATTTTTACATTAAAAGCTCTTGTTTAACCTTTGAAAGACACGAAAAATACCTAGGATTATAACACGTTCTTCAAGAAAAACACTAAGTTCGATTTCATTGGTACTTATTAATTTCTCTTTACTCTCTCTGGATTAATGTAAAATTCAACTTTAAAAATAGTTTTTTATCCGCTCTTCAAATATTTTAACAATTACTCTAGAAAACGAATCAACTTTATTTTGTTTATTCGTTCGTAGGTAATATCACATATTACCTACCTAAATCTTGTAATTTTCATATTATTTACACTGTAAATGACGTCACAGTGCATAAGAGCATGGCGGCTCCAGTTTCGCGCCAAAATTCAAAACATGAGATTAAACAAATTAATTAATACATTTTCTAAAGAAGCACAATTGCCTTATTAAAGACAATTCTATCAAATATAAAACAACGGAATGTTTCACGAAACATACATAATGCGTATCTTTGTTCTTGCACAATCCGTTTGTACATGGAACCCGTGACAATATTGCGTTTACGGGCGTCAGGCAATTCGAACAAACAAACCGTGAAAAGCCCGCCGGGTAGATAGGTCGGATTTACGTCATGGACAGCTTATAATGCCTGCTGATTACCTCCGTACGGAATTTGACACAATTCCAACTTGAATCAGTACAACGCATAAGCGTCAGCGATCAAAGATATTCGCTAAACGTGTAACTTATTTTTTAGTAACTGCTTTTAAAAATGTCTTCATTTTTTAACCCCAACGCAACGTATCTGCATGACTATCTGTAACATTGTACCTACTAAATCGATCGAATCGGATCGATACTGATTTACCTACTGATTTTTGGTTTGATAAGTGACTTTATTATGAACGTTACTAGCTATGATTCATATATTTTTTTGTAGCTATAGTTTATATGTTTCTCGTTGTTGTATTTAATTATTTGAACACTGATTCAGCTAGTTATAAAATCTGCATGAATATTTTACACCTTTGGTCATGATTAGAACTGGTGAATAAATAGTAACATTGTCCTTTTCGGGCATAAAACAAAAGCACGCATCTATTCCTATGCACATGTAATATACCCATACATGCATGTGCGTATATGCTGCATAATTATACATCACGATTTTGGATCAAGTCAGTCGGACATGTCACCCGAATTCGTCATTTGGGATCAAGTCAGTAAATTTGTTGCCCGAATTTGTAGTAGGTATGCGTTTTAGTGCGCCAGTTATCGCTAATTCTCTTGCCTTCTATAGCTTATTTATTTACCGCTTTATATCTACCGATTAGAAATCTTTTTGCTTTGGCATATACTTATCGGCTACTATCACCAGGAAACTTCAAAGTTCATGGTCATTAGATATAATCATACAAACAAAATATAATCGCTAGCTCTTCGATATTAAACCGTATTTTAGAAGCGCGAGGGTCGTTTTTGTCGTCCGTCGTTGATATCTGTTTTAGCACTTTTTAATGGTACCTCCCTGGCCGAGATTTAAATACCCTACATTGTCCGCCTTTAGTCGCCAGAATAGTTCAAACAGCCTTTTTGTGCAATAAAAATTTTAAAACTTCGCTTTTGTGTATTTAAAATCGTGGATTTCATTTTTCGTTCTCTGTAAAACTGTGTTCGTTGTGTTTTTAAATAATGAAATTAAATATGCTCTTTATTTCCATAGATACATATTTTTTTATCATTCATATACCTATATAAATTCTTATTTACATTAAAATGTAATTTTATTATGTATGTACAATCAGCATGGTTTGCGGTAAACCTGTATAGTAACTGTATATATAGTAAGTATATTCTTTCCTGAAAGGCCGGCAATGCATTTGCACGTCCTCTGGTGTTGCAGATGTCTATGGGCGGCGGTGATCACTCACCATCAGGTGAGCCTCCTGCCCGTTTGCACCCTTATTTCCATAAAAAATAAACACCCTTAATATTACAACTGTGCTAATCTTTTTATGCCCGGGATCTATCGCGGATCTAACGTGGTCTCACAGTCACAGAGGAATCTCGATATATTACGAATTGCAGATCATTTGGGCAGCGCGGATGTTAGGTAACCACCAAATCAAGCTTTTTTAACTACTTGAGATTTTTCTCCAATGTTACCGAACATTTCACGAAGCTACTGCGATCTCAACTTTTCTACTAAAGTAACCTTTAGGATAAACTGGTTTTCAGACATTTCTGGTTTCCACAGGAACATAAATTAAACCGTGTTTTGGGCACACAGAAATTCAACCTAAATCCTGATCCTTTAAAGTGCACACATTCTACAGTTAAGCTATTCCAAGCATTTGAAGCGTTGTAGGACTCCGCATTGGGTTATACTTTTGGTTTAGAAACATTTCATTTTTTTTGCTTCAAAGCTTCTTTAATTTTGGATGATTTTCCGTGGTAAATTATAGTAGTTTCAAATTGCGGTAGGGGCAAATGTTTGTTTAGTGAATATGGATATGTCCCGTGAACATTTATGATGTGGAGATAAAATGTCGTGCTTACACGACAAAGAAGTTTAATTTCAAAATCTATTTACTTTGTCTAAAATACAAGCGTAGTGTCGTATACAGATAAATATATTTATATTATGCTTGACTTTAGAACCTCCTCTATTTATTGCATAAATGGGTGAATGAGGAGTTGAAATACGATTTTTTAGTGGATACGGAACAGTTTTTCCTAAAACCACCCTAAAAGAACAGTATTCACAAAAGGGTTGTTATAGTGGTATTTAAAAAATCTGGACAGCCAACGCTGAAATAAAAAAGGCTATTTTAAAATCAATAATCAACACTCCATTCCATGAACAAATAAATAAGGCAGCGCTGTCGTTTCAAAATAAAATAAACAATTAACGTTTCAAAAACCGGAGGGTGATGGAAAAGTTTGTCGGCACAAAACGGTCGCACGCCACTAAATTGGAATCTGGCACTCTATAAACCTTTAATGTCAATAAAGCGGTCCCTCATCAAGTGAACCGTAAAACCGGTGAAACTCCGGTTTTTTACACCCGTCACCGTGATCGACGGCGAAATTGTTTTTCTTTTATTTATTTATTTAAAATTTTGATTGTTGTCGCTTGCATGGCCGCCACACGATGTGAGATTTTTTTTTAATTTTTTTGGCCAGTTGCCATGTTGTCGAACAAAGCGTCATTTGTGTGTTGGTATTGAAAAGGATTAACTCTCCTTCAATAAACAAGAACAATTCTTTAAAAAGTTTTTGAAAAAGTTGTTTAAAAAAGTTTTAGTTCTTATTCATATTCATACTTCTATACATAATATTATAAATGCGAAAATGTGAATCAGATGAATTAATAATTTTAAAAGAAATAAATAAGCAGAGTCGATACAATTACTAATTCTACGTAGACGAAGTCGCGGGCAGAACCTAGTATTATAAATAAAGCGGAAAAAACTACCATGATTGTTTTTTACTACTTTTCTGTGTGAGTTTATCATTCATGTAATATTTAAGAACACAGCGACGCCAAGTACTTACTATTATTTATTCTGTAGCACCGCCATAGAATAACTGGTCTAGTTGAAATAAGTACAGACTGGTCATACTCCACTTCCCACCCCAGAGTCCCCGTAATTCAGATGTAACTGTCAGTTGTCAACTTGACAGTTCAAACCGAATCAGCGAACACGAAAAGTACGAAATGTTATTATTGCGATTTTAATATTGTAATCATAACTGTAGTTGTGAAATGCGATATAAAAACATTTATCGAGTTCAAAATACACTAAAAACTGGTTTTTTATAATCAACATTTTTTTAAATATTGGAGTAATACATCCTAGTAGTGTCTTTTTACACTCACACATCGGGGCAAGTAAAAAGTGTTTGTACACATACGACTTTTTACTTGAAATTGTAGTTGGTATTGGAATCGAAAAAGTTGAATGTAGTGACCGAGCTGTAGCTCTCTCCCTCCCCCTCCCCCCACACGCCCCTGCGGTCTAGCCGAGTAACTACGCTTGACTTGCTACGCGATCAAAACTCGTAGCACGTCGTAGCACTACGTAGTTCATTAATATACTTACGTACCTTCTAAACTTTCATTGAAAGTCGATTTCAATTTACATCGACATTGAATTTAAGCCTACTGAAAATTTTGGAGTTTTTTTACGATTGGAGTTGCCTTATTGATAAATTGGTCACAACTCACAACTGTTAAGCTCTCCTGGGTTCGATTTATAGGTCGAGCAAAATATTAATGGAGGAGTAGTATAAGCCATTTTCAGTAGTATATTTGATTTTAGATTTGTGCCTGTATAAATCAAAATCCAAAGGTTTTTCAAATAATCTTTTTATGGACTTTACTCCTAAATCCTGGATTTTAAATTATATTGACATTGTGTATATAGATGATATTTAATCAGTTAGCTATCTTTAATTTTGCGCCAAAATCCATAAAATAGGTACTTATTTCGATGTAGTTTATTATTATTATTGTGTTTAAGCATGTATTTTATTTATTTGGGAAAAAAAGTTAATTTAAATTATTTATTGAATAAGTGTGACCTAATAAGCTTAATATTTCAGTACAAATAATGTTGGTCCAATCACAAAGCCTAATTAGGCGTTGGCTTGTCAAATAAAATAAAAAATAAATATATTATTATTTGGGCACAAAGGTGTGAAGCTATGCTATAATATATGTTTTATTACGTTATTTGTGTTGAAAGTGCGTCATAACACCATTTACTATAATAATCACTGCTTTGTTCGCGCTACCAGACCCTCGCAGTACGTAGTACAATAGCATCTGGCTTTACCTTTCAAGTTCCGTATTGTTGAAGTTTGAACTCTATTGTAGAGTAGCTTTAAACTAGCTTTTAGAAGAACTTGCAGATAAAGAGAGGATTAAAGTATGGGTACCTATATAAGTCGTTTCGTTGGAAATATACGTCTGGTAATATGGATAGGTATTCGCGACCAACATGCATATTATATGACTGTTGATGAATGAAAAATATCGTAAACAGCGATTGTAACGGGTAGCGTTCTATATCATCATCAACCCATTATTAATTTATTCTACTGCTGGTCACGGGTCTCCTCTTATTTGAGAGATTACGCGTTCTATAGTTTCTCTCAAATCATATAAGAAAAAGATGTGTGTATATTTATGTATACCATTGGTACTCATAATGTGGAGACCCCAGAATGCGTAGTTTTCGGCTTCATTGGTCGCAAGTTCAATCCTAAATCAGAAAATATATTTATATGGCGTATAGCTAGCAGTCCCAATTCAGATTCAGTTTCTGTATGTGAGTTTTTAGTTATAAACTCACACATGATACAGAAGAACAACTAGTATAAGGCAACATTAGAGAAATGATGATGAAGCCATTTACGACAAACGTAAAAAGTAATATCTGATATAAGACCTTTAAATTTCATAATAGTACTGATTTCTTACACTTACGCGAATACTAGACATACTAGACAAAAACAGAATTATCGTACAAATGGTGGGATTTTTTTAATGTTGATAAGGGGGCAAACGAGCAGGCGGCAAACCTGATGGTAAGTGATGAACGCCGCCCATGGACATTTGCAACACCAGAGGCTTGCAAATGCGTTGCCAAACCCCTTAGAGACCGTTCAGGTTTCTTATAATAGGGAGCTACTGAACTGACAGCAAACGGAATTCCCATGCTGTCAGAATAGTCACTCCCCCAATGAGGTCTGGTGACCTTACTCACTCGCAGAAAGACAACTATTGTTGATTCACTGCGGTCTTCTGTAAGGCGGAGATACTTCCCCAATCGGGCAGCTCAATTTGAGCGAGAAATCTCGCTATGCCCTACCACCTGGGTTTGATTCAATGCCAAAAATGAAATCATATAATGATAATAGCATGCAAGCTGTGATAACCGGGTCGTTTGATTACTGGACTGTGAAGTCTAAACGTCTCTCGATCCCAATGCACGTACCATTGACTTTACGACATGATATGTGCGTGGTTTTGACAAGCTCAAACGGCGAATGAAAATATCGTTAGGAAAACTGCATGCTTAATAAAAGAGATATTGTTAACAGCGTGGCGTAATATTTTATACGCTAAAATAACGTTTAAAATATCATAAATAAGTATCGTGCATGTTGGACGCGAGAGCGTTAAATAAGTACGCACAAAACTTCTGAAAAGTCAGTGGAGCGTGCCTTGTGTTTGAACTTGAGACCTTTGACATCTCAGGCCACTGGTCACACCACTAAGCTACGTCAGCTTAAAGCGCTATACGTTATATGAACTACCATTTATAACCTCAGCCTGTATGCGAGAATAAATAAGAAAACCTCGAAATGCTATTGACCACCATTTGTTTCAATTTCGTCAGTACACAAATTGAAACGAATGACGATCAATAACCTATTCCATCTCTTTTACTTTCAACGTCTTTGAGTTGCACAGATAGCATATATACATAGATCTGTCTATTTTAAATTGAATATTGGTTATTAATAACGGCTTCAATACGGACCCTGGATGAGGAAGGCGGAGGACAGAGTGTTATGGCGCGGTTTGGGAGAGGACTATGACCAGCAGTGGACTGCGACAGGCTGAGAAGTATAACGGATTCAAGTTGATGTTTGAAAAGAAAAGCCGTGATAGCCTAGTGGACCAAACGACCTTTTTTTTTATGGAAATAAGGGGGCAAACGGGCAGGAGGCTCACCTGATGGTAAGTGATTACCGCCGCCCATGGACATCTGCAACACCAGGGGACGTGCAAATGCGTTGCCGGCCTTTCAATAAAGAATATACTCTCCTCTTGAAGGTTCCCACGTCGTAACGGTTCGGAAAGACCGCCGGCGACAGCTGGTTCCACAGAGCGGTGGTGCGAGGCAGAAAATGCCTTAAAATCCGCACTGTTATGGAACCTTCTAAGTTCGATCTTAAGAGACACACAGTGGTGTGACTTTTCTAAGTTACGTGTGTATTTATCACATGCTCAAACGGTAAAGGAAAACATCGTGAAGAAACTTGCATTCCTGGGAGATTCTATACGATGGCAAATGAAGTCTTCTAACCCACACTAGGCTAGTATGGTGTAATATAACTTAAACGTCAGAAATGATCCATGCCCAGAAGTAAAAAATTTATTGAGTTGATGATGATGAAATAAAATTCTTATAAACCTTAGAGGCTTCTAGACTACGACTACTAGGTTACACCAATAAAGCTTTCTATACAAACAAATCCAAAAAACCATCTACGAAATATAAAAACAGAAAGAGAGGCATTATATCGTTAGTACACGTAGTAATACATAACGTCAGCATTGTACCCGAGCCTAATGTATGAGAACAAATTAATCTTCATTTTTTACGACAAACTTTTATGTTTTGTATGTACAGGATATAAAATATTTAAGAGTGAAGTATTTTGTGCCGGAAAAATGACTCGGTTTCGCGAAAATATATTTCACCGTTTTCACTTCAGGTCCAGTTATGGTGAATATATTTTTATGGCAGTTAAGATAGAGACTTTTTCTTTTTTACGTCGTGTTTTTTTCTGTTATATGTGATGGTTTAACGATTAGTCAGTCAGTAAGTTACTTATACCATCATGATCACCGCCGACCATGGCCATTTGCAATACCAGAAGGCTTGCATATGCGTCGCCAAACTTTGCAGAAACCGTTTAGGTTTCTTAAAATAGGGAATTACTAAACTGACAGCAAACGGAATGCCCATGCTGTCAGAATAATCACTCCCCAACGAGCTCTAGTAACCTTACTCACTCACAGAAATAGAACTATTGTTGATTCACTGCGGTCTTCTGTAAGGCGGAGGTACTTCCCCAGTCGGGCAGCTCAATTCGAGCGAGGAATCTCGCTATACGCCCTACCTCACGAGGTACTTGTCAGCAAATCTGTCATTATCTAAACAAAGAGCTTTCCGAATCAACCGAACTGTGTTTAATATTCAAAGCGTCAACTGAGAAAAGTTTATAAGTCGGTGCGAAGGTATGGAATCATGTTCTATCTTTTATCTCGAAATGTTTGACTTTATGAGCTTGTTATATCATCTCAATGTGCTTTCCCTATAGGAACCAATTAACCTTTATATGTAGTTATATTATAAGTATGCTGTTATTAACTCGACGACGCAATTAGTCCAGCGGTAGTTGACACTGCCTTCTGTGCTATGGGTCCCGGGCTCGAAACCCAGTAGGGACAAATGTTAGTGTGATGAGCATAAATATTTATATCCGAGTCATGGATGTATCTATGTATAATATGTATGTATGCGGGCAGAAGCTAGTTCATTATGAAGATAAGGTGTAAGGTTGCGTGTCTGTTGGATAGATAGATAAAATTTCCTTAATTGTATACTATATGAACAAACATGAAATGAAATAAGAGTAAATACCATGCATGAAATAACAATATTTACCAGACAGCTATAAACTTGAGAAGAAATAATTGAAATTAAATGTGCGTCGCGTTATAGAATTAATAAAAGTATTTTAGAAATAAAATAAGAAACAAAATTCCATGGCAACTACACATAAAAAAATCATATATGTATACATAATATATGAATGTCTGTATAATAATTATCAATAGAATATTTACGTTTTATTTATAATTATATATATATCATTCTATATATCATCATCATCAGCCTATATTCGTCCGCTGCTTGACGTAGGCCTCCCCTAGTGAACGCCACAGTGTTTACGTATAGTACACCGTAATCCGTTATTACTTAATTCCCTTTTTTATCATTCTCAACATGTGGCTTCAGACTTAGTTGTAACTCAAGTAACAGTTACAAAGTGCTAAGTAGTGTGTTCATTGTGAACTCAGAAGGGAACTTCCTAACGAGCACTTACAGAATCGCGTTGCTGTAACAGAATCGATGCACTTGTCAGACAATCGCAACGTAAATCGGATTACGTATTACATAAAGATTTATAAATAAGGTATTTGACTAAAAACACAACATCCAAGATTACGTATACAATTAGAAATAGAATACATGGAAATAAAATAATATTCAATAAAAATATTAAGGATTTATAAGCGTTAAAACGTTTGGAAAAATACTACCTGTATTTTTTATCCTTGTCCTGCCAAACTGGCACTTTACAGAGTTATGTTGGAGAGAATATGACGTTACAAATATATGACGTCACATAGCAATAGTGTTGTCCCATTCCAGTGAACAAAATCATGATATTTATAATATATAAAATATGTAAAATATTTCATTTTTATTTGTGGTGCAGCTTTTCTCGATAGTTTCAGTATTTTATTTTATATAAGCATCATCATCATCATCAACCAATTAACGTCCCACTGCTGGGCACGGGTCTCCTCTCATTTGAGACGGATTAGGCTATAGTCCACCACGCTAGCCTACTGCGGGTTGGCAGACTTCACATACCGTCGAGACAAAGCTTTCAAGCATGCAGGTTTCCTCACGATGTTTTCCTTCACCGTTTGAGCATGTGATAAATACGCACATAACTAACGAAAAGTCAGTGGTGCATGCCTC
This sequence comes from Craniophora ligustri, assembly GCA_905163465.1. Lineage (NCBI taxonomy): Eukaryota > Metazoa > Arthropoda > Insecta > Lepidoptera > Noctuidae > Craniophora > Craniophora ligustri. The sequence goes on from LR990961.1 coordinate 13,201,787, forward strand.
GGGTTCGAACTCAAAACCTTTGACATGTCAGTCCACTAGTCACACCACGTCACAGATTGTGTGACACGACATGTCAAAGATTCATACATATTACAAATATTCTATTATAATAATCGCCACACCCAACCAAATTATTCATATAATTAGAACACAGGTAGAACAAAGAAAACATGTCTCAGTTCACACATAGTTACACGTATAACAATTATAAACTTGTCTCAGAGTTTAATTAAAAGCGGGTCAGTAGTTCTAAAGATTATCGCGTACAAATATGCTAACTTTGTTAAATAGTTTCCTTCTAGTCGGCAACACCGTTATATTGTAGAAACTTTATGAGAGAATCAAGTTTCTTATTCAATTGTTTTGGATGAAAGTTTTTTGCATAACGTTTTTGTTTTGTTTTAATTGGTCTGATATTTTTTATATATTTACTTTTAATTAAAGTACATATTATTTCGTGTTAATTACGACTTCATCTTCAATCATCACATGTATATATATGCGTTAAATCTGTAGTTATATACGCGTGAAGCAAGGTTTAAAATATACTTTTAAATATACATTGCGATAATTTACTACTTTGTAAAAAAGTTTTCAATGAAATAAAGAAGTGCTTAATCTGACTATTAATATTATAAATACGAAAGTTTCCAACATCAAATTCTGACTGACTGTTTGTTACGTCGCAATCTCGTCTAAACGTCAAAATTTTGGTCACTATATAGAAAGAAAGACAGGCTAACTTATGTATCAACAAAAAGTATGTTTACGAAGTCAGGGATAAAAACGATTTGAAAATAAGCAATACAAAGAATACTGAATAAAAGCAGCATTGTGGGACCAACTAGTACCTACATAATACGATAAAAATGTACAACATATACTTTCAACTTACTGCCTACCCACTGGCACAACAACTCCTGTCGAGATGGATGACGTTGTCTGCCCTCGTTCACGCGAACGTTCAAGTTTTATTATGAAAAGTTCTGAACGCTTTCCTTTATAATAATAAACTTGGTTCTCAATTTACAAATTGATAAATTTTGTTTAGGTACTTTATTTAATTTTTATGTAAGAATAATTAAAAATATTATTTATGATAACAGGCTCCAAAGGCACTTAAGCTTAAATATTATTTGTTACTTTAGTAGTCTTATGATAGTTTAAGACACAATTTAAGTGACCTTTCTTATTATCTCAATTAAAAATTCTAGAAATTTCTATATTATTTTATGTACCTGCCTACCAGCCTGTTGTCCCCGAAGGGTTAGGCAGAAGTGTATTAATTGTACACGCAAATTTCACCGGTATGTTTTAAGTCCCATGGAATAGGGCGAGCCTATTGCCATCAACCAGACATGAATCGACCTGCTGCTACTGAATATTTCATAGAAAACCCAAGTAACAATTTGCTTGATCTAGGAATTTTACCCTAGACCTTTTGCTCAGCAGTCGCACTTTACATTAAGCAACGGGGCAGTTCATCAGAAGTTTCTATCTAAATGAATATACTTACTTTACATATTATATAGGCGTGTAAGTATGTACGTCACAATATTTTGGTAACCTTATAAGGCAAAGTCACAGTTTCCGTTGCCATACTCCTCCGAAACGGCTTGACCGATTCTCATGAAATTTTGTGAGCATATTGAGTAGGTCTGAGAATCGGCCAACATCTATTTTTCATCCCCCTAAAAGTTAGGGGTAGTCCACCAACCCCTATAATGTGGCAAAACAACGTTTGCTGGGTCAGCTAGTAGTAAATATAAATCTAGAATGCCTTGACTGATTTGTTTTGTTCTGCATATTGAGGAATATAGGGGGTTGGTACTTAGGTACGTAACATACTCTTAGTCGATAGGTACCTATAAATATATAGCACTAAAGTTTATTTTTCTAATGTGTTCCAAATTTTTAAATACTTAGAATGCTTAATACCATTGGCGAGATGACAATAACGATATTTATGGCGGTTTGACTGACCCTTATCTTTATGACTTTTTAAACGTCGCGAACTTTTGAGCGACTATATTGTTGACATCAATAAGGAAACTTTGTTTGTACCGATATTATTGACTGTTTTGGTTGCATCTATTTATATGAATACCCTTGGTGTCAGAGTACATTGTAGATGCTCAGTACTACAAGTGTAAACTCGGGTCAAACTAGTCGATATATAAATGAGTCCGACGCACTCAGCCGTCAGCCTGCTGACTGGCAAATTGTATTGTGTGGTTTGAATGTGTTCAACCCTCATCGCGCATTAACTTGCTTGATGCAAAGCACATACGGACTCTAAGATAGAAGATAGAATAGTAAATAGTAATATTTTAATAAAAGGCATAAGCATTGCGGCATACTTATTAAGCACCCACCAAATTTTTGTAAGAGTGGCGTTGAGTACACCGAAAATATTTCCAAAAAACATATAGTAAAGGTAAAAATATAGTGAAGGGCGGGCGTTTTTGGGGGCTGTCTTTATTGTCGACGTTCAAAAAGAGCCATTTAAATTTGGCCTACTTTGAATAAATGATATTTTGACTTTGACTTTGACTTTATATCTGGCTGAATTTCCCACATATTCAACTCGTGTGTAATGAATGTTCCCGACGAGTTACACCGTCCATTGACCTATTCACATCGGCATATATGGAAATAGCTTTTTATTACAAAACTCATTGAATTCCCCGGTCCAATAGTCATAAGGGGACGTTTAAAAGTAATAACATCTCTTATCACCGTGTCATTTCGGTGCGAATGACACGCAAGCACGCCGCCCAGGATATGAGCTCTTTCAAATGACAGATAAATGACTGACACACGGAGAAAAAGTTTAGCGTACGATTTGGCAAATATTAATCGTGTATTGAGACGGGAATGTAGATAAGTGCTATTGAGATGATTTTTTTAAAGAATATTATAAAAGTTGTATTGATATTACAAAATATTTTGATACTGTGCTTAGCTCGGAGCTAGAAGAAGCTGTGTCATTATATCTGAATATATTAATTTATTAATATATTATTTCTATTTATAAAATATAAAGCTATTTTTTTAAAGTGAGATGTCAGTAATATATTTTAGTAAGATTTTGAGGTCACAGTACTGGATTGGGAAGCTACACTTGCAAAGTGGCAGGAAGCAGAACAGTTCTATTACCTTAACCATTAGGCTACCAAGATGTCAGTAAAATTGTGAATGCCCAGTAAAAGTAGGTACTGAAACTGACATCAGTGGTATCGGTATTGTTAGAGTCTGATTTTATAATTATACGGATTAATCTGAGATATAAAAACTAAAACACGCGTGCTATCTATCTCTCAGTTTATTGCATATTTTACACACAAAAATGAACCTTATGCGTGAACCAGTAAAAGTAGATCAATCCAGCAATACTAGGTACATTTACTTTACTGCAGGGATTTTCACGTAACCCAAAAAAATACCGGATAAAACCTCTTACGCGGAACCCTTTCGGTCCCTATAGTAAATACACCGAATGTACTCGCCTAACCCTACAATAATGTATCCATACTAACACTTGTACAACTAGTGTAAACGGAAAGTAATTTGATACGGAAGGACGAGAGTCTTGGCGATACGCAGTCTGCGAAATATAATGGAATAAATCCAGAGACACACCAAGTCGTAAGTCTGAGACATTAAATAACATATTTTTTTAATAAAATCTGTCCCAAGGTATTAAAAGTATTTATCTTATGCGCCTTATCATTTAAATTAATAAATAATGACGTGCATTTCGTAAAAAAAATTGAAATTGAATTCTATAACCTAATTTTTATTATATTTTTTGGTAATTGTGAATAAAGTTAATGCGACTTAAAATGTTTTTTTTTTTAATTAAATAATTAAATAATTAAATAATTAAATAATTATTTTTGTGAGAATATTGAGAGGGTTTAGGTTATGCTATCTTAAACCAGAGTACGGACTATAAAGCCCTTTCAGTATCTGCATTTAATGACGAGCAGTCTACCCGTGCCTGCGGTTGTTGTAAAGTATTGGGAATGAGGCAAAAATATTAATATACTAATATAACAGTACCTAATATCAATATAATATATAATAGAGTAGAATAGATAAGCATGTTATTTTTGTTCAGAATATATTTAAAGTAGACTAAACTGCGTTCTTTGAACGCCGTTGAACTTTTAACAAAAATGACAGCGTCTTAATTAAATCAAACATTAACTGATAATAGCTTTTATTTGTAAGATTACTAGCCATAATACAATACTAATACTTTAATTTAAAATTAAATGACCTCCATAAAAGTTTTAAGTACCAATCGAATATCAATCAGTTTCATCTTTGCTTTTAAATTCTTCATTGATTTAAAAGCTGATATTTTAGTAATTTATTTATACAGCGGGTTGAATAAAATACTAGTTATTATTTAATAAACTCTTATTTAATGACTTACTTAAAAACTATCATCGAGGACTTGCCAACACACCATATATTGTAACTTTATATTCAGAATCTTTAGTTTTACGATATGCTTCTGTTGACATTATAACCTATATAAAATCAGAAAAAACCTTTGAACATAATTTAAAATAAGTTCCGTATTCAGCGCTGCAATTGGCCACTTCCAAACTATTCGACCAATTAGAGCGCCGAACTAGGGCAACGCGACGAACACATTAACTTTTGAATAACAAAAATCATTCAAAGCATTTAGGCTCGCCGATCTCTGAATCCGTATGTCACGTCTTCTCATTTCAGAGTAAAAATGCTAAACAGACATCTTGACAAGCACAAATACGTACGGCTGTTTGTTCGTACGTATTTTTTTGCTAGCATTCCCGACAGCGATAGGTATGTGTGGCGTGATTTACAGCTTATAACGTTTACGTATGTGCTGTCGTGAATATATTCGAGTTGAAACGTATGCTTGGTTTGGATTGGGCCAGGTTCGCTTTTTGGGATCTAAATTACACTGGCGAATTGATGATATACCTACATGCATCTATATACTCTTAATCTTTGGGGATATACGCGTGATAATATATTTTCCACCATTAAGTGCCATTATCTTCATCAACACATATACTGTCCTACTGTTGAGCACAGGTCTTCCCCTAAATTAAGAGGGATTATAATAATCTACTACCTACGCTAGCCTAGCGAGGGGGGGGGGGGTAGCGAACTTCAACCGAAAATTTTGACTTTCATATTCCACTGGCAGTCAAATGACTAAGCTATGACAGCTCCACTCAAAGAAAAACTTCAAAAATGTTTAACCCTCTATATCTATGGGCAAAACCCGAGTTCTCTTAAGCCTGATTGGTGTGGGTCATTTGTTAACCCTTCTACCGCCTGACCCTGTCCGGAGTGCATGATAAACGGCTGAACTTAACACTCCATTTAATTTTAACTGCCGTTTGTCTGGTGACGTTCTAATTATTATTTAATTGACAGCGTTCTGAACTTGGGAATGTTTGAAATAAGATTTATTATATTGTTGTTGTTTTTTCGTTTGTAATCGTTATTTATGTGTGAGATAGTGGCATCCTTGTTGATAACGTGATATACTATCGCGCCTGTATTTCCAAAGAGATAGGCTGTAGAGTACTCATATACCTACGTTGATATTACGCCAAAAATATTTTTGAGTATTTAATTAAAAAACAATATCAATGAATTTTATCAACATAAGTCTCGTTAACAAGGAACAACATGGCACTGTGATGTTATTTAGTTTTGATTTTTGACGTAAAATATCCTATGCCCATAACATAATATACATAGGATATTTTGTGTCAAAAAGGTTTTCTCACTGTAAGGTAACTTATGCAATTTGTGTCATGTCATATACCTTTATTTCTCAGATTCTCGCAAGGAACGCAGCATAAAGAACATTCAACACATACGTACACACATTTGCACAAGTATACTTACTCTCTTTACTTCCTGGAACTCGTACTCAGGCATAAACGGGTCAAAACTCAAACGCACGCCGCCGGCAATTCATTACGGCACCAACCAATTAGAGCCAAGCAAAAGTTATTGCAACACCAACCTCATAATTCATTGCCAGATTCAAAAAAATACATTCAAAGAGATACACCATGAAACATAGTCGTTGTTTGTTTTAAAAATAATATGGATGAAATATTTTGCGGCATAATAGCTTCTTTTAATTAAAATACAAAGCTTTGTTGGAGTGCAAATCTTTTTTAACATTAAAAAGTAAAAACACTAGGATTTTCTCTTGTATTTATGAGTACGCTTACAACTACAAATTATGATATTATGCACAGTCACGAAAAGACTTATTCCTTGAATTGAAAATAACCGGAACTTTTTTTTAAACATTGCCACACCAAGAATTTCTCCTGTGTCATGGGTGCGTTTACGAACACAAATATTCATAATGCACAAATAATAAATATTCATAAACCCAGACTCTGAACAACTACCTGCAGGACATATGCATAATTTTGTTTCGTGCGGGTATCGAACCCGGAACACGCATTGCAGAGGCTGATTCCTCGACTACTGCACGAACACGGGCAACAAAATACTATACATTTTATTAAATAGAAACCGATTGGCCATGTACTGTACTAATGGTGCCATGAAAAATACTCAAAGAAATAACTAAGAAAAGGCATAAGCAACAAAAGAGTATAGATAAAATATATTACGAATAAAACCTTTTTTAAGGTCAGTATGTTCATGTTTTTATTTATTTCGATTTATTTGTGAATGCTATTTAATCTGTGTGACATTTGATAAGGGTAGGGTTAATATTATTAAGGCTGCGTGTACACATTACTTACATGCGAGAGTGGCAATTGACTATGCAAGATATTCGGTGTCTTCTCCTTTAACGAATGCTACTCTCTATGCTAATCTCTTTGTATTATACACAACTGCAAATATACAATATAATAAAGATAGAACTCGTTCTAATTATATTGTTTAATTTTTATATTATATTGTATTTTATGGAAAATTTAATTTATAGTTTAAATTTTGTGACACAATCAAAATGTAAGAGCCAACGCTCTGATTGGTCAACGAGCTTTGAGCTGGCCTATCGCACCACCGAGCTAACGTATATACGTTATTAACGTATAATGTATATTCGAATGTAGGTTTCAGTTGACAAGCAATTAACACTTAGTTTGATTTTAAGTATTCAGGAATATAAAATAACTACACTTCTTAAGCTTTTCAGTTCTGGTTTAAAATCCCTTTTTAACGAGAATTGATAATGAGTGCTAATTAAAGGACACAGTCCTCTAAAAGCGAAATTAAGGCTATTAATTACTATTCTACAATATAATATATCGGCTTTCAAAAAATTTTCTTTATATGAAGTCATAAAATGTATAGGTACACATTTAAAAAACAGCTAATGTACACGAGACTTTACTTAAAAGTCATTAAAAATTCGTACCGATAAAGTCCTCGTTATAATCGGTAAATAAATACAAACATTTCCGTTTGACAAAGTCTGTCACCGCAAGTGAATTAAATAATTACATATTCATGATGTTTCCTATGCCTATAATAAGTCTAATTTTTGTGTAACAGATTACAAAAGGACTTACTTTACAAACAACGTATGTGGCAGATATAGTTATATATTATAATATTGTGACATTTGTTTTAAATTAACGAATAGGCTTGTGAAGTTCAGGTGCTAATTATTATCGGAATCAATTGCCGACACTGACAAAAATAAACAGAAGAGAATGAACTATTCCTTATTAGTACATAATTTTGTTAGTAGGAGGTAGGAGGTACCAAAAAACGCGGAACGCGATCGGGAGCGATATGAAACCGGTGTACGAAAGAATACTCTCATATTACTACCCTACAAGTAGTACTAGAAGACCAAACTAGTACATTTGTTTGTACTAGTACGGAGTGATCCGTTCTATGTCCAGTTACTAATCTAAATATACAGATATAACTCAAAGGTGACTGACTGACTGACATAGTGATCTATCAACGCACAGCCCAAACCACTGGACGGATCGGGCTGAAATTTGGCAAGCAGGTAGATGTTATGACGTAGGCATCCGCTAAGAAAGGATTTTTGAAAATTCACCCCCCAAGGGGGTTAAACCGGGTTGCAAAGTTAATTGTTAATAAGCTTATTAAGAACAAGCTTATTAGCAAATAGAGAGGTCCATTGCTAGGTCACCTTGCTGATCAATCGATTATTGCCAAAGCCAGTCTAAGGATGGGTGATAAATCATCATCATCACTCTCCCTCTCATTTGAGAGGGATTAGGCTATAAGTCTACCACACAAGCCTAGTGTGGGTTGAAAGATTTCACACGCTATCAAGAAAATCTCTCAAGCATGCAGGTTTCCTAACGATGTTTTCCTACACCGTTTGAGCATGTGATAAATACGCACATAACTCCCAAATAGTCAATAATGCCTTTGGTTCGAACTTAACACATTTGACTTTCAACGTCCACTGGTCACACCACTAGGCTACCACATCTATTCAAACTCAAAATTAAAAAAATGCAAGACAAAAAACTATTCAATGACTAATTTCTTCATCTGAAAAGGATCCTTTATATCTGAACGTAATTTAGATATAATCACCACACTGAACAGAAGTTAATTCCTGACCAAATTAGATGTCAGTTATCAATGCGACCATGTCCTTGTTTAATCGTTGTTTTCCTTAACTAAATCACTGGCTTCGTGGTTGAACGCCTAACGTAATTACATATGTTCAGAACAAGATTAATTGGCTGCATTAAAAGTGTCACACAGGATCTTATAAAGGATGGTATTTTATCGTTTTATAAATAATAGCAGGTTTTTCTATGAAATTCTCAGTAGCAGCTCGTACTTCACAGCTAAACCAAATAAAGGTTGCAAAATCGTTTACCTACAAATTTAACTATGACTATAACCCACATCACAAACTGTAATTAGATACTAGAGATCAACGTATATTTTTGATGAAAACTAAAGGTCAGTGATATCAAATGATAATGAAAAAATACACCTCTGGTGCTGGTCGGAAGCGGTCGTGTAACTTAAATAGCGTTAAAATCTCTCAAAAATAATACAGCCTCGATATACAAAAGTGAACTATAAAAAGTGTTTTTTAAAAATCAAGTTGGTTATAATATTAGTAAGCACTCAAGACCTTATTCTTCTACGCGGCAACATACGTAAGCGAGTGCGCAGCACCGCTCACCCCCGCGAGGAAAGAAGACCGCTGCTATTTTTCATCACACTCGCACCTGTGCAAGTAACTGCGCGTGCGTCACAATGAGCATGCAGAGAACCCCGCCTGCTACCTCACTGATAAGCGGGAGCGAAAGCGCAAGCGGATCCGTGCCAAACTTATCGACCTTCAGCGATAATGAATTTCAAACAAATATTTCTCTGAGAAAGCGAAAGGAGCGTACAGATGAGACGGATTATAAAACAGATTTCATGAACTTTCGTGCAGACATAATTAAGTTTTTGAAAGAATTCGGTGAAGAACAAAAATTAAGTCTGAATTATATAAGAGCGGAAATAGCTGAAATTAAAGAAGAAATAAAAGCAATTAAATCTACTACCAAAAATTTTACACAACGATTCGAACAAATTAACAACGAAATCTCAACGATTAAATCTAACAACACTACGACCCAAACCAAAATTGAACAAATAGAAAAGGAAATATATCACATAAAAAATCAGCCAAACACCGAAAGCACATCGTATAAATCGCCCGTCTTACATCAACAAAACCTCATCCTTGAACTCAAAGAACGACTTGATCGTGAAAAAAATATCATCGTTGTGGGTATATTAGAAAAAAATGATAAAAATTCTTACGTGAGACAAAACTACGATACTGAAGAAGTGATGAAGTTATTAACACCAATTCATAAAGACTGCCCCAAACCCACTAAATGTATAAGACTGGGAAAATATGCTCCAAATAAAAACAGGCCTATTAAACTCTATTTCACCAATACTGATACTCCGAAATACCTACTCCGGAATAAAGATAAACTGCCCGGAGGCGTACAAGTCTATTCTGACCAAACTGTAGTGCAACAGAAATATTTACAATCACTTAAAGCAGAACTAAACAAGCGAATCGAAGATGGAGAAAGAGATCTTATAATTAAATACGTAAGAGGAATACCTGCAATTACTACAAACCAAACCAACCAAAAAAACCAGTGAAGGTCTCATTACAAAAACGAAATCATATAGAGAGACTATGCCATCAAATTGTACAGAATTACAAAGATATTCCCGTACACCCCTCTTCATTAAGATTCTTTTACGCTAATTTACGTAGTGTTCGAAAAACAGGCAAGTTCGATGAAATAAAGTGCATATTAAAAGCGATACCAGCAACTACCCACTTATTAATATTCACGGAAACTTGGATTACTTCAGAAAATGATGCTAAAATATATCAGCTGCCGAACTATAAGCATATTTATAATTACAGAAAAGATCGCAAAGGCGGTGGGGTCTCAATTTATGTACATGACAGCATAAACTATAATATAACAGAAGAATTATGTGAAAATGGGAATCACTACCTGTGGATATACATAGATAAGTTATCTTTAAACATTGGTGCGATATATAAACCTGGTGAATCTAACGTTAATAACTTCTTGGAGATTTATTCCGCGCAGCTGGAAAAGAGAAAAAGAACGATTGCGTTTGGAGATTTTAACATAGATCTCCTTAGAAACACAGAACTTCACGTCACAAAATACCTAAATGAAATCAAGGAAACTGGTTGTGAAATACTGAACAAAATAAACAGTCTATATAGTACCAGAGACACCAGTACCACAAAGACTATATTAGACCATGTATGCACAAATATAAGAAATCATGCATTTAGCTTATCGATAGTTGAATCTAGCCTTTCTGATCATAAGCAAATATATCTAGAGGTAGGCAGTTTGGCACCGCAAATAAATAAAAGGATTCAATACACAGCAATTGATTACGGAAAACTATATACGAGTGCCCTAGAAACAAATTACATAAATGAAGAGAATGACTATCACTACCTTGAAAGATTTATTTCAGAGCTTATTACGAAAAATAAAACGGAAAAAACCAAAATTCTGAACCCACCACAAAAAGACTGGATAAACCGAAATATTTTAGACGCAATAAACAAACGAAATTTCCTATGGCAACAAACTAAAGCTTATCCAAAAGACGACGTCCTAAAGAAGAACTTTATTAGAGAACAAGAGAGAGTGACACACCTAATCAAGACACACAAGCAAAACTATTACCTTAATTTATTCCAAAACAGTCTCAAACACCCAAATAAAATGTGGAAGCTAATTAATAACTTAGCATTAAATAAAACAAAAGAAAGCTGTGCTCCTCCAAAACTGATGTCAAACACAGGACTTATTACAGAAGGTAATTTAATATGTGATCTGTTTAACTCATTTTTTTCATCAATTGGTATGGACTTAGCAAACAAAATACCTAACATATATCACATAAACACTGGCAATATCCTCATGTATGAACACAACTATACCCATGACATAACATTAAACGAACTGACACCTTGTACTGTGTATGAAATATCAAAAATAATCGACAATCTTGATAGCAACACGAGCACAGGCATAGATGGCATCACCACCAAATCGATTAAATGCCTAAAAAGTGTAATCGTAGATAGGTTAACAAACTGTATTAATGTTTGTCTAACACGCGGTATATTCCCCGATACGCTCAAGGTTGCTAGGGTCAGTCCTATTTTTAAATCAGGTAGTAGAACTGACCCGGGAAACTACAGACCTGTGTCTGTCTTACCTGTAATATCAAAGATATTTGAACGAATCTTATACAGCCGGTTACACAAATACTTGATTGAGAAGAAGTTTTTAATCGATCAACAATATGGCTTTCGTCCTAAGTCAGGCACTCTTTCAGCTGCAGTAGATTTAATCACAAAAATAAAGATAAATATCGACCAGAGGAACTTTGCTTTAGGTATTTTTATCGACCTAAAAAAAGCATTTGACACGGTAAGCCATAATAAGCTATTACAAAAATTAAACAATATAGGTGTCGCTGGGAGGGCCCTCGATATGTTCACGTCATATTTGCAAAACAGACAACAACTTGTTAAAATAGATAACTTCATTAGTTCCCTCAAAAATGTGTCATATGGCTGCCCTCAAGGCTCAATTCTAAGTACGTTACTTTTCTTAATTTACATAAATAATATTGGCAATATAGGGCTGACAGGTTACTTGACATTATATGCCGACGACACTTGTTTGTTCTACTTTGATAAATCCATCCATGAAGTCATACATGCAGCTCAAAGAGACCTTGATTTACTTAGCGAATGGTTGAAATTCAATTTATTAACGATAAACACCTCAAAAACGTCATTTATGATTTTTCACGCGAAAAATAAGCCACTACCGGAATTTTCATCACTTACAATCAACAATGATGTGATTAAACGTTCTAGTAACGAAAAATATCTCGGCCTAAGGATAGATGATAAACTTACTTGGAAAGTACACATCGAGCACGTCAAATTAAAACTAACATCACTGCTAGGAGCATTACATAAGGTTGCATACTGTATTCCTAAAAAAGTACGTAAAATCATATACAACTCCCTAATCAAATCGCATCTTGAATATCTAATTGAGATATGGGGATCCGCTGCTAAAACTAACCTAAACTCGTTACAAAGAACACAGAATAAAATTATTAAAAAACTATTTCATTATCAATACCTAACCCCAACCAAAGAATTATATAAAAACACTAACTTGCTAAATCTTACACAACTATATACATACTGCACTTGCGTTCTAATAAAAAAAATTAGCACAAATTCACTCCAATCGAATATACAATTACATAAAAAAACTATATCACATAACTTAAGAAACAAGAATAAATTCCAACTAATAACGGCACGGACAAACTATGGCAAAAAAACGCTATTGTTTGAAGGAGCACAGATGTTCAACAAACTACCTGATGACATAAAAAACTGCAAGAACATAAATGTATTCAAAAATAAACTTAAGAAACATGTACATACAGTGTAATTTAATATCTTTTTACAATTCATGATTATATAACTAATATTCCTAACGCTCTAGAGGTAAACGCTAACTTAAAAATATTGTTTGTATCTCATTGTAAGTGAACTTATGTATGTTCTTATGAGAAATAAATTCTATAATAAAAGGCTGACAAAAGAGGACCTACCTTTCACGTTTGTGGTACTTTAAAAGGTCTATCCAGCCGTCTCTGATTAAAATATATTTAGTAAATATGTAGTTCGCAAATTAAAGGTTTATTTAACTAAAGAGACTGAGTAGGTGCTTCGGTATACATACTACATACCAACATTGTAACAGAAACCAATTATTTATTTTCTAAAATACATTGCATTTATGAGAGTATCAAGGAGTTACTTACTGTTTCTGCTACATAAGCTCTACTTTTTAGTGTTTTTTACCGTGCACCTTTTGCACCCATTGGTTTAATTAAAATAAAAGTAATATAATAAGAGTTTTAATAATATAAATTTAATTTCTGGTTTGATTAAGTTCAAAAAGTCCCTTCATAAGCAAAACTACAATCCACTTTAAAACTATTACACATTTAGTTGTTCAATTGTGCCATGGGTCCCGGGTTTGAAATCCGGTAGGGACAAATGTTTGTGTGATAAGCATCAACATTTGTATCCAAGTCATGGACGTATCTATGTATAATATTTATGTATTTACAAAAAAAAACTATATAAAATATGTACTATATCAACTATCTTGTATCTGTGATACAAGCCTCGTTGCTTACCACAGAAGTAGATGGCGCTGTGTAATAATGACCGGCGATATTTATTTTATTTTAATTTCTTAAAAAAACTGTTTAAATAACACTTAATACTGATCTTTTCAGTCGCTCTCATTAGATACTATTCCAGCATTCTATTTTTAAAATGTTAAATATCACTCTTACACGTCTTTTATTACTAAGACATTTGTTACATAAAAGAAAAAAAAATAGACACATAGCTAGACTGAGAACAAAGATTCTCTGTAATACATCAGAAACGGATACTTGAACAAAGATCTTGAAGCACCCACCAGAACTCTGTTGACATACTCGAAACGCAGAAGCCGAGGGATAGATAGACCGCAGACATCCCATCCAACTGAAATCCAACCTTAAGACCTCGCTACAAGATTCACAGTCACTGCATAATAAAACTGGTTGTGCCGTCCACTAAACCAAAAGTAGAGTAGCTAGCGCAAGCAGTATTGAACTCTATTGACAAGGAATGAATCTGATATCAACCGCATTGTTATCTTTGCGCCAAGACACAATAGCATCAAATGTGGACATGGCTACGCAAAGCTGTACCTCATTTATCGATATTGTATCTACCGTAGGATGGGCGATCATGTCGCACAATATGCTCGGAAATAAAATAGTGTTGGGAAAATATCGATGGAATAAAGAAAACAAATTGACACCATTTTTCTATTTGCGGTTCGGTGGTACGGAACTGGAGCATATTGGTCTTTACCAGGATTTTGGTCAGGACCAGGGTCGGTTTTTCTTTCACAGACTCCTATAGTTCTCACGACATAACTTGACTGGTCTGAAGTTAGGCTCTCCAAACGACAGCGCACGTAAACAAAAACATGAAACGCACAGCATTGCAAACAACTTCAGTCCTGAAGTTTCATATAAAGATTAAGATATATGTTAAGATATACCGTAAAAACATTTACTTATTACTTGATATGCTTAGTTTTCAATATGAACTGTGTTAATTCTCAGCAAAATAATTGTGTTTTTTTTTAATAAACGCTAGTTTTTATGGATTTGTATTATTCTATCTATGTTTGTTACTCTTTCACAAAAAACTGCATCGCAGATTTGGATCGATTCATTCATGTATTTTATTTCCAAGATTAACACATAGACTTCTTTTATTTATATACCATGCGGGAAAAGCCGTGCAAGAAAGCTAGTTAGCAAATATTTACTTTATGTCGCGGACAAACAAACTTACTTTATTGATGATGATGATTATGAGGACGATTTAATCAAAGAATTGCTTAATGTTATAGAAAATAACTAGTTCCGAGATTCAATTTCTGATCAGTCGACTTGAAACTAATATCATTTCTCAAATTCATAAGAAATATGAATACTAAATTGACAACATCACTCACATAACACAATGCAGATGGTGGAAAACATATTTTTCAACCGACTATTTTCAATTTACTTATTTACTGCGTAAGTGGATATTGAGAGAATTACAATAAGGCATCTAGAATTAATTTAAATAGACGCATAATATTGCCTAATAACTAAATATTACATATCCAATGCAACATGCACTAGCATGTCTGTAAAAATATTATATATAATTGTAAATAAATAACTGGTTTGGCGTGGATACCATATCCACGCCAAACCAGAACATAATTATGATGCTAAGCAGCCCAGGTAGATTATTCTATTCCACGAAAGAAGCAAATAAATTTACGGTCCTACCGATTGGTAGCTATTTCTGTTGCTTATAGGAATCATCATCGCCGGCCCTGTAAGTTGTATAGTTTAGGAATTATCTATATAATTTGAATCTGTGTGGCCCATGGCCATTTGTGAAACAATCTGAAATAAATTGATGTCAGTTGAAGGTTAATACGATTGACATTTTTTTTATCATATTTCTTAACAGTTAATATCGTCTTTTAACTTGTGTGTAACAAAATAAATAGTTTAATTGGTTTATTTTATAAGGAAGACATGTCAGTCCTCTGGTCAGACCACTATCAAATGATCATAAATCATGATCACTGTCAAATGATGATAATAAGGAAAAACGAATCCATAAAATTAAAATCAGTTTCGTTAATTATATTGCTATATCAAGAATAAGTTACATAAATATTTAATACAATTTCTAGTCACATAGTATCGATATAACAACAACACTAGGTGAGTCGGAAGCAAGCGGCGTTTTACGATCAGTGCAACTGTCCGCTAATGTGCGCGACTGTCCCTTCAGCCTGCAGTCGGCTGTGGGAACACGCCCAGCCTGTCTTCGTAGTACTGTCGCGCACAACATCTTTTGTGACGGTATTACTGTTACTATACTTACATAACCACCCTGTAAATGTTATAAAGCTATGTATATTCGGATATTATGACACAGCGCCATTTAGTTCCGAGCTAATCATCGAGGTTTGTGTGTTACGGGTACTAGATGGTTGAAACCTTTTTTTTCTGTATTGTTCATCATAAAAAGGTTTGCCACTACCGGGATTCGAGCCCTTAGCACAGAAGACAGTTTTTTTATACCACTGCGCTAATCAAGTCGTCAACATGTATTCTATTTTTTTACGCTTGAAGTATTTTACAATGTAAGGTTACATTTGACATACATGATCGTAGACCTAGATTGTTAGCCTTACATATTGTAAACCAAAATGTCTGCAACTTAAAAGAGACGATTCTCTGAGTTTATTGCGGCATTTCTTTTCAGAGATAGTCAGTTACGAAATGTCGGCGCCATCTAGATACTAAAAAAATCTTATATTTGACTTGTAAAAGTGTCCTCAAAAAATCTATTCATTGAAATAAATATTATTTGCACTAAAACATATTACTTTCTGTTCGTTCCATTGTTATAATTATGCTATATTGCAGGAAAGAAAATATATTATTTGTACGGCCTACAGTCAGTTATTTTGCGATTAGAAATGTATCAATGGAAATTTCAATAAAAAAATGACAATACAGAATCAAGGCCTTGTATGTCATTGCTTCTTACAAATAAAAAAAAACAACATCTACCATTGTTTTCATTACACACTAAATAGACAGTAATTTAAACTGAATTCGTAACTAGTCGTATAAAGGTGTAACTACAGCCATTATACGAGTATAAATTGTCTCTTTTGTCCTTTGTCACATTGCACCTGACATGGCTTCGTACACCAAAATGTGCTGACGTAAGCTTCACTCTTGTGGAACCCGCTTTTGTCTTGTGAACAGGTATTTAGTTAAGCGTGCTAATATTTACAAGTCGCATAGTAAACTTGTGGCCAGCGTTAAATGGTGACGCGCTTTTAGAAATAATTAGTCGTATGATAAAACAGTTTTAAAGTATAGAGTTTTTTTTTTTTTAAATTCTTTCACTCACTTGTATAGTAAATATGGAAATAAAATTAATTTTTCAGATTTTGCAGTTTTTTTTACTTCGACTATTCGGGTTCTTTATATCTATAATCATGGGTACCGTAAAGAATCCGAAACGTCAGGAATTAAAGTAATAATATCAACACGCCGCGATTAAAATGGATTTAATTGCAATAATTCCAAGATAAATTAGCAATAACCTAGCTCCCTATTATATGGGATCTAATAACCTATTATCAGTACAATTTTGATGTAACTTCGATGCACATTAGTATTCTTTTGACTACTCTTATGAAATATTGGTATCATGATACATACATAATAATATAATTATCGTTAAATTTCCATAACAAAAAAAAACAATGACATTTTAGTTGTAAGCCATTTTTTAATAATTAAGTAAATAATCTTTCTAAAACAAACAGAGAATTATGAAAACGCAATTAACGATAAAAATATACATTTTAGAGCAGTTATGTTTAAAGGCATTAGCCAAGAACGCCGACTGAGATTGCAAAACAATTCAGGAATTCGGAATTTCAATGTCAAACGCTCGAAGCAGGCTGTGTTTATGTAAGAGATGTTTATGTATGTATAATTTACATAAGGTAATCTACAGTTTACATAGTATATTCATAGATGGAGACTATTATTGAATTAGTAAAATAATAATCATATTTACAGAAGCTGTAATTGGCGATAATGTGACGCTTATAAAATAAACTTGTAATTATAAGACTTCATAATCCAGTGGTCACAGCTTTTATAGCTAAATAAGCTAAACAAAAACTGTTATTTCAATGTAAAATATTTGCGTGAGAAAGAAATAAAAAGAGTAATATTACATACACTCGCACCTTTTTCCCATAGGTAGGTAGGCAGAAACTACAAAGTGCCAAGCGCTACGATCCCTGCCTACCATTTTTACCTCGTCTACATTCATATATGCGTGCCGATTACGAGTACTGCGCACTTGACCTTTTTGAAGGAATTCACCAATAAGTTCGGTGCATACACCGAACTTATTTGTGAATAATATTGGTCTTTATAGGACATATCCTATAAAGAGCAATATTATTAACACTAAAAGTATCCGTAACACAAGCCTCATTGCGTACCACTCAACTAGATGGCGCGGTGCCATAATTTCCAGGTTTGCAAACTAAAAATAGCACTATTAATTTACAAACTTTTGTTCGCGCTTGTACCGAGTAACAATCAATTGAAGGTGCGGTTCCATTCATCAACACGCATGTTGTTGCACACGAATACAACTTGCATATGAAATATTGTTTTACTTTGAAATGAAACCTGCAAATTGCTATGAAAGTTTGTAAGAATCCAAAAAAGTAATAAAAAAATCACTAATAAAATGATAAAAAGTAGCATCAATACAGCATTAAATTGTAACATACAAAATATTTATAATATGAATGTAAGTAGTATAATAGTTCTACTTAAAAAAAAAACATCTTATGTGATCAACCCATGTATTTATTTATAATAATTTTATTTATTTAAAAATGTTAGTTTGAATCCGGCACTGTACTGTACGTTACCTGTATTGAACAATTTTATTCAGACTTCGCATTGAATGGGTATAGTTGAGGTCGGCGACCGTTATTGTGAAGTCACCCACCTATTATTACATCAATACGAGCCACATTGACGTTTGACGCTTCAGTGGTTGCAAATAGATATTATATCTCTCTATTCTTATGAACCCATTTAAAACCCACTGCTGGGCACAGGTCTCCTCTCGTTTTAGGGATGATTTCACAGTTTGCAAGTAATGACTGACTTAAAATTTCAGAACCGGACCGAATAGAAATGAGACCACGCGTGAATCACCAGTTTTCAAATACATAAATATATTCTGCGATATTTCACACAGCACCATCTAGTCCCAAACTAAGCACAGCTTGTACTATGGGTACTAGATAATGGATATAATACTTAAATACTTTTTTTTTACATACTTATAATACATAGGAAACACCCAGACGAACACAAACACTTATATTCATCACATCAATATTTGAGTCCCGTGGAAATTGAACCCACGACCTCGTGATCAGCAGTCCGGTACTCGAACCACTAGACCACAAAGGTCGACAAGTTTTCAAATAAAAAAAGAATCATCAAAATTAGTTTACCCAGTCGAAAGTTCTCAGGTAAGAAACATAAAGAAAAATAAACATCCGAATTGAGAATCTCCTCCTTTTTTAGAATCGGTTATAAAAATATACCCACTCACTGAGTTCTTACACTTACGCTAATAGTGGACATTTAAATAAAAGGATTTTATCGCAGCATATTAATATTATTTAATCCCGATCCTTTAAAGCATTCACATCACAATCACGGACAGAATATTTCAAACATGCGTATATACATATTATGGGGCTTAAAAAGATTATAAATAATAATTTTAGCAGACATTTTCTATACAGAAAATGTCTGTTTTATGCCAAAAATACTTTATTTCATAGCAATATTTACCGATAAATGGTGACAAATTGGCACCAATTATATGACTCGATCCGGATCAAACCGGATTAACTTCTCAGTCGGTGACAATTTTACGTCAATTAGTATCATATTGATAAAATGTTTCAATGTAGCCGGTGTTTGGAGTAAACAGATTTATATTGTTAGTATTTTTTTCCTGCTCGATCGATTTAATTTTATAGTTAGATTAACAGGTCCCAATACAGTTTAAATTTGTATTTGTAACTCTGGATACAGAATAAATCACTAGTGTATAGATATTTAAGATATTCAATTAGAATATTTAAGTATAATTTCCATAAATGATTCCTCTTATTTTCTATCATTAAATTAAGAAAATCATACCACATCTTCATCATCATATCAACCGTTACACGTCCACTGCTGGACATAGGTAATGAATACATGATACATTATGAACATTTCTCATACCTATGTAATTATAATTGTACAAACACCATAAACCAGTAGTGTAGCGACATAAAAAAAACATCCTTCGTATCATTTGCGGGACGATAAATGTTCTCTGCAGTCAGTGTCGGTGTCTCATCGATAGTTTATATCGAACTGGACACTGCTCTATCGCTGTTTCAGTACATTACACACGCATCACTTTATTTCGAATGGATAGTCCCTTGCAGTAATTCTAAATGAAAAGGAAACATATAGGAGAACATTTTTGTTAAATAAATAAATTAGTTGTTTACCGGCTTCAAAAATTAGGAGGTTCTAAATTCGACTGTATTTTTCTTGTTTTATCTTTGTTAACTCATAAAGTTCGACTGGGTGAACCGATTTTGATGACTATTTTTATTTGAAAGTGGTACTTCCCGTGTGGTTCCATTTCAATTTGGTCCATTTCTGAACATTTGAAGTAAATTTTGAGAAAATTATTTCATAACGTACACAACGGCTTACATTATATGTCGGAGAGTCTCCATTTAATCATAGAAAATGCCTGTAGTTGAAGGCTCCGCTCTTCCTTTAAATTAATTATGAAGCAGATGGATGTAAAAGTGATTTAGATATAATTATTAAGTCTACGCAGACGAATTTAGCAGGGAAAAGCGTGTTAATAATAAAAAATATTTTTTCTAAGAGACATAAATGCTATATTTTTTATCATCGCACAAACACTTGCCGTTACACAAACGCTCAAGTGACAGACACAGCATTTATATTGTATACCATCTATGATATTCTGTGTCAACACAAATACGGGTAAGTCACAAAAGAATCTCCAATCATAGATGTCGTTGCGACGAAAATAACATCCATTATACTAAGATCCCTAGCATATACCCACATAAGCCCCCCTTTGTTCGTAGGACAAATGAAAGGGCGGAGCAGGGGAGTCCATCTTACACTGGCGACAATTACTCTGCGAAAGATATTTCAGAAAGTAGTTGCTCTCTAAATATTTGTTAAGACAATAGAGGGTAGGTGTGTAAGGAAAAAGTCGTAAAAAGATTTGACAGTAAAATGTCCGGAAACAATCTGGTTTGGATACAATTTTGTATCTTGACATAGATACAAAATTGTATCGAAACCAGATTGTTTTCAGGCATCTTGTCATGTATTGTAGAACTGATACAAAATCTACTTACTTTCAACACCTTATCGAAAATATCAAAGATATTGCAGTACCTATACTTAATTTATTAATAACTAGTCTATTATTGCAACTACGTCTGCATAAAATTGATAATTTGGGTAGCTCATATTTTATTCGATCTGCTTTTTCATCAATTTGCTTTTATTTCTTACAAAAAGTTATATTATAAAAGTTTTAAAACATTTTTTAATAATTTTGATTCACCGTACAAATTTCAACCCCCTTTTTATCCCCTTAAGGGATAATTTCCAGATTTCTGTCTACCTGTCTATACTAATTTACAGTATTTTTAATTATTCCACGAAGAAATTAAATATTATTTTAGCTTTTTATAAAGAGATCTTTTAAGGAAACTTTTAAAAGGCAATAATGATTATAGGTTTTAAGTAGATAGCGCCGGTAATTCCTAACTGAGTAAGGCTAAGGAAGTGTTAAACATAAATACACCTCTGCCGAAACCTTCACGGATAGAAGCTTAATGGTACACACACAAATAAATGCAATCAAATCCGGGAGATGACGCATTCGAATTTCAAGCCGATGCGATGGTCAACATGGTCTAGACAAGATAACGATATTCTATCGCCAGAGAAAAGATAAACCAATAAAATATATGGAAATGGGCTGCGTTTGGCAGCTTGTGTAAACAAACCATAGAAGTATCTACACTGCATTCGTAGTTATTATACTTTAAACCTTATATGTATAGAAATAAAGATGCTTACAAAGCTTCACCTTAGTAAAGCTATGATAGCAGAATGGTATGACTTAAAGGTAAATCGCAAAGCGTGCGTATTTATCACATGCTTTTTCTAACGGTTAAGGAAAACATAGTAAAGAAACCATACATGCATAAGACATTTTCTCGATGGGGTGAGAAGTTTGCACACTTGCACTGGATAAACGTGGCAGACTATGGCCTAATCCCTCTTAAATACGGGTTTTTCACGTATGGATTTTATCCTGTGAAGTGTGTGGCATTTTTACAAAAACAAATCTTCACGTACAGAAACGTCCAGACCTGGAACAACTAACTGTAAACCGTACAAAAATTTGCTCCGTGCGGGGATTGAAACACGCTACTTCTGACGCACAAGCCAATCACTCAGTCACTACGCCAATCGTCTAGGGGAGCTAAAATCCAAGCCTAGAAGTGTTGGTTACCTCCATGCTAAAATCGCTATTCTTCTCCATTTAATTCTTACTAAACATAGTTATAACTACTATATACTAAACATAATAACATAGTTGCATTAAAAATACATAAAAGACATTAGCCGCTTTAGCAAAAGCGTTTAAACTAGCCTGCAACTTTGCAAGAATTCATTGAGCTGCCAACTTCAATAGCACGGTGAATAATGCACTCCGCAAATTGTTATAGCTCAAAGTTTTACATAAGCGAACATAATATTGTGGAGTTTCGCACAACAATTTGTTTTGGAACTTACAATTTGTTACGCGTGGTAGAGTTGTTTAGATGAGGTTCTTCTCGTGGGAGAAGTGCTTGGTGTACAAATTTTCCTCTCTGCAAGAAATTGTATTGTAAAAGTCGCCAAAAGTCATCTCGCTTGATTATAGTACTAAAGCTTCACGATTTTTTGGGAAAAGCTAATAGTATGCCTTCTTTCTTGTACATACATACATATGCCACTATACCTATGTCAGCTTTCTTTTTAATATATCTATGACATAGCGCTATCTAGTTCCGAGCTGAGTAATGAGGCTTGTGTTACGGATACTCGTTGGTTCATATCCGACATTTTTTTTTTTTTTTTTTGTAAATACATACTTATTATGCATAGATACATCAATGACCAGGATAAAAATGTTGATGCTCATCTCGGAAACGTATGTCCCTACCGGGATTCGGTCCGGGACCTGTAGCTCAGAACTACGGTAGTGTTAACTACAGCTGGGCTAATCGGGTCGTCTGGTTTCAGGTTTGAGATAAAGATAGTAACCTAAATAATAGAGTCTAAGGTATTATGCTATTTTATTTTTACTCTAATCTAATTGGTGAATTCCTTCAAAAAGGTTAGGTTCGCAGTACTCGTAACCGGCGCGCATGCATGAGATAATGAATGAGGACGATCCAAAACACTACATGCAGGGATCATAGCGTGGCATTCAGTAGTTTCTGCCTCTTTCACCCCTATGGGAGAGAGGCGTGTGTATGAATGTATTTTTACTCAGTTCGCATAAAAAAATCACACAGTAACTGTAAGTAAGTATTTTTTAAGCGCCAGTCTTTACATTATATAACCTCTTTTAAAGCTGGCAACCTCAATGTACATTTACGCCAAGCAGTGCTCATTTTCAGCCGCATCTCACTGTATAAAAGACGCGTCCCTCTACTTTGTGCCGCAGTTCCGTCTGAAACAAAGCTGATGTATGATGAATGTCTGGATGCTTTGTAACATTCCACGGACGAGGAATGAGGATAATAGCGGTAAAAATGTTGTATAGGCACTTGGAATATTTGTAAAATAAGAGGTTTATTCCTTTCTAATAACGTTGCAGGCTAAGTGCAGTTCTAATATTCGCCGAAGTGTGAGAATTCGGAAAATAAATCTCTAATCTAAATGACTGTGTAAAATTAATCATTTTATTTCTTAACTTTTTCCCCCTTTAAAGGGATGATTTCCGGGATGAAAACTATTTTATGTCCTTCCCCGAGACTCAAACTATCTCTATACCAAATTTCATCTAAATCGGTTCAGCGGTTATAGCGTGAAGAGGTAACAGACAGACAGACACACTTTCGCATTTATATTATTATATATGGATATGGATTTCTGTTTTATAAATGATAATATTAAAATAAACTGAGGTCATTCTGAAACAAGGGGCAAAATTTCGATTTAATTTTAATAATTTCTACGCCGAAATCGCATCGCTAGTGAAACCTAACAGGTCTAGAACGCCATTTAGATGCACACTACCGGTTATAAGCGGATAATACCGGATTAAACTGGGCTTTAACTGGCGCAGGCAGGTCGTAGTTAAGGTGATTTGAATAATTTTACAGTGCATTACTTATAAAACTATTCAGTTTTAGAAAATCCCTTAAATTTTTTGTTCTTTATTTTAAAATTTCAATCTTAAAGTTTAATTTTGAGATAGAAAGATAATTCAATTTTTTGAATGCCTGTTTGTACATTATTTATGATACGAATATATATAACGTTGATACGCGAATATTAGATAATGAAAAAAAACGCACTCCAAAAAATATCAGTCTATACAAATTGAATGCGTAAAACGTACTTAGTTTTGTTTCAATATGTTTGTTATATTTAACAAAGGTTTTTCATCAGTCCTCTTTTTTAAGTACAAATATTGAATACATACTTTTTACTAATAAAATATTCACGAATCAAAACTCCGAGCTGCTACTGAGAATGAAATGAGAATTTCATAGAAATACCTTATTAATAGCATAACACTTTGCTCGACCTGGAAGTCGAACCCAGGACCTCTGCACTAGCATTTACGACCGCAAGACCAATCAAACAGTCCCCAGGCAGAATAGCAAATAAAAATGTTCTGCGGTGTATACATTCCAGAATTCTCGATGCGTTATATATCACCTGTGAACCATTGCGGTTGGTGCCGAGACCAGTCGTGCCACATTTATGTAAGGTGAAGTAGGAGTAGGTTTGAGGCTATATGAAAAGTTTCTGTTCAAAGAGGTGACTTATATTTATTAAATAAGTCATTTTGAGTTGATCTGTTTACTTATTATTATGTATATTATACTGTTTTTTACAATTACTTTATTTATTTTGTTTTTATTTTGGAAACATATAGATACAATATTGGAATAAATATATGCAAAGTAAACTATACATAATCCAAAACAGAATGGAATGAATTACGCTACAAAATATGTAGCTGTGTGCTAAGGAGTTTAATTTGCCACTTCCTTAAACAGTAGAAAACTATTGAATTCGGAGGTGTGGTTATTATGAACGTTCAAATAAGCCAATAAAATGTTGAGGCTTATTTTAAGTTTGAGTTTTAAACATAAGATCTAGTAGCAACCCTAACCATAAGTCGAGAAGTGGGGCTATTCGTGATAAAATAATATCCGGCCATATTGAAATATTTTTCAAAATTTGAATAAAAATATTGCACCGACTTTGCCTTTGGCATTAGGTGCTCTATACTACAAGGTTTGAATTCGTAAAGGACATATTTATAGTTATTTGTGTGAAGTTACAAATTTTTTATACCTCAGCGATACTTATACAACAAACTATTAGTCCTACATGGGGTGAAGTTTTTTTACAACTTGAGATATAGAACAGTTTTCATCTCAATTTATATTCACATATTATTCATTGGAAACCGACGAATAAGTTAACCTTATCAACGTCTAGCCCCGTCTGCTAGTATAAATAATAACTGTATTTTTTAAATAAAATAAATATTTCTGGGCATTATGATACAGCGCCATCTAGTTCCGAGCTAAGCAACGAGGCTTGTGTTAGATACTAGTTGATTGATATACTACATACATACTTTTTTTTGTAAAATACATACATATTATACATAGATACATCCATGACTCGAATACAAATGTTTATGCTCATCACACAAATATTTGTCCCTACCGGGATTCAAACCCAGGACCCTAGCACTGAAAGCAGCTACCGCTGGACTAATTGGGTCGTCAAAAATATCCTAGTCCTAACTATCCTTACACATAGATACCTAGAAATATTATATTGTATCGTTACAACGCTACAATCTGCAGCCATCAAAATCGATTGCATTCAAATTACATGCAACGCGGTACTCCGATTCAATTAGAATACACATTACGCTGCAGGCGACCAACTTTTTTAACGCAAGAAGTCGCGTTCACATGTATTCTCTTTGCTTTTATAAATAGAAAATGAAAACTAAACTGTACCTAGTATTAAAAAAAATATCTAAAACGATAATAGCCTCATATTTTCATTGTAGATATTTTTTTGTTTGTTTGCAACAACTAGAACATGCTAGAACTACTACTAAACGCCCAGTGTTCCAAATGCCACAAAAGTAAAATTTCTAAAGATTATCTGTTTGTTTCCTAAAAGGAGTGGTCGCCAAATGTCTTTGAATTTCGAATTGTCAAATGAAGTTTGAATTTTTTTATTCATATACAAAAATAATCATTATTAATATTATATTCAAAATAAATTAGGCATCACCTAAAATCAGTTGCACAGATTTTCACACTGCGTAATATTCTATATAATATCTTTAAATAATCGTTTGTCCTGATTGATTCATCAACGCCGAGCCTAAACCACAGGGGTTACAAGCTCGAAATTTTGACAGATGATGCATTTTATTGCAAAAACATTTGCTAAGAAAGGAATTTCAGAAATTCGAGCCCGACGATGACGGTAAAATCAGGGATAAGTGGTTGTATGAAAATCCGTCATTTTTTAAGTTAGAGATATAAAATTTAATAGACAAGTTGTGGGTTAGAAATAATTAAACACGTATTTCGGGATTCTTGAAAATCGAGCATTTAAGAGGGTGAAACAGGAGTTGAAAGTTTATATAGGACGCCCGTCATTTTTAAAGTAAGAGGAATGAAATTTAATTTTTAAGCTTGGCAGCAAAAATAAATGCATTGGTGTTTCGTCGTTTTTGTAAATTCAACCCCTAACGAGCGAAATGAGGAGAAGAAATTAGTATTAAATTGCGCGGGTGAAGCTGCGAGCATCAGCTAGTACACTATATAATAATAATATAATAAATTTATTATGTATGTACTGCAGCATCGGTTAAATGCTCCATTGTCGGGCGTAATAGCATTGTATCGTTAGGAGAACCATCCTTGTTGATGAGTGCTACGAAATGTTTACGTAGCAGTCTCGTAGCGGCTCGTCGTAGCATAATTTTATTCCGTTACGCCAAATTAGGGTTGGCGGTATTTTAATCTAATACCTATGTTGTGTGATTGTGTGTTCTTTGATGTGAAGTTTTATGTAGCAATATTATTTTTTATTAGAAGTTTTCGTAATACTGCATTTGAGAAAGCCTGTACTCAAAATGGCTGTAGATGAAGATTACAACAGTTAATTTACATTATCTATGTACTCTGATACAACATTTCTTTGATTAGTCATTGAATTTGAATAAAAAAATTAAAAAAAAATGGAATATTTTAAATTTTACTAAATCCTCATTTTTTTTTGTTTTTGGAAACTATTTTTTTGTATTAGGTCGCACGCAGTACATGCAATTATAACTATTGATTCAAAATCTACGAGATTTACTAAATATATATTTTAAAGGTATTTAGATATCT
The DNA here is from genome assembly GCA_905163465.1 of Craniophora ligustri. Taxonomy (NCBI): domain Eukaryota; kingdom Metazoa; phylum Arthropoda; class Insecta; order Lepidoptera; family Noctuidae; genus Craniophora; species Craniophora ligustri. The sequence goes on from LR990961.1 coordinate 13,229,437, forward strand.
TACTGTGACCGCGATTTTGACGACAATGTGGTTACATTGTCGTCAGAATCGCTCTATAGTTATGTCATCAAAAACCACTTAAGACTGTATAAAATATTCGAGCAAGCTTACTTAACTCTCGCATAACTTAATTTCGCAGCAATTCTATATACGAATTCAGTTAAAACAATATTAAATCCACGACAAATGTTAATTTAATTAACAGCTGATTTGAACAACCTACGCGAAACCTAAGTCGGGTGCTGTAATCAAATTCAATTCTCAAACACGGCCGCACTATGAATATTCATGCGGCCGTACTATCGTAAACCGTCATGTCCAATACGCGCCGTGTAAGCATACATACGCAATTAATTAATTGCCAGCCAGCGTTGGGCAACATCTGGGACATAGACACGGATCGCCGATTAAATTTTATGATGGTACCAGATGTACAGTGTTGTTAATGGCCGCATGCAATTGCTGAGGCGTTTCGGTAAATTTGAATTTGAATTTGGTGTTCGGAATTCGAAATGTTGACACATTGACGTATTACCCAATGAGTTTTTATAATTATGATAGTAATGTAATTTTAAATAATATCTATTTTGTTTTGTTTTTGTAGTTTTGGCGGGAATATTATATGAAAAATATTTGTTTATTCGTTTTGGTTAAATTTAATGAATAAAAATAAATAATCTAATTAAATTTTTGATTATAGATTCTATAATTTAGTATAATTGTTGTTTTATTAAAATTAATCAGTGTATTATTTTATATATTGTGTCAAGAGGCTGCCAGTGACATTCAATTTTCTATTGAATATCACTGGTCTATTACATCTGCTGATTAATTAAGAGAGAGGTCATAAAACTTTTTATTTACTTTATTATTTTTCTTTTAATGCAGAACCTAATATCAGAGAAAAAAAAGCTGTTGCCAAGGTTTGCTATTGAAATTTTCAAGCTATTAAAACTATGTAGATTATGCGCGACAGTGGGAACTACGGTACTGAGTAATTGGATTACAACGAGAAGCGCATTGCGGTGCAGCTAATGGCCTAATATAATTGCTGTCATACACAATTTAGACTATGAATCATTATTGATGCGATATTAATATTCATTAGGCATCTAACTTAACTTACTTCATTAATTTCTTAGAATATTAAACTTTGAAATAAAACTTTTATCGCGGTATATTGATATTCAATTTATTTTAACACCAATCCATGAATTGGCTTTACTTATTAGTTGTAATTTTCATTGATTTGGATGGGAAAAATATGTTATCTTATGGATAAGACAGTTGTTAAATTTGGAAGTTGAAGAACTGTCCTGCTTACTTTAATGGTCGTAAACTATATTCAATTTCTAAAAAAGCAGACCAGAGACTTCGATGCTTGCACCTTTTTGCATGTTTTCGAAAAATATAATGCAATTTTTTTATTAAATAAAGAATTTAATTGCAATATGATACTTATATTCAATGAAACTATTGTTATATTACCATATAAATAAAAAAAACAGCGCAACATTAATTTTAAATAAACAAACAAAGCTCACATAAATACAAAATAAATTTAGATGATAGATTTTACTACATGATCAATAAATATAATGTTTCTTTGCAGACAACTTCCAAGGTGACATCGCGATACCTAACGTGGACTACTTGAAGCCGCCCACGACTGTGCCAGCGGCGAAGATCAACAAATCTCTTCAAGAAGAAGTAGAGAGACTGAAGAAAGAGGTGCTATTAGAAGGTCTACAGGTAGAAGAAGAGGGATTGCCTGATATACTGAGGAAGAGAACGAAACAGCCGCTTCCGTTGTCGCAGGAGAAACCAAAGAAATACAATGATGCAATGTTGATGACAAAAGTAAGATCTTCTTTCTTCTTCTCTGTTGTAAAAGTTCTTGTCTTTCTAGAATCTTCTTTAGGTTCATTCTACTTGTACTGTTGATGCTTCCCGATATGTAGGCACTCAAATCAAAGTACATACCATTCGTAAAACACCGAAGAAAAAATATTCAACTACTTACTCTAATTAGATTTTTTCCCTTTTAGGTTTTGCCTCCAGGTTTGGACAAATCGATGCTGTTAAAAAACGGTAAATTACCTCCAGAAGAAACGCTAGACAATTACACTAATGTGTCCAATCAAACTAAATCGGATTACTTGAACCAAACTGCGTTACAGGATAACCTGACCGAATCTGAGAGCCTCGAACAGGACGGAGTGCTAGTAGTAAATGTCTCAACTAACCACATCCTTAATTTAGAAGAGTTCTACCCTCGTATACAAATAACTAATTTTTCTAACAAAATGGACGAAATCACTAACAAGATTCAGAGCAATAGTAGAGAGATTACGGGAGATTCCAAAAACAATTTGAAATTTAAAGGTATGCCTGATAATATAACTGTAGCTCCAGCACCAACTAATGGTGTTTTGCCGTCTAATGAACAAGAAGAAACTAAGTTGATAAATAAAACTGATTTGGATGTTGATGGCAAATTGTCAGAACCTAATTTGTTGAGACCGACTGAGAGCCTACAGAATCTAATGGATGAATCTGGTGGTAGGAGAAATAGGAAAAGGAGACGGAGACACGGTAATAGGAGACGGTATGACTTTCATTTCTTTTCTTTTTTAACCTCCTTATATACAACCACTATATACTTGCGATAAATATAGTTTTAAAAGATCTAATCTTATGATATGCCTATTTTTATTTGTCAATTTTTCATAAACTCTAGATTAAAAATTTTGACAGTGTGATTAGCGCATTTATATAAGGGTTGCCTTCTGTGATATCTAAGGGTCCTTGGGTTTGAATCCTGGCGAGGCAAGTCTTTGTGTGATAAGCATGAACATTTCACCTGAGTCATGGATATTTCTATGTATAATATGTTTGTATGTTTGCACATGTATATAGTGCCACTATATAGTGTATCAGCCATCAAGTATCGGTAACACGTAACTTACATAATGTACAAATAAAATATTTAAAAAACCAACTAAATAATATAGGTACACAAAATATTCTTTAAACGTTAATTGACGATGCGGGTATCAAATAAATCACTTTATTCACAGTTCTATTGTACATAATTTCTTTCTTGATATCTTTAAACAAGAATATTCCATTAGCAAATTTCCAAAAATAAAATATTTCTAAGAACTGTTGTAAACACGCATTGATCGCTTCCATATTTACTTAAGTTGACATAAAAGGAATTTACAAATTAAACCAATCAATATTATAAAGGTTCTTTTTTCAGCCAAAAAACTAATTACATAATATATGGATCACTTCTCACTTTATATTCAGCAATATTTGTATGTAACTTGTAATCAATAATAATTGTCTTTATTGGCACTATTATAGGATCAAAGATAATAGTTTATTCATCATCAACCCATTATTCTCCCACTGCTGGGCCCAGGTATCCTCTCATTTGAGAGGGATTACGCTACAGTCCACCACACTAGCCTACTACGGGTTGGCAGACTTCACATGCCATCGAGAAAATTTCTCAAGCATGCAAGTTTCCTCGCGATGTTTTCCTTCACCGTTTGAGCATGTGATAAATATGCACATAACTTCCAAAAAGTCAGTGGTGCGTGCCTTGGGTTTGAACTCTAGACCTTTGACATCTCAGTCCACTGGTCTCACAGCTTCACTCCAAAGCAGTAACTTTTCGAAATAACCTAACTAATTATCATAAGTTCAAAAGGTGAAGGAAAATCGCAGTAAATGGCCTGATAATGAAATACAACAATAATAATTAAAATTCGGAAAAAATAAAATACACTTAGTAGTTAATGCAAAATATTTCCCATTCTTTCACATGCAAACCCATTTATTCTGTAACAGTATACATATTCTAATCGATTCTAGTGTTGTAATAAATGCTCATTAGTGTCTGTTCACTGCACACTTTTTACTTCACTTCCGCGCAAAGGATCGACTCTATTGAATCCTCTGAATAAGACTCGTCCCGTAATTGCGCTTGGCTTCTTCCTTTACTATGAATGTTGGATTCTAAAAGTGTGTTCGGAATTTAAATTGTTCACTTCTTTTATAACTTACCATACAATCTCGTCAGTAATCTCCAAAGGGTTGGGCAGAGGTGTACTAATGTATGTTTTTTAGTTTTATAATGCTTAAACGATACATTAAAGCTGCATAACAGCCATTATACGACTTGACTATGATACTTGGGCGGGCCGCTATTTTAAAAACATATGTAAAATAATATGGTTACGTTCTACAAGTAATTGCAGTGGGTCTGGCCGTTTGCGTATGTGAAAATCTGTGTTTATGATCGCACCCACGAGACAGGAGAAAATCCGACTGCAGGGCAAGGTTAAACAAAACAAAAGATAATATGAGCTATATATTTCAGGCTAAGGAACATACACTCAGGTGAGAGAGTTGGTCAAAATGCTCTAAACACACCAGAAAAGACCACAACAAGTTCTCAATCCGTCAGGAAAGAGTTTTTTCACCACCACAAGAACCACAACAGTGGGGAACGCAGAACGGAAAAGAAATTCGAAATACCCGAACATGAGTTCGAAGAAAGATTCGAAGTCAAACCACCGCCAAAACAAAATGTGAACAGTACAAACAATAAACACTTTAATGACTGGTTTTTTCGTGACGACATGGAAGACTTAGAAGCCGTTGAAAGTAATTATTATAACAACACTGAGGTAAGGAAATTTATTTATTTATTAATACTTTACATACATACACTTACGCCTTACCTTTTTCCAATGGGGGTAAGCAGAAACTCCAAAAAGAACGTAATGCCACACGTTACGATCCCTGCATACCATTTTGCCGCGTCCACATTCATACATCCAATCATGCATGCGCTCCGATTACTACTGTTACGAGTACTGCATAGACTAATATATACTGAGTTCTGCGCACCTGACGTTTTTGAAGGAGTTCACCAATTAGATTCGGTGTATGTCCTTCTATGGCGCCCTCTCTCGGCGATTAATTTTTCTGTCTGAAGTTAGTCACGAGCAGATAAAATGTGACAAGAGCCGAGGAGTCTAGACGACTAGCATGCGCAAATGTGTCATTGTACCTAACTTCAAACCGGTCAACAAATATCGCGCACTTTGTCCACTATTTTATTTGACAACTTGGCGAAGTGGCTTATCATTCGGCTTGTGCATCACGGGTTGCGGGTTCGATCCCGGTACGAAAACATATAGAAAACTATCCCCATAATATTTTTCCAATCTAGTGTTGTCATTGTATCAATAAGGTTGCAGCTTCATCGGAAGATAATAACTTAATATAATCTTCTATTAAAGAAGTAATATGACTTGTTGCAAAATTATATTTGACTTTTTATTCGTGTGTGCCTAACATTTTATGCCAGTTAAGTATAGTAATATTTATCTTTTAGTGTATTATCTATTGTTGGCACGTACTGATAACCTTTAACTATGATCTGTTCTAACCTAAAGCAGAGAACACCAATCAGTGATGTAACAAATAAAAATCTTGTTACACAGTTTGAACTGAAAATATAGTTTATACCTACAGGGTTAGATGGAGGTGCACTAATGTACACCCACATTTATCCGGTATGTTTTACGTCTCATGTAATAGGGGGTGAGCCTATTGCTAACAACCAGGCACAAATCCAAACTCTGAGCTGCTGAAAATTTCATAGAAAAATCCAAAAATACTTTGCACGACCTAGGAATCGAACCCAAGACATGTTCCTCAGCCGTCACATTTACGAAAATAAACCAACAAGGCAGCTAATATGATTGATTGAAACAGCAATTAATATTACATGTAAGACGGCTAAGAAATTCCAATTTCGGCTCTGTTACCGCGTTGTCAGCGATTATATCAATTACCTGCCATTATGTTAATCCGGTAATTGGAGCCCTAGCTTAAAGGCATTCCTATTGAAGTCATCTGCATAATAACGGATTACAGAATTACCGAAATGAAATTAAATGAGCGCTTTCGTATAACATTGGGGAACAATCGACTGTTGATTAAAAGTCTGGCAACCAGTTCCTCTTGGAACGATGCAATTAGCTCTGCGGTAGTTAACGCTGCCTTCTGTTCTATAGTTTCCGGGTTCGAATCTTGGTAGGGACAAATGTTTGTGTGACGATTCGGTTGCGCAGTCTCTGAACGATCGGCTTGTGCCTCATTTGTTGCGTGTTCGATCTCCGCACGGAGCAAATATTTGTACGTTCTACAGGTAGTTGTTCCGGGTCTGGGCGTTTGTGTATGTGAAAATGTGTTTGTAAACGCACGCACAACACAGGAGAAACTCCTAAAAAAATTACCTATATTCGCAATACATTGCTGCACTCGTAAATTCATATAGCTAGTACCCATCAAGTCAAATTCTGAAGCTAAAAAACACCTTTCTCCACAGACGGAAAAGCGTCACCGCTCTATCCGAGCAGCGACGAACAGGAAGGAACGCATTTGGGAGAACGGCGTCATTCCCTACGAGATTGACGGAAACTTCAGCGGGGCTCACAAGTCACTGTTCAAACAAGCCATGCGTCATTGGGAGAACTTCACCTGCGTCAAATTTGTGGAGAGAGACGCTGATCTGCATAAGGACTATATTGTCTTCACTGAAAGGCCATGCGGGTAAGTTATTTTATCAAAAAAAACCTAAAGTTCCGAGAAATATTAATATCTTGATCTGATAAATCTTGTTATTTTTTATATTCAGTTTATTGTATAATTGTTATGATGCTGTTTATTGTATGTTGGCAATTTTTTTATTGTTTTTTTTTAACCCAATCCCAAAAATATTAATACAGTTACAGCTTTGGCAAAGTGATTAGGTTTTTCTATGTAAATATCAATAGGTGATTGTCGGCTTAATGGTGCCAGCCACTGGCAATAGCGCCCTTATTACGGCACACTTAAGACATCTTGAGAGTACTCTCTAATGTAAGGGACTAAATATAATATAATTAATATAAAATAAATTAAAGTAACTTATTTTGAGGTATCATATCCTACTTTTACAGTGTTACACAGTGTTACAGTTCCTGTGTTGTCACCGACTTATATTGAGTGTTACGAATCAGGATAACTGTAGTATATATTTGCTTAATGGAAACAAATAGCATATGGCATCATACAGTAATGATGTCAGGAATAACAAATAGGAAGGAGTCTGTGTACTATAAAACTAACTAAGTCAATTATTTCATCAGAATTGTATGTTAGTTTTTACATACAATTCTTTGAATGCAACGGTCGTGTATAGCCGACAAATAAAAAAGTGCTAATGATATTGTGTCCTCAGGGAACGACATGAGTTGATAAATAACATAGCAATAATGTTCAAAGCAGCCTCTCACTAATGCGGTGGGATCTATCTATGATTTTTTTATGGTGACAAACTATGAGGCCACTAAATTCATGTGGCTAGTCATATACCGTATCTTCATGATATCTTTTTACTATAATATATGATACCGTATGATGTATCTTTTGTTGACAGAACGTATCATATCCGAAATGATTTATAGTTAGAAGCTGTAATAAAATAAGTATGCAAATTATAAATATATTTCCGCCAATCTTGCACTTTAAACACCACGGTCGTCTATTGCCGACAAATGAAAAAGTGCGCACAACACCTTTGTGTAAACAGGTGACTGTTGACAGTAATATAGCTGCAAGGTCGAAACCAGCCTCTCGCTAATCCAGTTGATTCTGGAACGTTCCATAGAAACAAAGAACAATACCAATCTGTACATACAGGCTGGTGACATGCTGTAATTCCATTACATCTTCTTACGCAAATATTCTTCTTCAGCTGCTGCTCATTCGTTGGTAAACGCGGTAGTGGAGGCCAAGCTATATCAATCGGCAAGAACTGCGACAAGTTTGGCATCGTGGTCCATGAACTAGGGCACGTGGTTGGCTTCTGGCACGAACACACAAGACCGGATCGAGATCGCCACGTGCAGATCATAAAGGATAACATTATGATTGGTAAGTTGAATCGCATTTTATTTTATAGGAAGATATATTTTTACAAAATATGTACCTACATATACATATCCAGTGTCTATAGTTACAAAACAATAGGCCTTGCATTGCATTAATTGAAGGCCGAGAAAAATATAAATGAGTTTTTCCATGACATTCTCCGTTCAGAGTTTGCATTGGAGTGCCGATTAATGGCAATAGGCTTATCCCTAATACCTACATGGTAAGGAAAATGGCACATGTATGAACAATCCTTAATGACTACAGAGAATGTCGTAGAAAAATCCACTACTTAAAGTTTACCTTGCCTTGTAATTGAATTCTGGACTTCAAAGTTAACTGTCAAGCATCTAGCGACCACCAGACGTTTGTCAGGCAGGTGTTTTTAAAAGTGTAGGTATAAATGAACACTCCTCTGCCTAACCCTTTATGTATAATGTAGCCTTATAATAAGGATATAATGGTTAACGTGAGCGTCAGACCGAAACAGGGTCATGACATGACGACAATGTCACGGCTACTTGTTTGTGCACTGCGGTTGACCTCCATTAAGAACTCCTAACCACCACCTGTAGACCAGGAAAGATTATGTGGCGATAGAATTACTCTACGTGATATTTTGTCGGTAAAACGTTGATGATGGAAAATATAAGTGGAACATTCTTGGTGCTACGTTTTTGTGAGTTAGCTATATAGCTATATTAAATTGATTCTTAGCTAACTTCCTAATGGTTGGTGCAAGTGAAAAAAGCAAGAGTACGGTGAAAAAGAAGATATTACTTCCATAGTTTTTAATTCGCTTTAAAATTATGATACTCAAGCCGCTACCTACATTTGACTTTACTGGCGGATTTTATGTGCCAGTTTATGCAACTACTGACGATAATCTTAATTTATTATATTGAATTTAGACTATTCATTTATTTAGGCACGCCAACAACTCATTTGTAAATTGTCTCCATTAAAATTGTAAATTAGGTATAAATATTTCGGATGCCTGTAATTTATAGTAGGATTATAGTAACATGCCTATTGTAACCATCAAATAATGATTGGTGTAGTTAGACAGCATACAATATTTAACTAAAAACACACAAATGAAATTCGTTCCTTTAAAATTTCTATATAAAAACATAGGTATGTTCTCGCTGGTTATTAAAACTAGAGATAATTTAAAACGACCACCCGCAGGTTCAAATGGCAGTGAGTCGGTTTTATTCGTCACAAAACCGACACAAAATTGTGTGCTACTATGTCGGTCAGATGATGTGGGAAGTTACATAAATGTTTAGTGCATCATTAACCCATTTACTGTTCCATTGCTGGTCATAGGTGTCTTGTCAGCTCAAGAGCGCTAGCCATGTGCGTATGAGCACACGCCACATAGATACTGGCGATAAAATCTCTGCAGCATTCAAATGCTCACCGAGTGTTCAATGAACACGCACATTATTTTGAAAAGTCAGACAAATTTTGGGGACCTTAGAGTAAAATATCACAACTTAATCTTTAATGATTTTAGAGTAAATTTTACTTGTTCGTCAAAGAAAATAAATTTAAGCACTTATTAAATTGGCCCATAACATAGTCAAAGGGTATTCTATTATCAGGCAAAAGTGTTCTTCATCCATACCGCTCACTTCTGTATTCAGCCAGTAATATAGCCATAGAGACAACATACCAACCAAAATTGACCCAATTATTCCGTCATAACAGTTACTAACCTATCCAAGTACTTCCCGTTTCAATACCACACACGTTTCTGATTATAATCCAGTATCTGGAGCTCATAAGCATCTCTTTACGAGTGCGTAACCCTGAACAATGAGCACGCACTAAAGTACGCTCTTACAGTACGTAGTGTACGCATACTTGACCCGAATACATTGCGAATGTCTTCCCGCAAAACTTTACTAGGGCTGTCTGTTACACCGTATTCTCTTTCTGACGTCACTTTACGGTAAACAGCAATGTGACTGTGATCGGCATATCACATCTTAGATCGAGAACTATTTATATAATCGAAGTTCGATTCGAGAACTATACGAGTTTAACGATTTAATCTAAATAAAATAGATTGTTGGAAGCTGTGGTAGGCTCTTGGTGTGTGAAGTCAATGTTCTCGAGTTCAATCCCAAAGAACGTACCTACCTCTTTCTTTTAGAAGTTACGGCTCAAACGATCAATGAAAATATCGTGCAGTAACCTGCATAGCTGAAAGCTTTTCTCGCTGGATGGTGAAGTATATGAACTCGCAATTATTTTAATTAATTGACCGAGATGTATTTAATTGTACCGAGATGTTATATTTTTAAATCTGTTATTGATATTTTTCACTAAGATCTAAATTATGCGCAGAAATATTTCAATAACTACTTTGTTTACAAGGTAAGGCTTTAAGTATTGATTACAACACGCAAACTTTGAGCGCTTTTCTTTTAAAAGGCTGCATAAACTTCGAATCAAATTACATTTTGTTTTTTCAGTAAGAATTTTCTCTGTGATCGAATTTTGATAAACATTTTTCTCAGTATTTCGGCCTTAAAAACGTTAATATTTCAAAACATCAGCACTTGTTTACACATTGATAGCGATGTCAAAGAAGTTTTTCAAAGTTAGGGAGGTGTAATAATCGGTTTTCTAGATAAACGGTTTTTATAAAATATATCTTAATACTCATTAAATTGCCGTCAATTTAAAAGAAATGCTGACATTTTATTCATTTTTCTCTAGCCAGTTCAATTTTAAAATTTAAAATTGAACTGGAGAATTGAACTGAAAAATGAAATTGGAGTATTAAATATTAAAACATTAGGAATTTATAGAACTTAGTATTCCAAGAAGCTTTGTTAGACAGTTAATATTAATAATAGACCCATAATTAGCCTATACCAGCCTATACCTACATAAATTCGTCAAATTAAATTTATTTCCAATATAGTGAACAGATTTTGTCTCAGTATATTGATATAGTTTTATTCCTGACGTTTTGGATCAATATCTGATAGTTTTATTTCAATATCTAAAATTCATGTAAATGTTACAAATTAAGTTCAGTACAAACTCGATAAACGTTATTTCTAAAACTCAAGCAAGACAAAACAAAATCATTACAAATCCATTCTTTGTAATTCAAAGGATTACACTTCGGTGTGAGTGTGTGACTTATGACACTGACACTCACGTCCCACATTCATCCAGTCACGTCATCGTGACATCTGACGCATAATCAGCTCGTGCCGGAACCAAAACATGATCCAGCTTCCTGTTTATTATCATCTGCGAGTGTACTGACGAATTGATTTATTTCTTGCCGTAATCGGGTCAACGCGCTAAAGGGGAAAGTTTTGATTATGAATGCTTAGTAATGTTAAAGTATTGATGACCTGGTGATACGACCTCGGAATACGAAGTCAGAGGACTGAAGATAGTCCAATTATAAAGTACGTACCTATAAATACTCTCTGGAATGATGAAGGAAAATATTAGTACCTACGAAAATTGATAGGAGACAAACTTTATTAGATACAGAAATATAAGTATCATATTTTTGATTTGAAATAGGAAACAGTCTACCCATACAGCTAAAATTCAATTCGGTCCACTAAATGATCGTCGGGATTACGTCGGATTAACTTTGTTAATCCAAAACTATTGTCAGGAAGTACGAATAGGTATATCCATTATCCACTTCTTTTCCTGCATTTAAAATAGAACCATGTTACTGGTAATATAAGGTTCGTAATTGTAGAAACCGTTTAAATCGTTTAATATAGGTCGTTTGTCCAATTTCACAATTCCAAATAGCCCGGTATAATCGCGTTATCAACTGGACTATCACAGAATAACCCGACCATTTATAATGGTCAATAGCAATTACGTAATCTTAACTCTTCCTCACCTTCCGCAATTACCAGCATAACAGGTTACAGTATGTTATAATTCCCCGGTGTGCCAATTAGAAGCTAATAATATGTTAGTACTATAATATCATTTTATGTGCCTCAGTTATACGAAGCGTACTCTATTCCTGAATAGTCTGTGTCTATTGTTTGTGATAATGTTTGTGCTAACATTAGTATGTCCTATATTTAGAACTAGCTCCATAAACAGATAACCTATTCACAAGAGGTGCTGAGTACAAAGTTACAATCGTGTCTGTTCTTGTAGTTCAAACTTGTGCTCTACATTTAAAGAGAGAATCGTTTAATTCTGTTCTCATTATGGTTTTTTTTTTAATATAGTTCATAATCTTGACCGTTAAAATATTATTCTTAAAAAATATGGTTTAGTGCGCAGAATTCCAACAGTTAAAATGTTATTCTTGAAAAATATGGTTTAGTGCGCAGAATTCCAACAGTTAAAATGTTATTCTTGAAAAATATGGTTTAGTGCGCAGAATTCCAACAGTTAAAATGTTATTCTTGAAAAATATGGTTTAGTGTGCAGAATTCCGATTAGATTCGACGATTTAGATCTCTATGTTTATTTATTTACCCCTTACACGAATGTTAGACATTAAAATAAAACTATTTTTTACGGATTTCTTCGCTGCATAGTGATATTACTTTAGACCGACGTTTCGGATCTACAGCATAAAAATAATATCAATTAACATAAAAAAAACACTTCACTGAAAACTATAACCTGTTGACTCCCGAAGACATTACAATAATACCTATTATACTTGACGACCTGTTTAGCTCAGTGGTAGTTAACGCTGCCTGCTGTGCTATGGATCCCGGGTTCGAATCCCGGTAGGGACAAATGTTTGTGTGATGAGCATCAACATTTTGTATCCGAGTCATGGATGTATCTATGTATGTATTTACAAAAAAAAGTATATATGTAAGTATATCAACCATCTAGTATCAGTACTGCATGCCTCGTAGCTTACCACGGAACTACATGGCGCTGTGTAATAATGTCCGGAAATAATTATAAAAAAAGAACTAAAATAATTACCAAATATATTTTGGAATTGTACCCACACCTATATATTACATACCTACATCTCACTCAATAAACTGCTAACTCTTATCCATATTTATCTCATCCGAGTAGACTACGTCAAGGAAACAAATGGAATTTTGACTAAGGGTGAAGTTGGTTAATCTACCGCTAGAGCTACAAATAATACCAGATTCCTTAATGAAAGAAATCTCTAAGAACTGTTAGCGGCTGATAAATTAGGTCCTTATACCAACGGAGAACCGAAGCGTAAACAACTAAAATACCAAGTAAGCGTGCCAAAATCTCAGACATTCTATGCCAAACTTAATAAATTGAGACGTTCAAAATTGTACTTTAAAGCAACCATGTATAGTTTAGATTTAATTAAACCGGGGAACCCTGAAATGGTATACAGCATTGCACTTTCTGGTTGAGAAGATAGAGACCAGTTTCGATTACGATTTGTCCTATTTGAGGCTACCTAAATAGTTAAAGTTCTCTTGTCTTAAATTCGAAGTGAATCGTTGGCGTGTCTCACGATAGCTACTTCAATAGAATTTTGTAACAATGATGTCCCAAAAATTTAGCTTTTATATACGACTAGGTATTTTTAACTGAAGAATTTTTAATTGTAGAGATATTTTAGTGTATCCGATCGTCTTTTGATCCATGTTTGAATAGATTTTTTTTACTATCATTTATATAAAACTACCTTAGTATTTTCATACAAAGTAGCCTAAGTATGCTTATACCTATTTGTCCAGCCGTTCATGCGTGATTGAGTACCCAACATACCTACAAATAGAATATGCTTTATAGTATACCAAAAGATTAAATCAATTTGAATACTATTAATAATAATAGTAATAATGGTCATCATGTAAAAATTTATATTAATGGTATTAATGAAATATAGGCTACAGTAACCGTTTACCATCAAATGGAACGTAATGTGAAGTCTGTTAACTAAGTCAGCTGTGTGACAGCAAAATATTATTATGATTACAAAAATAAATTTCTTGTTTGACATTCATATTCCTCTGAAACCTATAAAAAATATTGCTCTATTTACATTTACTACAAATCTTTACATAAATTATATTATTATTGGAAGTTAAGAGATTGCTTTCAAAAATAGACCATATTTCTTTTTCAAATGTTCGTCATAAAAATTTTCCTCCTAATAGTTATATTACTGAAATTGTTTGATTGGTAGTACTCAATATTGGACTTTAATATTATGTGCTATCAGTCGTCTAATAAATCGTTTAATTTTGTTCAAATGAAACTCTATTTACCTGATTTTGTATTTTGATGTTCATAATCTTTTGAGGGGTCGGTTTCGAGTTTTACCAGATGCGGCTAAATATTGGTATTCTACACGTGAGATACTACTGCTGAGCTATTACTACTATTATAATTATATACTCCCATTTACTTCAGCAGTTAATTAAAAAAATTAAACATATTGACGACCTGATTAGCGCAGTGGCTGTGCGTCCCGGGTCTGGGTGTTTGTTTTGTGTTTGTAAACGCACCTACGATACAATAGAAAAAAGAATTGGTAAAAGTCCCTTTCATTTGGTCAGTCTTGCTCCACGTTAATGACTCCTTTCTTTTCTAGGCCAAGAATACAATTTCAACAAACTAACAGAAGTAGAAGTCAACTCCTTGGGTCAGACTTATGACTACGACTCCATCATGCACTATGCGAGGAACACGTTCAGTAAGGGGACGTATTTGGACACCATACTCCCTCTCGAAGTCCACGGGAAGAAGAGACCGGAGATCGGACAGAGAGTGAGATTGAGTAGCAGTGATATAGCGCAGACAAACTTGTTGTATAAGTGTGACAGTAAGTAATATGCTTTTAACTCGATTTATTTTATATTTTTCGACTTTTTCTCTTTACAAAAGACCGACAGAGGTGGCAGTCTTGAATATCATGTCTTGTGAAGTTATAAGTACAAATAAGTTGGTTAATATGTTTTAAACGATTAAATGAGTAAAGGGACGAGATTTTTACGATTTATAGCTAAGTGATTATTTATTATAAATGTTGCTACGTATGTTCGATTCCCGACAGGTGGTAAGTATGGTTAATATCGGGTAAGTTAATACTGGGGTGCACATTTATAGTATAAATATTGTGTTATGCTTTTGATTTTATTTATGTAAATGTAATAACATACAGAAGAATATTTTTGACAATATATGCATATATCAAAAACTAATTTCCTTTAATTATCAGAAAAGCCTAAAATGGTTATAAACGGGCCATTACAACATATGCTAATATGGCGCACCAACCATTGAACTTACGATTAATTCGATTACAGAAAATTAATGTGCTATAAACGGCACAGTGACCGCACTAAATTAATTTTATATCGCTGTTTGTAAGCTATAATTATAATTTAATATTGTAAACAGAATGCGGAAGGACCTTGCTGGGCAATTCTGGGTGGTTTAACTCCCCGGGGTGGGGTACTGAAACACCCCCCACTACACCTGAGAGGTGTGAATGGCGCATTGTGGCTACCCATGGCGAAAGAGTCGTGCTGAACATCACTGGTGAGTCTTGAACGTTCTTCTCTCGGTATTTTTTCCATGTTGAATTGAATCTTATCCTTATCCCATAAGGTCTATAATGAAACCTTTTTATATTAGAAGAGAACAAAAAAAGTAATTCTAAAATCTACCAAATGCAAGTTGAATAGCACGAAAAGAGTTTTATACTATTAATATGTTATCTACCGTACCTGTATCGAATTAAATTCCAAAAACAAATCATAGTTAATTGAACGTATTTAACTTTTTCTTGATCGGTAGTTCAGACAAGAAAACGTAAACACACAAGGAAAGAACACCTGTATTTATATCATATTGGAGCAAAATAAAGTTGATTTTAGATTTGAAAGGTTTCTGTTTGGCGCCAATATTAAGTGTCAGGCGGAACATTACACTTAGATTTCTACCGTCTACCGTTCCCCGATACTAGACTATTACAAATCTGGTCTTGCCTACCGTGGTCTATACCCCCAATTTCCAATATTACCAATTTCTATTACAATCTATCAATAACACTTATTTACCCTCTCTTACCGACGGTATGTAAATGAGCCCATAATATCATATAAAAATTGTGACGTATCAATTTAAGTAGTCATCGAGACTCAATAAGGTCTATTTTTGGCTACCTCATCTCTCTATTGTCGTCATATTGTTCTTAAATCCATATACTGCGTAGTCAATGTACCCAAAAGAAGCCCTTTTAGGAAGAACTCGAGTGTTTGCTGAGAGCCTCCGCAGCCCAATTTTGTTGGAGAGTCCTCTTGAGACAACCCTCGGCCGTTACCGAATACGTTAATTTTTATAAATGCATGCAAATTGCCGTTTAACTTAACTGCATTATTAAGTGAAACGGCAATTTGCAGTCCCCTAAGTGACTGTTATTATTAATACGTTGGTATATTAATGGGTTTCGAAGTACGGTTGGGTTCTTACACACTTTCACAATTTCCCTGTTTCTCTGAAGGGTTTGACAGAAGTGAAGGTACTGGCGTACACCCTAAGTGCAGCCTATTGCTGCTGCACTATCCCAAGCATAAATTCATGAGCCGAAGACCGAGCTCGGTAGCGTTCACTAGGTGGAAGAATATAGGCTGATGATGATGATGATGAAGCATAAATTTGAACTGCAAGCATTTCCTTTCGCGTTTGTGATCACTTGAGCTATGACGCACTTTCTGTTGTAATCAAAAACTGCCCGCTATACCTAAACAATTATGTCTATTTTTAAGGTCGTCTGTTATCATCTAAATGCCAATACGTTTTTAGAAAATACTACGCTACACAGTATTTGTTATGTTTCGAAATATTTTCATACGAACCAAAAATATTTTAATACTCAATAAAATCTGGGATCTAAAACTGACGCCATAAACCGACCCTAACACTTAAACATATCCAAAAGCACAAAATATCTGAGCCCCGAATCCATGGACCATTACATTTAAGAACATAATTTCCTTTTGGCTAAGTCACAACACCCACTAACTCGCACCCACAGTAACCAGCTTATGGTAGAAAGCTCCGTTTGTATCGACAAATTGTCTCCACAATAATCCCTCATGCTTGTGTACAAGTCTATACTATAATATTATACTTTAAAGAAAATTATTTGATTGTTTGTTTGTATTGAATAGACTCCGAAACTACTGGATCGTACTGAATAATTCTTTCAACATTAGAATGCTACACTATCCGCAATGAACATAGGTTATATTTTAATTACAAAAAGAAAAGAAAAATTTAAGTTGATATTTTTTTATATACCTATTTACACCCCCCCCCCCTTTAAGGGATGATTTCCGGGATGAAAACTATCCTACATCCTTCCCCGGGACTCAAACTATCTCTATACCAAATTTCATTTATAGCGTGAAGAGGTAACAGGCAGACAGACACACTTTCGCATTTATAATATTAGTAAAAGAAGGATATAGTCATATCTACCCTTGCGAAGCTGGGGCGGGCCGCTAGTATATAATACTGTGACGGTCGTATCCCGTTAATCCATATCTTGGCAGACAAATGGGCGTTTGGACAAGCAATTATAATCCAGTTTAGATTGTTAGTAAGCTGTTGTTAAATTAACCTTTTTTTATGCTAAATGGCAGTTTTCTGTTATTATGATCAGATTGAGAAAACATTTTGAACTGTTAATGTGATAAATTGCCATCAGGTTACAAAAAATTTTAAAACTAAATAAACATGAGAATTTTAGAGATAAACTTTTGCCCGTTACTTAAAATTAGTAATTGTACCCGCAGTTGGCTAGCGTGGTGGACTATAGCCAGCAGTGGGACAATAATGGGTTGATGATGATGATCAAATCTTATTTGCTTATTTTTTTCTACCACCTTTTAAGAAATTATCGATTTCGCATCAATGACATATAGTTTATATATGTATAATTGCTCCCCTCGTTTCGTTTTTTTTAAGGAATGAATTCTGGGATAAAAACTATCCTATATTCTTTCCCGGTAGGTACTCCAACTACTGCAAACTATCTGTATAATAAAAGGTAATAGACACACTCACTGTCGCATTTATAATATAAATACTTATGGAAGTATGGATTGAAATAAAACTACTTTTTACCTGACTGCGTCAGAAGGAGGTTCGTGTCTTTACGGATTTAATGCGGTATGCTGCAATATAACGTTTAGAGTCCTTTATAGTTTCGTCACGGGCAAATTTCCCACGACGATGACGTGATAAAATCCAAAAAAGGTATTTTTATTTCACAAAGTCGATACAGCGAGTAACAAGTCCGAGATAGATCGTCAGCAATATCCAAACCTTTTTGACCTTTTCGCGCGAGTTTGACAAAGTTCTCACTCCCACACCGCCGGTAATATTGGAGAAAATCTTTATACTGACATTTTCTTACACCGTTTAATCGAGTTATAATGTATACGTAAATATATTAATGAATGAACATGAATAAATAATGTATAATGGATATTTCTGGACATTATGACACAGCGCCATCTAGTTCCGAGCTAAGCCACGAGGCTTGTGTTACCAATACTAGAAGGTTGATATACTCCATATAGGTACTTATACTTTTTTTGTAAATATAAACTTACTTATTATATAATATACATGACTCGGACACACAAACATTTGTCCCTACCGGGATTTAAACCGGGACCCATAGCACCGAAGGCAGTATTAATTACCGCTGAACTAATTGCGGTTTTTGTGTGAAGGAGTAACAAACATCCATACAATTCGCATTTATAATATTCGTAGGATTCGTTTAAAACTTCGAGACATTTGAATTGATAATAATTCATGGTCATTGATTTGCGCCCGGTTGGTAATAGGCTCAACCCCTACTATATGGGACCAAAAAACATATTATACTGAACTGTCGACGAATATCGGCTATACTCTTACGGTACATCCCTTCGGAGTTCAAATAGTTACGACCCGGTACGATAATATGGAACGAGGACTGAAGGTACCTTCACTAACTTAAGCGGCTTACTTGACTATAGTATCCGATGTACCCCAAGAGGGGACAAAGGTTTATATTCCGCTTAGGTCAAATCTTTCTTTCACCAAAAATTTCCATCAAAATTATTCACGTCAAGTTTATCATCTTCTTCTTGAATATCTTGAAAACTAGGGTCAGTAATTGCTCTAATTAAAATAAATTTGCGTGTAAGTTAATCTTGATGACGGCTTAATTATGAATTATGCTTTCGTTAATTTCCTTTTAATTTTTTTCTTGTGGTTGTTAGCATTAAGAAGTTCCTGCTAACTGCCTTGTTGTGATTTTCTAATAGATAGTGTTGGTATATTTAGGAACTGAAAGCGAATAGCAATCTATACAAATGCGAAAGTGTGTCTGTCTGTCTGTTACCTCTTCACGCTATAACCGCTGAACTGATTTAGATGAAATTTGGTATACAGATATTTTGAAAATAAATCTATATGTAAATCTAATTAATTAATTATATAATTAAATAATTAATCTAATTAAATAATTAATTATTTCCGGGATGAAAACTATCCTATGTCCTTACATAGGATAATTTTCATCCCGGAAATAATCCCTTAAAAGGAGGAAAAGGGGGTCGAAATAAAATTACTAATTTTACGCAGACGAAGTCGCGGGCAAAAGCTAGTTAAAAATAAATTAAACTTTTTAGTTTAGTTATAAACAAATCCCTATATTTTTATGTATTTTCGGCTTATGTGTCTGTAGCTGTAAGATGGTGCACGCTTTGTACTTGTATTGTATGAATGTATGTGTAACGCCTAACAAAAACTTAGTTCTTGAATAGTTGATGTGAAGAATGTATAATAAAAAATACCTCTTCGACAGGTCCGATAAAGTTCGTCCGCTACCGCACGAATGAACATTCCAATAAAGATTTTAAGTTCGTACGATGTAGATACACTTTAGATTGACAACAGCTTACAATAAAAGAATTTAACCCACGTTGACCGTTCTATATTAATCTTGTATAAGAGATGGTTTTGCCCATTTTTAAATATCGTAAAAATATATTACAAAAGTCTCAAAACCGACGTACAGTCGAACAAGCTAATTGGTACAAATGCAACTATAGACCAATCTATGTGTGGATGCAAACAGATTAGCTTGTTCGACTGTACATTTATTGGTAATTTTTGTTCCAATTTTTGCCGTATCTGCCACTATAGCTGCATTGTAAAATAGACCCTAATTCTACCAATGAAAGCTTAGAATGCGCAATCATTCGATCGCTTACAACCTAGATCATGGTCACACGTCTACAGATAGACGTCTATCATATTTCAAGCGATATCTGAACTTCTAACATTTCCGAATCACTGAGCAAAAGGCCGTTTTGTCTGGTACATGATGATTCGTTTATCAAATGTTCGAACTTTACTGATTTATTGCGAACATGTTTAGATTTATTTCACTCCATTATATCTGAGTTTTTACTTAAGTTGAAAACAAGAGTTTATTATGTAACAATATAGTTTGACAATTCAAAAGTACCTGCAATATTGTTCTAATTGAAATAAAACATTTGATTTTGACTTATCTTGAAAGTGATTGAAATTAAGTGAAATTTTATTTCCGATTTTTTGAGCAATTGGATGAGAAGAGCCGAAGATTGAGCTCTGTGGCGTTCACTAGGGGAGGCATACAGTAGACAAGTATAGGATTATGATAATGAGTCAATGATTTAACCAAATGATTTAATTGGTGTTATTTTGAAATCCACTCCTTTAACTTGGCAGAGGCATAACTAGGTTATGATACTAAATTTAAAATAACATACCATACGTCTGTCGTCCTTGAAAGATTAGGCAGAAGTGTAACTACGAATGTGCACTTACATTGTGTCGGCAAGTTTTAGGACTTATGTGATAGGGGGCGAGCCTATTTCCATCAATCGGGCACGTATCCAAATTCCGAGCTTCTGGGGATTTCATAGAAAAACTCAATAGCTTGCTCGACCTGGGAATCGAACCCAACACTTCTTGCTCAGCCGTCGCACTTAAGACCATTAGACCAACGAGGTGACCATGAATTAGAAATCGGATTGCTAAAACACTTTTAACGATCATGAATATTTGCAAAAGGGACTAATTTTAATGGCCCTTTTAAAACTCTTTTACATATGGAACCTTAAAAGGAATAGTTCCACAAATTTTATCGACGACAAAAATCTACCTTTTATATATATTTTCCTACAAGTATAAGGGCCCCGATACGGGTATTTGATCCTTAATAGCAAATTAACGTTAGGTACAGAAAAAATATTCCTTTAAAGGATTTTTAAAGGGGCCTTTATCAAGTACCGTGTAATTTGATCCCTTGTATACATACCTACAGCTCGTTGGTCTAGTCGTCTTACAGTGCGACTGCCATGCAAGATGTCTTGGGTTCGATTCCCAGGTCGAGCAAAGTGTTATTGGGTTTTTCTATGAAATTCTCAGTAGCAGCTTTGAGATTTGATTTGTGGCCGGTTAATGGCAATAGGCTCGCCCCCTATTTACATGGGACCTAAAACATACCGGCGAAACGTGGGTGTACATTAGTACACCTCTGCCTAGCACTTCGGGGACGACAGGCATGTATGATCTGATGATGATGATCTACTTATGGACGGGCCGCTAGTTATAGATATTATTAATTAACATAATATAAGTTTTTTAAAGCGAAAACTACTAATAAATACATATATTAATACTAGCTGACGCAGCAAACGTTGTTTTGCCACATTATGCAGGTTGGTGGTAGAAGAGTGAACATTTAGGGTTATAAGTATTTTTTAATGCCAAATCATAAGAGAATACAAAAAAATATATTTTGTACAAAAAAAAAAGAAAAAAACCTGGTGAGAGACATCGTTATCACCTAGGGGTATAAAAAATAGCGCACGACCGATTCTCAGACCTAGTAAATATACATACAAAATTTCATAATAATCGTTTCGGAGGAGTACAGCGACAATCACCGTGACATGAGATTTTTATATTTAAGATGTGTGTGTGTGTGTATGTGAGTGTGTGGGTGTGTGTAAGAAGGTCCAATACATGCAAATAAATAAACCATTTCGCTTGTCTGTTAGGAATATAAATGGATTCTGGTGAATTAATGAATTTATTACCAGCTTTTATTTTAAGTGGCCTACGCTCGGTCAAGTGAAGTTGCGACTATAAATCTTTGTGGCCAGTACTGAAGGTTCCCTTGTTAATCTAATTCTTTTTTTGTTCGAAAAAGTATTTAATAGCTTTATAGAGTTAGGCAAGTGTGACGCTGTTTGCGTCGTAATAACAAAAATTGCTTTAACAACTTTTTTTTGTGATTAATTTTTAAAATATTCTAACAAAAATTAACAAAAATTTAACCCATACAAAAAACTTAACTTTTTGCCTAATTTTGTATTTGCACTCACGCGAGCATTAGATGTTGAAATAAAACAATAATACTTTGTATATAATATATTGTACACTATTATGTAAAAAAGTGAAACATCGAAAATATTAATATCCCAAGCTAAAATTCTCATAAAATTTCCTCGTAGATATTTCACATAATTAACTGAAAAATATTCATATGATTTTAAAATAGATGCAAGCTTTATTAATTCATTAAATATTCAGTCCTCCACAGTAAACAACATGTAACTTTTAATTAGGTTGCAGTAGGTAAATGAATTGCAAATATTAATTATATACGCTACACACCTAATTAAAATAACCGCAGCAGCTACCGAAAACAGTATGTAATTGAATATTTCGTACTTCATCATAATGTTTATATATGTATTCTGTAGATTAAAGCTTAGTGGTGAGACCAGTGGACTTAGATGTCAAAGGCTGACTTCAATTACACGGACTTTTAGAAGTTACCTGCGTATTTCTAATTATTATAGACAACGGGTCTAGATCGTGTAATATTTGAGGTACCTTTTTTAACCCGACGTTCCGGCTGACCTGCATCAAGCCGTGGTCACGGGAAGACTGTTGCCAGCTCGGCGGCGCCTTCGTGACGTGCAGGGGTTTTCCACTACCCTCACTTGATTTTTATAAACATTAGTCGTATTTTCGGTACTTCTGCTCACTACACTAACGGTATCTCCACACTGACTGACCGCATCAACGCGACGACATCTGTATCTACTAATAATAGGATTCTAAGCTGAAGGCAATCGGTATCCATCTTCCCGGTTGAAATTCTTGTGCTTTTTTATTTATACCGTTTCACGTACCTACTATCCTAGAGTAATAGCATACTACCTGCGAATTTGTCACATGCTCAAACGATGAAGGAAAACATCACATTCGTAAGGAAACCTGCATGGTTGGGAGAATCTCTCGATGGGATGTGAAGCCTGCCTGCCTGCCTGGACTATAGCCTAAATAATCCCTTTGAAACCAAAATGCCCAGCGGAAGGGCGATAAGAATTGGGTTGATGATGAATTTTCTAGATTACTGATTCTATAACATTTTGACACATTGAATCAAGCCTACAATCTGTGAGACATGTCTGGATTTATTTATAGGTACCTATTATAATAGGTGTGTTCATGTGAGTATTTCATTATTTTGTATAGTAATGTAACATCTATATATAGACTTCATGTATTTAGTTGTATATACGTGAAGATCTATTAATCGCTAAATGTGTTTTAATCTTGTTCGTGCTGATTGTTTTACAAATATCTAATTAATAAATAAAATATTATTTATCAACAAAATCGGTCCCGTAATAAATGTTGTTAGGCAAATTTAGGTACATATTAATATATTATTTTTAAAACAATTATTATCTATAATAGACAATTTGTTACATCCCTATTGCAAAAATAATTTGAAGTGTGTAAATAAATAGATAAAGTAGGTTAAAAGCCCTAACCTTATTCTATGATAAAAAGCAACTACTTTAAATAAATAAAATATATTGTATAGTTATGATGAAATAGTGAGAATATTCCTACATTAGTGGGTAAGTTTATTATCAAACCTAATACACAATATTTGTATTGCGGCTCTATTTTGTTTGAACTCCATATTAACAACTTAAAGAAGAGTTTTTGGCGAAGCGTAATAATTAATAGGTAGTACTCGCCAAGTCATTGAAATTTGCCAAAAAATAAAGTTACCAAAATGTTTCTATTAACAACATTAAAATTAAAGCTCTTCGATACCTTAATAAACAAAAAATCAATTCAATGCATTGTTTTAACTTTTTCAACAATTGAAACGCAATTGAATTGTAAACGCGTGTTCTCCGATTGGTAGAGGCTTTTGAAGAAGGCCAAATGCGATGCTGAGTAACGTATTTTTTATCATTTAGCCTCTGCCTTTGATTCAGAAAGTCTCCCCAGGACAATGGGCGCTGTAAAGAATTTCAACGATGAGTTTGTTTTTAAATTCGTATTTGTTAACCCATTATTGTTCAACTACTGGGCACGGGTCACCTCTCATATGAGAGGGAAATATTCACACTTACTTAAGTAATTAGCTAATCATATTCATCACAAAAAGTTACTAAATAACCGTCATCATAATTCAACCCTTTAATTTAAGTAAAGTGACTAAGGCACGCCGCAGACGTACAAAAAAGGGCATCCATTAAGTGTAAGAGAAATGACAAATAAAACAAAACACGGGCGAACCCCGAGATTTATTGTTGTGCGAATTGGACGGCGGCGGGCGACGGTTAGAGAAGACTGTAGGTACTCCGATAAATAGCCGCAAGAGGCTGGCAAAAATATAGCCTTCATTGTAAGCAGATAACGTAAGTAACGCTAAAAAATCTTTACAGTATGTGTGTAAGTCACAGTAAGAACTGATATGAGTTGCCATGTTGACATATTGGGTTCAAGGTAGGCAAAGAATCTTCAGATTATTATAACGTAATGAAAAAAAGCTGCGATACCCGAGTGTATTATAAAGTCACAGGTCTCGAGTTTAATCCAAAGGATTTCATTGACTTGTCAAGGTTACGAGCATATTTATCACATGCTCATACGCGGTAGTAAAATATCGTGAGACCATAATTATCATGCGTGCCTATGAATTGCCGACGTGTGAAGTCTAGGCAACCCGTACTAGGCTAGCGTGGTGGACTATTATATAGCGCTAATCATTATTTAATAAGAGTAGACCCTTTCGTGTGAATAAATGTTTGATTCACCATTTTTTACTGTGTTACGTTTGTATAGAGCTTAAGTAAGTATTTATTAAAACTAGTGGTCAACCACTGGTCGAAATTCGACCATCATTAATTTACATCATCAGTTTTTTTACGCAGAATTTAAAATAAATAATAGCATTCCGCACTCCTTCTCTGTATAAACTATACATGTAGGAAATTTCATACTCCTCCGTCCCCGCAATTTTCGTAAAAAGCGGTACAACATTTTTGCATTTAGACAAAAATACTTCCATAAAAAACTTCTTGTAAACAAAATATACCTATGTAATACAAATATAAGTATGTATACAAACACGCATAACCACATCTTCGCTCCAAGTATTTGGCTAGCAATTAACAGATGAACTAGTCAGTTGATTGATTGCTCGCTTCATCAGCCAGAAGGGTCCAAATGAATTGACGGAGCGGATACATTTTGGACCGAACTCACTAATGTTAGTGAACGTTTTGGACTGAAAACACTAATATTAGTGTACTTAAATAACTTCATAACACTTAGTGTAGGGGATGGATGGATTTTTTTATACAAACGGACTTAGACACAAAATCCTAATTTATTTGAGATTGTTTTGGAGCTGTATTGAACTCAACAAAGCATCATTAAAATTGATTCGCAATTCAATTCAACATTATTGCATTCCATAAGGTT
This sequence comes from Craniophora ligustri, assembly GCA_905163465.1. Lineage (NCBI taxonomy): Eukaryota > Metazoa > Arthropoda > Insecta > Lepidoptera > Noctuidae > Craniophora > Craniophora ligustri. The sequence goes on from LR990961.1 coordinate 13,255,288, forward strand.
ATAAATACAGGTGTTAAGGCTTAGTGCTATATACAATTATGGACCCTGTCGGGCACAGCAAAAGCTTAGTAAGAGAGAGGAGGAAAAGTGATTATTTAGCAATTGACGATGATATTGTTACATAGCATGGACGTTACATAGTCTAATTTTAAATATATAATCATTAAATAGTAACATAACACAATATAGACACTCGGTTACAGAAATTACCTAAAAAACTAAATAAGGTCTTATCTTTTGACGGTCAAGGTTGGTACCTATTATCAATGTTATTTAATTATAATTATCATAATTTTTTTTATATTTTCTTGTCTATCGCGTTATGATAAATATAAGGGCAATTTTTTATTTCACTATCGTCGTACTACAGCATTTTTTAAAACAAATACAAAGCAAAACTATAATTATTTCTAAGCTTGAGCAGAGAACAGAAAGTCAGCTGATTTTATTTTTGTAATTTTATTATTTAGACTTCTTACACGTATGCAAATTCTAAACATTAAATTATAAACACTTTTTTTGAGTACTTTAAATCAATATATTCATATTATTAAATATCAAAATGTCGTATCCTTCACAGCATAATGGATCCAAAATTGCGGGATTAAAGAAAATTCAAACATTTTAATACTTACAAGTTTCGTTTAATAGGTAATTAACTCGGACCCGTCCCAAAAATGGTCAAAACAATTCGAAACACGAACAGGACTAGAATAAGGCCATCGAGAGCAATAAGTTTCCACTTCAATACACAACGTTTAGTGGCCAGTCCTAGAACTCTGTTTAGCGCAAACTTTCCAACATAACAAGACCTCCTTGTTGCACAACCTCGTCCAAATTCTCAAACAAACTTTACAAATTGGGGAGATTAAGAGGTCAATGTATACTAGACATTAAAGGATGGATGATCGTAAATTCTCACTGGTCAATACTAGCGAAGTTTACGACTGCGGTCATACAAATTTACGGACTTGATTATAGGATAAATAAATATAATTATGCGGACATACATTCCACAAAATAGGTGCTTATTAGGTATTTGTTAGTTAATAAAATGCAACAAAGTACAAGTTTATCATAAAATTCATGATTGTGTGACAGTGCGACTGTCGAGTAAGAGGTCTTGGGTTCGATTCCCAAGTAGAGCAGTCTTATTGGGTTTTTCTATGTAATTCTCAGTAGCAGCTCGGAGTTTGGATTTGTACCCGGTTAATGGCAATAGGCTCGCCCCCTATTATATGGGACCTAAAACATGACAGCGAAATGTGGGTGTACATTAGTAGGTACACCTCTGCCTTCCCCTTCGGAGACGACAGTAGGGGCATGATGGTATGTATGTAGGTATAATTGATACAATCACTATAAATTAAAATCATTTAGTGTAATTAATACAATTGTAGCATACCTTAAATAATGTGATTGATGACCAAAAAATTTGTTTTGGGGTTTCGTGAAAACCTCCGTACACATATATATATTTTACTTGTATTGGCATCCTAACCCTATTTTGTTCAGCATAGTAGCACACGCCATTTGGAATATTTTTTAAAAGGTTTTCCTCATTATCTTGTATGGGTTCCAGTACCTAGTATTTCCTCAAATAATCATAAAAAATATTTGTTACAGAGATCGATATCCATAAGTCGGAAGGCTGTCGCTCTGAATGGGTCGAAGTAAGGGATGGGTACATGCCTAATGCCCCTGTGCTCGGCCGGATCTGTGGCTCCGGGAAGGGCCCCATGCTGCGGTCCACTGGATCAAGACTTACCGTCGTCTACCAACCAGGCCCACGACCTAAACCTCATAGAGGGTTCAAGGCGTTTTATGAAGGTAAGTTTTCTTTGCATTTAGTAGACAAGTAGTCTATGTAACGGTAAATGACGATTTTAGCCCAAAAGCAGTTTAAGCAATGTAAGTCTCTTTATTGTAAGTTTTGTCTCATGTTGTAAGTCTCATTTCCCTGGCTATACAATCTCCCAGGATAATCTCGTTTCTCTGGCTTGGAACATGACTGTGCAAATTGAAACACAATAATATTGGAACATTGCCTAAAAAATCATCTGTTTAGAACTAAACCAATAGTAAAACTGTATTAATAACCTGTTCACCATTTCCAGCTGTATGTGGTGGAGACATAGAAGTGGACAGTACCGGTCACCTAGAGTCACCGAACTATCCTGATGACTACCAACCTAATAAGTTGTGCATTTGGAGACTTTCAGTGCCTCAGGTAAAATTACAAGCATGATGTAACGTTTAAATGTTTTCAAATAAAAGAATCTCCAAACGCAACATGCAATTTATTTTCCAAAACCTCTGGCAATAGGTAATGTGATTTTAAAGCCTGAATTGCAAAATCAGCTATTTCGCATTTCGGGTAATATTTATCTAGTATTCAATTTGGCAATTTTTTTCTTTTTCAGGATTATCAAGTAGCTCTAAAATTCCACTCGTTTGAAGTAGAGAACCATGACACTTGTTCATACGACAAGGTCAAGGTCAGAGACGGTGATTCGTTGGACAGCCCACTCATTGGCATGTTCTGTGGCCACAAGATACCCCCTGATATCAGGTTAGTACGTTGCACCTGTAGGTACACGAACAAATCCGCAGATATTTATGTATCGTGTTTTTCTTACGAACACCTAAAATGATTGCATTCATAATCAGAAAGCATAATATAATAACTTAACTATACGTGTTTATTTCTTTCCACAATATATAAAGTATCCACATCAGATTGGTATCAAAAATAATAAACGTGGAAAGCAGATGCTTAAACTTAAAGATAAGCCTGTATTTCAAGGTCAGAACCAATAAATCTAATACTCCATTCCAGGTCAACGTCAAACAAACTGCTAGTGATCTTTGAGTCAGATATGACAGTGCAGAAGGCTGGTTTCTCGGCCACGTTCATGAAGGAGTTTGACGAGTGTGCGTCTATTGAGCACGGCTGTAGTCACTCCTGTGTCAACACACTCGGAGGGTATGAGTGCGCCTGCGATATCGGATACGAGCTGCATTCTGATGGGAAGAAGTGCGAGGGTAAGTCCAACAGTACACTATGTAGCTATCCTCCTAGCGTGTCTCCAACATTGCAATTATTGATCAATACCGACCGATATCTTAACATAGATAAACTGGTTGTCAAGCTTTTCCAGTTTCAACTAATAATTTTCCTAAGTATGTAAGACACGCCATGGCATAACATATTCCGAGGCTCATTGAGGTCTCGATACATGAAAAAAAAACCCATTCATCGACTGATTTGATGATATGAAGGTTATTTCAATTGCTTGAACCCTCCAAGAACCTAGGCATCTTATCCTTAGAATATCGATATTGGCCAGTAATCAGAGTCCAATGACTGTCGTTTTGTGATACTGATTTAGCCACATGTAGTAGACTTGATACAGACCCTCAACGTACATATTGAAAAGGTTATGTTGATAAAGTTGCAGTTCTTTCTCATGAAAATATACTAATAGAAGATTACTATATGCAGATGCTTGCGGCGGCTCCGTGTATGCACCAAATGGGACAATCACATCACCATCATTCCCTGACTACTATCCTCCATCTAAGAACTGTCTGTGGGAGATAGTAGCGCCACCACAGCACAGGATCACGCTCAACTTCACACACTTCGATTTGGAAGGAAACAATATGTATCAACAGGTAAGGATACATACAATCAATCAACAGCCCATTTATTCTACCACTGTTAAGCACGGCTCTCAAATTCGAAGCGGTTAGGTTATTATAGTCTGCCACGCAGGCCTATTGCGGCACACAGCTAAGGACATATATTTTATTTTATTTATTTCTGTATTCCTTTGTGATAGGTGAATGAATTATTGTTTATTTCTGTAAATTGATCTTTTTAAAGACACTTTTACGAGTCATGTACATTTTTTTTTTATATCTAGTTGACATCGGCATTTCCTAACTGACGACCTCTGAGAAGAAATGCCGAAACAAACTCAGAGAATCATGGTCTCTTTTAAAGTCCAAACATTTTGGATACAATATGTGAGCCTGACTATGTAGGTTAAAGTCTGAGATGGCCTTTTGAAGAAAGCACCAGTGCAGCTTTGAGTTGACCTGTCCATACTGACAGCACGCATACGTCAGCCATCGTTTAGCTCAACCATTATTGAGGGAGCTTAACGACCCGACGCACGTCTATGCAAGATCAGCGGGACATTTGCGTAGGCCATTTCAAAAACCCAAAGCCGCCAGACATTAGTTTGTAAGCGTATGTTTAACTACCTACAAAGTGCTCACATTCACATAGACATGTATGTTACAATAAATAATCCCATTGCATAAAAATCAACATAATGTCAAATACACATATTGACTCGATTGTTAAAAAAGCATCTAAAATGCTTGGTTTCATAATGCGCGTATCTAAATGTTTTACCCAAACTAAAACTCTAAAAATATTGTACTGTTCCTATGTCAGAAGCCACTTAGAGTACGCGTCCCAAATTTGGAATCCACGCTATATCAAATATATTGAACGTATAGAAAACATACAAAAACGTTTCGTCAGGTATCTCTGTTTTCGTTCAATGATCCCGTATTCTTCTTCTAATTATCTTCAGCTATGTAAAAAATTTCATCTTTTACCACTTCAGAATCGACGGGAGATATCCGACTTTCTATTTCTCCTGAAAATATTGAATAGTGAAATAGATAGTCCCGAGCTCTTAGCAAAAATTTATTTTAACGTCCCATCCAGATCAATTCGTTTTCATCCGCCAATCAGTATACCTAGTGTAAATCTTCAAACTATAGACAGAATAGTTACATGGTGCGTGCGAGTAGAAATTTTAATAACTTGTGTAAGCAGCATGACATTGACCCTTTTGTATGCAGTATCAGCTCAGCTAAAAGGTGCCTTAGCCTACAATTTTTCAAGTAGTCTGTATTTGCTTGCTTTTTTGCTGACATTTATATTACTAGCTTAGTCTATATCTATAAGTGAAAACTTGTAATTGGCTGTCTGTCGTTTAAGTTATTGTTACTCTGTATTTAATAAGCTGTAAGTTTTCCATGCATGAAATAAATAAATAAATAAAAATATAAAATAATTATGTCAAAAACATAACATTAACATAATGTTATAAATATAAAATAAATAAATTAGGTAGTTTCTCATTGGTCTTTTGAAAAATCCTTTTAGGAGTCAATGTCTTACTTTTGGCAAGTATTAAATGGCACGGACATGCGGTTTTATAACAGCAACGTAAGAAGAAATACCGAAAAAAATTTAAAATATCATAGTATTTTTCCAGACATAATAGGATTTAATATTCGAGGCGAAAATAATAAAAGGGAAAAATATCTCGAATATCCTTTTGAAAAAAATGCTATAGCAGCTTAACCCGTTTTCGCCGCCGGTGTAGCTCAAATCATAACCTAAAGAGGACTAGGACTCCTGATCTAACATCAACAGCAGGTAAACAATATTTAACTAGTGTCATCATTTCTTTTAATATTTTACAGGAGTGTGAATATGATAGCGTGACTGTCCACTCGAAGTTGGGAGCTGATGTGTTGAGGCGGCATGGTGTGTTCTGTGGATCTGCTCTTCCACCACCAGTGACTTCTGACGGACCAGTGTTGAGAGTACAGGTTAGTGTTTCTGAAACTAGGCATACAACATGGACGTACCAATAAGTTTTGCCTGCCAAAAAGATCATCGAAATCGTAATTACTATCATCATTATGCCAATTATTGTCCTAATGCTGGGCATGGGTCTCCTCTCATTTGAGAGAGATTAGGCTATTATAGTCCATCACGCCGGACTAGGCCGCCTTCACACACCATGGAGAAAATCTCTCAGGCATGCTGTTTTCCTTCACCGTTGGTGCCTGTGATAAATACGCACATAACTTCCGAAAAGTCAATGCTGCATTATTTAGGTTTGAACTCGACGACCTTTGTCGTTCACAGTCCACTGGTCTCATCACTCGGCTACCACAGATCTACCTCAGTACCTTAGTGTGAAATTGAATAATCACGATGTATTTTTACTGTTGTTGGAGGCACAACAATAGTACTGGACGTACCAATAATAACCAATAAGCCTTTTGCCTGGCAAAAAGTTCAGTTCAAATTCGTAAGCTTCGAAGAAAACACTTTGACGGCCAACAAAAAACCCTTCATTTTCCAATCAACAGTTCACATCAGACAGTTCAGTTCACCGCTCAGGCTTCGCAGCGGTCTACTATATAGATGTGGACGAGTGTGCCGAAAACAACGGCGGCTGCCAACACGAATGTCGCAACACGCTCGGAGGCTACGAGTGCGCGTGTTACAGCGGGTTCACGCTCCATCCGAACAACCACGACTGTAAGGAAGGTGGCTGCAAGCATGATGTCACGCAACCACACGGCACTATATTCAGGTAAGTTTAGAACCTACATCCCATAACGCCTAGGGTCCCCGAAAGATTAGGCAGGTGTAATGTGCCCACCCACATTTCGCTGGTATGTTTTGGGTCCCATGTAATAGGGGGCGAGCCTATTGTCACCTACCGAGCTGCTGAGAATTTCACAGAGAAACCCAATGACACTGGGCGACCTGGGAATCGGACTCAAGATCTATTGCCCAGTAGTCGCACTTTACGATCACTAATGAGGCAGCCAAAACTACAGGTTATGCTGTTTAAAAACTGCATAATATAAAATACGATCGCCAAGGGATTCGGACCTGTCAACCTGAAAGTTTGCCATAATTCATTTCTTCTCAGAATTATTTATTTATTTTGCGCTATTTCTTATACGTCCTTACATTTAAAACCAATTTGATAATTTAAAAAATACTAGTTAGAATAGAGCGAAAAAACACCTTTATTTTTATATTAAAATCGGTTTTCTTTCTTTCTTCCTTCTTTCTATATTTATATAATTATAAAATATAGCAAACTGACTATAGTATTGTACTAAACTACGTTTTTTTAATAAATAATAGTCCCAATCACCCAGCGGCCTACCCGCCGCGAAAGGACTGCGTTTGGCAATTCTCGACCACACCAGGTCACAGGATTAAGCTGATCTTCCAAAGGTTCGAACTGGAGCCACATCCTGTAAGTATTGAATCTATTCCACTAACACATTAGGGAGACGTTTTATATAATATATTATTATACCACAAGGGTGGCAAACTAGCTTACCTAGCCTGCCGCCTGATGATAAGCGGTTACTGTAGCCTATTATAGACGTTTACACAGAGGTGGCGCTTGCGCGTATCCAACCCTGTAGAAACCGATGAGGTTTCTTGAAATAAAGGAGTTACTAAAGTAACAGACGGAATTCCCATGCTGTCAGAATAGGACTCTTCTACGAGCTCTGACTATAGTATTGGCTAGAAGAGCTACAATATTTATACGATCAATGACTTGAGTCATTACAAGCTTAGTTTCTATTCAGTATTTGTATTTAGCTTCACTGCAGCTTCTGCTAAGTTTAGGCCTTGGTCATTGTTCGGTCTTTTAACAAAACTATATTTTTTGTGAGTGTGGAATATTATTTTTGCAGCCGTGGAGTGGTTGCGTAATGTTCCATTCAATAAACTCTGAGAGTAAACAGTATTAAAGTTATAGGCAATAAATATGTTAATGTTGATATTGATAACATTATAATATAACGTTTCGTATCCTTTCTAATATCTATGGTCACGGTCAAAAGTGTGGAATAAATCTATCCTACTATTTCTTCTAGGAATGTGCATACGACTACGTAACAATATACGATGGGGCGTCAGCGGATGAGAAGACTCTAGGTCTGTTCTGCGGTAACCGGCTTCCCCATCCAATCGTGGCTTCACAGAACCAGATGTACGTCGTGTTCAAGTCTGACGGCTCAGTGCAGAGGAACGGTTTCCTGGCTAATCATTCCACTGGTGAGTTATAATAAGCTCCAAAGAAGAAAAAAAATCCGATGGTAAATTAATTCTACTGACCCTTCAGAATAAACCTGATCTGAAGGTCATATGGATATAATTATCATTGCTCGTGAAGACTCTATAAGTAGGTACCTACTCTATCAGTAACATGGGCGTACCCACGGTGGGGCAAGGTGGGGCAGCTGCCCCACCCTATACTCTGACCTGAAGCTAAGATTTTATTTCAAAATTCAATTTTAATATGTGTATGTAAATTACCGCGCTAAACAATGTAGTTGAAAAATATACACTTACTTCTTAGTGCAAAACTTATTTTATGAATAACTAATTCATTAAAAAAACACCGTGAAAATGAAAATTCAATAGCATTAACGGAGTCAATCGTCGACGATTACTATGAAGATTTTAGAATGCCATGGATTGTAAATAGGCAAAATCATTGAATCCTTCAGCTCAGACTCCTAGCGAGTTTTAGAAGAGATCACTGATGATTTCTTATTTAGATTATTAGATGGATGTCTCTAGAGCTACGTTTTATTTTTGAGCAATTACTACCAGCGTATTCACTACATACATTTCACCCATTACAATCGAAACATCAGCAAGTTCGACAAAGTACGGCGAAACCTCCGTCACTCTAATAAACTCCGTATAAAGGCCAAAAGGGTCAAAAGTCTTTGCCTAGCAATTGAGAAAGCCCCAACTGACGACGCTGAAAACATTGTCTGGCAACACCGTCCCTTCAAGGCTGGAGATTCCCTCCGAGATAGAGAACTTTTATAACAGATTGTACCACTCGCATGCTCCACGACCCCGACCCAGTAGGTAAGATTCCCGGGGCACTTTAACCTGCCACTACACCGATGAGCTGCCAGATATCAGCCTCAACGCGATCGAGATTGCCCTCAAGCAGCTTAAATATGGATAAGTTTCGTGGGAGGACGGGGTTACTTCGAAGCTCTTGAAAACAGCAGGCAAACCTGTACTTCGAGAACTTCAGAAGTTGTTTAACTCTGTTCTCACCGATGGAAGAACTCCAAGGCGTGGAACAGAACCTTAGTAGTATATTTTTTCAAGAAAGAAGAAAATCTCTACTGAGTAACTACATACCCATCTCGTTTCTGAGCCAGTCTAGCAAGAAAAATTAACGAGTTTTAATGAATGATTGAATTATTGTTTATTTCTGTAAATAGATCTTTTTAAAGACACTTTTACAAGTCATGTACATTTTTTTTAGTATCTAGTTGACATCGGCATTTCCTAACTGACGACCTCTGAGAAGAAATGCCGAAACAAACTCAGAACTTTAGTCTCCAGAACAGACTTAGTTCAGAAGGGACTACGGGATCATACACCACATCCACATCGAAGACCGAGGAGTATAATCTGCCCTTGTGTCTTGCTTTTGTGGAGAAAGCCTTCGATTCTATCGATTCTTTCTCACTTTTCTCTCAGGCTTTTTAAAACCTGCACCGTGCTGGAGGGCCTGCAGCGATGCCAAGTGGACTGGCGGTACATCGAAGTGATGAGAGAGCAAGTACAGAACCAGCAAACGAAACATATCCTGCTACTCAGGGGAGTGAGACAGAGGAAAGTCGTATCACCGAAACTGTTCAATAACGCTCTATGGGATATGTTTATCCATGGATTAGCAAGCTGAAGTAGCAATGGACCAGTCACATCTCGCAGAGGACCGACAACCGTTGGAACAAGTTGGAACGAGTTTGCGGGAGACCGCGTCCCGGCAAAAGTAGTGGAAGGTAGAAAGTAGTAGTTGCGGAACGCAGCTGGCAGGGAAGAGCAGAAAATTGAGCTCTGTGGTGTTCACTAGAGGAGGCCTACGTCCAGCAATCCAGCAAAGGCTGATGATTGGGTGAAGAAGTAGTTTTCATGGTGAAGCTTAGCAAATAATGTGGCACAGAGACTGAAAGAAGTGGATTTAGCCAGAACTCTCGCAAATTATAATTGAAATAAGGTATATTGCAGTAAATAAAACTTAGCAGTCAGTAAATTAAAAAAAATTACTTTCCTGCTACTCAGTTTATTAATTTGCCCCACCCCCGAACAAATCCTGGGTACGCCCATGATCAGTAAGTAAAACAGTTCAAATTGGCATTCGTGCGTTTGGGGCCGTGATACTGGACTAAATAACTGATTTTCCTCATCTGTTGGAATTATATGCCTGTATAAATGGATGTGTCCATGATGATGTAAGTAAGTATTATCTCCACCAAAACTTACTCTTATATAATAACTTTAAGAGAGAATGAGAGACTGTCACTGGATAATTATGACATCCCAAACGCCTTAAACTGGTACAACTGCTGCGAGATTACAATTTATTCTAATGCTTAGCACATCTCAACAAAAAACTTCCAACTTATCATATTCCAATTATGCAAAAAATTCGTTGGCAAAAGAGCGTTTTGATGCTTGTTTTAAGGTCTTAAAGTTCAATCTGTTATCTTTAGCTTGTGGCGGCTACCTCGCAGCAACAGAAGCTGTCCAGCACCTATACTCTCACGCTCGATACGGCGACAGCACATACGAATCACGGGCCAACTGTGACTGGAACATAGAAGCTCCGAGGAACCACTTTGTGAGACTCACCTTCCTGACCTTCGAGCTAGAACCTGAGGCGAACTGCCGCTACGACTTCGTGCAAGTGTTTGGGGGATTAGATGGCAGTGTTGGCAACTACGGTACTTTCTGCGGCACGAAGGTAAAACAATATTGATCACAGCATATGGCGTATTTTTACTAGGACCAATAACTATACAGAAAAGTTAATTACCTACTGCTTATCTTGTAATAATTTTCTTATTTATGTCGTTCCAGATGCCTCCCGAAATAGTCTCAAGTTCCGAAGCACTCCTCATAAAATTCCGAACAGACGACTCCTTAGTCTTCAGGGGCTTCTCAGCATCATATCAAATGGTCAAACCGGTGTGGAGTGATGAGGATAGCGTAGAAGGTGTTGAATATGATGAAGAGGAGGACGAGAGGGGCGTCCCTTTAGTGGTTGGCCGGAGAGTACTACGAGCTCCCCCCCACCGGTTTGTCCGCCGCCCCACGTGACGCTGGCCGTTGCCCCGACACCCCCGACATCGGCGACCGCACCGCAATAGCCGGACTTAATCGATTCATTTTACGGTTTTTTGGTTTTGTTTTGTAGTCTACGACACTAGTGTTGGGCGGTGTTGCCGATTAATGTTGTTGATGTGTAGGAATCATAGTTGCCATAATAATAATATTAATTAATCTGTTTGAGTACAATTTTTATTATGTACAAATTATTTTCTCTATAAATCATTATAAATTATTTTCACTCAAATTTTATTGGCGGTCAAATGCTCTTAAACTCAAAATTATAGCTACAGTTAGACATATTATTTTTTACAACTGAAAAAAATGTAAATAAATTAATATTCCTAGTCTATTTAAGGTCTATTACTTAAAACAGAGGTTACCATTACAATACTCGTTCAAGGAAGTGTATGAATTACGTAACGTATACAAATAAAGTGATTTTACTTAGCTAAGTCATACTTTTACCCATCTGCCAAAGAAACTTCATAGCTACTCTACTCTAATCGGTCAACAAATTTAAAATAAGTTAACTTTAGTTACTTATTACTATGTATTTTAACCATTATTATATACTATTATCTAATGGATATCTATTAATTAAAAAGCGCACATAGAATCATTTTGCCATTTACATGCATTTATGTAATCAAACTGATATAAATAGTGATAGAATTTGAGACAATATATAAATATAAGAGCTAATTTTAAGATGTAAAAAGTCATGTTTTAATAGGTGTTCAATTCATATCAATATTTGAATACAATTTACTGTATATTGTATACTAGTAGATAAGGATATTAATGAATTGCTGTAGATGATGTATTAATTATTGCTGTCTGATGTTTAATAGATACCAAAGTTATACCAAATATACATTTAAATCATTTTAATTAATCTTTTATACCACAATTTTAAGTTTAACTACATTTTTCAATGGTTATTTATATTTTGTCCTACCTATGGTATAGGTATGTCCTATGTATGGACAACTATCCTTTTTATTTTTGTACTTAAGAAAATAATAAAATAAGTACGTATCCCGATGACTATTTCATTTTTAATATTATAATATTTTATTTTGTTAACAATATGATAATATAAACAATCAATATAGTTGTTTACAGTGTTATACAAGTTATAATTGTGCCAATATGGGATATTTAGTTACTGTTGCCATTGAGTAACATAGGCTAGCATTTTGTAACTTAATTATGAATATTTATACGTAGGAATGTTATTTTTATTAAAATGGAATGAAATGTACCTATGTCTTTTCTTTTTCCTGTAGGTATTTTTAATTATATTTTTCCTGGTCTAAAAAGTAATATGGCAAAAATAAAAATACTATCTAATCACACTAAAAATAATTAACAAACCGTAAAAATGTGGTTACTTAGTTAGCGCGTGGCATTCTGTAGTTTCTGCCTACCCCCATGGGAAAAAGGCGTGTATGTATGTATTTTTAACCCCCTTACATTAATTATTCTATACCTACTATACAGTTTCATTTTAGAAACTAACTTGTTAGTATAACGCAACTGCTAACTGCTAAGCGTGCGGTCTTTGAATCGAGCCAACCCCAGAATGGTATATTATCATGTTTAAGGAAAGAAAAGGAAATCGACCTAAAAAAAGGTGATCATAAGATTTTCAGGTTGGAAGGGAGTATCAGCAAGAAAACGAGTGTTTTTATCGCTAAGTTCGGAAAATTAAAATTTTCTTCCGAATGACTTTTCCGGGGTGGCGTGTGAGTGGATATACATAAAAAGGTTTAATTATAATTTTCAATTCGAAAAAAAAAGGTTAAACATGAGACAAGAACAAAAAATCACAAAATCCAATCAACAAATCTCGAAGGCGTAAAATATAAAAATTTTACCTTTAAATAAAATTTGTATTATGTTTCCTAAGACGTCCGAAGTCCTTTATGAGAGTACATCGTCATTTCCGTCGCCAAGTCGCTAGATGTCCCAGTTTTCTGCTACGTAAACGCGCTCCTAACGCCACCATCCGCCAAACCTGGTACTAAACCAAACAGCAAGCAGCAAGCCACCATAATTTGTTTCATTGTGCGGTTCATAAAGAGAATGATGATGGTATAACACCAGGAAGACATTATTTGGACTTCGGACGTCTTAGGAAACATAATACAAATTTTATTTAAAGGTAAAATTTTTATATTATGTGTTCCGTTTGACGTCCGAAGTCCTTTATGAGAGACTTGTTTGTTATCTCCTGGTGGCTTGCATAATAAAACGCAATAATGTGATTTATCTTGTTTATAAGAAAACAAAAATAGGTACAACAATGATTTGATTTCGAAATCATATTAATATTATAAGAATATATTTTTATACTAGGGAAAAATATATTTTTGTGAAAAATAGTTATGAATGTATACATTAAGAATCATTTCGTGATTAATTAATTTCATTTCCATTTAGATTTGAAAAGAACCGAGATAGGGATTTAACTTTATCTGTGCTGTTACTGAGTTTATTATTACATAATATATCCCTATGGTAAAACCTTCTGAACGTATTTTCATGACGCCAGTTAGCTTTAGCAAGAATATCATTAATCGAATAATTTTCTAGGCAGTTCAAAGATGAAACTGCTGACCTACAGCTACCAGGTGTAGCTTTTATTCCTGATTCAGAAAGGGTTCGTTTTATCCAGCCACCAATCATCACAGTAGTGGCTGGTCTACGAGGCTCCCTTGTAGTAATAAATAAATTTGTCAAAGACCCCCTGGTATCTTTTGTTAAATTCAACAAACACCTTAACCAAAATATTGGATCTATATTTTTATCAGGTGATGGTAACAACGTCCAATTTGATTGTTGATACGAAGCTGAATCCGTTTTAGAGCCAAATCTTGGATAGAAAGTTATTGAATCGCCATTATCAATAAAATGTTTTGAATCACAATGTAAAAGGGTTAAGTCATGTACTCTACGCCCCGAGGCCAACAATAAAATAGTAGCAGTACGCTTAGAAACTTCATATAAGCTATGTAAATTAGGATCTGTATTTTTTAAAAACTGAATTACTATCCTTGCATCCCATATAGGCAGTTTTGGTGGGACTGGTCGGGCCAATGATATAGCTTTTAAAATATGCTGAACTAAATGGTTTGATGATATTTTTATGTCGGAGAGTGTTTCACATACAGATGCTATAACCGATTTATGGACAAGGATAGTACGGTATGCCAAATTATCGGACAGAAAAAGCTTCGCTAAGTATCGAGCTACATTGGTCGGTAACGGAAAACGACAATTTAAGTTATTTTGACTACACCATAATGACCACTTCTTCCAAATAGGGATGTAAGTTTTAAGCGTAGAAGCTCTCCAACACGTCGATAAAAGTTGTTTTTCTTCTGGCAACCAACTTTCAGTTAAGGTATCCCAGCCGAAATGAGCCAGGCTTCCAGCTGTAGGTTGTGAACTTGAACTGGTGGACGGCCCGTCATTTTGTCCACCAATGATGTTTTGAGATTCCGTATTTTCATAGGACGTGTTAGGGCACGGCTCTTTAGATCTGGGCGCCAAAACGGTTTCTTCCATTTGGGTGCTATTATTATGAACCTTCCTTTGGCCGAGTTGAGATGACGTAGGACACGTGGAATTAGCGCTGGTGGGGGGAATATCCACGCCAGATCGAATATCCAGTATCTGCTGAACGCGTCGTGAAAGCAAGCGCTCAAGTCTGATAAGTCTAGCGAAACATACTCTGACACGACGTGAGCTGTTCTTGACGCGAACAAGTCTATGTCTGGGGTTCCCCACTGACTGAATATTTTTTGTGTCGCCTTTTTTAACAGATGCCATTCGGATTCTTTGCGATTCCTTGAAAGGTGATCCGCATCCGTGTTGTACAGTCCCGGTAAGTGGTGAGGGATCAGTACTATGTTTAAACTGTCTGTCAAAATCAGAAGTTGTTTTGTCAACCTTAGTAGTTTTACAGACTTTGTTCCGCCTTCGTTCTTTATGTATGACACTACAGTTTTGTTGTCGCTCTGTAAAACTACTGACGAATTTTTGAGAAAATTGGCTTTCGACGTGATTGCGGCTATTACTGCGTACATTTCCTTTAGGTTGCAGTGCCATTTTAGTTGATGTTGACCCCAATTTCCTTTTAATGTATCGTTGTTCACTAAGGCTCCCCATTGAACGTCGGAGGCATCTGTGATGACATAATTTACTGGCAACTGTTTGGGGTAAATCGGGGATTTTTGATTGACATTTTCTAACCACCATTCTAGTTCTCTCCGAACCTCGTCTGCAAACCGCCTCGGGCGGGAGTGCCGTGAGGCTTTTGGTAGAAGATTGCTGTGGCGCTGCAGCATGCGGCAATGCAACCTTCCCCGGAGGGTGATGAAGGTCGCAAAGTTGAGATACCCTAAGAGACGTTGCGCCTGCTTGAGGGTCCAACTGCCAGCTGCCAAGCGAGTCAATAGGCATTGACGGATCTTGCCGACTTTGTCCGGCGGTAAACACTTTAGATTGTCTCGCGTGTTCCAGACTATGCCAAGAAAATCTATAATAGTTGTTGGTTTGAGTATAGATTTTTTCATGTTGATACTCCAACCCAGGTTGGTCAGGAACTCTACAGCTATGTGAGCATGAGCTTGTAGGGTTCTTTTGGACTGATGGACAATTAAATAGTCGTCCAAAAATACCACAACACGTAAACCTTTGCGGCGCAACACCTCGGCTATCCAATTTGTGACAGACGCAAACAATCTTGGCGCTGCTGCAAGGCCAAACGGTAGGCATGTCATTTGTAACAGTTGACCCTCGTAACAGAGGCGCAAGTAACAACGGTGTCTTTTTGAAATCGGCAGATGATAATATGCTTGGCTTAAATCGAGTTTTATCATCCAATCGCCCGCTTGTAAGAACTTGGGCATTTGGTGATGATGAAATAAATGAAAATGTTTTGGTTTCATGAATTGATTGAGTGCCTTCAGGTTGAAGATAACTCGGCTCTTTCCATTGTTTTTCGTTATAATGAAAAGTGGGGATATGAACGATGGAGTCCTTGGTGCAAACTCCAGGATTTGATTTTGAATCATCGATTTGATTTCTGAAGACATCAATACCGAACTCGGAGTTTGAAATTTCCGTATTATATCTAATGTTGGAAAGAGTAATGGCGGTGTTTGATTGAATGGAATGTGAGCAGCGGTAATTAATTTGAGAATGATTTTTGGGGCTCCAAGGTGGGCCCACATCTTTCGGTAGTGCCTTAGACAACCGCCCATAAAAGTCCCCGAGTCATTTATATTTATTCCTGTTACCCTGATCCCTACGCCCCCCCTTCTTTTTACTCCCGTGTTCTTCGAAATCACGCTTTTTAGGTCTACCTTGCTTTGTTTTGTTAACTGAAAAAAATTTTTTACGCGAGGTAGAAGCTACCGGCGATTTAGTACGCACTGGAGACTTTGATCGCACCATAGATTTTGCTTTAGAATTAATGTTTTTGTTTAATTTATCAACACCCCCAATTCTTTGTAAATAATGAGATAACATTTGAGGGTTGAACATATATTCTAATGAAGGGGGTATTTTTTCAATATCTTCTCGTATATATTTTCTGTTTAAACCATTTAGGAGGGCTTTACGGCGCAACTCTAAAACTTCAGCCCGTTTACCACAAATTATTTGTAAAATATCATGTGAAACAATCTTATAATCAGAGCCGTCGCCAAATAATTCCTTAAGCTTATCGTGGATTGCAGACATAGTTAGTTTGCTGTCCGGTTTTGATGACCACTCGATCAAATTTCGCAAAGCTAAATTTACAAACTCATTTTGAGCTAGAAAAGCATTTGACAAAGCAGCAAAACTACGCTCCATCTGAAACCACCTAAGTGGAGACGTAGGATCCTCAAAACGTCTCAATTCCTCATTAACTTTTAGTTCAGTGAAAGCTGGGAATGCTACATACTTCTTCTGAACATCAGTATAACGCACTGAATTCCAATCCGAAGAGTCAAACCTTTGCATAGAAGCTATTTTAGAAACTCGATTAGGATCAGCTCTAGACACGGATGGTTCTTTAATAGCTACATTTAGCTCTGCAATATCATTTATCGAAGCGAATGAGTGTGAAAACGGGTCATCTAATGTATTACAAGTTTCTTTCGGTGTAGGTGCAACATATGTAACACAAGACCCACTTGGATGCATAGCAGCATAATTTGCGGTAAAAATATTATTAACATGACTCACCAGTTGCTGTGATAATAAGTCAAACCTGCGATCTATTTCCCGTATAGTATCGTCGCTCCGCCGCCGTCTTTTTGGTGCCGGTTCATCTTCGCTCGAACTTGTACTCGACCTTGAAGACACTGACGCACTTGATGGCATCGGTGCCTCAAGTGACTCGACACTTTCTTGTAACCGACTAGAATTACGATCGTTATTGTTTTCCGACGGCGCGGTAATTTTACCACTATTGTCCATTTTTTACAACAAATATAGTTTAACACGTAACAGAAACAGGACCGAATAAGAATTTCAATTTACTTTCTACTTTAGTCTCAAAAGTAAAACTATTTTATAAAAATAAATCAAATGAAGGTAGATTTTCTTAAATCTAGCGAACGTGCGCGCGGTTTGAAAAACGACGCAACAATGAAACAAATTATGGTGGCTTGCTGCTTGCTGTTTGGTTTAGTACCAGGTTTGGCGGATGGTGGCGTTAGGAGCGCGTTTACGTAGCAGAAAACTGGGACATCTAGCGACTTGGCGACGGAAATGACGATGTACTCTCATAAAGGACTTCGGACGTCAAACGGAACACATAATATCAATATTGTTATTCTAAAATACTTGACTTTATCACAACATTGTAGCACTATTCGTCACGACCACTTCAATACCAAATACCCTCATAAATAAACATTAATCTCAAATTACTGACGACATGTTTTGATTGATTGATTAAACTTTAGAGAATCATATTATAATATGCATGCACAGCGTAAATAGTATATGAAAGACACAGTTAATACTGATTTCCGATTCTAGACGGTTTTAGCTGTTACCGGTTTTTTGTTCGTTTTACATAAGGCAACATTGCGTTAAACGTCAAACTTATTGTTTTGTCATTTCAAAAAGAAAAAGTCAAATCTAGTAATTTATTTATTTTATCTTTAGTAGCGTCTTTTTGACCTAATTACGACAAACATAATTGAACGTATTAAATTACGCACGAAGCGTATATTTGTTAAAATGTCTGCGTTAGCTTTTAAAGTAAAAAGTAAAAATGGTCAACAAATATTAAAAGATTTGACCTCTGATAGTACCGTGGGCGAATTGAAGATGTTTTTGTCAAGTATATCAGACGTTAGCGTGGAGAGAATTTGTGTGTTGTGTGGGTATCCGCCTAAGCCGCTGGATATTAGTAATGACAGTAAGAAACTTTGTGAAATTGGATTGAAAACTGGTGAGACCCTGATAGTGGAAGAGAAGTCACCGTCAGTGACTGGTCCAAGCAAATCCCCCGAGACGAAACCCGTAGAGAACGGCATTGCGTCACACGAAACTTTAGTGCCCTGTAGACCTGGTATTTTAATGAAGAAGGTGGTCCCATCTGATAATTCATGTTTATTTACTAGTATAGGTAAGTAATACGACGAATCTTTATCATATGTGATTAAGAACAAACTTTATTACCCATTAAATTCTCATATTTAATAAGATACTTGATGTTTGTTTTTTATATACATTGCAAATATAAGTTTGGTTAGAAAATTTTAGGTGTATCTAAATATAGCAGTATATTTAATTAACACTGTTGTGATGTTATGTCATTAAAGAGTACATTATTGAATGTCATGTGGTTTCACAATACATCATAAAAGTTCAGTAATGATAATCTTAGCCTATAAACTGCAGTAATGTAGAACTACATACATTAATGTGTCCTTAATAGTTAATTTCATACCTTTTAAACATCAGTCATGGTATAACAATATACTTTATTATATTATAAGAGTTTGTAAAAGGCCAATGTCTAGTAACTGTGAACAGCAATAGCCTGAATTTAGTACATAAGTATTTACTTATATACCTAATATATATAAACTGAGATGTTGGTGAGAGTGTCACCTTAGGGGCGAAATTAGATCTCAAGTTCAAACCCAAGACACGCACCACTGACTTTTCGGAAGTTATGTGCGTATTTATCACATGCTCAAACCTGGTGAAGGAAAACATAGTGAGGAAACATGCATGCTAAAAAGGTTTTCTCAATGGTGTGTGAAGTCTGCCAACCCATATTAGGCTAGCGTAGTCCCTCTCAAATGAGAGGAGACCAGTCCCCAGCAGTGGGACAATAATGGGTTAATGCTGATATGCATAATCTATATACTCAACTATTAATAAATTATTGTAATAGGTTAAGGCTGGTTGCATTCTGCAACCATGCCTTAACTATTATTACCCTTTACCTATTTGTACATTGGGATGCAAAAATTGTAATCATACTTAGGTGTTGTTTCAAACAGAAATATAGTAGATAAACACAAAATTAATATTTCCTATGGTATCCATTACTTAAATACCGAATACTGAGCAAGTCTCTTTATTAAAATACTATAACAGTTTTTTTTTATATGTGATGTTCCAGGTTTTGTTTTAAATGGCAATGTAGATACATCAGTACATACTCTAATGCGACAGATTATCGCAATGGAGGTAGCTAGTGATTTAGATACTTACAATGAAGCTGTACTCGGCAAACCTAACGCTGAATACTGTGCGTGGATCCAACAGCCAAGCTCGTGGGGTGGTGCAATAGAGGTAATTACTCTTAAAATGTCCGATCAAAGTTCTGGATGAACCCCTATTTAAGTGCCTAAATAGGTATGTCATATTTTCTCGAAAATAAAATGTAAAATGCAAAGCACTTATGAGATCTGTTGCTGATGATAGTCTGTTTCATTTAATGATTAAAAGTGAAACAGACCAAAATGAGATATAGTTTTAGTAACATTTAATAGGTTTTATTTTATTTTTTATTGCTTATAACAAGAATTGAATCCTTAGTTCTATGCTGCCATCCGCTGACTAAAACGCTGCTGACTGACATCAACTCCATAGCAGTTAGCCGCATATTAGTCAGCGTAAGGCAGTATGGTTGTTATATCCAGTTTCAATTGAACTTATGAAAAGGACACCATGATTTTCTAAAATCTTTAGTCATGCTACCTACCTACATGTGGTTTTTCTGTGTTTCTTCTCAGAAGTTAAATAGGCAGTAATGGTATCATCTTGTATTAAGAAATAATCTAAAATATGACTCCATAAATATCACTTATCATTTATTATCATTGCTTTGTTTTAAACAATGATACCCTTTCTTTGTTACTTGTGATTTGTCTTTGTTTGTTGTATGTAAATCATCAGTTATATTAATAGAAATGATTGTGTTGAAATTATATATGAAGTAAATTGATATTTATATCTATTTACAAGGCAATGTCAACCATTAGTGGTATGACCAGTGGGCTGTGATAACATACATAACATATAACATACCGTAACGCCTGTCGTCCCTAAAGGGTTAGGCAGAGGTGTACGAATATGCACCCATGTTTTGCCGGTATGTTTTAGGTCCCATGTAATAGGGGGTGAGTCTATTGCCATTAACCGGGCACAAATCTAAACTCCGAGCTGCTACTGAGAATTTCATAGAAAAACCTTTCTTGACCTAGTAATCAAACCCTAGGCCTCTTGCTCGGCAGCTTTGCTGTGATCTATGATGTGTTGGGTTCAATCCCAAGGCACGCACCACTCCGATGTAACATGCGTATTTATCACATGCTCAAATGGTGACGGCAAACATTGTGAGGAAACCTGTATGCCCAAGAGCTTTTCTCGAAGGTGTGCTTAGTGTGCACAAGCCTAGTGCAGTACATCACACAAGTGATGGATTATAGCCTAATGACTGTGTAATGAGAGGAGACCCGAGTAAGTAGGACAATAAATGGATTGATGATGATGGTAGGGCAATGTCAAATTTGATATTCAAGTTACTAGTAACTTTGTGCAGGTATTTCCTAAACGAAATCGTCTGAGAAGAAAGGGAGCGTTCAAGTAATACGTAACGCAATTTGGGGGGAGGGGGGGTCTCGTAAAACGTTACGGTGCGTTACAGGGGCGGAGGGGGTCTTTCTTACAACACGTTACGTACGTTTTTTTTTTAAATAAAAAATTATATCTCCAAAATTGGCAACCCTTTTCATTTACGTTTTACGGGGAATCCCTTGATTGTATTAGTCTGGTCGTCATTTTTTATTTGTTCTCGCAAGTTGGCAAACCTTTTTGTTTATATTTCACGGGTAATCCCTAGATTACGGTAAAGGCAATTAAAACTATACCAAGGATAAAATCTGTAACATACTTTTTTGCGACTTTAGGGTAAAAATGGTCACTTGAGTGTTACGTAACGTTTAGAGAGTGGGAGGGGGAGTACAGAAAAATGTTACGGTGCGTTACAAGGGGAGGAGGGGGGGTCATAAATCTTCAAAAATTGCGTTACGTAATACTTGAACGCTCCCAAACTGAAAACAAACTCAAAGAATCAAGGTTTCTTTTAAACATTTAACATGGTAAATTTGTAAACTTGGTCATTGCATATCAGCTAGATTATATCACCTACAGTGGATATAAGACCTCCAAGGATTTGAATCATCATCATCATCATCAACCCATTGTTGTATTTATTATTGTCCCACTGCTGGGCACGGGTCTCCTTTCATTTGAGAGGGATTAGGCTATAGTCTACCATGCTAGCCTACTGCGGGTTTGCAGACTTCACACGCCTTCGAGAATAAACCACGATGTTGTCCTTCACCGTTTGAGCACGTGATATATACGCACATAACTTCCGAAAAGTCAGTGGTGCGTGCCTTGGGTTTGAACTCGAAACCTTTGACATCGCAGTCCACTGATCTCACCAATAGGCGACCACAGCACATACAGTGGATAAAAAAATATACTTATATAAATAAATAATTGTGAATACTGATTATATTACAGGTAGCTATACTGTCTCATTTCTATGGGCTCGAGATGGCTGTTGTAGACACACTAAACGCAATTATAAATAGGTTTGGAGAAGATAAGAACTATGGACAAAGAGTGTTTTTGTTGTTTGACGGCGTCCACTATGACCCTCTTTATTTAGAACAATCTGATGTAAGTACTAGCTGTAATAATCCTGGTATAAATCTATCAAGTTGGTCAACTCTTGAGATATGGACTGGTGGATCAAATTTAAACATTGATGGATGGATTTGAATAAAACAAAACCCACAAATTAGGTATATTCTATGATTTACCAGAGGCCCATTTATATGTGTTATATGACATAATTTTGTAGCATTCGTAATACTTACTTATATTTATGGCTTGAGACAGTATATTGTCAGAGTTGACCTAACAAACCAGAAAATATCAAAACATATTACTCTTAGGTACACAATAGATAATATTTAAAAAAAATCATGTCATATCAATATTTGGTAAGTATTTCTCACAACAATAAATAAATTTATTCCTCAGGGTGGTATTCAAACTATATTCCCAGCGGAGGATGTGGATATATACAATGAGGCCGAGCAATTAGCCCACGAGGCGAAGTCGTCCAGACAGTTCACCGACCTCAACAAATTCACGCTCAAATGTATGGTGTGTGACAAGTTCCTAACCGGACAAGTGGAGGCACAGAAACACGCTAAAGAAACTATGCACACGAATTTTGGTGAAGTTTAGCGAACAATTCATCCGTTGAAGTGTATGTACTATGTATGTCCAATCTGATTGTGTCTGCTTGTAGGAAAACGTTGGAGATGATAGAATATACTAAAAGCTTTTAACAAGATAATGTTATGTGTCGAATTGAATGAGTTTTATTGACTGATTAAACATAGCATGTCTTCCGATATTAACACATCATAAATTCAAATTGAATTCCACATTGTTCTCCTAAAAGAACAGTAACATATTTTTTTACTTAACATCAAGTGCACTTATACTAGTTGAAAATATTCCTATTAAAAATAGTATAATTGTCAAGCGGACACAATCACAAATACATAACTTAGCTTAATTTTGTTAGGATTTTTAATAGTTCTCCAATTCCTGAAGACCTTTTCCCAATAATTATAAAATAAATGTCACAGTTTGATTCGAGATAAATGTTATTTGTTTATAATCTCAGTATTTAATTGTTGAAACTCGATTTATTTATATGAGACATTGAACATATCGTAGCACCATCTATTTTGTATGAAATGAGTCATTTTATGAGGGTCTTAAGGTCGGAAAATATTTCTTTCTGTTTATATGATCACAAGCCCGCTTGAGTCTATTGTTGTGAATGGTCTTTTTATAATAATAATTATTTATTTTTATGTTGTATATTTGTTAGACGCTCAATGTTATTATCACCAAAGTAGAATACAGAATGTGGGTACATTAATAATATTTAATTTAGTACCTACTACTTAGCATCAGCTAGATATAGATTTAATTGAAATAAAAAATACAACTGGTAGATTCGATTTCTATAGAATTTGTATGATCCAATGAAGTTATATACTGAAAATGTAAAAAAAAATATATATTTCAAATTCATATATGAAAATGTTCAAATTAATTTTGAAACAAATGTCTTCAGGTAAATTCCAAATATTACCCGTTTTATGTTGTGACACAAATAATACAATTGATCTGCTTTATTAAACCATTTGTAGAACCGGGAACAATAATAGGTGTGTGTTTGATTTTGTGATTACTTTACATACAACAATACATAAATGCTAATAAAAAAGAAACCTTTCTTGTGAAATCAGCTTCCAAATAAGTTGTAATTTTTTTTATTTAGTAATTAGTATGAAGTCGGGATATCTAGCTATCTCACTCGCACCCCCGCAATTGAAAACTGGTGACGTCACATGCTGGTATGTCCATCCTTTTGTTTCTATACAAATACGCTTACCAGTAGATTTGAAAAGTATAATTTACTCATTTCTCAACAGATTTATCAATATTAATTCTTTCTATATCCGATTTTGGATGATACGAATTTTGTCAAAATCCCTTTTATAATATAATTAAAAAACTTACAGTTATTTCGCACCAACACTAAATCTCCTTCCAAATATATTAGCATCCAGCCCTTCCAAAAAAAACTTTCACCTATACGAATTTGATCCAACTAAATACAAATATTTTACAGTCAAAGAAATTCCCAAGTGTCCTAATTACAGTCAGCAATGTTTACTATCGTTTTTAATGCCTTTAAGGGCCACTAGAGCAATAATTTAAATATTCCACTTAGGAGTACCCTAATATTGTCCTTAGAAATGTTACTTTACCTAGAACATGTATCAAGTACAGTGGCGGCGTTACTTAACGCAAAAATCGTCAACGTTAGTTTTGCGAGATCATTCAATTCCCACGCAACTACGTACTATAAATGACTACTTACACATACGGAAATAATAACAAATAACTTGGAATCCATACTAATAGTATAAATGAAAAAGTATGTCTGTTTACCTCTTCCTCAGTTTAACCGCCGAACCGATTTACATTAAATTTGGTACGGGACATAGAACAGGAGATTGACAGAGATACAGATTGGGTTCATTTACCAACTCTATACAGACGGAGTAGATTTTTAAGATTCTTGCGAGGCATTCTCAAAGCCGTCAACTGTCGCCGATATCGCTGACCCTTAACACCGCCACTGATCAAGCAATACTGTTCCCTATTATCGGTAAAGACTGATATCAGAGATTAAAAAATCGTAAACTATAGTGAAACATGTGTGAGATTCAAATAAGGGTCAATTTCTTTTGTATAGTCTCGAATGCTTTTAAATTATACCTTATTATATGCAACACCAATATGCACTAGCTGGTAATCAATCACCATTATTTTTACGATCCATTAAGCTACTAACATCCATACGACTAGAATACATGAGAGTTTTTCCTGTATCAGTGGGTTAACCACACTTATGCAAATAAAAATACATGATAGATTTTGTATTGGTATTTTGATGTTATTGTTTCTCGAGCACAATATACTCATGGGGCTGACTTAGATATTGAGTGTCTTGGTGTTGTAAGAACACAAATAAGAACTACCCTACATTAAAAACAATTGAAGTAGGTAACATTGAAGTAATATCGACATACGCATTTGCGGATGTCAAACTCGCGCAGAAGCGCTTACCCACTGCGTTGTTCTGCAAAATTATGTAAGTAAACAACTATATTATAAATTGAAATGATTTAAAGTAATTCTGCTTTTCTTAAATTTAAGGATATTTTTAATAAGATACATGCATAACACCAATATAACTTACAGTTCTATAGATTTTACATATTCGTCAGATAAGCTATTTTGTAATATGGTTCATTGGTGGCTTCAACATACCGACAGAGATCTACTTATTTTTGTCACACATCGGGCGTTGTTGAGTCGCTAATGTATGATACATGACTTGTTAAATAAGGCTCAAAATGGCATAAATAAAATTTGATAAATAAATTATTTATTTCATTTAGTGTACTTGATATTGTTTTATTCTATTCCTAAATACGGTAATTGAAATTATTTATTTAATTTATAAGACACCCAAAATAGTCACGTTTAAATGCCACGTTATTATTGACGGTTAGTCCGGTTATGGGCCGGAAAAATGGGTGGAGGTAAATTTATTTTCGCTTTACAATACGGTTATCATAGAATTTGGAATCAGTAGCCCAACATCCTGGGGTGAGCATTAGAACATTCTGGAGTGGGTAGAGCCCTACCGGCTCCCTCCTATATATACCTACGCCCATGACACACACTAAGAAACATATATGTATAGGTGCCGTCACGAGTTTAGAGCGCTCGACGAAAGTAGTGGGGAGACTTGCGCATGTTGTACACTCGCGCTCACATATATTACGAAGTTTTTAGAAAAGTAAGATTAACTTGAGTTGTTACTTTTAATGGAAAAGAAATAGAGGTTTTATATAGGTATTTTAAAAGAGAAAAATAAAATATAACCACGGTTTATTTTATAAAAATAGTAATTTATAATTTTTGTAGATACCTACCCTATAGAATCAATATTACATAATCAATTATAAAATTAATGTAATGTGTTTTTTAATTATTGGTGTACAATAAAGTATATTCTATCTATCTATCTATAATCAATTATATTTAAAAAAACTTAAATTCTAATCATTTGGCAATAATCCTATTTCTTTCATCAAATCGTCGTTAATTAAGGAAGTTGAAGTTAGTAGATGGATGCGACTGGAACTACTTGTTGAAAGGTAAAAGGTCAAGACGATGAAAAAATACGAAAGCAATATGTGCCTGAATGTATTTTGGGCGATACACCAATACGGCGCCGGCACTGGCCGCTTCACCCGCCGCACACCGCACACCCCGCCAAACGGACCCAAAAAATGATATCTGCGCATTCAAGGCTAGAGCTCTAAACTCGTGACGGGACTAGGGTTGTAACGGAACTTCGCCTCCGCCTCCGTTACTGCGGAAGTTCCGCAAGAAATCGTACCTTCGCCTCCGCTTCCGCCTCCGCACAATTTTTGCGTAGTTGTAACGGAGTTTTATTTACGTAATCATAGAGCAATACAGCGCGAGCGCCGCAATTAAAAATTTAAATTAAAAATTATTTTTTTATGAATCCCTTAGAAATCGTTTGGAAGGTGATAAAGCCGCAAAACTATTGTTTGTCAAATTTAATTTACCTCTCCTTAACTTTGATTACTAATTTTTATTACAAAAAAGTTGACTTAAAATTTTTACTTTATGTTTTAAATGTTTACTTAAGTCTTAAGTATTTAATATAAAAACTTTTGAACCTTAAATTACTATTTTATTTACATCCACTTTCACCTTCGCCTCCGCCTCCGTTAACCTCCGCATCCGCGGAAGTGAAACTCATCGCCTTCGCATCCGCCTCCGCCTCCGTTAAGAAGGCCTCCGTTACAACCCTAGACGGGACCTATGCACGTTAACACTTATGGACGATACATGCGTCCCATCACTTAAGCCGACGGATCCCATCTCCTTTTTGTTTTTTTTTCTATTACCTTATGTAAATAGGATAGTCAGTAAATGATACACTAAAATAAGGTTTTACTCGATTTATTTTTAACACAAATGTACAATATCAATAAATATAGTCACATCGGCTTTCTATCACCTGTCGTTACACTATGATTCACTTTATACAATGTTGTCATACAACATTAACTTATCTTTACACTCAAGTTTAACAAAATTGTGCATAAGAAATTCGGCCGCCCCCGATTTCAATTTTAAAGCAAGAAATACATGAGAACTCACCTTAAAGATGTATAGTTTTTTAATAAAGTAAAAATATACTCTAAGAAATCTCATCATGTAACATAATATGCATTCATAAATCTGTTATAAGGAAGGTTCGTCTAGAATTTATGAATTATATAGATTGCAATGTCAAATAAATACAAAACAGGTTTTAAAAGCTTTTTAACTTATCTGTATAATATTACGATTGAAACTAGGAAATGACTATAGGCATAAATTATATTTAATTTTTAATAATTATTTTTATTTACTAAAGTAGGTACAAAATTTGAAAATGCGCCGATATTAAATTAGTAGGGTATGGGATGAATTTCTTGCTTTAAAATTATGTGTCTCAAGCGGCGTTACATAACTAGGTATTAATTAAGCGTATACACAGCTTGTCTTTGCTATTTAGGTGAAGATGTTTATCCTTGGTGTGCCCAAGCTAGCTTTGAAATATAATTTGGAACATTTTAATAATTCGCGTTGTTCATGCAAACCTTATTTAATTTCAAGGTTTGTCAAAACAACGCGGCTCTATTAATTATCTCAGAGTTAAAATTGTTAAAAAAAGTCCAGTTACAAATATTTTTTTTGGGTGATCGCCAAACTGTCAAACACTATACAAATTTAAGTAGCACTCAGAGTCTACTTAAAATCGTAGCGTTTGAGTATTTGGCGGGAAGTCTGACAGATTTACTTTGACAGTTAATATTTATCAGACTAAATCAACCCCACCAGATGAGATTAAGGCCCTTCATTTATTTTCAGTTTGGCTCAATAATCATCTCGGTTACATTTTATAAAATATTTTTTCTACTTAACCGATGAATTAGTATTTTATTTGAACTCTTAACACATTTCTATATATTTGTATTTTTTTATTTATACATTAGTTTAATTTTAAATATTAAAATAAATTAACGACTGAGTTGGTGTTACTAGTATATATGTAACACTTATTTTTGATTTATATACAGGATTACTTCAAATTAGTAGTACTTTATAGTTTTGCTATACTCAATTTATAATATGAGAGGGTAGGACGGGATATTGCAAAAATGGATACTCCACATTTCAAGAATTCCAGAATATTCTCTGTGGCAGGTTAAAAGAAAATAAATGCTTTTCATTTTATCTAATATTGATATAAATCTTCTTAATAACCGAAAACATAATATGACTTTTTTATAAATTTTAATAAAATCCGAATTTAATAAAGCCCGGAGAGATTATAGTTGAAATAGTCTATAAGGATTTTTTAAATGATGTTGACTGTTTTGGTAAATAAAGTCGGATGTAAACAAAAACTTATATCGCATTATCAAAAGTACAGATAATTTGTACTGGATTATGGTCTTATACTAATTTGAAATAACATATTCTATATATTTTAGTATTTGTATCTGATTAGATATTTAGTTATTTAAAAGCTATAAAAGGGTGTACATTTGTTGCGCTTTAAGTTTAAGCCGATTCAAAACTTACAAAATGATTTAAAAAATAAAGCTACGCCAAAAGATTTTTGAAAATAAAAATGCAATTTTAGTATCAAACAAGTATCAATTGATTGACTATTTATTTTTACAAATAAAAAATAACAATAAAAAGTTTCGCTTTGATTTCGATTTTCGCTTAAAACTAAAGGCATTCTGATATGTTACAATTATCAAGTCAATATGTGTTAATTTTTAACACAATTTCTAATAATATAAATACATTGTTATTACAAGATCTGTTCAAAAATATAACTTTTATATTCTAAATGCAAATGTCGAGAAGGATTTAATAAAAAATATATTTCTTAGTCTTTATTATTTATCAAAAGAAAAATATTGGCAGTGTATAAAATTAAAATGCAAAATATATCTTAAAAACAAGTATCAAAACGTCAAAGGCTTATTAAATGTTATAAATATGTCTTCATCAATTGTTAGCTGTAACATATCGAATGATAAAAAAAACAGTTCTAAAAATTCGACCTTCTTCGTGAAGTGTCTTTCTTTAAAATGCTATGAGGTGCGATTAGGTTACACAACAGATTGACTGTGTCACCTTTTAGCTAAAAAATCGCATCGTCTATACGCTAGAGCGCTGTATTAAAACCCTTATAATATGTATTAACTTAGGTACAAGACGCGCGTCCTTTGTTGATTGGTCTGAAGTTATTCACAATACGATCTTAGCACATATCGCGTTACTGTAACAAAAACCCATGTGTTTTTTAATTTACTGCAAAAGGGAGTAATGCAGTATAAATGCCTACCTTGAGATAATTTGGAATATATCGTTTAAACCTTATGGCTAAGTCCTCACAGTCTCAAATGCAATATTTTATTTTATAATAAAATAAATGATACCATAGTACATTATAATAAGGTTTTTTATACAACGTCGACTAGCCAACACGAGACGTGGTAAAGTGTAGTTGCAAGCACTGAAAGCGCTGCCTTTTAGCAAGCAGATAGTATGAAACATATTTTAATAGAAAAATCAACAACATACCACACAAGCACATCTTTTCTTATGATTTTTTTTCTTTATATTCACAGGGTGGTTCCTAAACTTATAGCTTGGGTATGCAGTGGCATTATATTAGTGTATAACAAAAAATATTAATATTCTTTTAATCTCACTTGTATATCTTATTTCCAAAATATGTTGGTTAGTTTGTCTAACCACAGTATTAAACTTACGTTTGCATACATCTACGTAGTGTGGAGGTCCGCGCGTTACTGCGCGGGCGCAGGTTTGGGATGCGACCACCTCGGCAGCGAGATGCCGAACTTGGTCTCGAGCCCGGTGAGGACGGGCAGCGCCACCTGGTACCCGCCGATGTGCTGCGGCTTCTTCACGGACTCCTCGATGGAAGTCGCCACGTTCAGCTCCGAGCCGGACGGCCGACTATGAAAGAATTATAAATAAATATTCCTGGACATTATGACACAGCGCCATCTAGTTCCGAGCTAAGCAACGAGGATTGTGTTACGGATACTAGTTGGTTGATATACTACATATATACTTTTTTTTTGTAAATACATACATATTATACATAGATACATCCATGACTCGGATACAAATGTTTATGCTCATCACACAAACATTTGTCCCTACCGGGATTCGAACTCGGGACCCATAGAACAGAAGGTAGTGTTAACTACCGCTGGACTAGCTGTGTCGTCAATGCCATGGTTAGGGCATTCAGTTACCTTAATCCGGTACTGACTCCGGCCCCTATAGAATAGAAGAGCTTATTAATGCTGGGCTAATCTGGTCGTGAAATATGTAATATCTAATCCCTTTTAAACTGATTTTAAAAAGGAGGTTATTAGTTCGACTGTTTTCAAGCTATTGCATAGCTTCTATCGCGGGCCTTGAGCGCGGAGACCGAATCCAGAAATTCCGTAACGAAAATAACATAAGCGGCACAGCGATGATACTTTTTTTTTAAGCTATTGCATAGCTTTTATCGTGCCTGCTCAGTTTCGGCGTTAGGCCTCTTTGTATTTACTTCATGGTACGACTCAACGAAGCTCGCACGAATCGAGACGAGCTGCTCCGAAATCGGACGAATACGTAATCAGCTGTTTGTGAGAAAGTATATAGGTGTATAGGTATTTATTTTTTGTTATTTTTGATAAAAAATGCTATGCAATAGCTTTACCGCGGCAGTCTCCGAGTGCCACACGTCTTTTTTTTATACGTGTGTGTGTGACAGTGTACTCACGAGCCGCCGAAGTCGACGTAGAAGAGGCGCTGCAGGATCTCGTAGGTGACGAGCGTGACGCCGAACTGCGGCGACGAGCGCAGCACGCGCGCCACGGCGCCCTTCCAGAAGGCGCGCGCGCCCTCCTCCGCGTAGATCTTGCGGGTCGCGTCTATGACTCCCGAGTACGTGGTCTGGCCCGACCGGGCTACCACCTGACGGAGAAATATGGTTTATTTTTCCTTTTAAAAACGATAAAACACGTAGGTATGCATTTATTTTGGCTGAGGAGCTTGAATATTAATTTTCATTATTCGTACTTTAAAAATGACGGACTTCTCATATAAACTTTCAGCCCCTATTTCACCCTCTTAGAGGGTCAATATTAAAAAATCCCGATATAAGTGTTTAATCATTTGTATAAAATTTAACATACAAGTTTTTGGTTTGAAAATAACGGATTTCCATACAACCGTTTATCCCTTGTTTTACCCTCTTAGGGGTCGAATTTCTAAAATTCCTTTCTTAGCGGATGTTTTCATCATAAAATGCATCAAAATTTCAAATTTGTAAACCCCATGGTTTAGACTATGCGTTGATGAATCAGTCAAGACAAACGATTATATGTATATAGATTTTTGACGTGATAAAATTTTATAGATAGATGTACGCCGGCTGCACGCACGAATGCGTACGCAATATGATTACTTATTGTTAAGCCATATCGCGTAATTATTCAGATTGTTGAGTCAGTGGGCAATCGCTTCGTAGAATACTGATATTCATCTACAACCTGCTTAGCTCCGTTTAGCTTATATAACAAGACATGACCGAAGCTAAATGAAATAATGTGTGACCTGCGTATTTCTTTCTCCTTCTCTTTCAACGTGTCGACAATAATGTGTCATCATCATCAACAACCCATTGTTGTCCCACTGCCGGGCACGGGTTTTCTCTTATTTGAAATGGAATATGCCACCATAGTCCACCACGCTAGTCTACTGCGGGTTGGCAGACTTCACACAAAATCGAAAAAATTTCTCAAGCATGCAGGTTTCCTCACGATGTTTTCTTCACCGTTAGAGTTTGAGATAAATACGCACATTGTATACCTTTTGAAAAGTCAGTGATGCGTGCCTTGGGTTTGAACTTGAGACCTCTGACATCCACTGTTCACGGGTTACCACAGTTCTCTAAAGTAGGCCATATTATACACTACGGTCTACCAGAAAGGTCTACCTGTGCAGGTTTGCCTGCACAGGTTCAAACAACTGCACAGGTCTATTCTCACACACGCTCCCGCATACCTGAGCAGGTAAATCTGCAGAGGTAGACTGTAGCGTGTATGGCCGGCTTAAGGATAAAGTATGCCCGATGGGACCTACAATCTCGACCTATTAACCCCCTTAAGCTTCCCCCAAGTGTTTGTAATGTCCAGTATGTACCTGTAGGCGAGTCTTGATGACGTCGGCGGGCGTGACGAGCGAGGCGGCGGGGATGCCGGCGATGGCGCCCGCGGCCAGCAGCGTCAGCGGGTGGTTGTAGCCGTTCTCGTCCGCGAACTTAGCCTGGAAACAGTCGCCAAATATTGTTATACTAGTGTAGACAGGATGGTGGGTAGTAGGTGCATTTATTATATAAAAAATGATTACTGAAATACGCCTTTATTATACACCAAAAGAATAAAGAAGGTTAACGACATAAAACTTAAGTATTTCCATCATCAGCGCTTTTATTTTATCATAAGGCGAGATAAAAAATACTTATTCATTACACTTATGTTATGAGAGTTGGTAGATAATTTCGGTAGGCATTTGAGGTGTTCTGAAAATTTGTCAGATACCTCTTCGAAATGCCGACCTGGCTGGAAGGGTCATTTTAAACAAACCCTAAATTATAAAACATGTTTTGGTATCACTAGCTATAAAACCCAACAAATTCAATCAAGAAGTTTAGCCAAAGAATTAAACATACATCATATTTTACCCGTGAAGATTTTACAAACAATACTCTTAAAATATAATAAATTAACACCAACCTTAACATGAGCGTAAGCAGGGAAGTAGATGGCACTGAATGGCACGTCTCTGAGCAAGCAGGCCTTCGCCCCCTTATAGAGGCCGAAGAGCCCCAGGTCCTTGACCACGGACCAGGCCCGAACCTTCTGACTAGCAGCGATCTCGCCTGCTACTTGCAGACGGATCTTCACTATTTCTAATGGATTCGTGAACACTACTTGGGAACCACCGGCCTGTAAACAGGAATAAGTATTATTTTTTTTTATTAAATATTGCACGAATTATTTTTTGTCGTTGTTGACTATGTACACTTTAACAACCTAATTTGTAAACATACAACTAGCGACCCTAGCGGATGGTGTAGGCAGCTGGCGTACATATTCATTGTGTGCGTATATACGTACAGTGCGTATTATGCACACGCTCAAGCGAGCATTGACAATTCAAGTGTTTATTAGTTTACGCACACAATAACAACGGAGGTTATTCATGTGAAGATGTAAACCAATTAGGTTGTTAGAGTTTACCTAGACATTTTTTTTTCTTTTATTGAGTAATATTCAAGATACTTACGCATGCACCGGCTAAGACCTCAGCGTACAATGGTATATTGCCCTTTTTGTCTGTTAGTTTGTCACGAACCAAGTCGTTTACCTGAAATGCATAAACATAATAACATAACAACATATTTTAAATTATATTTATTTTTGTAAATAACTCTTATCTAAAGGACACTTTAGTATCTCATACTTTATAAGTTATATTTTTATTATATATACATATTTTACTAGATTTAGAGTATGTATACATATAATTATGTACTTAGTATACAAGACTACATTATAACCTATCTCGGCACTGTAATGATCTGTAAAGATAATTATTATAAGGTGGTGGGTAGATTTAGTTTTGTTGTCAATAAACCAGTCTGTTGCTAACCCCCGTGTTTCATTGACGTTACATTGGCGACGAGTACGGGATCCGCTTTGTTATTAGAAGTGATAGTAACGTCTAAAAGTCTCAAACGTATTCATTAAAATGCCTATCGGTAAAATCGAACCGTTTAACCTGAGCTCAAAACAGTGGCCTGCGTATATTCGTCGCGTAAACCAATACATTAAGTTAAACAATATTGACGATGACTTGAAGGTATCTATGTTAATAACCGTGGTTGGAGAGGAAACATATGCGTTAATGTGCGATTTGTGTTCACCAAGTTTTCCGGAAAATAAAACGTATGAGGAATTAGTAAATATGGTGACGGAACACCTAGAACCGCAACGATCAGAGATCGCCGAGCGACATTTGTTTAGGCTGCGTCGACAACGCCCAGGCGAGTGCCTCACAGAGTACCTGCAAGCATTAAAACATCTCGCGACTACATGCAACTTCGGCAAGTGCAAGTCATGTTCGACGCTAGAAGAAAACTTGCGCGATCAATTTGTATCGGGTTTATCGAATGACGTGATGCGATCCAGGATTTTTGCGGAGAAAAAAATCCAATATAAGGAGGCGGTGGAGCTAGCGCTGGCTCTAGAGGCAGCTGAGAAGCATGCCGAGGTGAGCGGCACCACCGCGGCAACGCGGACAGCGGCGACAGATTCCTCAGGGGCCGGAGGAGGCGAGACGGGTGAAAGTGTTCACTATGCACGCGGCGGGCTCGCGGGCTCGCGCGGGCGTGCGCCTCGAGGGCCCGGCGCAGGTGGCGCGGCAGCACGCAGCGATGGCGGCGCGGAGCCCGCCGGTTCGTGCGCACGGCCCTGTTGGCGCTGCGGCAAGGCGCACACGGCGGATAGGTGTAGATTCAAAAATTATAACTGTGATGAGTGCGGTCAGCGAGGGCATTTAAAAGTAATGTGTAAACAAATGCGTGACAAAAGTGGTCGACATAATTATGTGAGTGACGAGTCAGACGATGGTATGTTCAACATTGAAGTCGCCTCTCGAGGTAACAAACCATATTTTATTACACTATCAATTGATAACATTAACGTCGAATGTGAAGTGGACACGGGTAGTCGGATTTCAGCTATAAGTGAAGAAATGTACCAACGTGTATTTTCACATAAAAAAATTATAACGGACAATTTGATGTTGCGTTGTTACTCAGGTTCACGAATTGAATCACTCGGTTATATTGTGGTAGATGTTTGTTTAGGCCAAGTAAAAGGAAAAGAATTGCGCCTTTATGTGATTAAGAGGGGGGCACGACCTTTATTAGGCAGAGACTGGATGTGCGCTTTAAAAATTACACAAATAACTCTTAACGAGATTATTGATGATGAATTGGTGAACCAATTATGTAGTGAGTTCCCAGAAGTTTTTTGTGATAAATTAGGTACTTGTAAACAGCCTATTCGACTACAGCTCACAGATAACGAACCGGTTTACGTTAGGGCGAGACCAATACCATTGGCACTGCGTGCACGTGTTGAACGGGAGTTAGAACGCCTCGAGGCGGATGGTTCTATCTATCGTGTAGATTACTCAGATTATGGAACTCCCATCGTACCCGTAGTTAAAGAAAATGGTGATATACGTATATGTGGGGATTATAAAATCACTATAAATCCCAAATTAAAAAGAGATTATTATCCCCTGCCTCGAATTGAGGAATTGTTTGCAAATCTAAGCGGGGGGGGGAAATTTTCAAAAATCGACTTGCGACATGCATATGAACAATGCCTTTTATCAAATGACTCTCAACCATACACAGCTATCACTACTCATATGGGAACATATGCTTACAGACGTACACCGTATGGGTTGTCGTGTATTCCAGAGAAATTTCAAAAGATAATGGAAGAAACTCTGCGCGGGGTGCCGGGGTGTGTTGTATTTTTGGATGACATTTGTGTAACGGGATCCAACAAGCCTGAGCATGTTAAGAATCTGAGAGCTGTACTTGAAAGGTTGCGTAACATGGGGCTCACTGTAAAGCTAAGCAAATGTCGGTTTCTACAAGATAGTGTGAAATATTTAGGCTTTATTATTAACAAGGATGGCTTGCGGCCAGACCCCCAGAAACTGGAGGCCATTTCCAGTGTGCCTAGACCTCAGAATGTATCACAACTTAAAAGTTTTCTTGGAATGCTTAATTACTATGGGCGGTTCATTCCCCGCTTAAGTACATTATTACAACCCATGCATAACTTGTTAAAAAAAGATGTCGGCTGGAAATGGGACTCTAATTGTGAAAAAGTCTTTAGGGAAGCGAAGCGATCGCTATTGAGTGAGCGAGTACTGGCACACTACGAGGAGGGGCGCGAGCTGGTGCTGTCGGTGGACAGTAGCGCGTACGGTCTAGGTGCAGTGCTGGCGCACCGTTACACAGACGGTAGTGAGCGGCCCGTCAGTTGCGTCTCGCGAACACTGAGTGCTCCCGAGTGCAACTACAGTCAACTGGATAAAGAGGCACTTGCTATTCTATTCGGCGTTACTAAACACCACCAATACTTGTTTGGGAGGCGTTTTACACTGCGCACTGACCACCAGCCACTGACGCACATCTTCGGTGCAAAAGGGGGAATACCACAGACGGCTGCTAGCCGATTACAAAGGTGGGCGGGACGCCTGGCGGCATATGATTTCCAAATAGAATTTGTTCGATCGGCAGACAACGGCCCGGCCGATGCTTTGTCTCGATTACCGTTACCTCGAGAGGGTCGCTTCGCTGACACTATTGAGTATTTAAATTTAGTAGAGGAGACACTGCCGGTCTGTCACAAGGACATTGCGAAAGAGACAGAACGTGATGCGCTATTATGTAAGATTAAAGGTTATGTACTTTTTGGGTGGGCATCGGCTCCGAGTTGCGATGCCGAAAAACCTTATTTTGATAGAAAAAATGATTTTGTAGTAGATCAGGGATGTGTCATTTATAAATATAGAATTGTAGTACCCCATATTCTACGAAAAAAAATTTTAGAGGAAGTGCATGAGGGCCATTTGGGCATGAATAAAATGAAAAGTTTGTCACGTAGTTATATTTATTGGGCTAGTTTAG
This sequence comes from Craniophora ligustri, assembly GCA_905163465.1. Taxonomy (NCBI): domain Eukaryota; kingdom Metazoa; phylum Arthropoda; class Insecta; order Lepidoptera; family Noctuidae; genus Craniophora; species Craniophora ligustri. The sequence goes on from LR990961.1 coordinate 13,292,418, forward strand.
ATAGGGATATAGAGGAAATTTGTAAGTCTTGCGCTGCGTGCCGTAACGTGAGCGACGCACCACCGCGCGCACAACTTCACCCATGGGAATTTCCTCTGCACCCATGGCAGCGGGTACATGCGGACTTCGGAGACTGTGGGGGCGTTCGGTATTTGATCATGGTAGATGCGCACTCCAAGTGGATTGAAGCCGTACCAATGCGTAGTACGAATGCAGATACCACAATAAAAAATTTTAGAAGTATTTTTGCGCGTTTTGGTTTGCCATCGCAGCTCGTGACTGATAACGGCCCGCCATTCTCGTCTCAAGAATTTAAATTATATTGCGAAAATAATTGTATAAAACATACAACTTCGGCTCCTTATAGGCCCCAAGGAAACGGGGCGGCAGAAAACGCAGTAAAAACCGTAAAAAAAGCTATCAAGAGAGCATTGTACGAAAATGTAGATGTAAACGCGGCTCTGTCCAAATTTCTTTTTCAATATCGTAACTGCGAGCACGCGACAACCGGGGTATCACCAGCAGTGGCGCTGCAAGGGCGGCGGTTGCGCAGCCGGCTGGACGCACTGCGACCGGATGTCGCGGCCGCGGTGCGCGCCAAGCAGGAACGACAAGTAGCACGCACCGCCGGGGCGGAGAGACACTTTAAGGTGGGGGACGTGGTGCTGGCCCGCAATTATACAGCGAAGGGGGACAAGTGGGCCGAAGGTAGGGTTATTAAGAAGACAGGTCCGGTATCCTACAAGGTCGATTTAGGTAATGGCGTAGAGTGGCGTAGACATGCGGACCAAATGATTGCAAGTGGTGGTACCAAAAATAGATACTCATTATCACGCATGAGCGGTATTGCCGCAGAGGTCTCAAGTACTAATACCGGGGAGTTAGGGATTGATAAAGGAGCCGAAGGTGATGTGTTTGAGGATTCACCTAGCGGCGACTGCGAGGCGGATTATACACCCGCGGAAGAGCTACAATCACCACCAACTAAATTCGGGCGATCGCCAGCTAGACCGGTAACCTTGCCGACACCAGCGCCACCGCCGCCGCCGCCGGGTGCGTCCGCTCGAGCACTGCGTGCGTTGCACCGAGCAAAACGAACGGTTCTAAATTTGTTAGAGTAATTAATTTATGTAAGTTAATTATAATATAGAGTTGTGAACTTAGTGGGGAGAAGTGTAATGATCTGTAAAGATAATTATTATAAGGTGGTGGGTAGATTTAGTTTTGTTGTCAATAAACCAGTCTGTTGCTAACCCCCGTGTTTCATTGACGTTACAGGCACCATAACATTTATGTGTTCAAAACTTTGAATAGTTCACAACAAATCTTGCCGCTGTCAAACAATTTTATTTTATTTTATAGTGTTTAGGCAGAAGGACTCAAAAGAAATATCATCTTAGGCTAATGTAAAAGCTTTCTCATCACTTAATATCAAGAGCATAGATTCCATTATGTAACAAAAAAATACGGGGTAGACTTTGGAGACTGCCGGTAGAAGTGAAAACGAATGGAGGTATATCTATATACACAGTATATATAATAATATACATTGCTCATGGGAAGCGTGCGGTGACGATGACGTGAGTATCACGGTTTTTGTTCACCCAAAAAGTACACATATATAGGTACACAGTATAAATATGTATACTGTGTATATAGACATATATAGGTATATGTGTGCTTTTTGGCTAGGCTATACCTATAGCTTAAAAGCAGCGTACGGTGACCATGATTTTTGTTAAGTGCTGAACGCGTCTAAAGAAATGTTCAATTCAATTTAAACAGGTACTCACCGTAAGCTTGATAGCCTTTTCAGGGGCTACTCCGATCAGCTGTGGCACCAGACCTCTGTACAGTCCAAAGAAACCCTCGTGTCGGATGACCTTCTTGAAGCAGTCCATAGAGTTCCTGTAAGCCACCTCGCCGATGAATGAGCCTGTGCGCTGGTTCTGCATGCGAGTCTTCACCAGGTCGATTGGGTACACCGCTGAGGCTCCCACGGCTGAAGACATAGAGAAATGGTAACAGTTTAATCTATAGTAATTGGTTTATAGAATTGTGGTGTTCATATCGATGTTATCGACCCTTATAATTATTATCTTTACTTAATATTATAAATGCGAAAGTGTGTCTGTCTGTTACCTTTTCACGCTATAACCGCTCTAAATATATTAAGATGAAATTCGGTAGGTACATAGATAGTTTGACCTAGATCTAGACCGCGTACTGGAAGACGCAGTGTGGGCAGGCCCCCGGCAAGGTGGACTGACGACTTGGTAAAGGTCGCTGGAATCCACTAGATGCGGGCGGCATATGACCGGTCGTCGTGGCGATCCTTGGAGGAGACCTATGTCCAGCAGTGGACGTCTATCGGTTGAAATGATGAGGATGATAGATAGTTTGAGTCCCGGGGAAGGACATAGGATAGTTTTAATCCCAGAAATCATCCCATAAAAGGGCGAAAATGGGGATAGGAAGTTTGTATGCAAAACCGATAATTTTTTAAAACAGGGTAGAATTTAAATAAGCTGATTGGATAAAGTTACTAATTCGACGTCGCAGACAAAATCTAGTTATTAAATACAGTTTAACTTACCACCAGCAATAGAACCGAGGGTGAATCTGTATGTGCTCTCCAATATCTGGATTAGCACGCCTCTCTCTTCTGGACTCTGCAACAAGCATACGCATAGTATTTACTTCGCACCGAGAGTAAATAACTCGGTACAAGAATTATCTACAGTTGGTAAATTTCGGTTACAATATTGAACGAGGCATAATTGATATGTTATGTAGATAATTTATAATTGGGTACTGCTAATCGCTATCTGTGCAACTGTCGCAAGAAGTCTGTAAGTGATTTAGAAGACTAAAATTACATAATATTTGGACTTTTTTAAAAGTTAAAATATCATTTATAAAAAGAGACCCAAATTTAAGCTCCAAAAAACCGGCGGAAGGGGTATTTCATAGCTTGCATAATGCAACTTGCATCTTTGATCATTTTTGGCACGCATTCTACACATTAGATGGGTAGAAGTTTGGGTAAGAAGATTGTTTGGGAAACTTTAAATAATAACATATTATAAGACTACGGTTCATTATTATATACAGCTCTTTTCTCTTTACCAGCCCCAATAATAGTCCTGATGTATCACCAGTAATTCTCATTAAAATAATTTGAGAATTTGACCTCATTTTTCAATTTTGCTTCCCGGATTAGGACCAAAATATTACTACTCCCGTAGCCAAGATAGAGAGTAAGAGGTAAGGCATAGCGAGATTCCTCGCTCAAATTGAGCTACCCGACTGGGGAAGTACCTCCACCTTACAGAAGACCGCAGTGAATCAACAATAGTTGTCTTTCTGCGAGTGAGTAAGGTTACCAGAGCTCGCTAGGAGAGTGATTATTCTGATAGCATGAGAATTACGTTCGATGTCAATTTGGTAACAACCTTATTTTAATAAACCTAAAACTATTTGTACACGATCGGCAATGCGGGAGCGACACCTCTGGTGTTGGAAACGTCTATAGGCTACGGTTACAATCCTCCTAATAGTGAGTATATTAGACGAGTCGTAAGCTTCACTAAGGTTTACTTTTGAATGTCCCCGTTCAATATTGTAATTAGTTATGCAAAAGTCATAGTGCAATTGATTTGATTGAAATGTTCTTAAAGTACTGTGAAGTGACCTAGCGTCATTGGTATGCATGCTGTATGTGACAGAAGTATCAGAGCAAATGATTCGATATAAGATATGTATATTGTTCTAGCAATCGCCACTTGAAGTGAGATATTATGTCTCAATAAAATTCTAAATGCATTTGATGCGAATATGAGTATTACATACAGATTTTAGAGGAGAAAATCGCATAGCAATACTCAGTCTGTTATTACAAGTTATTAATCCATGGATTCAATTTTTTTTTTATATATTTAATTATTAAATGACTTTGAAAACTAAATACAAAGTTTTATAACAAATATACTTTAATGAAATTATAAATCTTATCTATTTTATACATATACTGTGAATCGAATATTGTTTTATTTAAAATTTTATCTCGTTTAGCCTTATTAAAGACAGACACACACATATATGTCTAACTTTTTAATAGATTATATTATTTATTTAGAAGTGAGTGGAACTTCTTGTGATTGTACGACGTGTTAAGAATCTGAAGAATTTTAGTGTTTTGACTAACGACAGAGAACTTTCGATACTTGAATGTTACAATGTACTAGCTTTTAGTATTGATTCTAGTTTAAGAAGAGCCTATTATTCGTTGATATGAGGTAATGCAGATTACTCGTCTTTCTAGCGGTTCATAGACTAAGTTTTTACGAAAATAGCGTTTATTTTAAGTACAATTAAAGTTGAATATTAAAAATTCACTGTCAAAAAATAAATAAAAGATAGAAACATCATAAACTAAGCGAACCTTACTTACCAGTATTCGTTCCAAACAGTTAACAAATCGACAAGGCTCTAACATATTTACCTCCTCCTTTTTTAAGCATTGAAAGAAAGAGAACAATATACCTGTCAGTTAGTGATGTTTCCAAACAAAACACAACTCTTAAACTACATACATTAAGTCTAAATTACACTAAACATACATTTTAATACGAAGTCAGCTCCTGTAAGTTGTAAGGTTAAAGCAGGACAGCTTAATGCCGGTTGATATGTGTGTGAAAGAGAGGGAGATACTCACGGAGACCGCTTTGATTTCGGCGATGCGACGTGTAACTTGCTTGAAGTATTGTTCCGGGGTAATAGCGTTGAGATCATTGTATGCGATTCTTCTGCAATGAAAAAAAAACAGATTTATGAGCTTTATATTCAAATACTTAAGGCCTATTTGTATTTTACATATTTTGTCGTATATGTTATTTATCACTATTTTACGAAATAGATGTCAATTCAAAATTGGATAGTATAAAAGTTATGAACTTGTTACGTACTTTTAAAATCAATTTAAATTATAGATTATACCCATTAAAATTGAAATTAGAACTGCTGCATGAAATCGAGAGGTTTTTATTTGTTAATTTATTATATGAGATAAAATAATCAAGCAGTGGTATTAAATATAATCAATTTTTAAATTTAACTTATCTGTCAAGTTAGACATTATCTAGGGGAAGTTAAACTGTCATAATTGTATTTAAAAAAAACCAAAGAATAATATATTTTTCGCGCATAACTCTGTTGTTTTCTTTTAATAAGCATGGTATCAAAATTGTTGTCAATCATTTTAGTTCGAGGCCAGAAACAAATGCCAAAACTTTAGATTAAGCTTCTTTTTAATTATTTGATTTAGAATTTAACTTTGCGGTCTTGGGACTGTCAGCGTATAACGTGTGAGTAAAACCTATTTCATATAGGCTTAGATATTAAAAGGTTGGCTGTCACTGAGATGTGCGATGATCGGGATACAAAACAAAAGTTTTGAGAGAGCTAAAAAGTTTATTTAATTTTTGATATTAGCAAATATTTTTTTTCTTATTTGAATTGGTAAACAAAGTAATATTAATTATCTTTTAGGATGTTTTTTCAGAAAAAATGAAGATTCAATATTTTGTTTTTTACTCTCTCTCACCGCACATTCCTAAGGCTGAGACTACAATAGGCAGTGACTGACGCTATTCTATCAAATTCTACCTTCTTTAAAACTTTTAATCAAAAAATTAAACTGACAATAAAAGAAAGTTTTAAAATATTTCTTATATTTGAGAAAATAATTATCTAAAACAGACTTCTCTAAAATACTAAGGCGTGGTTTTCCATTAAAAAAATAATCGACTTGACGAGATTGACCGAATGAGGAACCTCGTTATCCAAGTAATAATACAGTAATTACTAACTAATAACTAAATAAATATTTTTCAATACGAACAAAAATATAAAAATATTCGTGGTTCGCAGGTCACTTCGCTTAATATAGTCTCAGCCGGTACAGTCAACCTCAATTTTGTATTGTTGTAAAAACACACATGCTGTATACATATTGTAATTATGTAGAACCAACCCTTTAGAGCCGAGACTCGAGTATGATGAACTCCCATTCCCACTGACGACGGCAATGTAATAAAACTACAATAAATTAGGATTCAATAAAGGTTTTAGTATGTCCAGCAGTGGACGTCTAACGGTTGAAATGATGATGATGATGATGATGATGAAAGGTTTTAGATAAAGAGAAAGAGAGATATATTTCGATCAGTGCAACAGCTAAGTCTTCTGCACTTGTCTTCTTTATTATAACAAATATTTTTATAGACAAATGGTAGTTGATCAGGGTTGAAGTGTTTGTGTTTTTGAGAATTTGTGTTGTGTCTCTTTTGCAAGGGTTTCCTTGTTGAAAACTTGTGTTATTGGTGATTTTATTTTCAGACAGCAGAAACTGTTCTTTTCTGTGTATCATTCAATGATAATTTTATATTATAAATTATTTTTTTTCATCGTAGTTTCACATCTTTTACCAAAATTATTCATTTAATAAGTAAATTATATATGCGAACATTTTACGCAGCGCCTAAGACTAAAAATAAACTTTAGTATCCCAAAAAAAGAGTTGAATTTAATATTGCAAGTCAGCATAACAAGTAACGATTACATAATATGTTTTTGATACTCCGATTGATACGAAGATATCAATTACATTTGACGTCTCGTTCATCAAATGAATACATAATGTCCGGCTTCTACTGTTATCATATCTGATGATCAATATCGGATTATTCTTAATCATATCAATGTGCCTACAAAGAATACGAATAACGTGAAATGTTTGATCGTCAAAGTCCTAAGTTGTCGACTGCAAAAAATTATCATGACTTATTTTTATTTTGCTGCGGAGTTAAAATAAGAATATTGTCGGCTATACCAGTCATTTGTAATTTTAAAGGTCTCGAGATCAATTCCAAGGTATGGTCTACCCAGATCTGAACAGATCTCCGCAACCTCATCATCAACCCATTATTGTCCCACGGATACAGGTTTCCTCATTTAGGGAGGGAGGGAGGGATTAGGCTATAGTCCACCACGCTAGCCTACTGCGGGTTGGCAGACTTCACATGCCATCGACAAAATCTATTAAGCATGCGGGTTTCCTCACGATGTTTTCCTTCACCGTTTGAGCATGTGATAAATACGCACATGAATTCCGAAAAGTGATTAGTGCGTATCTTGGGTTTGAACTCGAGGCCTTTAATTTTCACAGTCAACTGGTCACACCACTCAGCTATCACAGCTATAGCCGATTAGAAAGAGTAGGTATCAATATAAAAAAATAATTGAAATAATTTTACATATTTTATCTTTGTATATTGATATTAAAGAGAGATATAAAGAGACCATGATTCTCTGAGTTTGTTTCGGCATTTCTTCTCAGAGGTCGTCAGTTAGGAAATGCCGATGTCAACTAGATATATGTACAAAAAAAATACATGACTTGTAAAAGTGTCTTTAAAAAGAACTATTTACAGAAATAAACAATCATTCATTCAATCAATCATTCAATCATTGTATTCACACAGACAAACGGCCTGTCGTTTTGACATAGACCATGGATACTTTAAAGAATCTTAAGTCACGATTAAAATATGGCGATAAAATCGAAAAATAAAGTTTCATTTCTGTCTAATATTCGCGTTAGTGAAATAAAATAGAAAAAAGTTGTACATATATTGACTGCATAATCTACATAATCGGTGCTTGACAACGAAACAGGAAAAGCACTCGACAAAGATAGATAGCCATCATAGTAACGTAGTAATGAAGATATAAGATAAGATTGGCGCAACGTATTACGTGTTATCTTTTACGTGACATTCACGACACTGGAGGTCGAAATCACACGTAGGTGACTGTAATTAGTGCATGAATGCCAAAATATTATGTAAGTGGTGTGTTTTTAAAAAATGTTGAAGGTAAATCTAGTAATAGAAATCTTGCCGTGTGCATTTTGAGTAATGAACGGAAATATGAATAGATCGAGTAATGAGTATTTTACTCAACTTAAAATGATAACACACATACACTCACGCCTTTTACCCATTGGAGTAGGCAGAAACTATAGAATGCCACCCGACAGGATTTAGGAATTAAAAATAACTACCTGATTCACGCGACTTTGTCCGCGTGCAATTTAATGAAAAAAATAAGTTTCATACTAACTTTGCACCCTCATTTTACGGGGGTAAAACGGGGGTGCAAAGTAGTACGAAAATTTACGTTATAATAGGAACCCCTGTGCAAATTTTCCCCTTATAGTTTAGGCCCTGCGTTGATATGCATTAAGTTAATTATATTATAAATAATTAATTAGAATTTGAAAATGTACATTCATGGTGTACATTTTTTTATCAAATTAATAATCAATAATATAGGTATTAATATTGGCATTTATTAGTATTTTATGATTGATTTCTGACACTTTCGTAATAATTTGAAATTTAACAGTGACATTTAGTAGAGAATTCCGTTTTGACAAAAATGCATAAGTAATTATTTAAAATGAGTATTTATTTATAAACTTCAAATACGATATAGTTCAATAATTAAATATGCATTTAGTTAAATTAAATACGAACAGACGAGGTGTTAAATTTTTGCTGCGCTAAATGTTGTTACTGGATAAGCAATCGCTATTTCCACGTAGTTAGTGAATAATTTAAATACATTTTTAGTTAGAATTTTAATAATTTGTGTAAATTCTAAACAAAAACATACAATGCAAGAACTTAGCCCAAAATAAGAACAAACCCATGTGGGATTGCATATATTTTGCGGGTGAGTTTGTATGTGCATGTGATCATCCGTGCGTGCATGTGTGCATGTGTTTGTGTGTACGTGCATGTATTTGCAATTACGTGAAATGGAGCGTGCGTCCGTGCATGTTATGTCAATTACCTTAAGTGACGTAAATTATAATACGAATCACACGCAGGTATGTTTGACGTTTGGGGATATTGAATATTATATTAATTATGTATTTCGGCATGTAATTCCCACAGAGGTAAATAATGGTCGCCATACCAATTAACAATGCAAAAGGAAAATAATAAACAATATTATGTGATTTAACAAATTTGTGCATTTATGAACAATAGTACTACTATTTTAAACTAACGACATGTACCGGCTTCGCACGTGTGGACATTTATTTTTGAAACATTTTGGGATAAACTTTATGGTAATAAATATAGCCTTTACAGGGATAATGTAGCATTTTAATGGAGAAATGTGTTTTCAATCGGTCTGGTAGTTCTTGAGAGTAGCGAGTTTATACAAATAAACTTTTCTGCTTTATTATTAGTATACACAAATACATGAAGATATAGATTTCATTAGTTTTGTTGACGGTAAAGTCTCACGACAATAAAAAAACGTACTGACTTGACATTTGTGCAAAGTATTTAAGTACTGTATTTACAAAGTATTTACCGATATCCCAAATTAAACTTGCGACAGGTCTGGCAGACTCTCGTTTCTGACATACACCAACTGTTGTCATTGACATACGTGAACGATAGCTTCACGTGCTCTCTAAAGCATTAGTCTTTTTTACACAGTATGAGGAGTGAGGAGTTCTCATTTTTAGCCCTATCTTCGAGGCCGTAAAACTCGTGAAAGCATTCACCATAATCCCAAAAGCCAGGGTTTAGCTTGACTAGGCTACTTTAGTAGCCTAAGCCTCTATCAAGCTAAGTTAAGAGTTAGCTAAATTAAGAGGCAAGCGTTTCTTATAGGGGATGCTACAAGAGGGAAGGACTCAACTCGCATCAGTTTTTTAGAACGACATGTGGTAGGTACCACCCGTGGTACGCTGGCCGGGTATAAGGAGATCCTAATTCGTAAAAAAGAGTCACCTATACATTGATCAGCGTTATGACTTAGTCACGAGCCGAAAGATAAGACGATAGCATTATTTCACATTGTTTTTCAATGTAGTTCGTGTGCTTCACGTTTTATTACAGACCTGAGAAATGCTCAAGTTTAAAAAGAAATGTTGTGTAGCAAACGTATATAGGCTACGGTAATCGCTTGTAATCATATTTGTTGTACCCTACAGGGTCAATCGGTAAAAACATTGTGGAATGCAAATAAATTATATAAATACATATAACAATGTATATAGGCTACGGTAATCGCTTACTATCAGGCGGGCCGTAAGCCTGTTTGCCACCATTTTGGTATCGAAAAAAGAAGGTTCTAACTCAATACAATTATAATTCAATTATAAATTGGGGGTCTTAAAGACACGAGTGAATAGGTATCTTCTAGTTAAGCGTGCTTTATCTTTAACCTCATCATCACTAATAATTGTCGGCACGATTCATGAGCTCAGATTTTGGTAGTAAAAGCCATTTTACGCATGTATGCTTTCGGCCAAATTTGTTCAGTATCGGTTTACCGGTCAGAAATTATCGTGTGCAGCCTCGGCGCCCCTCGCCATTGTCATTCCGCCAAAGAGACCGAAAATTTATGGAATGCGCAAGTGAAGTTTGTGCTCACGAGTCGTGCCGGTACCTATACCACTGGATGAGAATATGGTCAAAGCCTACCCTAGATATGTACTTAATATATAATTAGTGTAATCATATTTGTTGTACCCTACAGGGTAGGAGGGGGAGCTGTGGTAGCCTAGCGGTGTGACCAGTGGACTGAGATGTCAGAGGTCTCGAGTTCGAACCCAAGGTACGCACCACTGACTTTTCGAAAGTTATGTGCGTATTTATCTAATGCTCAAACGGTGAAGGAAAACATCGTGAGGAAACCTGCATGCTTGAGAGAATTCTCGATGGCATGTGAACTAGTGATAGCGTGGTGGACTATAGCCTAATCCCTCTCAATTGAGAGGAGACCCGTGCCCAGCAGTGGGACATTAATGGGTTGATGATGATGATGATGATGACAGTGTCAATCGGTAAAAACATTGTGGAATGCAAATAAATGATATGAATACATATAGCAACAAATAAATAAATAACAAAACTCACCCGTTTGTACTATAAATCATGTCACACAAAGTGAACAGTATATCGACTTCAAGTGGCGTGATCTGCGACATCATTTGAGCGGAATGCAGGAACTCCTCTTTGGTGACTTCCTGGGTTCGAGTCCCGTTGGTGGCGTTGAGGTACACTCGCTTGATAAGCTCCATGTTGTTGAGGAGTGAGTTGAAGGCCATGTAGTAGGGGAAACTGATCTTGCGCTCGCCTTGAGGGAAGCCTGATGCCTGGAATGGGTGTGTTTGAAATATAAATAATATTTGTTTTAGTTCTTAAATAGATCTTTAGAGAGGCTTCATAGGTCTAGTGGTGAAAAACAATTATTGACTTGAGCTGTTGCAAATTATCACCAACCACTCAAAGTTTGGATGACAATAGGTTCACCAGCTAGTTCATGCCAGCGAACTTTACGAGTACATTAGTACCTACACCTCTGCCGACCCCTTCATATTATGAATAAATCTATTAAACGTTTAAAAGGCATATTTTATTTTACAGCATTTATTGTATAGCATTGTGTTCCTTATGTAATCGCTTTATAAATAAGAATTTTGCTAATAATAATATAATTAAATTAAAATACTACTTAAATAAATACTTAAAACGAATCGCTTGAATTGGCGTTTAGGTTGTCAGTAAGTTTGTGTTACTTTCAAATAATATACTCGTAGTTATTATACGTATAAATAGGATTCTATAGTAACCAGCTTCCTGGCATTTTGAAAACCATATATAAAGGCCTATTTTATTCAGTTTATAAACAGCATAATCAGCAAAAACAAACAAACAAAAACAAGACAAAACTTACATTAATGACTTTAGACTGTAAATCCTTGGTCAAAAGATGCTTTTTCACTGATAACATGATGTCCTTGAAATCACCAGCAGAGATGAAGCCTGAGCCGTCTTTGTCGCACTTCTTGAAGGCTTCCACGCCGTACTCCTCGTGGAAGTCGTGGATGAACTGGCTGAACTCCGGGTAGGTTACCAGCCTCTTCTTATCCTTGCCGAAGTACAAGCGGATGAAGGTGCTGTCCATATTGAACGGCAGTTTCTGGTACAACGCTGTTTTGCGCATGACTTCAGCAAATTCGTCTGTAAAGGAAAACTATATTTAGAGAACTTTGTACAAAGGAAGAATAGAATATAAGGAAATTCTATTCTTGCTTTATTATTTTGTATTCTATTCTTGATTTGTTAATCATTAAGGTTTAAAGTCTGGAGGTCTTTGGTAGTTGACTATCATCTTATTTATCTGCTGCAGAACAGTTTTGGAACTGGTTCTTCAACTGTATAAGACATAATAGCAAATACAGGATTTTCACAAAGCCTAATAAGATATTCGAACATTATTAAATAATATTTGCAACAAATTGCCCTCATCATCTTGAACCCATTATTGTCATTTGAGAGGGATTAGGCTATAGGCCACCACGCTAGCCTACAGTGCGGTGGCTACTCAAACAAATTGCCCTAAAGATACCTAGAGTTTTGAATTATTCTTACCAAAAGCGACGAGTCCATTGCCATTGGTATCGAACAATTGGAAGGCAGTTTTGTACAGAGCGTCCGGGACGCACAGTAGACCCTCAAACGCTTGGAACTCGGAGAATGAGATGAACCCATCCTTGTCCATGTCCACGATCCCCGCGATGAGCTTGACGGACTCCGCATTGTAGTCATCTGAAATGGAATTATGTGATACTTATTGGTGTACTAGTGTAGAAGATTAAAGGCTGCCTACAGCAAATATTTCGTTCATTAAGGGCTAAAAAAGAAAAAAGTAGTGTTGTGTAGAGAATACGACAACGACCCGATCAATGCAGCGATATTAATGAGTGTACGCTTAAACGCCGACAAACTGAACACCGACAAGAATTTACTTCAACGGGACTCTTCGCCGACAGGACACAAAAAAATCGGATTTGGCGATTCGCCGGCCGCGGTCCTTTCGGCGAAGAGTCCCGTCTCGTCTTGTCGGTGTTCACTGTGTCGAAGTAGTGTCTGTCGGTGTTTAGTTGTACACTGGATATTAAGAGCTGCCTTCTGTGGTGCATGTGATGGACATTTGAACATTTTAGTCATAGATGTTTTGTATTAGTATGTATTTAAAAAAAATGTGTCTATTAATTCTAAAAAACCATCTAGTATCTCTCCGTAACACATGCCTCGTTGCTTAGCTCGGAACTAGATAGGTACTTAGGCGTAACTAGGTAGGTAGTTTGGCGCTGTGTCATAAATATCTGGATTTAATTTATAAAAAGAAATTAAGGCGCCTTATAAGTGTATAAGTGTATGTCTATGGCATTCTAGCGCTTCAATAGAAAATATGATTATGATTTAGTTTTTTACGTTGAAAGGTTTTAGGTGATTGTTAGTACCCTCAGCTAAGGTTCAAGAAAATTAGCCCAGCATGTTGCCGAATTGTTTTTACAAGATGACACGGTCGTTTTTTTTTTATAAATGATTACTAAGATGAAACTTCTCCTTTCTTATCTTTCATATCAGATAAGAAAGGAGTATTTTGGCCTCGTGACTACCATGAAATGCAGGAGTACAAATACTTGATTTCTCTTGATTAATTTTGATAACCCGATTAGTTTTCAGGTATTAGGCTGCCTCGCGTGATAACGTTCTCGGTTTTGAATCCCAGTAGGGGCAAATGTTTAAGTCATAAGCATGGACGTTTCTATCTATACTAATATTATAAAGCTGAAGAGTCTGTTTGTTTGTTTGAACCCGCTAATCTCAAGAACTACTGGTTGGAATTGAATAATTATTTTTGTCTTGGATAGTCTATTTATCGAGGAAGGTTATAGAACATCACGCTACGACCATTAGGAGCGGAGCATAAATGAAGTTTAAAAATAAATGGCCATCCGTGCGAAGCCGGGTCGGACCGCTAGTGTATCATATAAATGTAATAACAAAAAGCTGTAGTTTATCAACCATCTGTACGAATGTACGAATATACATGTGTACCTATTTATTTTATTAAGTAAGTTTTTAATGGTTGGCCTTGGATCTGTTTAGTTATTCTCCAAAAATAAAACGACATGAAACATAGGTGATTTATTTCTGGAGACATATTTAACTATGACGTTGGGTATTCTAATTTTAGGTTGTATTTGAGACAAAGTTAACCCGAAGCATTAAACTAGTGTATCTACGTAATGTCATGCTTACAAGATATTTTTACTATTACGATATCTTTTGTTTATAAACACAATCTGCTTTGATGATGAACACACGTTGGACAGATCGACAGTATGTCTCAATTCGAACACAAATTAGGTACATAAATAAATAAATAAATAAATATTTCTGGACATTATGACACAGCGCCATCTAGTACCGAGCTAAGCAACGAGGCTTGTGTTACGGATACTAGTTGGTTGATATACTACATATATACTTTTTTTTTTGTAAATACATACATATTATACATAGAAACATCCATGACTCGGATACAAATGTTCATGCTCATCACACAAACATTTGTCCCTACCGGGATTCGAACCCGGGACCCATAGCACAGAAGGCAGTGTTAACTACCGTTGGACTAATTGGGTCGTCAAAATACTTCATACTTCATACTTCTGCCAGAAGACGTCTTCAAATACATACCTACGTTAAAACCGTGAATTGGACCAACTGCTAGTTGGAGCAACCGCGATTTGAACACTGGACCAATCGCGCTCAAAATAAAAAAAAGTCGGGTTTTAAAAATAGAAACAAGTCTATTATGACATTACGATGAATACCTAAGTAGGTACCAACTCATATTTTTTTCTAATAAGACTTAGTTAAACGTCTGTCTTAATAGCGATTATGATTACCGTCATAATAAAACTTTTTAATTCTTTTATCTTTAATTAAATAAAATTTTATATTTTTTCGACAAAAATATCAAAGAAATTTTTGTATGACATATTGACACCACATATATACACATATTTCTTGAAAAACTTACAGAAATCAGGGGTTCATCAAATAAAAAAAAAAATGAATGTATGTTGGCAGTTCAGTAGAGCTAAATATTGGCAATTATCAAATACCATGAAAACTAATCTTTCCGGTAATCATGAGTAGTACTACAAACATAATCTATAGCTAGACATTGCAAATGAAGTAAATTACTTGTAGCTGCGAACACGCATTGCACGTGCGTGACGTAAAAATGAGATATCGTGAGCGATAAGGTGATGATTATTTTATTATTTTTTCTTGATCTAATACGATCAGCCCACAATCGATAATCGATAAGACTATCCGAGTAATGCCATCAATGCTGGGATAGGCGAGCAATTATTGATTAAATTTGTTATCCAATGATGTAACACAGTTAATAGATATTCTTTCCTGCTTCATTACATCGATATGTGCTCAAAAAATGTATTCAGCTGAAGCCATGTTTTCGCAGCTGTGACATCACTAACAGAATAAAAAACTACCAAACTCTCTAAGATATAAAAGTATTTTTTTTTGTTTTTTTTTTATATCACAAGGGTAGCAAACAAGTTAACGGCCCGCCTTCTGGCAAGCGGTTCCTGTAGCCAATAGGCATTTGCAATACCAGAGATGTCACTCGCGCGTTGCCGACCTTGTGGAAGCCCTTTAAGTTTCTAAATAGGGGAGTTACTAAACTGACAGCAAGCGAAATTCTCATGCTATCAGAATAGTCACCGCCCTAACGAGCTCTGGTAACCCTACTCAAAACACAACTATTATTTTTGTTTCACTGCGGTCTTCTGTAAGACCGCAGTGAAACAAAAATATTCGGACAGCTCAATGTAAGCGGGGAACCTCGCTATCCCCTACCTCTCATAAATATACTACAATAGTGACATCATAAACCTCGGGGCATATGTGTCATGTATTTGCAAAACAGACAAATAATAATAAATACGATTATATGAAAATTTTAAATGATGATGAATTAATTAATGAAAAGTAATTTTGCAAATGAATAACACGACGACGTTTATAGGCTAAGAATGTATAGCAAAAAGTGGATGTTGCGTAATCCTTCCTATTTATTTTCTACTATTGGAAGATTGAGATTGCCAGAACACCGTTCCGAATGCCGAAACTTCTAAAGCCCATACGTACTTACCACCAGTACAATCAGAAAGGAGGTGGATATAGAAGTGAACATTTTCCTGTTCCAAATTTGAGTTTACAAATTTAAAATGTTCCAAGAAGTTTGAATCATTGGCCTGCACCGCCCACAATTGTTTCAGTTAAAGATCTGATTCGATGTAGATAAATAACTATTGTGAGCTATAGGAATTTTAGTCATGGGAAAATACGTCCAGTTAACGTCAAGACTAACCAGAAAAATTAGAAGGTTAATGCTGTTAATATGTTTTTTTTTCTGGAAACTGGGTATTCCTAGATTACGTCAACTTCCTGATAATGAATCTGAAGCATTTTGATATAAAATGTACCTAGTATTGTTAACAAAATTAGGTTAAGTTTTAGTAACAGATTCTGTAGATACCATTCTGAGATTTAGGTTACACAATACAGTATAGTCGTCTTTGTCATTTTGTTATCAATAGAGCGAGTTAGCAATATCGATAAAAAAAACTATGAGTATTTAATACATACCTTCCTCGAATAATCCTAAGAAGTTCCGTACAAAATCTTCACTGGTGATATACCTCTCACCGTTCTTGTCGACGGTGGCGTATTTCAGGAATATCTCATGCAGGCGGTCTGTGTCCGCCCTTTTAAGATAACCAGCCCCCTGTGGACAATCATATTATATTTTAAAAAAAACGCTTTTGAAACGAATCGAAAAGTATGGATATACATAAAAGAGGTAAAATAAAAGTAAAATAAAATCAGATATATTCTATTGTGTTTTAATTAGTTCTTTGACGGGTTAAATAAAAAAAAGATACTTAATTAATTTACAATAGATACATAAGGTTTCGATACATAAACACCCAAACCGGGAACAAAAATATTTGAATGCTTAGTGAGCTTTTTACAGCAATCGAAACATAAACGTTTGGGCTGTGTTTTCAAGTTCGGGACTGCGATTGGCCTCCACCAAGCCGCCTGACCAATCAGAGCGCAGATGCAGTGCCATAACGTTTTTAAACGTAAGAGACGATTAGCGCTCTTTAGGTTGCATAGCTCTATCCTTCTCTTCTGTCTAGACGCAAGAGAGGGATAGAGTGTTTACTAGTTTTAAATAAGACTGTGTAAACACGTTATGCTACGGCCTTTCACCGCACTCAGCTGATTTAGCTAAGCTTAAAAGTTAAGTTTTGTCTAGAGGCACTTTTGCGTTGTCTCGCCAGTCTGTTCGGTTCCGTTATTAAGGTTCACTTTAGTTTAGCCGCTGTTCGCAATGCGACGAACATGTTTATGTTTCGATTGTGAAAAGAAACACGCACTAAACGTCTGTAGGTCATACAAATATTTGTTTTATGCGGGAAATAAATTCGCAACATATGAAGGCAATATTCGGCATTTTAGTACTTTTTCTTTATTCATAATTCGTTTTCAGGAATTAAATTAACTTTTACCATTTATTTCTTTAGATTATTTTTTAATTTACTTGGTGGCTTTGAAGTATAATCGTCTAATTATCGACAACAATTTTGAATTCAAACATGTTCTATGTTTACAGAACGTATGCAAATTTTCTAACAGAATAGATTCTAAAATCAATAGACCGGAATGACTTGAGCCGGTTTTTCTTATAAGACTAATGACTAGTTTTATATACTATACATATATGGTCGGAACGGCGATTGCTTTAACATTTTAGTGTAGTTACAATAAAACTATTATATCACTGGATGACTGAGAGCTGATAATGCTGATTGTTTGTGACATATTTTTTTTCTCTAAAGATATTTGAAATTTCCAATACTGACAAATTCTAGATATGATGTCTAATTGTAGCCGTTATGATAGACTTAAAAAGCCACATTCAAAAATTTATCTGATTTATTTTTGATTTTATCGAGAAATAATAATACTCAAATTTCAAAAACAGACTATCATAGAAAGCCACTAGTATCAAATTGGCTGCCAAAGAAATTTCAATCTTGTGTGTACTTAAAATTAATAGCCTTCTTTTTGCCTGCATAATGAAAGAGGCAATATTTTTAAAGAAATCGCGGTGTTTCACGTCCCATGATATCATGTGATTGCGTTTAGTAATTGCAAATTGTAAAAACGCACTTGACCCAGTTTACATAGATAGTGGTACCTACTTTATGGCTACTACGTACTAGTAGTACGTACTAGTGGTACCTACTTTTTTTGTTTTACCGTGCGTTGCGAAAATTATTTTCTCTACTTTTTTAAAGAAAATCAGCGTTATTTATTCAATTTACTATTTTTTTAGCAATGGCATTTGCTAATAATAATGTTATAGTACAGTATGTGCCTACTAACTGGATAAGAGGCAAAACTTTTGTACAGTAATTAATATTCCTAATTAGTTAAAAAAGTAACTGCATTTATGTGTTTATACTTTCTCATTTATATTATTTTTTGGTTAACCACTTAATGACGTAATGTTTTTTACATGGAATCAGTTTTTTTTGTAAAATCCAACCAATTAAGGAAATTTTATATACCTCATACCTAGCATAATAAGTAGGTTATCATTAAATATTACATAGTCAATTTTCTATCAATTTAATCGATTCTCCTAACAATGATAGGGCAGCCTAAGGCCGGATTTAGGTTCTTCTTTAAGCAGACTAGTATTTTATTTAGTATTTTCTTTTATAATCTTATGTACTAGGGCACCATAACATAGGTACTGACGTCAGTATTCAAGTACGTTGTACTACAAGGAACGCGTTGCAAGTACTGCTCTCTATTAAGAACCGGTAAATAACTGTATACAGTCAGCCTCAAAACTATGTACACCTATACTAGAAACCTGCCCTAGCTTCGCATGGGTATAATTATAAATTAGTATTTTAAATTGGTATTTGTTTTGAAAAAATGGCAAATAACAATTCTTTTCGATTTTACTCGTGTTTTGATTGACTAATTTGAACAAAAATAATGTTATTGTAACTTACCTAAAATATGTAGACATAATAATATAACATTATGGTTTTTTTGTGGGAAGGAAATCGTGAATCATTAGTAAATTATGTATCATCAATAGTTTTCGCACTGTACACCAAATAGTGACATATATAGGAAAATGTTTGATACCTTGATTAAATTTCTGTAATTTACGCAGGAAATTTTAATTTTATTAAAGTAACACACAGCCCATGTTACTCACTGATAACGTTGCTACAGGTGAAATAATTTCTAAAATTAGTCAAGTAATTTTGAGAATATCCTGCGCAATCAATCTTTAAAAAAAAACCTTTTTTAGGGTGCAATATTTATACTCTCGGTCTTGATTAAAATTATAATATGTTGACGTATGTAACCGATACTTAACGAAATATTTATTCTAAAATAATATTATTTTAAATATATATTTTTTTCTTTTTAGACCATGAGTTAGGCAAATAAAATCCACTGCTGATCAAATGTTTCGCCCTTAGATGATAAATTATTATTAAACATAACATTAAATATTAAAAAAAAAAAAAATTTTAGAAGGCAAAGTACATTCACTAATTTTTTTGCTTAGTGTAGGTATACATCTAAACAAATACGAGGCTCATTAGTTATACTGAGACAAATACCAAAGGATATGGATAATTTTATGAATCAGAAGTAATTGTACGCATGAATAATCAAATTTCCAAACAGACTTCTTAAAATAATAACTACGAAGTTTATTTACTTAAGTTTATTCATAAAATAAACGTATTGCGTTTGAATTTGTTTTCTTCAACAAATACATTTTGAATTAATCATATTATTCAATATATCGGTCGATGGAAAGCATTTCGGTCATAATCCCAGGGAATTCCCGGTAAAAAATCCCAGATATCTGTTTTGTATGTAGGTACCTATACTGAAAGCCGTATTTTCCCGCTACGAGGGAACAGGAAAATATTGGAGATTCAGGTTCCCTTTTTATACAAACAATCGAGGTTTCGCAAAAAAGACGGAATATTACTGTCAATTAAATCGCTACAAAGTGTATCAGGTACAAGAAAAACTGCATATCACTGATTAATTTTGGATTCAGGGTGTTGTTCTCAAAGAATGATTCGTGATTGTGGTCACCCAATACTATTAGACCGATCAATCAATAGTACGAATCTATAGAAGACTCGATTCAATTCACTGTCACCTCGACATTAACTTTTGTTACTAAAATTTTGCAATGTCAATGTTGTTACACCTTAATTCTGATCATTGAATGCCATAATAGTTTTAATGTGAAGCTGTAGATTGCCTAAGACTATCTCCACTGCTGATTTAGAATATGGGATATTCAGCAGTGAGTTCTTAAATGTAAAATGTGACTGCAGTACCTATGCGTTGACATCAGTAGCCGAAAAACTGTGTATCTAGATTCGGTAGAATAGTTTTTTTTTATTTTTAAAAACATTAGATAGGTGATGTGAAATTGTTAATCTGTTATTGTATATTCTATCCTTATATGTTCATCCTTCTGTCTACCTGTAGGTACTACATCTTTGTCCCGCAATGCACGTATGTATTGAGCGAGATGGGAATGATGTCATAATGTTGACGATGATGGAGTATAACATCCTTAAACTATGGCGTCTGTGTAAACAATAACAAAACACGTCACACTGGTTTTTTTTTTAAATGGGGTCTAAAACATACCGGCGAATTGTGGATGTAGGTATGTATTGAGGGTTAGGTTAGCTTAGTACCCTCCGGGAACAACGGGCATGGTTTGTTGTTGTTATGTTATGTTATGGATATTTTTACAATACCCAAATATCAGTCTCATTGTCTCTGGTCAAAAAAAACTGTCAATAGTCTGGCAAATAGTGCGTCACAGGCTGTAGTAATTATTTGTTACAATAGGACAAATAATACGTAATACGTAAAACAAGTTACGTAATGGTGTTACGTTATGACGTTTCAGGGAATATTGATTTCGTGCATTGCAGCCATTAGGCCGCGTTTCTGGGGATGTATTCATATATGAATCATTTCCAGCAAAACAGGAAAACGTAACGTTTGTTTTATATAAAAGCTGTGTGTACCAACGAATAGCCACCAGTTATAAACTGCCACCATAGGCAGACATAGCACTCAACTGCAAAATTTACTCAATAATTTATTTTACAATTGCGTAAAGCAATTCTGTCCATAAGTTGCAAATATTTGTTATTTAACAATGGCGACTATCAAATTTGTTTTATTATTGGTAATTATTTGAAAATATTTTTGTGATAGTACAATTTGAAAACTAATAGTAGATGCCAAGTGATTGTACGTGCCCTTTAATTTAAAATCAAATAGTGATTTGTGTTTTTATTTTCATTGCAGGTAACAGTCCTAGCGGCAACCATTGGTGCCGCTCCTAACGGTAAGTCTCTTAATTCTGTTTTATGTCCTATGTAATTATAAATTAAAATATTGTCTGACAATTTTTGAATGTGTAAAGCTAATAATATTATTTCCCTGATGTCTTACATTTACGCGAATACAAGGCATTGATATAAACTACGTTTATCGGATTTTATTGCGGTATATTGAAATAACTGAAAAACTAGAAGTCTTTCCGCGATTATAGGATCCGAAACGTTGGCAATAATTATATTTCATTAGAAGTATATCGTATAATACACTTTATTTTAAGTATATGGATTTTAATTTATGAACCTATTTTTACAGGCAAGAAGTTCGACCTAAAAGTTCCTGATGAATGTAAGGACAAGGACTTCTGCTCTATAAAACCAGAAGGGTACGACGAACTAGAGGAACTTATTAACAGCGTTATTCCGCCACATCTGATTACTGTGAGTTTCATTATACGTGACCATGTTAAACTTATTTGTCAAAAATGCACTCTAGAAATAGATCAAGATATTTCTATAATGTGCCATTTACAACTTCTATAAGTAGGTATACTTTAAGATCTCATAAATATATTTTTATTTTCCCTATGGCTCTAAAATTATGATTCCCTTCTTAGGAGAAATTAAGTATTCTTCAGCAAAAGGGACGCTAAAATTTGCAACATTTTTTCTTATTTTTGGATTTTTTTTTCAGCAAGACATGGGTGACAGACTTGGGGATGAAACAACAACCGAACTTTCTCCTGAGAACGATTGGCATAACTGCCCTTATAGGAGAACGGTATGCTTTTGTTTTTCTAATACCTATTACATAAATAATATTATTAGATCTAAGCACTATCTCAAAAACTGAAAAGTTTTTCCGTTAAATACACGAGACACTTTTTTAAATTTAATCTAGACTATATTTAGTGTTTTCGTTATTTAGATTTTACAATAAATGCTTCGCCTATAACGTATAATGTATCTTATGCAATAGACCCGTTACTAGAAAATTGAAATATTACTAAATTATTTTTAAATATTGGAAAATAAATACATTGATCCTGATTTCTCTATTAATGTAATCCATAAAGCTAAAAATTTTGTTTATTATTTACAGAAGGAACCTGTGTACATGTATAGAAAGGGAAATGCTACAAAACTGGACATCATCATCCAAACTAATCTACTTTACCAACCCGTTGAAATCGTCAAATGCGCGTGAGTACCCTTTTTTATCATATCAAATGCAAATCTCGTAATTGGAAAAGTAGGGTATAGGGCAAAATTTACGCTCAAATTGAGCTGTCCTTCTGAGGAAGTATCTCGATCATACAGAAAACGGTAGTGATACAACAATAGTTGTGTTTCTGCGAGTGAATAAGGTTGACACAGCTTGTTAAGGGAGTGACTATTCTGACAGCATAGCTATTCCGTTTGCTGTTCGTGTAATAAGTCGTATAATTATTAATTTTGGACCTCTCTCTACTACTACAACAACTAACAATAGCTCTAATGCAATTAACTCAAAAGAAAATAAGGCACTAAAGTTATCATTTTTTTCCCACAGTGCTGATATTATCGTTAAGAACCAGAATGGCGATTCTCAACAATGCTTCCAGCACTTGGGATTAGATTCCTTCAATATGAAAACTAGTTGCGAAGGGTCAACGTCGACGCGAACACTTATAGTGTACGACGCTGAGAACCATGTAGCTGTGCCAAAGGATTACGACGTGCCCTGTTGCTGCAGTTGTCAAATTAAGTACTCAGTTTAACTGGTTCTATTTATTGACTGTTTATTTAACATATGTACATAATTTTTATGATTTATCTTACGCACAATATACAGTACGCTTTCGCACTAGACTTACATGAGACAGTCAACGAGTCATTCTCAATTTCATTGTAAGAACCGTCAGCTGCTGAGCACGAGCTCCATGGCTCAGTTTAAAAGTTTATAACGTAGTTCTTAATGAGATATTCCTACATCTGTACGCCCCTGCCTTAACCTTTAGAGTCATGGTTTATTTATTTATTTATTTATTTATTTATTTATTTAGGCAAACCAACTAAATACACACAGAGACATTCTTAATACATATTAATTTCAAATACAATGGCGTTGCGTGCATCTAAATTAAAGGTAAGCACAGCATTTTATGTCAAACTCGCTATACAATAATAATTACATATAAAGATGAATAAGAAATAGTTAATAATAAAACAATTAAACTGAATAAAATGAAATTGAAATTAATTAAATTAAAATTAAAAATTAAATATGACCGATTAAATAATAAACTAAAAACACAATATTAATTTAAGAGAGAAAAAAAAAAAAAAAATCATTATAAAACACATTAAAAAACACATACACACACAACAAGAGATGTTTGAGACATTATTGAGCATAATTTACATTTTATTGAGCAAAGCTCTTTTAAACTTAGAGATGCTGCAAGAAAATATGTCCACGTCACAGTCGTGAAAAATGTCGTTACACCTTCTGAGAATATAGGAAAGAGGGGCATTGCTCCCGTACTTTGTTCTGCGGCCATCGGTACCAAAGGGCTTGTAATTATGAAGTCTAGCTGATGATCGAGGCGTATTAATATTAATTGAAGATAGAAGCTGGGGGCAATCCACGCCTTGATTTAATATCTTAAATAAGAAAATAAGACCTGCAAAATCTCGACGCCAGTGTAAGGATTTCATTTGGAAGTAATTCAGTCTATCTTCATAAGTTTTAACTGTTTTTTTAATACCTGCCTTATAAGAGAGTCTTTTTATGAATTTTTTTTGAATTCTTTCAATACGTTGAATGTGTACATTATGTGCTGGGTACCAGATGATAGAGCAGTATTCTATATGACTACGGACTAATGCAGAGAACAAAGTTTTTAGTGCAGTCAGATTACTGAATTGTCTTGTGTTACGGTTAAGGAATGCTAGCATTCTATTGCTTTTATTTATGATGATTTCGGTGTGAGTTTTAAATTTCATTTCAGAGTCTATAATGATGCCCAGATCTTTAACTTCGCATACTTTACTTAAAATTTGATACCTCATTTTATAAGTTGAATTAAATTTTTTTTTTTTACGAGAAAATTTAATATGGTAACATTTACTTATATTAATTTGCATGCTGTTCTTCTCACACCACTCACAGAGCCTATCAATATCCATTTGCAAAAGGTTTTCATCGTTTTTCGTCGTAACAACCCTATACAACTTTAAATCATCGGCATACATTTCAAAGTGACAGTTTTGTATGGAATATTTAATGTCATCAATAAACATCGTAAATAATATTGGCCCTAGATGTGACCCCTGTGGTACACCTGATGTTGGCATAAAGATGTTGGATGAGTGTCCATTTACAACTACTCTTGCTGTACGGCCAACTAAGTAAGAATGAAACCATTTTAGAAGTGACCCATGAATACCAAATATGAGTTTGAGCTTTTCCAGTAAGATGCTATGGTCCACTTTGTCAAAGGCCCTGCTGAAATCGCTGTAGATGGCGTCAACTTCGTTACCATTACTCATGTAGGCTAAAGTTCGTTCGACAAAGTTGGCTTATTAGAGATATATGTACTATAAGATTGACTGTTAATGCATAAGCTTTATATTTATAGACCCAGATTAGAACTGCTTTTATCATAATATCTGTAGATATAACTTGGCTATATCTATGATTAGTCCTAAGATGATGCCCTGTGGCATCCCGTATAGATACGAATGCTAGGTTTAGTTTACTGCCACGTAATTTTTTTTCACTATAAAATGGACGAAGAATATGCTTTGTGGTTCTGAACGATCTAAACCCAAAAAGCTAAAGATAAGGTGTAAAGTATTATTTTAAAGACTGACTTACTTTTATTTTTGGATATGTTACTAAAAAAATGTATTATTTAGTATTTACTATAAGTAAAGAATTAAGATACAGCTTGTTGTTTATAAGTAGTATTTTCAAGATTGTAATTTATATAAATTAAATTGTATTTATGGTCAATATAAAATCTTTTATTTAAAAAAATACTTTTAATGCTTATCCTACAAAGAAATTTAAAAAACTTCACCATACGAACAGAAAATTAATATTGGATATACTTGGCAAAACAAAAAATCAAAGAAATAAATATTGGTCATTAATTTCCTACGTGATCAAAATTTCAAATCAAAAACTGTTCCTAAACTGTTCACCAGATTAGTAAATACTATACCACAGACAGAAACGGAGTTTTTTACTTCGCAACACCCCAATTTTTGCTTCGAGGTAAGAACGCACCCAATTATTAAAACGATAATCAATAATTACAAAACAATGTTATTGGCCTTTTTGCACGTGACACTAAATAAAGTAGAAGAGTTTTTATCAACATTTAAAAAACAACATGATAATTTTGTTACGTTTTTGGCTTCTAATTCACACACAACTCGCAGACAGATATCGATGCAAAAAAAAAATGATAACATTCATACGATTTTGACTGTTATGTCTCAATAACAACGTTTATTACTCCTTACGGAAATTTGTTGGTATCTGATAAGGAAGTGTAGTTTTATCAATCGAATACACTTCCCGATGAACATTAAACCTTATTTCGAAGACGGAAGGTACGAAATTTGGTCTGACTGATGTTTTCGATCAATTTAACAAGCGACTTTATTATTTGCACAAGGTATGGCTTCCGTTTGTATGATGACTGCCCTAAACCTGTAACTATGGCTTCGTTCTTATTACCAATTTTTTAATTTTAATACTCCCATTTTGGGAAAAGTCGAATAACATACCATCACGCCTGTCCCGACCTGTTAGGCAGAGGAGTAACAAGGTACACACACCCACGTTTCGCCGTTATGTTTTAGGTAGGTAGGAGCATATTGCACTAACCGGGCCCGAATCCTAACTCCGAGCTGCTATTAAGAATTTCATAGAAAAGCCTGAAACTGTTGTGACTTGCCTGGCAATCAAACTCGCGACCTCAGCAGTCGCACTTACGACAGTCAGGAACACAGCACAAACACAGACAGAAAGAAAATACTTGGTAGATTAAGTTAAAATTGTAACGGTTTCGCCGTTTCGCGTGTTTTATCAATATCAAGATTATCAAGCCCTCTCCCCCTCTGCCTATCTTTTCCTTCCCCACTTTTCGTTGACAGTGATTATAGACATCAAGGTTGTATTTGCAAGGCCAAGGACAGACAATATTCATCCTATAGCACATGCAACCACAACATTAAGTATATAATATTATGTACTTAATACTACAACAGTGAACAGTTCTTGGTTCGTACAAAACTTTAAGCATTCGTGGGTACAAAAAAGAAACTAATTATATTGACGACTTTTATTATTTGATAATCATACAAACAAATCATATTGAAGTTTCTGTTTGTAATTTCAAATTACTTAACAGATTTTCACTAAACGCAAGGATACTTACATCAAAAAAACATTTTTTTAAATATTTGTCTGTCTGTCCGTCTGTTTGTTCCGGCTAATATCTGAAACAGTTGAAATCAAATTTGACAGGATTTTCACTGGCTACTTTAATTTCAAAACAATTTACGGTTCCCCGGGACTAAAACATTCTTTTTCGTTAATATCGCACACGGATGAAGTCGCGGGAATCAGCTATAAGTAATAATTCCTTTATTTTTTCAGTGTAAGTATTTATCTGCCATAAATGATAGCCGAGGTTACAATATCACAATTACAACATGATATTGCTAATTGCTAACCATAATAAAACTACCTATAAAAATATTCGCGACATTAGGTATAAAGTGTAGGATTTAATTTTATCACAATATAAGAATAGCCATAGTCATGTAGCCAATGACTTTTACATTTTTTTTATGTGGACGCGGCAAATGTGGTAAAGTCTGTTAGAAAAAATCTCATAAATGAGTAAAGCTAGTTTGAATGAAGCTGTATTGTAAAATGTTTGTAATATGTATTTTTATGTTTGCAATAAAGAATAAGATTCAGAATATAACCGAGCACCTATAAGAATGTAAGGGATGAGTCTGCAATAAATCTGTGTGACATACATAGTGCTATAAAATGGTGCCTATATCAATATCGACCAAGTAAACATGCAAAACAAAATATATATTGTAAATATTCTTATCCAACCTGTCTGCTCGTTTAATTAAATGAAAAGCATAACAATGTCAGCAGTGTAATCAAATTAAATAGCCTCAATAAAAAGTCTAACTTATTGTCAATGAAAGTAATAAATTAATATAGAGTACCTAATTATAATAATGTTTGGCATAAAGACAAAACTTGAACTCCTTTTTAGATAAACTTTTTTTAATATTACATGCACTGAAGATTGTATGTTTAGGCTTAGTTAAAGTTTATTTGACAGAGCTCCTTTGTATTGAGACTTTTGGTTGGTACCTAATACAATATATTATTATTATTATTTAGAGGAGTGTAGAATGAAAAAGCTGTCACTACTTGAGGAAAATGATCACTAATGGCTTTCATCATCAATTCAGTAATTATGATTACTGATTTCTAACATGTAGAAGTAGAAAATGTGGCTTTATCTATGATGCTTGCCACTTATAAAATTAGATACAAGGTACCTATCATTTAAAAATGCTTCCAATTTAAAAAAAAACTATTAAAACATTCATAATATAATGAATTCTATAGCATCCATATTAACTTATAATAATAAATTATAATTAATTATAGAGACACTTTCGCATCATGCGCAAGTGTCTCTGTTACCCCTTCACGATTTAACCACTGACCCAATTACTATTTAGAATAGTCCAAAATTAATAACAATAAACAAAACTTAATTAATTATTAATAAAAAAAAAATAATTGAATATTAGGTTTTGTTTTCCTACTTCCCTTCATCATGTACCCGCCACTGATTAAATCATATGTCTACCTGTTAGGTTCATTATTTTAATTATCCTCATTTTATGGTGCATCATCAAAGACAATTTATTATTCCATATACTCTAGCTTGCTTTTGATATAGCTACTATACTCCTTCCATGAATTTCATCATGGAAATTCATTATATTGTGTACTCTAGCTACCTTATCATCCTTAAATATGATTAAGTATGTTTGTCACCAAATAGAAGATTTTTATAGTATTCAACTGTGAGGAGATTCATATTGCTGAACATCTCATGCCCATTATTTAGCTATTTTATTTATCAATTGATATCAATCATTGAAATCATTTATGAAGTGATTACTTGACGGAAGCCGGTCTCACTGAATTCATCTAGCTGATGGGAAAGACTGATATGTATGTATATCATTAGTGTGCCTAAAAGCGACATATTATACTTGTAATAATATAAAAATTCTATACTCTTTGGTAAGATATTATATCATAATTTGATTACATATCTGAACACTACCTATTAAGATAACATTTTAAGCAACTTTCAGTGATGATAGATGGTTCTGTTGAAAATGATAAGGTCATAGATGGTAACTACTGATTAAAAATTGTAGTTGTCTACTACCATTTTTATGGAAATTTCAAAGAGACAATGAGATACAGAATCTCTTAATACCTACTTGATATTCAACTATTTTAGTTTAACGCTTTCTGCAAATAACCCATCAAGACAACAATGTTAGACACAATAGAAAATCTATTATATTTTGGATCAATAACAATCAGAATGGGTTAATTATAGGTACCAAAAAAAAGTGTTTTTGTCACAGTTTAGGAAATTAAACATATATAGTCTATAATATAACACATTTATAGAGCAGCCATTCCAATGATACCATAGTGAATTTAAATTATATATGTAAGTAGTATCTAGTTATTTATAATTCAAGGTTTCATCAACTAGTGGGTGACTTGATAATGACAGTACATAACTACAACAAGAAGTAAGAACAATAAGATGTTTCTCTATTCAATAATACTAACATATCATGATAATTATATACTTATGATGAAATCAATGGCCGGTTTATAGCAGAGGTTGTTTGTGATATTAAACCTTTTTCATT
The DNA here is from genome assembly GCA_905163465.1 of Craniophora ligustri. NCBI lineage: Eukaryota > Metazoa > Arthropoda > Insecta > Lepidoptera > Noctuidae > Craniophora > Craniophora ligustri. The sequence continues at coordinate 13,321,900 of LR990961.1, forward strand.
CTCATAATTAAAATATACTGCCAATAAAGAGAGATAAAATGACATTAAATGTTAAAATAGAACAATAATTATGATATAAAACTCATTTCAAACCATATTCACATGAATTTAGAGCACATTTCATTAATACAGTCACAATATTATAATCACTAAAAAATAAAACACAATTCACAGGCGCATTTGGAAAAAGAACTCCATTCGATTACTGTTTGCACAGTGGGATACACAAGGATATTATTAAAAAAAAATTACCCGACGAGTTGTCATTTTGTTGTGAAGAATCCTATTGAACTGAACTGCTGGCCATCAACACAGTTGACGTAACAGATAAGAATAACATTATCATGTGTACTCAAGCAATATAAAATATTTCATATATTGGTCTTATCATACATTGGTAAGTTTCTTCAATCAAGACTTACATGTTTTTCACATAATTATTCATATTTAATTAAATATTTTCCATTTAATGACTACAGGTAAGTAAAACTTGATATATTCCATACAAAATGAGTTTCATTCATTTCTTAATAATTAAGTACTCAGGGTGTACAGGAATAATTTTTATCTGCAAGTATTGTACCAATTTATTTTTTCAACAAAAGGTTGAAGAGGTTAGGTCGGTTATCTAATATTTGAACTTGGCTATGGATTGTCAATTTGATTAAAGAAAGTAATGTTGCTTATCTCGACTGTTGTTTAGGCGGTCGTATGTCAGGTGTTTTCAGTATGCGAAGGCCGCCAAGACGCAGTGACGTATCACTGCAGTTCAAGGGCGGACAAATCAAGGGCATATTTAAAAATATAGCGCATTGACAACATTACATTTTGTCAACATAAATATACAGACTAATTACTCATTGCTCACGCAATTCAACCTTTTTAATATAATCAAAAACTTACCCACCTCTTGACAGCTGGCCTGAGTTATTACCGAGCTCAACAAAGATTTAAACATTACAGTGTTTTTCTGTCACAACACAATTTTTTCGAAAGAAAACCTGTAATGTTTAACTCGGTAACAATTGAATAAACTACGTTTGTCCTGATAATACGATGCGATACATAAAAATATTACAAAAATCTATTTTTGTTAGACACGCACTGTGCTCATGATCGAGTCAGCCGCCCGGCTATGATAATGCAAGAATGTTAAAATGTCTTTGTTTATTCGCTAACCTAAAATAATTTTGCTCTCCCTAACTTGGTCGCACAGCCTCACGATTTTTTTTGCAAATTTTGACGTAATAGTGATGTAATGTTTATGGTTCTGACATATCTATAACTTTCGTAGTGATGTGATGCGTATAAATCGTAGCATTGTACGTTGTATGATGCACATAAATATAGAATATTGTTTTTTTTTCTTCTTGTTAGAAAATCATAATTTTTACCCGAAAGCCTTGTTCCACATGCTTAAAATAATATAATCCGGCTAAATAATATCCTTTAACTGACTTGAAACACATTTAATAATATGTTAATATTAACATATCACCCATTTTTTTTCCTTTTGTTACCTCTGATAAGGTGTAGGTACCTTGTTAGCATAATGTATACATAAATGAGCTGTGTTTATGCACTAATTACGTTTGAGCACTAACCTATTATGTTAATTGTATTAAATAAAATAATATAGGTGGTGTTATGAAATTGTAAAAAACAAAGTTTACAAAATATCGAGTTGAAAAACACGTGTATTCCCGTTCGTCCCCTAGACTTCGTCCCCCGAGGGGGACGAACGGGAATTCGTTATTTATTTTCCCGATGGTCCCTCAAAATTTTTTGGGGGGACGAATGGGAATAATTTATTAATTCTTTTTCACAGTTCTAACCTAAACAAATAATTATGAATAGGACTGATTCGGTTCTGGCACTTCGCCGGCCGCTGCCGCGGCACGCTCGCTTCGCTCGCTCGGCTCGTGCGTTGTGGTCACAGTTCTAACCTAACCTAAACCAATAATTATGAATTGGACCGATTCGGTTCAAATTTAGTGTGCAATTCAGTATTTTTGGTTGTAATTTCGAATATTTTGATTGAAAAAAGGGGAGATTTACAGTTAAAGTATTAAATACGTAGTACAGTCATTTATTTGATAAGCTGTAGGCTTCTGCACAAATCTTTTTAGTGGGACGAATGGCACTAATCGAAGAACATATTCCCATTCGTCCTCTCTTGAATTAGGATTGGGACGATCGGGAACAAATTAAATATTATTTTTGTAAATTCCCGTTCGTCCCCCTCGGGGGACGAAGTCTAGGGGACGAACGGGAATACACTGAAAAACACACTACAAGCAACAGCCCTATCAAGAAGTTATTTCTTAGATTCAATCAATCATAAAACGACTCGTATGACTTAACATTGATTAATTGTTTTTTTATTACAGCATATTAACGTGATTTTTTTATTGTGATTACTGATTAGGTCAATTATATTTTGAGCTGGTTTTTCAACGTGTCTAGCAAGACCGGACTATTACTAATACGAAGTCGTAATCACAGATGTCGCTAGTTAAAACTCTTTCAAATTATAACTATATTTTGCATTTTATTTTCTTCTCACTCTAGCCTACAAACATGAAACATAAGTACTTATATCTATTAAATTATTACATTTTAAAGCGAATTGATACAAAAATATATCTTAACTTTGCCCTGAATATAATTATGTAAATGTGTGTAGGTACCGTCTATCAAATATTATTTATGCTTCATCATCATCATCATCATCATCAGCCCATATTCGTCCACTGCTGGACCCTTATTTAAGCTTATGTAAACTCAAATATCAGAAGATATGAAACAGGCTTGCCTAATATAATTAGTAATAGGTACATATTAATATTAATAAGACCTTATTAATACCTAATACCTTACCTTATCACAAGGTTCTATGTTCAATACTTACGCATATTTTATATTAGGTGCTATAGAACAGACGAGCAATTAAATGAAACCGCAGGCTTGACTAGCTACCGACAAACCAATATAAATTAGGTACAACTACGTGTATTACTTATCCGCAATGTTTACTGTTGCTCATTAGTTGCTAATACTAGACGTGCCATTAATCCAGACGGCAAAAATGCAATAGTTTGAATAATATTTATGATCTCACTGGTTAAGAAAGGCATTTTGAGAAATTGAGTAAGCCGAAATCTCCATCTGAAAAAGGTCATTATGTCCGCTAGCGTGGAGTACCTAAATAATATCTTTATTAAAAAAAACTAATAGTTAATTTTTTCATAGTTTTTTCATTATATCGTCTTAATTCTATTACCTATATACCGCGTTAGTACAGAGTAGTCTAATGAATTGGTTCCGCTGACCTTCGTTCGACCCGATGTCAGAACAATTTTTAAGCTTAGATAGGGTCTTATCATTTATTCAATGTATGGATAGGTACCTACATTATTTTTAGTAGATGCAAAATATATTTCTTAAACTATAAAGCTTAACAATTTAAAACAAGGAAATTAAGCACACTTTGGAGTAATTTCTTCATTTTTATGACAAAGAGTTTGCAAAAATCATAAAAGTCTCACTTATCTTATTACATATTAACTTACAATTAAGTTTAAGTATATCTACCTAATATTTCATTTTATACGTAAGAAGATTTAATTTAATGAATAATTAAATACTGATTGATTTTAAATGGATTGTTTTGCTTGAAAATAGAAAGAAAAATCCTCGTCGTGTTATGAAAAGTTGTGAGTCTCGTATGGCTGCTATATTATTTCCAACTCCTGCTTTGGAATCTCTCGCTACTGTCGTGGTTCAATTCCAGACTCCTTCGCTCGCTCCGTATCTATCAATACAAACACTCGCTCAAAATAAAATAATTACAGCCTTGTGAAACAAATAACTATTTCTTATGACCAACTTGCTTGCGATACTTACGTTGTGTAAATTATTTATGCAAAAATCGATAATATAATTAGCTAGCTAGCTAGAAACACACCTCCAAAACTAATATTATTAATGTGACATTGGTAGACACCTAAAACAAAAGTTTCAGAATATTTTGTTCAAAATGAAAAAAGTTTAAAAAGTGTTTCGTCAACAGTCTCATAAGTTTCTTTATTTAATAAGTATAACGAGTGTGTATTTCGAGATGCTCACATAGGCCATTTTTATTTGTTCTTGACTTGAACTTATTAGCAAAAAGTCTCAAACTTAAGTTTGAAGGACATTATCTTTACAATACGTATGCGGTCAGACTTCTTTTTCGGTACAAAATGAGACAAGTTACGTGTAGATATTTATGGGATACCTTTTCAAAAGTTTCTTTAATTATATTTACGGCTGCCTACACGCAACTTTTTGTATCCAAACTGTTGCCAGTAAATCGCTAGTTTGATTAGTCGCTATACAAACGTAGGAACGTTACCTGCCTGTGTTTGTTCACATTGTACTTTCTAGCCCCAGTTTTGCAGATTACAATTCGAATTTCGAATAATAAGTTCGTTAGCGTATTCGCTGTTGCGGTCACGACTGCAAACAAATGCACGTCACTATTTCGCTCAGGGCCTGCAAAATACTGCGGGAATAGTTCACTGGTATTCTGCAACGGAATATAAACCGAATCTTTAACTAGGTAAGGTCTATAAGAGATTTTTCAAAGAGGAATACCTAGTTTATCGCTACAGTACTAAATGCTACTGTATGTAGGTAACTACTACATTGTAAGTCACACTTGTATACTAAGTACTATATTCTAAATTTGAATTTGCTAATACTTAGTGTTGTTAATGAGTTTTTATGTTGAATGCCTAAATATTAGCCCAAATATATATTTTTTTGGAAACTAATATCGCAAATTGACTAATACCTTACTATGCTATATTGTAAACAAGGTAGTTTACTTAATTTATTTTTCAAAAGGAACCTTCTAACCTCTGTTTACACTCACAAGAATATAACTCTTGATTAACATTTTCTTGCCTTTTAGAAAAATATAGGCTTCTGCCTAAAAATACTAAGTAGCTACATATTTAAGCTACATATATCAAAACCAATTTTTACTTCCATCCATTCTCTATCGATCTATTATACCTACTTAATGGACATAAATATTTACAGTGTCACTAAAATACGATAAAAAAAACATCAAAACAAATATCATGACGTCTATTCTCGATTCGTTCTATATTTATTTATAATGAGTTCTTGGAATTTTGGTAACCATTCAATAGACATTTCAACAGCTGTAACGATATTTCGATGCTTAAGACATCCCGTCTAGGGGGCACCAGCGACAACCGAGATAAAAACGAGCGTACGAAAGTTAAAAAAAAATAAAAAAAACCGCGCATTTTCAACCGACGAAACATAAAACGAAGGAGGTTCTCAATTCGACGCGTATATTTTTTTTATGAATAACCACTCATAACTTTTTACCGTGTAGTCCGATTTGGATAATTATTTTGTTATACCATTAATAGCGTAGCTAGGTAATCAAGGTCGCTGGGGCTTAAAAAAAAGATCATCCTACGTTTATTTGTCTTTCTTGTTATATATTGGAATATTTTTTCTTTTTTTTCAGCTTCACTTGATGTCCTAAGTAATTTTGCTTAGGGCATCCAGTTTATCTGTACGTTGATGTCCGTCTAGTTTGCTCACGTGCGGCTGGATATCATTTTCTTTTTACACCTAGCGACTGCCATCAGATCGCAGTAACTCAATTACTGGCCAGTATCGATATTTTAATGATAAACTGGTGGTCGGTGGTTTCTTCCCGGTTTGTTGAATGTGCTTCCCATTCATAGATTTCCTTCAGTAGGCGTGTCTTGATGTTATAGATTGATTTGTTGATTCAATCGGCTTGTGAGCTACGAATGCGGGTCCTGCCGTACGACGGAAATATTTGTACGTTATACGGGCAGTTGTTCTGGGTATGTGCGTCTGTGTGTGTGAAAATTCGTGTTTATAAACGCATCCACGACGCGGAAGTATCTCTAAAGAAAAATCCTAGTAATAGCAACGTTTCTGTAGACAGATGTAGCGGTGTGGTTATATCTAAGCCCCATGATATTTTCAATGGGGTGGCCCCATGATATTTTTATCGTATGCGATAAAAAGTCTAGTCCAAGAGAATCGGGAAGAGAGCCATAGTTGTATCTTCCTGTAGACAAAACATAACAATAAGATAATATTACTATAGTGTCGACTCGGTTCCTAGCATGTGGAATAAAACCATAACAAGAAGACGGATGTTAATTGTCCTAGGCACGTTGGCTCAAAGGTCTTGTAAAGAAGCCAGTTGATTTTGGACACTCATCATTTACCCTCTAGTAGCTTGCGTAATAACATAATTATCTCGCTTCAGACAGAACACTATTAAGTGTTTTTATGAAACTCATTTTGTGTACCCAATTAATTGCCGTAAGTTAGTTTTCTGTGTAATTGATTAAAAGTTAAAAAAGATAAAGATAAAACATTAAATTGATTAAATATTATTAGTCGCGTGCAAAACTCTTATTGGTCTCCTGTAAAATATTTTTTTAGAGATAAATCCTTTTTCTCTAGGGTCATCTAATAGAATTATTTATATAGCCTAGATAGGTACAGGTAAACACACACACGGGAACACACATACAGAAGAAATTCCAAAAAACAAACAGAAGAAAATATTACTTAGCATAAAGAATTTAGAGCTCACAAAATTCCTATACAATGTAAACAGGCCAAGCAAACAAAACACACAATTTTATAAAGATTTTTATACAGTGAGGTCTTCAGAAATTCTATTACGGTACACAGGAAAGTACTATGTGTAAAACATTAAATATTTTATAGATGCATAGATGCCTAAGTGCATTTAGCTGTAGAGGCTCAAACGCTATGAGTATGGCCCTGCTTGTACGCAATTTCCATAATAATATTCAATAAACGCTGTAAGGGGACTTTCCGAATAAGCTTTCAGTCCTTCTGAGACATAAAGAGTCTATACTAGGTATACGACCTCCTTGGAGAATAAGGAGGTTACGTCAAAGACTCGTAAATTGTATTGCCATATTTATTTTTTAGGTTGAAACCTGTTTATGGTTATGGTATGGTTATGCAAAAGCAGAGCAAGTAGGTAAACCTAATAATTAATTATTCTCTCTGGCCAAAATCTGAATGGGTTCTTTCTCAGCCGATTGAAAGTTAACCATGCATTTTTTACCATACTCAAACAAACATAAATAGCTACATAGTATAAGGGAAATGAAGATATCTTTCCAACTGATCTAGCAAGATGGTCAAGAACGGTTTCTCGTTAAATCCGACCCATTTATACTAAAACTGGATTGCTTTTAGAGACGTTTAGTTCCAGTTTGGAAAGCCATTCATGGAGATACAATCTGAACGTTGACAATTTCACGTACGAATTTATTTGGTTTGCACTGATAAATAGATAAGAGTAGATAGTGTTAGTGTTGTTTAAAACAATGGATTTTTCCGTGGCGATAAGAATAACATATGATGCAGTTTTTTTTCTCAACGACTAAATAACTGTTTGTCTGTGATTTATTGAAGTTTAGTATATTTAATACCACTAGGTTTGGAACGTTTATTTTTTTAACGTTTAAATTCCAAAAATTTTTTTGGACATCAATATATTTAAATTTTGTTTTCGTTGCCCTTCAACTAATGCTCCATTGATCAATTGGTCACAGCTAAGCAAGGGTTCGATTGACATGTCAAGCCTACTAGTAAGTATACCTACTTGAAAAATCTTATCATGTTGAGCTTTAGAACTCAGATTTTATATTTATTCCTCGTGGTGAATACTTTCAAGAGTTTCATGGCGCCGCCATAATAATGCGATGCACGTTAGGTCAGGCTCCTAAGGCAGCAGACGAACCATAAGGAATTATTAACTGCTGGTTTATCACGTATTATTACTTATGCACATCAAATTATTTAAAAAATCGGTCAGAGTGTCGTCTTAGGCTATGGAAACAATGCCAATACCTTATTTAAAGTTTCAACTTAAAAGTCTATAAGAACACGGATTGTTTTCTGTCGTTCACATAGAAAAAAAACGCTTGTTCAAACGGTCTGTATAAATTAAGCCTAGTCTCCACTGACGCGCAATATATGTCTCTACTTTACAATACTACGTTCACTGTTAATATACTAGACAGAGATAGAGCATACAACATTACGTTATACGTCCCTTTCATAATTCTGTATTTTGTAAATGAAGTGCGTCGTTCAGAGTTTGGTCGCAATGGGTAACTATTCATACACGCTCAAATGACGATATTTTTCTACGGTAAATCTACATAATTATGTACGCTTCAAAGGTCAGGGCATTCAGGATTTTATTAACTAGATATTAAGTAAAAAACCAGTCACTTTTATTTTAAATATACATGATCAATGTTACAATTGTTACCAAAAATGCTATTGGTTACAATTGTATCGTTGTATGTATCAATTGTATGTTGTTGCTATCTAATAATAAAGTTGATGTCATATTTTATAGAATGCCACAATTTTTTTTACAAAAAAATCTCTAAATATAACCTTATTAAATCTTGAAGAAAAAGCACGAAGTCTATAAAAAAGTCGCTACCCAGTGACACTAGAAATCTAGTGTAGGTTTTCAAAGTAAATAAATCGAATTTAGTTTTGTCGGAGCTCGAAGTTTCTTTCGACAAAGGTTGAAGTATGAAGTTAAGAGAGTTTCTATTATTTTGTACGGAGAGTGCAGATCTTGGCTTGGATCTTGGAACCAAACTCATATGTACAATTTAAATAAATGGAAATTGGTTTTACATACTTAATTTTAGTTGTTGAATCTTGATTCTCTTGAGATTTATGCTAACCTCTTTGTTGGGCCGTTGTTTTGTTTTGTAGTTCAAACAATTATCTGTTTATTGTTCTAATGACTTGTTATTAATATCATTAAGAATTAGATCTAAACTAGGATTTTGAGATACGTTTTCAAGTTAGGTATACCAGATCCTTTAAAGTTAGAAAGGTGACAACACTAAGTTACAAATGACGAGAGGAATTGCTGAACACTCAATCAAGTCTTGTCCGACTTCAATGAAAAAAAAAATACCTACTTTAGAAATGAAATAAAAAAATGTGAAATCTCCTACTTTTTTTAACTTTAAGATTTTACTATTTCTTTAAATTACGTATGCGAATTTAAAAATTCTTGGGTGCGTATCACAGGTCAAGCAGTCTTATTGGGGTCTTCTATGAAACTCTCAGTAGCAGCTCGGAGTTTGGATTCATGCCCGGTTGATGGCAATAGGCTTGCCCCCTATTAAATGGGACCTTAAATATACGAAAGGTGGGCGCGCATAAGAATATTCTTTTGCTTTTGCGAAAATAATAGCTAGTTAAGACCCATACGTTTTACCTATATATAACTATAATCAATAGCCAATACGGCCTCCAACACAAAGCTAATATGTCCATTAGCTAGGAAGGATATCGTAGAGAGGACTTCATTTTAATTTTACGCTTTCAGCCTCCTTTGAGAGCAGATCCGTTTTAATATAATTAGTAACGATACTGGAAATGCTGTGCTCTATCTAGGCTGACACAATTAAGATCGATTTGTAAGGAATATAAAATATTTTAGATTGGTTCTCTTAGGGAAATTCATTCGAAATGTCCTGTCAAATGAAAATTGTGACGTTTTATTCATAAAGAGCGTATTTATTCTCAATTATCTCTTTAAGCTTCTGTTACGGTTATCCAAAACTACGAATCTCAAATATAAAAATAAATAAGGGTTAAATAAGACACGTTTTGAAAGTCTCAATCAAGTACTATTATAAACAAGCTAGGTAACCAAACTTAAAAGAAATGATAAAATTATATTTACTTAATAAAAAAATAGAAATAAAAATAGAATCTCATTATATTACAAGAAAGCGTGGGGTGCTTGTATATAAATATATATTTATAAAAGAAGATTTATGATAAGCATTTAGTAAACATCACCCCACGCTTTCTGTTGTATTATTGTCAACGGTCCTTTATACTTGTGATTTTATTCGATATTATCAGACGTCTTAACGTCTAAGTGAAAATTACGTCAAAGGATCCGTTACGTTGATAAATTCTATTCAATGTAATAAAAGCGTGTAAAAGCAATTATTAATACTTTTTTTTCAATAACACACTGACTTTTCGAAAGTTGTGTGCGTATTTTTCATAATTATGATCAAACTGTGAAGGAAAACACCGTGAGGAAACCAGCATGCTTGAGAGATTTTCTCGATCACACGTGAAGTCGTTGTTAATTAATTAGTTATTTATTTTAAACTATCTAATTAGCTAGCTTTAATTGTAATTTTAACAAAAGACTAGTCTAGAACAGTATTCTATATCCGGATTAGGGAGACGATTTAAATTTCGTAAAACGTGATAGTATTATTATTATTATTGATAATATTATTATTATAAAAAAATAGTATTTTCGAATTCAACCTCATTTTTCACAACTTTTCGCCTCGCAACTCTTAGAAAAGCACCCTAAATCACAAAGAACATGAGAGTAAAAAAAAAGAAACAAATGTCAAACAGAGTCATAAGCGTAGAACACTCAACCCGTCACCCGCAGCGCGTTATTCCGTCGTCACTGCAGGCCGTAAACCCTTCAATGCATACAAAAACCTTCATTTTCAATATCGTGTCGGTTCGTTGGCTAGCAATATGTTTCGGGTTGGATACGGATTCTAAAACATATTTTACGCGTGTGCTCCATGATCTTGCAGGGTTTAGTGTATTTTACGGCCTGACTATCGCTTTCGATGCGCGGATAACCTAATTTGGTTATTTTACGTAGATACAGATGCGAATTAAGTTCATTATATGTGTAGTTACGATTGAACTACTACGAAATTCTATAATTGGGGATAAATAAGAAGGTTTTTGAAGTTCTTGTGCGTGATTATCACATACTGAAATGGTGAAGGAAAATATCATAACGAAACCTTCATGCATCAGGGATTTTGTGGGTAAGTGTGAAGGGCTAACTTGAACTAGACTAGCGTATAAAGGTCCCGATACTCGTGTCCCACTGTTGGGCCAATACATGGGATAAGGCGTAGGTATCTTAATATAGCTATATATTGGTGTTAAGGCACTACATTATAAAATAAAACTATTAAAATTCTTAGAAGTGTCGAATGCGATGCAATATCTGGCAATTGATATTATTTTGTGCACTTTACTTGAAGGATTAATTCTCTCATTTTAATAACCTACCTTTTGTGTATCCTTCCAAATTGCAAATAACATAGAATGCGAAAAGTTGTAACTACAACATACAAAGTAAGAAACCAAGCACGAACATTGGATGAAAAAAAAATTATTACACCCCGAAGGCATATTAATACACACGGAGCAATCTATTACAGTCATTCTAATCTTTATTACAATGTATTATATCGGAGCATCAACATCATTTTATGGCGTCTCGTATCCTCAGGGTATACTTTTGGTATAACCCTGTAGCTATTTACGAGGCACAGGCTTAGAAGCTATCTGGATGTTAAAATTTATATTATAGACGTCCACGCCTACGATTTTTCGTTTTCACAGCACTTTTTAGGATGCTATACATGTTTTCATACTTTGATGTACATGAAAGGTCCGTGTGTGGTGATAAACAAGTTTGATACTTTTATGGTCACTGGAAAGGCTAAAAAGAAGGATAATATAAACAATTGAAAAAACTAGTCAATTATTTTATAAGTCGTTTAAATATAATTTGTTTGTTACAGAAAATTTATCTCAGAGTAGCGCTAAAAGACTGTAAAAGTCCTTAAAATAATGGAGAGTAACATAGCCCCTAACTGCATGGTGGTGACTCCCCATCACCTGGCTACACAAAGTGCTGTATCAATCCTAAGAGAAGGAGGAACTGCTATCGAAGCAATGGTATCTGCCGCTGCAACAATAGCCGTAGTATACCCCCACATGAACAGTATTGGAGGTGATTCTTTTTGGCTCATCATACCACCTAACGATACTCCTATCGTCATTGAAGCTATTGGAGCGGCTGGCTCTTTAGCCACACCAGAGTTCTTTAAAAATTGCAATAAAATACCTTATAAAGGTCCTAAAGCAGCAAACACGGTAGCAGGTACTGTCGGTGGGTGGAATGAAGCTCTAAAATATGTCTCTGAATTGGGGTATAGAAAAATGTCACTATCGAAGTTACTATCTGATGCTATTAAATACGCAGAAAACGGATACTCGGTGACAAAGTCTCAACATATGAGCGTTAAAAATGTGCAAAACTCAGGAGAATACTCCGATGAATTTGCAAAAGTTTTCATGCCCAACGAAAAGATTTTAGAAGTTGGGGAGATATTCTGCCAAAAACAACTTGCTAAGACCCTTCACCAATTATCCGATAATGGTTTAAACAGTTTCTATAAAGGCGAATTGGCGAAATTGATAGCCGAAGACATGTCGTCGTTAGGCATGCCTATCACGATATCAGATCTTGCAAACTACGCTCCGGTTAGGAAAGTTCCTTTACGAATATTACATAGTCGTGGAGAGTTGTTCAACGTTCCTCCCCCGGCACAAGGTTTAGTTTCGCTAGCGATTCTTGGAATGCTAGATAAGTTGGGTGTTGATGGTCAACATGAAGGTCAATTTATTCACGCTATGGTTGAAGCTACTAAACAAGCTTTTCAGATGCGAGATCAGTACATAACTGACCCGGCGTATATGAAGACGGATCCCAAATCATTATTAACTAACCAAAAGTTATTTGGAATGTCTAAAGATATAAACTTTGAACGAGCATCTGTATCTAAACTAGGCAAAGGTCCTGGGGATACAATATGGATGGGCATAATGGATAATAAAGGTTTTTCGGTGTCTTTTATTCAGAGCGTCTATCATGACTTTGGTAGTGGCGTGGTGCTTCCTAGAACCGGTATTCTGTGGCATAATAGAGGTGTAGCGTTTAATTTAGAGCCTAACCATATTTTGGAGATAAAACCTGGGAAGAAACCTTACCATACGTTGAATCCTGCTGCAGCTCGTCTTAATGACGGCCGGGTTTTGATTTACGGGACTAGAGGAGGAGATGGGCAGCCCCAAACACAAGCGACTATTTTCCATAGATATGTTGTACAAGGTCTTGACTTACAAAAGTCTGTATCAGCACCAAGAGTGATTCACGGAAGACTTTCTGGTGACCAAGAAGATACTTTGAAGGTAGAAGCCAGGTTTTCAGCAGAGACTATCAACTATTTAAAAGGTAGAGGCCATGAAATTGTTATGTTACCAGATTATACTGAAAAAGTTGGTCAAGCAGGAATGTTGGTTAGGCATCCTAATGGTTCAATGGAAGGGGCTTTCGATCCTAGAAGTAATGGTAGTGCTGCAGGGTTTTAATTTTCCCCACCTATTTATTACTTTGATGTGTGGTAAAGTAGAATATAGAATAAACCTACTTAAAAATATAGTTAATTTTTGATTAGACAACAGATTGCACAGATGTTTGCCTAATTATACTAACTGATTTATTATGTAGACGTAAAATATTCAGTAATTTATTTTTAGGTAAACTCAAAGTAAGGGTGTTAAATATTGTGTTCATTTGGTGCTTTTAAATATTCTAAAATAGTTTTTAAGTATATTATAAACTGTATCAAAATACCTAATGGTTACAATCCATTAGGTATTTTGATACAGATACGTTGTGTTCCGGTATAAAAATAATTGTTTTAAAAAGTATTTTGCGAAAAAAAACAGGTTCTTATTTTTGCCATTAAAACAGTTAATATTTAATCAACCGGAACATCAAAAGAACGCACAGAGGCTATTAGTAAAACTTTTTTAAGTCGTCGCTCAAAGACAACGAGGGCCAAAACTTTTTCAGGCATTTTTAGAGCTGTCAAAACCAAAAGTAAAGAACTCAAGAACTTTCAAGACTTATTTTATGGGTGACTTAAAAACTCTTTTGTCATTTGAAAATGGACTGCAAGTAGAGTTTAAAATTAACAGCCTAGGAACAGTTTTAAATTAGACAATCTCTTTGATATATATGGTTCGTTTCCTGAACAGTGGTCGACGATAATTCACATTTATTGGAAAGATAAGGGAGGGAACAAAGAATGGATGTAAATCAAAAAACGACGGTTTAAAATAATATTGGACTATGGTGTGACGTGATGTTGGTACGCATTGCGAATTTTTGATAAACGAAGCAATAAATAAAAATTAATGGGAATTTTGTGGCGTGAATCTCATCAGAATAGAAGAATTGAATATTGATATATTTTTTTGGTATTGATTTCTTTGTTTGGTTCGCCACCAGTACCAAACACGGTTTGTTTACCATAGGGTATAACTAAAGAGTCATATGAATGATAGATTGAGTACCCGAAAGAATAATTAGCAAAGTACCTACATATAAATTACTTGGTTAAAGCATTTTACTTAAATTATTATATACTGATGAAGAGGATTCTTGCTGATCAACTGCGATAACTTATATACAAACAGAAAGAGAAACTTATTTACAATGTATACTGCATAAATTCTACTAATATCAAAAACGCAAAAGTTTGTCAGGATGTATGTTTGGACGTTTGTTAAGATTTAGATGAAATTTTAGTGTTTTGGGTTCTTATGATTTAGACGGTATTACCTGGATTGACACATAGGCTACTTCATATCTATACACCATGCGAGCAAAGCCGCGCAAAATATATCAATATATATTTTATATATATAGGTATATATTTATAAAGTGTGAGGGTTTAAGCTAGATATACATTGGCAAACTACATATTAGTGTATAAGTAATAATTTAGTTAGTATTAATATGTATAGTAATTTTAATGTAAATTTATTTTTAATCTATATCTATATTGCCATAATGATCTGTAATGAACTGCAATTGTACGTGTATAAATTATTATTATATTTTAGATTTATATAATTTTAAGTCTCATTTCGAATTAAAGTAAGAACGATTATTCTATGTATAAAATTCTACTTATTTTTTTTACTGGAATGAATTTAATTAAATAATAAGAATTATTGTTTGTAGACGGGTAAAATAAATAAATATATTGTCATAGCTATAGTATATATTTCAATACAAAAAGGTCTTTAAATACCCTTAATCTATAATCATATACCTAACTAACTAACTATAAGATAGGTTTAAAATACAAAATACGAGATTTATTACTAATTAAAGAAGATAAACCTATTTTCTGCCAAGTATGTATTTTGCTATCAGTATAAATAAATAGGAAATTTACACAACAAAAATACAAGAAAATGAAGTATTAGGAAAATTTAACAAAAACCTCCTCGTAAAAGTCAACATGACATGCTCGAAAAAAAAAAACAATTATCAACCTACTACCATAAATACATTCCGCAGTAGAGAAATAGCTCAACGCTGATTCCAAATCAAAAATTTACGTCGACATTCGCAAACCGTATTGGCTCGAACCCTTGAATTAGCCATGCCACGACTAGCACACACAATGGGTTTACAAGAACAATAAATCTGTATACGATTGGTATCTATTACAAACGCTATTGTATGCTCGTCCGCCCTATAGTTTCAGTTCAGTGGAGTGATCGCAGGGACAGAATATCGATCTGTTGTGAAGTCAAAAGGATCATGATCAGCCAGACATATACGAATACGACAAGCTTTTACCCGTGACTTCGTCTGTGTAGAATTACTAATATTATCCAATGTTCTTTTTAATCAATCTTGTTTTTTTATTTTATTCGAATCGTTTATTCCTACTCCCAGTTAGAAAATGATCGATTGCGCATACAAACCTCCACCCTTTTAATGGCTCATTTTCGGGACAAGAATCCTAAGTCCTTCCCGGGATTCAAAATATCTCTATACTCAAACTATATTTCTCAACTATCTCCCTATCTCTACTCAAACAATTTCTATACAAAATTTCATCTTTATCGGTTTTGCGGTTATAGTGTGAAGAGGTAACAGACAGATTGACACACTTTCGCATTTATAATATTATTATGGATAATAGTAACCCTATACGAGTAGTATGTATGGATAGATGCCTATTCCAGGGACAATGCCGGGGATTCTTTAGTGTGTGTGGTTTTATCAGACGTTTTGGGCGGATTGATTTGGTTTGAATCAATCACATAGGTACCTGCATGTTTTGTGATTGTGAAGCTATACTGATTGGATTTCAATGAAATCAATTTATTGGCTTTTTGAATCCCAGACACAAAAAGAGGTTTGTTATAAGTTTTACGTGTATGTCTTGCATATCTACATTATGTCTATGTGTTATCTGTGCCAATCAATTTTGATTTAGTTTTTCGACTTTTTGGCGGAAAAGTCATGTTTTGTTTTATTTTCTAAAATTAGTGTTTCGATGAATTTTAATGTATTATAATGGTGGATTATTAACCGTTAAGTGTTCGTAAATGTGCATGAGTGTTGGCAAATGGAAAAATAATCTTATTTTTTTTTTCTTTTGTTTTAAAACACAAACAGATTGACTCGATTGACAGTGTTCGTAGATGTGTTTAAAAATATCATGATGTCTTCGGTAAGTTTTTGTTTTTACTAAGAAAGTATTTGTCTTTTTTTTTCAGAATAATTTACAAAATATAGGAAACACTTACTTTAAGAAAACATTGTTTTGACATGTTGCCATAAAGAGACATACTTACACACATTTTATTTTATGATATCAGTATTTTTATTCTCATAAAGAATTACTTTCCGTTATGAAGCATTATGTTTTTTAAAAAGCTTCAGAGTGGGCTTACCAAATTTGAATACAATTTTCCACATGACCTAGACTCCAATAAACGAATCTTCCTAGCCTCAGTTATGCCATTTATGTCATAATTTTCCACATAATTATTATTATCGTCAAAACCAGAAAACATATATTTTAGGTATGTATAAGTAAATATAAAAGCGAAACCCGGTACCAAGATAGAATAGAATAGAAAAGTTTATTTTCATCACTAAGTGTTACAAATATCTCTTGGTCTAATACAATTATCAGCAACATTGATATACTATCACGCCTGTCGCTCCCAAACCTAATGTACCTACACCTACTTTTCGCCGGTATGTTTTAGGTCCCATGTAATAGGGAGCTTATTGCCATCAACTGCGCACGAATCCAATCTCCAAGCAGCTACTGAGATTTTCTCAGAAAAACTGAATATTTTATAACACAAAATATTATTGAAATGAAACTACATTCTACGGATTTCATTGTATATATCAGTCCGCAACCATGGGTACTGTTGAATCGTCAGGTTCAACACTACAGCAATATACTGTGATAAAATCCTTACAAAGTTGTTTTAATTCAATGTCTAATATTTGCGTAAGTGTACCTAATCTGTAAGTGATATTTTTTGGATCCATTGAATGAAGCCTATTGCGATTATCTGGGAACAAAATTAAATTTCAGACTTGGGAATTGATCAGGTGAATGTGAACGAGCGAGTATCATTGATATGCTAAAAGCAAATAAACCATCTAGTGAACTAACCTCAATACTCCATAATAATAATTTAACCAACCATATCAATTTACCGACTCGGAAAAACGCATGTTTGGACCTTATAGTCAGCAATATAGAAAATCCTGACATAAACCTTCACTATCTTGCTCTCTCAGATCACGAAACCGCACAATCAATTACAGTTAAACTAGAAACACGTAAAAAAACCAATAAGATGCCCAAATGTTGGTTTAAACATGTTAGAGATCTGAGTAAAGAGAATATCAATAAATACAACAGTTATTTATCATCCCTCTCCTTTTCTGAAGTCTTTGAATGCAAAGATACAGAAGACTCTTTTAATAACTTTCATGATACGATTACGCTTTTCTATAATTTGTGTTTCCCATACATGAAAGTTAAATGTACCACCAAACCAACGAAAAACAAATGGCTGACAAAAGGAATAAAAAAATGTTGTATAAAGAAAAGAATCCTATACCTACAGTATCACCTTAATAAATATAATAAAAAATATAATAAGGCAATATACACACAATACACGAAAACACTAAAAAAATGCATACTTTCCTCACAACAAATTAATAGCCAACGTTTTATTGCTTCCTCAAAAAATGTATGTAAAGCCGCGTGGAAATTAATTAAAGACACTACAACCAACACAATTAACAAATCGGAAATTAAGTCCATAAAGTTTAATAATACAGTACATGAAAACCCCTCACAGATTTGTGAACTTCTAAATATTTTTTTTATCTCACAAACGAATATAAATCTAAAGAAGACAAAAAATAATCGACATTGTTCTATCCCAAATAATTCCAATTCAATATTCTTAACGCCAGTAGACGAGAGTGAAATTTATAATATAATTAAATCATTAAATAATACTTACTCCACCGGATATGACGATCTATGTACTAAAGTAATTAAAATATGTGCCTTAAGCATTCTTGTCCCACTCACATACATAGTTAACCTTTCATTGGTAGAGGGAAAATTCCCATCCCGCTTGAAAAGATCAATAGTTAAACCTTTACATAAGAAAGGAGATAAGACAGATATGAATAACTACAGACCCATAACTTTAATTCCGATACTGGCCAAGATATTTGAAAAAGTTATGTACAATAAAATAGAGAACTTTATATCCAACGGTAACATTTTAAAGAATGAACAATATGGGTTTAAAAAGCAAAGCTCCACTTCATTAGCATGCTTCTCTCTATTTAAACAAATCACAGAAGCCATAAATGACAAAGCGATGTTAACCTGCATATTCCTCGATATGACAAAGGCTTTTGATTTTGTTCATCACGATACACTAATGTCGAAATTACATAACTACGGACTGCGGGGGAACGCGTATGATTGGATTAAAAGCTACTTAGAAAATCGAGTTCAATGCGTAGAGATTAAAAAAATCGACTATAATGAACAAAAGTGCTACAGATCCTCTTATATAAAAAATGATTTTGGGGTACCACAGGGCGGCCTTCTCTCGCCTTATCTGTTCCTTCTTTACATAAATGACCTTCCTGACGCTATCAATCAAAAGTGTATCCTTTTTGCTGACGATACAACTCTTATAGTCAAAAGTAACAACTTTAAAACTTTAGAATCAGAAGTCAAAACGGCAATAAATAAGTCGATAAACTGGTTAGAAGAAAACAATCTCAAAATCAACATTAATAAGACAAACATTATACAGTTTCAAACATATAAAACTAACACACCTAAACTAGAAATATCTTACAATAATCAGTTCCTAAACAATGTTGAAGAGTGTGTATTTTTAGGTATCTCTGTGGACAAATTTTGTAACTGGAAGCCACATATAAAAAAAACTGTCAATAAGATTGATCGATTCATCTTCGTTCTGAAAAGAGTCAGAGAGACAGTAAATGAAAAAGCTGCAATTATGACTTACCATGCCTATGTATCCTCTTTAATACGATACGGCATCGTGGTTTGGGGCAATTCAGTGGACTCTTATAAATTATTTGTAGCCCAAAAGAAATGTATCAGAGCAATGTTCAAATGCAACTACCTCGATAGTTGTAAACCTTTATTTAAAATACACCATATTCTCCCATTGCCCTGTATATATATATTAGAAATCTGTGTATTCGTTAAAAATAATCCATCACTTTTTAAAAAATTAGGAGATAAAGAAGGTAGTCAGACCAGACATAAAAATCGTCTAGAATTACCACAAATTAGGCTAGAATTATACAAACGTAACTCATACTGTATGGCGATAAAATTATATAACCATCTGCCAGATAATTTAAAAAACTTACCTTGTAAGCAATTTCGTAGAGAATTATTCAAACTACTGCAAGAAAAAGTTTATTATGACATTAACGAATATCTTCAAGACAAATTGATCAACTCTATAAAATGTACGAAATAAATTGTCATTTTCAACCCTTATTGACATAATATACTGTATTATCCTATTCCTATTAATGTTATTCCTGACTTTAAATCGACCTTAGCATTGTATCGACCGCCATTTGCATGATGTATTGAATGAAACTGTGTTTCATCCTATGTAAATTACCATATGTATTAATTTTGTAACCTAAATATTTGCACGCCACATTTGGCAGAATATGCAGAACAACAATAATTGAACATCTGTAAATACCATATTCTTGGAAATAAATTCTTCTATTCTATTCTATTCTATTCTATTCTATTCTATTCTATTCTATTCTATTCTAAAAAAACAGCATTCAACTACAAACAATATATCAGGAACTGGGCTCCTCAATAAATAGTGGGCTTAATACATTGTGTTCGCCCAAAACTGTCAAACAGTCTCATTGGGGTACCTAAACTGTGACCGGCGGGAAAGTTGGAGCGATACAACTTAATTCGAATCTAATAAACTTTACCCTTACCATGGTGGCAAGTCGTGAAGCTACGAGTTTGTAGTTGAGAAAGATCTTTTTTTATAGAAGATACATACATATAGGTTAGCGTTTAATCACAATCTCACCTGATGGTAAGTGACGATGTGGTCTAGGATGAAGCCTGTTTACCTATAAAGATAGCTAGGTATTCATTTGTGACTTGAAGACCCCCCAATTTCTTTAAGCGCGTTTTGGGTGATTGTTGTGACATTATTATTCCGTACCCAATGACCTTTTTATTATCATGGCAGCAGTATTATTATTTTAAAAAACCTGTTTGACTCACTGCAAAGCAGAAGAGGCCTCCCATTTTTGTTCTACTTAACATCACGGTTCAAAATATTTTTCGGATAATTTCTGAAGTAATTAGTAATTAGTCTCACCACCTGCATCTGGTAAGACTCCGTTCTTTTGTTATTTATGAAAAGTAACAAATAAAAAGTAAATATACCTTATAGAAAAGCTTCGAGCAACAAGATATTGCAATGTTTTAATAAAAACCCATTACTTGCCAAGTATTCTGCTTCTTCTATTCTGTAAAAGTATTGTTTTATATTAAAAAATAAGGGAAATTTAATGCATAGCATGACGTTAACATGCTCAGACTACATGTCTATTAAAGTACACTCGGCGTACAACATGAGGTTGCAAGAATTTAATACACTTCGCGTCCCAAGCAGCGGCGGTGTCATAAATAACATTAAAACAGAGCAATGCACCGCAAAATCTTTAATATTCCCGTTCGTTATACCATGGTAGGCCCACGTACCGTATCACTTAAATTAAGACGAATGCGCTCTCTTCATTATTCTGCAAGTTTAATTTCGCAATGTTTAGACCATTTGTTCAAATTAGTGGGGAGCGTGACAAATAAGGAATCATTGCCTTTTTATACGCGGAAACCAAGTTTGTTTGTCAGCGACGGTATCACTGTTACTTTAAGCACGTTTTTTAACAATGTATCAATCTATGGAACCTATAAAATGACAATAACCATTTTTGTCGAAATCAAATGAAGTAACAAAGTAGATTATATATTTATTTTTTCAAATGATTGAACATGATTTAACATAACACGTTATTATTTTATAACAGTATTTAGTTAGATGTTTAGATGGTCCCACATTTATAAAAAAATGTTATATATGCGATGTTATCGCATATCATAATATATCAAAGACTACCAAATGTTATAATTTTTGTTTACAACATTTACGTTTACGTTGTAATGTGTTTCAGTGACATTCTATAACATTTTGTAAGTGCGGTGCGGTATTTTTATTACGAATTTTAAACAAAGCACATTATTTAAATAAAGTGAGTATATAAGTGTTATATTCACGCCTAACCTAAACACATTTCCTCGTTATAAGCTGTGCACTTAAAACACTAGTTAAGCTGTAGTTAGTTGCAGGTAAGGTGCATCACACTTTAACTAATGTTAATGAGTTCGCTTTTATGAATAACTGAGCTTCGCTTCCCTTAACTTGTTCGCGTCGGATCTCAAAGTTGTGGTGCAAATGTTTGTTTTTATGAATACTAATTAATTAGGTATTAAAAATTTAGAATTTGTAAGCTGCCTCAGCGGTGGCTTTGATGATAATTATTGTGATAAAAGGATTGTATAGGGAAGGAATTTTACATAAATACACCATCACCTACACACATAAACATAAAATCACGCCTGTTTTCCCTGAAAGGTTAGGCAGAGGTGTACTATTGTACACTCACGTTTCGCCGGTATGTTTTAGGTCCCATGTAATATGGGGAAAGCCTATTACCATTACCCGCGAATTCAAACTCCGAGCTGCTACTAAGAATTGCATAGAAAACCCAATAACACTTTGCACAACCTGGGAATCGACCCCAAAACGCACTGTACGACCACTAGACCAACGCGGCTGTTACCATTGCAATGACATATCATCACCTGTACTTAATTATGGATATTCAAAAAACTCCTGGTATATAATAATACCCACAGTTCACCAAATTGTGGTATAATAGGTCATATGTAATATAAATGAGAGTTAGGTTTTGTGCCTGAGAGTTAGCCAAGTTGTTACTGAGAACTTCATAAAAAATATTAGAGTGTTGCAAACATACGTCTGACCAAAAAAAAACTACTTTAAAATTTACTACCAACAACGCGTCAGTCTAAAAAAAATATCTATCTATCTACAGTAAGTAATTCCAGTTTTAATATATCAAATATTTTGTTTCATTATTCGCTTCAAATTACCGGTATATGTACCTATAACGAAACAATAGCATGACTATCTATCTTTTCCAACATTTTCACAGCACCATTTCTCATCTTCTAGTTAGCAATTGGACGTTGAAGTTCTCAAGAAACTGCGGTCTTGTTATAAACAATCTGAAGTTAAAAGTCATTTATCATTTGGTTTCTTTGAAGAAATGTTGCGGAAAAATCTAAAATCGAAATTGTTTACACAATGTTTCTGTGCTGTAAATGCTGTGCCCTTAAATTTATTAACCCGTTCTTACCGTATCATGAATGCACTTGTTCATTGAATTTATCTATGGTCATGTACTTTATCCAATACTTTATATAGGTCTTTCCCCTCTCTAGCATCTCCCAAAACAATAACATATTTAGTTGGAGTGGAATTAACATTCAATATTCTTTCTCATTTTTTTAAAATACAAATCTTTTTTTTTTTCAGTGTAAAATGTCTCTTGATCTCTTCTTCCACTACTTTATATGTAGGACGTAGTTACATATATACTTTACAAAGACAACTGTTCGCGTATTTATCTGCTCTTACATATTTCAAATCCATAAAAAAATATGGCGTTTTGTCCTCTGAGTTCTAATAAATATACAAGTACCTAAACATTTTTTTTTACTGGTGGGTATACTTGTCAATAAGACATGTTAGAAATGTTCCTAATTAAGCTATCCATTAAAACCAACGGCATGCAGTAACAAAGTTCGATCCACTGAGTATTTTGTAAAACATTACCTCACTAAGCTCCACTAGAAGTTGGCTAACTAACATAATTGAACTAAAGGAGCTTTTACTTGAACTTACTTGCTTTTTATACGCTTTGTTGTACAAAACGAAGTCGAGTTTGAATCTTTGTGTAGTCATTATTAATGTTATGATCTGTTTGTTGTCTGTTTCGGTGTATATTGTAGTCATCATCATCAACCCATTAATGTCCCACTGTTGGGCACGGGTCTCTTCTCATTTTGAGAGGGATTATACTACAGGCCACCACGCTATCCTACTGCGGGTTGACAGATGCGGGTTCACATGCCATCGAGAAAATCTCTCAAGCATACAGGTTTCCTCACGATGTTTTTCTTCGCCGTTTGAGCATGTGATAAGTACGCACATAAGTTCCGAAACGTCAGTGGTGCGTGCCCGGGTAACTCGGGACCGACCACTAGGCTACTACAGCTTCTCATAATTATATTGTAGTACGACATACAATTTTATACAGATCTTTTGAATATTATACACTCAAATAAAACTACTCTTAATAATTTTAATGGATTTTCTTGCGGTATATTGATATAATTTACATACATTGTCACACAACATAGCACACTGAGATGCTTGTGGTGCTCGGATTTACACAGAACGAATCTAGTGCAGCATGCTTGGATTTAGATCAATCTATGATGGGTTTCCAAGCACGTGGCAGGCTACTGATATTCTTTTTTTTATGGAAATAAGGGGCAAACGGGCAGGAGGCTCACAGGAGGTAGGTGATCACCACCGCCCATAGACATCTGCAACGCCAGAGGACGTGCAAATGCGTTGCCGGCCTTTCAGGAAAGAAAATTGGGGTTATGTTAGTTTCAATAGTCTCACGATGAATCCTGAGTAGGAATCAGTTTCTTTTTTCAAGGGCTTGTGTTATCAAAAATCTGATGTCAAGCAAGTACTTACTGCATGACAACAAAATAGGAATGCTGCATCCTCAATCATACCGGGTAGAATCCGTAAAACTGTTTATTTTTGTATAATTCCAAACAATTATATGTTTGTTAATGAATCTTAATTTTAGAATACAAATTAGATTAAAAAGGTTCTGTTAAGATGTGTCAAAAACTTATTAAATCAAGGTGTTATAAAAATAATAATAATTATTATTATAAATAGTGTAGTTGGCTTCGGCTTCTATTTAATTTAAAATAAATAAATAAATAATAATAAAGCAGTTGAAGCGAGAAAAAATATGACGATTCTTTTATTCCTTTGTTCCCCAATCATCTGAATCAAAGACATTAATTTACTTATGCCTGTTTCAGGCAAAGATAATTGTCTGGAACTTTAAGTTATGAGACAGATAAAGATTGTAATGGCCAATAAAATGTAAGTACCTAACACAATTTGTGCGTGAGAGATAACATAAAGTAGGTAATAATGATTTGAGAAAAGTGAAGATAATATAATTAAACTATTCTCTGCAGTAATATTTTTATAATTATCATTGTTATTTATTTATTTATTTATTTATGGTCAGCCAACAATTGCTTACACTAATACATATATATTTAATTGTATTTATATTTATACATTAAAGAGCGCAGCAATTACTTATAGGCTAACACAGCATGCACATTAACAACGGTTATTAAATGAATTATCAATATTACTTAATCTATTTGAAATAATAATCATAATCATAAGAGGAATAATTTGGATAAAACAAAACTAAGATAACAAAAATTCTATAGGTAACAGTTATCAGATGTCCAGAACCCGTATACACTAGTATACGAGGCCGTACATTACATCTGATAACAATTGATTAAAAGGATACAATTTGGAATTATGATGATGATGATGATGATGATGTCATCCTGGGTGACTTCGGCCACAGCGACTATTGACGACCCGTTAAGCTCAGCGGTAGTTAACGCTGCCTGCTGTGCTATGGGTCGGTTCGAATCCCGGTAGGGACAAAATGTTTGTGTGATAAGCATCAACATTTGTTGATAAAAAAGTATATATGTAGTATATCAACCAATTAGTATCCGTAACACAAGCCTCGTTGCTTACAATAGAACTAGATGGCGCTGTGTCATAATGTCCAGGAATATTATTATTATTACTAAAAGATCCTGAGTTCCTGGGTGTAGTTGTTCTACCCTTTGATGCGCTCTTTGGTGACTCGCGTATCCAATCTTGAGGGAAAAGGTTCGAGCTCACTTGGAGCACGTTCAACCGTTGATGCCCACAACTCCCTCCAGTGGCTCCTCGTATCTGTTTGCACGCAGCAGCCACACCCCGATAATGAGTATTATAATTATGTAGTGTCTACACATTACGTATAATTGTCGGCACGAGTCGTAAGCACAGATTTTAGTAGTAAAAGCCATTTTACGCATGTACGCTTTCGGCCAAATTTGTTCAGTATCGGTTTACCGGTCAGAAACTATCGCCGCGTCTCTCGCCATTATCATTCCGCCAAAGCGACCGAAAATATATGGAATGCGCAAGTGAAGTTTGTACTCATGATTCGTGCCGGTACCTATACCTTTAGTAATTATAATCTTTTATTTGCAGACCTTGAAGTTCACAGGGTCAGTGTTCATATGAAATATACTTACATAGCTACTATTTATTAGTAAAGCGTCCAGCGTCCCAGTAGGGTTAGGCAGAGGTGTAGGCACTTATGTTGACATTGCGCCAGTATGATTTAGGTCCTATGTATTGTCCCAGGTTCCATAGTCCATGTAGCGGGTGAACCTATTGCCATTAACCAACCGGGCACGAATCCGAACTCCAACTGCCACTGAGAACTTCAAAGAAGAACGCAATAACACTTTGCTTGAGCTAGGAATCGATCCCAAGACCTCTTGCTCAGCTATCACACTTATGACTAGTAGACCAAGAAGCAGTTTATGTTTATACAAAGTGCTTTTAACTTGCATCCGGCACGAGTAGCTTAATGCTAGTCCCGCTAACTTACTCCTGTGTCGCTTCGTCGATAAATCGTATTAGCATTTAGTTAAGAACTTCGTATACGGCTCCCTATGTTCCTAGCTTTGACTATTCACTAATAGTCACCATATCCTGCCCATTAGTGATGTCAAATTGGTATTTGGAAACATAACAATGGTATTAGCGTATAGATATTGTGTGATTATATAAGTACCGGCTTTCTATCCCCCTCCCTAATGTCCCCATTAAAGTTCATTCCTGTTAAAGTATTTTAGTTGATTTCATCTACTTATAATCTAACTGAATTTTTTACTTCATAGGAAGTAAGCTCTTTGTTTTTATTTATAAATATTAAAACTGATGGACTCATTTATTAATATTTTAGGAATCGGATTTCTATTGCCACTTTTTCCGTTATTTTTAGCGTTTTTAATTATTGTAGATAAAATTCGACTTTAGATAAGTTTTCAAAGAGGAAATAAATTATATCAACACGGAAAAACACCAAATGTATACATAATAAAATCATTATTGAATTGAGTTGAATATCATTGTTGAATAATATGAGTTTATTTTATGTTATTATTACTGTTTCACTAGAATTATTGTTAATATATTTTAAATTATTTTATAATTAGTGTAATGTTATAGTTATTATATAATTAACCATCAATGGCGCTTGTTGTGTTAGCTTATAAATAAATGTTGTTAAGACATTATTTTTTACATTATTGTCAGTAAACAATTGTTGGCTAACCTAAATTAAATAAATTAAAAAAATATATCATCATCATCCTACAGAGTCCGGCTAATCTCACTACTAGTGACATTATGTACATAATACTGTCAATTAATACCATCCACTCCAACTCTGTAATAGCCTTATTTAGGTTTAAATACCAGCTCCAGTTGTAAAAATGCAAATAACATCATACACAAACAAATGCTGTTGGATATAAACTAGTTAAATACATTCAATTGTGAGTCACAAGTATTGACGGAAGCATTCAAGTAGTGCGTCCTGCGAGACATAGGAGTTCACGCCAAGCTACTGGGAACAAAGGAGATAGCGCGTAACTTGCTTGGCTTAGATATTTATAAGTCCCCCCCACTCCGGGGTTCTCGGCTTGTCGTGCCGGTAGTAGCCACGGAGGGTCCGTGACTCCGCGGCGAAGCGAAGTGGAACCCCGAGAGGTCGGGCCGCTCCGACACGGGCTTTTCCCAGGAAGCCTGGTCGTAGAGTGGCCCTGTCGCGGGTACCTGCGGGTGTGACCAGCCCAGCAGGTTGCCTGCGACGAGGTGGAACCTGCCGTTCCGGCAGGATGCCTGCGTAGGTTGCGGTGTCGTATGGGAGGCACCGCAACTGAGGCGGGCCGCGGTGTCGTATGGGAGGCACCGCGGCTGAAGGATTTCGGGGCCGCGGCGGGGAGGACTGTCGGTGGCAGGGTTGCGCCGCTCCCCCCTGCCTTCCGCGGCCTTAGCGGGGCCACAGCCACTGAACTGTGGTCGCGGTGGGGCCGCAGGGGAAGAGAAGTGTCGGTATGTCGTTCGCCGCTCTTCCTATCCTCTGCGGCCGAAAACAAGGCTCAGGTGGAGCCAGAGTGGGTGGCGCCCACTCGAGAGGGAGATGCCGCGTCGAGTGTCCACACGCTCCGCTGCGTTGAGTGTGCGCACGCTCCGCTGCGTCGAGTGCTCCCGCGCTCTGCGGCGTCGAGTGTCCGCGCGCTCCGCGGCGTCGAGTGGACGCTCCGCGGCAAGTCTGGGGACCGCAAGGGCGGTCCGCCACCGCCGGGGTCGCGGACGAATATTTCAGTTCCCGTAACCCCGGCACTATGGTGGTGAGACGAAAAGATCCCGTGTGGTTTTAGTCGGTAGTCACCCACTATGGGTGGAGTCCGACATATCCGTCGTCTCCCCGGACGGCGGGGAATGCGTAAATGCATTTCCACACGGCTAACAAAAAAAAAAAAAAGATATTTATAAGTAGGCTAACTGACCGGCGCAGCTTCGTCTGCTTCACACAAGAGAGAGTGGGTAAATTTTTCCCCGTATTTATATTCACATTTTTCATTGATGCTCTGCTCATACATATAAGTCGTAGCGGGATTTTAAATAGCTTAAAAGTTTTGCAAATGAATAGGCTTTCTTCTAGAATAAGATTTCTTCAAATCGAGCTGTTCTTGAGATTAGCGCGTCCATACAAACAAACAAACTTTTCCGCTTTATTATATTGATATAGATAAGGTGCAATAATAGTCTCGTGATAAAATATCATGATCTGGCATGTTAAAGGTAACTTGATCGTCAGTTATCATCAAATTCAAATGTTTTTTTTATTTCAAGTAGATAGAGTAATTTATTTATAGTAGCGCATTTCTAAACAGTTAGTCTTATGGAGAAGAGCCGGCAAGAAAGACCGTAGAATTGCTTTTAAATAAAATGAAAATTATAAATTAATTGGTTATCTTTACAATGTTACAATACGTGATAATGTATATGAGAATTATGCAGTTTGACGTGAAAGGTATAAATCTGTGAACGTATGAAAATATCAGCTGCTGACCTCGCATCTCCTCTTATCCGAGAGTGATAAGGCCATAGTCCACTATACTAGCTTAAGGTAGGGTGCCAACTTTGAAAAGTCAAATATACAGTTGCTTGAAGATTGTTACTCTTTTATTACATAATCTAACGACAAATGGTACATTAATTCTAAAGCAAACCGTCTTAAATGTAGTACCGTTATTCTAGAACTTTCGCGTTGCTTTACGTCCTACCTTTTATAGTTCGGTGACGTATCGTGTAGGGTCCATATTCCCACGTCTCATTTCGACGCTGTATTTTATTTCGCAACAATGTTTAAATAATATCCGTACTGTTTTGTTAGCAAATAGATAACATTTTTTAATGGACTTTTCGAAGAGCTCCGTTAGGATATAAGTATGTGGTGTAATAATACGAATACTTGGTAAATTTATGTATTTACCAAATATATCTGTAGGAGGTAGGGCATAGCGAGATTTCTCGCTGAAATTGAGCTGCCCGACTGGGGAAGTACCTCCGCCTTACAGAACACCGCAGTGAATCAACAATAGTTGTCTTTCTGCGAGTGAGTAAGGTCACCAGAGCTCATTGAGGGGGTGACTATTCTGACAGCATGGGAATTTCGTTTGCTGTCAGTTCAGTAACTCCCTATTTTAAGAAACCTGTACGGTTTCTAATGGGTTTAGCAACGCATTTGCAAGCCTCTGGTGTTCCAAATGTCCATGGGCGGCGTTCATCACTTACCATCAGGTGAGCCCACCTTTGCCGCCTTTTGCCACCTTATCACCATAATAATGTATCAACTGACTAGACAAGTCAAGTCTTGTTGTTGGAATTAGATGGTAATCCTTTTCTTAAAAGGTAGCCCAGCATTAAGATTTTCTCCTGTGTTCGTGGGTGCGTTTACAAACACAATCTTTTTCATATACAAACACCCAGACTCGGAACAACTACCTGTAGGCCGTAGAAATATTTTTTCCGTGCGGGGATCGTACCCGCACCTATGACCCGATCGCTCAGCCACTGCGTCATTCAGGTCGTCACTGTAACGTCCAGATTTTTATTATTATACTATTCAGTAGATATCAAGCGCTGTCAAAGCCTGAAAAGTGGGGTCAAGGTACTTTTTAGATAATACGACCAATTCAGTGATGTAGTGTGAGTTCATTTGTAAATTAATATTAAGGTAAGGTGTAAAACAAATTAAGTGCATTATTAAATTATATTAGGGTACCTGACAAAAAACCCTTATAGCTACAATAATCTTCAACAAAGCAGCAGAGCCTTATGCGTGTCTGCCACGATATTCTTTAGGTACGTTTACACTACATTATATACATAGGTATATGATTCGATTAGCCTAGCGGTATTATAACTTCCCTCTGAGGGAAGAATTGGAGTTTGGATACCGTCGGGGGCTTAAGTTTGTGTCATGGGCATGGATATTTGTGCCTCAGTCATGTACCTATGTCTCGTTATTTAACTCGAAAACAGATAGCGCTGTATAAAAAAACCAGACACATATAGGTATGTATGTATGTATACTCTCATTTCAGTTTACAAGTGTAAAGTTACATGCAATATATTACACACCAGCAAATGATGATCACCGCCTTATTTGTACCAAGGAACGACACCAAGTTTCTTTGCCATTAGCCGATTAGTTCACTTCACCGTCGCAAGAAACTTACCTATTGTCATTAACAAAATTCCATCTTACACACCAACATACGAAATCCAACCTTAATGTGAAAATAATAGGGTGTTTGAAAACGAAGATTGATATTGGTATTGTAAGGTATCAAATAAGCGAACTTGGGTCTGTGAAACCACAAAAACAGGTGTTTCTGTTCACGGCTGGTGTAAATTTGTCAGGGAAAGATTACATTGCTTTAGCTCTGCCTATGTTGGTTTCACATAAGTTTGTCGTGAAGTTTGTGTTGGATAATTGTTATGTTAACATAACATATTATTTACTGTTCTATTTCCAGTTGAGTAGGTACAATTTTAGACTACTTATGGCTTGAAATTTTACCTCGTATACGTTTGCTGTTGTTCTGTTTAAAAATAGCATCTGTGGAGTTTCAGGAGTCTTAATGTTTAAAATATTATTAACGTATAACCACTCAACGTATAAACTTTTTGATGGATTTACTATTTAATAACACTTAACACAATAATATTTAACACACACAAATCCAAACACATATAAAATAAGTTCTTTACTAGCGATAGAGCAGCTTAACCATTATTTTAACTTTATTAAATTTTAGATAACATATTTTCTAAATAAAATTTGCTTTACACACTTTCACAAGTCAGTTTTATATATTTTTATAACAGTAAAGATGGCTTCGGGGTTCGATAACTAAAGATCTCTGAGAAGAAATGCCAAAAAAAATCTCTGAGAGCCTGATGGTCTCAGACAAAATAGGATGTAAGTTTATGTCTGGAAAAGCCTTTCGAAGGAAACGCAAAGCAAATAGCTTTTTAGTTAACCTGTCACTGCCGAAGATACGCATCAAACATCATAGAATGGATTCTTTATTCGCCAGAGATATGGTTATACAAAAGTTAGTTAAGTAATACAATGGTTTCAGCACATCCCGCCTTCAATAGGCATGTGAAATTTAACATCAACAAAATCTTACTACTAATAAAACTATAATAACTAAATATAGGACCACAAATAATTCATCCTTTAAAATTTAAAAAATCCCCAATTGAGTAAAAACTGTTTATTTTTTCAATAAGCCTTATAGTTCAAATATCAACTGTTTCGTTGAGATATCAATATTGACAGTTTTAAACATTCCAGTAAGATTTAAGTCGACTGAAGCTTACTGTATGATTCAATAGACAAGTTGCATAGTTACTTGGTGAACTATGGCATTAACACCACTTTGAATGAACGTATGTACGACGAACTCTCGACATTCTAAATGAACCACTGAAGCATGAACTGAATGTGCATCCAGTTAGCTTATATGTAGCTTACATGATGATTTTGATTTAGGAATTTTTGAAAGGCATTTTTTAAATGTGACATGTAAGTATGCCATGATAAAATTGATTGACAGTAACATTGTCACTGACAATGTCATTTTGACATTAAAAAGTAGTATTTTAATTAGGTACCTACATTATTGTTTAGGTATTGATATTTTTCTACCTACTAACTAGGTTCCGCTTATGGTCAGACCCTGTGTAAGTTGATAAAAAGACCCTGATGTGTTCAATCAGGTAAAGTATCTCGATTTAAAGAAAAAAATATAATAGAAAAAAATGGGTCTTCATTATTTTTTTTTGCCATAAGGGGGCAAACGAGCAAGCGACTCACCTGATGGTATTTGATCACCGCCGCCCATGGACATTTGCAACACCTGAAGGCTTGCAAATGCGTTGCACACCCCTGTAGAAACCGTTTTGGTTTCTTAAAATAGGGAATTACTAAACTGACAGAAAATGGAATGCCCATGCTGTCAGAATAGTCACTCCCCAACGAGCTCTGGTAACCTTACTCACTCACAGAAAGACAACTATTGTTGATTCACTGCGGTATTCTGTAAGGCGGAGGTACTTCCCCAGTCGGGCAGCTCAATTTGAGCGAGGAATCTCGCTATGCCCTATCTCCATAAAGTATTCTGTAAGGCGGAGGTACTTCCCCAGTCGGGCAGCTCAATTTGAGCTAGGAATCTCGCTATACCCTACCTCCATTCTTTTTGTAAAAAGATAGTAACAGCTTTGAATAGACTTGTACCTGCAGACAACAGCACGATTACTTCAGTCTTCGCGTCGCTCAACCAATATTTAGCAAAACAGCCCACGATGCCGTCAGTCAAAGAAAATTGTTGTACGTGGATGCTAGGTCAGTGGAATGAAATTGCGCTGGCCACTTGAAATCCCCAACCCGCCACACATGTAAAAGTTTGTATCTATTGATAAAAAAACAGTTTCTTAGTAGGCAGCTTGGTGACTGGTATTTAGTATTGTTTCAGATACAAAGATAATAGTTCTAATCCATTTAAAAGCTATTTTAACACCCTGTAAACTTTGAAAAATAAAGCGCACAATATCTCTTTAATGCCCATTTATATGCATCTACCCATTCGCGTACACATTAGCAAATAACATCAAAACGGTCCGTTTTATGGGGCATTATTGTGGTCGGCGTATCGATTGCATGCTCTTTTCCATGGCCATACACTAGGAAAGTATCAACAAACTGGTCAACCAAAGAGGCAGTTGACCAAAAATGTTGTGTGGAGTTTTTTAGGCTGTGACAACAGTTTGATATGAACCGGGCCACGCGCTCGCAATACGTTTTTACGAGTGGCATTGGGTACGGTAACTGTTATTAGAATTGTTTTCATAGTCCGCGTATGTTTACTGTATGCACTTATGTGATGCAATCCAAACAATTTGATTTTGCTGCATCAATAAGATACGGCTGAGTCGGCTTTAGAAGTGTTATTT
The DNA here is from genome assembly GCA_905163465.1 of Craniophora ligustri. NCBI lineage: Eukaryota > Metazoa > Arthropoda > Insecta > Lepidoptera > Noctuidae > Craniophora > Craniophora ligustri. The sequence goes on from LR990961.1 coordinate 13,355,257, forward strand.
GTTTTGTTGGCGAGATTTTTAGGATTATGTGTATTTGCAGCTTTAATACTATTCGAAATATATATTTCAATTTTTCCTTTTGCGTTTTATTTTGAACTGAATTGACAAAAATCTGGAGGCGAGACTCTAACCAATGATAGGCCATGAAATAGAAAGAGGTATTTCATTTTCGATAGTCTATTTCGGCCAAAAAACATAATATAGCCTCAAAGAGACCAAACAAAAGCAGTAGTGCAGTGTATAATTGTTATTTCACATGGAGCCACAGAGAATGCATTACTACGTGCAATACACATCAATTATTCACGCATCACACAGACACTTTCGATGTAAATAAAATGCGGAAAAAATATTTGTTTTACACCGCGCCGTGTGGCATCAAAATAGCAGTATTTATACGCTAGCTGCTTCTGACATGTATGTTGATCTTTCATTCTTTATTTTGCTTTATCTTCAACATAATTGAAATAAAACTACTTTTTACGGATTTTATCGCGGTATATTTGTTTTTTTTTTTTTTTTTTAACCCGACGTTTCGGATCCTTTACAGCATCCATGGTCACGGGCAGACTGAGGTGTTGGTCGTCTTGAAGTCATAATTACTAACAGCTACCCTACATTTTTAATTATTATTGACAATCCCATTTACACAGAACGAGCTCACCGTATCCTTCGGTCGTGCAGTTTTGTTCTTGGATTTAGATTTAATAGAATCTATGATAGGGTTCCAAGCAGGTGGTAATACTCAGCCATCTTCTCTATTGAAATTTGGGTGTTTTTTAATTTCAATAGCCTCACGAATCATCCTGGGTAGGAATCGGTTTTCTTTTGCGAGGACTTGTGGTTTATCAAATCTGATGTAATGCTGGGGTTTGTCTATGGTATGTTCACAAACTGCTGACTTCTTGGCACGGCGGTGTTTAACATCTGCTATGTGTTCTTTTACGCGGGTCCCTATGCTTCTTTTTGTTTGGCCTATGTAAGAGAGACCGCAATCACAATCGAGTTTGTATACTCCTGCATCTTGTAGAGGTATGTGACACTTGACTGATGGTAAAAACTGACTAATCTTCTTCAGCGGCTTGAAGTAGGTTTTGATTGAAGCGCGCTTCAAGATGTAGCCAATCTTGTCCGTGACTCCTCTTACATATGGTAATACAGCAGGTAAGCGCTCAACTGTTGCACGTTTCACACGGTTTCTATGATGAGGGTGCGGTGTTTGGAGCTTGTTGTCATGCAGTACTTGCTTAACATGTTTAAGCTCAGCAGCCAGGTGTTGCTCATCACAGATCCCACGTGCTCTCTGAAACAATGATTTACCGACAGTAGATAACTGTGTTGGATGGTGGTGCGAGTCACCGTTTAAATATTTGTCTGTATGGGTTTTCTTACGATACACAGTGTGACTCAAGGTGTTGTTGGAGTTATGAATAACTAAAACATCTAAGAAAGCTAAAGAGTTATTTGCCTCCGACTCCATAGTGAATTGAATTTTAGTATGTATGGAGTTCAGGTGATCTAAAAATGCAGTTACTTTATGGGATGGAAGTATAGTGAAAGTATCATCCACATATCGCTTATAGAACCTAGGTATTACAGGCGCAGATTGTAGGGCTTTCTCCTCAAAATTTTCCATGAAGATGTCGGCGATAATGGGAGATACTGGTGAGCCCATCGCCACACCATCTACTTGCATGTAGAAATGATTATTCCACAATAGATAGCCAGATGTTAGGCAATGTTTTAAAAGTTCAGCATATTCTATAGGCATATTATTCTCTACTAGTTTCTTAGATACAATTCTGATGCAATCTTCAACTGGTAAGCATGTAAATAATGACTGAACATCAAAACTGAAAAACCGATTCCTACCCAGGATGATTCGTGAGGCTATTGAAATTAAAAAACACCCAAATTTCAATAGAGAAGATGGCTGGGTATTACCACCTGCTTGGAACCCTATCATAGATTCTATTAAATCTAAATCCAAGAACAAAACTGCACGACCGAAGGATACGGTGAGCTCGTTCTGTGTAAATCGGATTGTCAATAATAATTAAAAATGTAGGGTAGCTGTTAGTAATTATGACTTCAAGACGACCAACACCTCAGTCTGCCCGTGACCATGGATGCTGTAAAGGATCCGAAACGTCGGGTTAAAAAAAAAAAAATATCAAATATACCGCGATAAAATCCGTAAAAAGTAGTTTTATTTCAATGTCTAATATTCGCGTAAGTGTACGAAATCAATACTTCAACATAATTGTCTATACTTAAATCTTTTAAATACATCTGTGGTGTGTGGCAAGTGAAATCATCTTCGTGGAACAAGTTTTTTAAGAAGTACTATTATTGTTTGTGTTCGTGTATACCTACACTATGTTTGTGTATTATAAAATCTAATTACGTCCACTCTTTGATAAATAATGTTTAATATACTTCAGCATCGTACGTTTTGAGCTAACCGCAGCGATGTGAAACTGTCCACGTGTCACTAGCCCAGTACTATAACGTATTAAAAGGCGTATATTACAATTTAAACTCGCTTTATTTACATACCTATATTAGCAAAACTTTTTTACAACTTTTTGTTAAGTTCTTGCTTTATATACAGAATAACCTGGTTAGTGCGGAGATGAGACGCACTAATTCCATCTTGATGTTTATTTTTATGTAGGTATTTATGTAATTTGCGTTGCTTTTCGCGGAGAATAAATCGCTTTTCTCGATTTTTTTACATATTGCTGTATATTATTAAAGCTGTGATAGCCTAGTGGTTTGATCAAAAGAGTAAGTTCTCGAATTCAAACCCATTGCACCACTAACATATCGAAGTTACATAGATACCTACATATTTATCACATGCTCAAACCTACAACATACACATGTCCGAGAGATATTATAATAAGTAAATAATAAATGAAATGGTTTATTGGTAAAGCAATGGGTTATAACAATATTACAATTGGAGCCTCCTTTTAGGCAGATAATACCTATGTCAGCAGACTCAGCTCTTCCGTAACAACACATGGTATTAAGGCAAACAGGACGTATATTTTTAATACTATTTTAGATGGTCTGTGAAGTTTATCAACCTGCACTAGCATGGTGGACTATAGCCTAATCCTTTCAAATAAAAGGAGATAGATAATAAATGGGTTGATAATGATGATATACATATTTATATTGAATATAAACTACCTTCTAGATTAAGTTCTCACGACTGCAAAACTACCGTCTACAGCAAAGCACATAAACTTTATGCAAGTTTATCTTCAATCTTCAGGTCAACACTGGCCCCCTGCATAGGCATCACAACTTAAAATAAATACGAACATTAACGAGATGAATCTGTGTCTCGCTTCTGCAACAGGAAAGTTCACTTTACTCCAACTTTGCCAGTGATGTATCTCTCATGAATAACGCAAGCATAGCTGTCGTCTGATAGTGGATCAACGTTTACTTTTTACAGGTAGAATGTTTACATTGTAAACTAACAATGGCCTGTTAGTTTGACTGTAACCGAAAGTATATTTTTTTTCTTTTACTCCAACATACATACCATCACCGTTCCGATCCTTGAATTTTATTGTTCCGCTAACTAATTATTGTTTATTTCTAATTATTTTTATATTCATACTTATGTTATTTCTGTCAAACTAATTAATTAAGTGCCTAGATTATACGTGAATGATGGGTCACCTATAATTAGAGGAGCGCACTTGTATTGTACTGTCTATGAATTGATCTTTTGTATGTAACTGTGTAACCTCTGTTGGAGATCCAATAAATAAATAAATCACCAAAGTGTTTTTAAAAATTCAACCCCATACAATCATTTATTTATTAATATCATTAAATCTTTGTAGACTTACAGGTAAAACCAAGGCGTTACAAACAGGCTATTATTACAACTTATGAGAGGAACTTTATATACTAGGTTACAATATTATAATTTACGATACATTTTACATTTATAGAGATAGAGAGGTAGGTATCTACGTGTTACAAAACAGCTAATGCTATTTACTTATATTTCATTAAGGTACTCTTTACTACGAAACCATGGGATAGGTACAGTTAGTTTTATTATATTAATACGTCAAAATCTATACACGAAATAATTAAAATATATATTTGTTGAATGTATGCACTTAAAAGCTTAAATTAATTTAGCTATAAATAAATTTGTGCTGACGTCCAGGAAACAGGATTTTAATACCAAATAATTGATATACAAAATGACAGAATTCAATGAATTCGTTAGGTTCGATATCATGTGGATTATCAATAAATCGGTTTTAAAACTGAAATTTTACAATCAGATGGGGTTTTTGTTTACAAAATTACTTATTATTAGCTCAGTTTCAGATTTTAGCGAAATTTACATCATTATTTAAAATTTCGATAAAAACTAAAATATTTCTTAGTATTAAGTAAATCATACAGATACTTACCATCACGCCTGTTTTCCCCGAAAGGTTAGCCAGAGGTGTACTAATATTATAAAATATAATGTACACCCACGTTTCGCCGGTATGTTTTAGGTCCCATGTAATAGGGGGCAAGCCTATTGCCATTAACCGGGCACGAATCCAAACTCTGAGCTGCTACTAAGAATTTCACAGAAAAACCCAACAACACTTTGCTCTACCTGGGAATTGAACCCAGGACCTCGTGCTCGGCAGTCGCACTGTACGAACACTAGACCAACGAGGCAGTAAATCATAATAAAATCATTAAAGTTGTGACAGCCAACAGTGATGAGTTTAATCCTAAGGTACGCACCACTAAAATTTTTTTCGAAGCTGCGAAACGAATTTATCACACTCTCAAACGGTGAAGAAAAACGTCGTGAGGAAAATTACATGCTTGAGAGAATTTCGCGATGGCGTGCGAATTATGCCAAACGGCACTAGCCTTTTAAATGAGAGGACACCTATGCCAAGCAGTGGGACATTAAATGTTTTAACGATTACGAAAATAAATAATAATAATCATTTTCACTACTTCATCATTGCCCTAATACTCGCTTATTTAATTGCTAGGCAAACGCATATTTTCTTCTTTACAAAATTTCGAAGAGAACAGATAATAACACTCATTGCAAAACAAAATTATGCAAAGAACTTAGTTAGTACAGCTTTAACTTAATTGTAACATTAAAATTAATTAAGCGGAGGAGCGCCGATAATTCACGTATAGCTAATTGTACGCGACAACGCGAAAACAAACGAAATGGGTGGTCGTCTGACGGGAATATTGTGGTGATCGATAAAAAAACGATAATAACGACTGCTAATAATCTAGATTTTAATAGTTCTAAGGACTTGTAGGTACTAGAAATTAGGTTTTATTTAGGAGTTAATAGGGCTTTACAAGTTGAGTGAAAGCATACCACTTGACATATAGATCCGTTCCTAAACTGTTAGACAAGAGGTTGACCTCTTTTGTAACCGTTAATAATATTTAGAACACTATTGGACAGCATCACATAATATTCTGTATTCGTAAAGGTAATGATGATTATTTCCTGCAGCAGCTACAGTCTAGTTGAATCTTGGCTTGATATTTAATAATGACTTACATGTTTTTTTATTATCTGGTGTCTATAAAATTTTAAATAATCGCTTAATTATCGTTGGTCCCCATACATCCTTCGTCTCCTGAAAATGTTTTACAATTCAATCGAGCGTCGCTCCCAGCTGTTAATTGGGGGCGTTTTAATGAATATCAATTGACCATCGAGGTTGCCTTTGACGCTGCACATTCGATAGGTCTATCTACGATTCAGTAGCATTCTGTGTCTGAATGAGATTTGCAAAGACGACTGGGAATTCATACATAGAAATTTTTTACTAGCTTAAACTTTCATAAAAAAACTAATTATCACTTTTCCGAGCTTAAAAACTCAAACTTAAAACCTTGTGCTCAATAGCTACGGTTGAAACAAATAGACCATTGATCGACACCCTACTAGTACTTTCTTTATCGATGTAAAAAGTGGATTTAATAAGTATTTGTATAGCGTATCGTTGATTCAACAATTGTATAACTTTACCTTGATTAGTCAAAAAAGCGACAGGTCAAATCATCATCATCATCAATAACCCATTAACGTCTCACTGCTGGGCACAGGTCTCCTCCCATTGGGGAGGGATTAGGCTATAATCCACCACGCTAGCCTACAGCGGGTTGGCAGACTTCACATGCCATCGAGACAAGTCTCTCGAGCATGCAGGTTTCCTTACGATGTTTTCCTTCACCGTTTGAGCTTATGATAAATACGCACATAACTTCCGAAAAGTCAGTGCGTGCCTTGGGTTCGAACTCGAGACCTTTGACATCTCAGTCCACACCACTAGACTACCACAGCTCCAGCGCCTGTCAAATATTTTACAGCTTTTCGAGTGACACGTGAACTGGCTATGATCGGACATCTGAAATGTATTAAGCTTAAATTAATTGGTACCAAAATATTTTCCAATTAAAATGGAATCCTTATATGGTAAAATACTTGTAAAATAACAAGAAGTAAATTTATCCAAAAAGAAATAGAAGTCAAAGATAATTAATCTACTCTTAATCCCAAACGTACAAAGACTACTTTGTATATACATTGGTATGATGTATATAGGTATAAGAAATGTCTCTCAAAATTTTTTTCGTCGTAAAGCTAAGACGTGGCTTTAATAAAGTATTTAAAGAGTTTATTAAAATACTTTTTGAGATAACGAGAATGTAAAAAAATATAAAGGATGGAAAAATTGATATTATGTGACAAGCAAAGTCTGCAATATTTTAGTTTACTCTATTATTCTAGTCCTTGGCACGTATTTCATCTGATTTCAGAGAGATTCGGCTATAATCCATCATGTTTGCGTAGTGTGATTTTGCACACCGCCGAGTTTTTTTCCAAGCATGACAATCTCCTCCTGGACTTTTTCTTCACCGTTTGAGTATCTGATTTGAAAAAAAAAGCAGATAACTTCAGAAAATCGTCGTAGTCCACTATTCACGCCACTAGACGATCACAGTTTTTTATATTGTTACTTTAATTTAGATAACTCACCTAATTTTAATATATTAAAAAAAACAACAATAAAATAAATAAATATTTCCGGACATTATTACACAGCGCCATCTATTTCCGTGGTCAGCAACGAGGCTTGTGTTACGGATACTAGATGTTTGTTATATTACAAATATATATTTTATCGTAAATACATACATATTATACATAGATACATCCATGACTCGGATACAAATGTTTATGCTCATCACAAAATCATTTGTCCCTACCGGGATTCGAACCCGGGACCCATGGCACAGTAGGCAGTGTTAACCACCGCTGAGGTAAATGGGTCGTCAATACAAACAATAATGCGGATGTTCTGATAGTAAGAGACTACCGCCGCCCATGGACATCAGCGACATCGTAGCTGTCACCAACGCGTTGCCAGCCTTTTAAGTGTGTGTATAGGTCGTCATTTCTTGAAAACCTTGTCGTACTGGTTCGGGAATACTGCCGCAGGAAGGTTATTCTATATTTTAAACGTCGTTGGTAGTGAGTTCAACCTTTTTTGACACTAGCTCGAAAGAGGTTTAATGATTTACCTGTCTAAGTTTCTCAACCACATACTCGCCTAACACTGACACTGTATTCGTTCGTGTGTATAGAAGACAGACAAACAGAGCCAATAAATCGAGTGTGCCTCAACTTTTTTTTCGAATGAAATTGGAACATTGTGTTCGGCGGGCGGTCAGCGCTTCGACATCCAATAGATAGTCATTGTGTTTGGCTAAAACATTTTGAAATAGAATTCGGACTTCCACCAAATATTTTGTGTAGCTTTCATAATAAACATAGAAGACGTGTGTACTGTGAAAATCAACGGTCTTGAGTTTGAACCACAGAATTTTCGGAAGAAATGTGAATTTTCATATGCTCAAACCATGAAGAAAAACATCGTGAGGAAACCTCCATGCCTGAGAGATATTCTCGATGGCGTGTGAAGTCTTCCAACCCGCACTAGGCTAGCGTGGTGGACTGTAGCCTAATCCCTCTCAGATGAGAGGAGAACTATGCCCCGCAGTGTTAATAATAATTAAGTTGATGATGATAACGATATAATAAACACAGAGGTATTTTCAAGATAAATATATCTCACGTACAGCTAAACATTCCGACTCATATTTCTTTCTCAAACAATAAAAATACATACAGTTTTCGCTCAATTACCGCTCTCTCGCACCAGTCAGATAAAGTGAGTCTTAAGCGCCTCCGAGGTTCAGATAAGGCCGCCCCATTATTTTTCTCATTAGTCCGAGACCCGAGATAACATTGCCTATTACCCGACTGTGGCGAGGTGTGAATTACTTGACTAATCTTTCTCCTATATTGCTTGAGATTAAAATAATATAACACATACATATAATGGAGAGTGTTTTTGTTCTTCGATGATGTATATATTGATAATGATTTGTTGATATGGTATCTACCATAAACATTAAATATTTTAACACTAAATATTTCCCTTCAATCTTAAAGGGAAATATTTAGTTAGTTATGAATAATTTTGATTTATTATACTTACTTGAATATTAGACATTAAAATAAAATTATTTTTACGGATTTTCTTGCGGGTTGTTGACATTAGACATAGAGGCAGCCCATGACCATCCATACTTCCATATTAATATTATAAAAGCGAAACTGTCTGTCTGTATGTTACCTCTTCACGCTATAACCGCTGAACCGATTTAGATGAAATTTTGTATGGAGATGGTAAATGCTAGTGTTTTATAAGTTAAGCCATGGAAAGGTGCCGATTCGTTTAAATCAAATAAGCAGATTTACATTCATCGCATAAAAATATACCAACCGATACAGGTTTTTTTACTCTGGATAATATCATCCAGAGTTAAAATCACGGGACATGATAATAAACTGGCGAATAATACAAGTTATAATTAGTATTTTTCTATTATGTAGAAGTACCTTAGAGACCGTTGAAGGTGTAAAGGGATACTTATAATACTGATTCACACTATTTTTTAAACTTTAAATTTTAGTTTACACTAAAACATTCTTAGAGGAGCTTGTAAACAATGCTTTCAATCTGACTGACATTGTTTACTGTTAGGCATAGGTAATTATAAAATGAAACATATTAAATAGCTAGCTTTAATTAGACAATGTCTAGTTGTGGCTACGCGAGAGGACTGAGAGATTATTTGTGTTTATTGTGATAAGATTTAGCGATTTCCTTTACGGACCCTCCTGCCGCCTGAGCAGGTGACGGGACGTGTCGGACTCCACCCAGCGTGAGCGTTTACCGACTAAAAAACCGAACTCATCAACGCTACCAAAGATACGACGCTCCCGATCATGGATAGGATCTGCCGACTGTCGCTATAAGTTCATGGCGCTTCTCTGCCCAGGCCCGGTAGGCTTGGAGCGTGTGCTGCGTCGTGTCCTTGGGGTATTTGTACTCAACAGCCAAAATCAACACATTACCTCTTTTCTTTAGTATACTACTTACTTTTCAAGAGGTAGGGCATAGCGCAATTTCTCACTCAAATCGAGCTGCCCAACTGGGGAAGTACCTCCGCCTTACAGAACTCCGCAGTGAATAAACAATAGTTGTCATTCTGCGAGTGAGTAAGGTTACCAGAGCTTATTGGGGGATTGACTATTCTGACAGCTTGGGAATTCCGTTTGCTGTCAGTGTGGTAACTCCCTATTTTAAGAAACCTAAACGGGGTTTGGCAACGTATTTACAAGCCTCTGGTATTGCAAATGTCCATGGGCGGTGGTGATCACTTATCGTCAGGTGAGCATCCTGCTCGTTTGCCCACTTATAAAAATATAAATGAGTCGTCGTATTTACCAAAAGAGGTCATACTAAACTAAGTGCAATTTAAATCGTAAATCGTTCCTCTTCTCGCTCCGCTCGTCAGTCAAAACTCACCCCGCAATTTATGAAGCTTTGTTTGCATCAAAGTGAATGAATATTTGAAACTAGCACTCAAATTCAGTTCGACCACATGCGTGCCAAGCTTTATTGTCCACTGTTTGTGTGTTTTACAGGTAAACAGAAAAACAAATATTGCGCAAAATACGAAAACAGACTTTAAAGTGTTTTATATAGGTCTCGAATTACAGTGTAGAAGATCAATTTATTTTGTTTTTTGCTTGTCGTCGTCATAATATATCTACGTATTGACCCACTGCTGGGCATGGAACATAGATTGATAAATAATAATCTAAGGTGTATTGTATTCTATGAAATCTTCATAGAAAAATACAATAATACTTTGCTCGGTGTATAAATAAAACCTAGAAAATTACGCTCAGGTTCCGCATTTGGATCTAGAAAACTAATACGGTAGATTGTTATAATATCGTAAATAGATCAGACCCTTATTTATCAGTATTGCCCTCTTTCTTGTAGGTTAAACTATTAATATTAATTACACCGTTACCAGAGTCGTGCTGAGCTGAGTAAATAAATTACCACTAGCATATAAATATCGGAAATGTGTATGTATTATCAGAAATCTAAAATCCCACGGTTCTCAAGAAAAGGGGCGAAAAAATGTGGGTTAAGCCCATTTATCACTATTAACACGGGTGCAGATTAGTCCACAAATAAGAGTACTTTATCCCTTGCCTGATAGTTGCTAACGAGAACGGGGCTTTAGGCTGTATACACACAATAGAAAAACAGCTAGGATAAAATATGTAACGCTTGTCCAATTCAAAAGGTCACACAGTAGATAAATAAATATTTTGTAGACACATGTAATTATTTATCTGAGAAATGTTATGTAGCGTAGTTTTATATGTTTATAAATTTGCCCGTAACTTCATCTACATATAATTAGTATCCTCTGTTAAGAAATTATTGATTCCGCATACAAACTTCCACCCCCATTTTCGTCCCTTTAAGGGCTGATTTCCCAGACAAAAAATTGGTTCAGCAATTATAGCGTGAAGAGGTAACAAACAGACAAACACAAACCAAACAAACTTTCGCATTTTTAATATTAAAGTATGGATCTTGAAGAATATTACAGTGTTGAGTCACTTCAATGCTTTTAAATCAATTATACTTATTATGTCAAACATTTTTAAAATTGGAAGGCAGTATCAGATTTTTTTTTTATGTCAGTAATTTGTTGTAACATTAAAATTTGTTCACGATTCTAACGTGATTTTTGTTACGTGTATATTTTGACATTAAAGTGTCCAAAATTGGCTTTCAGGACGCGGCTTATGTCTAGAAAGCATATAATTAATTAAAAACCTAAACGAAATTGAAATAAGGGTGGAAAATACTAGATGTCTTTGGAAAATAATGTTGTCTAACTCACATAATATATGTAAATTAATTAACTTACTGTTCAAACAATTGTGATCTTGCTGATTTCAATAGAGTGGAGAATTATTATTAAGTAATATAAAGAACATTTCTTATACAATGTCATTATAATTATCGCTGAATTAAATTATCTAAACTAATATTATAAGAAGAGAGTGCTTCGGTACTACAAAATCTATTCCTTAAATTTATTAACCATTTGAAACTTTTATTATTAATTTGGATAAAGGTACTCGCATATTAAATTAGTAGTTGAAGGCAAGGTCGGGGCGGGCCACTAGTATTTTTAAATTTTATTCTCCCTTTGCAATGGCGCTTACACACATTTTTTTCCTAACGTCTATATAACTTACAATCAACGTCATTTCAAATTTCCCAACGAAAATCGAATCTTCGTAACAGATATTGAAAAATCTAATTGAATAAACTTTGCAAACTTAGACGAATAGTTTTCTTGAGGATTTGCGACCATCATTAATAACATCTAATAGCATTATTCTTTTTCCCCGCCATCCAGTCTGTCCGCAGCGCCAAGAGTACCTCGTCATCTTTAATCGTCGCCGACAGCTCTGCTCTAATGAGAAAAATAATGATGAGCTACAGACTCAAAGCCAGCTTTAATCAACACCTACGTAAAGCTTGCCGGCTGTTTCTGTCCTACTTTTTTTTGGGAATCTGTAGGAAAATTGTGTAATTAATTTAAGCGTCGTTGTTCCGTTTTCTTGTCGTAGGTAAATGATTATAGTTTTTCATTATAAAATTATTCTTGGTGAAAGATGGTGCGACTTATATTTTTTTTAAAGGTAGGTTGGTAGTACATCATTATAATTATAGCCTTTTACGTACAGTTGGGGTCTGAATAAAACATATAATATTAGGATTGATAATTACGTATTTTTTATACTAGATAAGCAGAAGTCCTAGATAGTTTTTTATACTGAACATCTTTTAGATTATAAAACGATACTTCTTAGTACAACTTTCAAGGGAACTTTAAAACATAATCGGATTAGCTCTAAAACTAGCAATTGAAGTAATACAATTTATTTATCTCTTTTTTGTGTAACGAAACTATAAGGCAATCTACTTTTCTGTAACAAAAAAAAATGCGATATAATTTATTTTATAATATAATTCTGTATCGTGAACAGATTAATTGTTAGAGCGAAAGGTCGAATGATCTGCAGGTTGTTGGAGCGACTTATCTGAGAGTGCTTAAAGCTCAAATAGCACCCACAGACAGCATACATCTTATACCAGACAGAACATTTCATTTCATATTTCATTATATTCTATCCTTTCTTCATAAGCATTTTTTTAATTATTCATCAAATTATCGTAAAAATATCACACGTACAAACACGTTTTACTTCTCAATGTGAGAAATGATGAATGACCTATATGAGATAAGTTTGATTGTAATTTACATGTAAACAAATCGGATTGGAACAGATTATTTTCCTAAAGGGTCCAGACAAATTGGGTATCATTAGATTTATTAAGGTAACCAGATACTTTAGTTTCTTGTTGCTGTGTAGATGGTCGATAGTTTCATTAAACTAATATTTTGACTTTGAAAGATATTAATGCCCATTTTCATTGGTTGACTAATCTGATTTTTTTATACTTCTACAATTACATCAGACTTCGTGAAATAATGCTAATCAACACAGGGCGATATCTGGTAAAAGTTTAACTGTATTGACTCAAGCTAATGTAGACCTTATAGATATAAGAAATGATTCATATATTTTTTTATAAAAACCTTATCTAAACAGCAATGAGTATGGGTGATTTTCAAAAAAAATGACCCCGTGACGACCAGGAAATATAATTTTGGGATTAAGTGAAATTGCTTAAATTTGCTCTGGTATCAAAGAATATGTAATTAACTAGCTAAATATGCTATTTAAATTAAAATTTAAACATAAATATGAGAAATATTCAAGATTTTTGGTCAACATATGACGCAAAGTGTTCCTGTATGTCACACAATATAATCAGTCAGAAATAAAACAACCAGGTATTGAAACAAAATCAACTTATATTAGCATAAAGATATGCTTAAAATTATTCCAAAAATAACAAAAAGTTAGCATAATTCTATCGCAATAATAAATAATCAGCCAAATAGTTTCATTTTCGTCACTTCTTAGACACATCGCCCTATAAAAGTTGTTGTTTACTAATAATACGTGTTACAAATTCAAAAATCAAGCAATGTGAGGAATTTTTGGCAATAACAAAATTCTAATAGTGACAAATCTTAACACTCTAAAGAAATCTAGATACTTTTAAAACTAGTTTTGTACAATTTAGAATATAGGACAGTGACTATTACGAAAATTGCGTGATGAATAGGAATAATTTGAGCAGTATTCACACTGCCAATTTAAAACACTGTTGCTGATTTTTCACTGACATCCGAAACACTTCTCAGTGATTATGAAATGTGTAACAGGCCAGGGCCACCTGGCATTATTAATGTTACATTGATTTAAATCGAAATATGTTAGGATTTTGTCAACGTCCCAATATACTACCATATCGGCTAGCTGAGTGATTATACAGTCATACGAGTAGGTTAAATGCGAACTTATATCTGACACAAGAAAGATATCATTTTTTGTAGTAAAATTGATAATAAGTAGTGTATAGCAATTTTTACAGTCAATTTAGATTCAAATCCAATCAGTCGTCACGGGTATTACGTAAGTTAGAACTTAAACAAAGCAAGTTTTACTTCTTATCAAAATTAGGTAACACGTAGGTAAGTATCTTTTACAAGATTAAATATTTCGTTGTACACTAAGCTTTATCATTCAAGTTCGTCACGATTTTATTCCGGTAGTATGTCACATGACGCACAGGAGGTGACGTATTCATACAACGAAACTTTTAAAATTAAAAATAACTAATACTCTGTTACATTAACTTGTTTTTAGCTTCATTAATCTAATATAGGTTAGTTTATGTTTTAAATACAATATGCTAAAGTAAAGAAAATGAGTTTATTTACCTTTTAAATACTATCACTATCCAGAAAACTTTTTCTGCACGCCGAAGACACCAACACTTTAGTCACAGATTTTGTCGCAACTGGCGTTTAAACAGTAATGACAGTATCAAAATACGATCACAATGTTGCCAGGAAAGTAGAAAAAACATAAATTAGTAGATTTTTTCTTATGTAAGATATCAAATTCACCGTGACGATACCGGATTTTCCGGTACTATGGTTTTCGTAGGACAACGTTAATTTAATGATATTTCCTAAAAATAACTATAAATTAATCACACAAAGACCAAAAACACACTTTTAGACATAAAGACATTATGTTCGAACATCTAAACATACTCAAAGCTCAATAGTCTACAAGTAAGAAGTATTCGAAATCTCTGAGAGCACCGTGGGACACACGAAATCTTCACCTCCTGAGGTGATGTTTTTTAAATATAAATATATCTATCGTCTTTTTATGGTGTTTTTAAATTTAACTTGATTTTAAAATGTCTGCCTTAACCATATAACGTTTCAAATCTACATGTGCCATATAAAAAAACATAAATAAATATGTTTGAAGTTGTGGGACAGTCCGATTTTGCTAGGGTCATTTTTTTTGAAAAACACCCGTATAAATTAATAAAGTACCACCACCATGTACACCATGGGACATAGTTTGCCTTCTTTGCCTTCAAATCATACCATGTTATTTTTGTTTAAAACCTATTTATACAAATTTTATCAAGGTAAATTGATATTATTTAGTCTCAATACTTTACAGCATTCATAGTCACAGACCGAAATTTAAGTAGGTTTACAAAAAACGTACAAATTTCTATAAAGGGATTATTATAACATTTATCCCCTCTATGTGGTTTTACTTTATCTAGAGTGTTTTGGTGACGCTTATAGACACAATTACTAAAATCACGTCTCAAAAATGTGACAAAATGTTTATAAATTGAGTCAGGGAGACTAAAACTAAAATGTTTGAGAACTTAACTACTATACCATTAAAGACGTTCAAGACTAATTTTATGTAATGTCTAGACAATGTTA
The DNA here is from genome assembly GCA_905163465.1 of Craniophora ligustri. Lineage (NCBI taxonomy): Eukaryota > Metazoa > Arthropoda > Insecta > Lepidoptera > Noctuidae > Craniophora > Craniophora ligustri. The sequence goes on from LR990961.1 coordinate 13,370,707, forward strand.
AACAAATCATAACATTACAGAAAAAAATCTACGAATGTTACATTCAATTACAATCAAGCATCTTTTAACAGTTAAAAGCTTATTCGGAGAATACCTTTTTGGTAAAAAAATCATGTCTTTTGTTACACAAAAAATATTAGACAATTTTGGCCATTCTTGTTCTTTTACAATAGAGGTAAAAAAAAGCGTGAAAAAATAAGATAATGTGTATCTTTTGCTCTATCTGAGCTTTTGACTCCACTTTCTGAGACCTTTGACTTAGTTTCGGTGTAAGTTATAAGCTTATCCATATGTTATTGAACGAAAATATATAAATTTATTAAACAAAAAAAAACCTTTAATTTTCTTCGGATTGGTACAGTGCATATATGTATTTTTCCTCATATCTCGTATCACTCATTAATTAATTAAGGTAAGGAAATAGTAAGAAATAAAAAACCAGCGCCGCAGCATTGATTCATTAGTGCTGCAGCAATAAGCTGAGATGGGGTCCGTTTTTTGGCCTCGTTCGGGTTAATCAATTTTGATATATTTTATTATGTCTCTTTGTATTGTTTTTTTTTATTTTATTTGTTACCTGACGAGGTCAGAAATAAATGTGTTTCTTTCTTTTACCAAAAACTGGGCTGCAATTAGAATTAAGGATATAGCCATATTGCCTCGTATACTATTCACTGGCCAATCATAAAAATATTTAAAAAACGGTTATATCATTAGAAATTGTTATTTGGTTTCTATAATTCCAACGCTAATTGTTTAAAGTTTCATTACAAAGAAAGATTTATATAATAATACGTAAGGTTATTTTAACTTCATTAACTAAAACATTCTCTAAAAAAACTGACTTCAAGGTCAGAACTGGACCAAATTAAAATACCACACGGGAAGTACCAGCATTCAAATAAAAAAAGAATTATCAAAATCGGTTTCCCACTCAAATGTTATGAGGCTACAAATATTAAAAAAAACGGTCGATAACCTCCTCCTTTTTTGAAGTCGGTTAAAAAATCTGTTGCCAACTGACTTACCATATAGTTTTTTTATTCTGAATCCAAGACGATTGAACTATATGAACTGTAAAATTTGTTCCGCTCTTTTTCTATATATTGGGCCACACCCCAAAACCAAGCAGGCGAAGAACCGTACGACCTCCCGAATCCCGCTGTAAATCTCGTAAAAAGGATTTGCCCCGTTGTATTTGGCGCCGATTTACCTCAATACATGGTTCTATATAATTCAAACGTGTTTAGTTTGGGATGTTAACCTGTAATGGCTTATTTTTAATGGAGTACCTTCTTGCATCGTTGCATGGTGTATTATTGACGACAATGTAAGTAATTTAACTCATTCTAAAGTAATAAAAATGTGGTTATTTAAATTATATTTAAATCTACTTTTGAACCTGGGTCGTCCAGTCTGGTTCAGCGGTTAGAGCGTGAAGAAGTAACAGACATAGACGCTTTTGCATTTTTTTAGTACGGAAGTATGAATTATTGTCCGTGCTTTGTTAGAATATTTCTTTTAAATGAAATGTCATAAAATCTATATAAACTAGACAGTAAGTAATAGCAAGCAGTAGCTTAATCAGGAGTGTTGTAGCTTGTTTCTTGGTAACTTTTTGGTACTAAAACTTTACCGGAGACGCTAGCGTCTATTGTTCATTTAACTCCACCCAGTCAAATTGCAATCTAACTTTGGAAAGGACAACGAAATGAAACAAAGTGTATGAAAATTACACTTTAAATCGTCTCAATTAACGTCCCACTGCTGGGCATGGGTCTCATAGCATTTGAGATGGATTAAACTATTAGTCAGTACAGTGGTGGGTGCACCTTGAATTCGAAATTGAGACCTTCAACTTTCACAGTTAATGGAGGCACGCCAAAGCCTAGTGGCGTAAACTCTAATAGTCAGCCAGTTATATTAAAGCTTTTTTGGATTTATAATGGATTATGCCTAGAGGGGCTAGTTAGAATTTCCTAATAGTAAGCATTTTACAATCTGCAGCTATTATCAGCATCCATCGAAAATTGTTAGTTGATCTAAATTGTACCTACTCATAAAATTTAATATCTCTTAGACTACGCGTGTTGGTCATCGTAGAGCTTTTACACAACAAAAGCAATTACTTACAACGACTCTCACCTGGAGGCAACGGAGACATCAAAAGGAAACTTCTAGAAAACGAAGCTGAATTGTAAACAAAAGTTCTCAACAACACCCCCACCTATTGAACTCGAAAGTTAATTTTCCCTTGAACTATGACAAGCTAAAGTTTAAACACGATTCGCGGATTAGCGGCGAGATGAAACGCCTCTAGTCTCCGGCCTCCGAACCTGCGGTTAAGACTAGTTTAGTTTATAATTGATTAATTTCTATTGTCAAACGTAGGCGTTGATGCGAATTACTGGTGTAAACAGTCGAAATTGGCTGGTAACACGGCTGGAGGAATTGGTTTAGACGTATTTATTAGTGTGTTGACATACGGTGTTAGCGGTAAGGTTTGTATAGATTTAATGAACAGTAAAGGAGAACAGTGTTTTAAGTAATAAACAATTCACTTTGAATTTTAATGAATTTTGCTATGGGAAGTTAAACTAAACACAAACGGTTTATTTAGACCAGTATTACAGGTAGGTGGTACTTTTGAATTGTATTGGGAATTGACAAAACTAGTTGCACGGTTCCAAGAAGTAGATCTTATGGAGAAGAGCCATAGATACTCTATTAAATGAAATAAGAAATACAAAATAATTAATTTACTTTACGATCTCTATATTAGATCTTATAGTTCAAATGAATAACCAAGCTAATAGGAGGTACATTTTAATTATATGTATAATATTTTTGACGATAAGTGCTAGCGACTATCAACAAATGTCACAGTTTAAAAAATCGAACAATCCATACTAATGTTATAAATGCGAAAGTGTGTCTATCTGTCTGTCTGTCTGTTACCTCTTCACGCTATAACCGAGATAGCTCAAGTCCCGGGAAAGGACATAGGATAGTTTTCATCCCGGAAATCATCCCTTAAAAGGGGAAAAGGGGGTGAAAATAAAATTACTTATTTTACGCAGACCAAGTCACGGGAAAAAGCTAGTACAAAATAAACTTACAGCTTTCTATGTATTTGAATATTAAACTGTCAGCTGGCACAATTCTTCTTCAGTACGCTACTGTCGACAATTTCACGAGGCACCGTGTACATTACCGTATTTGCTTAGATAGTGGCTCGGTTCAGTCAGCGAGACGACGACGCCCCGTAATGGATTTCTGACGTTGAAATAAATGATAGATCGCCGCCACACGATGCATTACCTGTGGACAAGTACGTGCGCTACGAATGTGTAGAAGGAGCTGGTTTTAAACGAATGTGAATTAAACAAAGTTAGATGTATTGTGATAGGCTTTTAGTGTGACTGTGAACGTCAAATGTCTCAATTTCTATACCAAAGCTATCCATATCCATACTTTCATACTAATATTATAAATGCGAAAGTGTTTCTGTCTGTTATCTCTTTACTATTTAACAGCAGAACCGATTTAGATGAAATTGTATATGGAGATAGTTTGAATCCCGAGGAAGGACATACATAGAATAGAATATTTGTATAAAGTTTATGTCCCTGAACTCATCCCTTGAGCGTCCGAAAAGTGGGTGGAGGCTTGTCTGCATAATCGATAATTTCTTAAAAGAGCGTAGCAATAAAAAAAACAGATTGGATAAATTACTAATTGTACGCAGACCGAGTCGTGGGCAAAAGTTAGTTGAAAATACATTTATCAAACTTTTCAAAGGACAATATTAACACTATCCTTAAAAATATTGCTTCGATCCTTCATAGAATGCGTGCCAGCTCCCACACCATCTGAGCGCGTTGTGCGGTAGGTGGGACTGTCCAATGTTGCATCACTGGATCGGGATTCATACATCCGCAAGTACGTACTATATACTACGTAGATAGTGTGAGATTCGGCGCCAGATATTAGTATAAGAATAATATTAAGTTACTAACATATTATTACATTTTAATCAATACCAATACTTCTATATGGATTCTTTTATAATCTGATATAAAGTGTTATTATTATTTTTATGTTTAACTGTTTATTTTCTCCCTTTCAGCGGTATTAATGATCTAATCACACGGGCCTTAGCCAAGCGCGAATAGGGTTTAAGTAATAGTGTAAGCAGAAGAAACGGATGATGTAGAGAGGAATTTGCGAGTGATTCGGCAGGTGTTGAGTATCACCGCTTTCTGGAGAGTAAGCGAAGTGTGTTTGGGGACCTGTTTATTATTATTAAAAGCCCTCTCTACACAAACTTAGCCACTCACTTGCCACATAACGAAATGATCTGTATTCGAAATAAATCCAACTGGAATAAACTTCTCCTGTGTACATAGACATTTGACTCGCTGTGATCGATAGTAACTGGCGAATTTATTGACATCGGGCTGACTATAAATAATGGGGGTAAGCTGCTTTAGATGTTTATATTGCTTGTTTAAGATGTGAGAGGGAAATAAAATATGTAGGTATGTCAAAATCGGTTTTAGAAACGGTCACTTCTTTGTGCCTACAATACGTTTTTCAACTGTTTTGGTGTCAGATATTAGTCTGACTGTTACCATGGATACCGAAACGACGGGAATAAATAAAATGTATTACGTAATAGTTGTTTTATTAATTAGTTTTATTTTATCTAGGATTTTACACAAATTGTATCACACCTCCACATCAGGACTCTTGTATAAAAAGTTGTGTCTGTAAACGTTTCTAAACCTTAAAATGATTTTTTTTAATTGGCGCAATAACTATTCACATATTTTAATTTTGTATCTAATACAGGAAAGTAATTTTGTAATTTTGTTATTGGGCAATATACAAGCGATAAAATATGTTTATAGAGGCAACAATTACAAATACATGTAATAAATGCATATAAAGGCAAACATGCGTAAACGCTGACGTAGATGTTGAACTGAACGTCGAATTACACGTACACGTTGACGTAGATTTATGGCAAGCAAAGAGTTAAAAATTCTAAATTATAAAAAATGTGTTCTGTTGGCAATCAGCGCCATGTTATTTTTTAAAAAGACACGTTACTCTCGTTGCTTTTTTGTCTTAGGGATACCATAGTGACATACGTAGATTATTCTTATAATTAATTATTAATTAATTCTTGATAATTCTTATAAGATACGCGAACACAAACTCGTTTTAAAAATGAACATGTTCAGCGTTTCAGACTACCACTAATGATTGTCATCTGCACTTATAATATATACATATAGAACGAATGAAAGAAGATAGAAAGAATTTATTTTCGCTTTTACATTAGTAGTGAAATGTTATACTTAATATAAAAAAAGAAAAACCAACTTCAAAAACTAAAAAGCAAAAAATAACTTCATACAGTTTGACCTGTTTTTTAGTTTTAAAGGTATGAAGTCGGTGCCGATGATGTGGTGGTTTTGACCACCTGGCTCAAGCTCACTCGCGGTGAGTGTACTTACTATTACGTTTGGCTTGGCACCGACTTCATACCTTTAAAACTAAAAAAAAAGAAAAACCAACTTCAAAAACTAAAAAGCAAAAAATAAGTTCATACAGTTTGGCCTTTTTTTTAGTTTTAAAGGTATGAAGTCGGTGCCAAGCCAAACGTAATAGTAAGTACACTCACCACGAGTGACCTTGAGCCAGGTGGTTAAAACCACCACATCATCGGCACCGACTTCATACCTTTAAAACTAAAAAAAAGGTCAAACTGTATGAAGTTATTTTTTGCTTTTTAGTTTTTGAAGTTGGTTTTTCTTTTTTTTAAAAGTTAATTTATTTTTTTCTATTTAGTGTTCCATATTTTACACTTTTCATATCAGGTCAATCTAACTGCCTGAAAGAATACAACTATCGATCCATATATACTTATAATTATGAAAGATTTTTCCTTTAACTCCTAACCGTTGAGGAGTTGTACCTTCCGTCATCAGATCATTACATGAGATGGTGATTTTCAAATGCTAATACTTGAACAGCTTTGGAGAATACATGTAAATGTAATAAATGCCTATAACTGAAAGAATTTTCTTTTAACTCTTAACTGTTGAGGAGTTCTACCTTCCACCATCAGCTCATCAACATCAAATGATGATTATCAGACGCAAAGACTGGAACAATTTCAGTAAATATATTCAAAACGTGATAATTGCCTATAAAATTTGAGGGTTGCTCTCGATTTTCGTGGGATCCCATCATCAGATCATGATGTGGTCACAATGGGACCAACTGTGAAGTCTACCCTTTTAAACAAAAAAAGAATTTTGCAAATCGGTCCAGGCGTTTTTAAGTAATTCGTGAACATACATAAAAAAAAAAGATTCCGACGAATTGAGAACCTCCTCCTTTTTGAAGTCGGTTAAAAATACACAAACAGAAGGATCTGTATAAACATTTGACACTGCTCTTATAACCAAGCGCATAGGCGAGCTACTTTGAAATACACAAAACACCAGACTACGGCGGTAAATACTAATTAATTGGCAGCGACGAACTTCGCTCCCGGTTGCATCGTTACAAGTCCGTGTTTTATCACAAGTCCGACCTCGCCTCGAGCGAGGCCCCCCATTTGTCCCATACAGCTGTGGCACACCGAGCGGGCTACTTAATTTGCCATTTTTCAAACTCAAACTCAAATAATTGATTTCAATTAGACCAATATTACAGGTATCTTTGAATTGTCAAAAACTAGCTGCACGATTTTGAATTTAACACCATGTTTAAGTGATGACTGTCTCGCTTGTCAAGTGGTCGTAAGTGCAACTGTTAAGCATGAGGACTTGGGCGCGATTCCTAGGTCGAGGAAAGCGTTATTGTGTTTTTCTATGAAGTTCTTAGTAGCAGCTCTGAATTTGGATTCGTTTGCGGTTGATAGCAATAGCTTGCACCCTATTACATGGGACCTAAAATATACCGGTAAAACGTGGGTGTATATTGCATCTCTACCTTACCTTTAGGGGACGATAGTCTTCGTAGTATGCTATGTTTTATGTTTAAGTGTGGTGTAAAGGTTCATTGATATTTAAATTCATCGGAGATTACCATCCAGTGAGCCGTAAGTTAGTTGGCCACCTTTTTGGAATAAAAATGTGAAGAAAAATATCGTGAAGAAAAAAACCTGCATACCCAAGATATTCTCGATGGAGAGAGAAGTCAGCCATCGCAAAGCTAGCGTGCTCGACCATATAGCCTATCAAAATGACAGTGGGACAGTGAATGCATCCACCGGCCGTCTAAAGCGCATCGCCTTAAAGTTTAAATATATTTTGAGTAGAATCTATTGTGTCGCCAACTTTATGTTAAATTTCGCCTGATGTCCTTTATATATGAGACGTGGAAATTATCTCATTTTATACGTAACTGTCCTTGAGTAGTTCTGCACCACAACATTGTCGTTTGATGTCCTTTTGCATTTAGGCCGCCTGAACTTTTCAAATCATTAGGTATATACTGCCATTTATCTATGTATAGTTTATATATATATATATTTTATATAATACTAGATGAAACTTGCCACGCTTTATTACAGCACATTGTGGTCGTGGATTGACGCAAAAAATAAATTTTTGAATCGGGTTCTAGGTCATGTCAATATTTAAGCTCAATCAGTGAGAACTTTTTGAGTTTTTTATTTATTTATTTATTGCACCACGTAGTTTACAGAGAACATACTTAAAAAATAGTAACCTTAAACATACCTAGACCCTGTAAGGGTGTAGCACGGAATTCTAACATTAAATATATGTATCTTAACACTAACAGCATATATGTATAAACTAAAATAACCATAAGATTAAATTTTATCCTCCATAAATTCTTTAATTGAATAGTAGCATTTCTCTAATAACAATAACTTTAATTATGCTTTGAATAGATTAACGGTTTCTGTGTTTTTTATATTAATAGGTAACTTATTATAAATTTGTATACATCGATATTGTGGGCTATTTCTAAAGATTTCTATTCTAGTTACTGGCAGTATTATTATTTAGAGCTTAAACAAAACAACGTTTATAAATAATCATCAACCCATTATTGTCCCAGTGCTGGCCACGAGTCTTCACAAATTTTTGAAAGGGATTAGGCTATAGTTCACCACGCTAGGCTACTGCGGGTTGGCAGACTTCACACAAGCCAACAAGAAAATCTCTAAAACATGCAGGTTTCCTCACGATGTTTCACCGTATTATCATGTGATAAATACGCACACAACTTCCGAAAAGTCAGTGATGCGTGCCATTTGAATGTATAAAGGTTCATTATAATCAGTTCCGAACTTGGAAGATAATTACTTAAGAGACGCGGTCCCAAAATCCTACGAAAAATACGAATTAGTTTTAGTAAAAAATATGCAGTATTCATTATCACCGACACATTTATTATTGGATTACTGGACACGGGCATTACTGGCAGATTTCATATGCTGTCGAGAAATTCTCTTAGAATTCGAGACCTTTGATTTATGATTATTGAACTTTCAGTTTTGTACTATCATACTATTAATATTCTAAGAATTCAATATACTGCATGGTAAATTTAAATTTCTTTTTGTTAATTTATAATATGGAGCAAAGTTAGAGCTAATGAGAAAATAATGAATTTCGAGCACCGCGTTGTCATAAGCCGGTGTGACTTAAACGACAGGTGGACGAGATGAAAGATGTATCACGGATATTGGATATTTAAATAGTTCAAGATAAATTTGACGTACAATTTTGAAACGCTAAGTTTATCATAAGACGCGGGTGCAGAGTGAACTGTCCATTATTCCGTAAAACAACCTTGATAATAAATACAGAGGTTCGCCCCCTATTATATTGAACCTAAAACATACCGGTGAAATGTTGGTGTATACCTCTGCCTAACCCTTTTTGAACCACAGGCGTGATCTTATGTATTTTAGATACAATGGGACAATCCACAGTATCAAATACAATGTTCACACATACATGCATTATCTATTGTATGATATCATAAAGTTCAATATCTTGCACGCTTGCTTGCAGGCTGAATACAGTGACTTTTAGGCTATAAGATCTTCCTTTGTAAAATGTATTTCTCGCCAATAAAATTTATTATTATTATTATCGCTATCGAGAAAATCTCTCAGATATGTACGTTTCCGTTTTTAATCACCGTTTGAGAAGTTACGAGCCTATTTACATGTAGTAAATAAGCACGTAACATCAAAAGGTCAGTGATGCGTATTTTGGGTTTGAGTAGGAGAATACTATTAACCAACTGAATTGTACTTAGAGACTTAACCTACTATTTAATAGTTATTTATGCAACTGTTGTATAATAAGGGGTATTAAAACACGAATGTGGGTTTAATAGTATCACATGAGTGTTTTAATACCTAATTATAACAGTTGCATACAATACTTTATCTACACCCTTGATATATAGATCTTCTATATTTGTAAACAACAAAATATATATTTTTTCAATACTAGGTAATATTGAACAAAAATGGCGAGATACGATGTCAATTCAAAAATTCGATTAAGTTTTTTTTTTTAAATTACGGCGCTGTGGTAGTGAAACGCTTTCTTTTTTTTTATATTCATAAAGATGCCATGAGAATGTGGCTGTTCGATGAGTAAAAAAGGAGTTGCATTATGAAATTTAGTACAACATTATAACACCCGTTTGGATGATATTATGGTTACTATGACACTGGTTGTTTTAATGTTGGCAATAAGCTAACTGTTTCAAGAACTTTTATAGAAGATTTATAGCATAGGTGTAGATCAATAAATTAATATTTAAAAATAGCTATGAGCATACTTTATTTAGTAGTTTTATTGCAAAAAAGCGTGGGATATATCTTTACATAAAATCCTGTAAAAAGCTTTATTGATAGCTAACTAAGTATTTATAAAGGCTGAAATATGATAAAAATGTAGCCACCCACGATTTCTTTTCATAAAATTGTTTTCTACTTTTGTTCGCTATGAGAGCGTGTTTTTTATCTATATTTAGATTTCTTATTATTGTTTGTTTTGTAACTAGATGACGCTGTGTCATAATATCCTGATATAATTATGTTATTACATATCTACCGCTGGGCACAGACTACCGCTCAACTTGAAATGAGTTCAGCTATAGTCCACTGCGCCGTCTAGAGCAATAATGTCATAAAAACAGAGAGTGTCATGAGAATTTTAATTTAATTTCAACGCTACTTAAGTTCAGTTTACTGCAGTCATAATTGAAAGGTCCGTCTTAATAGTAGCTATTATTAAATATATTGCGGTGGTTAACTGTGCAGCGATATTGACCGTTACTTTATTAAACTAGGGGTAATTGGGTGGGTTCGCTTGTTCTTGATAAAGTAATGCTTTAGGATTTTTACAAACGTGTATCTTTTTGACCACTAAACCAACTGCCTCGTTGATCCAGTGGAAGGAAGTGCGCCTGCTTAGCAAGAGGTATTGGGTTCGATTCCCAGGTCGAGCAAAGTGTTATTGGGTTTTTGTATGAAATTCTCAGTAGCAGTTTCGTCACGTGCCTGGTTGGTGGCAATAGACTCGCCCCCCATTACATGGGACCTAAAACATACTGGCGAAATGTGGGTGTCCATTAGATCACCTCTGCCTAGCCTTTCGGTGATGACAGGTGTAATGGATTGTATGTGTGCTGGTATCTAATCATGTAGCTGCTTTCCTATTAATATCTTAAAGTAAATATTTATTGTTCAATCACAAAAAAAATTGTGATGGAAATAAATGAAATAAATTAAAAAAGAAATATTCTACGACATACATGTACTTTCCACATTGATTAAATATGATATGAGTTTTATCTGGCCACACTTGTGGTAAAAAACAAAGAGGTCATTAAAAAGTCCACAGCAAACAGTTCTTATATACTTTTTTATTATTACTGTTAACACCGGACACACCAACTGGTTTTAACCTGTATGTCATCCCCTTGGACACTGTAAACAAACATTGCCCCTAATGAAATTGAGTTACGCTTGCTTGACCGCGCATAAACTTCACTCATATGAGTGGCCATCAAAGTATATCACCGAAAACAAACATAAGACAATAACTAGACTAGTTTGTTTATAGGCCTTTGTATAGCAGTAATCATCATCAACCCAATATTGTCCCACTGCTGGGCACAGGCCTCCTTTTATTCGAGAGGGATTAGACTACAGTCTACAACGCTAACCTTCCCACGGGTTGGCAGTCTTCATTGAGAAAATCTCACAAGCATGAAGGTTTCCTCACACCATTTTCCTTCATCCTTTGAGCATGTGATAAAAACGCACAACTTCCGAAAAGTCAGTGGTCTTGGGTTTCAACGCAAGACCTTTGAAATGTCTACAGGTCACACCATTGGTACCACAGGAGTATTTTATTGTATAGCAGCAAGTTCTTAGCGAAATATCACTAAGACCTGGAGTCTATTGATTGGAGAGGCAGAAGATACATTGACAACGATGAGCTTACCATTATCTGCCTTTCATCCGACACATTTGCGGGGAATATGCATCAGAACTCCACAACCTCATTTTATCATATACCTGATATTTATCATATATACATTTGACCTGCGAAACGTTGCGTCTTCCAGTACACGGTCGGCACGACAGAACCTTCAAACCTAGTTACATTAATTAAAACTAATTGAAAATTACAAATCTTCACAAAATCTAAAGTCTGAAATAAACGTCTAATGATTTATTTTTAATTATAACTTACGTTTGCTCCGTAGCGTTAACACGCAATGTTGAGCATGCGACTGATTGCTAAACAGTTTTATTGCAGTCGGGTCGCAGTTGCGTGTCCCAGACGCATTTTTTAACATGTATATTAGTGGAATCTCATATATTTTGGTAATTGTTGAGGCAGAAAACACTCTTCATAGACAAGAAACATTATGTAAATGGAAAGTCACGACAAAATATGAAAATGTTCATAATACCTTTTTACCACTTGACATTTAATAATAGCTTGTCAGTCAATTTAATTTCCAACCGCTGCAGCTGACTGGCTGGTTTTAAAAAATCAGTTAAATCTATTTTTTCTTTGGAAATGTGTAATTTGAAGTACCTACAATTAACCACGTTTGCATGACTAAACATTCCCGAGGTAAATGATTATTTAGCTTATATTTCGTACCAACTAAAATACATTATGTAAGAACAAATAGCATTATGTGTTTGGCATTATAACCAATTGGTAAATGAACACACACTTTTATTATTTTTATCGCAAAATTACCGATATTTACCCTCACCTTCTGTATATGTATTACAATAAAATAGAATATTCAAATGTCTATACATAATAAGTGTGTCTATTAGTATCGAGTGTAAGAAATCAGAACATAATCTAGTTTTGACTTTCTTCTTCGAGCAGGCACTGCATGCACCTAAGTTTATAATTGACCTATTAAAGCTATAACATTTTTAAGACCGAGTTGCTAATTAAAAAATAAAAGGAATTATTACCAGCCGCGCCTTAACCTCATAAATCTTACTTTTAATAGCTATTTCATTACCAACGAAAACTATTATTGCACAATTTTGAACTTGCCAGTGTAATTAGAGAAATGGCTTTTGATTCACTCTCATTAAATATACTAAACTTTCTCTTCACTTCAAAATACACCTTAATACTTTTGAAGCAAGGTGTCTTCTTCGTTATCAGACCAGTTTATATGTTATTCACAACGTCATAATTGGGTTAAATGGTAACTATCTTAAATTGCATAGCGCAGGTTACGTTACAGACATAAGGCGGCAAAAGATTAATTAGAATGATTGGATAATATCGTCAGTTATTATCTACGGTACTGTCATTGACAGAAGTTAAATGAAATTAACTTTAAGACAAATTTAATTTTTTCGAATTTAACTGTGAAGACAGAAGTCTAGGCTTTAATCCTAAGCCATGTACCACTATTTATCTCGTGCTACATGCCGTGGTGAATAATAGCCAGCCTTTCCATCACAATTTAGAAAATACCCGTGAACAGCAGTCACAGTGGGACAGAATAGTGCACGGGCCTAGAGCGGGAATTATTCAAAAAATTAAACTTTACCTCACGATGTTGTCATTACCTACTGATAAATAAATACGCACTGTATATCGAAAGTCTGGGTTACCATAGATTATATAAATTTGAAAGAAAGTCCTATGATTTGTCAGTTGATGGTCGCCATCGCTTCGTATCACTACTGTACTGTAATAATGAATACTTTTGAAATATTTTATTTTTACCAAAATTGCTGCAATTGAAATATTGCGGACGCAATTATGTTAAGTGCGTATAAAATATTCACAGTTAATTAATATTGTTTAAAATCTAATGATTTACTGTGAACAATAGTTTATTCAACGTCTATATTATGAGGGATTTTGATATAGAGTGACTGACGTAGTTTGTATGTTATGAAAACTATTGTATATATACACATAATATCGTCAGCATATTTTAAAACATAACATCGACAAAATTAATTACGTACGCCTTTACGCAAACCACATATGCACAAATCCATCCAATCCATCACCATTATCATCATCAGCCTACATTCGTCCACTGCTTGACGTAGGCTTCACTTAGTGAACGCCACTGAGCTCGATCTTCGGCTGCCAGCTGCGTTCCACAAGTTGTTGCTCCACATCGCCGGCGGTCAATTTATGCATACTCAATAAATAATGTAGTAACAATTACAGAAAAAAATGCATTAAAGCCATAACTTGAGATCCATGAAAAAGCCCCGGGTCTCACGATATCTCCATTCTTCTTCCTCGTTCCTTCATTGCTGAGGATCGCGCACTATCCGCACACTATCCGTCGCCAGCCCGTGCGATCTTGCAATTTGTGGACCGCTCGGTGTAGACTGCGATGCAATACCTCCATACAAAATTTCATATAAATCGGTTCAGCGGCTTAAGCGTGAAAGGTGGACATACTTTCGCATTTATAATATTAGTACGGATTTGAATCGTTTAATATTTAAATAGGGTATTACACCATATTAATAAGCCTTTAATGGAGAATAATTACTCTACATTAATGGAGAGTTGTTCCGCACATAACTTGGGTTGGAAGACCCTTTCTGATCTCACGGGTGTTGTAAAATATGGCTAAAGGACACGTCTTCCCAAACACATTACTTAGTAGAACTTGGATCGTGAATCCAGCCGGTACCTAATAGTTGTAAAAATATCGGTTTTGTTCAGTAGTGATCTCATTATTTCCCCTGACTTAAAACTACATAAGTAAAATTACCTTGTTAATTTAAACTAAAAAACAAAACAAAATCCGTAATACTTTTGTTTTCCTATTTCGAACGAAGCCGGCTTGATTCCTTATTCAAAGAAAGTATTGGATTCTGCAGATTTGTTTTTTCTAAATCTTATTTCATGGTTGTTTTATAAATCTCATTTCACATAATATCACGGAGCGTTTGATTAGTCAGGGGTCAAACCACAACGTGTTTTTTGCGTCTTATTTAGGTTGTAAGAAATACAGTCCATGAATGCTGTACAAAACTGAAACACCCGGATTAAAATAATATCAATATAGGTACCTCTAGGAGGTAGGGCATAGCGAGATTTCTCGCTCAAATTGAGCTGCCCGACTGGGGAAGTACCTCCACCTTACAGAAGACTGCAGTGAATCAACAATAGTTGTCTTTCTGCAAGTGAGTAAGGTTACCAGAACTCATTGGGGGAGTGACTATTCTGACAGCATTGGAATTCCATTTGCTGTCAGATCAGTAACTCCCTATTTTAAGAAACCTGAACGGTTTCAATGGGGTTAGGCAACGCATTTGCGAGCCTCTAGTGTTGCAAATGTCCATGGGCGATGGTCATCACTTACCATCAGGTGAGCCGCCTGCTCGTTTGCCCCCTTATCACCATAAAAAAAGGTACCATGATAAAAACCGTAGAATGGCTGGATAAAAGATTCCAAATTATTACTTTATATAAAACGGTGTGAAATACATTGAGAAATCCTTATAAAGTGATATCAAATAAATAAATCAATCAATCCACTGCTCAAAAGCCATCCACAACATTTCCCAAAATGACCGGGTGAATAATGTACCAAAATATGAATATGTAGTATTACAGTATGCATGCCATACTGTAATACCTCCGCACTAAATCTTCACGTTCTCAAATATTATATTTCATTTCACTTCTCTCGCCGACAGTACTTTCACACTGACTTATTCACAGCTACTAACTGCACCGCGCGCGAAAAACGCTTTTGCGAAAATGAAAATATTTTCCGTCGCTACCATAAAAGGCTATTCAAATACTATAGGAGAACGGAATGTAGTTGACGAAATCATGAGTACGCTGTTATTTGTCCAGAGAATCCTTGGACAAAACCTTTTGGACCCAAATTGGAGCTGGAAAAATCAGTTTCTTAAACATACTTTCATAATTTCCTTAATTATTTACGTATTTTTTGGCACCAGAGATTATCTAAAAGATAAAACGGACATTCCATCTATTGGCGAAGCTTATTACACTGTACTTATAACGCTAATTTTTGTGGTAAAATATTCTCTAATCCTCCACAACCGTAAAACATTTCAAACATTGTATTTAATTGCAAAAACAACATTATTGGAAATGGTGAAGATGGATTCAATTAAGAAGTATGAGGCAATGTTGAATAAGATAAGATTGATCGTCAAAATGTTATTTGTCACGACAAATTTTCCTGTGGCTATGTACCTGTTTTTTGCAATTTGGCACTATATTATTGGCAATAGAGTGACATTGTCCAAGACTACATCAATTCTCATGCCTATGACAAGTCCGTATTACGAAATCGGGTTTATTTTGCACGCGATATTTTTGTTCGAGATGGGGTTTAGTATACTGGTGATAGACATGTGGTTTGTCATACTGATATTTTTCTTGTGCATGGCTTGGAACAGTACAGTGGATATTTTAAAGGTTGAGCCGAAGAGACATGGAGAGTTAGACTCACAATATGAAGAACGTTTGAACAACAGTCTGAGGATGTTTTATAAAAATCACAACCAATTGATGAAGTAAGTTTTATTTTGTTTATTTTGCAAAGCCGTCGGCCGTCTGCCCTAGGATTATAATAATAATACCAATATTCCACAGTAAAATACATATATTAGTAGAAGCCTGAGTGTAAATAATTTGACGGAAATATTCATAAAGGATTTTTACTGTATTCATGGAAGCTTAAGTCTTTTTTTTTCAGGTATTTAAATATTTTCAGCAACATGCAAAAATGGCCGGCCATAGTCCCACTTGTAAGCACTTTACTCTCTTTCTGCTTAATGCTGTTTCTAATGACTGAGGTAAGAACATTGGAAATGTTATATTATTTTCAATTTCAAATAAGATAAATGTTTAGAGAGGTAGGGAATAGTGAGATTTCTCGCTCAAATCGAGTTGCCCGATTGAGAAATACCTCTGCTTTACTGTTTTAGCAAGTGAGTATACTCACTACAGAAGTGACTATTCTTACAGCATGAAAATTCCGTTTGCTGTCGGTGTAGTATCTTTTAAGAGACCTAAACCTCTCCTTATTTTTTGAGATTCTTAAATAAAGAGAGTGATAAGATTTCTACAGGGTTTGGAACGCGCGAGGACCGTCTGGTCTGCTTACCATCAGGTGGGCCTCCAGACTTTTTACTACATAATTATGTACGTATATTTAAAAAAATCTTCAAATCAAAGTACTAGAGCTGTGCCAACGTAAGGTATTTACTTTGGCCCCTGTACGTATTGGATGGCGTACCTGTACCTTATTATAACAATTTTAATCAACATTATACATATTTATTTCAGAAAGTTCAATGGGTGGTCCTCTCAAACATTTTACCGACAGCAATTGAAATATTTGCTTACAACTGGTTCGGGGAACATGTCAAAGATAAGGTAAAGTAAACGATTTCTGATAAAATAATCTAGCTTTAGGTCTATTCGTTGCTGGTCTGGTTTGATTCTAGCTTCAGTGATATAAACATATCCTACAGTGATCTCGGTCCAAACTGTTTGGAAACAGTAGGACTATGCTTACTTGCAGGACTTGTGTAGCGTGTATTTAACATAATAAGAAAATCTACAGTGGTCTCGGTCCAAACAGTTTGGACTGAGATCACTACTGGAGCCAATAGTGATCTCGGTCAAAACTGAAGAGAACGAGAACGCTATTAGAAATGTTTATTACGAAATATTTTAGGGTATTCAATTAAATATGGCGTTATTAAACTACGACTGGCAGAGCATGCGTATGAAGGATAGAAAGAACTACTTGATAATAATAACTTACATGGCCAAAGAAATATGTATCAAGACCGCTGTAGGAAATGACCTATCGCTGTTTACTATGAGTTCGGTAAGCCTTCACTTAAACAAGTTTAACAGGTTGCAGATTTCATTTGCATGTGGTTTGTAGATTTCATTCGTAGGCACTGGATTTCATATACATTCGGGTTGTATCATAGATTTCATATTTATATTTGTATGTTGGGATGATGATTTCTTTGACATGCGGGTGATAGATTTTATTACTGACTATTCAAATACTAGTTGTAGATTCGTTCAAATTTAGATTTAGTTCAAATGCTGATTATGGATTTCATTTATATGTGGGTTGCCGATTTCATTTTCATTAATTCATTTGCAAGTATGTAGTGGGATTCATTTAAATACATAATTATGTAGTTCCATATTTATTTGCTTCTTATTAATTTCTTACACTAAAATTGCGAATGTTAGACATTGACATCGGACATCGTATTTTATCGCGGTAAGTAAATTGATACACTGGATCGACCAAATGTTAGTATTAAAATATATCACGAGAAAGTCCCTATAAAGAATTTTCTTTCTTATTATTTGTTTTTCTATTTAAAATAAGTCAATAAAAATAAATATACTAAAGAGGATTTATTTTCAGGTGGTGAAAGCGAGCTATCAATCCTTTGCAGTACTTAAATCTATGGGAGAGTAGAGTACAAAGCATAATATAATAACTACACAGTGACACATAATTACAAAATATAAAAACGCTAATTTATAAACACTACTACTACTACCCACAGTAACAAAAGAAATACGAACAAAAAGTCCACAAGCTTTTTTCACTGAAATTTATTTTGGTACCACCAATCAGATAGCATTTGCACGCTCCGATTGTCGAAAAAAAGAGATGTATTTCAGAAATTGGACATTGAAAAAAGGTGGGGTAAAACGGTGGTACATATCTAGGACAATATAAGGAAGAACAGAAGATCGACTTCATACACACACGCGTTTGTACAATGGTTATTTCGGTAATAGTCGTTAGTACGTATGAGTCGTCTGCGAGTGTTAGTGCAGCCCGTAATTTCACAAACAGTCCCAATTTTTTTTAACAATTACAAACGAGTGATGTTTGAAAAAATATTGTTGTAGTTTTACATAAGAGATTTAGATTTAATGCTTCGTTTTATAGATTATACGCACTCCTTACGTTTTTGTTTCGAATCTTGAATATTAATAAATTTTGTGGTAATAAAATGCAATTAACATTAAATAATTTTAAGTTTTCTTGATCTATTACAGTAACCTTGATAACTGAATACTTGAATATAAACATAACCATTTACGACTGAAATAAAACATCAAAAGCTTAAGATTAAAATATTTCTAAAATACGTCAAAGCCATGAATTTGCTTCTATTGAGCTAACGAAAACCTAAAATAGCAAAATATGCCAAATCAAACTGATTTTAAATGTGACTTTTCGTTTAAAAGTACATTTAAATATACAGTAGTTACCGAGAACCGCTTTGAACCGCTTTCAACTGGTCTAAACCGATATAGACCAGTTTGATCTGGATCAGTGTTCGGTGCGCAATACCGTGAAATGCTTTACGATCATTGCCACCGAGCATTTATAGCTGAGTTAAAATTCTCACCGTACGTATTCCACTTTACCTTACTATTGGTTTTCGAATGTACTTTTTGAAGTTCTTTTTTGACTGTCGAAGCATTGTAGAGGTGATTATGCGAGTCAAGTTTAGTCAAATAAGGCGGACATCACGACGTTTTGAAAATGCAACATGTTTCTTCTGGGCACACCCCCTGACAGCTTTAATAAGTTTGCCAAAAGTAGCAAAAAAGGTTATCTTATAGTAATTATGAAAAAAATAAGTTTTACACATTATCGTACGTGGACTGCGGTATAGTGTCTGTACTTTCAAAGAGGTAATGTTTCAAGAGTTTGAGTTTGTTTTCAAAAATTGACAGTTAAAGCAATCGCCATCTAGTACTTAAAATCTAAAATACTCATACAAACCTAAAAATGTCTTTGATAATTGTATTTAAAGATATAAATAAAAAATGGGATTGATTAATATCAATAATGCCGTAAAATCCCACAATAAAACCCGTAAAAAGTAGTTTTATACGAATGTCGTTCATAATTATAGTACCAAATGATTCATTTTATAAATAAATAAATAAATATTTCCGGACGTTTATTATACAGCGCCATCTAGCTATCGGATACTAGATGGTTGATATACAACATATATACTTTTTTTTTTGTTGTAAATACATACATATTATACATAGATACATCCATGACTCGGAAACAAATGTAGATGCTCATCACACAAACATTTGTCCCTACCGGGATTCGAACCCGGGACCCATAGCACAGCAGGCAGCGTTAACTACCGCTGAGCTAAACGGGTCGTCGAATTATAACAAAGATTAATAACAAAGAAACATTATTTTCCTTACTATATTACCTTTGTAGAAGCCAGTAGTAGGTACTGTTCTTCAGTAATCCCAGGAGGTAAGTGTGGTAATTCAAAGTCTTTCTCGCTCGCCCTGTGAGACCATATATGTGATGATTGAACTCCGAGACGTGGTGCCGCAGAAATAAAATAGTTCTCCATTGTACGATATTATCTTAAAGCCTGGCGAAATTCCGTAGTTTAAGGAAAATAGGTTCATGTGAATATCAGTTTTCGAGTTGGTGACATTTTATTATGATTGTAAAAAAAGGTATGTATGTATTTATATATATATATATTACTAAATGGTCAAGTGACATTGCTGAGACAGCGCCATTGTAATTTTTAGAAAGTTTTAGTAGAAGTTTTGGTTCGGATAATGACAATTTATTGTGAAAAAATTGTTATCATACATTAAATCATGACAGTGCTGCCTGTATATCTTGCTTTTGACAGGAAATATTGATATATCTACAGATTATTAATCCCAGTTTTTTAAGTCCAAATAATTTTGGACATTATCGATATAAAATAATTCTTATTTATCCTCTAAATAGTGAAAAGTTACTTACCCCTTCTTACTTAATTATTACAAAAGACAATGCCTTCTCTAATATTTTTTTTAAGATAATTTAGAAGTAACAAACAATATTAATTTTATTTTTGCCAAAAACACAGACAAGACATTAAGCGTATTACATATCTAAAAGAATATAAAAAAAATCCCGCATGTAAAATCCAATGAGAAAATACTCATACCTCCGTACATTTTCGAGAAGATTACAAAATTACTTTATATGAAATTTAAAGCGAGTTCCCAATACGGTGAAAATAAAGTAGAAAGAAGTTTTTAGTTTGTACTGCGCGTGTTTTGTTTCCTGTACCTACCTTATTTTGACAATGGTAAAAATGTTGTTAATATACTTTTAATGGTTCTGTACGATTTTAATAGCAGAAAATTTATAATAATTCCTTATTAAAAAAAGTCGTCCTTGGTCTAGTGGTCTTGGGTTCGATTCCAAGGTCGAGCAGATTGTTATTGGGTTTTCTATGAAATTCTCAGTAGCAGCTCGGTATTTGGATTCGTGTCCTGTTAATAGCAATAGGCTCCACTATTACATGGTACCTAAAACATACCGGTGAAACGTGGGTGTACATTATTTTGGGGAAGACAGGCGTCATGATCTCTTATGTTACACATATTATAATATGTTAAAAAATATTACTTACATGTATTTATTACTAGCATTTGCCCGCGACTTATAATTAGTAATGTTAGATAGCATATTTATTGTACCTAATCTGCTTTTTCATTAGTATACCTATCTATATATTACTAATAAAAAGTTATATTATAAAAGTGTTATAGTATTTATTTAAGAAATTTTTGATTCGTTTACGAAAGTGCGCGTCTCTTTTCACGCCAAGGCACGATCTCAGTATTAAACGTATCTCATGTATTTTCTCAGGACTCAAACTATCTCCATCTAAATTGGTTCAGCGGTTTAACCGAGAAGAGTAGGAACAGATAGATCGACATAATTTCGCATTTATAATATTTGTATGGATATTGCCAGTAGGTACATCAATATTCTTAATACATCGAGTCCCCTACGGTAAGCCTTCGCGATGGTCCAATTGATGAAATCAATTCCCTGAAATCCAATACCCCACAACTAGTTTATCCTTCGGATATCGAAATTGTCTTGAAATTGAGTTCCAACGGTCTTGGTAAATTCGTAACAAATAATAATAACAACAGGAGCCGTGATAGCCTAGTTGTGTGACCAGTGGACTGAGATGTCAAAGGTCTCGAGTTCGAACCCAGGGCACGCACCACTGACTTTCCGGCTTTAAGTTATGTGCGTATTTATCACAAGCTCAAACGGTGAAGTAAAACATCGTGAGGAAACCTGCATTTTTGAGAGATTCGTCTCGATGGCATGAGAAGTCTGCCAACCCGCAGTAGGCTAGCGGTGGACTATAGCCTTATCCCTCTCAAATGAGAGGAGCCCCATGTCCAGCAGTGGGACGTTAATGGGTTGATGATGATGATGATGAATAATAACAATAATAAATATTTCTGGACACTTTGACACAGCGCCATTTAGTTCCGAGCTAAGCAATGAGGCTTGTGTCACGGGCACTAGTTGGTTGATATGCTCATATATTCTATTTTTTTGTAAATATATACATATTATACGATAAATCCATGACTCGGATACTCATCATACAAACATTATTTTGTCCCTACCGGGATTTGATCCCGGGCCCCATAGCACAGAAGGCAGTGTTAACTACCGCTCGACTAATTGGGTCGTCATAATAAAAAAAAATTACTACAAATTTGAAAATAACATAACATACCATATATTTTTTAACATTTTCAAATCAATCAGTTTTATTCAACTATCTTGTTTCCAAAAATGTTTTATATTCACTTTTTTATAGTAAAAATGTTTTGATTTTTTACACTTACGCGAATATTAGATATTGACTCTGACATTAGGCACTGTCACAGGCCGAGAGAAGACCGAATGACACAGTGAACTCGATCAGTGTAAATTGGATTGTCAATAATAATTAAAAATGTAAGGTAGCTGTTAGTAATTATAACTTCAAGACGACCAACACCTCAGTTCAGATGCTGGAAAGGATCCGAAACGTCGGGTTAAAATAATAACAATATACCGCGATAAAATCCGTAAAAAGTAGTTTTATTTCAAAGTAAAAATGTTGCTGCATCAACATTTTTTCTCTAAAATTGTAAATAAATTGACATAATTGTATTGACATGAGACTATGATATATGAGCTATTTTTTAATTTAATCAGACGTCTTGAAGTAAGTGAAAATTACGAGAAAAGATTCCATGACACAGAGATAATTATGTACGAGTAAAACTCGTATCAAACACTATGACAGAGATACGTAATACTTACAGCTTCAGATATTATATATTTTTTCAAGAATACAAACATATACATGCCCATTGAAATTGTCCTTCTAAACAGCCGCCTCATCATTTTAACCCTTAGACTTCCACTGCTGGACATAGGATCTCCCCCAATGATCGCCACGACGACCGGTCATATGCCGCCCGTATCCAGTGGATTCCAGCGACCTTTACCAAGTCATCAGTCTACCTTGCCGGGGGCCTGCCCACGCTGCGTCTTCCAGTACGTGGTCGCCACTCTAGAACCTTCAAGCCCCATCGGCCGACCGTTTTTCGAGCGATGTGCCCTGCCCACTGCCACTTGAGTTTGACGATTCTTCGGGCTATGTCAGCGACCCGGGTTCTTCTACGGATCTCCCCATTTCTGATTCGATCACGTAGTGAAACTCCTAACATAGCCCTCTCCATCGCTCTCTGAGTGACAGTGAGCTTCCTTATAAGGGTCATTGTTAGCGGCCACGTTTCGGTGCCGTAAGTCATCACTGGCAACGCACACTGGTCATAGACACGTCTTCAGACGAAAACAGCCGTCTACGGTATTCAAATGCCGATGTTAATAGGACGCTACGCTATAAGAAGGAATTATCAAGGTATCATTCCATTGCTGAGTAATTAAGGACATTAAAACCATTAATTGCTTATTTTTTTCAACGCATCCCACCGAAAAGTAATTACGATGAAATCTCATTAACATCGGAGTGTGGGCGGGTAAAGGATTCGCCAACACCCCTTCACGTAGGAATCCGATAATCTTCTCCTGGTAAATGCTTTCACAAAGACCTTTAGAACCACTAAATACAATAAATTATATCAATATCGTTGATATAGGAATATTATATGGATAGTAAATTGTAGCAAGTCATACTGAAAACGGAAGAAATTGCATTTAGAGCTGGCAACGTGCGTGAGAAGTCCGACTGGGGAAGTATCTCCGCCTTACAGAAAGACCGTACTGAATCAACAATAGTTGTTTTTTCTGCGAGTATATAAGGTTACCAGAGCTCCTTGTGGGAGTCAGTGTTCTGAGAGCATGGGAATTCCGTTTGCTGTCAGTTTAGTAACTCCCTATTTTAAGAAACCTCAACGATTTTTACGAGGTTTGGCAATGCTTAAGCCTATTTGCAAGCCACTAGTGTTGTGAATGTCCATAGAAGGCGGTGATCCTGCCCGTTTGCCCCCTTTTCATCATAAGTTAGCGAAAATACCGATGTCAACTAGATACTACAAAAAAAAATATTTACATGACTTGTAAAAGTGTCTTTAAAAAGATCTATTTACAGAAATAAACAATCATTCAATCATACATCGGTACATCATAAATCTCAGTACATTGATAAATGTTGACACTGTGATTCGTTTTAACTTTAAACATGAATGAGGTTGAAAGGATCATTTTACTGAAATAAAAAAATACCTACACATTTTTTATACATTTTGTCTCGATATATTGATATTCATAATTCCAAGCATTTTGTAATACATTTAAATCATTATCTTCTATTTATTAAGAATTTGATTTTAGTGCATTGCCTCGTTGGTTATCCTCGATCCAGCAAAATTTTTTCTATGAAATTTGCAGTAGTAAACAGTAGCTATTACAAACAAATGGACCTAAAACATGCCGCGGCAAATTGTGATTGTAAATTAGTACACTTCTGCCTATCTCCTCGGGTACGACATGTGTGATGGTATTTATGTTACTAATTTTACTTTTTGGTCGGTCAATGCACCGTATCATCACTACAACATATTTTATTTGTATGTAGCCATTTAAACTAGTTTCAAACCTTCTAAGTGTTAATGAAAAAACTTCAAGCAAAGGAAAATGACACTATTATATTCAGATAATAAAGTTTGCAATTGAAAATGTAAAATACATTGTATATATTTAAAAATATAAGAGAGATACTTTTTGTTTCACGGCAATAATCTGCACTTCGTTAAGAATTGAATATGGTGCAAATAAACTTTATGAGGGTTCCGTAGTGTTATACTTAGTGACACCATGAAAAAGTGTCACATTCTAGGGTATAATTTGTATGGAGAAAATGAGTTTGGTTAGTACGTGTTAAAAATATATGTAAGCATGCTTGTGTTACGTATACGGGAAACGGGTCGTCAATATAATATGTAATTATGTTTATTACTTACCCGTTTAGCCCAGTGGTAGTTAACGCTGCCTGTTGTGCTATGGGTCCCAGGTTTGAATCCCGGTAGAGACAAATGTTTGTGTGGTGAACATAATTTTTTGTATCCGAGTCATGGAGTATATTGACTAACTAGTATCCGTAACACAAGTCTTGTTGCTTAGCTCGGAACTAGATGGCGCTGTGTCACAATGTTCAGAAATATATTGTTATATAAATAATAAACATAATTACATATAAATAAAGTTATAACCCCAGGACCACGAAAGGCAGCCTTTAATACCGCTGCGCTAATTGATTCGTCATAAAATAAGCTTTAAATATTACGTTTCTAAGTCTATATTCCTGTTGCTGCCTAGGCACTGTCATCTATCAAAGTTATCAGCAGTAACTAACCCAATTTGTATATCCTCGGTCTCAGCTGGAGACAGCTTAGATCGTAGGTTACTACATATATTGTAATCCCTGGGAGGGTTTATACATATTTGAGGAGTCAAACTGTACCTACTAAATATTCTATTCATAAAATCTTTCATAAAGTCTATTTTAGCGTTTGAACATGTGATAATACCAAAAAGATAGTGATGCGTTACTCATTTTCGAATACAAGGCTTTTATCTTCACAGTCTCAAGCATGCAGGTTTCCTCACGATGTTTTTCCTTCACCGTTTGAGCATGCAATAAATACGCACATAACTTACGAAAAGTCAGTGGTGCGTGCCTTGGGTTCGATTAAATCTTCAATCCCAAGGTGATGCCTTGGTTTTACAATAAGAAATAATTTAAAATATTTTTTTTATTACTGATATCTTCAAATGAACCCCAAAACACTGAGGCAAGCAGGAATTATATTTAACAAAAAGTGTTCACTGCGTTAGCCGGCTAATGAAATTAACAGTCCCCGCTGAGTTTAGTTAATTTCAGTTTCACGGCAACTCCGGGTAACAGTTATATTTCATTGTTGGAATAACACCTGCGCTTTCTGGGGGAGAAGAAAAAAGAACAACATCGTGAAGATTTGTGTATAACTTGCAATGGCGGTGTATCTTTAGTCATGGCGTTGTTCTTCTTGTGTAATTATATTCTGCGACATTTTACACAGCACCATCTAGTCCCAAACTAAGCAGAGCCTGTACTATGGGTACTAGACAATGGATATATTACTTATATACTTTTTTTTTGTAAAATACCTATTTATAATACATAGGAAACACCCAGACGAACACAAACACTTATATTCATCACATAAATATCTGTGTCCCGTGGGAATCGAACCCACGACCTCGTGATCAGCAGTCCGGTACTCGAACCACTAGACCACAGAGGTCGTCAGATATTATGTATGATATATTCTCCTACTTACCTTTTTTTTTGGCGTCGGGATATTATGTTCGGGTGTGTAAGGGTTGAGTTTTAAATTTTGTCAGTGAGCAAGTGTTTATAAATGGCCTATAATCGTTATGAGTGTAGGTGTGTGTTTGTGAGAATTTGTGGTTATATTTGCACTGCATTTGCCTAGCGGTATGGCCAGTGGACTGTGACGTCAAAGGTCTCAGGTTTCATCTCTAGCCACGCTGAATGAAAACGGAACGGTGAAGAGAAATATAGTGAGCAATCTTGCATGCTTCAGACAATTTCTCATAGACGTGTGAAGTCTGGCAATGTCCAACAGTGACCGATAAAAAACTAACCAGTTATATATTACATTGGTCATTATCACGAAGTCTGTCCTGCTTTTTACCATTTTAAGATAAGACAGACTTCGTCAGAAAACTTACATGTCTGAGAAATTTCTCTAAAATTAGTACTATAGTTCCTTACGAAATTAACTGACCCCATCTCAATTTGAGAACACGAGTCTCATGTTCTCAGTAATGGTTGATTAATTGGCTTTATCTAAGACGGGTTTGATTCCGATTAATCCAATCGATACTAGTTCGATTTCAATTAGCAAGCGTCAGACAAACAAATGTCAAACTTAGATTTAAATTCGGAGAATCTATAAAATAATAATTATTATTATTTAGTCCTAACGTGATATTCCCATCAAAATCAAGGTACATAGAAAAGGCTCCCAAAAAATTAAGGTTTAAATTACTTATCCTCTTTGTAGGTAAATCATTAACGAATTACAAGGGTCTAGTTCTCATTAGAATCTGTAGGTTGCCGCAAACTTTGCACAGTAATTTCTTATTAGCAACTAGCTAGGCAAAACTTTCAAGTGTTCAGAACTTTGAGTTTGTTGACTCCGCTATTTTAGGTAATTGAGTAAATTATGTATTTGGCCTCGTACCTTATAAGTTTAGTCCTCAAGTGAGACTACTAAACATGAGGTCTTGGGTACTTATAGGTACTTATAGTTAATTAGTAATCATAATTTTATTTTTTAGTGTATCAGTTTCTTTTTTTAGTAATAGCAAAACAAGCATATAATTGTCCTGTTTAATTGTAAGTGGCAAAACTAGCCGTATTTACACGACAGGCATACTGATGCCTGTAACTAAATAAAACATAACTGTATTGAGTGTTATTTTTCCAGAAATATTACTCGGAGTGGCACCTGTTTAGCTCAGCGGTGGTTAACGCTGCCTGCTGTGCTATGGGTCCCGGGTTCGAATCCCGGTAGGGACAAATGTTTGTGTGATGAGCATCAACATTTGTATCCGAGTCATGGATGTATCTATATATAATATGTATGTATTTACAAAAAAAAATATGTAGTATATCAACTATCTAGTATCCGTAACACAAGCCTCGTTGCTTACCACGGAACTAGATGGCGCTGTGTAATGATGTCCGGAAATATTTATTATTTAGTAACTATATATCCTCAATTAGAACATAAATAGTAATTCTAGTTTAGATTAATAGCTGAAAGTCTAATCATCGCCACGAAATCGTGGAACCTCGCAAAAAATCTAACAAAACATTTACACAGGAACTTAAGCTAGAGTATTTCATGTAGTTAATGGCAGTTCTTAGCCTAGACGTTGACAAAGACCGCTGAAGCGACAGATTAGTGAGGAGTAGGTGCTTCTCAGACGCGAAGTTTAACGGCTGATAGCGATTGGATTTAGAAAGAGTTAATTCCTTACTATGATAAATTGATCATGTTTTGTTTTTAGCTGTAAGGTTATAGATTGAATCGCAATGTGGATATTTTTGATACCTTTTAGTAATACTTTAAACATTTTTATGGTTGCATAGTCAATCAGGAACTAGGTTATTCATTTATCAACCTATTATGTGTCCCACTGCTGGGTATGTTCTCCATTTTTTTCAAAAGGGATTAGTCTATAGTCAGCTCGCTAGTCTAGTGCGGGTTGGTAGACTTCACACGTTGTCGAGGAAATCTCCGAGGCTTCCTCGCAATGTTTTGCTTCACCGTTTGACTTTGTGACATCACTTCAAAACTCTACTTCCATCACCACCACTTCAATGGTGCTTAGCTTAAAATTGGGATATAATACTAGATCATTGATTTAACAGTATACTAGTATACCCACTAGGCTATGGAAACTCTATATACGAGTAGTATAAAAAAAAAAAAATGAAAAACTATGGAGTGTATAGATAATCTCTTGGTATCTTATCAAACGCTTAGTCCACTAAAATAAGATAGTTCATTCGACGGATTGTTTTCCATAAAATCTACTTCTTGGTATCGTGTAACTTGAGGTTATATTTTATAAGAGCATGTCAAAATTTATTAGAAAGAAAATAAGGAATTGATTTGAAATGACATTGAACTAAAACTTTAAAGGGATTTTCAAATCATCCCCTATAAGGGTAAAAAGGGGAATGCAAATTATCATACGCTATCAATGTTATTCAAAAGACGGTATAATAAAATAAACAGATTGATAAAAGATTGGATACAATTACAAATTTCACAAAGAAGACAAAGTCACAGACAAGAGCTAGTAATAGTATAATTGCGCTTTCATCATCATCATCATCATGTCAGCTGGAGGACGTCCACTGCTGGACATAAGCCTCCTCCAAATATTTCCACAACGACCAGTCTTGGGCCACCCGCAACCAGCTGGTTCCAGCGACCTTTACTAGGTCGTCGGTCCACCTTACCGGAGGCCTACCCACGCTGCGTCTTCCAATTCGCAGTCGCCACTCGAGAACCTTCAAACCCCAATTGCGCATTATAACATAATAAATAAATTCTTCCATTATTACCTCCTAGAGTTTACCCAAGATCTATAAATGAGTTAAAAAAATCAAAAGAATAACATTAAAGACAATTTATAAATGAGGTTACGCTTAAACCCACAGGCGGTGGATAAACCTATTAAAATTATTAACAGCATAAATCTTGAATCCGGCCTTAAATTTCGAGTTCAATTTCCGAATGGAAAGTGTTTCTGACTCAATCTCTTTGACACAGACACAATTTAGGACAAATTTTGTCTCATTTATAATTTATAACTTTATGAATTAATATAAAAATCAAACTTTCTAGCTAAGGTCAGTAACTTAAAAAGGATTTTCAAATACTTATTCAATGATACCCCACTTGACATAGTTCGTCGACTTAAATTTTTTTCTTTTTCTCATTACGGCGTCCAAAATCGAACAAATTTTCATTTTTGCAAATATAGCCTATTTCAATTCCGCAGTCTAACAAAATCTAACGACATCCCATATGTTAATATCCATCGTGCCATTTGGGCTGTAGGGCGTGCCAAAGAAACAGACATACATACACTCGAAAAATATATCCCTCTTTCTGACGCAGTCGGGTAATAACTTTGTAAGCCTGTGAGCTTGCACCACCCTTTTGGTATAGTTGTCGCAAGCGTAATTGCTAAGTATGGGATCCTCCGTTAGATTTGCATTCTGACTAAAAAATTGTCGCCTTTTTGTTGGGAAATTCTCATTGGCAGCTTGGAATTTTGATTTGTACGCGGCAAAAGGTAAAAGGCATTACCTCGCTTAATGAGGGCGTTATGGTATCTTATAATAGATGTAATGTATCTATATTTATTAACTTTCATATTTTAACTAAGAGCTAAGCTCTAGTACTCGGACTCAAGATAACATGTTACAACTTTAAGGTTCTCAAGAAAACATATTATGTTTTCTTTTTGATATTATAACACGTCATACTCATTCAACTGTTGCGTAATAATTCTATTAGACCGTCCTCTCCCTCAGTTACCCAGAAGACTTAATGTTATATTAATATACCTATATCTCCAAACGCCTGGTCGACGCTACATGCCTACATGTGACCCAAGGACTGGCAAATACTTCGGCAGGAGAATTAGCATTGTCATCCAATGTGGCAATGCCGCCAGTCTTCTAGGCCAGTCTTCAATTTAATTTAGTTTTATTAATTTCTTTAAGTTTATAAAAATAGTTATTTAAATATCTATACCTACACATTAAACTGACTCATCAAGTCTCCAGAATATTTTCAATAATTTAAAAATCACCTCATAGATTCTATACCTTGCTCAAGACAGTAAGTAAATCACTCAACTGTGAGATAAATCCAGCTATTAATAACGCGACATCCGAGCCTTACACCTTACTTGTTTACACAATAGTTGCATACCAGTCGCAGTCGGTAACAATGGCTGCGGAATGTTAATTGCTGTCGTTTGTCGCGAGACACTGATAAATGTTGACGCTTGTCACTTGCAAATTTCGTTAAAACGCACTAGGTACGATAATCGTGGCTGTTTTTGTTGGTTTCTTCAAGTCCAATGCTGATCACTATGTCTTTAAAACATGACAGTATGTTTTCCATCCAGCAAGGTCAACAGCAGAGTGGATTAATTTTTGGAGAGTTATTTCGAATATTGACTTACAGAGACTAAACATGTGTTAGTTGGTGATGAAAAACTATAGGTACTGTAGCGGTTTCGGAAATAATATTCCTTGGAGATGGAGATGGAGATTATTTATTATTCTTACACAAAAATACTTATAACATTTTTGGATGTACGATTCAATAAGAAGTGTATCTCGTGAGCTAGTGTTGAACGGCATAAACAACATTAGAGTCGTAGTGTTGGGGATATGGATATAAATTACTTTATTTCTATTTTTTACTACTATTTACTTATACTTAAATATTAATAGTAGTAAGGATTTATATTCTTACTGCACCTGAACTACATGTGAAAGATTAATTTAAATGTGATATTGGAAGGTTGCTGGTACTTATAGCACAGGTTAATCTAATTTAAGTACTGGCAGAATATAAAATTATTAACCAACTTTTAGTACATTTATTTGAACATCTTACTGTACTACTGTTCTGTCATGTGTCAATAAAGAATTTATTATTATTAATTATTATAAATATTATAAAGAGATAATGCGAAAATTATAAAAGGTAAATAAAACAAATGCCCATATTGGTCTGCAAATCAGTATTATAACCAGTTTAGTAGAATATTGCAACTTTTTAATTTCAAATTAGAAAATTTAATATCGTCGTTAGTGTCTCTGAACGCTGCGCTAAAACCGCCTAGTGCGGCTTATTTCATGCTCCTGTCTCGAATATAGTCTTGCGAATAGGGCGGGATTCACCGCAAACATCTTGCAGTCATCTCTACAATTTGATAGAGCCGGGGGTACAATATTTTTAATAGAGTTAGCCTCCCCACTGGATATATTGAAGTAATTTCGCGTTTTATTGTTGTTTGGCGAAATCTTGTTGAAATAAAAGTAAAAGATTGCGCTAAGGTCGAGTACTTTTACTACAGAATTTTACAGAGCTTGATAAAATTGCGTCTTTTTCTTTGAAATTTCAGCTGACTACTGAGTCATTGTCAACTTTAATATGTATGAAAAATGAAGTATGACAGAATCTTAAGTAGAACGGTATCTAAGTATAATAATTATCTATACCTTACACACACCATCACGCCTGTCGTCCCCTAAGGGTTAGGCAGAGGCATACTAATGTACATCCACATTTCGCCGGTACGTTTTTAGATCCCATGTGATAGGGGGCGAGCCTATTGCCATTAACCGGGCACAAATTCAAACTCCGACATGCTAAGAACTATAAAAACACTAGTATACACAGCACTGAACATAATGTAACATGTAACACTCGTTGACGAGGTAATGTCTCCGCTGGACAACTTTTTCAGTGCTCTTTTTACATAAAACCAGAAGTGTAGTTTGAAACTTTTTAGAATAACAGACCGGGAGACGGGATCGATTTTATAAAGAATACTAATAATTAAAATGTTGCTAGTCGCAGCATCTCAATTATATGCAATAGGAATCAAAAGATTTAAGGTTCTTTTTTTAATTTGAGTTTATGAGAAAATTTTTCTTAATAACTTATGTCTCAAGGTCCAAAAAGGAGCTACTTTTTGTACAGAATTATTCATCATATCAACCGTTCAAGGTCTCCCCCAAGGATCGCCACGACGACCTGTCCTGCGCCACCTGCATCCAGCAGATTCCATCGACCTTAACCAGGTTGTCGGTACACCTTGCCGGGGGCTTACCCAGGCTGCGCCTTCCAGTATTTGGCCACTTGAGAACTTTCAAGCCCCATCGGCCATCCATTCTTCGAGCGATGTGCCCTGCCTAGAATTATTAATTTTGCTGTATTTCTTTACAAGTGACAAGAATACCTAAGAATCTATGTGCTGCCTTTTTGCAGGTAAAAATAAGTTTCATCGTTATTTAGTGAAAGGTATAGAAGCATATACGAGACACAAATAAATAAGCAAATATTCTTTTTTACATTTATTTAGATCACGTCACGTCTCAACCATTTGATAAACGTCTGACCTTCAGAAAATACATGCTCACACTGACGCAAAGTGTGACAATATTGCTGTGAATTTGACATTTATTTTCGTACCCATCTCCCGGTCCAAATGTTTTATGTAACGCTGTCAAGGGGTTTGGAGTGTAGGGACATCCAGGCCTCAGTTCACGACTGTACAGCGGAACTCCATTACTTGTCCCACCTTGGGTCTGAACCTTTTCCCTAGCGCAACGAGATTAATGGCCATAAAGTATTATTTTTCACGTCAACCTTTTTAAGCAAATATTTTGATTAAAAATGCTGATTTTCGGTTAATGGCTGGTGTACTTACCAAGGGTCGGGCTTGTATTTGTGTCAGATGTTTGGGAATAATGAAGGATGCTTCAGCTCTTTTATGAATTTGAATCTTAATCACGTTCTGGACGAAATGGAAGCAATACAAAAATTTGGCTACTAATGATTGCATAACTACAATAATTGTCTGTTTACAGTAGCCATTGAATGTATTTTCCTTAATTGCTATTGTTTGTTAATAATAGTTTATCGTACTTATTGGACGACTTAACCTAGCTGACAACACAACATTTAATAATAATAATAATAATTGTAGGAAACCTTAAAATCATTATAACATCGAGCCTATCCCTAATATTTCACTTTGTATCTTGGGAGTCGGAGTTGTAGCAAACAATAAAAGGTTAATTTGTACATCGCGAATATAGACTGCATTTAAAAATGTAAGTCAAATAAAATAGGACGCATACAATGGTAAAAAACACGTGTTTTGTCACCCAGACATGTGGGTGTGAGGTTGAATGTAGTAATAAGTATATAGTAAATAGGTAATTGTATGTGAGTAATTATTTTTTTATAGAATAATCCTGTGATACTTAGTTCGATCTGGAACGAAAAATCTAACCGGTCTCGCAACCACTAGAATATAAGGACAATTATAAACAAATGACAGAAGATATCCCTTCTGCCATTTTAATTCCATTGCTAAAATAATGTAATTATGCATACTTATAATATGTTTCATGCACTTTTAACTCCACAAAAATATCCAAAAACTGAGTTCCACCCAACAAAATTTACACACACACACACTCCAACAAACATGGTTTTATCAAAGGAAACTGAATTCTGTGTTGTCAAGCCACAACATACTGAGATAACTCTGTCCGTTACAAAGCAGTTGTTGGGACACTGTACAAAGAAAATAGTTGGCGGTCGTGGCGCCCTCTGGCAGTGGCGTGATTCGCTTAGTTTGGCCTGCATTAAGTAGTACAGTTTTCGATATGTTTTTTTTCTAACTTACAAGACTGGACGCGTGTATATGTTGGGGAAATTATCTTATTTGTGGAATAAAGGACAGTTCATTACTTTAAAGAGAGTTTTGGTAGCCTAGTGGTGTGACCAGTGGACTAAGATGTCATGGGTCTTGAGTTCGAACCCGGGCACGCATCACTGACTTTTCGGAAGTTATGTGCGTATTTATCACAAGCTCAAATGGTGAAGGAAAACATCGTGAGGAAACCTGCATGCTTGAGAGATTTGTCTCGATGGTATGTGAAGTCTGCCAACCCAATAGGCTAGGGTGGTGGACTATAGTCTAATCTCTCTCAAATGAGAGAAGACGCGTGCCCTGCAGTGGGACGTTAATTGGTTGATGATGATGAATTACTTTAAGTACCTTACCAGGTACTTATCAGGTTATGCTTACAATGCGAACGTTGGATGTATTGGATGTAACAAAAATGTTTTGCTTGTTCTATCTTACGTTGCTACAAGTTTCTAGTCATCTGATATGTGGTAGAAATATCCCTAAGTAGAATCTAAAGTATCCGACAATAGACATTACTTGCTGGACTTAAACCATTAAGATTCTGCTTACTGAAATTACTTATCAACCCTCAGTGCAATACTGATGCATTAGAAGTAGAGGTACTGTTGGTGAGGGAATATAGTCTGAACTGCAATACTATGAGCAGCAAGATTGGCACAAAAGTGGAGAAACCGGACTGGTTTGCGCATAGAACAAGTATTTGTAGCGCCCAAACGTAATTGTTTTCGCAAAATAAGGTTTAAGAATTTTCCATATTTTTCGAGTTTTTCCCCAAATATATTGGCGCCGGCTTCTAGCCTCCAGGTGTCTCATCAAGTATTAGGTAAACGGGGTGTTCTAATTTCAAATGAGAGGAGACCAGTGCCTACGAATCGACGAAACAGAGAGGAGAGGATACTTCGGAGATATGTTTTGAATAACCAATCAGATTTCATTATTGCCACGTCTCCTCCGCAACGAAATGCCCGCTCGTCTTCTCTCCTCTCTGCTTCGGTGGAAACCGGGTTAAGTGTTCCGGGGAAGTAAATACTTTGATAATGATCCATATATGAAGTTTAATGGTCCGAAACTAAGTATTCTGCACACCAAAACAAGGCACATCATTACAAGTTGAAGCGGAACTATGTTTACGGTCAATTTGTAACATGGTCTGGCACTAAGGACCATGACGTCACGGCGGCTGACACAGGCACAAGTTAAATTGTGCGGCCGCACTGTAAGCTCGTACGTACATTACTGGTATGGGCGCTCGCGGTGATGTTGTCGCGTTATACGCTTTTTGGTTTAATTTGTTGACTGTATTTTTGATATTCGCGGTCATCGCACCATGTTTGGATATGTCCTCTACCTTTCTTTTCGTCTATCTTACACACAATGCCTACCCCAACGGGAAAAATACGTTAGTGTCCGTATTAATTTTTGATCTTATGGTTGGGAATGTAGGTGGTGAGTGGCTTCGGTAAGTCCTGTGTTCAGTGTCCTAGATCAAAATGAGGTGTGGAGGATTTTTTCACCGTAACTGCTATCAATTATTTATTAAGTTAAAGGCATTGAAAGTCACAGTTATTATGGTGCGTTTATACAAATGAATAATACATTTGTATAAACGCACCATATGTAATCGTCAACAGAATCTACAGATACAATTTGGATTTAGAAACAGCTTTGGTTTGGATTTCTACCCAGTTACTGGCTCACTGGTGGTGCATTAGTATATCTTTATCTGTCAAAGATTATAAGCGTGATGATGCATGTGTGTTTAACATTATAATACGGGTTAACTGCACCATCATAACCGGGAATAACAGACAAGTAATAATTAAAGACACGAGAACCTACGTCAAAATAATGACGGAAGTATACGGTAATATATTAAATTATCTCTCTGACCATTTACTCGATATATTACCTACTAGGAATATACACATACATATATTTATAATTGAGTTTTTAGCCGGTTGCTCAAGAACTGAGAAGCGAGCTTGATTTGTGGGAGATAACTTTGAAAATAGATTAAATAATTTATAAGATGGAATAAAACTCCGTTCGTGAATCTAATATTTATGCCATTTTGCACCTTCAGTATACTGAATATATATATATACTATGTTATAACATAGTCATAAATCTAGACACTTTGTTGCGTCTTTTATTGGCATTGTTAAAAATTCAAAACAAGTTTTTTGTTTAAAATTATAGCAAAAGTAAATTTGAAATAAAAATCAGTAACTTGTTTGATAACTTTTTTCTTTTAAATTCTTGTGTTTGTGAACAGTCTTGGGTAACCTATGACACAAGAATATGTAAAATAATGTAACAAAATAATGTAAAAAATGGTGTATTTTGTAATTTATGTACCTATATAATATATTCCGCTTCAAAATACACAAATGCATTCACAGAAACAGTGAT
Source organism: Craniophora ligustri (assembly GCA_905163465.1). Lineage (NCBI taxonomy): Eukaryota > Metazoa > Arthropoda > Insecta > Lepidoptera > Noctuidae > Craniophora > Craniophora ligustri. The sequence goes on from LR990961.1 coordinate 13,407,151, forward strand.
CAAGTTACATGTAACTGAATGGATTTTAATCAAACTCCTAGTGGAATATTATCATATTTGACAGTTGATTAAGCAAATAATTAATGAAATACGATGTATGCTTGGTAATTTATATTTATGTTTATTCTTCATAATTATATAAATCGACGAAGACAAAATACTTGAATATCTTTTTTCATTTTTGTGTCAGCCATTAATTTTGTGTAAATAAAAAACATGTTTTTTGATCCTTTAACGTGCTGAATCTATCGGTAAAATGTTTCAGAACCCCATTTTTCACACCTCGAGTACCTAATAATGGCAGTTGTCAAATGTCGAAAGCATGTAGGTACCTACCTAACATAACATACCATCACGCCTGTCGTTCCCGAAGGGTTAGGCAGAGGTGTACTAATGTACACCCACAATTCGCTGGTATAATTTTAGGTCCCTTGTAATAGGCGACGGGGCCCATTGCCACCGGGGACGAATCTAAAATTCGAGTTATAACTGAGAATCTGATAGAAAAACCCAATACTACTGTGCTCGATCGATCCCAAGACCTTTTGCTCTGCAGTCGTTCTTTACGACCACTCGACCAACAATGAGGCAACTAATAGTTGTACCTAACTTTCTATTCAATCTCTCATTGAAACAAACCAGTAAAATATCATGAGGAAACATTTATGCCAGTGGGAGTTTCCCGGCGTTATTAAAAGTCTGTTAATCCGCAATACTTCAGCGTGGCGTTGAGTATCCTAATCCTTTCAAACCTGTGTCTGAACACCGATCTCACTGCTAGCAGTAGGATATTGAATGGTATTTTGTTGGGACATGCCCGCCACCCTAAGTCCGTACTACAGTAAATTAATTGGACTGATAGTTTGACGATCCGATCAGTGCAGTGGTATCAATGGCTGCTTTCTGTGGGTCTGGGATTGAAATCCGGTAGGGGCAAATGTTTGCGTGATAAGCATGGACATTTGAACTGACTCAAGTCATGTATTATATACAACAACAAAAAAATACGATGAGTAAACTCTAGTATCCGTAATATCAGAAATATTGATATTTGACTACCCAATTAGTCCAGCGGTAGTTAACGCTGCCTGCTGTGCTATCGGTCCCGGGTTCGAATCCCGGTAGGGACAAATTTTGTGTGATGAACATAAACATTTGTACCCGATCATGGATGTATAATATGTATGTATATACAAAAAAGAAAGTATATATGTAGTATACCAACCAACTAGTATCCGTAACACAAGCCTCGTTGCTTAGCTCGGAACAAGATGGCGCTGTGTCATAATGTCCGGAAATATTTAGTGTTGTCTAGAGAGAAGCAATGAAAAGCATACATCCCGCCACACCTACATACAACAATACATATTATCACAATTCATTTTATTTATTTATCGTGTAAGGCTATTTACTATTGAAGTTTATCTTTAGGTCTTGACTGACCCGACGGATGAACCGACAGACAATGAAGTCATCTTAACGAGTTCCGTTTTACCTTTTGACGGACGGGACCCCAAAAATTGACCGACATTATAAGGGTTCTTTTTATTGCATTTCGAGGTTCACTGAATAAAATATCATCATCAACCCATTAATGTCCCACTGCTGGGCACGGGTCTCCTCTCAATTGAGAGGGATTAGGCTATAGTCCACCACGCTAGCCTACTGCGGGTTGGTAGACTTCACACGCCATCGAGAATTCTCTCAAGCATGCAGGTTTCCTCACGATGTTTTTCCTTCACCGTTTGAGCATGTGATAAATACGCACATAACTTCCCAAAAGTCAGTGGTGCGTGCCTTGGGTTTGAACTCGAGACCTCTGACATCTCAGTCCACTGGTCATACCGCTAGGCTACCACAGCTCACACAGCAGAATAAAATATAAGCCTTTAGAATTCGCTCTAAAAACTGTAATACAACAACAACAACAAAAAAACAGCTTCAAAAGAAACTAGTCTCGAATCAATCAATTTGCACTTATATTTCAATTTACTAAAGCGCTTATTCATGTAGCAAAATTAATGTACGAAGTACCGGCATGAATTGGAGGTGGGTGTTGGTTGAAATCCGGAGCAGGAACGCGTTACTCCAAAACCATCAGCCAACTTGGCTTGAAGCGAGATTTATTGACGTTTCGCGAAACGTGTGCGTAAGTCCGAAAGTTTTGAGGTAACACTATGTCGCCATTTAAGGTATGAGCGGTAGCGTTTTTGTGCGGTGTATCAAAAGCAGGTAAAAAACAGTAAAAACGAGCACAGAAAGAAAGATAGAAAAAGTATTAATTCTCGCACAAATAAAACGTACGACACTTGGACCAAAGGCCGATGTCTCAAAAATTAAAAATCACAAGCTAGGTAGACTTGTTGGCGGGAAAGAGAAGCGTTATGTTTAGTTTTATTTTCTAAAATTTGTGTTTCAATTTTAATTTATAATAAAGGTGGATTATTAACCGCTAAGTGTTCGTTAACGTGCATGAGTGTTGGCAAATGAAACAAAATATGTTAGTTTTCCGCGTTATGTTTCAGTGAAGAACCATGTCTTGCTAAATTAGAATAAAAAACATTTATCATCCTTCATAAACCATTAATTCACCAAATCGTCAACCATTATCATGTATCATCCATCATTAAATTATAAAAATACTGAAGACTAGGCTGTATGGACTAGATTCCTTTGCCTTATCCCGAAAAGGAAGAAAAGAAAAAAAATACACACGTGTATGACCGAGATGTCAAATAGATTTGCTGTCAATTGAATTGTATGTGGAGCTGTATTATTACACAATTTTTTTAAATTACCTGTAACTTAGACCATACGCCTAAGGTCTTAAGGGACCTTCATACATTATAGTTGCGTATAAACAGAGTTGGTTGCTGAAATTTTGAGTGCTACATTGACGCTCAACAAGGTCATAATTTAATTTGTTCCTTGACGTCACGTCTGGGGGATCTGCATAATAAATTGTGGAGACGAACAGTAATACATGGACAAAGAGAGTTTAATTATCCATAATATACAATACGTTATTTCCAGTATCCATTATCTCCTGGGATCATGATGAAGGATCGCTTAGTATTCCATTTGATGAATATATTGTGTTTAATGGGTTCGAGCGACTAAGAAATTGAATACGTCAAAGGCTTATTTGTTTTAAATGTATTACTTTATGGTAAGATGGAAATTGGAGCGAATTCTTTCTTGAGACTCGTTTGAGAATATGTTTTTTCATGTTTTGTGCATTTTTTGGACGACCCGTTTAGCTCAGCGGTATTTAACGCTGCCTGCTGTGCTATTAGTCCCGGGTTCGAATCCCGGTAGGGACAAATGTTTGTGTGATGAGCATCAGAATTTGTGTCCGAGTCATGGATGTATCTATGTATAAATAAGCATAAAAAAGTATATATGTAGTATATCAACCATCTAGTATATGTAACACTAGCCTAGTTGCTTACCACGGAACTAAATGGCGCTGTGTCCAGAAATTAATATTTATTTATTATTTATTTATTTATTAATGTTATATATTTTTTTAACTTTTTAGCTAGAAATGTTTAATCACAAATTATTGGTATGCTTGTTTTTATACATTATAGCAACACGCCACAGGTTTATTTGGGTAGGTATATATAGACATAGGTATTGAATCCTTACTTATATTTGAAATAATATGATTGTATTGCTTATGTTCATCACGGATAAATAACTTAGCTTCTAATGGAGAAAGAATTGCATAGGTTGGTCCAGTAATTTCGGAGCCTTTTAATACAAACAAACAAAACACCTAGTCCTTCCTCTTTATAAAATTAGTATCAATAAATTAACCGAAATTTATTGGATAAAAAGATGACAACCTGTTTCGCGAGTTAGATTAATTTTATGGTAAAATGTTTACAAGGTCCCTGACCTAGGAGCTAAGGGTAGTAGGTAAGTAAGTAGGTACGGCTTTAGCCATTACTAGTGCAACTTACCTCTAAGTGAGATAGTGGATCTTGATGTACCGGAATATAAAGATGGACTATAATATTCTGTTTTATGAAGTAAATATACTATACATAAAAATTATATTTATTTATTCAATCTTCATGTACACAACTGGTACAAAACTTCGATGAATATAATAAATTTTTATACTAAATTTAAACAATAAAAGCATTATATAATTCTTCTGATACCGCTTGCATTTTCGTGCATATTTCCAACTAACAATACAAGACTTAATAAAATAAGTATTTTAACATAAAACTGCTGAGGACCATAATATTTCTCAACTCCAAGAAACCAAAATACAACTGGCACCCAAAACTTTAAAGCGAAATTAGCATATACGGAATAGACAGCGGTGCAAACACTTGGATGCTGAAGTTAGGCGCTAGCACTTTACACTCCAGTCACCTACCTATGCACGAAGTAAAGTGGCCCCCATAAATTCTGACGGTGTAACTTTAAACGGCAATTCACGAGTTAGAGGAAATGGAAAAGATTGAACTCAATTTAAAAACGATACGTCATTGGATTGTCAACGATTTAGAAGTCTAGATTGAATGTTTAATTTGGACTGTTACAATACATTAAGTCGAAGTCGAACATGCAGAAAGAAAGATTAACTATTTATTCTATTTCGAAAATGCGCATTACATAAAATTAAATTAAACCAAATGTGTAAATCAAGATGGGGCTAGTGCGCCTCATCTCCGCAACAAAAAGCGGTGGTGTTCAGCATTAGCTGAAGTGCATTACAATGTGAACTATATTTCTCTTACTGAAGATATTTATTCAAAATTCAACACTATGTCAAACAACCTCAAAAGTTTGCTGTGAATAATAATCTGTCGATCAAGTTCAAAATATAACTTTGACTAGTAGTTGATATCGAATGAGACCAGGCATCGTGAAACGTAGTTTTTAAAACCGTATTTGTTCATTCTTCCAGTAGCCACAAGCTTAATACTATGAGGTTAAACCCATCCCTAGGTCAAGCAGAATAATATACAACTTTTACTCAATGAAACTCTTCTAACCTCACACACTCACATCAAAACTCACCATACATCATTATACACATCACTATACTTAGGTATGATTTCTGTCTGTATGCTTCATAATTGTATAATGATGTCTTTCTGCGAAATCATACAAGTTTCACTTATTTTGGAAGTCAAGAGTTTAAATTATTCGTGTATCAATTTAAAAATGGTTCGTTTTTGTTTTACTTTTTTCTCTCTGTCCTCTTCTCAGTCAAAACTCTGAGCTTTGTGCCTATGTACCAATAAACTCATCTCCTATTACTAACATGGAACTTAATCAACGCTACCTAACCATTTGGCGAGTTGTAATTTCCCCGTCATTAACACTGGCTACTAGCCTCATCTAGTAAACGTACATCTCCATCGTAACTTTTCCCTGAAGGCGTATATTTCTCTATACACGGGTGTCTGTGTCTAATAAAGTGGTCACAGTCGAAGCAAGATTAACAGCCTCTCTTTATTATTGTTTGTGTACGGGTACGCGCATAATGGCGCTTCTATGGAAAAATATGGCGGATTGAGAGTCGAGGGAATATATTGTCAATGATATTATGATGTATCGACAATGTTTTGTAATACTTTTATAATGGAAATGGGCTTTAAGTGTCATGAGTTGCGAGTTGGAAAACAAATTGTTAAAATAAGCTATATTAGCTATATTAGCTGGTCATGGTTGTGATGAAAAGTCGTATTTATAAGATGGCAAATTGTTCTAAGTGGATACTAAGTAGCATATATCGGACGAAGAGGAGTTTTAGGAAAGGAAGGAACGAAGTAGAAAACTAGTCAATTTGTATCAAAAAGTCAAGAAGAAATCAGAGGATTGAGAATACCTAGCTAAGGATGAAGGGCGATGAGCTCGGCTATTTCAAGCAAGAGCTCCTAAATTGAATGAAAATACATTTTCATACACTTATTTATTAATCATGTATCACATATGTGAGACTACAAGGCTGGGAAATTTATAGTTTGGCACATACCTATCGAAATAAAAATAACTACATAATTTTGATCCACAAGTTGTTTCACTGTGCTCGTAATGTTGGCGCTGTGATGCGCGTTGTTGTGTTATTGTGTAGACGTTTATTATAGGTCAGGCAGAAACGTAATACTTCAATGAGCGAATTTATTAAATTGTAATGACAAACGTTTATTCTTGAATATACAAGACAAATATGTACATTAAAAACAATGTTGTTGGAACGTATCGGTAATTCGTATAAAAAAAATATAATAATATAGTCTTCGAATTCAGTAAAAAAGGCGGGAATGCCTCCCATTGGTCGACGTCCGTAGCCAACTTGATTTTCGTTTGGATACAACAAAACAAATGCGTGTGACCATTTCTTCGTATTAGTTTGAATACACACAAATAAATGAAGCGCGTGAACACGTAACAACTAAAATAATTAGTACTTATAATAATATTTTATACTGCTTCCACAAATTTTCCCTTACTTATAATTTACGCATTGACAGCCAATTTGCTAACTCAAAACATCCATTCAGCTATAACAAAAGCATCGATTTAAACGCTGAAAACACCATAGAATATTGACACCATAAAACATAATAAAACAAATTATGGAGCGTCACAAAACAGGATTCTATTTCCTGGCACGTTATCTCGACATCGGGGGGCTATTACCCGATGCTTTCCCGAATTATATTTGTGAAGGGACAAAGGAGACATTCAAATTTGTTATTAGATGTTTGTAAAGAGGCTCAAATGTTCTTATTTGCAAATAAAGTAACTAGCATACATGTATGGTTTTGATTGAATCTACTGTTGCAATAATTCCTGAACAGTAAAAATATATTTGGCGAGAGAAGTATATCAGCAGTTTCAATGCGTGATCAAATCTAAAGTGAGGATATCAGAAGTCATCGGGATCGCTCGAAGAATCGCCAAATTCAAGTGCACATTACTCAGACAACGAATAGCCGTTCGAGCTCGAAAGTTTGAGTAGAAAGCCAGAAGACGCAGTGAGAGTAGGCTTTCAACTATGTATACCAACGACCTGGTAAAGGTTGCTGAAATCTGCTGGATGTTGACTGTGGTGTCACTGGTGTGTCACTGGTGGTGTGGACTGTTGTGTAGGAACCGTCTTCGTGGCAATACTTGGGGGCAGCTTTTCCCAGACGTTAATAATTGAAATTCAAAATAGCAATTGAAGCTTTGTAATCACGTTTATGTTGCAGCTATCAGATTTTAATCTTTAAACTTGATGTTGTTGAAATATTAAATACTTTGTTTCAAAAACATTGACTACTAAAATAATGGTTTTCTTTAAAAATAAATAAAACAAAAACGCTATTATCATTCACTATGTTCGCGCCTTTACCGACACACCACTTGGGAGGAGTTTTGTATAAATTAAATGAAAATGGTACAAATGAAAGAATTTATTATTTTGTACGTGTCCGGACTGTATTGAGAATCGTTGCTCCTTATTTAATTTGTACTTGTTTCTGTGAGGGAATTTCATTTTCTTAGCATACACATACGTGACAAGTTATTGGTATCGAGTGGCGATTGTCTGTATTTAACATTGGAAACGTGAGCTAGAGTTTGAAGAGTCTGAACGTAAGTCGAGTCTAATAAATTATGTATTTTTCCATTTTTAAAAGAAATATTAAGTTCTTTTAAAAAATGTTTCTGGAAACTTTATAACTTAGGGTTGTTTTTCAAAGTGCAATTATCAGTTTATCAGTTTAAAGAGAGATATAGAGAGACAGACAGAGGGAGACAGATACTGCCGATAAAAACAAAATGATATGAAATGAAGTCAAGTCATTTATCAAATTACTAGATGGCAACGGTGTTTACTAATTGACAACGTCTGAGAACAAACACCGACACAAAACTCAGAAAATCATGGCCTCTTATAGCTAAGATAATCTATCTTATATGTGAGTGTAACGTATATTTTGATCGTTTTACAAAAAAATGCCTTCTTTTTCCTTGGGTAAAAGGCTGTATGTAGGATAAATAGCTCTTTTATGAAATTCACTGTTAATAATTATTATAATGTAATTACAAAAAGTATTACCACAGGATTACCTACATACATTGACCCAGTAAACGTTGTTTTCCCACATTTTAGGAGTTGGTGTTAGAAGAGAGAAAACTTAGGGTCATAAATATTTTTTAGTGCCAAATCATAAAAAAGATACAAAAAAAAAGATTTGTCAGAAAAAAATAAATAAAACGTCTGGTGAGGGACATCCCTATCACATAGGGGTGTAAAAATAGCCTACGACCGATTCTCAAACCTATCGCATTATTTTGATTTTGATTTATCAAATATACATACGAAATTTCACGATAATCCGTCTAGCCGTTTCGAAGGAGTCCAGCGACAAATACCGTGACACGAGATTTTTATGTATAAGATGTATATATACAAGTGACCTACATATACAAGTGTATAACTACTCAGCTTCGTTACAAACCAGAAACTTGCTGATTCTAGTTAAAAAATGTTCAACATTCTTGCAAACCTACCGAACCTTGGCGAAACGCCAGAAAAAGCGTAATGGAGAAGAATTCCACGACTCACAAGCGACGATTACCCGACTTTTTTAAACTGAAAATATCAAAACAATGTCCTCAGAGATGGGTTCCTTATTAATTTACTTTAATTAAAACTGACTTTCCTAAAATAACTTGATTACAGCTCTGGGGAGCATTTGGCAGGAAAAAAATGTTATTACGAAACACTTTCGAACAAAAGGAATTCTTGTTCTTTCAATTTTACAAATTACTAGTAAAATGTTTTTATTTTTATTTTTACTATGAAAACATAGCTGTGTTTTAAATTTATTTTAAGTGGTGATCTTACTTACTTGATTTTTATTGAAATCCCTGTGTGCACGGTAGTGCTTCACCAAATTTAGGAACGAATGCTGACCACCTATCGACATTTTTTTTTGTGACAATAGACAATTGACGCAATTCACAGAATAAACATTTGCTCTTTGAGACATTCAGTGAAATTGTTCGAGATACTTCAGTTTTAAGGAAAATTCTGAAGCATTTATTTTCGTCGGAATATTCAACACTTTCCTCAATTCTCATACGACATATGGCACAATCAATCTTTAAGATTTTTTGCTAGATTAAAGTAAAGATTATTATTAAAAAATCCTTTTATGAAGAAAATCAATCATCGCCTGAAAGTTAATTTAAGTAACAATGAATGAATACTTATTATTAAACATAAAATCTCTTGTCATTTTTTCTAGAATAGTAGAATAGAATAGAAAAGTCAGTGCCCGTCAAGTCAATAGGTTTTCTTAGCACCCAAAACCCACCTTTATTCCCTGACCTTTTCAGCACACATTCGGCCAATCATTCGGGAACACAAGTACGATGGTAGCTGTATTATACATTCTCATAGTGCTATCATCCTTTAGAACCATACTCAACATCCAAGGCCCGCATCACACATTGGCTATAACTGGAAATAAAGTCCGATCTAGATACGCCCACGTCCGCTAGGTGGGCCACCGGCATGTTTTACATGAAAAAGGAACGGATCTATATGGGAAAAAGCAATATCGTGTTAGTGCTTGTGTTTTGTTGTTGGTACAAGTTATGGGAGCTCAACTGTTGAACTGACTGAACAATCATAATTTTTTTGTTGAATTCATGGTAATTTTAACAGATGGACCTTAATTAAAAGATAGATCATCCTAAACCAAGTGTGTCGTTGCGGGTTCGATCGCCACACAGAGCAACTATGTGTACGATCTAAGTACAGGCAGTTGTTGTGGGCGTTTCTGTCTGTGAAAATTAGTATTAGTAAATGCACCCACAACACAGGAGAAAATTCAAGTGCCAAAAAACGATAACCAATTACGTCGTCATAGTCACGTGCAAACTGATTTGTTAGGTGTTATAATTACCTACAAACAGATACCCATGTTTTTGAATTGTTTAATATACTTAATACGATTCGCGCAAACCAAACACACCGTATAATTTCATCATCATCATCATCCACATATTTCTGATCCCACTGCTGAGTATAGGCCTCTTTCCATGCATGCCATTCGCTATCATTTAATTATCGCACTTTGATGTTCGATCAAAATTTTACCACTTCAATGTCAGTGTCAATGTCAAAGGAGACGAAGAAGAATGTTCTCAGCCCGCTATCGCTTATGCCCGAAGCCAACATCCATCTGCACTTCTGATAAAACGACACTATGTTCAGTAGGGTCATTGTGAAAGTATACCAACAACGATGGCGCGAACTAACGTGCCCCCGTGTGTTTACACTGGTAATGGGAAACGAAATATTCTGAATATCCTTATTGTATTTAGAATATTGTTGTTGGCTTTGTTCGATGTTTTTTTGTCATGTAAAGTTGCATGCAACCACTGGTTGCATAAGTACGTACTGGTTTATTCAGGCTTATGCTAGGAAATGATTGTTGAAATATTTTGGCCATGATCAAAATCGATAAAAAAACCGCCAATTTTGCGATATTTTCGTGATTTCACAAACAAAGTATGTATTTAAATATTTTTCTAACCTACGACAGATCTATTCATCTTCAAATGGCCGAAAATATTGATTTTAATCATTCTCAAATTGATTCAATCCGCTTTGGAACGGAACCTACTAGGACAGACTGTTCAGTCTTATTGTGACTATTAATGCAAGTATTAAAGTAAAGGTTTCAAAACGTCGAAAGTAAAATAATATTAAACTACCGTGATAACGCGCCAACCCGTAGTAGCTCACTATAGCCTAGTCCCAAGTCCCCCTCAAAGGAGGGGAGACCCGTGCCCAGCAGTGGGACAGTAATTTGGTTGATGATGATATGATACTGTGATAAAATCTGTCAAATAAAAAGTAGTCTCATTTCATTGCTCATATTTGCGTAATTAATATAAAACAATGTTAATATTGTTATTAGCACAATACGTAGAAAATCCTCATTGTATTTCCTGTCCTATTCCTTTTATAATATACCAAAAAACAAAGAAACTTGCTCATGTTATCTCCATTTGGCTGCCATCCGCACTAGCGTAACGAACATAACGAACGTCTCATAGTTATTTCTAATCTGACGTTGTGACGTCACAATGCTACAAAGATAATACCCTGTCATTTCCATTATTCACTCTCTTTTGGACTGCGGTAAGGTTCGTTACAAATTGTTATGACAATTTTGTAACATATTCGTTTGCTTTCAAGTTTTATAAAATAATAAAATGATGACTTAATTAAAAAAATACCACAATAATTTTGTATTAATCAATATCTCTATTTATGCCGTAATGAAATTTATTGATCACTTGCTGGAGTTTCACTAGCAAAAACAAAAGAGGGATGTAAGACAATTCTTCTACTCTCTACTTTTTCTCAATGATCAGCTTCCAGTCCAATCAGATGCGAATCGCAGTGTATTACATGAACCGAGTCACTGACTGTGAGCTGTGGTAGCCTAGTGTGTGACTAGTGGAGTGAAGGAAATCGTGAGGAAACTTGCGTGAGGGTATTTTCGATGGCATGTGAAGTCTGCCAACCCGCAGTAGGCTAGCGTGGTGGACTAGCCTAACCCCTTTCAAACGAGAGGAAACCCGTGCCCAGCAGTGGTTGATGATGATGATGATGATGAATATCAGGATTGTATACCGTTACTAAGTGACTACTGGTTTGTATATTCGGCTTACTGACTACTACCGACGATTGTAGATATTGCAACCGACTTAAATTTCTTTCGTAGGCCCGGAATCGTCTTAAGCGGCTCTCTATTTATACAAGGCAATACATAATAGTTTCCTTGTATAAATATAATACTGCCTCAATGGTCTAGTGGTCGTAGAGTGCGACTGCCGAGCAAGAGGTCCTGGGTTCGTTTTCCAGGTCGAGCAAAGTGTTATTGGGTTTTTCTATGAAATTTTCAGTAGCAGCTTGGAGTTTGCTTTCGGGCCCGGTTGATGTCAATAGGCTCGCCCCGTCTTACATGGGACCTAAATCACAGCGTCGCAATGTGGGCGTACATTAGTACACCTCTGCCTAACCCTTCGGGGACGACAGGTGTGATGGTATGCACGCAATATAAAACTAGGGTGGGTTGCGAGTCTAAAATAAAATAATGAATGTAAATGTAGTCGTAATTGTATAGCCAGCTTTATTTCGTTATCAAAAATTACATAACTACGTGCCTCTACCCTGGGGACTTCCCTCATTTGAGTGACGTTAAACTACGAGTTTATATCAAATTATATGCTTCAGTTTATGCAAAAACTGTTCGCATATTATACTATTTTAAGAGTTTGCAGGAAATCATAGTTTGTAAAATATTGCTAGGAATAATTTGTAATGTTTACATGAATAGTTATTTAAATATATTGAAATACTTATTTACTTATTAATAAATACTTTTAACTTCTACAAAATAAAACTTCTTTCTTTTAAGTCCAAATTGTATTACGATGTAATGCAAATATGTGTGATTTTTTTTACTTAACAATATTTGTTGAAAGAATATTAAAGCAATATTTTCGTAATGTATACGAAAATATAACTACTACTAAACGGTAGCGTTTAAAGCATTAACAAGTTTGCCTAAACTCTTAAGAGCCTATCGTAGTTTACTAATTAACGCTTAAAATATGCATTAAATAACTGCTATCCAAACTAGTTACGAAAATAATAATATGATGTTTATTTTCTAAATTACTTCAAACTAGAATTTAGAAACTTATAATCTAGGTTAGGACCTTAATTTGAGGCGTTCAGAAATATACAAATTTTAGCTTAAAACCAAGTAAATTATATTAACGAACTAAATAAGTGGAATGGGCCGGAGCCGAAATTACTGGAGGCCGATGTTAATCAAGATGTATTGGACTCATTAGTGGTTAACGAGAACTTAACTAGGGTCATCCCAGTGGGACTTACTCTAAAAGCTAAGGTAAGTAATTCTTATTACGGTAGGTAACACTTAGTGTTGCACGCAAAATTACTTGTGGATTTTGTTGTAATCTGATTGGCACGTGTATTCTAAATTATGTGGCCAGTAGGCTGAGTTCGATCCCAAGGTATAAACATAAACTTTCTGAAGTTATGTGCGTATTTATAACTTGGTTATACGGTAAAGGAAAATACCGTGAGGGAACCTGTACGCCTGAGAGATTCTTTCGATGACAGGTGAAGTCTGCGTAGTACTGCCTAGCGTAGTGGACTTTAGGCAAACCTGTCTCAAATATGAAAAGACCAGCGATGGGGTAAAGATTAGGGTTGATAGTGATGACATAGGTACAAAATAGTGACGTATTTGTGACTTGATCTGGCGTGAAATTTTGTTAGTGTAGAAGATTGAACTTTTATTTTCCAAATGATTTCTTTCTTCGTTTGTCATTGAATCAATATCGACTATTCTGTCAATATCGGAATTCTTCTACTAACAATGAAGCAAAATAAAATGTCTAGAACAGTAGTAATTGGCGCGCTTGCTTGACAAGAATATGTATATGAATGTGTACGTAGCAAAAGGAATAGAGAGAACAGAGACAGCAGAGACCGTTGTGCGTCGCATTCTGTAATTTCTACCTACCCCCATGGGAAAAGCGTGATTGTAAATATGTAAATAAGTATATCCGGATTTAAGCAACGAGGCTTGTGTTATGGATACTAGATGGCTGATATACTGACTACTTTTTTTTGTAAATATAAACATAAATTATAACATAGAGACAGTATTTCGTCCGCTTGGTATTTACCGTACTCTTTTCTGAATACTTTTTAAACAGCTATTAATGACATAACTTCTTGAGCTGTCAATGTCATTTCAGTGTCATTTAGCACTTATTTTTAATTCCCTAGAGATCAGGTGGTTTTTGAAGGTTTTTCACCGTCTACAAAAAAAGGCGAGTGTGCGTGTATGACTATCTGTTTAAAAACAAATTCGTTTAATCAAAATTGGTTTAAAAATAATTATAACCTACAAATTAATTTCAAAATTATGAATACCACTACTGAATATTACAATGAGCTGGAAATTAGTAACGAATTCAAATTTGCGGGCGTGCGGCCGGCGACCGCGTCATTTGCAGTGGGTCCCGTACGTATTTGTGCGGTTCTCTATTTACGCCCAACGAACCCTGATTACGGGTAGTGCTAATGGTGGATAGTCCTAGCGGTGGATACAATGGTATTTTTATTTGTTTATCTTGCGTTTATATGTTATTAATTAAGTGAATAGACGTTTTCAAACAAAGCGCCATCTAGTTTCGAACTTAGCAACGAAGCTTTTATGGATTTATGTAAACCCACATACTATCACATAATATAACATACCATCACGCTTGTCGCTCTCGATGGGTTAAGCAGAGGTAAACTAATGTACATTTTACTGGTATTTTTTAGGTCCCATGTAATAGGGGGCGAATATGATCCTTATTATTATTTACTTAGGCATATAAGACAATGGACATCGTACAAACATTTGCCTCTAACAGGATGTGACTTAACTCGGTACCCCTAAATCAGGATGCGCTACATACACAATCTTTAAAATTTTGAAATTCTGTTAATTGAAACGATGGATCGCGAATTTTCGGTATTTTTCCATTTGCGATATTTTATGGAAAAAATATGAAATTCATATTGAAAAGCGCATTAAACACAATTAACACGCGCTATAACGTCATACTAAACTAATAAAATTTAAAAATAGTTATCATTATTCTCTTCCAATACACACTTTCAATCTTTTTACTTTAAGAGCTAAATAAAGAAAATTCTATACTTTCATTAAGAAAAAATCGTCTCTATTTTCACTGTAAATAAGATTTATAATGGAAGCAAACAAAATCCAACCTTATAGAAACATCGAGAATCATACACGTATTAAGATATCAATGGCTTTTGTAAAGTACTTTATCCCGCGGAATAGAATGTCAACACAATAGATAATTGAATGTTTTCTTATTGTTTGTATTTCATTTGTTGAAGCTTTTCTCTGCGTACTCCAATTATACTGGGTACTATAATTACGTCACTCATTTGTTAGTCTGTTACGAATTTTTTGTGTAACTCTGGAATGAACTGTAAGGGTCAATTTGGTTTATCATTTTGATTTCTTAATGTTACGCAAATATTACATTGATTTAAAATTACTGTTTGACATTAAATCAAGATACCTTTCACCTCAGTCTACCCTTTGTAGATTTCAAAATATCGGGATAAAATATCAATATAAAATCCGTATTTAATTTAAATACAAGTAAGTAAGACAAGTAAGTCCCAGCAGTAGATTTTAGCAGTCGGGTCCCACTAATGGGAAGCGGGTTCCCGATAGGTTTTTGACGGAATTTTGTAGCCTAACATTTAAAATAGTGATTCGTGTTGCAACATCGTGAAGGAGTAACTAAATTTATTAAGTACCTAGTTGTAAACTGTAGTTATCTTGAACATACCCTAACAAAATATTACTGGAAATCATCCCTTCTGTCTAATTTACCTATCAAGAATGAAACTTATGAAATATCCATTCTTAAAAATGATATATTTGAACATATAAGTACCTGTGTATAGATATTCCAATCAAAATCTTTAAAAAACCATTAAAAATTCACAATGAATGTTTTGTTTCAACCGTTTTTCAATAAATACACACGGGCGTGTATCATTTACATCGGAACAATGGGAACGTGAACTTTTTCACGGTAGCTTTTAATTTCAACTTTTTCAGCGCACTGAAGGTTATTGATCACCGGACCGAATTAAAACGCAAACACCAGGGTCTTAATTTGCATGTCACCTAGGGTTGGCGGTCCGACATTTTGCTCTTTTCAACCGATTTCACAAAAAAGAGGTGCTCAATTCGATGCTGTAGTTTTTGTGAGTATGTTACGAGATATCTTCGCCAATTGCGAACCGATTTTGTTTATTCTTTTTGCGTCGGATTTAGTGTAGCTTCGACGTGGTTCCATTTTAATTTCATTGGTATTGGATCATGGATTTTGAACGAATTCTTGCATGGAAATCAAATACCTAGTAAATGTGTATTGCAATGTTTCAAAATGTTATTTTTTCAAGTGGTTTTCGGTGAATTCTTTTAACGTTCCTACTTCTAATATACTCGAATACCATGTCGAAATGAAGACCTAGATTTTTTTATATCGGTTTTTTTTCTAAATATCACTCCTTTAATCCATTATCTACCCATTAACCATCCCACTGCAGGGCACGAGGCTATAGTCTATAGGCTATAGTCTATAGGCTATAGTCTATAGTATATGCTGATCTAATACTTTATGGCACACTACATCCCATTTTTCAGCGATGGAGGGTTCCTCTCAATGTTTTCCTTCATCACACAATTTCGTAAAATCTGTGGCTTGCCTTTAAATCGAACTTGAGCCCTGTGACTTTAAAGTCCACTGGTCACAGCATCCATCACATTGGGTCCTATATTTTTACGCAATAAAATATCATTGTATGAAAACCCTAACATCAGTAACTAAACACAATTATCGTGAACGTTAACGAACCATTTAAACTCAAAACAAAAAATGGTTTATAACAACGTTTAATTACTAAATCTTATTGTATTGTGTTTTTATTACCTCAATTTATATGTGAAAAAGAGCCTCGTGGTTTAACCAGTGGACTGAGTTTTTGGAAGTTATTATTTATCACATACTCAAAGGGTGAAGGAAAGCTTCGTAAGGAAACCTGCATACGTGAGAGATTTTTTTGGTTGGCGTGTGAAGTCTGCCAACTCGCAGGATGCTAGACTGGTAGACTTTAGCCTAATCCCACTCAGTCCCAGTTTGAGAGGGATTATGCTATACTATTATTATTGTCCCACTACTGGGGACGGGTCTCCTCAGACCCGTGCCCAGCACGAGACAATAATTTATTTATTTATTTTTATTTCGAATACCAACAGCTTCAAAATAGAGTGAAATAGAAAAAGTATGTATCATAAAGCCAATTACAGGTTTTCACGATTAGCGACAAACTTAAATTAAAAAAGAAAACTTAACGGACACTTAAGTACAACACAACTACAGGTTATGTTTTAGGTAACGGTTTATCAAACTTAAGGTTGAGCATCTTCCTAGCCGCACAGCTTTTAGTGACAAATGGATCAAAGTTGAACTCTTTGCACAGCTTATTGAGATTTCTGCTAGCCCGCATGATATATGAGTTTTGCCTATAATTTGAGGAACAATGTGGAATAGAAATAGGGGGATTATATCTAGTAATAATAATAATAATAATAGGTTCATTATGATGTCTATATGTGGACACTGTAAGTGAGGGGTTACTGTGGACCTTTAACTGACTATCGCGATACTGGGAAGCTAATTTAATGCAATGTGCATTAAAAGAGCTCCCTAGTACTTTAAGTGACAACCCTGGGAAATGAATATGTAACGAGTAGATATTAAAATATCAAGTGTTATTTACAGCGATGTGCGTGTACGTAAATTATTCTCTGTCTGCCGTCGACATCGGCTTAGTGGGTCGTGATGTTAATAATAATAGACTTTATGAAGGAAAAATGTTTACTCTTTTGTTTGTCTTTAATTTTAATGCATTTGTTTGTTCTACTTACATTGTTTACATTGAGTACAAAGATTTTAAAAAGTATGGAAAAGTATTTGCGGATTTGGTGCAGTGGATGGGTGATCGATTTCGGGTGTCGAGTCACAAGCTCGAAACACGCATGAAGCAGAATAATAAATATATTTATATCCGAAATTATGACACAGCGCCATCTAGTTTCGAACTAAGCAACGAGCGATGGTTGATACACTACAAAGATTTATTTTGTTAATTTATATGTAGATGCATATTATACATCGCAACTGCCATAACTCAGATACAAATGCCCGTGCTCATCAAACAAACATTTGCTCCTTCCGGGTTTCGAACCCGAGAGTTTTACCACAGAAGGCAACCAATAACGCTAAGCTGGTCGTCATTAATATCGTGTGTATCTCAGCTCAATGACCCGATGACACTACGTAATACACCTCAGTCACTCCATTCAACCTGTACCAGTAGGTATGTTGTTAGATACAACGTCGTCACAGATATTAATAACTAGCTGACTCGCGCAACTTCATTTGCGACACCCAAGAATAGGAGTAATAAGAATTGTTTTGCAACATTTTTGATTTATGCTCCACTCCTATTGGTCTTAGCGTGATGTTATATAGTATATAACCATCTTCGATAAATGGATTATCTAATACAAAATTTTTTTTCAATTCCAACCAGTAGTTCCTGATATTAGCGCTTTCAAACAAACAAACATACAAATAAACTCTTCTTAAGCTTTATAGTATTAGTATAGTTATACCTACTGCAATATAATGAATCCTTTGATGTCTTTGCCAGCACCGCACTTCACTGGTAACATTTGCATAATTAGAAACACTTATTATAAAAAAGAAACTGCCAAAATTCAGTCAAATAATACTACCAGAATCTCAATTAGTATGAAAATGTGTTCTGTTTCCGAGTGTCATCAATTTCAGTACCTACATATTTTAAGATTTAGTTCCCTGTAGGCGACCCAATAACTTGGCAAGTTTGAGAAGCTTAATAACACCTGCAATAAGGTAGGTAAAGTTATTGTTGTTATTTATGTTTGATCGATAGTTTAATAAGCAGTAATTAACTATAATAATAGACGGGAATTTTGTTTAACATATTCGATTTTTATTCTCGGTTTTTTCCCATGAGGGTAGGTCGAAAGTACGAAACGCCAAGCGCTATGAAGTCAAAGTGTTTCAATGTTTTATTTCGACTGAACTGTACCAGATAGCCTGCAAGCATCGACGACACCATCACATGCTAATTAAAAAGAAACTGAAGCGCCCGGGACAGACGCGCGGTATTTACGTGCCGCACCACCGATGTTTTAGGGCTCCACAGACGCATAACATTTACGTGATTGGTAAACCAATATTTCGAATGGTGTCACCCTGAGTACAACCTGTGCTACCCAAATTGTACATATAGGATAGGTTATTTTGATAATTAATATAGTGTGTGATATACTAACGCTGTTTTATTTACTGCCACACGGTAAAAAACCAACATTATAGGTACTTTTGAGTATACATGGTACACGTATAGGTACTCTAAGATTTTTAAAATGTTTTTTTTGTAATATCAGTGTGTATAGCTATTCGTTTTCTTGAAATAAATAAATATACGTTCTATCAAGCATGGATTTCTCAGGGAGTTAAGCAGGAATAGAAGTAATAGATAGTATGTATTATAAACACATAGTGTGGTATTATGGCTTTTACGTCTCATGTAATATGGGGCGAACTTGTAGCCATTAAGCGGTTCCATAGTCAGTTGGACCGGTGACCGCTGAGTTATGAGAATTTGAAACTTTGTATTTAGTACAGGTTTTGTTACATAAAGCACTTAAAGTACAATTATACATGACTATATATTTTACGCACTATTTTATCGAGCAATAAATCGAATATTTTTATAAGTTTAAACATTTGACACTTACATGGATGTTATCCTATGTTAAAAGTATTACAATACTTTCAACGATACGATACGATACGTTCATAATCAAGGACCAAAAAACGGGGTGGGCAGTCTATAAAATTCGTAGAGACTAGTTTTATTCCAATTCTTTAACATTTCAGTTTTTATTTTTCCGAAAAACACTAAAGCGGTTAATTAGCTAGTACGTGTGTATCAAATAGCTTGGAGATGTTTTTCTTGTTCAGTCTGTTCTTAAAGCAGTTCAATTGTGGAGCCGTAACAGTTTTTTCAGGTAGTTTGTTCTAAGCTAAGTGTGCATAATTTCAGAGAAACTTCACTTAAAATTTAGCAAACTAGATAATGAAGATAGGCTATGTGGCGAAGCCTGAAGCTTGTCACACTAGCGGTTTGTGCAAATGCAAACCGCACAGCGTCGTTACTTCTTACAATTTGTGGGAGGCTTACGTGATGTTAGTCGGCAAACATCTTAAACAGAGAAGGTGCATTCGGTAATGAAACTTTTAGGCTATAAGTCACTTCACCTAAAAGAGCATATAACTCATGCTGTTTTTGGTGAAGTGACTTATAGCCTAATTATATGACCATAGAGTTCTAAGTCAGATGTTGCAAGTTTAAATCATAATACCTCTTTAAACCCGTAATATTATCGAAATCATAAACATTTACAATTAATAATTATCACACGCTTTGCTCGTGAAGAAAGCGTACTTGAGTGATTTTCTGGACGATATAAGTATTAAGTCTACCAACCCACATTTGAGTAGCGGGTTGATTATATCCTATTTATTCCCTCTAGCTCTGAGAGAAGACCCAGTCCCAGTAGCGAGACAGTGAAGAAAAATATGATGAGACTTTCTCACATTCTGGAAAGACCTACTATCTAAAGGGAAATTAAGTAAAACAGGTCTTACATTTCACATCAAACTGCATTATTCTCATATTGATGTTGCATATAAACATTGTAAAGGAATTGCACTTATTTAAAAGAGTATCTATGGAGTTTCTTGCTGGTTCTTCTCAATAGACCTAATTTTTGGAACCATGCAACTAGTTTGACAATTCAAAAGCACCTGTTATACTGGTCTACTTGAAATAAATTATTTGAATTAGAGAATACTCTATCTTTCTATCTATTTTCTTTGTATGGTAAAAACCAAGCATATAGCCAGGACTACAACCACGACGGAACTCCAACATAACACCAGCAGTCAACCAAAACCAAAATTCTATTTATTCTATCTTATTAATAAATGTTATGAAAAAATTTTCAATGTAAAATGGAAAGTAAATGAATCACATTACCAGCTTATTGGAATATAATTATCTCGGTTGCTGTTCTAAATGATTAATTAAAGGATTTTAAACTATTAATTTTGTATGTGAAGGTATTAAAGTGCTATTAATTATGGATCACGAGAGTTTGTGCTATGTAAGTTATTACTTCCATTATTATTATTATATGTTAGTCATTGGTTTAGTGCTTTTAAGTGCGACTGCTGAGTCCGTTGGGTTCAATGTCAGGTCCTGCAAATTCTTCTTGGGTTTGTCAATGGAATTCTCGGTAGATCGGCCACTTGGCAACCACTAATTACTATTAATCCATAACTGTTTCTTTTTCGTTTCACAAACTCTGGCAGTGATTACGGCTCTGTTTTTTCTTCGTTTCACTTAAAAACGTTTACACGCGCAGTTCTAACCTCAGCGGTTTCTTTGATGCTTATGATTAGTTCCTTTGATCTCCAAACTGTGAAATTTTAACAGAGGTTCAAGTTTGTTTTAAAGTTACTCGTACGAAAAGTATTTTCGTTGGCTTTTGCAAGACTTCTTTTATAATTCAAATTTATTCGAGCTTAAAGTAATTGACTGTCTTTTAATTAGTCTAGTGATTCTAAATACGGTTGCTGAACATGAAAGCTTGAGTTTGAATTAGGTAAAGTAAAGTATTACAGTAATCTAAAAGTATTTTACGGATTGTATTGAGGTAGGTATTTTGATGATACATATTATATTAATCCAGGAAAAAAAATATACTACTTTTTGTATTTTCTGTTTTTTGTATCCTCATTTGTACGTATAGATTTTGTATACCCAGCGATGCACACCAACCAGACCCGGAACGAGTACTCGTAAGCCATGCAAATACATACTCGTTCCGTTCAATAGTCGGAACCGTGACGGTTCCGCGGAAGCCACAACATCGCTCGATATCGCGCTCGCAATTTTTAGTGTGCGAAATTTCGATTTAAGCTTAATAATTCCAGCCAGAAGTGTACGCAAGTATGAGCTTTAATGTAGTAGTATTATGAGCATGTATGTGTTACATTTCCAATCCAACAGCTCATCGGAGCATTCTTCCAAACGGTGTCAGAACAGATAACCGGCGCCAACTGGTTCGTAGGAGTGCTGTATTTGTCAATGTCTAGCTTCAAATAGCGCACATTAACATCCGCCACGGAGACGTCGTGACGATTGTTCGAACACACACTGAAAGATAGAATGGCCAGAGAACATATTTTGTACATAATTATATAAAGTACTATGCAATATTTTGAAACAGACTTGTCGTATGACCATGATCTGCCCAATCAAGAGTTAACCTATCGTGAGAAAAGTTCTCACTTATTAATCAACCTGATTCTCTCAATGGCTTGCTATCAAACACCTAAAATCTGTGGACCGCTCTAAATTCAACAGGAGACCCAAAACTACGGTACAGTGGGACGATAAATGGATTGATGATGATTAAATACCAGCTACTAGCTATTTCATTTTCCATTTTAGAAGTATTTTAAGATTATTTATACTGGTCCAATGGCGTAATAAGTAACATTTGTTTTCGTACTAAATTTTGTCCAGAGAAATTTTATCGAGGTACAACAACATTTAAAGTTTCCAACATTCTCCCACTCTGTATGTCCCTCTCCTGTATAATGTGCGTAGCAGCGCGTTATTCTGTCGTGATCCCATTGAAATGATTGCGCCCTTATATAGAATTATGTGTTTGTGATGGCGCGCACTTTTTGTTTCTACCGCTTTGTTGACGACACTCAGACATCTTCATGTTGGGTATTTGATTTAATTGTCTGCTCATTTGTCTTTGATATTCTTTTCTATGAAAGCAACCAAGTGACAATCACACTTATTTGTGAATCTATAGCGTTGAGCAGCTGTCGGTCTTCATACAATATATGTATTATATGACTGTTGTTACTAACCTGAGGAGACTAATTATTGTATAATTCGTTTATTCTTAACTTGTTGTTATTGCCCAGGAATCAGGTTAAGCAGCTCTGATTTACAGATATTCAGACGTATCTATGTAAAAAGAAATCCAGCCCTAGGTTGGGCGCACCTGGTAGGATTTCTACTCTCATAACTTCTGATGATGACTGTAGGAAGCCCCACTCTTAAATGAGAGGAGACCTGTGCCCAGCAGTGGAAAAATTAATGGGTTGATGAGGACGTTGATGAATTCGTGATGATGACTGCAGGAAGCCTACTAAATGGATGGATGACTTGAGAAAATTGTCTTGGTCTAATTTAGTGAAGAAAAAGTTCTTATATTAGGGTTGTAAGTAGATATAGTACTCATTATCCGTTTTATTTTCTCTCTTTAACCCTAAATGTTACCAAAAGAAAGTATTACTACAGAAAGATTATAAACAAAAAAATATATTCCCGTTTTAGTAGGTTCAAACAATGAAAAGATGAAAATCTCTGTCGTATTTCCCAGGCCTTAGTGACGCTAATTCTAGCTAAAAAAATAAAACAGGGGCTGAGGGAAAGTTAATTTTATACTAAAAGATGAGCTTGTTGTTTTAGTATGTGATAATGCCACGAAGATTAGCAAAGGGAACTGAAATTTTGTGGCCTTAAAGAGGCATCGTAAAAACCAATGATTTCATTCACAACTAAATTTCGTATAAAATCCGATTTCCTTTTTTCAATCTATTTGTATTTTTCAACTTTCACGGAAAGTTTTTTGGTCCGTAAACAATTGAACTAGTTATGCGAGCCAATAAACTGGTATATGAGGTTTTAGTAATTTTATGTTTTGACTGGTTATTATAACATATTTAATAACAAATGATTTGTTGAAATTTAATTTTGTAGTCAAAAAGCGTAAAAGTAGTGAATTTTTTTATGAGCCTTTTAGCCCAACCGTAGTTAACGCTGCTAAATCCCGGTAGGCACACATGTTTGTGAGATGAGCGTCAACATTTGTATCCGAGTTTTGTTGTTGAGAGTTGAGTTGAGAGATGGATGTATCTATTCATAAAATGTATGTATTTACAAAAAAATTGTACATATTATATCAACTATGAAGTGAAGTATCCGTAACACAAGCCTTGTTGCTTAGCCCGGGACTACATAGATAGCGCTGTGTCATGATGTCCGGGTATGTTAACATTATTACTTATTTTATATTGCGCAACTGCGAAACCCTTTCTAACATTTTTTATTCACAAACACTACTATCTACCATTCTTCCTTCGTATATCAAATTTCAGAGCATATTTCTTGCTCATTGATACTTGAGCCTGATAAATAATAAGGCTCAGTATTCTCTCGTCTCTCTTTTTTCATTTACCCACCATAATATATTACTGTAATGCATCATACATCATTAGGCAGGTGTAGATGGAGAAAATAGAAACCATAGCTTATGAAGTACCTTAAAAAAGGTGTGATATCACACAATCATTATTGTCTCTACCGGGATTCGAGCTCTTGGCCCACTGCACAGAATGCAGTGTTAACTACCACTGGACTAATTGGTTCGTCAAACCTAATGTTTTATTATTCAAGAGCGAATTGAAAACTTGATACAGGCATAACTATTCTAGAAACTTCGTATATATCCTGTACTGATCAAAGACACGTTATTTGTTTAGTTCATAGATATAGTGTTGATTCCACTGGAGGTTTCGTCATCCTAGGGGACAAAGATAACAAATATGGCTGCATGTTCACTGCGAACATTTTCTCTTTTATCTGCATACCAGTTTTTATTGAATAAGATCGTGGTCGTGAACTATGTATTGAATTGTGAAGTACTCCTACTTACGTGAAGTGAAATTGCATTTTCAGTTTTACTGAACCATGTCGCTTATAGTTTAACTGTTTTATTGTTTAGAAATTCTGTAAATGTATTTAAAATGATTCTTAAATCGTACTGAGTTTTTTAACAATAGAATATAATAGAACACTCCGTTTGAGCTCAAAACTGGATCAAATGGGAACAAATGAAAAGCACCAGCTTTCGAATAAAAAAAACATCAAAATCGGTTCACCCAAACAAAAGTTATGAGGTAAATATAAAATATAAAAAAATACAGTCGCATTGATGATCTCTTCCTTTTTTGAACTCGATTAAAAATCAGCAGTGACTGCTGATAACAAACTTGAAACCTTTAACCTTGTGATTTAATACTACAGTCCATTTTACAAACCATTAGGATAATCACAACTTCATTCTAATCAAAAACTCAACTATTATCCTTCATACTGTCTTATTAATTTATTTCTCTTTATATCTACATACCTACTTATGTATGTCTTAGTACCTGCAAGTACATACATAATATAACACCCGGTGTCTCCGAGGCAAGCTAAATCTCTGATTATAAATGACGCAAGTTTTAATTGTCCGCTGCGAAGGAGCGGTCGCGTCTGTTGTAACACTGTTGCATGATTTGTTCAACGATTTGTTGGACCCAATGTTTGTTACAAAGTTTGACAGTTGTGCTATATATTTGCCATACATTGTGGATGAGATAGGATTAATTAATGGCTCAAGATAAATAGCTAATTTTTCATTCCGTGTTTTTAATAGGTTTCGATTATGCGGTTTCGGGTTCGATTGAGTTAAAGGGATGGAAAATACCGAAATTGATGGCTGTTACGTATCCTAAAGGGCTAAGATAAATAGCTGGTAGAATCCTAGTTTATGTAAAAGTATAATAGAGGTGGGTTTCGACCCAGAAATCAATTTTCAGATATGCAACAGCAAAAATATTAAATGCAGGAGCATTTTTTTAAATCCATCCAGCTCACTGACCTACATTTTTACCATGCAAGCCATTAACTCATTAGCTACGTAAAAATATGACGCGAGCTAAGAACCCGTAATATTTGCCGCAAAATATCGGCAAAATAATAAAATTTGCCTACAAGCCGACGCCGCGACGGAGGAAATTCTTTTCTAGCAAAAATATAGTCGGTACGCTTCCGCTTGCCTCCCAAGATGGAACTAATTTATTTAATGAGAGAAGCCGCCGGCTACCACTCGAGCTAGGATTTAAACCGACTTATTTTGTGTTGAAAAGTTTCACGCTAATAACTCTTGTTTTATATTGTGCGAATAGCAATTAGGTAACGGATGATTGTGTATTTATTACACAAGTATTTACGGAGCTAGTGATTTGATTTTTGACTCTGAAGTATAAGGACTCGAGTTCAAATGAAAGACATCTCTAATTTTTCGGAATTATGTGCATTATATTATTATATGCTTCAACTATGAAGGAAGATAATATGAGGAAGGAAGACACCTGCTGCAGCTTGCATGAGATCTGAACGTACTTGCAATCGAGTAGATTAATGAGGCAATTATTATAAATAAAGTGTAGAATACTTCACCGTAAAGATTTGTTCCTTTTCATAAAATATAGAGTATTCTTATATTTTTGAGTCACCGAGCATTATGTAGATAACTAGAGCCACGATCTGTGCGAAAATTAAATGAAGTCCCAAGCTTTTCATTGGTGAGGAACTTTCCGCACCGAATCGATTTACATTATATTTGACTATCGATCGATCACGATTCGCACTTACACATAAAGATTTTATAGAACTTATTGCAGACGTAAGTATTTTAAATACGCATTTTAATGGACACGAGAAAATTTTACAGTTTTATCTAATTCTTCCAAAAAGTCAGCGGTGCGTGCCCGGGTTTGGCATTCCGCTAGTCACAACACTGGGCTACCACAGCATTCATTTTAAGTTAAGTGATGGTATGTAAGTAACAAGACCCTTCTAAAATAGGTAAAATAGGCCTATATCTTAGAAGTCAGTTCACCTCCAAAATTATTAGATGCTTTCCTATTACCCCACGCTCCATAATTCAATTGGCAACTTAACAAAATCCACATACGCGCACACAATCACTGCATTTTTAATTGTTAAATAATCTGGCTCTGTTTTCTGTTGTAAATCCGAGAGCGCTCAGATTAATGAGGCGAGATAAAGGGGAGAGAGGTATCAAGTAAAATGGCGCCCCACTCCTTTGTCTGTTACTGTAACGATGTACTCGTCTGTGGAGCTTTTTAACGCGTTACATGGTACATCGTTAGGTGGCTGCATTACTAGTTACACTTGTAATAATAATTTAAAAATTAATTTTTATTTCTAGAGAAATATATAAAAGTTTATTTTTTTAGTCAGGAGCTCCAATTAGGTAATATAATAAATAGGTAAATAAATCAAATAATTACCAAGGTAATAGAACTTTGTCTTTCTGTAGCACGAAAGGCTAAGTTATGTTAAGAAACTCTCTGTAGAGAGTATATTAAGCTTTGGTTCTACATTGTTATAGAAATCTAAATGTAGCTATAAACCCGCAAAGTTTGCCCCGACTTATGTAGCGTTTGACGTAACAAGGTTCCAAAGAAGACCTACCAGGAAAAATGATGCAAAAATATACTATGTATGTATAAAAATCTGTTAAATGGTCACGATAAACATATATAACAGTTTATTATTAAACACCAATATACCTACTGAATCGAAATGGGTCGTATCTGGATGAGATTGACATAGGACCGAAACGTGTGTGATGATGATGATACTCACTGAACTTTTTATTAAAATCATAATGTAAAGTCCAGTCTTCTGATAGATATCACAACAGTATAATTTACTAACATCAGTTTAACGGAACACGCATTGCATTTGCCATACAGTCTCATACAAGGCTTACATATTCTATACATGAGGCCGCTGCTAATAGTCCATTAAGTTGCCACGGCACGCGATGCCGCAGATCGGTTTGTGTTCATATTTATTGTTGGCGACGAAGAATTGTGGCTACAAAAGTAGCGTGTTTTATTAATTTTATTTAGTATTTCATTTGATGTGAAGTGGAATAAGCGAGAGCTATTGTACATCTACATACATACATACCATATGCCACGCGCTACGATACCTGTATCACCACTTTCGCCTCGTCCACATTGATACATCATCTATTTTTCTATTACAAGAATGAAGTAGTACGCATTAAATGTGGCGAGTTTGCCCCAAAAAAGGGAAGATTATAGAGCAGAAATCCAACACGCCGACTCCGCACCAAGTTAGCGTGGACTTCACATGGCATCTAAGCAAAGTAAGCATAATCTGGGTAATACAGGTGTTTTTTGTTTACTGCTTTGGCGTGTGGTATAATAAATATTCATTTGATTTTGTAAAACTCAGTGATGTTTGACTTAGGTTAGAACCATTGATGGACAGCAGCATTATAATGTTTCATTTTTTTTTAAATATTATAAACCAAAGTAGTCAAAGGTCAAAAGGTCAATTGTCAAGGTCATTGGGATTGAATAGTATAAAAAAAACGTCCGCTTGACAGTCAAGCAAAATCAATGAATGCGTACGAGATCGATATTAGTGGTAGGTGTATGCTAACGAAAATAATGATTGTGTGACAGGTGTACGAATAGTCTCCATATTGGGCAGAACCAAGTGCATAAGAGGACAGATGATAGTACTAGCTTCAAGTCTCCAAACCCAAGGTACGAGGTTAATTATCATCATCATCATCAACCCATTATTATCCCACTGCTGGGCACGGGTCTCCTCTCACTTGAGAGGGATTAGGCATTTCCACCACGCTAACCAACTGCGGGATGATAGACTTCACATGCCATTGAGAAAATCTCTCAAGCATGCAGGTTTCCTCATGATGTCTTCCTTCACCGTTTGAACCTTCGGAAAAGTCAGTGGTCCGTGACCGGGTTTGAACTCGAGACCTTTGACATGTTAGTCCTCTGGTCACACCACTAAGCTACCACTGCAGTTCAGAAGTTAATTATAATTCCTTGTATTACGTACAATTGTATCAAAAAAATATAACGATCTCGCTAATTCCGTGGCTCCACGTCGAAGATTTACGCAGTATCGGAACACGAAGCATGTTGACCTAGCAGTTCAAATCTGTAGTTATGTGTTTACGCGCACGTACCTACGTATTGTTTGTACGATTCCGTGATTTGCTGCAAGTTAACCGTTGTTCCATAGGATGTGGCGTTCCGTTGGTGTTGGTTTTGGCCACGTATTTTGTGGCATGTCTGACTCGTGGGAAATTGTGGAAGATAGATATTGAATATAGTTGTAAAGTTGTGCCACTAGTCAATGTATCAGATATATATATAAACATATACAGACTCATTATATCACATATATAGACATACATATATAAACCTCAAAGGGTTTGGATACAGGTTTATAAAAAGAAAGATAGTAACATACATAGTTATATAATATACCATCACGCTTGTAGTCCCCGAAGGGTTAAGCAGGGTTATACTAATGTGCACCCACATTTCGCTGGCATGTTTTAGGGCCATGTAATAGGGGCCTATTGCCACCAACCACCAAACTTCGAGCTGCTAATGAGAATTTCATAGAAAATCATAAATGCGATTTATGCTTTTCTATAAAAAGGTTGAAAGGGGTTCAGGTTATTATTATTACGAATTATTATTATTAACAACGTAAAATTTCGTAAAAAAATTGTGTCTTTTAATCCCGTTTATTTTTTTCTGATTACATCTCACAACGAAATCACCTAAACCTTGCCATCTAGATTTAAAAAAAAACTTTAAGAATACGACTTGTAAAATTGTCTTCAAAAGATCTATTTACAGAAAAAAATACATTTATTTGAATAAAATAAAAAAAGGTAACCAGTACTTATTTAATTTATAAAGTTCCACAATCTTACTCAAAAATCTCTTTCTGTAACTAAGAGAAATCCACCAAAATAATTATAATACAAAGCAAACAAAAAAAAAACAACCCACGATCAAGCAAGCATTCACAAAGTATTGCAATCAGCCCATCCATTTCAAAGGCTTTCTTAGAGAACTTTATTCATTAAATTTTGTCAGAGATGAAATCTATTTGACACACCTGACGGTGGCTGGTCGTTTCTGCTGATCTGTTATTAATTGTGGAGAGAATAATTTATGAGATATAGCGATCATCGGTGTGGATTATTCGTTATCTCGCTATTAGAAGCCTGTCGTTAGGGGAAGCTGGTACAATCTTCTGTGTAAGGCAAGACAATTTGATGTTTATATTAATTGATTGAATAAAACTTTTTTTACTGGTGCCCGTGATTATGGATGCTGTAAATATTTCAAAACTAATATCAATAATATTGTTTTATTTCAATGTTTAGTATTTGCATAATAGTAAGAAGTCAATTTATAATAAATACTATTTCGATATGACATAAAATACTATCACAGCCGTATCTGGTATGGGTTAAGCACATAATAATATGTATTTTCATGATGTTCCTTCACAGTTTACAGTCGGTAGGTATGTCTTTTGGGCCTATTTCATAGAGGACGAGCTTTATGCAGGGGCGTAGCCAGGATTTCTTAGAGGTCCCCCTCTAAAAGAAAAAAATGTGCAGTAAAAAATTTTGTCAAACATCGGTCAATAGTAAATGCAGACGATTATAGAGTTTACCGACGACCGACTGCTCTTTTAGGGCTTACCACTGCCCGTACCGCGCTAGGCCCATGGCTTTATGTTTTGCAACAGTACCTATACAAATCTAAACCCCAAAGTTAAGAATTTAATAAATAACGATTGCACAAATCTAAGATCTCATGACCAGTATAACTTATATGATTAGGTACTTTAGATCAATGAGAAACAAGCGATAATAATCATTAGATTAAGCCCCTAATTTATCACAGTTAATAAATTAATAGTTGAAAACTCCGTACAAAATTATTTACACAAAAAAAACACTGCAACGTTTGTAAAACGGAATAATATTATATCAGATAACCGTAACGCGAAACTCAGTCTCAAACCGTTTGATGGTTCACGCTAAATTTACCAATGAGATATCGTATCGGATTCATGGCTTGTAAAACCGATGAAAAGGATACCCGGTCTCTGTGGGAACTGAAAAATGATATCTCCATACATTGCTTTCAATGTTCACTGTAGTATAATCGGTCGCTAGGGATTTTGTTATTTCGAAAATGTATTTAAAATTAAACGGAGTTATTCAACGTTAGGCTTTCAAACGATCAAGATATTGAGGCGGTTATTAACGTAAAATTGAAACCAAAATGTATGTTTTTTATATTTACTGAAGTTACTTTTCAAAGACTAAAATGTTTTAGATAATAGAACAGTTCCGTAAAATGGACATTTATTTCAGAATCTAAGTAGGTTATTCTTAAACATTTTTTATTTTATTTAGTTAAGATATTGAATCAATTAAAACATAAAATATATTAAATAGGATATTGAAAACAATAATTATATAAATTTGATTTGTCTGTGCTTTCCACGAGGCATCAGGCAAAATCATAATAAAAAAAGTTTTTGGAACTGGCCACTTACAATAACCAGTCATGAAATTCGAAAATGGAACATACTGGGACCATGTTACTTTTTAATTCGCTAGACTGTCGTTTGTTTCTCATTACCGCGTCGTTTTGCAAAATTATGCGTCACGTATTGCAATGAATTTAACTCGAAAATTATTGCTCCATGATTTTACAGTTTTCGCTGTAGGTAAAGCTCGTTGTCAAAAAGAGAAATTTGCTATCTCAATTGGTATCTTGGTGATTAATCCCTATGGCACAGCTCACAGCACAGTATTTGTGATTCGGGGAATTTAGATGTGCACGTTATCAAATCTCTGGGGGTTTATTAATACCGTACGACAGAAAGAAACCTGAGCATTTGTATTAGGCATTGGAATAATAAGCAAAGTGCAATATATATTTTTTTTTATGGAAATAACGGGCGAACGAGCAGAAGGCTCATCTGATGGTAAGTGATCACCGCCGCCCATGGACATCTGCAACACCAGAGGACGTGCAATTGCGTTGCCGGCCTTTCAGAAAAGAATATACTCTCCTCTTGAAGGTTCCCACGTCGTAACGGTTTGGAAAGACCGCCGGTGACAGTTGGTTCCACAAAACAATGCAATGCAAGTGCATTAGTAAGTAAGGAAGCCAAAATCAAATCAAATCAAATCAAATCATTTATTTCAATTAGACCAATACAGGCACTTTTGAATAGTCGAATTAAATTGAATTTAGTTGCACGGTTCCAAAAGGTAGGTCTTATGGAGAAGAACCGGCAAGAAACTCCATAGATACTCTTTTTAAATTAAATAAAAACTAAGACTCAATAGATATCCGCATAAGTTACCAGGACACCAGAAATGATGATGTCTCGAGCGGTGACGTAGAACGCTAAAATAGTTTATTGGAAGTCAGTTTTTGTGTTCAACATTGTGACGTGTGAGGGAATCTGGGTAAACTTTAAAGTGGAAAACTTTGAATTGAAAAAAATAGCCAGTTCGCAGAATGGGTATATTAAAGACTTGCCGACGAAAGAAGTAAAATCAAAGAATATTTTTATGTTGTAAAGTTCATTACTTGCTCAAAAATAATGTGAAGGAAATCATCATGAGGAAACATGTATGACTGAGAAATATTCTCCATGGCGTGTGGGAGTCTACCAATCTGCATTAGGCTAGCGTGGTGGAAAATAGCCTAATCGTGACTAGTGCTCAGCTATGGGACAATAAATAGATAGATAAGTCATCATCATCGACCCATTAATGTCCCACTGCTGGGCACAGGTCTCCTCTCAATTGAGAAGGATTCGGCTATAGTCCACCACGCTAGCCTACTGCGGGTTGGCAGATTTCACATGCCATCGAAAATTCTCTCAAGCATGCGGGTTTCCTCACGATGTTTTCCTTCACCGTTTGAACATGTGATAAATACGCACATAACTTCCGAAAAGTCAGTGGTGCGTGCTTTGGGTTCGAAGTCGAGACCTCTGACATCTCAGTCCACTGGTCACACCGCTAGACTACCACAGCTCACCTCCTACCTCTATGTACCTCAGATAGATAAGTATTGAATATAATATCTGGTGTTATTTATCAAAATCTAAAAGCAGCTTTCAGTACGTGAGTAGGCATTCATATACCAACCTAAGTATGTATGTACCATAGTGTGTAAACACTATGGTACATTGTACATTGTATCTATATTTTCTTATGGTGCAGTTGAGGGTGTGCCTAACGGCCCTAATAATATTCTGAAGGGTGAAAGTTACTTAGTAATATTAACTCCGTTCGTAGATATAATGTACAGATATAGTTTCACAAAAAAACGTATTTTTTAGGTTAGTTTCAAGCTAGTTTCATTTTATTATAAATAAATATAATATTTAAAATAATTTTGATGCCAATTTTAATAATGCTATTTTATATTTTGTTAATTTTCAGACACAATTTGTAAATTGTGTATGAATAAATTAATTAAATTATTGAAGAAGAATGAATAATGTATTAATTATAATTTTGATAATATTATCGTTATTTCATGAAGGTCAAAAGTATAATAATCTATTTAAAAGTCACTTTAAACAGTTGTAAAACATTGGGTAAAATTAATATTGATATACCGCGATAAAAATCGTATGAAGTATTTTATTCCAATGTCCATTATTGGCATAAATACATATACAAAATTAGTAACCTAGGTATATAGGAAAAGGCATATTAGGCAAACATTTGGATATTATTGCTAATCAATCCATGTATTATAAGTATTTTCTGCAAAATCGATCGACATTATGACACAGCGCCCTCTAGTTCTGTGATAAGCAACAAGGCTTGTATTACGGATACTAGAAGGTTGACATACTACATATATACTTTTTTGTTGTTGTAAATATATACATATTATACATAAATACATCCATGACTCGGATATAAATGTTTATGCTCATCACACAAACATTTGTCCCTACCGGGATTCGAGCCCGGGACCCGTAGCACAGAAGACAGCGTTGACTACCGCTGGGATGATCGGGTCTTAAAATGATGTCGTAACACCTACTTACTACATGAAATTATTAAAGTCTAAAGATTTGATAACAAAAGCCATTTAATCATCATCTGCCACGTTTGACAAATAATTTCTCCCAGAAACCATTCCTTAACATTTGCCTGACACAGTTCCGTCTACCGAATGTAATTAATTATTTACCAGCGGGAATTCAGAGCTTTTGCGTGTATTAAGCTGTCAATCTACTTGTACTTACACTCGAGATACCTAAGCTTTTGGACAAGGTTCATTTTAAACTTCGTATTTAGACATTTACAATTCCTGAAATAAAACGAATTTTTGCGGATTTTATCACTGTTTATTTAAATAATTTTATCTCAACGTTTTTTGGTTTATTTTAACCATTACAACGGGCAGACTGAGGAACCCAACATTTTTGTTTATTATTGTTTATCCGATTTACATAGAATCAGCTCATTGTATCATTTGGTCTTTCAGTTTTATGTTTGGATTTAAATTTAATAAATAAAAATTTCCGGACATTTCCGGACATTATTACACAGCGCCATCTAGTGCCGTGGTAAGCAACAAGACTTGTGTTACGCACTCTAGATGGATATACTACATATATATATATTTTTTGTAAATACGTACATATTATGCATAGATACATCCATGACTCGGATACAAATGTTGATGCTCATCACATAAACATTTGTCCCTATTCAGATTCGAAACCGGGACCCATAGCACAGCAGGCAGCGTTAACAACCGCTGAGCTAAATGGGTCGTCGTAATAGAATATATAATGGAGTTTCGAACAGATAATATCAATATACCGTAATAAAATCCTTAAAAAGTAATTTTATTTCAATTTCTAGTATTCAGGTAAATGTTAGAAATCAATTTACAATTCTGTCACATTATTTTTTATCTAAAGTAGGTGTGCTAGTTTACTTTTACTAAACCTTGTACCCTTTTAGGGCACAAGGCACAAGCGTGACAACTGTGGGTCTACCATATTATAATGACGTTATTCTTGTCAAATAATAAACATTTAGTTCATACCTTAACGTGTCCTAAGCTATAGCCGTGTTTTAAAATCTATATGTAGTCATACAGTACCTATTAACTCCTGAAGAACACATTTGTTAATTCGATCTCAAGGTCTCCACGAGACGGGCTATTCCTAGTGTGGAGACCACTAGTCAACATTTTCTAAGGTATATTAAATAAATTAGATGTAATTTAATTAATTTTAGTACCTACCTAAGGAAATGTATTAAGCAAATTGTTTTATGGAAATAAATTATTATTATTATTATACTTAAATATGTAAATGAAGCAATGTAGTTCCTTTTGCTCTTTTGTTTATTTTGACATTAGCTTCACAGAACTCATATTTACGATCTATAAGTTGTGTGAGGCAAGCTTTATTTACTAAACATAATATTTTTAAAAAAAATCTTACCCTAATGCTTCTGTTTCATGCCAGACTTTTAGTGGTCCGAGGCAAAATTGATAAAACGGTACACTTTAAAATAAGATCTTTTTCGTTAGTGGTTTAAATCGATCTTGTGATTGTGAGAAGGTTCTAGAATTTTGTTTCCATTTTATTATATTGATAAATAGTAAATTATTATTTGAGTTTGGATATTTATATTAATATAGTTTAAATTTAATTTAATAATCATTTATTTCAAACATATACAGACATAGTTGAGTTTCATTCCTGTAAAAATGTTAATATGATTTGTCACAAACTAAAATTACTTCTTGACACCTAAACTAATATGTACTTATATGTTAGGGAGTCAATGTTACTCCGTAGTTAGTTTAGGAAATTTATGATAAAGAAGATCCATTAAATATAATAATATGTACGTTATTTTTCTGTTATAAAGACCAGGTGATCTAATAGCCTAACCTATCAATCAATCAATTAAATAAAAAAATGTCGGAGACTTATCTTTCAGATAAATGAGAAAAATATATTGTATTCAATCATTTATTAAACTCTTTTGATTAATTAAATCAAGAACTACTCTTACAAAATGTTGTTAAAGTATATTGGGATAAAGTAATATCAACATCATTATCGAGGTAAAAAATTGGTTATATCAAGTGTCTTCATTATTATTTATCAAAAATAATAATCCCTACAATGTATAACGTCCTTAGTAGGAAACAACAAATCTACTAAAGTAATTATCAGAACTAATTACGCTAAAAGCCTACATCATTGACGTTTGATCAAATATCTACGTCAACGCGGATTGGGGCATGCAAGTGTAATACT
Source organism: Craniophora ligustri (assembly GCA_905163465.1). Classification (NCBI taxonomy): domain Eukaryota; kingdom Metazoa; phylum Arthropoda; class Insecta; order Lepidoptera; family Noctuidae; genus Craniophora; species Craniophora ligustri. The sequence goes on from LR990961.1 coordinate 13,443,128, forward strand.
ACTACAAACCTCCATTTAGATCTGTCAGATTCACTGTTTTGAAAACTATCCATTATGTCCATACTGATCCATTGTGCTACTGTGCTAATCAATCCATTATATTATCCCACTGATGGGCTAAAATTTCCTCTCATTTGTCTTATTAAGCTACTAGCATTTGCTCGTGATTTCGTCTGCGTTGAACTAGTAATTTCATCATCATCATCATCAACCCATTTAACGTCCCACTGCTGGGCACGGGTCTCCTCTCATTTGAGAGGGATTAGGCTATAGTCTACCACGCTAGCCTACTGCGGGTTGGCAGACTTCACATGCCATCAAGACAAATCTCTCAAGCATGCAGGTTTCCTCACGATGTTTTTCTTCACCGATTGAGCTTGTGATAAATACGCACTTAACTTCCGAAAAGTCAGTGGTGCGTGCCTTGGGTTCGAACTCGAGACCTTTGACGTCTCAGTCCACTGGTCACACCGCTAGGCTACCACAGCTCCTCCAGTAATTTATTCAACCTGATTTTTCATCAATCTGTTTATTTGATTACTATACTGAACTATACTCCCAAGATACAGGTTTTACCTAGTTTGGGAGACAGCAGGCTATGATTGCGTTATGCTTTGACGATCATTAAATTAAAACATAATGATCTCATACTTTTTGGTCACATTATGTTGTAAAAATTTCGAGTTGATACAATAAACGTTATTATTATTCATCATCATCATCATCATCAACCCATTATTGTCCCACTGCTGGGCACAGGTCTCCTCTCATTTTTGAGAGGGATAAGGCTATAGTCCACCACGCTACTCTACTGCGGGTTGGCAGTATCTCTCAAGCATGCAGGTTTCCTCACGATGTTTTCCTTCACCGTTTGAGCTTGTGATAAATACGCACATAACTTCCGAAAAGTCAGTGGTGCGTGCCTTGGGTTTGAACTCGAGACCTTTGACATGGCAGTCCACTGGTCACACAACTAGGCTACCACAGCTCTTATTATTATTATTATTATTTATATCTACCCTCTTTTGAGAAACTGTCGATTGCGCATACAAACTTCAACCCTTTTCCCCTTTTAGGGGATGATTTTTGGAATAAAAATTATCTTGGAGGAAAGGACAAAGAATAATAGGATAATTTTTATTCCAGAAGCAATTGTATCCCAATGCAAAGTATCACCATACCAAATTACATTTAAATCAATTCAGAGTTACAAGCGCGTAGAGTTAATAGGCAGACTTTCGCATTTATAATATCAGTATGATGGAAGTATGGATATCTCACCAGTTCTTTGTTGTTGTCGTTGCTAGATGTAAAACATAAGCGATTGAGTAAATATGTTAGATTGGGATATTTTTTTGTGATGTTTTCCTTCACCGAACTAACATGCCTGGGAGGTTTTCTCGATGGTGTGTGAAGTCTGCCAACCCCTACTAGAACGGAGACCCGTGCCCTGTGGTATGAATGAATTTGTGAGAGCGTCTTATCTAAATGCCTTAATTGCTACAAAATATGAATGAATATGTATACATACAAAATATACGTCTTACTGTATGATGTGACTTCTGAAATCCTGTGTTGAGGTTAGATGAGAAAAAAAATATTTAATAAAATATTTAATGGTGTGTATAAAACGAAAACTACGACGCCCCGAAACTAATTAATTAAGTACTAACGAAGTAATGATGCTGCATTTCACTTTATTTACTACGTAGTCCGTTACGTAGCGGAAGCTACGTCGTAGCATAGGCTGCGTCGTAGCGTGAGTTTCATCTTTATACTGAAGCTATTACATTTATATAATTTTATTGTAATGACTAAAAAATAATATAATTCGAGTTCTAAACATTTCCAGTTGGCTGACAGTTTTAATTTAAGCATCTTTTTGACAGGTATTTATGTACCTATCTTTGTTTGAAAGATCTTATTTGTATAATATTTTATTCCTTATCGTGTACATAATATATGATTAAAATCAAAAGGTATAATAGAATACAGGTATAATATAGAATTTTGACTATATTCTTATATAAGTCACATTATTTTGAAACCAGAAAACTGTTCAGCAAGATAAATGTAGACAGTTGTAAGTTATCTGGGGATATCTAAGTTATTATTACAAAACGAATTCCCGAGTGATGCCGGGTGACATGGGTAGTGAAGCCCCAAATATCAGGCGCAACGGGAATACTTAGGGTTCTCTATATCCATAGGGTTGTGGAATATTAAGGCCTCTCCTATATTGGGCGAGCGCGTTTCTCGAGCGTGTGAACGACGCGAACGCCGCGTGCAAGCCCATCACCCGCTACCACCATGGCCAGTCGCTCAAATCATCGTGAGGCGTGCATTGCGAGGCGTGCATCGCGAGTCGCAGTGACGCATGCCTCGGGCTGTGTGGACGTGTATACTCACTGTGAGCATTCGCCTCATACGATTGTCGTCAACGCCGCTTAAAGCCAAAATTACATTACAAAACTAGTGGCATGAAAGTATACACAAGTACATATAAAGATGCGACTTAAACGATATAAAACTTGACGTTTACCATGCATGAGTCGTTTCTACGTGTATTTGAGTTTTGGGTGTGCTTTCATGGAACTAGTTTCGTAATGGGCTCAGCTAGAGCATGTCTCGTTCGGGACGCATGCACAAATGTACCGTCGCATACCTCAGGTTGAGGAACGCGCACGCCCAGTGTGATAGAGGCCTTAATATTCTACAACCCTATGGATAAATATAGGGAAAATATAACGTCACATTTTTTCATAGTATATTGATATTATTTTAATCTCGACGACGTTGGCGGGTAATCTGCCCGTAGCTATGGATACTGTGTATGATCCGAAACGTCGAGATTTAATAATATTTTTGTTTCTACCTACGACTTCTTGAAGGTTCAAGGACCTCTTAAATTTACAGACCTATGGTTGGCAAATCCGGTTTTACATGAACGATCTGATCTTGACCTTGATATTGCATTATCCATACGAACATACCTACTTCCATACTATAATATATAATACATACTAATATTATTATAAATGCGTAAGTGCGTTGTCCTATCTGTCTGTTACTTCTTCACGTTTTAACCGCTAAACCGATTGAGATAAAATTTCGATGGAGATCGTTTTTGCCGCAAGAAAGGACATAGGATAGTGTTTTCCGGGGAATCATCCTTTAATATGTATGGTGAAAAAGGAGTTGCAAGTCTGTATGCAGAATCGATAAATTATTCTTAAAAGACATTAATAATACAGACATCATTAATAATTACTGATTTTACGCAGACGAGGTCGCGGGCCATAGCTAGTGCTTATATTATATAAGCTGCCCTTTCAAGTCAGAGCTTGAAACAGCTGTCACTCACGATTTATATATTTTAAAAGCTATTTTTTACGCAATAAGAGCGAAACTTCAAAACGCTTTTAGACCTTCATAAAATAGTAACAAATTTTAAATAATATATTGTTATTTTGATGTCAATCAAGTGAGAAAGCATAACAAAAAAGTTTTGAAATGAAAGTTTGTATGATTTTCAGTCGTATTTATTTAGCGATAAGGCCCAATTTTGTTCACCTATGCCAAGTATTCATATACTATTTCAAGAATCTCTTTAATCATAAATAATGTAAAGTATTACGTTGACATATAAGCTGTGGTAGCCTAACGGTGTGAAGGCTGTGGTAGCCTAGCGGTATGACCAGTGGACTGAGATGACCATTGACTTTTCGGAAGTTATGTGCGTATTTATCATATGCTCAAACGGTGAAGGAAAACATCGTGAGGAAACCTGCATGCTTGAGAGATTTTCTCGATGGCATGTAATGTCTGCCAACCCGCAGTAGGCTAGCGTGGTGGACTAAAGCCTAATCCCTCTCAATAAACGAGAGGAGACCCGTGCCCAGCAGTGGGACAATAATGGGTTGATGATGATACGTTGACATATAACATACCATAACGCTTGTATCCCTAACGAACTAAACAGAGGAGTACTAATATAAATTCACAATTTACCGAATTTATGTGCCACACAATCGATGAGTCAGTTGCGAATAATATAAATATAAATATTTTGCGACATTTTGCCCAAACTAAGCAGAGCTTGTACTATGGGTACTAGACAATGGATATAATACTTATAATATTTCCTTTTTTTTGTAAATACATACTTATAATACATTAGAATCAGTCCTAACAAAAATATTTAATTAGTGGTAATTTCATGATAAATTTGGTGTACTAATAAAGTGACGATAGTGAAACATTAATTCATAAATTATTTTGTAAGGAACTCTGTTCTGTAACAGTTTTATTTATAAACAACTTAAAACTTTAACGTGCTTGAGTGTTCAAGGTGACCTTGTGATCGTTAATACAAGGAGACTCATTAGTGACGACTCGTAAGAGACGATAGCAACATCTTTTGTCACTTTCACAACTTTTAAAAATTGGTACAAAAATTCAACTCTACAACGTAAATCGCTGTGGTCCGGAGGCAAACAGTGAGGTTCGCCATTGAAGACGCGTAGCTGGCGCCGGTTCAAATCTCACCATAGACACGATACTTTTTCCAATTTAAATAAAAATAAAAATATTATTATAATAACAAAGGAACATCTACCTGCCAAAACAAAATGTTTCATTCACCCGACAAGAAAAAGTTTCATTCCGATACCGACTTAAATATGGAGTCTACAAGCGGCGAACAGAATGTGTCTATTCGCAAGCGTAAACAACCGGATTCTGAATGGACGAATGCTATAAGCGAGTTATCTGCTGAGTTTAAAAGCACTCTAAATGAGTGGCGACGCGATATGGAAACTACAGTTACTAAAATATCGGATAATGTCATATCAATAAAGGACGATCTGGCTTCGCTTACTCAGGTGACTTCTGAAATTAAAAACGATATTCATTCGCTTCGATCTGAGCAATCACTTCTGCGAAATCAAATTTCTGATTTGGATGTAAAATATAAAGAGCTAACGGCTCAAATAGTTTCTCTTGAGAACTCGGTTCAATTTATTACTGACGACCATACTGATCTCTGCAAAAAGGTCGACCATTTCGGTAAAGAAATTCAAGGCACCACGGACCTGAAACATACAGTTGCAGAACTTGAAGCGAAGATAGACCGTCTAGAGCAAGGTGCTCGGAACTGTAACATAGAAATATGCAATCTCCCCGAAAGGCGTAATGAGAATCTTGTTTCGCTAATCCAAAAGATTGGCACTGCGGTTAGGTGCAATATACAACAAAGCGACATATATATGTATGTATTCAACGCGTCCCACATGCACAACAGCAAAACAGTATGCCCAAAAATATAATAGTTAAGTTGTCATCACGTATATTGCGTGACAATGTACTTAGTGCCCATCGATTAAATAGGGGACTTACTACCGAGCAACTAGACATTTCTGGAACACCGTCCATTATTTACATGCATGAACACCTTACATTGAAAAACAAACATTTGTTTCGAGAATGCCGGGATGCTGTCAAGAAGAATAATTATAAGTTCCTGTGGGTTAAACATGGAACAATACTTGTCCGTGAAAAGGAAGCATGTAAAGCTTTTGCTATCCGAACCCAACAAGACATTGCAAAAATTAAACCTGGCGTCGCATCAACAAATGAGAAATAATATGCTACATGCTTTGAACACTTGCTGGTATACTGGTTTTGCATCATTTCCTTTTTTAATACTTTCATATATTGTCATCATACTTTTACTAAAAATACTTATAAAATATATATATTCTTCGATGTATCGTGAAACTAAACACATCATGTTGATATTTTCCTGTTTAGTAATTAACTTTATAATCACACATGTCATCGCAATTGCTATGTATTTGCTACTAGGCGCTACTAAAAACGTATTTCCAGTATTCTTTAAATTTTATGTTTACCGTTTAATGGAATGGTTATTATGGTTAAATCATATTTTTCGCTTACTTTACATTATTGTGGTGTACTTTATTCTGTATTTTGCGCTATTGTATTATACTGCTATGTTAGTTATAATATTAAAAACGGATAGTGCTGATTACACTTCTTGTAAAATTCACCGATATAATTATGACTAATTTGCAGATCTATTATCAAAATTCGGGGGAATCCGTACTAAATTGCATGTTTTGTATATGAATATCTTAGCAAACTGCTACGATATTATAATTTTGTCAAATTTAATCAAATTCTCGCAAAAGAGACACAAGTTCGTGACCTTGGGGTTCTATTGGACAATAAAATGCACCTTGACGCTCATATTAATAGGATTGTCAACAATGCCTTCCGCATGTATGGTTTCGTGATGAGATCAAGTACAGAATTTGTACGCCCATGTACCTACTTACATCTCTATAAATCTTTAATCAGGTCTCAGTTAGAGTATGCGGTTTCAGTGTGGAACCCCTTTTATGGTAAATACTCAGATTTTATTGAAAGGGTTCAAAGTAAGTTTTTGAAAACCATGCACTTCCGTTGCTTTAGGTCGAACACATCTTATGATGATTTATTGGATATGTATAAACTTCAAAATTTAAAGTCTAGGCGTATAATTTTGGAGACAATGTTCTTATTCGATTTGTGTAAAAATGCATATGATTGTATAGACATAATCAATAGAATTTGTTATGTGGTGCCAAGAACTACAGTAGCCGAGGAGTGCGCTCGCGGCCCCTCTTTGCAGTAACATCTTGCCATACGAATGCGGGCTTACGGGCACCTCTCAGGCGCCTCACTGGCCAATATAACAAGCTTTTTCAAAATTTAGATATCTTTGCTGTTTCTACAGGAAAATTTCGAAACCTTGTACATAAAACCATATCTGAGTTAAGTCGCTAGATATGCCAAACCATTTTATATAGTTTACATAAAATTACTACTTTTTTTTTAAATATACCGGGTGACTTTTTTTACCGTCTTGATAAAAATAGGGTGTGATGGGTAAATGGAGTAGAAGCCTATGGCATAGTTATTTTACATTTTTTTTTGTTTTACACTCATCATTTAAAATTTGTCTACCAATATACACGAGTAATTTACAACCAATTTTTCATATTAAAACATAAATGTTTAATTTTCAGAGAAATTTTAAAAAAATAATTCAAATAATTCAAATTCGTAAACATAGTCACCCTAATAAACAGGCGGCATATCATGAATGATATCGTTTCAAATAGGTAAAACTAGATCTTCAAACAAACGCACACGTGTAGCCGCCAGCGATTTTCCGATGCTGACACAGGATCCCCGCTCCCGCCATCCCGCGCTGGACCCCCACTGCCCTACAGTCCTATTCTAATTATTTTAAATAATTTTTAGTCACATACGATTAGGCACTCAGTGACGTCGCGTGATCTATTCGCAATGTTTACGTTACCGCGCATGTCTCCGTCGGTCGCTCACTGTGATAAAAGTGATTAACGTAAACAATAAACATGTACGAATATAACAATGTAGAGTACTTATTTAGTAATGGTGCAGTGTTATATCGTGTCCCTTGAAAGTTTAAATGGTGTACGGCGAATGTATACAGGACCAAGCCATCTGCAATCTCTTCTTCGACATTCGGACTGTCGATTCAAACGAATCCACAAAAAACTCGTCCCTCCCATCCATAACATTCCATCATCGATATAATGTTAGAAGACGTTCCTTTGAATTATTTGCGGGGAATGTACCTACTTCCAGAGAGAGAGAAACTGTGGACACTGTGATTACTGCGATATCGCTCAAAGGTACTTTTTTAATATTTGTAATTAAAATCACTGTAATTTGTAATAAGTTGATTTTAATATTTTAAATACGCAGAGTATGTAGTAATTTCTAGTTTACGCATACTCATACCTAATTAATACTTTATTTTTTCAAAGAAATAATGACAAATGAGAAAGTTTAACATGTAACACACAACTATACCATGCTAAAAGATCATAAGCTCTTTAAAATATGAAGGGAAGATTGATATCTCTACAAAACAATTCGGAGTTTATAAAATCGCAACGGAAAAATGCCTAGGTATTCAGATATGTAGTTACGCTATTTCGCTCGCACTTTTCATTCATTGGAAATCACGTTACACGCAGTGTAGGCATCTATTTTACTATTACGCACGCGCCGTGTAGGATGTTCTCTTTTTCTGGATTTTCTTGGATTTTCAGAACTCCCATAATCAAAATGCTATTACAGAAATAGTCTCGTCCGCAGATTCCGTTCTATACATATAACCTACCCTATAATTATCGAGACGGTAAAAAAAGTCACCCGGTATATAAGTACTTAGTTTAGATAAGAATCGCACATCGTACTATTAATATCACTAATTAATAATCTGTGGAAAATGTTGTGGGTTATACATTTGTAATTCATTTGTCTTGATTAGTGTATAATATTGGGTGTGTAACTGTTTGTTGTCCCAAATAAAATAAAATAAAAAATAAAATAAAAATAAGAAACACCCAGACGAACATAAATACTCTTATTCATCACATAAATGTTTGCCCTGCGGGAATCGAACCCGTGATTTCATGATCTGCAGTCCGGTGCTCGAACCATTAAACCACAGAGGTCGTCAAAGTTAAAGTAATCAGTCACAAGTCCAAACTATTTTGCCTCGACCTGGGAATCGAACACAGTACCTCATGCTTATAAGATACACTCGCAACTAATCGATCAACAAGACAGATATATTAAATTAGTTGGCGCTATATTCGGCAAGAATTTTTCCACTTAGGTACATTACTGACTACTAGAAAAAAAAACCTACAATGTAACATGTTACTTTATGTCAAACAAATAAATACCGATAATGTTAACCCGTACACTTTTAACATAAAACCTCCTCATTCCAACGAATAAAATGGTCCTGGAATAAAAAAGAAAAAAAGGAAAAGAAAAAACAAACGAAATTTGTACCGCAACCCGGATATGCACGTGCGACCTGTACGCCGGCTGAGTGGGGTATTTTTTTTCAAAAATTTTAACCTCACTTTTGACTACAGTTTGGTTAAAATAGAGGTATCCGCATTTGCATATTATACTGTAGTATATATCAATTTAACTGCAGTTTCATTCGATACTGTTGATCCGGCTTTGTAGAGTAAATCCCTAAGAATGGTATTATTTCATCTCCAAAACAAAAACAACTCTATCACTGCTGTTTATGGTTGGTTTTTATAAGATTTTGTTGTATGTAATTTGATATTTTTATACCAGTTTTATTCATAATTATGTAAATTATCATAACTATGTCTTGTTTTTGATCGTAAAAGTATCATTTCTTATCAATGTCACAAATATTCTTGAAGAACTATTGGAATTCTTACATAACAAACATGGAATTCTTATATGACTTTTTGATATTATGTATCTATTCGATATTATATAAATATCTTGACTGTTTGGGACAGGCGTATGTCAAGCAGTGGACTGCGATAGGGGGAGTAAATTGAACTCGACTCAAATTTTTTGATTTACTGAAGTTCACCAACCCGCACCACGTCAGTGTAGCTCAAGTCCTTCTGTTGATAAACTATATTTGAGACTCTTTGTTCACCTGAACTACGCCCAATCATATGACTTTACTTTATTTTTTTAAGAATTGACATCAGCAATGTAACTGACTAAACTATTTTTCTGTTTAATGATTTTCATCCGCCAAAAAATCTTTAAGTAAACAAACAAAACAAAATATTTTTAAGTAAACAAGAATGAACAAATAATAAAAAAATCGACTCAATTCATATAAAAAAAAAGCTTCATCAAAATCGGTTTATCAGTTTACGAGGTACAATGCCATAAGTAGACATATGAATATGTAGACACATACACGTCAAACTTACAATCCCCCTCGTATTGCGTCAGGGGTTGAAAAAAAAACGAGTGCACTCGTTCTGTAATCCATTCTACTCCGGTAAAAAAGTTAGTGCGAGCGTGTACCACGATTCGGCCATATTAAATTGGCTGCTAAAAGCGGATTGCTTTTGGTTTATTAGTGGACTAATTTGATTTTATGTCCGACCACTGCGGTCTTGCCCCGTGACTGGAAAAGTAAACAAATGTACCAGGCATTCGGCGCTGCCACACTATTCTCGACTCTATTGCAGAACTTCGCAAATGGAAAAGGATTTCTTTTGTTTTGCGTGAGTTTTTAAACTTCGATTGGCGTGCTTCCTTCGTTTTTTTTTTCAGGTAAAGTGGTGCTTAAAAGGGTACTAATTATAGGGTTTTGATGCGGACCGGTTTCAACGTAATTTCGAATGAAATTGGCTTGTATTGTATCAACCTTTATTGTGTTGAAATAAAAGCAAATAATGTTAGTTGTAATAATACAAGCTGTGGTAGCCTAGTGGTGTGACCGGTGGACTGACATGTCAAAAGTCTCGAGTACAAACCCGGGCACGCACCACTGATTTTTCAGAAGTTATGTGTGTATTTATATCACAAGCTCAAACGGTGAAGGAAAACATCGTGAGGAAACCTGCATGCTTGATAGACTTTTTCGAAAGTAAAGTGAAGTCTGCCAACGCGCAGTTGGCTAGCGTGATGGACTATAGCCTAATCTCTCTCAAATGAGAGGAGACCCGTGCTTAGCAGTGAGATATTAATGGGTTGATGATGATGATAAATATACATACCGTATATATGGGACAATTTATATTATTTCTTAGAACTTTTCCCCCGTCTTTCTCCCATTTATCAATTTTTAAGAAATTATCGATTATGCATACAAACTCCTTTTAAAACATGATTTCTGGGACATAAACTAACCTATGTATATGACGACCTCTGTAGTCTAGTGGTTCGCGTACCGGACTGTTGATCACGAGGTTGTGGGTTCGATTCCCACGGGACACAAATATTTATGTGATGAATATAAGTGTTTGTGTTCGTCTGGGTGTTTCCTATGTATAATAAGTATGTATTTACAAAAAAAATGTATATATGTAGTATATCAACCATCTAGTATCCGTAACACAAGCCTCGTTGCTTACCACGGAACCTAGATGGCGCTGTGTAATAATGTCCGGAAATATTATATTATATTATTATATTATATGTCCTTTCCTGGGCCTCAAACTATCTGTACACTGTATATAGTTCAGCCGTTATAGCGTGAAGAGGAAACAGACAGACAGACATACACATTTTCGAATTAATATTAAAATGAATATGTATTACATGGCATTCACTAGGGGAGGGCTATGTCCAGCAGTGGACGAATATAGCCTGATGAATTGATGATGATGACTGTATTACATGAATTGAAGTCTAGAAGTAAAACTAACTTAAAAGGGTACGTGCAGAACGCTTTTAAGATTTTAAGCTGACAAGCTAACAACAATATATAGCTCAAATAGGTTCTCGGCGTTTCGATGAAAATGCCGAGCTGCATGAAATATCGGTGCGGACCTTAAGAGGTCATTGCTAGTACAATCGATGTTCTGTACTGCATTCTAGCGCAAGCTATTCTAGTCATTTTCGAAGTAATAGCAAAATGTCCGCTTTATTTCAATAGAAGATCTTGAGGTGAAATATGTTTGGGTATTTAAAATAGAAGTATACTTTTAGGGAAATTAATTATTGTTGTTTTTAAATTTTGATAGGCTTGTTGTTTTACTTATTGTAGGAGTCAAGTTGGTAATTGAAATTAATTTGTAATGCATGCACGTGGGTTCTATGAGGGGTAACACATAGGTACTTTCAGACTAGGAACTCGATCATAGATTCCAAGCATGCAAGATTTAAGGAAGGTAAAGTTGAGCGCGTTCTGTTTGCATAAGATTATCAATAATTATTATAATTACCTACAATACCTGCATACGATAATAATTACCTAATCAAATTTTGAGTAGCTGTTAGTAATTATAACATGAGTAAACCTTATATTTCAGCGTGACTATAAATAAAAGATCCAAAACTACAAAACTAAAACAATATCCTTCCCGTTCAAGATATTTTTGCAAAAGAAAATCAGTCACCAATTACTTACATTAGAATTATCATTATCTTAAACGCAACATAAAAATATATTCGTCGCCGAGTCGCACCGAAATATAATCAGCGAATTTAACGAACGCTTAATCCTCACATCTTTAGCGTTTTATTATCTTTTCCTTTTTCCGCCACCGTTTACATTGTACGACAATAATGTAGAAAAAATAATTGTAGAGTGGAAATTCTTAAGGGGTCGTCTTAGGGAGAGTCGCTTGGAAATATCGTTGGAGAATTTATAAATCACGTTTCGAGGAATACAAAACGTTTTGTATTTTTGAGGTAGCGTTCTTCTATGATATTTTTCTTTAAAAAAAATGAGTTACGATATTTGTGAAACGAATTTAAACACGGCCACTTTATTTGGATCGCTGTATGTTTTTTAACCAGACCATGCTATTTTTAATCCATTTTATATTAAATAGTCTTGAATAGGATTTATAGGATTCTTTTTGTAATGACTTTTGACATTTCTCGCTCAAATTGAGCTGGCCGACTGGGGAAGTACCTTCGCCTTACAGAATATTATGTAGTGCAGTGAATCAACAATAGTTGTCTTTCTGCGTGTGAGTAAGTTTACCATCGCTGAGCTCGTTGGGGGAGTGAATATTCTGGCAGCATGGGAATTCCGCCAGCTGTCAGTTTAGTAACTTCCTATTTTAATAATAAGTTTTTTAGGGTTCCGTACCTCAAGAGGAAAAAACGGAACCCTTATAAGATCACTTTTTGTCCGTCTGTCTGTCTGTCTGTCTGTCTGTCTGTCTGTCCGTCTGTCTGTCAAGACCTTTTATTTCGGAAATACGTATAGGTATCGAGTTGAAATTTAAACCGTATACGTCTACGGTCCTATGAAGTTGTGAAAGAATCAAGCTTCTAAGTTTACGCAAAAATAAGATACGGCCGTTTAATCAGCAAAAAACGCATTTTTCGACACGCTCAAGGGAATCAAAACTCATAGGGTACTTCCCGTTGACCTAGACCTATGAAATTTGGCATTTAGCATCGTTATAGACCAATAATACAAGGAAAAATCTCAAAACTGTACATTTGTATTTGAATCTTAAAAAATAGGGGGTCTGAATATTGTTATAGGAATCGTGAATTTCAAATTGAAGCTACTAGTTCAAATGGGGTATCACACGTAAGGGCTTGATTTGTGCATTGCAAAATAAATTTTATTAATTTTTTCCGACGCGTTATTAATATATTTATCAATGTCATTGATAAATATATTTATTAAAATAAAACTACAAAATACAGCAATCCGCCATGATAAGTCGAATAATGTCAGTTTTTATACACCTATGTCGAGTACTGATTGTTTGATTTTTACTTCCGTTTAGGGATAAGGCAAAGGAATTTAGGCAATACAGCCAAGTATTGTACTTCAGTTGTTTTATAATTTATTTATGATGGTGATTTTTTTTTGTGTGGAACGTAAATAAATAATTTGTTGAGAGTTGTAATTGATGTATTATTATTGCATTGGGGGGCCGCGTACCACTTATATAATTTAGAGTTCATATTTAGCACGCAAAATATATATACGCCTAATGTTTAGTGTTGACATATATAGAAATGACTTCACAGGCATACGCCATGACACAAGCGACCGTTTTGGCGTGAATTTTGAACATAAAACTAAAATGTATTTTTTTTTAATATTAAAAGTATCAAATAAGGTGAATCGATTATTTAAAATCTTAATCAGTACGGGTACAACGTCCTGATAAAGATTTTAATACAATCGATTTCCGTATAAAATGTTGGTGTAGTAATAAGATGCTTAAACGATTGAGATACGATCCATTTGTCAAGGTACTGTCATTTATAAGATAAATAAAGGTACTATTTATTTATTTAAATTACCATTTATTTATTTTCATATACTATTTATTTAATTCTGTAACTAAACACAATTCTAAATAAGTACTATTAAATAAATGATGGAAATTAATCATCTTTACATAAAGAGTATATTTTTATAATGACAAGCTGCAAAATTAACAACGTTGCTCGACAACGGTGTCAAGGAGTATGCATCAGGTACCTACCAACTGAAGTGTCTTGTACTTATTAATAAATAAATAATATCTCTGGACTATATGACACAGCGCTATCTAGTTCCGAGCTAAGCAACGAGGATTATGGATACTAGTTGGTTGATATATTACATATAGGTATTCGTTTTTTTGTAAATACAAATTTTGTATATTACAAATAGATATATCCATGAATCGGATACAAATGTTTATGCTCATCCCACAAACATTTGTTCCTACCGAGATTCGAACCTGGGATGCATAGCACAGAAGGCAGTGTTAACTACCGCTGGACTAAGTGGGTCGTAAAATAGGTATAGATAATAAAAAATGGTAGGTATATTTTAATAGGATATCAAAGAAACATACGTCACGTTTAATTTTAACGTTATAGCAAACTTCACCTAAAATACCTATTAATAATTAAAATAGGCACTTATCCAACAATTTATCATACAAATCAATTGAAGAATATACATAAATTATATAAAGGCTACTCGAAACGGACTAGCTAAGTAATATTGAAAAGTTGAAATGGCGCCGTCTTTTTTTGCAGGATCCAACGAGTTCAATCCAAGTTTCCTCCAAATCTTGATATGTTAAGATTTTAGCGTCCTTTTAAAAACAATTACAACTTAAATTTATTTTAAAAATGTCAACTTGATGATAAATAATTCATTATAATCAGCAGCTTATAGGCATGTGCTCGTTTTTCGTTTAAGATATCCTCTGCGCCCACTTTGATGATCTTATATTTACATTAGGTACGGAACCCTCGGTGGGCGAGTCCGACTCGCACTTGTCCGGTTTTTATTTAAAATAGGAAGTTATTTTATTAAACCATTTAGGTTTCTTAAAACAAGGGACTTACTAGACTGACAGCAAACGGAATTCTCTTGCAGTCTGAATAATCACTCCCCCAAAGAGCTCTGGTAACCTTACTCACTCGCCAAAACACAACTATTGTTGTTTCACTGCGGTCTTCCGTAAGGTGGAAGTACTTCTCCAGTCAGGCAGGTCAATTTGAGCGAGGAATCTCGCTATGCCCTACTTTTCGGGCACAATTTCAAGCACTACTAGTAATTTTTTTTAAGTCCTATTTTTATAAACAGAAACTTTTCATAATACAAACACTAAGACCTGGAACAACTACATGTAGGTCAAACAGATTTGTTCCATACCAGTATCCGTACTCGGATCCGTAGCTTGAATGCCGATAGTTCAGTACCTGCACCAATTGTGTCAGAATATACAATAGACTGTTCATTTTCCTTTAAATGACTATTGTTAAGATCTCGTTCCGCGAAATATCTTTCCTTTTTTCATGCAGGGTCTGTAAAATCACTGGACCTTAACAGAGGTCCATTTCTCAGATCATTAGGCACCTAATTTAATTGGAAGTGGAAAATCCAAGGGACCCGCTCTCGTGGCTTGAATCTCATTAATTCACTAACGAATTGAATTACAATACCGGCCAGGTCAGGTTTTTGAGGTAATGTAATAAATATTGGACCTTATGGGTTGGGGTTTTACAGCCTGGCTCTGAGGTCTGATGTAGGTACAGTTAGGGAATGAAATCGCCTAGTAATGACATTATAAACTATTGTGACTATTATTTAAAGAGTTTTCACTGTATATCCTTTTTGGTAAGATTCAGTTGGCACAGTGGCTGTGCGATCGGCTTGTGCGTCACAGATTTGACGGAGCAAATATTTGTACGATTTTCACGTGGTTGTTTGGAATCTGTGCGTTTGTGTACGTGAAAATCTATGTCGTCGGTGCATTTCCCGACATAGGAGGAAATACAAAATATTCTGTATAAATACATAGTCCACACAAATTATCATTACGCTTGTCTTTCCCAAGATAAACTAATGTACCATTTCACCACATCTCACCGGTAGGTTGATTTATAAATATTATGGATCAGATGAAAAACACCCATGTACATTAATAATATTATAAGATGTAACACGTATGAATCACAATTTTATTTAAATATGTACCTTCTGTCTTTAAATATAGCGTTTAACTCACCTTATTTCGTAGAAAGTTATTAAGTACGAACAGCTCAAGGCATGACCTTTAGGTTAAATGGGGGCAAAGAAAAATAAGCATCTTTTTACCAACTCTACATACAATATACTCACCATTCCACGCATCAAATGTCAGTCAACACGACAAAGGGGCTTCCAACTAACGCCTCCCATTCAAACTCAACACATCAATGCTTACCAGCATATTACCACGTTTTTTGCTCGAATTTCAACCCTTTTGAACATTGAGATGTATTTATATGCCATAAAACTACGCACACTCCACCAGGTCACAGTAACTTTCATCACCTTCCATTTATATTGTAAATAGGGGTCAAGTTACATCGGTCATCAGGCTTTCAGAAAATGGTAGATACGACCCATTTTTCTCGGTCATTTTAGGGCGACCCCTAAAGATTAGCAATACTACGACGGTCCTTAGAAATATATTCATATGGATACGGGAATATGGACGGGGATCGGTTATTGCCAGCCTATTCGAAGGTTCAATAATATAGGTATTTATAGAAATGCGAATATTTTTTGTAGGTACCTTCGTAACAATAGGACGAAATGGTTGTTCCACCTTTAGCATTCGTTTATATAGGATGAATTTCGGCTTTTCTGCTTTTGTCGTCAAACGCGGCATTTAATGAAGGAATTTGTTATTGCGTGTAAGGGTAGTCGTATTAATTATGACGTATTTTCTTATTTGACAAAGACAAAATATTGAATTAAAGAAATAAGTTTCATTATAAAATAATTATATTTTGTTTATTTCCTAGATGTTGGTACTTCACACTTCCCTAATTCAATTCTCCGTGTAATTCTCCGTTTAAATTGAACATCGCTTCGAAATAAAATCTACCGAAATCATTCTGGCGTTCATGAATGTCATTTTCGTGCATCTAAATATTTTGTTTCGAAGCGGTGTCAAATGTCATCTTTATTTATATCAATATTTTATTGACATAAAATGAGATTTTGCAATATACCTACTTACATATGTATTTTAAGCACTGAATACTGATCTAGGTGATATGAGTTTTCACTTGTTTTTGAAACACGTCTTTTATTCGTTTTAATTGCATAACTCATCGAAAAAGAAACCAATGAAGCATTTCTTGCCCAATAGAGTGGTAAAAGCATGGAACAAACTACCAGTAAAAACTGTCACGACTCCAACATTGAACGGCTTTAAGAACAGATTGGACAAGGAAAACATCTCCAAGCTATTTTATACACACGCACCACCTAATTAGCTGGTACGCGTGTTCTACGGAATAATAATAATAATTATAATAATAATTACGAACTTGTTGTAAAATAATTTAGGGTATGCCTTTGGCAATGATAATTACGTAAATAATACACAATGAATACAGGCAATACAGACGATGACGATGAAATTCAAAACTTGATAATGAATACCGACATTAGTAAATGTCAAATTCCTTGACCAATTAAAAGCTATTTTCAATCCCGAAATACATTATTATCGAAATTTAGTTACTTATTATAGATAATTATTAAGGTCGAATCAATTTTGTATTGATTTATAGGGTTTAAATACGTTCTCCCCGATTAATAAGTATATTTTGAAATAACCTTATAGTTATTGATTTTATTTTCAGAATAAATGTTAAAACTGCTATAACTGGGGATCTAAAAAACGACATAGTTTGAAAAGAAAAAGAAATACAATAAAAAAAATAATAGGTAGTTATAGTAAAATAAGAAGTTATTTTTCTTCAAATATTTTAATTTAATTTACTTACACTGATTCAGTTCACTTACCGTTATATACAAAAATGTCAATTATCACAATCAAATTAGCGACGAAGATCACAATAAACAATTTCTAATCACACACAATAATTTTGATTTATAATCCATTTTTACTTTGGTACAAAGGAAAGCATTCGATAATGTATTTTACAATAATCAAGAGACAACGCTTTCAGGTGAAACAAATGATAACCCTCAGCTAAGTTTTCCAATTAATCTTGTCACTTTGCAAAATTATTTAGGAAAATGTATTTATTATGATTTATGAGAAGTTTGACATAAATATTGTTACTCAAACTAATATTTCATAAGAAAATTAATTCATAGAATAAGTTAATATTTACACATGGATATCCAGCTATATGTATAAATGAAGGAGTGTACAAATTAACACCAATTATTATTCTACTGCATACAAAAGGCCATTTGAATAATACTGCAGCTTAAATTAAATCACAAAATATTACGACCTTATCAAAATCAAGATGGCGTAAAGTAATATGGCGGCGGAGTTGTGAGCGGCCCGCGACGCTAGCGCCGACGCAGGATTGCGGACGCACGAGCGAAACTCGTGGTAGTCGGCCCGCGTTATCGCACAGAAGTGGACGTGTACACACGCCGAGTCGCAGTCTGCGGCGTCCGTTGCATGGCGCACACGAAGGGCTGTTAAGTACCTGGATGGATTTAAGGTGTACTTTAAACATGGTTTTCATTTAAAAGAAAATACGAACATTTTTAGAGAGACAGCACCAAAATGATAAAAAAAAGTATGTTTATCTTTTCCTTATAATGTGATGATGATTCTCATGTCATGCTAAAAGGTCTACAGATTGATATCGATGTTTTAATTGATTGATATAATAGAGTCAAGTAGGGTCAAACAATCTAAGACTTCAATTTATTTATACAAGTTTAACAAAATCAAAATTTCCTATAAAGAAATACACAATATACAATGCAGAAGATCCAAGATTTTTAACTTATCTAGCTTCTTTTATTTATGGATGCCAAGCGCGCATGTTTTTTTTTATAGCTGGGAAAATGAAATATTGTTTGTTATGAATTCTTGAAGAGTACAAAGTCATAAAAATAACTTACTTAGTAAATACTCCACGGTCGTGATGGTTCCGTATCCTTTCGGCCAAAGCGTCGAGTGACACTGCGCTCACTTCTCTCAGTCCATAGTATTGAGTTAAGTTATACTCTATCGCCCAGTGGGCCTCCCCTCTTATGTTATTTACATCTAAGTAATACTGCGTGTAATCCAAAACCTAGACAAAAGAGAAAAATATACATGAAAATTGTTGAACAATGCGTGCATAGCTTTGAAGGCGGGTATCATGTATTATGTTGACGTTTAATGTTGCTGCTTTGCCGTCACAGTTATAATGTACTAAAAACTTTTTTAACATTATCTGAAACTATAAAATAAACTTATATTTTGTCACACTTTGTTGCTATATGTTTCGCAACTATAATACATGTTTCGTAACATTGTAAAACATGTTGCCTCACCATAAACTGTGAATGCTTAATCCCTAAAACTACATATTTATCCGCGAAAAAAAGGGGAGTAGAACTTAAATGTAAAATCTCTGCGTATTATATGAACCGTCTACTATTTGAAATATGTATAAGCCTCATATTTTAGTTCAAAACTCATTGATGTATTACAATAAAGTCCAAATATATAATAACATCCAGAAACAATACACAAAAATCCTCAATAGAATCAATTGTATCTTATGTACAATTTTCTTCAATACTTAGTTATGAAAAAGGCTTTTGAAAGATTTCAACTGAAGTAAATGATGTTGTTACAAAAGCGAGAGATCCACTCAGAATCGACCTATAAGTAACTCGTTGTATCTAAGAAGCTTATAAACTGTAGAAAAAGGTTTCTTTAAAACAATTTTTCTTATATCTAAGTACAGAAAAGTAAACAATGGGTGTTACGTAGAAGATATTTAGAATATAAAGTCATATTTAAACATGTTCTTCTTTGTCTTCGTGTCGATGGAACATGAATGTCGTCAAATTTAATACCCATTTTTACTTAGTAAATATGGCCATTAAATCTGACGAGCCCAGAATGATGCCACATTTACTGCATTTTCAGTGGCAAACCAAAGGTCTCTCGACGTGCAGGTGATGGGGCACGAAGGGCATGAAAGTAGGTGCGACATGGTTTGGGGGCCAATACCACATTGAGAGGCCATCCTTTTGAACTTTTAAACATGTTAAATTCGTATGATCTATTTTAGTTGTTACTTGAGTAATTTGCCGAAATGTATTATAATAGTTTTCGCCCGCAACTTTCTGTGTGTAGAAATAGTAATTTTCTTTTTTCGTGTATCTGTTTGATGGTAAAAAGTGGATATTTTATTATATTCTTACGAAAAGTTAAATTGTAAAAGTTTTAATAATTGTTTTTTTTATTATTGATTCACCATTTCAATATTTCCACTCCCCTTTTCATCCTTTTTAAACGGTTTTTGTAAGGTACCTATGGTTTCCATGACATAAACTATTCTAGTCTTTTCTCTTTAAACATCTCTATATAACATTTTATTTTAAGCGGTTTAAGCGTAGAGCGGTAACAGACATACATACTTTTGCATTTTTAATAGTAGTATGAATAGTGTCGCTATTTGACATCATAGTACTTAGGTTGACAAGTTAGATAACAACTGAAAAAACTTAGCAAATAAGACTGCAGATAGGTAATTAAAGCATGAATGTCTTAATAACTTGAATAGCGTAGTACTAAAACCTATAGTCGCCGCCTACCAAGGTACTGGATTGAGAACTTAACCAAAAAATATATTATATTGAAAGACGAATAGTTAATATGTTTGTCGTAAGTTTGTTACCTTTCAAAGCAATATGGTTCTTACCTTTCCATTATTAGAGTCGAACTTATAAAGTCTTAATCCTGGATTTGATGTACTGCCAGCGCCTCTTGGTGTGACTGATGGGGCCAATAGTGCCCAGGAGACTGGTCTACCTGCAGACAATATTTGAAGATCACTTCTCTCCTCCCTTGAGGTAATAATATTCACCAACAGACATCCTAAGGTGGAGGCACTAGTGCACCAGCTAGAACCATTTGACACAGTCCAAAGACACGCTGTGAGGATTGTCAAGGATCTGATGACTAAAGATGGCATCGAGCTTCAAGCCTGATGTCTGTTTTGTGTTCTGTGTTAACGCTTGTACATATAATGTACCATGTGATGTACCTGTGTTCTGAGAAATATGTAGATACATACCAAGCTATAAAAGAGTGTTAATAATTCAATCGTAATATGACGTCACTGTAAAAGGTACCTAATGTTTTATACTTTTGGGGCACACATCGCCAACGACCATACCACGTTGAATACACCGGTTCTCGTCCGATCACCGAAGTTAAGCAACAACGGGCGCGGTCAGTACTTGAATGGGTGACCGCCTGGGAACACCGCCTGTCGTTGGCCATTTGTTTTTTTGCAATTGAGCGAATACTTTAAAGTCATGACGTTTTCCCAAAAGACTACAACTATAAACAATATTGTATTCCTCATCTATGCCAATCTCAAGTAATCTTTTCGAGGAAAAAGGGTATCTTAGATTCGCATGAAACTAAAAAAATAAAATATGAAAAGCTTCTAGGAGATAGGAAAAAGATATTAATAGCATCGTAATATTTTTTTCAACTCAAAGGAATGGCCTGGTTTTATTATTCATACCTATTGTAATAGAAAGGTTGAACTGGTACCTACTCGAAAAAAATAATATTACGCCTACCTTTCATCAAATAGGATAGGTCATCAGAATACGTACATAAATGTTAAGTAAATATGACTTTAATTTTACGTCGTACATACATGTATTTATAATAACATATTACTTAATTTTTTTTAATGGAACACGCCCACCACACAATGTCCTTACTACTGCTACTCCTGTAAACCAGGATCGACAATAGTCACTAGCCAGAAAAACGTGGATGTGTCTCATAGGGATTATTTAAACTGTCTTGGTACCCGCAGCAAAATTAATCATGCAATTAAATAGGTGTAAAAAGATATCTGTTCTCCACTTCCCTTTCTATTTATATGGTATTAAATTACCTTCACTATAGATAAGTCTGAAGGTGTCTGCGTGTCGATGGCCGTAGAACTGTCCAGCGATCACATCACTGAACGCTCTCACGACGTGGACCAGTCGTGCGTTGGCGGTGGGCGTCAGTTCTCCCCCGCCCGCTGCTGAAGAGCTGCCGGCGTTGTGCCGCTCCTCTACTCCTGGCCCTGCATGAGCTACTAGGTAGACCTTGAGGAAAGAAATCAATTTAATACGTTTAGTTTGTCTTATTATGCGAAAATCTTAGGGAGAAAGTTACACGGCTCTACAAGTAACAAAGGGGGTCATTTTTTCGTAGGACAGCTATTGTTTGCTATTTGTTCTATTGGAATAAAAAGCAACTGCTGAACCTAAGATCTTGCTGTCGATTCAATAGAAATCTGATAGTGAGTTTTTCTATAAAATTCTCAGGAACAGCTTGAATTTAAAACTGCGAGGTTTACCCCATTTTAAATGGGACTTCCTTGAAACGTGTGGTTTTTTTTTTTTTTTTTTTTTCTTTTTTTTTTTTTTTTTTTACGAGCTTTCCCCGATCATGGGAACATCGGGACCTTGTACATCTTGTTTGTGATGTTCCTGTTCTCGATTGTTCCTCTGGCACTATAAAGCCTTGCGCTTTCCATTGTGCATCTGTTTGCGTTCCCGGGCATAGAAATAAAAATAAGTATAACAGTTAAAAACCAACTACGAAAGCAAACAAATAAAAATAGTTATAAAAGAAAGCAAATATATATAAGAATAACATACCATATTTATCAACCCAATAAAACTAAAAGACACGAAAAGGCGTAGAGAAACGTGTGGTTATACATTTATTAAGTACTCCGGAGGATAGTCTTTCTGGAATATACCACATACCACCACGCCTGTAATCCCCGAAGGGTTAGGTTAGAACAGAAATGTACTAATGTACACCCATTTTTTGCCAGTGTGTTTGGTCCCATGTAATAGGGGGCGAGTCTATTCCCATAAATCTAAACGCGTTTTTTTATTGAAGCTATTTTTCTGTTTTGGTTTTTTTAGTGGATAAATAATCTTACCATTTCATTTCTTCTCCTAGCTTTACTAAGTATTTGCTCCAGCCACTCCCATTGCTGCCTGCCTCTGTGAGGACCATCAGTCCTGGCAGCTCCTCCAGCCCACAGAACGCTATTCAGTACTACAATCCTTAACCTGCTGTGCGATTGCTCTATCGTGTAATATCCACCTAGGAGGAAAACTCAGAGTAAAGAAGAAGCTTAGTAATAAAACAAAATTAAGTATTTTTTTATTGGAAAATCCTTTTTCCCCTTCTACTTTTCTGTTTAAAATATATCATGAAACTTGAACTATCAAGGTCTCTTGTCATCGCGAAAATACCACTCTAATAAAAATAAGATGCAAGATATAAATATTGAGAAGAGCAAGATATAAATATTATCTATGTTATAGATATAAATAACTTCTAAGCTCATCGGTCTCTACTGGTAACCAAATTTTTGTTTATTTTCTATGATCATGATAAGAAAAACTAACCAGTTTCAAAAGTCTGCAGCGCTTCTGTGGGTAACCACTGCATCCACATGTCAACTAGCCTTCTCGAAGGCGCGGGGTCATTATGTCCTAGCGCTGGGAACACGAACTGACTGCTGAACGTCCTGCTCAGGATGTCTGTGACGTTCCTCACTGCTTCCAGCTTTATTTCTTCGGATAAATGCTCCATTGACGAGGAGAGGATGTCTCTGTTGGAAGATAGTGGTTTATCTAGGTTAGATGGTGCATTGGCCAGTCCATTTATCAAATTGGTAGTAGTAGAAAGGCTATGGTTAAAGCTCTGGTAGTCTAGTGGTGCGGCCAGTGGACTGAAACATCAAAGGTTTAATGCCAAGGGACGCTGACTTTTAAAATGTCCTATGCGTATACAACATCAGGTGATCAAATTGTAAAGAAAAAAATTGTGAGGAAACCTGAATTAATAGATTTTAGTGACAATTTTGCCAACTCGCTTTAAGCTAGCGTAGTTGATTATAGCCTAATGCCTCTTAAATGATGAGATTTGTGCCCAGCAGTAGAACAATAGTTGGATTGATAATGATGTAGCAAGGCATATGCGATTCAATACGTTTTTTGTTGAAGAATTTTCACTCGTAAATATCTTATATGATAGAAAAGCTATCGAACTTCTTTACTTCAACGACTTGCGGAAGGCAGCTGGCAGCAACTAGATGAGAAGAGATCCGAAAATCGAGCTCTATGGCGTTGAGGCCTACGTCCAGCAGTGGACGAGTATAGGCTGGTGATGATGATGATAGCAAAACAGTCTTTATAGTCATAGAAGGATGACATACCCAGTCCAAAGCACGAACTCCAAAGTGTCTGGGTGCCGCTCTGCCATGAGAGCGGCTGCACTTTGTATCAGAGGCCAAGAGCTGTCACACGTGTGGTCCCGGTGCCTTCCATTGCGATGGTTGTGTTCACTGTTGCCTCGATTATGTCTGCAGCCTGTTGAGGAATTATACTTAAAAAAATATATCTGGAAATTATGATACAGCGCTATCTAGTTCGGCCTTAGTAACGAGGATTATTTTACGAAATTATACACTAAATAGATAAATATTTCATGTAAATGCTTACAAACTTGCTCATGCTCTTCGCAGAAATATTTGTATTTACTGGGATTCTAACCTCAGCCACCGTTAATATTGCTGCGCTTATCGGTCATAAAATTAACAATCGGATATTAATAATTAATAGTCCAATCAAATAAATGTTATATATAAAAATGTCTTCTATCAGATAAAAAGGGCCTGATGGGTCAGGAATGGCAAAGTATCCTGATTAACCGATCAGCAAGGTTAAGCTTCACATGTTACCGCTATTTTATGGATGGGTGGTAATGTTCCTTTATAATTACCATTTCTGCTTTGAAGATCCCGAAATATAGTCTCAATGTAATAAAAACAGTCACCCATCTAACGCTTTCCTTAATAAGCGCAACTTAATCTTACAGAGCTATTATATATAACTCAGTCGTTAGATTATTCTTACTCAACAAACTGACCTCAATATACATTGGAATAAAAATGAGAAATATCTAATGTTTTTTTATAACTTGATACCGCGGGATGAGTTTCAGTAGGAACCCACGCAAAGGTTAATAATAATACTAACAATATCACAATAAAGCTTTCTTCATTTGATATTTCATAATATACGGTTGACATAAATGTAGGTAAAACTTTGTAAATGTACTCGTTTTAAATATCGCGGTTAGTTACTATTTACAGTATCACAAACAAAATGATGATTAATTTCACAAACGTGAATTAACTTTAATCAAAAATACAATTCAAATAAATATTTCACGAAAACATACCATTTGTTATGTGACTATAAAACAAAAATCGTTGACATTTAGCAAAATAAATCGAAATTATTCACGATATTGTTCACTGTCGCATATTTTATGTATGTTTATGACGCAAAAAATAATAATAAAGTTATCAACATAAAACGGGGAATGCGTTTCATAAAGTACCTCTATGTAACTCCGGGGAGTTGTGAAACGGGTCATAATGAAGATCTGTGATGTGCCAAAAGTATCCTGCAACAAAATTATGGGTTAGTTTTTCTAGAACATTCTTGAGAAAGTTTTGCTTGCGCTATAAAAGTTTTGAGACAAAAAAATATATGTTGGGAGACATTTTCAGTCCAGAAAATGTAATTTAAAACTTCATAGTAGTAATTTAAAAAACATGTATTTATTTGGTTTACAATATGTTAACCAAAATGCCTTGACCATAACAGTTTGTTTTGGCCATTATAGTATGAGTAAGTAGATTTTGTGAACAAAAAAAAACAATTCTCTAGTTCTTGTATAAAATAAATTAGTTCGTAAGTTTTATTCGATTTTCTCTTGTCACGAGATAATAGAAATCTGACACGCTAGATATATTGGATGGCTGTTATGATTGATAGAAAATAGGCAGTTTAGATATGATAAAATATATCGAACTTGGGGCCCAACTCTCGTTTCACCCAATAACACGATGATAAGACAATGAAGACTAGGTTTCTCAACGGATCCTTCTTCATAAGATCAACGTTTGAAATAGTTAATTTAAATTAAACACCTATTGTTGTTGATGAAAACCAAAAGACCCGTGGATCCCGCCAAAATCCGCGTGGTCAATTATAGTGATATTATTCTGAAGCAATAGGGCACCTAAATAAATAAGATGAATGAATAAGTAAGTAAAGCGTGGCGATTCCGCTGTCAGAATAGTCACTCCCCAAACTCTGGTATCCTTTCTCACTCACACAAGCACAACTATTGTTGTTTCACTGCGGTCTTCTGTAAGGCGGAGGTACTTCCTCAGCTTCAACTACCTCTCAATGTTACATATTACTACATTTTGATGTCCCGTTGATGGCAATAGGTAAGTCTCCTAGTTTATTGTATTTAAAACTGAATCGTTCAACTAGTTTTGACACTTCAAAAGTGCCTTTAATATTGGTCTAATTGTAATAAAAGATTTGAGTTTTACTTTGTTTTGTATGTGTAAAATTTACACACAAAACAAAACTTTAACTGCTATTTAAAAAAATCAACTCATTACGTTACCATCAATTAATTTATGTGCCATCTAAAAGTAAAAAAAAAACACAAAAAAAGACTCAAATTTCATTGAATTACTTTGAAAATAATGACTCGGATTAATTTCAATTAATTTCAGTGAACGAAGCTAATTGAAGGCGACGAAGAAGGGCATGACCCTTTTCTCTAAAATGATCCGAATAAGCTTGGACTAAATATAAATTGAGCTTTAGCAAATCCCTTAGTTGATTCTGTTGAAAAAGATTTCAAAATCCATTGAAATGGATTTGATTTTCAATTGGACTCCACTTATTTCTAGGTATATATTTTCGTATTGAAAAGTGAAAATAATTTATTGTATATAATTGTGAAACATGAAACCAATTAAATAGGGTCGTCACATAACTTTCAAAAAGTCAGTGGTGCGTGGCTTGGGCTCGAACTCGAGAGCTCTGACATCTCAATCCACTGGTCACACCGCTAGGCCACCACAGCTCAGTCACAGAATGTAGCCCTTAAAACCGCAGCGCTCTTCGTGTTCTAGTAGGTATTTGGCTATAAATCATCTGCCAAATTATGTATATAATGTATTTTTTTAATTAACTTACCAATCTTAGCGTCAGTGAGGTTCAGCCACAACAGGCTTGTAATATAAATGATGAAGTTACTTAGATTCATATTACAGTGTTACATGACGCCGGTTGTCTGCGCTAGGGGTCTCTGTCCTCTTTCATCCATTACATTCCCTGCGAAAAAGAAAAGAAAAGCAATATATAAACGTTATTAGGCTGCAAAATGTAGTTAAATAGTTATTGTACTACGGTTAAAACTGTCTTTAGTTAAACTTAATTAGACGGTTAACTGCCCCGTTGGTCTAGTGGTCGTATAGTGCGATTGCAGAGCAAGAGGTTTTGGGTTCAATTGGACCCAGGTCGAGCAGAGTGTTATTGGGTTTTCCAAGAAATATTCAATAGCAGCTCGGGGTTTGGATTTGTTCCCGGTTAATGGCTATAGACTCGCCCCCTATTACATGAGACCTTAAACATACCGGAGAAACGTGGGTGTACATTATTACATCTCATCTCTCATCAAAGTAATCATGATACGAGTCAAGAGGCAGATTTCACTGACTATGTACTAAAAGAGAAACAAAACAAGCGTACAGTAAATATCACAAATACGGGTATATTTTTCAAAGAGTAACTTGAGTAAATAACATTTCTTAGTATTATTTTTTTATCCTTTTTTATGTTTGATAGAATCTGTACAGTTTATTTACCCGAGTAACTGTGGTCAAAGTCAATAGTCGCTCAGCGAATTCCTTTTATTTGAACAACTGGAAGGCACCCGGCTAATTGCGAAAAGATTTTAAGAAAATTATAATATATATTTTTATTTAATTCTTGTATATAAACACAAAATAAAAAAGGAAAAAGATTAATAGATACACAGTAGAAAGGCACAACTTATTTCTACAGGAATCTCTTCCAGTAAGCCTGAGAGAGGAGACGTATATAGTGGAAAAACAGAAGATTTTTTTATTTAGTATATTTTTTTTAGTTACGACAAGCCTTTAAGATCTTCAACGATATGATAAACGGGGTTGGTTCGTGTGTTATGGGTCATAGTTTGAGTGACAGGGTAAATAATTTATTGAATACCCTCCCCTGATGTATCAATTTGAAAATTTTTGCAACTAATAACTATGCCAGGATATCTCATTATTGTTTGTTTACTTAAACCTATTCTATTCCCCAAGATGTGAGGTGGGTCATTTGATCACATAACTTGCTTGACAGTTTCATTTATTTTTTTACCAATCATGGTAAATTTTTAGTGCAAAGGATTTATTTATTATTGATGTGAAACATCTATAGCCGCACGTAAAACCGATTTCTGGCATGGCGAAAGCGTCGCCACGAAATTTAAATTTGATTTTAGTTCTATTTTCAAGTTTACCTTTTTTTTCGAATTGTGAATTGTATTAAACCTCTTTGAGTTTGTGTTAATATGTTTCTTTTAACACTTATATATTTTTGATGTGGAAAAAAATCGTAATATATTATTTTATCATTATGACATATTTAGTTCCTATTACAACATGTTCTTTTCTGCATATTACTTTTACAAAATAATGTCGATGTTTCACATCTGCCAGGCGTCCCGTGACGGCTCACTGTTTTTTATTTATAACGGCGTATATTCTTTAAATCGTGTTAAATAATAAACCATTTATAATGTATAATAATATGTGGCTTTCTCAACGGCATTGAGAGTAGCTGCGTAGAAACCGTCCTTCATGCAGATGTTTAAGCTCAGGGGACGCACCAGTAAATGTGACATAGTTTTCTCGTGCACACAAAAGGAACCTTTAAGGGACGTATTTACAGAACCCTTCTTACACAAGTCCCTTAACGCTTATAACGAGGAAGGAAGCAGGTATAGCAGGGATGGTGGTACTTTAATTAATTTGTGGTGTGTGAGTGCAATAATTTTGCAGAAGTCCATACTAGTAGACATTCCTTATCCGTAGGGATTTGGGATGGGGTAACGGACAGACGTACAAACTTCCATCATAATCGTTAGTGGTTGAGATATTCGCTTTAACTGCCTTTTTGGTCTTGCAACCGCAAATTCGGATGTTCTGCATAAAATCTCGACTGCCGTGCTTACGACGAGCCGAATTTTATTTAGGTTTTATTGAGAAATTGTCGAAAGCAAGTTTCAATTTGTGGCCGCTTAATTAGTCACTTAATAAAAATACGGGGACCAAATTCTTTCCAGTAATCTATGAGTGTACACTAGTATGACTCTGCCTAATTCTTCAAGGTTATTGCCGTGGTTATATAATAGAGTACGAGGAACTAAAGAATGCCATAAATTTCTTTGTCTCGTGTAATTAGTCTAATTCTTTTTCTTTTCTTTTCTTCTAATTATTCCTTCATTATATTAGACACCTAAATAACCAACTTACCTACATTAAAAACTTAAAATTTATTGTATGCATATCCGAATATTTTAAAGAAATCCAGCTCATTAATATTATGAAATTTTACTCTTACTCTCATTGCTTAGCTCGGAACTAGGTGGCGCTGTAACTAGGTGGGTGTGTGTTATAATATCCGAATATATTTAATGTTTTTAATGCAGTTATCAGCATCTGGGTAGACAGAAAGGCAAAAACTGAAAGTTTCGGAAGAAGAAGAAAATATCACAGAGTAATAGGGTACCTATACTCATACGGTGGGTATTTATAGAATATTGTTATGATTGCTATAAAGACGGTCGTACAATCAGTTCTCCCACGTAACTTATAGATACTTTAACGGTAGAATATCTAACAAAGCATAGCGTAAAATTAGTCGTAAAAATAAACTAGATTCTTGCTTATATGGCAATATTAGTGGTGAAATCGAGATAGTTGGTCGATTCACCACAATACTAGAGGTGATCAGCTTTTCGATTTAGAAAAGCCATTAATAGCCACGTGTCTACATCGATAACGAAAAACTATGTATACAAAAGATCATCATCAACCATTTACTGTCCAACTCCCAGGCACGTGTCTCCTCTCATTTGAGAGGATTTAGGCTATAGGTCTCCACGCTAGCCCAGTGCAGATTGACAGACTTCATGGCAACGAGAAAATGTCTCAGGTATGCAGTTTTCCTCACGATGTTTTTCTTCGCCATTTGAGCATGTTATAAATACACACATATATTGGGATTGATCTTTCAATGTCAATAGTACAGTAACTAATTCAATACATTATAATTCTTTCGAAAAAACGACTTTAAATGCCAGAACTGGAACCAAATTGAAATGGAACCACATGGGAAGCACCTGCTTTCAAATAAAAAAGAATCATCAAAATCTGTTCACCCACTCGAAAATTATGAGGTAACAAACACAAAAAAAAATCTCCTATTTTAAAGGCAATTAAAAAATTAACAATATAGATCTTTATAGATAAAATTTACTTTTCCAAATGTGTGCTTTATGACAAACCATGTATGATTTATTACAATTTTATAAGCACGTGATACACAACGATAACTTATCGGCCATAGATATATAAAAACAAGTTTTTTCCGTGTCAACAAGAGTTATGTGTTTTTGGAACACATTCAACGTGAATTGTAGCAGATTGTGACAGTTTATAGTGACATATTGCTAACAAACATGTCATAGATTTTTATAAAAAATACAAGTTTTGTCATAAATTAATAACGAATATAAATTCAGAGGTAAACTTTTTGTTAAGGGATGGGATAGGGGTTG
The DNA here is from genome assembly GCA_905163465.1 of Craniophora ligustri. NCBI lineage: Eukaryota > Metazoa > Arthropoda > Insecta > Lepidoptera > Noctuidae > Craniophora > Craniophora ligustri. The sequence continues at coordinate 13,473,976 of LR990961.1, forward strand.
TTAATAATGACAAATAATATATGGACATCAAAATCGAGGTAGAACAACACATTTTTGTTCCTAAATTTATTTACATTCTTTTTTTTTAAAAGTACATTCTAGGAATTTTGTTTTGTGTCGTTGGTACCTTTATAAACACAAATACATATTCACAATACACAAGTACCCAGATGCGAAAGAATATGTATCTATAGGTCATACATATTTTTGTTCCGTGTGGGGGTCGAACCCGTGAATGGTCAAACTCTGCATTAACCGTGACGTTACATATTGTCTGGTTCAGTGTTTAATTTCAGCAATGTGGTCTTCTGTTAAGGAAACCTGTACTTAAAATTTTATATTTTTTTAATTAAATGAGGTTTTACCAGTGTTATTCTCTCCTATAATCGTATGGGTCCTAAAATATTAAAGCTCTGTAAATTTATAATATACAGTGTACGTTTGTCTAAGTCTTGTGTAAATTAAAATTAGATTATTAACAAATATTTAATTTAACCAAGAGATTCAAATGAACAAAAATACACTGTAAAATCCTAATTTAAACAAGAGTTAAAATCATAATCATGTGAAAACTCTGAGGTAATTTATTTAAGAACCCTATACATTTCATTTTCATTAAATTTTATACTACAATAATCAAATAACAACGAAACGAGATATTTTCATTAACAAAACACCTGAAAGGTCTCACTGAAATGTCTTAATTATATAACTGTAATTCACGACTCCCCCAACGCGCAGTTTAACAGTGAATTCATTATATTATAACTAATTACTTTAGTTAAGTATCGAGTATGGTTGGCGAGTGGCTGTAGCAATTATGTGCTGGAGCGGAGTACGAAATACGGAGCCCAAGAGTGGGCTAAACAAAACAAATATATACGGGACAACACTCGGTAGGTACTTGGAACGGTCACTGAAGGACAAATGGGCACTCGAAGCGGGTTACTCGAGCCACTACAACGAGGCTGACGTCCAAGTCACAAGCTTGTGCTGTTTGATTTTATTAATACAATTTAAATTTTAATGTAAAAATGAAAATTGTAGAATGGCGTGTTTTTTTGGTTAAATTTACGAGTATTTTATTCTAAATAAACAAACCCAAAAGCACATAGTATGATAAAACATTATGAAATTTCTGTCCCATTTTGATTTTGTCTCTTTTTTCATAGAATATCAAACAAAAAGCTATCTGATGTGATGAAGTGAACTTACCGTTTAATTATTATTTATAGCCCAGAACCAATTCGTCAACATAATGTTCTAATAATGTATAGTTTTTCCATACAATCCATTTAAAAAAATACTTTAAATGGCAATTGACAAATACAAGTCGTATAATTTTTATATTTTATTTTTAGAAATCTCACGCTAAGGATATGTAAATGATAAGGGGGATTATATGAGTATGATGTTTCTCTTCTCTTTAATGTTTTCTCTAACAACAACATACTTTTTGCTAGTTTTAACAATTTAAAAGTGGTATGCAGGGACCGTAGCGCGTGGCATTCTGTAGTTTCTGCCTACCCCCATGGGAAAAAGGCGTGAGTGTATGTATGTATGTAAAAGTACTTATAATAATGGTATAATTAAAATAAAATATTGAGGTGAAGTTGCAAAAATAATATTTAGAGATGTTTGTCGCTTCAGCTTTTCTCTTGCACCTCACACAACATACCGATCGTTGTTCTGTGAGATTGACGCGCCGTCGTACAACATTTGTAGTGTGTTTGAGTGTAAATGAGTTTTTTTGTTAACTGTGCCTAGTTTATGGACGTAAATGTAGGTCGATCCACACGTTCACACTTCACAGAGTTTTGCATGTTTTATTTGTTGAGGTGAGATCCGTCTCTGAGGTGTTTTTTGTTGTTTTAGTTTTTACCGCTGTGACGTTCAATGTTTTTTTGTATTATATCGTTTTGTTTTCAGAAACAAAAGCAAAAATGTGCTTTGGATGCATGTTTTTTTTTACACTTTAATTTTACTGAAACAATTATTAGTAGGTATAATATACATATATGTATTTTTTGTCACATATAAATGTGTTTGTATGTCAGGATCAAAGCTTTGGTGGACCATCCAATCACTCAGGTATTAATGCCCTCACTTATATATGATCAGCCACTAGCCGTCCACTGCTGAACGTAGGCCTCCTCCAAAGAGCGCCAACCATCCCGGTCTTGGGCAGCTCGCATCCTCACTTATTAGTAAGATAAATATTGATAGACGTTGAATATAATTTTATACATAACTTTGGAAAAACATATTACTATGTATTATATGAAACTAGAATAATATTATAATATAAATGTTTATTCGTCCCGCAAGTAACGTGATTTGTGTGATCAGCTTCCATAAAGTTACAGTTCTACTTTCCATTTCATATGGGTTTTATAAATCAAATACATGGACGGCACTTTAAGTGCAGTAGTCTAGCGATCGGTTTCGGAGCAGCGTGTCGGGGTTCCAATTCCTGTAAGGAATAAATATATTGATAGCCTACACGTAAGTTGTTCTAGGTCTGGGCACAGGTTAATCGCTTAAAAAAGTAACGATAGGTAACAAGTGAGGTATAATTAATGCGCACACCTTAAAAGATTACAAAAATAATATCTACCTAGGTGTAACAATGTACACCCACGTTTGGCTGGTGTATTTTAGGTCCCATATAACAGGGGGCGACTCTATTGCCATTAACCGGACACAAATCCAAACTCCGAGCTGCTACTGAAGAATTCAAACAAAAACTTTGCTCGACCTGGGAATTCAACCGAAGTACGAGGACTATACATGTAGAATTTCCGTATCGTCCACGACACTAGTAAAAACGTATAGGTAAGGAAGTACACAAACGAGCAACAACAACTATCACCAAGGGAATAGGCCATAAACATCCAGAAACTCGTAAAACAATCCCATTCAAGGGAGTCTCAAAACCAGCGGCAATAAAAAATAATCGTATTCTTAGTACACTGCCGAAAAACTTTGAATAGAAAAAGAACTTTTAATTGGATAGACAAAAAGAATCATTCGCCTTTCAAATGGACTGAGTCTGAGTTAGAACTTTGTTTTAATACGAACGGTTAACAATAGTGGCTATTATTATAGGATTTCTGTTTTTGATTTTTATTTTGCTTGATAATAATGATACCGATGTGAGCCAAGTGGATTGTAAGTCATTTCAATATATATATTTTTTTAAACGTTGCGCCACACTAGGATTTTCTCCTGTGTCGTGGGAGCGTTTACAAACACAAATGTTCACATACACAAACGTCCAGACCCGGAACAACTACCTGTAGAACGTACAAATATTTGCTCCGTGCGGAGATCGAACCCACAACCCTTGACGCACAAGCCGCTCGCTCAGCCTCTGCGCCAATCAGGTCGCCAAATATAATAATAAATATTGCTGGACATTATGACAGAGCGCCATCTAGTTCCGAATTAAGCAACAAAGCTTCTGTTACGGATACTAGTTGGTTAATATACTACATATATACTTTTTTTTTGTTATAAATATAAACATATTATACATAGATACATACATCCATGACTGGAACACAAATGTTTATGCTCATCACGGACTTCGAACTCGGGACATAGCACAGAAGGCAGTGTTAACTACCGCTGGAATAATTGGGTTGTCGTTTTTGGAAGTTATGTGAATATTTATTACATGCTGAAACGGTGAAGGAGAACATCGTGAGGAGACCTGCTTGGTTGAGAGATTTTCTCGATGGCATGTGAAGTCTGCCAATCTGCATTAGGCTAGCGTGTTAGACAATAGTCTATTCCTTTTTAGATAAAAGGAGACCCGTTCCCAGCAGTGGAACAATAATAAATATTGTTGGAAGGTTTCCGTGTAAGCTTTATTCAGAATTATTATAACCTGTTTTATCTTCTTATTTAAAAATAATCTCGTGTGACAATGTTTATCGGTGAACTCCTCCGAAACGGCTAGACGGATTATTATGATTTACCAATTATATTTGGTAGGTCTGAGAATCAGTCGTAGGCTGTTGTAGGCGCTTTTTTACTCCCCTAGGTGATAAGGATGTTCCTTACCAATTTTTTTTTTGGGGAATCATTTTTTTGTATTTTTTTTATGATTTGGCATTAAAAGCTACCGACCACTATAATGTGGTAAAACAACGTTTACTTGGTCAGCTAGTGTTTGTATAAAAGAAAATGTTACGTGTTTCTATAATTATACATGTTAATTATACACACCTAGTTAGTTTTTGTTTTGCTTAAAACAATATTATTTGACATTATCATATTCGTGTGTTGAGTCGATTTGTACTGAATGTGTTTGATCAATTTTCTCGACTAAAATTCTGTTATTTACCCAATTTCCTTGTTGTTGGCAGGTCGGAATAACTCCAGCAAGGAAATTGGTTCATGGCTGAAATTTTTACGTCATGAAAATATCGATTTATTTTAGAAAATGCAAGGTTGCCTCATGAATTCAAAAAGTAACTTCAGTAAATGAAACTCATTTTCTGTCCCATAGTTGGGCACGGGTCTTCTCTTAAATGATTAACCTAGTGCATTCACACTATGGAGACAATCTCTAAAACAGCTAAATTGTCTCATGTTATTTTCCTTCACCGTTTGGACATTGAAAATTACGCACGTAACTTCGAAAAATCTATTATGGCCTTGGGACTTGAGTTTAAATACATTCTTAATGAATTGTGGTATCATGATTATATTATAACGCCTACATCCCCAAAGGTAAGGCAGGGACATGTTTTTTTAAGCTCTTTGTTAGCTCAATATGACAAATCTCATGAATGTAATACACAAAGCATTTGATTAAAAACCACATATATGTATTTCCAAAGGCAGTTACAGTACACACCATTTCGTGTCTAACAATCAACGCCACCACAATCCATTGTAAATAAAATATTAATTTATTTCTAAGTAAAGGTAGTTACACATTCACCCGTATACTATCGAAAAAATCTTTCGGTAAAATCACCCCTCGGTAAAGATTTTCACATTCCACTCCATTTGGAAGTTTTTTTATAAATTGAAATGAATGGAATATAAAATCACTGTTGCCCACAGCTGGGCACGGTTTTTTTTTTAAAAAAAGAGTCTTGGTGAAGCTGGGATGGTATTGAAATCGAGATTTTACAATTCACTGGTCAAATGATTAGGCACACAATCCATAATAAAAACCTAATATTACGTTAATAAAAAAAACACTAGTCAGATTTTCACACACTTATTTTATCTCATCCAACAAGAAAACAGAATAACGTAAAGTTGTTACTCTTCATTTTTCGATAACCGTTTTCATACGAGCGGTATCTCAAGACGAATACGAACAAATAAAATGTAGTGTATTTATTTATTCGATTTGAGATTCCGCTGTACTAACGTTCGATCCGACAAAAAACGGTGTCAGCGGGGTCTATTAAAATAACGTATAGCGTTGAGTGCTTTTCGTTGAGCGTCAGAAATGTTTTCACAGACATTTATGGATAGTGTGTACCCGGGTTTAGGCAGACTCGACCTATCACGCGATGCGTCGACAATCGATGTTTAGTTAGTTTCATATTAACTCCCTGATTAGTGTCACGCTATTTTTGTTGATCGAAAAGTATCGTTATAAGTTTGGTAATAGTCATGTTGAGAGATTTTACTTTTATTTACAGAATAAGTATTTTATATTTACCCACGAATATAATTTAAGTGGGGTATTTTATTTGAAATTAATGAATGTCGAGCAAATTGTTATAGGGTTTTTCTACGAAATTCTCAGTAGCAGTTCGGAGTTTCGATTCGTTCTCGATTGATAGCTTGCCCCCTATTTAATGACACCTAAAAGATACCAGCATTAACATTAAAGATGATTAATACAGTTTTACTACATAATGATAGATTAATAGTGCAAGCAACTTTAAATACATCTAGAAATAACGCTCACCTTGCACGTAACGAACGACTCAAAATCTCTTTTAAATCCTGCAGAAATAAACATTGAAAGGAGAAACTCGGCAAGATCCACTCCGCGAACTAATCTTAACCACTAATCCTTGGACTTAATGTCTAGGTAAAAATAAACATGGACGTTATTTCAGTGGGGTCCGGCGTCCCAGGTGTGTTTGTGTCCGCCTCATTTATAATTTAAGCGGGCTTGCCAGGCGTGAGGGACAGGAGAGAGCGGATTGAGGAGAGGAGAGATGTAAGAGTAGTTATTACGTTGTTTAGTTTAGAGTATTTCGCGCTGGCTTGTTTAGTCTGCAAACCCGGACTACGCTAGCGTGGTGGACTATAGTGTGGAAAAGACCTCTGCCCAGCACTTAGACTGTAAATATGCTGATAATGAATACGTTGTTTAATATTTTTACTCGTTAGTATATAAGTGAGAGAGTGAAATTTCTCGCTCAAATTGAGCTGCCCGATTGGGGAAGTACCTCCGCCTTACAGAAGACCGCAGTAAATCAACAACAGTTGTATTTCTGCGAGTGACTAAGATTACCAGAGCTCATTCGGGGAGTCACTATTCTGACAGCATGGGAATTCCGTTTGCTGTCAGTAACTCCATATTTTAAGAAACCTAAACGGTTTCTTAAAGGTGGCGGGGATAGACTGGATGAGGAAGGCGGAGGACAGAGTATTATGGCGCAGTTTGGGAGGCCTATGTCCAGCAGTGGACTGCGATAGGCTGAGAGAGAAACGGTTTCTACAGGGTCGGCAACGTGCGGGCGACACGTTCGGTGTTGCAAACGTCTATAGGCTACGGTAACCGTTTACCATCAGGCGGGCCGTAAGCTTGAGAAGCTTGTCAAGAATAATAGGAATCACTTTAAACTTTAAATAATAAGAAAATAGAAGCTATATTTTGTTGAAGTTTATTTTCGAAATTCTCGTTGAGTCGTTTAGTTTCAAGAGAATTCAATTATTATTATAAACATTTAGGTTTGGTGGGTGGTGAGTTCAAACTCAGAACTTAACCATTAATATTATATACCATAATTTATAACCATAATTTATTAGAAACTTAAAACTTGGTTTAGAATAAAGGATCCAGCTGTAATAATATATTTCTTAATTACAGAACCTAAACTAACATTATTTTGAGTAAAACTTCTATTTATTAAATTGATGAGTTGTTTTTATTGTTAGGAGTTTTTCTTTCCAATCAACCTCTTTATATTTCTTTATAATGCTTTCACATACCTTAATATAAAAACCGGCAAATTAACCTGTAATTTTGTAAAATTTACTTTCAACGAAGATGTTTAAAAACCGTTAGAAATAAAAAAAATTACAGAGATATTTTTACATTTACTCTGACTCTTGCATCTTAAAACTTGACGCGCACGAAAAAAGGATCTTTCGGTCCCCGGAGTACTTTCAAAATAATCGTAAAAATGTGAAGTCCTGAGGACGAGAAGCTTCCTAATAGATAAAAGTGTTATATTCACTTTGTCTTGTTTACATAAATTTCTTGATGTTTGCACAAAGAAAACACGGATGCTCTTTGATAAAAAAAAATTTGAAAGAGATGTATAGCGTAAATTAAGTTTTGTCCCGGATATATTTGCTTCGTTATTTCAATAATGACGTAATTAACTATTAGTTTCTCATCGCAACTTTTAGGGAATTTAGATTTTTGGGGATAACCTATGTACGTTATCATAATGTTCATTGGTGACATGTTAGTGTCATCGCGTACCATTCTGCCTAACCCTTCATTTACATACCCTTCATTTCTACAGTCGTAATGATATGTGCATACATACATACAAACCATCACGCCTGTCGTCCCCGAAAGGTTAGGCAGAGGTGTACTAATGCACACCCACGTTTCGCCGGTTTGTTTTAGATCCCATGTAATAGGGGACGAGCCTATTGCCATTAACTGGGCACGAATCCAAACTCCGAGCTGCTACTGAGAATTTCATAGAAAAACCCAATAACACTTTACTGGACCTGTTTATCGAACCCAAGACCTCTTGCACGGCAGTCGCACTGTACGACTACTAGACCAACGAGGCAGTTGATGATATGATGCTTAAAAATATTCTTGCTCTGCTTAAATAGGCCTACTTTAACCAAGCCTATTCGGTAAGTCGGTTAAATAAACACACTAAAGTAAAGAGAGCTTTTAAACTAAGAATATGAGAAGCATTTGTAACGTAAGAACCTCTATGAATGGAGTCGTGAATGTTGGGGAATGCAAAAAGAGGTGAGCTAAGGCCTGTCTACACTAAGATTAAAGCGCGAAATATTTTCTCATGCAAAGTTTATCTTTCTATCTTTACTGTACAGCGTGATTTTAAAAGCATTTTGCCTCGCACAACCGCTATGTGGAATTGTACAACTAGTTAACGCCAGCGATCTTTTCGAACTGTTATTCGATCTGGGACAAGCCTTTATTCCTAAAACAACAACATTCATTCCTAAAAGGTCGGCAACGTAGTTGCAAGCCGTCTAATATTGCAGATGTCCATGGGCAGCGGTGATCACTTACAATCGGATGAGCTTACTGCCCGTTTCATGTCCCATTATTTCTATAAAAAAATAACAGCACCGAATATCCGTTTGATTTGATTGAGGATGGTTAAGTTTTAGTTGCTCACAATTCGATATTAAACTGAAAAAATACAGTAATTATTCTGTCTTTACTGTAGAGTATCATGTAACGAAACCTTAACAACTGGTATAATATGTATTTCAACTGCTACCATGACGTGAGCGAATACATATGGCCATGCAAAACTCTGTATGCAAACTGAGTTCCCACAATTTAAATTTTAACTTAAGCCGACCATCAACTGCAAATCTCGCCCCTAATGCTAGCTATGAAGTCACTAAGTCTTAACATTGAGAATAAGACGGTAATGATCGATTTTGAACCTTATTAGCATAACCATTTTGGTTGCTAACGGTTTATCCCACGAATACTGCATTGATGACGCTTTTAAGGCGACTATGGGCTAAATCTTTTATGATCAACATAAAAATGTCGTTATTTTACCAGGCTACCGGAATGTAAATCATTTTGGGTGAAAGAACTTGAGTTATTGGTTTCCATCAGCGTTGGTTTTAATTGTAATGGTTAGTTTATATGTTTTCAAGCCGTAAACGTTAAAACAATACTAAATTAATCCTATTGCATATAGAATGAATATATTTACTTAGTTGAAAATACCTACTAGTTGAATGGAATGGATCAATAGTAAACAAATATATTGTAATTTGATGACCCGATTAGTGGAAAACCTAATCTTGCGTGATTTTGAATCTAAGAGAAAATGATTGTGTGATAAACATGAACATTTTTGCTTGAGTCAAGGCAATCAATTATTTTTGTTTAACATGGACGTATTTACAAAAAAAACTATGTATTTTAACAACCATCTAGTATCTGCAACATGATAACTAAATCAAAAATAATAATGAATATTCCTGGACATTATGACACAGCGCCATCTAGTTCCGAGCTAAGCAACGAGGCTTGTGTTACGGATACTAGTTGGTTGATATACTACATTATACTTTTTTTTTGTAAATACATACATATTATACAGATACATCCATGACTCGGATACAAATGTTTATGCTCATCACACAAACATTTGTCCCTACCGGGATTTGAACCCGGGACCCATAGCACAGAAGGCAGTGTTAACTACCGCTGGTCTAACTGGGTCGTCATAACTCATTGCTAATTTTATTTTAGTTAATTTTACTTATTAATGCAAAAAGTACTCGATAGTATTTATTTTGCGACTTTTTATTATATTTAGGAGTTTTTGTCTATAAGTTTTTAGAAAACACTAATATCTATAAAAATATTTGTGGCGTAAACTAGATTTTTGAAAGTTGTTGAATGAGAACATAAAACCGTTGCAGTAAGAAATAACTAAAGAATATACTTATAATGCTTAGTGTTGGGGTCAAAATACTTGCCTGAGTTCATCAAACTACCCGCATGTGTAAGAACAGTTCCAAAAAGTTTTGCCATGATAATTATGTCATAGAGAAACTGAAGGAATTAATTTATAATATAATATTACATTACATATAAGTACTGGATTTAAAATATACTCTTGTGGTATTTAGTGGGCACATCAAGAGTAATGCATGGTTGTTGACAAAACAAGGACGCAGTATAATACAGGCAAATACATGAATTATGTGGTTTTTATCAACTAATCATCTTCATTAAACCAATAGTGAGCTGTGGTAGTCTAGCGGTGTGACCAGTGGACTGAGACGTCAGAGGTCTCGAGCTCGAACCTAAGGCACGCACCACTGACTTTTCTGAAGTTATGTGCGTATTAATCACATGCTCAAACTCAAACGGTGAAGAAAAACATCGTGAGGAAACCTGCACGCCTGAGAGAATTCTCGATGGCATGTGAAGTCTGCCAACTCGCAGTAGGCTAGCGTGGTGGACTACAGCCTAATCCCTTTCAATTAAGAAGAGACCCATGCCCAGCAGTGGGACAATAATGGGTTGATGATGAATGAACCCAATAGTGTCCCACTGTTGGGCACGGGTCTTCTCTCATTTGAAAGGAATTAGGCAACCGATAGTTCAACACGCCAACCTACTAAGATAATCTCACAAGCATGGCATGAAGGTCTCCTCATGATGTTTTCCTTCACCGTTTGAACATGTGATAAATATGCAATCATGCATAATGAATGATAACAATAAAATATATAATTAATTAAAGAATATTCAATTCATATCGAAGTAAAACGTTATTTTATCACTATATACTGATATAATTTTAATCACGATTTACAACATTCTTGATCAATAAATTTTGTGGCTTCAAGTAGCAGAATCCTTTATTCTTGTACAAGTATTACAAATTAAAATAAATCTTAGTGAAATTATTGATTATAACAAACAAAGGGTGTTCGAACTTAATGGCCAAAATCAGGACAATACAGACACCATAATTTCCCGAAAAAAAATCCGGATAAAATATATTTTAAAACGAAACATTATACAGAGAGGGTTCTTAAAAGAATATATCCTTAAAGTTCAACAAACATTATGTAAAGGTACGTACATAAGCTAAAAGTATTTACGTAACGACATCATAATGGGTTCAAGCTGTTAAAAGTGCTCTGAAAGGCACTATGATGTTTTATTTAAACACACGGGCGTGTAATGTAGGCCGGCGCGCAGCGTTTTAGAGAAAATATTAGTGTTATTTTATGAAAGTAACATGTATAAGGTAAGATACTATCAAGTGTATCAAGATACTGTCAATATAAGTAATGGATTTAAAATACCAAATTAAAATTTGCAGTACATTATTGTTACAAAAACATAGATTTTTTCAAAATCAGCGTCAGGAGATTAATTACTTAGATTGAACTGCTACCCAACCAGCGTGTTCGATGAAGTATTCTCTTGTAGGATTGGCAAAGCGCGACTGATTCTTCTTGAAGTGATTCCTCTGGTGTTGGAAACGTCCATAGGCTACGGTAACCGTTTACCATCAGACGGACCGCAAGATTGATTGTCACCCTTGTGGTACGAAAAAAAAATCTTATTCTGTAAAGAGACCTATGCCCAACAGTGGAACAATAAATAGTTTGATGATTACGATGCTAAAACTATTCAAAATTTTAAACCGTATGGTTACAAAACCGAGACCCGCAGAGAAATAGTATTACGTATTACATCTTTTGTAAGAACATGAGAACTGACAAAAACAGAATGAATTCTCATTGGTACAATGCGTAATAAAGGGTCCGGTCCAAGGAAACGATTTAATTTAATCTCGACCGGGGAACGCTGAATTAATTTCGTTATTTGGACATTTTTCTGGAGGGGAACTGAAAAATGGCCCAGCAAAAATATAAGGCTACAATTTTTCAGCGTCAAATTACGCCCGTGGAAAGTTAAATTATAAAAAATAAGATTTTTTTATACGCGAACGTCCCCGATTTGTAAATATTTGATCTGTGATGTTTTACGTTTTTTGGATTGCCAAATCATTGCTTGAGTGTTTGAGGAATGGAATTACAATAAAAATTACAGATGTTTTTTTTTAAAGCTGGCTGAATATGCTGTGATTCTGTGATCTAAATCTGTTTATGTGTGCCTACTGTTTTCATTCTTAACATTCATCATTCGTCATTCTTTTGTATTGTAGATATCATTATAATTACAAATTATCACATACCTACACAATACTACAAATACTCAAAGACAGGGTACAATAAAGGTCATACAAATTTTAGTTCTAAGTGGGAAATGGACCGCAGAAAATTTTTAATTTCATATTTTTATTTAATTATTTTTTATGAGGTTACGAAATATATATATATTGATGTTTTAATTATTTAACCGACTTCAAAAACGAGGAGGTTGTCTATTTTTATCAATACATGACACTAAAGCTAATCGCTTAGCCATTGCTTCAATTAAGCGTCGTTATTAATTTTATTAATAATTTAATGTCAAAATATTATTCACTCACAGCGCAATCTAGTTAAAAGCTAAGCAACGTAGCTTATGGCTGACGCTTGATATACTTAGCTAGATATTCTTAGTTGCAAATGTTTAATTTCATAAAAAAATCACGCCGGAGAAATGTGAAAAGCCCACATTAAATAATTACAAACAAAACTAAAAAACGATTGAATGATGTAACTCCGTGGAAACCTGGTTATACTCCCACGGAACCCACTTTAGGAATCGCTGACCTACAATGGACATGCTTTAGTGCTGTCAGTTTAGGATGATCATCCATCTACAGATTGACCTCAACAAGCGGAGCTTAACCTTACAGACTAATATCTTACGAATTAATCAGGTCAACCACTGACCTCAAGTACATGACATGCCTAAATTTATTAAGAAATTGGCTTTTGCCTGCTACTTCGTTGTTAATTTAATTCAATCTGCTTTTTAATGAAATGGTCTGCTTATTTATCCTTTCTTTCTTTCTCCTCTTGAAAAAACATATCGATTTCTCATTCACAATTTTACCCCGCTTTTCGTTCTCTCAACGGATGATTTCTGTGACACAAATAAACCTTGTAGCTATGTAGGGTCTCAAACTATCTCCATACAAAATTTCATCTAAATCAGTTCAGCGGTTAAAGCGTGAAGAGGTAAGAGACAGACAGACACACTTTCGCATTTAAAATATAATAGTATGAATATTTTAAGAAATATTGTTATTTTATTTGCCGCATCCGTCTTACTCCATCTTACTAAAATATCAGAGTCATATTTCAATGCTTCATTTCTTAATTAAAACTAAAAACATTGTTACTTAAAATGAGTACAAGAGATTTCTCCTTAACCTAACAATAGGGGTCACCTCTAATAATAATTAACCTAATTTGCTGTGTTATTCGAATTTCAACTATTTGCCGTTGGGTTAAGTTTTATAGTTGCAATTAAGTGGTCTAAGTTAGTAATGATAGAGCGTAGAGTGGAAGCCAAATTACAGGCGAATGTGTTTAATACGCACGTGCTCTGTTCCTTGTTAGTTAATTAGCGCTTTTAAATTTGGAAGAGTATGTTTTTTTGTCCGGTTGGCTTTGATTTTTGTTTGTTGTGTTGGCTGTGGTGGGTTTGTTTAGTTTACAGAACGTAATTTAATATATGCGGACGTTACGTTATTACACAATGCCGTCTAGTTCCGAGCTAAGCTACGAGTATTGTGTAGTTTTTTTTTTTGACTGGTCCTAACTGAAATCACACATCTCACTATAACAACGACCGCGCGTGCCACCACGTCTTCAAGAAGTCTTAAGGTTATAAGAAAGAGACGGAGCTATACATTTGTAATGCGCTGTCCCTCTCTCACAACCAAAATAGTTTTACGGACTTTATGAAGTTATGCCAGGAAACCTGCGTTCTTGAGAGATTGTCTTAATGTTGTGTGAAGTCTACTAATCCACACTAGGCTAGTGCTAGCCTAAAACCTAATCTCTCTCGAATGAGAGGGAACCCGTGTCCAGCAGTGGGACAATAAAAAGGGCATGAGAGAGACTAATTTTAAAATTACGTCACAACGTCACCGTAAGCTTGTTACGGTGCCGTATTATTACGTATTTATCTCGTCCGTGTATGGAATTAAACAGCAATTAATCATATGGGTGGTCGCATTCTGTTGCCAGTTGGCACCGTGCCAAGTGGTGCCAGCATTGCCACTGGATGTCATTGCATTCTTCACAGATTCTGGATTAACAGAGAAAAAAGTGGCAAAAATTGTCAAGTACCCACTACATAGAACCAACCGCTTGGCATAAAGTTTGCGGTTAAAAGATTCCAATCTCACCGTTTTAAATTTTAATTCAGAAATCCAGTTTGAAACTTTATAACCTTTTTAATTAATCAAAATTATACTTTATTCGTTGTTCGGTATAATTGGGAATCGTATAATTTATTAGGGATGAAGTTGTTTTATTGCAAAGTAAAGAGGTTTGGTCCGAAATAAAGAATTTAGCGAAAATTGGTGGTAACATTATTTCTTTCTAATTATGACAAAAATTAGTCTACATTTTGTCACTCATATTTTCAAAAACTTTTTATAAGTGTAAACAAGTTTCAACCATGATTTTATGGCATTTGTGATGCAGTTCTGGATACATGTTATGTCTTCACATATCTTACCTCTTATTGGCATATATTTAAATTAAGAGCTGTGGTAGCCAAGCGGTATGTCCAGTGGACTGAAATGTCAAAGGTCTCGAGTTCGAATCCAAGGCACGCTGACTTTTCGGAAGTTATGTGCGTTTTTATCACAAGCTCAAACGGTGAAGGAAAACATCTTGAGGAAACCTGCATGCTTGAGAGATTTGTCTCAATGGCATGTGAAGTCTGCCAACCCGTAGTAGGCTAGCGTGGTGGACTATAGCCTAATCCCTCTCAAAACAGGAGACCCGTGCCCAGCAGTGGGACGTTAATGGGTTGATGATGATTATGATGCCATATATTTGCATAAATACTTCGTGGAAATACTATCAAGGACAGTTTATTATAACTACAATACTTAGGAGCGTCGTAAAAAGAAAACATTAACGGCGGTACCTCGGGGCACAGTTACAATAACGGAGATAAAGAGAAACCAATAACAATAACAAGTACGTTCTTCATTACTGTAAGTTGAGATGAACGCCCTCGCAAATCCATAAAACTCCACCACGTAGGAGAACATGTGTAGGTATTACTGTTCAACTGAACCGGCTAAGCGTGTGTCGAGCCGCGTGCCGTGTGCTGGTTCTGCAGTTACACTTGACTAAATATTTCGCAGACGAATCTTTGTACCTAAAAAAAAATAAACGCGTCGACTTGAGAACCTCCCTCCGTTTTTTCTTCGTTGGTTGAAATTTTTATTGTATTCAAACACCAGTAATATTTTCAAACAACATATCTTACACACTAAATTAATTCTCACTTTCCGTGATCTAATGAGATGTTTTAAAAAACTTATTATTAACAAATTTTTATTTTACAATGACATTGTCGATGTCCCTAATCAATTGATAAGATTACATCTTTATACTAGCAAGTCTCTGACTAAAATTGCGATAATATAGACACGGACAGACTGATGTGGCGAAACTATAAAGGTTCGTTTCGCGACTACGGTATCCTAAAATCACCGAACCTTCAAAGTAAAACTTTAAACGTTTGTGTTTTAGTACTTTTGGTGCGAACACTGGAAACTAAATTATTGTTCGGCGGGTGCTTTATGTTAAACTTGTCTGTGGAATTCGAAGCATTCAGAGCACATACTCATGTTATGTACGAACCGTATATTAAAGTTATTAACTTTAATATACGGTACTTAAAATTGTATACTAAAATACACAAAACTAAAAACAGTTTTATTAGAGCTGACTAAAAAGTTATTCAAATAAATACATTCTGGCGTTTTTGTTTTGAGTTTATACAGAATACTTTGTTCGGCCAACAAAATAAATTAATATTTATTTTTAGAGACTTGTAGTTTCATATTCAGCTCATTTTCTATCCCACTGCTGGGCACGGGTTTCCTCCCAGGGGTAACGTAAGTACAACCATGGTAGCCTAGTTTGCGTAGGCAGACTTAAACATTTTATCAAGAAAAATTCTCAGCAATGAAAGTTTCCTCACGATGTTTTTTTCGTGTGGTATGAAGCATACGATAAGTACACACCATCCACCGATGACCTGGTCAATGTTGATGGAATCCGCTGCATGCGGGTGCCGGGTCCACGACAGCCGGTTCTGTCGGCTGTCGTGGAAATTCTTGGGGGAGTTTTATGTCCAGCGGTGAACTTCATTTAGCAGACATGATGATGATTGATATAAGCACAATAAATACTTTTTTTTTTTTTTTTTTGAATGGGGTTAGTTTGAGTCCGAGGAAGGACATAGCATAGTATTAAGCTGAAAATCATCCCTTAAAAAAGGCGTAAAGGGAGTTGGAAGTTTGTACGCGGAATCAATAATTTCTTAAAAGAGGGTAAAAATAAATAAATAAATGGTTAAAAAATACACAGCAATAATAATAAATAAAATTATTCGCAGACATAGTTGCGGGCAAAAACTAGTTTTTAATCGCCCATACAAAAATGAATATTATGTTCTAAGTTTATCTGTGTCCCTGTCTGTATCAACATAGCTTGTTGACGGATAAACCTATTTTGATTAACTTCATCATGACTTCATCGTGTGTCTTTGGGCATGGTCGAAGAGATTTTATATGAATTGAAGTGGTTAAGGTTCATTTGATTTTTTTAAATTTATTATCATCATCAGTGAAAACTATAAATGTGTATGTTGTACGCACAAAAAAATACACCACACTATTACGCACGAAGAATTCTTTATAAGAAATAAAGGTTCTAGAATATAATCTTCAAAAGAGCCTCAAGGGTATTTCTTTTTCTAACAAAACTGGCAGAATTATAATTAAATATGCAAAAATAACGACAATCACCGTTGGGGCCCTCGCAATGACTGGCAAAGCGTTTAGCGTAATGTGGGGTACCAACGTTTGAAATAAGGATTACAAAATATTATTATAATCTATGCTAATATAACATACCATTAGCCTACAGTCCGAGAGAGGTAGAGGTAGGCAGAGAAATATATTTGTAACTGCTATTTGCTATTAACAAGGTGCAAATACAAAGTACAATGCTGATAAGAATCTGAAAAAAATCTACATTCTTTAAACGATCTCAAAATCAAATTCAGGCTCGATTTTACGCGAAGAAAATATGCTATATTTATTTAACAAAATATCGTATGATAAGTTTTCAATTCAAACTCTATAATAAATATAAATAAATATTCCTGGACATTATGGCACACAGCGCCATCTAGTTCCGTGCTAAGCAACGAGGCTTGTGTTACGGATACTAGTTGGTTGATATACTACATATATACTTTTTTTTTTTGTAAATACATACATATTATACATAGATACATCCATGACTCGGATACAAATGTTCATGCTCATCACACAAACATTTGACCCTACCGGGATTCGAACCCGGGACCCATAGCACAGAAAGCAGTGTTAACTACCGCTGGACTAACTGGGTCGTCATAATGAACGCTACTAACGGTTACTGCCGTGAAAACAATAAAATAAATTTGAAATAATGTTTTAATCTAATACAAAGGTCAGTATATTAATTAAACACCAGAAACACAGTTTAATAAATAACACAAACATTTTATTTCAATAAAAACAACAAAAATCTTAATTAGTTTGTATCAAACTTTAAAATTAAAACAGAAAACGGTCCGCTACATATTAAACTCGTAGAGTGCTACAGTGCTACGGCGTAGCGTTTGCTACGAAGTGTACTTAGTAACTTTGTAATACGCTTACCACAGGAACTCAAATAGCCTGTAACCGGTTCAAATGAAAAACCACTGTAAACTATAAATTAAATAGTCGACAATTTGTGTATTTTTTTTTCATCAGAGAACTGTATGCAGAGAACTATATCCTCGAAAGAAATTGCCTTTGAAGTCCATGAGAGTTTCGCTGTCAGCAATGTGCAATAAAACTAGAAGGAGACGGATCTGGATTCATGAATGATGCCAGAAAGAAACGCAGTTTTATTTCAATATGAAGTTGTTTATTTTCATGCTAGCTTGATTCCTGCGATTATGCCGCGTGCAACGTAATGAAAATAATATGTATATTCATTTACTGGACCCACTCCCACGTTCTTAAGTCACGCGGTTTTAGTCTCACGGAACCCTAATACGTTTCTTAATTAAATTAAGATACCCTCAGATTTACCCTTATTACGCCTTATAACATTAACTATCAGTGAGTGAAAGTCCCGTCAAAATCAGTCCAGTCGTTTCAGAGATTAGCCGGAACCAACAGACAGGCAGATGGATAGAAAGACAGTCAACATGTTTTTTTAATTAAACTATCGTATATACTTTTATATAAAGTTAGTGAAATGTAAATTTAAAATTACAAATCGACACTTCGTTTTATTTTATTTGCATGATGTATGATTAATATCGACAACTCAACTATCTACATTTTTATCGATTTTGACGACACATAATCGTTTACATCAATTTTATTACGATTCATCATATTAAGTTCAATCAAACATTCTATAAATCATTATCACATCAAACGTAATACGTACTTTTATACCCTACTTTTATTCGGTAATGATATAAACATTAATATCAATCTACTTTGTAACCCAACCGTTCGACCTCCGAAATCAAACAAAAAAGAAAATCGAAGGATCCTTATTAATCCCTTAATCGAGTTCTTTATTCCATTTTATACGTAACGTTAAGGTTGGCATACATTCGGAGCGTTTTTCTGCACGGGTTCGAGCGTAACACGGGGGTAACACGAGGGTAACACGAGGGTAACACGAGGGTAACACGAGGGTAACACAAGGGTAACATGAGCGTAATATGAGTGTAATATGAGAATTATAGTCAGAAGTTTATATTATTCATCTTTGTAGATAATAAATTATGCGTAACACAAGTATTTTTTATTTGGATCAATTGTACCTTTTAAAACACTTTTTAAAATTCATCGTAGCAATGCATATAACGGAATTTACAAATGAACGTTGCTCTTAATTGGTTTGTTCTATATTATTGTAAAGTTTATCCCTAATTGAGTGTTCTAAACTTTTTATATGCCTATACATTTGTGATCGAGAGGAATGGCAAAACATACAATATACACAACACCAAACATCAATAATGTATGACTGAACTCATATTTTATACTAAATAATGTTTATGTTTATCGTGATACTCAATCCGATTTATGGAAAGCGTCAGATTTATGATATTTATTTATTTTTGTATCTCTCTCCCAAGTCAATCAATCAGAATTTCAATAAATTCACACCTTTCCAGTTTTTTAGTAGCGTAAATCGCTTCATAATATAGTGTATTTAAGAGTCTGGATTCATGAAACCTTTGTTATTCATAAACAGGGGTTTTGCTTGCATAAATCACGACAAGGCTTAAACATATTTATGACAACTATACAAAAAAATAGATATAACAATCTACTTAAACGCTGTATGTTAAGGTCCAAATTTAAATGTAGTTAAATTATAACATTCCTCGCAATCGCTCCTAGTCAGTTCCTACCTTTACAGCGTTTCACAATCGACTGAGTGATACGAGTCACGACGAGGCTCACAAAGGTATTTTCAATTGCTCTGTGGAAGGTTTTTTTTTCGTATAAAAACAGGTAATAAAGTAATATTACGCTGGCAATATACTATAGTTAAATTTATGCTTGTAGCAAAAAGGTTCTATTGAAATGTGTTACTTTTGTGTTTTGTTCAAAGTTGTAGTGTTTTGAATAGAATCGAGATAATATTGTATGCTGGCAACAAAGTTTCATGTTAAAAGCAACAATGTTAGTTAATTTTGCCTTGCCAGTGGTTTTATATCTACTCGGTAACCGTAAAAGTTTAACGTAATAGTTAAAATTATAACAGATATAATTTAACCACGCTTTAATGTCTGAATATATTTATTTATTGTTATTTTTTAAATAAATCAATAAATATTTCTGGACATTATGACACAACGCCATTTAGTTCCGTGCTAAGCAACGAGGCTTATGTTACGGATACTAGTTGGTTGATATAGTACATATATACGTTTTTTTGTAAATACATACATATTATACATAGATACATCCATGACTCTGATACAAATGTTTATGCTCTTCACACAAACATTTGTCCCTAACGGAATTCGAACCCGGGACCCATAGCACAGCAGGCAGTGTTGACTACCGCTGGACTAATTGGGTCGTCATTTAGGACGAATACTGATGAAATTTCATAATTCCCTGGTATGATTTAAGTCTGGTCTGGCTGTTATGTAATAAAGGTCAAATTATGTTAGACTTGATGAAATTAATATAGTCTTTCATGACAAGGTTTATCATCTTAAATCCTATTATTTTAGGGATATAGGTTTATTAGTTTACTATTCTACTATAGTTGACGATAGGAGTGTGTGGATGTAGATACTGGTGTGCATGTGGCCTCCCTGGTACCGTGAGGTGGTTTCCATTACAAAAACGTTGTCTTTTTAAAGACATAGCTTGTAGCATTTTATTATGGCGTATTTTACGCCCCCAATCAATTGTTATAATTTAATTGTAAATGTGAGTTCAGTGTATTAATTGTTCAGTCTAGAGAATTATACTTTTTATTATCATTGACTATTGACGTTCCAAGACATTACATTTTTTACATTGACCTCGAATTTTTATTACCAAGATAATTTACTACAATACCTTATTTTTTTTTTAAAGAGTGTCTATGGAGTTTCTTGTCGGTTCTTCTCCATGAGATCAACTTCTTGGAACCTTGCAACTACAGTTTTAACGTTTTATAAATGCTTCAAAAAGTTTGATTTGATTTATAATAATTTATATAAGGTAACGGACCAATATATTATGTACTTTTAACTCCAACAATGACAATTTTGAACAATCAACTCATTCGTCTGCCGCTTAATACTCCATACGTTTATGTACAAAAGGTCCATTAAAGTAATTTATCGACCATTTTGTACCGGGCATTTGTATTATGATCAAAAGGCTATAGCTTTTGACATTTGTATTTTAAATGACATTTTTACCATACAGCTTTATGATATACAGGCATACAGATTAATGTCCCACTGCTGGCTACGGGTCTCCTCTCAATTGAGAGGCATTAGGCTATAGTCCACCACGCTAGCCTACTGCGGGTTGGCAGACATCACATGCCATCGAGAATTCTCTCAAGCATGCAGGTTTCCTCACGATGTTTTCCTTCACCGTTTGAGCTTGTGATAAATACGCACATAACTTCCGAAAAGTCAGTGGTGCGTGCCTTGGGTTCGAACTCGAAACCCCTGACATCTCAGTCCACTGGTCACACCGCTAGGCTACCACAGCTCTAAAGCTCTCTAAGCTTAAAAAAATATATACGGACATTATGACACAGCGCTATCTAGTGACAAGCTTAAGCAACGAGGCTTGTGTTAAGGAAAAAACTACTTGGATGTATATTTAAAAATTTTATACCTACTGATAATTGTAATAAGGTTCACGATTGCTTGTTCGGGTTTCGGATGAATGAAATACGTGTTGTTTGATTGCAAGTATGTAAGCGACTAACTCAATCCATAATATGAAATGCTTTTAAAGACGACAGGCGATATATGTACATAATAATAGCTAGGTATGTGGATATGTGACTTGCGTAGCTACAAAGACAATTCTTAATCGAACACCTACATAATATTATACTTATTATACGTAGAAACATCAATGAATCAGGTACAAAAGGCCATGCTCACCTAACAAATATATACCCCTATTGGAACTCAAACCCAAAACCACTACCTACCACAGAAGGCAGCGTTTAAAACCGCTACGCTAACCGGGTCGTCAACTCTTGAGGTGCATTTATCACATGATTAAACGGTGAAGGAAAAGATCATGAGAAAACCTGCATGAACTAGAGGGCGCTGTGTCATAATGTCCAGAAATATTTATTTATTTTGTAATATGATAATATAAAAGCAAACTTTTAGCATGTTTTCTCCGCTCAAATTATGATAAATTCAGCTCCCGTTGTTGTATACGTAATGTTTATATTAATTACTAGCCGCTGTTACCACAACTCCATCTGCGCAAAAGGCTATAATTAGCATCGTGCCATTGCACTCAGCATCAGCATTGACCATCAGATTTTAAAATCCATATCAAAGAACATTATAATAAACAACTTTTTATGGATTTTATCGACGTATATTGACATTATTTATTCACACTTTTTGGCGCCTTGATAGCATCCATGGTAAGTGAACAACTAAACATATTATTATGTAAAAAGAATAGGAAAAAACAACCTCAAAATTAGGTTATCATTTGTCAGAACAAATGTAGGTACCTCGCATAGAAACAAAACCAGTTTTTTATTTAATGAAAATCGAAGTAAAAATGGTAAACTAAATGAAAGTTAAAATATAATTAACTATAATTTCTACTTTTTAAAATTCAAGATAAAACATTTTCTAATCATTGACATTCATGTCAAATGCAAATTCAGTTAAATTAGTAAAATCACGGTCCTTTATACGCAGTGGTTATTCTTCAATTCAATCTTATTGATTTGATCGAAATAAATTCAGTTCCTTGAAATATAATCACTTGATTGAACACATTGATTGATAATATTTTGTCGCGGAAGAGTCGTATAGAAGAGAGAGAAAAATGGAAGAAATAAATATTTAGTGTTTTGATACATTAAACCTTGGATTTAATCGGAAGATTATATATAACTACAATAAAAGCTGTAATGCATTCTCTTCTTACTGAACTGGACGGCAGTTTTTTTTTCTTGAGCATTTTTAATAAACATATTTTCTGTGTGAATCTATTGTTTCCGATAAAACAACAATAAAATAACAGTAGCTATATCCCACTATTGTGATGAGTGCACAATATAATAGATAAAATATTCCAGAAATATGGAGAAATAGCCCCGCCACTTTTTTTAAAAATATTTTAGATGGACAGAATAAAAATAAACTCAGTATAATTTATTTTTCAGCTAAAATCTAATACCTCTCGTTCCCTCGTTTATTGGGACATACAATACAAAAGATGAAGAGACACTCAAGAGAGAGAGGGAGAAAGAGAGAGTAGAGACACTCTCACAAAACATAAATACAAATATAAACAGTACATATTGATTTCTTACACTTACGCGAATATTAGACATTGAAATAAAACTACATTTTACGGATTTTATCGCTGTTGATATTATTTTCAATAATAATATTTGTCAATAATAATTAAAAATGTAGGGTAGCTATTAGTAATTATAACTTCAAGACGACCAACAACTCAGTCGGCCGGTGACCATGGATGCTGTATAGGATCCGAAACGTCGGGTTAAAATAATATCAATATACCTACCGCGATAAAATCCGTAAAAAGTAGTTTTAATTCAATAAACAGTACAGCTAAGTCGCACCCTTTTACTCCCCACTCCAATCTACTATATCGGTAACCATCAATTAATATGTGATACGACAAATTACAAAACCGTCAATGTATTATTTGTGGTTAGAGTTAAACAGTGTTATTTAGCTTAATGCTGTATCCACTTCCACAGATTTTACCTCTTCAATAACCAACCAGCCATTAAAACAATAAAAATCAAAATGCCATTGGCAGACAATCAAGATCTTATGTTAATGTTCTAAGGCACATTTTACACCACAAAAAGCTCACGTTGCCAACATAAGAGCCTGTAATTACATGCAAAGGTGACTATAAACAGCCTGAACAATCCTTTATGTGCAAAACAGTACAGAGCTCGTTTTACCTCGTTTTAGGGAAAAAAAATAAAGGCAATACATAGGGAACATACCACAATTTCACAGCCAATTTGCAGTAAAGGATCTTTGCAGTTCGCTCTCCATTCTTCCAGATGTATTCCACGCGAATTGAGTAGAATTGTAAAATATATGAGGGATTCGGGTACCTCATTAGGATATTATTATGTTGGGAAGGTTGTGTGATGTATTGTGTGTTATAGAAAAAATATTCTGATACACATGCCAAAGTAATGGGTATGAACAGGAAAAATATTTTTCGTATGAACTTATTTTTAGGTGTTATTATGATAGGTTTATCATACTTTATTGTACACCATAATATTAAAATAAATATTGTATATTATTATTATTATTATTTAAAGGTACAATGTCAATCTTATCGTGCAGTAGCAATAACTACCAGAAAACCTTTAGATGGAATGAATATTTTCAGAAAGTAATCAATTGTAAGATATAATCAGAATCAGAAATAATATTTAAATTGAAGTACATAATCGCAATTATTGCTTCTATAATATTTGTTTATATTGAAATTAATAAAACAATAGATTGAAATTAAGTAAACTACTGACTGACTAGTGACTGGTCAATTTACCTGTGACTATGAATGTTTTAAAGGATTCAGAACTAGGGATTGCAACCCGGTATGTTTCTCAACCCGGCCGGGTCCGGTAACATATATAATAACTTATATCTAGTATTATAATTATGCAGTTCATATTTTTTCGTATGATGTTTTTTCGTATGTTTTTTCGTATGTTGATTTTTCCTAATGTAATTATATTTTCTTCTATTATATTTTCAAAGATATACTGACAGGGAACTGTTATAATATTTATTTCTTTAAAGAGTTCCCTGACTGAATCACGAGTACTTAGGTTATAAGTGGAACTTTTCTGCAGGAGAAGACTGATTCTATGTCTGCAGTACGGCCCCACAGCAATATTCCGTAAGACATGATGCTATGAAAGTAGCTATAATAAACTAGTCTTGCTGTGCTTGCGGCGGCGACGGAATGACAGAGCAACACACATACTTCGTCAACCAAAGACAAACGTCGACTAAGTCACAGACAATTATACTGTGACTAAGTGAAGAAAAGAAAACACGCATACAGCGAGCAGGGGTGAGAGGTGCGCGGGAGAACGGCAACTTGCCATGCCAATTTTCTGCAAGTTGGGGCTTCCGTGCTGCATTTCTCGTACCTACCGGGCCCGGTCACCGGGCCCGGTATAAATGGCCGGGCCCGGTGGATGTCTAAAAGGGCACCGGGCCCGGCCGGGCCGGACCTGGCCGGGCCCGGTTTGCAATCTCTATTCAGAACGTCTTTATTAAACCGATATCAATAAGCTGCGATAAAATCCTTAAAATAACTAACTAGTTTTATTTTTAAATCTAAAAGTCGTTTTAGGGTAAGAAAAAAGTTTTAATTTAAAAAATATTGTTGGCCAAAAAGTATGTTAAAGAAATAGTTAATATCTTAGAAAGAAAATATTAAAAATATTAATTTAAACACAGCACCAGTCATACAGTGTAGCCGTATTTATATGCCGATATGTAACCACATACATAATTCCGCACACGGTTTTCCCCGAAATCCGCTGATATTTTGTTTTCTTGGCTGTTAACAAACACGTTTGTGAAATCCGTGCTAGTCTCTATTTGTCTTTCCTTAAAATTCAGTAAAGAAAACGTGGGCTTTCTGGCCAGCCGGGATTTATCGCTCGAGGCTAATGTGTGGTCACCGCTTTGGGTCGTGCTTGGAACCGTTTTGAATTTGGAATAGTATTTTCTTTTGTTTTGTAATGGAATTGTTGTGAGTCGGTTTTCTTCGTGGATTCGAACTCTGGCTGGAGAGAAATACTTTAGTAAAGCTAAATTTTCGAACAATCTAAAGATGTCGTATTTCAAATTTTACTGTGTCTGCAATGCACATGGACTGTAACTGAATTTGATTTACTGAGTCCTACTCTTTGACTGTCAATAATAAATTAATAAATATAAATAAATATTCCTGGACATTGTCATAATGTCCAGGAATACACACACACAGCGCCATCTAGTTCCGAGCTAAGCAACGAGGCTTGTGTTACGGATACTAGTTGGTTGATATACTACATATATACTTTTTTTTATAAATACATACATATTATACATAGATACATCCATGACTTGGATACAAATGTTTATGCTCATCACACAAACATTTGTCCCTACCGGGATTCGAACCCGGGAACCTTAGCACAGAAGGCTGTGTTAACTACCGCTGAATGACACAATGATATCATTCTTACAAGTATGTATTTGTAAGAATATATCAGCTCAAGAATATATGGGCTTTTATGATATGGTTTAAAAGCCAATAAGTCAAACGAAAACTGTGTCCAGGAATAAAAGATTATATATAGAAAACACTATTTAAAGAACTCCGATCTTTGTAGTCATTCGTTATCTCACGAACAAGCTTGCTTACTTCACGCTCACATTTACACATATGATTTTAGAGTAGGTTTCAGTATAGCAAGCCCATGTTGTGCCAGATCCAGAACTCATATTACTATACACAAAATAAAACAGATATAATCTTCAACAGCAGCTGAACATCATTTCTGTTAACCATAGCTCGAAACTAAAGATGCTAAAAACACACACAAACATTCACATTTTTCATGCCATGATTGAACATAATTTTAAAGTTATTTACCGTATTGTTCTATAAATCACTAACAATTAACAACCATTATCCGAATTACAATTACATCTACATAAATAACAACAATACATCCGCTCATTGATAACGTAAATATGTTAAAACCACAATATTCCCGGCAAATACAGCGTTGGTTTACAAATTAATTTATCATCGCGAGGTTTACCGTATACATTAATCATCTCCCTAATATTATATAGAGATAAGTTTTGTGAGTACATTAGGCCAGCACTAAAATGGGATTAAAGACTTTATTGGTTTGTATACGTAAAGTCTAAATTTGATGGACATAAATTCATGCTCGCTCACACATTATTCTTACTAACATACACCCACATAATTGAACTTGCTGTTTCTGAGCGTTAGGTCTTTGCTTTCAATATTTAGGTTGAACAAATTGTGGGTCTTGTACTGTTTGAAATTATTTGATATTTGCACTCAGTGGCATGAGTCGTATCAAGAAATCAAAATGAAGTAGAGTATTGAGAAGAGTGGTAGTCAGGTAGGTGGTGTAATTAATTGTTTATGTAAAAAACAACACCTAAAATGCCTTATAGTCCCTTCTCCAACATAAGCTGAAATTTTCTTTTACAGCTCAATGTCAAAATGTGTGTATTTAAAATTGAAATTGTAAGTATGAAAAAAGTGTGTATTTTTTTGTATATAGGTACCACTTCCCCACATTCACTGCGGGTGCGATAGGTGATGCTGGGTTCACTTATCGATCATTTTAGATATATTGGGAAAAATGGCAATCGATCAGAGTAACATTGCCTAAAATATAACGCTACCTCCCGACCAGTGATTGCTCTGAAGAAAGAAGTATTGAAAAATAGGCTCAGTTAATAAGTTAGTACTAATATGGGGCTTCAAAATATGTTGGCGGACTGATAATGGAGCTGAATTCACGTCTGCCATACCCTTGCTACAATAGTAAAAAAAAATTAACACAAATCTACTTCAAAGATCTTTATTAAGACAAAACTTTGGAGATGTCACGGATGCACCACGAACGCAAAGTAGCGTGTGTGGCTTATGAGATTTTTATTATATTTCTACGACAAAGTTTCATTTTACACTCGTCTTGTATCAGTATTAGAACAGTTCAAAGATTCTGCTCCCTTTATTATTAAACGTCTGTTGCCTGAGAGATATAGAAGAATATTACGACTCGGTGGCGCAGTGGCTGACCGATCGGCTTGTGCGTCACGGGTTGCGGGTTCGATCCCCGCACGGATCAAATATTTGGACGTTCTACAGGTAGTTGTTCCGGGTCTGGGCGTTTGTGTATGTGAAAATATATGTGTACCCATGACACAGAAGAAAATCCTACCTAATCCAACGTTTTTTTAAAAACAAAAAAAAACGAAACAAAGAAAAATATCTTTAGTATTATCTCTTTTGTATTTTTTAGCTTATTTCAAGCTAAGATTTTTATTAAGAAAGAAAAATTCAACCTCAGGCGAGACTCGAACCCGTGTCTTCTGGATAAGTACTCCAGACGCTCTGCCAACTGAGCTACCGAGGTATCCGCCTGATGTGTTGAATTTTGCCTTCTTTATATTACTTATGTCTTACGGCGACATAGCAACATCAATTGGACAATTCTGTCCAAAAGCGTCTGGAGTACTTATCCAGAAGACGCGGGTTCGAGTCCCGCCTGAGGTTGAATTTTTCTTTCTTAATAAAAAATTAAAAATCTTTAGTATTGTCATATTTATTGACCTATAAATGACAAATAACCGACCCGTTTTTAAATGCTGCCTTCTGTGACATGGTACCACAGTGTAAATCTCAGTAAAGGGAAATGTTTGAGTGATGAGCGTGGAAATTAATTGACCTGAGTCATAGATTTCTATCTATAGTATGTATAAAATAACTAAAAACAAAACATGTAGTCAACCATCAAGTATCTGTAACACAAGCCTTGATGCTTAGCTCGAAACTAGATGGCGCTGTGTCATAATGTTCACATACCTATATTATAATACGAAAAGTCCAACCTATGGCATTTATATCTTTGTAATACCACATCCCAGAAGACCTAATACAGAGCAAAGTATTTTATTTAGATAAAAACGTAACTGGTTACATCGTACTGGTTACTCAAACATAAATAAACATTCCACTATTCTTATTATTCAACTTGTTATTACAACCAAATTAAGCATTACATTCGTCATACGTTCGTTGTATTCATATCATTTGAATAATCGTAATAAAACCTCTAGGCTCACACAATGACACTCCATTTGTACAAGTCAGCATTTGCTAAGAAAATATCTTATTTCACGTTAGGTACATCGTGTGTAATAAATATCTTAGTTGTAAGAAAACACGTCTGAAAAAACAAATAAAATATGTTGGCATTAACTAGCTTTTTTATTAATTTTACTGATAACGAGTATGATGCTGTAAAGGATCGAAAAGTGAAATAAATGGAATATCAAGGTACCGAAATAACATCCCTAAAAAGTCGCGTAAAATGCAATATAAAAGGACACCATAATTTAAAGAATTTCCTTTTTTTTTATTGGGCCGATAAAATTTATTTGATTAATTATTATTGAAAAATCAACCCTTTATGATTATACAAAGACTTTAGTTTGCCAAAATGGGAAGGTCCGAAATGAAGGTTCAATCTAGAACCATAAAAGCCTCTTTTGAATGGATCGACTTCAATTAGTCTGACAAGAATATAGCCTATATATAGATAAATGGATAAATAGAAGGTAGTCTAAAGACTAGCAATAATACAAGAAATCCCCAACAAGATACTTTGTCTAACCTGTGAGTCGAACCCAGGAGCTTACGTTCAGTGGCCAACAAAGCGTCCCTTGATTAAGAAATCACGGTGACTTCGTGTTTCCAGTGTAATTAGTTTTCTATTACAAATAGGTAGGAAAATTAAACGGTTTCCTTTCGCGAGGGACGTCCAAATTGGTTTTAAGGGTTATGCCCGA
This sequence comes from Craniophora ligustri, assembly GCA_905163465.1. Classification (NCBI taxonomy): domain Eukaryota; kingdom Metazoa; phylum Arthropoda; class Insecta; order Lepidoptera; family Noctuidae; genus Craniophora; species Craniophora ligustri. The sequence goes on from LR990961.1 coordinate 13,503,536, forward strand.
TACCCGCCATTACAATTGAAACGTCAAATAAATTACATAGAGTTTAATTTTCTAAGATTTTCAAATTAATTAGGAAATTTCCTTGACCTTTCAGTCGAGAAATGTTGATATTTATTTATATTTGTGGTCGGTAAAAGGTCGAAATTAAAAAGAAAACTAAATTGCTTTCATTATTTTGTATTAATTTCACTTTCATCCAATCCAAAAAAAGGTACTGTACTCTGTAGTCTCATCATCATCAACCCATTAATGTCCCACTGCTGGGCACGGGTCTCCTCTCAATTGAGAGGGATTGGGCTATAGTCCACCACGCTTGCCTACTGCGGATTAGCAGACTTCACATGCCATCGAGAATTCTCTCAAGCATGCAGGTTTCCTCACGATGTTTTTCTTCACCGTTTGAGCATGTGATAAATCTCTGTAGTCTACCCTTGTGTATTTAAATGTGAAAGTTTAAGTATGCTCGTTAAAAAATCACATCAAAACTACTAAATAGATTGTGAATTGATTTGACATACGAATTATTTAATATAGCATAATATTTTTCATAGAACTTCGATATAAGAAACAGCATAAATACGTCATTGATATATTTTTGACTTATAACTATTTATGAAACAAAACTACTTGTCGCAGTAAGTGAACTGATATAATTCGCCTTTCACCACAATGTCACTTGATGGTAAGTGACGATGGGGTCTAAGATGAAGCACGTTTGCCTAAAAGATACCTGCACTCGTGACTTGAACATCCCCAAATTGCACTCGTAGGGAAATAAAGGTGTATAATTTCAACCTCTAAAATTGACATCACTGTAAAATATCCATATAGTGTAGAATAATAATTATTATCTACTATGAATATTATAACAATATATTAAATGGTATTCTGAGAACAACCAAATTTTCTTGGAAAATCAAGTATTTTCAGGAAAATGAAGCCTCAGATCACCTCAGGCCTTTCAAGAAGTATGTTTCAGGTATAATTTACCTTGTAAGTATCTATCCTAACAGAATTATTTCCAATATTGTGGTACACAAGTTTATTATAGTGTAATGTAAATTATAATATAGGGGAATATTATAAAGCGCGTTATTGTGCGTTTAGGGATAATTTAGTTTAGGTATTTTCTTACATACATACCATCATACTTGTCGTCATCGAAAGGTTAGGCAGAGGTGTAAACACTAATTTTATAAACCAACAAAACTGGAATATTTTCAGGTATTTTTTAATAAAATATATCCTACTCATTTAAAAATAGATTTTTAGATATATTTGACGAGAGAATTCAAACTAGAATCACACGTTAAACTTTGTCGCGATTGGCAGCTTTTTTTTTTTTTTTTCAGGTTAATTTCAGGTTAATTTTAATTCAGGTTAGGGTATTTGTGTGTGTGAGTGAGAATTTAGTAAACGCGTTTATGATAATAAATAAATAAATAAATATTCCTGGACATTATGACACACAGCGCCATCTAGTTCCGAGCTAAGCAACGAGGCTTGTGTTACGGATACTAGTTGGTTGATATATTACATATATACTTTTTTTTTGTAAATACATACATATTATACATAGATACATCCATGACTCGGATACAAATGTTTATGCTCATCACATAAACATTTGTCCCTACCGGGATTCGAACCCGGGACCCATAGCACAGAAGTCAGTGTTAACTACCGCTGGACTAATTGGGTCGTCAAGATCGATAGAGGATCAAAATGAGTATACATACGTATGCTATATTTCTTTCAGATGACGCTGTGTATTTATTTATGTATTTATTTGTTTATCGCGGTATATTGATTTAATTATTATTATTATTATTATTATTATTATTAATTTATAGCATCATAATAAACCCAAATACAGTAAAATATCTACTACTATCAGATCTCCTCAACCTGGTCAATTTACCGTGAAGGTTGGTTGTCAGCGTTTTTCGAGGGTTTGACTACCGGTTAACGGTTACCGTTAACGGTTGCCAAAGGTATTATAACTGAGACACCAAAGTCTGACCGTACTTCCCAAATGCTCGGAAGGGTTACAAACCACTCATCCACATGCTGATCGCATCATGGGCAGCTTAACTAGACAGGTTGATTGATTAGCGTGGTTTAAACAACCAAAGAGTCCTTATGTTTATAAAGATATATTTTACTTTACAATTGAAACATGAGATTTTCAATTTAAAATATATGCACAACATAACAAAACACACAACTCCGCGATCAGAGTTTACCAAACTTTATTTAAGATCATAACACTCCATTACCAACACAACAAAGTAAACAATGAAAATGATTGTGCCAACATAAGAAAACCGAACTCGAACAGGCTTCCTTCGAAATTCAATATTGGAGTTTGTACATAGAGAAATCAAATTATACAAGACTTACAATAATGTTGAACTTTGTATCGGAGGCGCAAACTTTTTGTTTAACTTTGACATGCGTTGGTATTCTATATATATAAAAGGAGAAGCTGACTGACTGACTGACTGACATATCCACGCAGAGCCTAAACTATAAGGGTTAGAAACTTGAAATTTTGCACAGGGATTCCTTTTATAACGTAGGGGAGCACTAAGAAAGGAATTTTGAAAATTCACCCCCTAGAGGGTAAAACGGGGGTGTAAGGTTAGTATGTAACTTTGCTGTTTTTAAAATTATTCAATTGAAATTCAGTTTGAAGGTTTTTCATTGAAAGTTATGAAACGCGTGTAAAATATTTTTTCTAAAATCATCCTTTAAAGGGGTAAAATGGGGGTGCAAAGTTAATATGAAATTTCTTTGATTTTCAATGAAACTTGGCGAGTGTAGTCTTTGTATGACGTAGGTATCCGATAAGAAAGGATTTTCCAAAATTTTGCCCATGGGGGGGGGGGGATAGGGGACCAAGTTTGTACGAGATAACGTGATTCCTTGGTCCAATCTACTTCAAATTTTGCATAAACATTTTTTAACAGAATTGATGGAAGACGTATTTCGTATTTTATCGAAATTCCCTGACGGGATTAAAAAGAGATAGAGAATTATGTTGGAGGTGATATCAATACTCCTTACTGCTTTTGATTTAAATTACTTTTTATTTTAACACATGCTTCAAAACTCAATCCGATTTTATTCAAAAGAGGTTGAACTCACATAAAAGCTTGATGCAATGCAAATATTTTATACTCCTTAAAATTGGAATTTCTGTTTGTAATTTCATATATAAAAGTATAGATACGGTAATTACACAAAAAAATAATTTCTAAAATGTTTGTCTGTCTCTCTCTTCGTTCCTTCTAATTGCTGCAACAGCTGGACCGATTTTGTAGGGACTTTCACCATGGTTATAAGGAGTAACTTAGGCTACTTTAATTTAAGAACAAGAAACGAATTAAAGTTCCGTATGACTTAAAAACGCGGGACCTGACCAATGCATGAATATGAACATTAAATTTTTCGTTAAATTTTACGCGGACGAAGTCGCGGGTAACAGCTAGTCAGAAATATATCTGATTTTATTTTGACACTTAGTAAGCTAATGAAAGGAAAATGAGCAGCTGTTACAGACTAATTGTATTTTAAGTTATGTTACACTGACTTTTCATGGAAACGTTATTTATTCACACATATATTTTACACACAGTCATCCGACCTCTCCAAACAAATTTCTGACCATGCTGATTGATATCCTGAGGATTAACTGGTGGGTATGTTTGCTGTATTTTGACTGTCACTAACGAATGTCTAGGAAATTATATGACAACTGAGATTAACGGCTTAACGTGCTCATAAGGCACGAAGCATACTCGATATTTTAAGAATATTTTCCCATTCGTTGACTGACCGGGACAGGTGTTACTTAACCTTCAAAAATGATTTATTGACATAGTTATTATTAACTTGCGTTGTTGGTCTAGCGGTAGTAAGTGCGACCGCTAAGAGAGAAGTCATGGGTTCGATTCCCACGTTGAGCAAAGTTTTGAAATGAAATTCTCAGTAACAGCTTGGAGTTTGGATTCGTGACCGGTTGATGGCAATAGACTCGCCTTGTATTACTCACGATATAAAACAAAATGATACGAACACAATGTGGGTGTATATTAGTACACCTCTGCATAACCCTTCTTCTTGGGCGACAGGCGTGATGGTATGTTATGTTATTATTTACACATGAGCACACCATCATTATAATAGGTTCAACGATGTTCACAACTGCATTCCTTTTTGATATAAATTCTATAAGAGATCGTTGAAAACAAATCTATTGCAAACCTCCTTTTTCAACAAATTTAGTACACCAAAGAAACTTACAAAGAGTATGAAATACGAAGTAATCATTTTCCCTTGTGCGCAACCCTAATCAACCTGGGATATTTAATTAGTTTGAAGCAAAAAAATCAACCCTTACAATTTAAACCTAACCCTCTTTAAATACCCTAAAAACGTCGGAGATAATTACACAATTCATCATTGTCATGTTGGCTGAATGTATAATAATTTAGCTGAATATATGTAGGTATATTCGAGTCAATATATTATGTTTAGTTGAATACATAATTAGATGAATATAGGTATGGCTCTGTGGCGTTCACTAGAGGAGGCCTACGTCCAGCAGTGGACGACCCGTTTGGCTCAGCGGTAGTTAACGCTGCCTGCTGTGCTATGGGTCCCGGGTTCGAATCCCGGTAGGGACAAATGTTTGTGTGATGAGCATTTTTTCGGTTTAAGAAGAACTTTATTTCTCTTAAGAATTTACAATAATTCACTTAGCATTAACATTTGTATCCGAGTCATTGATGTATCTATGTATAATATGTATGTATATAAAAAAAAGTATATATGTAGTATATCAACCATCTAGTATCCGTAACACAAGCCTCGTTGCTTACCACGGAACTAGATGGCGCTGTGTAATAATGTCCGGAAATATTTATTTATTATTATTTAATATGGGTTGATGCTGATGATGTTGATCTGTATTTTTTTATGTTTATAACTATATATGTTTTTAAATAACTAGTGCTCGCTGACTGGTCGAAATTAGACCATAATTCATATAATTTCTAAGTTTCGTTTGTGCTTATTATTTAAAAAAATATTAGCATTCTGCATTCTGTGCGAAATTTCATACTCCTCTGTCCCCGCAATTTTCGTAAAATAGGGTACAAAGCTTTTGCTTCACGTAATAATATAAAGATAAAAATACAATTATTTTTGTTAAACATTTGCTGTTTTGTGTTTTAACGAAGTGAGAGTGACTTGTTGCTAATTGGTTGTATAATTTATATTAGGATGGCGTCTTAATTAAATTATGAAAATGTAAAATTATTAGCTTATCTACTAGTGGGTTTTATTATAATAAATTGGTACATTATTACAATAAAATTTTGTAGTTACATACTACGTGATTATATTATTTATTGTATTAATTTTTAAGGAAATATATTATATTGGTATCTCACCCAAGTCTTGTATGGACGTCAGGTTATATTAAATGCTGATATAAATCAGAAAATAAAAAACCTATGGCAAAATATCTAAGTCAAGGGATAAAAATGTACAGATTCTATAAAGATATTCTTCGTAGCAGCTGTCGTAGCACTGCTACGACGTAGGTGGCTACGACACTTTTCTATACGGAATAATAAACGATCAAAATAACATAAATCGCGACCGTGTTACAAGATAAAATAAAGATGGCCTAAAAATATTGTTAGTTCTTTAAAAGTAAGATAGAAATTAAAATGATATCTTCACCATGCCGCATGCAACAAAAAAATATGAGAAAATTGAAAGTAATAGATATTGTTATCAAAAACGTTACTAACTCAAAAAAACTGAAAACCGACTCAAACCCTTAAAAAAAAAACTATGGCATCTCAGTAGAACTCACGTTTAGCAATTTCCATAGGGTGTGCAAATAGTTGATTCAAATTCCAGGACAACAAAAAAAAATGTCACAAATCACGAAATTGGAACGTAAACACCGTTCGAGATTCGAAATGCACGCACTCGCGGCCAAACGCGTTCGTAAAAGACCGGATTATTTCGGAGTCGGGGACGTCCGTTCGGTACGATGGTCGGACGTCGAATGCCTGCAGGTGTAAAGCGGGTGGCGACGCAAGGATAGGGCTGTCGCGTCGCTCCATGATGTATTCGAATATCGAATATTTCCCTCATAATCTGGGTTAGTTCACAAATGTAGTATTTACCGATAAAAATTATTTGCGATTCGGGTGAGTTAACTTTGGTATATTATTTTGCCTCGGGTATTAATATAATAACGTGAATTTTGTGTACATATTTATGTATACAATAAGATTTGTATAGCATATGTTTACGATATCATTTTGTGTAGCGTAACACTTTTGTCCTCAATATAATCCGTGGAGTTTCTTGCCGGATCTTTCTCCATAAGATCAACTTCTTGGAACCGTTCAACTAGAATCTCGACGTTTCATAAATGTTAAACCAAAAAAAGTAGTTTTTATTCTGTAATAGAATTATCTTAGTTACTGAGAATTTTTTATATTAATGTTGTAATAATATCTCGAATATTTTATTCTCTGAGTGATGAATGATATTATTATATTTATTTAATTTAAATAGTGATTAAAAAGTCTTCCTGTATTACCATTGATAAACGTTGATGACAGATGATCTCTTTTTTTTTATTTACTTATTGTACAACAAAAGATTACAATAAATATTATATTTATATGATTAGCCATATAATATCTTAGTTTAGCTTATCTTTAGTTTTTCCACTTTTTTGTTTAAACTATCTTCTAGAATCGAATTCGAGACCTATCACTTGAAAGTCTATTGTGATATCTTCAGCCCATAATATCATCCGTGTGAATAAAATACATACATACCAATTTCTAATGTACAACTATATTGCGCCGGCATTTTAACGCCGGTCCCATGTAATAGGGGGCGAATCTACCATTAACCTGGCACGAATCCAAACTCCATGCTACTGAAAATTTCATAGAAAATACCAATTACACTTTGTTCAATCGGGAAATCAAACCCAAGACCTCTTGCTCGGCAGTCGCACTGTACTACCACCAATCAATTAGGCATATCAATATCACAGCAAAAAAAATACAGTTTGTTATATTTCAGTAAGTATATGTATTATGATATTTTTACGAACAATGCTGTATAAACAACAGACTGTCGAGCTTAAATATACATTTTTTAAGACAAATTAAAATGATTGTGATAAATTATAGTGTTTATCCTTTAATATATACGTTTTAATTATCCAGTAAAGCTTGTAAAATAAATCATAAAGGCATGTTTAATACTAACAAACTCTATATTCAATATTTCAGGAGTACTGTGACCATGATTTTCGTTTTTTAGCGACTTTATATATAATTTTTAAACTACAATAATGTCCAGAAGCCTCCCCAAAGGATTGCCACAAGTACTGGTCCAGCCTTACCTGCATCTAGCAGATTCCAGCGACCTTTATTTCAGGTCATCGGTCCACCTTGTCTTCCATTAGTAAAATTATTGTCTTAGAAAAGACAATACAATACACATCAATACATATCAATGTGCAACGATTTCTTAAACTACAGTATTAACTTAGTATTTTACAATATGTGTATAATTATATACTATATAATACGTATGTATGTGTTCTTAAAAAAATATGCGAAGTTCAGTAGTAATAAAAATATCTTAACTCAAATAGATTTATTACAATATGCTACCCACAGATTTCAGGATTTCAAACTTGTGAAATCTGTCCGAGGCAGTTCCAGTTTCATGGAAGTTTTTCTACCGTATTCTATTTTTCGGGAAACTTAGCATTTAAACTGGCCTAGTACCTATGAAGGGAGAAATTAACCTTAAGTTATTCAAGTAGAAATATGACTACTTTTGTAACTAAGCACATTCTTTTTAAATCCTAAAATTTTTGATTAACAATTATAATAACGCTGGTGTTATATTTGTGAGATGTAAATGTTTTTTCGATAGTAGTAGTACAAAGTTAGTATACGAAGTTCAGTAGTACAAACAATTAATTCTTCTTATTTGAAAAAGGAATAGGATATGGTACACTATGCTACGGCAGAATTTACATGCGATATGAAAAAAAACAATGGCGAGGTGTCCCCACGATTTTTTAACGTAATATTTTTAATGTAATCAATACATACATACCTAACGGTTAGTGGTGCGTCACTTGGATTGACACTTGAGACTTTTGATTTCTCATTCCAAAGGTTACACTACTGAGCTATCGATGCCTAATACTTACTAAAATTCATTTTTTATCTGATAATAAAAATTAAGCTCTGATTGACGTTCAATCAATCATAATATAGTCCATCTTATTTTAAAAAATACTTAAAATTTTGTTTGTGCATTATTTTGTCTAATGAGATGATAATTATAGACTGAATAAAAAGGACATGAAATTTAGATGTAAATTATCTTCAATCTGGTCCTTTTTATGTTCTAGTAACAATTACGTTGCGGGCTTTCAACGACGCAACGTCTCGTTGCGTTTTTGTCTTGGGACAAGTCTCGTTTTTTGTTCACAAGATAGTCACTCTACGGTGGGGTTAATTAATCTTTTCAATCAACTAGGTTAATTAGAAATCTTGAGCATATTTATTGGGTTTCTCGATCATTGAGACTATTATAACAGAAAACTGCTTTTATTAACTTTATTTTGGAACATTAAAATTAATTTTAATATATTAATGTGTTCAAATTTGTTAAAAGCAATTTTAAAAGCTTTTCCAGTCGTTTTATGTGTATTTATTTATAATTTAAAAAATGCAATATCGTTGGATTAATATTTATTTACATAAACATTAGCCTAGTGGTGAGACCAGGGACTGAGATGTCAAAGGTCTAAAGTTCAAACTCAAGGCATGCACCATTGACTTTTCGGAAGTTATGTGCATTTATATCACATGCACAAACGGTGAAGGAAAACATCCTGAGGAAACCTGCATACTTGAGAGATTCTCTCTATAAAATGTCAAATCTGCCAACCCGCAACAGGCTAGCGTGAAGAACTGTAGCCTAATTCCTTTCAAATGAGAGGAGACCCGTGCCAGCAGTGTGACAATAATGGGTTGATGATGAAATAAACGTTAGTTTCATACTTCGAATTATTTCTATATTTGTGCGCGTTTACAAACACGAATATTTACAATGCACAAACATCCAGATCGGGAACAATTACCTGTAGGCCATATAGTAATATATATTTATCCATGCGGGGATTGAACCTGCAACATGCCAGTCAGAAGCTTATTGCGTCTTAATCTCAAAAACTTCAAAACTTTATCGTCTCGTCTTCGTCGTAGCCTTTGTCATACCCTACCATGTTGAGATTGGCTGTAAAGACTCAAGAGTTTTGTAGAAAAAAAGGACCCAGATGTGTATTATTTTACATCGAAGAGACTGCTACTAACTACCTAGTAGCAGTTTATTCGATGTAAAATGATACTCTCTCTCTCTCTTTTTACTCTCACAAATGCCCGGAATCAGTCTCCTTTCATTTAACAAGGGATTAAGGTATAATAGTCCACCGCTCGTACCCAGCAGTGGTACTAAAAAGAAGTCGATGATCGTGACACAAACATACCTGAAAGTAATCGTTATCATAATCAAACTGTAGATGCGACAGAAACGACACTTATTATACCCATTTACTCCAAGTCTTGTCTGAAAGGATGAGTTTATTTCATTTAACCGTATCAGTACATATTGTTTCATATTCATGTTGCTCATTAGCACTTGGTTGAAGCTGCAACATTATTACGAATGTATTCTGAGAATCAAACGAAATGACGTCAGAAATTTATTCGCAGCGTATCTGTGTTTATAAATATATAATACTACATCTTGCCCGCGACTACCTCTGCATAGGAAAAATAATTTGGTTAGTTATTGTTTATCCAATCTGCTTGTTTATTTTTTACGTTTTATTTATTTATATTTCTTATCTTTAAGAAGTTATTAACTACCCACGCAAAAATCCCTACTTTACTCTAATGAATGGATATCCTTCCTCGGGATACAAACTGTCTCCATACCAAATTTATCTCAATCGGTTCAGCGGTTTGTGTGAAGAGGTAACAGACAAACAGACATACTTTCCCAATTTTGATGTTAGTAAAGTATGAATGTGGATTTTCTTTTTGAAATGAAGAAGAAAATTTAATATAAAAACGATATGAAGACCCAATTAGCGCTGCGATCTTAAGGCTACCTCTGTAGTAATAGGGTATAAATTTCGGTGGGGGCAGATGTTTATGTGATGAGCATCAGCATTTATATCGAAGTCACGCATGTTTCTATGTACAATATGTATGTATTTTCAACAAAAAAAGAACTAATAGTGTTTAAACCATCTAATATTCGTAACATAAACATCGTTGCTTAAATTGCCATCAGTGTCATAATGTCCAGACATATTTATTTGACGTGAAGGGTTAAAATAATATCAAAAATATACCGCGATAAAATCCGTAGAAAGTAGTTTTATATCAATACTCGCGTAAGTGTACGAAATCAATATTTATTTAATTTCGATAGCTATTCATTTGACAAATAGAATTGATAACTTCACGTATTCTACAAATCATGAACGGGCACCCATCAATAGATTGACCTAAGCAGGAGTAGTTTAACCTATCTCTCATCATTGCAATTTGCTTAAACAATTTACGATCCATTCATCTTGGTCATATATTTTTTTATTTGCAAATACGGACCATTCAATTACTGACATAATTATTCCAATAATTTGATCAGAAAAGCAAAATTAAGGCTTGTATTTAACATTTAAAACTAAACGCAGTAATTAATCAACGAATTAACATAGCGATTGATATCTATCGTTAAGCACTCTCAATGACTGGGAGTTGGATTCGGCCGTAAAACCTGGGGTCCGATTCTCGCGTCATAGATATTATATCGCTGATATGTCTACCACAATAAAAACGATTGTGGAGATTTTATAGGTATTGATATTTTCATAAGATTATTATAATAAATAATAATTTCTACTTTTCAGTTCCGCTACATATAAAAATATATCTATGGTTTTCTTTTATAATATTTTTTATTAGTGTTTAACAAGTTGTGCTAGGAGTTATATAATACTAGATATGTTCGCGACTTTGTCTGCGTAATTATATTTCCACCCCTCTTTTCCCCCTTTTCCTGGGACTTAAACTATCTATGCCAAATTTCATCTAAATCGGTTCTGCGGATATCGCATGAAAAGGTAACAGACAGACAGACACACTTTCGCTTTTATAATATTAGTTTGGATTAAGTAAGGATATAGTATATATAGTATAGATATGGATATGAATAATCAATTTTACAACATTACGTAGGGCTGTACTGGTAAATTTTAGCAATCAATTTCTTCTATTCAGCTACTGCAGTGAAGTTTTGAAGTAGTGGATGATTCATTAGAAACATATGAAGTGAATAAAAAATGTTTTTAAAAACTTACTATTTTCTAGCTCCTAAAGCAAAACCTATCTCTTTTGATAACGAAAAGTAAATTTGATGATATTTTAGACATATCGATATAATCTCGACATCGCGAGAATTAGCCCCTCGGTTTATGTACTACTAAACCGTGCTTCGCTTTATTTCCATAAGGATTGAAGGTTTTAATCGGCAAATGGTTTGAATGTATTCATTAGTAGGTATTACAATTTAATGCCAGTGATTTTGATGTCTAAACATTTCATTATTCCGTCCATGAACCTTCGTTTTCGAATAACATTTTTTTTTATACCACAAGCCAACCAACCAATCCACCAAAAAGGTAACCAATGGGTAGCCTATGGATGTTTGCAACATCAGAGGTGTCGCTCACGCGTTGCCGACCCTGTATTACCTTTAGCCATTTGGGAAAATCTCGATAGGTAGTTCATTCCATAGCCTGATTGTGCGTGAAAGGAAATGTATACACATTACCTTTCATTTGATTAAGTAATTTCGCTTATTTTTAATGTATACCCCCATCTGAGTGCTTTATGTGACTTGACATATTTTATTTAACGGATAAAGTTACTGAAATAATGTTTATATGACTTTTTAATACAATATGTTGGATCTGTTTTGTTGTGTATCAACGTCACAAAACTGACTCAAATTACGTAAAAAACAGTATCACTGTGTAGGCGAAAGCGTGGGTGACGGCTAGCGATGAGTATAATTGATATTTTTAGGTATCATACATATATACATACTATCACGCCTGTCGTCCCCGAATGGTTCGGCAGAGGTGTGTTAATGTACCCACACTTTGCCTATTGCCATTAACCTGCGAGATTCCTCGCTCAAATCGAGCTGCCCGACTGAGGAAGTACCTCCGCCTTACAGAAGACCGCAGTGAATCAACAATAGTTTTATTTCTGTGAATAGTAAGTGTGAGAGTAAACTTACCAGAGCCCGTTGGGGGAGTGACTAATCTGACAGCATGGGCATTCCGTTAGCTGTCAGTTTAGTAATTCCATATTTTAAGAAACTTTAATGGTTTTGTTGGGGCTGGCAACGCATATGCAAGCCTTCTGGTATGGCAAATGTCCATGGGCGGCGGTGATCACTTACCTTCAAATGAGCCGCCTGCTCGTTTGCCCCCTTATCACCATAACAAAAAAAGAAATATTTTATAAATTATATTCTGTATAAGTAGAATGGGCACATAATAAATATGTATAGTTACCACAATTTTGCCCGCGGTCCGAAACTCCATAACATTGGTTTATGTTTTTTGTTCATATTTTCTCCACCTTCAAAAGTTTTCCGTGAGATGAAAAAGTATGATTAGGTGGGAAGTTTCCCCGGCTACCTTCTTTTTATTATTAATGTGGACCGGACAAGTTCCGAAATCTTAGTTTTGAATAGTTTTGGACACGGCTTTGCTTTTTATTTTGGTTTCGCGGAATCTTCTTCCTTCTTTTTCTAACTATTATGAATTTGTTACGCCGTTTCATGTAGTAAGTCCTGGTAAATTCGTGTGGGAGTGATTGGCTCAGGAATTATATAAATATTTACAAAAAAAAACATGTATCTATCAATTCAATATAATCAGTATAATCCTTCAATTCAAGACTCGTTGTTTTACTCAGAACTATCTGGCACTGTGTTATAATATCCAGATTTATTTACATAACTAGCTGACCCGGCAGACTTCGTACTGCCTAATTAAATTGCAATAAAGTCCTGTGAAAATGATTTGTATTGTGACATTTTTTTGTTCCTACATATTTTATAGTCGGGGCAAAAAATTCTCCTGAACTTCTGTCCGTCACCCTAGTGATAGGGCGTTGTGAATAAGAAATATAATTAAATAAAACATATATAAGCATTTAAAAATAAGTAATCTCTTTATTGTTAATCATGTGAATCATAATTATTAACAATAGTCAGTTTTATTTTCATTGTAGTGCTTTGTGATATACGATGTTTTTTGTTTGATTATCTGGCGTATAGAGATACAAATCTGATGGTTTTCCAACACGGGAACAGGCAACATACAATTGACCATGTGAGAAACATGGGTTTTCCAGATTAATACCACAAACATTTAATGATTGCCCCTGGGACTTGTTTATGGTCATAGCAAAAGCAAGCCGAACTGGTAACTGTAGTCGTTTAAAGTCAAACGGCACATCATTCGGAATCATTGGGATGCGTGGTGTGAGAACGTCTTCTCCTTTATACTTTCCTTTCAGTATAGTTGCTTCTATCACGTTGTTTAGTAGGTTCGTTGTAATAGGTCTCGTTGGTCTAGTGGCTGTATAGTGCGACTGCCGAGCAAGAGGTCCTGGGTTCGATTCCCAGGTCGAGCAAAGTGTTATTGGGTTTTTATGTGAAATTCTCAGTAGAAGCTCGTAGTTTGGATTCGTGCCCGGTTAATGGCAATAGGCTCGCCCCCTATCACATGGGACCTAAAACATACCGGCAAAACATGGGTGTACATTAGGACACCTCTGCCTAACCTTTCGGGGACGACAGGCGTGATGTGTATATAATAGGTTGAACAATAAACGTGTCATCTACGTAGAAAATTTGAGGGTTTCTCTCGATTTCCCAAGGATCCACTCATCAGATCCTCACCATTTTATGGGACCACACGGGAAGCATCAGCTTTTATATAAAAAAATCATCGAAATCGGTTGGCGTGATAGAGAGTTATTCGTCCATTTGTCAAAGACATATTTAATGCAAATTTAAGTCTTATATGGTTTTCTCATGGATGCCACTGTCTAAACTGAACAAAATTAAAATGGATCCACACGGGAAGCTTTCAAAAAGCTTTAAAAAGGAATCATCAAGATCCGTTCACCCAGTCGAGAGTTCTGAGGTAACAAACATAAAAAAAAATACAGTCGAATTGATAACTTCCTTTTGAAACTCGGTTAAAAACTTTGAGGAATGTTAATGCAGCCAGTCGATATGTCTATAGGAAATTTGCCATTACCAATGTCAATGAGTTGTTTAGAGAATATGTTTCCAGATTGGTCATTTTGCAACTCGACACGCATATTCTTGCAAAAAATCATATCTGTCTCCTAATTAGTTGTAACTAATATCTATCATCAAATAACTACATTGTTTAAACAACAGTGAGTGCTTGTTATTCAATATGAACTTTATACAATAGCAATAAAGCTTGTTTTAGTTAGAAAACGTTTGTATGGGAAAAAGAAAAGGGCTGTTTTTAAGGTTTTTCCGGCAATTATTCGATTTTTTCTCGCCGTAAAAACCATCTCTGAACTTCAACGAACATTTAAAAAAAAGAATTGGCCAAATTGGTCCAGGCGTTGTTGAGTTATGCGCTTACCAACACATTTTGCGATTCATTTTTATATTATAGATTATATAACATGACAAAATCATGACATTCCTCAAAGATATTATACAAACAATATTTTTTCACAGACAATACAATAAAAAACAAAACACCGACGACCCAAATACGAGCAATAATGAACACTGAAAAAACAAACATGAGCAGATGTTCGATAGTAGAAAAAATATATATTAAAAAGCTATACGAGGTAAAAAGTGTTCAAGCATTAAGCCCGTGTTTATAGTGTGATAATCAATTTGGTCACGCGACTGTACTTTACTGTAAGTAACTACATACACACATAATTATGTATATACACTATAAGTTCTCGATAAGTGTGTGTAAGTCAACTTGATACAATTTGTAGTTAATTGACTCAATAAAATACAGAATTAGAATTTTGTTTGTTAGGGTTCAATATTTGTGTGATGAGAGTGGATATTTGTAAGTAAATCAAGAGTGTTTCTATGTATAGAATTTAGATATATTAATAGATGGAATGTATATCGATGTAGTGTATTGACCAAACACCATCTATCGAAAGCTATGATAGTCAAGTGGTGTGATGTGTGGACTGTGAAGTCTCAAATTCGATTCTTCGAATAACTTTTCGAAGTTACGTGCATATTTATCACATATTGATTTCTTACACTTACGCGAATGTTAGACATTGAATGCTGTAAAGGATCCGAAACGTCGGGTTAAAATAATATCAATATACCGCGATAAAATCCGTAAAAAGTAGTTTTATTTCAATATTTATCACATATTCAAACGGTGAAAAAAACATTGATAGGTAACCTGCTCACCTGACACATGCCAAGCGGCTTTTTCAATGGCATGTGTAGTCTACAAACCGTCATTAGGCTAGCTTGGTGAACTATAGCCTGATCCCTGAGACCCTTGCCCAGCCGTGGGACCGTGGGACGTATCAACCGTCTACTTTGCGTGTATATACACTATATGGATAATATATACTGTGTAACAAAGTTCAGTTATAAATGTATATATTTGTAAACAACCACAGCTCAAATTGCGCGATTCCTAGTATTATATTGTAAACAAAATGTATATTCGTAACGTATATTGTTGTACAATTATTATTTACAGTTATTAAAGTAAACAAGTTGTTTGTTGAATATTCAACAACGTAAATTTTTATTAGTATTCAAAAGCACCACTTTAAACTGGTAATTTAAATCTACCTTACAAATGAAATTTATAAATTCTGGTCTTAGGGAGGTTTGCAGATCTGAACCCAACTATTTATCTATTTATACGATATTCTTGTTACATACAAACATTTGTGTTATACTAGCTTTCACTCGTGACTTCGGCTGTTTGGCCAGTAGGACTGTAGACCTATATAATTTGGCCTATATTCTTGTCAATGGTCCAATCTATTTCTTTACCAAAATTTACTAACTTTGGTTCAATCGCTTTGGTGTAGAAGCAACAAAAACACATGCTTATTATTGCATTTATAATGTTACTATCAATTTTTATAGTGATTAAAATGATATTTAAAAGCAATAGTAAGTAAAAATTAAATAAATAAATTTAATGGAAAAAAGTATTTTTATATTTAAATTGACTTTATTATCTTGTGATAACTTTGAAGATATAGGTTTCTGTATAATTGGCAGGGCTTTAATTTCTAAGTAATTCAGTTAAAGTCAACTTTAACAAAGTCGTGCAAAAATAACAATTCCCGCCACATAAGACAAATAGAGAAAAAGTGTATATAGGTGCAAGGTCACGAAATAAATTGAAAACGTGACGATTTTGCCTCGCGAAATTATGGTATAGTATTTATATTGAACAAGCCCGACAAATTCTATTACATTCTATCCGGTATTGCAATTTGAAAGTTTGTACAACATAAAACATTACCACGTAAGCCTGACAGGTTAAGCAGGTGTGTTCATATACACTCATCATTAACATTACCTGATGACCCAATCAGTCTAGCAGTAGTTAACACTGCCTTCCGTGCTAAAGGTCCGGGTTCGAATCCCAGTAGGGACAAATGTTTGTGTGATGAGACATTTGTATCCGAGTCATGGATGTATCTATGTATGATATGTATATATTTAAAAATAAAAGGATAAATTTAGTATATCAAACAACTAGTATCCGTAAGGTAAGCCTCATTGCTTAGCTCGGAACTAGATGGCCCTGTGTCATAATGTCCAGTTTTTTTTTCATTTGTTCATTTATATACACTCATCATCATCATCGACCTATTTACTCTCCCACCGGTGTGCTTGTTTGAAAAGGATTAGACTATAGTCCACCACGCTAGCCTAGTGCGACAGACTTCACACGCTATCAACAAAATCTCTCAGGCATCAATTTTTCGTCACGATGTTTTCCTTCATCGTACATCTATGGGCCCATGTAATACCAGCTACTTCTGTGAAAGAAAATCCATAAAAATATGTGTTCTTGAAACATCACCTAACCCAACACCTTGGGGCCTATAAAATAATATATAAGTAGATGAACTAGCTATCAACTCACTTTGGTACTTATATTAAGAACTTACAAATATAAGTACCGGGATCAGTCTACTTAAGGGTAAAACGTCCCGGTAATTTTCGCTGTCAATTCCAAAATGAACTGCAGGAACTAAACGTAAGTCCAGTCCATCGATTTCCCGGATCGCAAAAGCAATGCACATTACATGCAAATTCTTTCTAACACTCAAGCTATAAATAATTCTGTAACCTAGTTTATTCTGCCAACATAAACGGTACGTTACGCGAACGATCTTGCACGAAGCAGTTTAATGTGATTTATTTAAACCTTTTTCAGTTGAAATGCAGGTGTTTGTGGGTGAAATTTTCTTTTGTATACGTATTTGTGGCTACGATGCGAATTTAATTTAGAACTGAATTTTATTTTATCTGTGTTTATAAAACGCTCACTGAGTGGTGGCCAAGAGGCCATAAACGTAGTGTTGGACGTGCGGCGGCCAGATGGGTCGACGACATCGCTCAGTTTGCGGGTCGAATCAGGACGAGATTGGCACAGGACCGAAGCGAATGGCATACATGGAATGAGGCCTATACCCAGCAGTGGAATCAGAAAGGCTGTGGATGATGATGATGATGTTTATAAATATCGATGTTTGTATATTATGTTACTTATGGCTTAATTGATGTAGATAATTTTGTCAGCCAATCTTAAGTTAGCCCAGACGGTGATCCTGTAGTTTGGTAACGATCGGATTAACAGAATATTTCTTTTAGTTTTTATGGTAATTTTGTATGATATTTTCCTTGCAAATTAATATAATAAAATCACAGCGTTGTAGTAGGTTGGGTGAGTAAGGCAGATAAGGTAGCCAAAAGTTATTATATACTTGTGTTTCTGCGAGTGAGTAAGGTTACCAGAGCCCGATGGTGGCTATTCTGACAGTATGGGAATTCCGTTTGCTGTCAGTTTAGTAATATGTCTATTAAGTGGCAGCTATACTGTCGCATTTCGTTCGGTCTGTGAGAGTCCCGGCGGCCCACTCCTCCTTCCTTCCCTCCTATTCCCCGAAAGGCCGGCAACGCATTTGTCTCTGGTGTTGCAGATGTCCATGGGCGGCGGCAATCACTTACCATCAGGTGAGCCTCCTGCCCATTTGCCCACTTATGAAACTCCCACTTAATAAACCACTTCCATAAAAAAAAAATTGAGAGACCTGATGGTTTCTACAGGGTCGGCAACGAGTGACCGACACCTCTGGTGTTGCAAACGTCTATATGCTACGGGAACCACTTACCATCAGGCGGCGGTATGCTTGTATTCCACCATTGTGGTATAAAAACAACTTCCTTATTGCTTCCCTAACTAGTTATATGAATATCACTCATACTTTTTATTTAACGTCTTGAAAGTTCTTATGGATCATTCCCCGCCAGGAACGCAGCGTGGTATGTCAGACTCGATACACAAAGATTATACACACTATAAAAAAGAGGTTGTCTACTCCACTTACCTGGTGTTTCTTCCACGAATGCAATTTCTAAAAGTGCTTAGCTCATGTTTGCAAATATATTTTACCTGCACTTGGCTGTAGCTAGTTATTTGATATTTAATGTACACTTTAGTATGGAAATCCTGAAGCTTGGAAATACAAAGAATACGTAAGTACATGTATGACCAAAATTATTATAATGTTTATTGAGATTATGCACTGGAAAATGCAGTGAAGGGGTGACTGGCTAAGAGTTTTGGAACTTTTTGATTCCGATTGATGTAATTGCAACCAAGCTGCCTGATGGTAAGCTGTGGTAGCCTAGTGGTGTGACCAGTGGACTGAGTTGTCAGAGGTCTCGAGTTCAAACCCAAGGCACGCACCACTGAATTTTCAGAAGTTATGTGCGTATTTATCACATGCTCAAACGGTGAAGGAAAACATCGTGAGGAAACCTGCATGCTTGAGAGATATTCTCGATGGCATGTGAAGTCTGCCAACATGCAGTAGGCTAGCATGGTGGACTATAGCCTAATCCCTCTCAAATAAGAGGAGACCCCGGGCCCAGTAGTGGGACAATAATGGGTTGATCTTCATATGATGATTATTATGATGGTAAGCCGTAGCCTATAGACATTTGCAACACCGGAGGTATTGCTCGCGCGTTGCCGACCCTTTAAAAACAGTGAAGATTTCATAAAATAGGTAGTTACTAAACTGACAGTCAATGAAATTCCCATGCTGTCAAAATAGTTAGTTACTCCCTAACAAGCTCTGTATATCTTATAAGTATTTCTTATGATTTCTGTGAGGGATCTTGGTTGAATAATAGTTATTTGACTGATCATGTTTGACTTGTTTTTAAGAGTGAATCTATGTATTTTAGTATTAGTTGCGCGCATGGAATTATATAGACGACATACTGAAAATCTGTCATGGATGCTGATAAGGATGCTAAAACTTAGCGAGTAAATAATGTTACTATACCATGATAAATTCCGTAACAGATAGCTCTTGTTCTATTTTAATATCCTTATTTTTATTTGATATTTAATAATTTTATTCAAGTACGTATTTTAAAATACTAATTACCAACATATTATATAGCTATGCTAGCCTAGTGACCAGTGGATTCTGAAGTCAAAGGCCTTGAGATTGAGTTCAGGACTCTTTGACACTGACTTTTTAAAGTTACGTGCGTATTCATAATTATCACATCTTCAAACCGTTAATGAAAACACCGTGTGGAAATCTGTATCTCCATTTTCTTGATGGCGTGTGAAGTCTGCCCTACTAATAAGCTACAAAATTCAATTAATATATTAAGATGGTGTAATTCAATGTTATGAATGCTATACAAAACACACGGGTCACGTGGCAGTACATTCCTTATGCTCAACTCAAAATAATATTAACAGGCCAAACTCATTTGGCTTTTAGAACGTCGACAAGAAAGACAGGTACAAATTACAAATTAAACAGGATTATTATTTAATCCTTAATCGATGGATTAAAACATTGTTTGAAATAAAATATAGTCTACGTTTTAATAATTCTCTGGATTCGTATAAGCTAGATTAAAGCGCTAAGAATAAATATAAGGGGAATATCTTTAATTCCCAGAAATAATAACAGTAAGGTAGTCTTATATTTGGCAGACTTAGACTCTCGCTAATAAAAAGATTTAGAGGTACACCCACGAGATTGAAAAACAAGATCAATGTGGGAATTACCGCGGGGTGTAGGTACTTGAATTAAATTATTTTTATCGGTAAAGGAATACCGTCTTCCTCTTATGGTGATTTTGAGGTTACTTCCGAAGTAATATCCGGTGTTGGCAAATTTCCAGTTAGTTAGTTCCTTTCTTATCAAACAACAGTGTTTTTATAATCAGTTTAAAAACTTCTACTTTAAGAAAATAAAAAATGAACGAAGAATCTTCCCTGATTTGAAATAAGTTAAAAAATCTGCTATGAATCAGTCAAGTTTGAATGAAGCAATTAATTTTTACATAAATATACTCACGCCTTTTTTCTATTGGAATAGGCAGAAACTACATAATAGTTTTTTACGACACTGAAAATAATTTCTTCACAGCCCATGAAATTATTAATTAATTGATTATCATTATTCTATAAAGTACTGATAGCCTCATAAGAATATATCGAGTTTGATCAAAAGTCATGCACCACTGACTTCAAAACGATGTGCGTATTTATCACGTGCTCAAACGATAAAGGAAAACTTCAATAGGAGGTGGACTATAGCCTACTGACTATAACTACCTACTTACTAACCTAAATGAGAGTAAACTATTGTAGCAGTAGGACAATAAAAGGTAACTAGAAGGAAGAAAATAATATTTCAGAGATTTCAGTGCTTTGGAGGGATCTTAGCGCGAGGCATTCTGTAGTTTCTGCCTACCCCCATGGGCAAAAGGCGCAAGTGTGTGTGTATTTATGTAAAGTATTTCATTAAACGTAATCGATCATTATCTGAATAAACATCACCTACTGGTCATTATATAAGCCCCCAAAGGATTTCTGAAACGACATTCGCAACCAATGAACCTATATAAATATATACCTATATAAATTCGACTTAATTTATAAACCTCACGCTTTGCCTTCGGTTAAGCAGTACGTAGATGTATCCGTGGAGCATGCAATAGTAATGTGATTGATTTAGATCCTCTTTGCATAAACCGGTACCAATGCAAACTGCTTGCTTTAAAAGATTGGAGTGAATATATATTAAATCGTTTTACATGGCAAGGATATCGATTTAATCGCTGTAAATTACGTCATATATTATATATATTATATAATATATTATATGATATATAATATTCAATATTGACGATCTGATTGGCGCAGAGGCTGAGTGATTGTCTCGTGCGTTACCAGTTGGTTCGATACCCGCACGATGCAAATAATTGTATGATATACAGCTACACATAAACGCCCAGACCTGAACCAACTGTCCGGGTCTGGGTGTTTGTGTGTGCGAAAATGTATGATTGTAAACGCACTCACAGGAGAAAAATCCTACTTTGGGGCTTTATATTATTTATACGTTTATATTGTTTATATTATTATTTATAAAAATAAAAGCAAAAACGTCTCGCTAAAATTGTAAAACATGTATATGTTTGACACGTAAATAATTGTTGCGAATAATTATTTACGTGTCAATCCATAGTCTTTTCAATTGTTCAATTATCCTTTAGTTTTTAAGTGAGACTATAAATCCTTGATATGAAAGTCTCAAAAAAAAAGAAGCAACCATTTTCTTACCGGTGTTCAAATTTTCTTAAATTTCGTCAACAAGTCACGAAACGTTTGACTGACCTTTCATTTACGGTTCAAAACCATAAGCTACGTCTAGATTCTACGTTCAAGCGTTGTTTTCTAGCATTGTCTTGTTGACTTAAGTCGCAGCGAAAAGCGTATTAAATCATTGAGCGAGAATTTTCAATAGTTAAATTCTATTCATATTTCAGAGTTCTGTTTTTGAATACAATAAAAAAATACATAATTTACAATAAGTGGCCAGTTCCAAAAAGTATTAATATAAATAAATAATAAATAATAATAAATACCTAAAGTTTTATACTTTGTACAAAATTAATATTCTTACATGTATCTATTAATATATAAGATACCTATTGGAATAACCATTAATTTCAATTCGATATCAATAGAAATAAAAAAGTCTCTAGTAAAGATATCTCAGTCTATCAACTCAAGCGCAGATCCTGAGTTTCTGGGTTCTGGGTTCGATTCTCCGGTTACGCAAAGTATTATTAGTTCTATGAGCTCGGAATATAGATTCGCGCCCTTTCAAAGGCTATAGTGAATCTATGTTACATAAATAATACATATGTATGTTACGTGCAACTAGCTTCTGATAATTCAAAAGTACCTCTAATATTGGTCTAACTGAAATAAATCATTTGAGTTTGAGTTTATGAGGGGCCCAAAAAATGTACATCATAATGTTATACTTACATTATACACAAGTACAAAGTGATGGAAACTAAATTATTTACCTTGGCAGTTTCTTATGAGTTTCTGGAGAATACATGTTTTATTAGTAATATTTTACCTTAGATAAAACTTTTCTTATATTGGGGCGTTTGATCACATAAATCTTAAGCAAATGAACACCACCCTAATAATATCTATCATGCAATCTTATTGTGTTTTATTACTTTCTTTATTAACTAGTACAAATATGACTTCTATTTCTTGTCAAATTACTGACGTATGGAACTTTTTTAACCCTGGTAATGTATGCAACATGTATGAATACACTATTGCCAATATACTTCTAGAATTAACCCGTATATAGTATATACACGGGTCTAGCCCATGTAAAAAGTGGAGTCAAGATTTTGAATTAGGAATTTCTTCAAATCAAATCAAAAGGTTTTTAAATCATATTAGCTTTTCCAAGCATTTACAAAACGTTAATACTGTAGTTGCACGGTTCTTTTGGTTCTCACGGAAAAGAACCGGCACGAAACTCCACCAACCACCACTTCTGTGACGTGAGTGCGTTTAAAAAAACAAATATTCACCATGTATAAACACGCAGACTCAGGACAAGTATCTGTAGGCCTTACCAAATATACTTGATCTCTGCGAGGACCGCACCCGCGACACGTGGCGTGGAAGTCGATCGCTCGACATAGCACTAACCGTGCCTTCTACACAATCAACAACTTTATCTTTATCTTTTACACTAACCCTACTGCCAAAGGTATACATAAATAAATAAATTGGTTTGCCACTAAAAATGCCGTAAATGTGGCATCATTCTGGGCTCATCAGATTTAATTGCCATATTTGCTAAGTAAATATGAGTATTAAATTTGTCCTCATTCATGTTCCATCGATACAAATATGAAGAAGAATAAATAAATATTCTGAGACATTTTACATAGCATCGTCTAGTCCTAAACTAAGTAAAGCTTGTACTATGCGTACTAGACGATGGATATAATACTTACATAGGTACTTTTTTTTGTGTATAAATACATACTTACAATACATAGGAAACATGAGCTCGACATATTATTAGATGAGTTAGATAATAAGCCACAAGTATTATGTTTTACGGAGACTTTTATTCCTGAAGGTTCAGAATCACTAATACATTTAAATAACTATACCACAGGAGCACATTACTCTAGGAAAAACAAAAAAAGGGGAGGTGTAATTATAATGGTACAAAACGATGTTGACTATAGAAATTTGGACTGGATATCAAATATTGCAACTGATCTGCATTTTGAAAGTTGTGGAATATATATTGCTTCATTGAAATGTGTCGTTGTCTGCATTTATAGGACACCAGATAGTAAGTTACACATATTTTTTAGTAAATTGGATAGTATATTAAAAAAACTAACATGTACCGATAAAAAAGTATGCAAAAATATTATATTAACGGGAGACTTTAATATTGATATACTCCAAGATTCGAACAAAGCAAATCAATTAAAAGATCTTGTACAAATTTATAATATGAAGTTGGAAATAAATGAACCGACGCGTATCACTAGCTTAACCAAAACTTGTATAGATAATATAATAACTAACATTAAAGATACTCAGTCACACGTGATCCATACAGGTTTGTCTGATCATAGTGCTCAAATAATAAAAACAAAAATAAATGTAAAATATAAAAGCAACATCAGATTTATATACAGAAGAAATTACCATCTCGATAATATAAAAGTGTTTAAATCATGTATAAATAGTTTAAGTTTTGCCGAAACATTAGCAAGTGATGATCCAGATGTTGCTTATAGTACATTCATACAGGAATTTAAGTTATTTTATGATCTTTGTTTCCCTATAAAAAAACTGAGATTAGCAACAGATTATTCAAATAACTACTGGATGACTAAGGGTATAGCTATATCGTGTAAAACAAAGAGGAGATTGTATATAGAATCACAAAGGGGAAAAAGCAACAGTAAAACCAATTTGTACAAAAAATATAAAAACATTCTTAGAAAAGTTATTATGTTTAGACAAAAGAAGTCGAATATAAATTTAATAGAAAATTATGAAAATAAAACTAAAGGCACATGGGCGTTAATTAAAAGGTTAACAAATACTAAAATATCACCAAAAATCATTAATAGCATTAAAATTGGAAATAAAAAAATAATTAACCCTCAAAAAATTGCAAACCATTTTAATAACATATATACAACACAAAATCTTGATTTAAATTTCAATGAAAAATTATACAAACCTATTTATAAATTATCCGCAATAAAATCACTTTTCATGGACCCGGTGACGGAAAATGAAATGCTAAGAAACATACAAATGTTAAAAAACAAAAAAAGCTCGGGAAATGATGAAATCACGACACAAATAACAAAGATCTGTGCTGCGGCAATAATAAAGCCTCTTACACACATAGCTAATATTACTATGACTAGTGGTATTTTCCCTAATAAACTGAAAGAGGCAATAATTAAACCGTTATTCAAAAAAGGTAGTGAAGAGAGCGTAGATAATTATAGACCAGTTGCCTTGTTGCCTGTGTTTTCAAAATTGATTGAAAAGTGTATACATCGACGTATTGTAAATTTTCTAGAAAAATACAATCTATTAAATGATGCTCAATGCGGTTTTAGAAAGAATCGATCGACAGCCTTGGCAATATTTAAAATGCTTAAAGGTATACTAGAAGCTATAAATAAAAAAACACCCGTGACTGCTTTACTTCTAGATATGTCAAAGGCTTTTGATTGTGTCAATCATACTATTCTACTTAGACAATTGGAACGTATAGGTATAAGAGGTATTGCGTTAAACTTAATTGAAACATATCTGACCGGAAGAAAACAAGCAACTGTAATAGCATATAAAGATGATAAATTAAAATCCATAAGGAGTAAAATGTCAAGTTATTCCGAAATTAAGGTTGGAGTTCCACAGGGAAGTATTTTAGGCCCCCTACTTTTTATTGTATATATAAATGAACTACCAAATATTCTAACAGACGATTTATGCGTTTTGTTCGCAGACGATGCGTCTATCCTTATAACTGCTCAAAATATGACAATTACAGATTATGAAATAAAAATAAATAACACTTTGACAAAGATTATAGATTGGCTAAAAACAATAAATTTAAAAACAAATGTAGCGAAAACAAAACTTATACAGTTTCACCCTTATCAAGCGACACATAGGAAATTGGACATAACATATTGTGGGGAAAATATAGAAGAAGTAAACATATCAAAATTTCTAGGACTTTACATGGATAATCATCTTAATTGAAAAAAACACATAGAGAGTGTAAATAACAAGATAAAATCATACTGCTATACATTGCAAATACTGACAAATACGACAAATATTGAAACAGCCCAATCGGCTTACTATGCAAATGTTTATTCTATAATTAACTATGGCATAATATACTGGGGAAATTCGGTGGAGATAAATTCGACCTTCGTTTTACAGAAACGGTGCCTTAGAACTATGCATAGTATAAATAATGACACCTCATGTAGACCAATTTTCAAAAAATATAAATATTTATCATTGACAGGAATATATATCTATAATATAGCTACCTTCGTAAAAATGCATGGTGAATTCTTTAAAACAAAAAGTACTTTGGAATATAGTAGTAGAATGCGCAGTAAAAATAAAGTGATAATACCACAAGCAAGATGCGAAATATACAAAAGGAATGTGTATTACACTGGTATCAAAATATATAATCACCTACCCTCAACAATCACGTCTCTAAATCTAGTTCCATTTAAAGTAGCGTTGAGGAGGCTATTAATTGATAATTGTTTTTATGACTTAGATGAATATTTTAATAAAAAACTGACATAACATTTTAAAGTTGACATTAATTTTAGTGGGTTGAATGGAATAATTATTGCTTTTATTTTTATTATTTAATGAGTTTACTCTTATTTTATATTATATTTAAATTTATGGTATTGTTTTATGATATTTTTTTTTCCATAGTTTTATTCTGATTATATTATAAATAAAATTAAGGAAGTTAACACGTATAATATAATGTATTTGGGAATTGTATTGTAATATATAAATTGTATTTTTATAGTATTTATGAAATCAAATTATGTACCTAATTGTAGATAATGTTAAACTTTCTATGCTGCCTACCGTCTTATTGTATGCCTAAATTGGTAAACTGTGCTGATCCTCAATTTATATAAGACATATGTAATACCACTGTTGACACAATAAAGATTATTATTATTAAAACACCCAGATGAGCACAAACACTTATATTCATCA
This sequence comes from Craniophora ligustri, assembly GCA_905163465.1. Taxonomy (NCBI): domain Eukaryota; kingdom Metazoa; phylum Arthropoda; class Insecta; order Lepidoptera; family Noctuidae; genus Craniophora; species Craniophora ligustri. The sequence goes on from LR990961.1 coordinate 13,530,690, forward strand.
CATAAATATTTGTGTCCCGTGGGAAATGAACCCACGACCTCTTGATCAGCAGTCCGGTACCTACTCGAACCACTAGACCACAGCGACAGAGGTCATCAAAGGTATGAGAGTAACACAAATATATCAGGGAAAGACAAATAATTATTCATTTGAACTTACTTCACAATGGCCCATAAATAATTTAGCTATCATTTTCAGTTATCAAAACCAATGTCTAAAATCCCGTTCGCAGGCGGAGACATTTCACACAAATTTAATAATATTCTTAATTATAAATTTCATAAACGTTTTGAGTCTGATTTCAGATTTTAATTGCGGCAAGCGGGCCTAGTTTCTGTTAGAATATTCTTGTAATTTCTAGTGCAAGTTTTAGATTTTGGCTTAATTAAATTAGGTTTCTAGAGAAAATATTCTCTATTTGTGGGAGTATTTTCAGTGAACATTTCCATTAATGAATTTTAGTAGTTAGGTAAATATACGCGGTTGAAAATGTGGCTTTCCCCGCAGACTTCAACAATGAGCTATCCCGTGGGATGTTGCCATAATCAACGAGGTTGGCGGCTGGACGGATAACTGAAATATGTTATTAGATCAGATTGATTTTGATAGTCAAAATATAGTAATATAGGATAATATTCATGCCAAATACTCTACAATATTCTTCTATCTTCTGAAGTTTATGAGATACTATTATCAAGATTTATCAAGTATGTAAGTTATAGAAGAAAAAAAAGAAAACAAACTAAGCACGAAAATAGACCCGAATTGATAGCATGTATTATGTTGATTTGAACATTGTTATTAGATTAAACCTATGTCTAGCAGTGGACGTCTAAAGGTTGATATTTATGATGATGATGATGATGACGATGATGATGATTTGCAAGAGTAAAGGTGCCTAATTTCTTATCACAGTGAAGCTGTTTGTGTGATGAGCGTAAAAATTTAATAATAACAATGAAATTTCTTTTCAGATCATGGTGCCCATTTCGTGAAAGGGTAAGACTTAAAACTTTCCACAACAAAACATAATTATAAAAAGAAAACTTGTATTTGAATCACGGATATTACTATAAATAAAAATATTATTTAATATAAGTAGGAGTTGGTGATAGAAGAGTGAAAATTAAAAAAAATCATTAAAAAAATCTCTCACGAGATTTTTTTTATGATTTGGCATCAAAAATACATATTCATAGTATATTCATACATGACATCTTTATCACATAGGGGTATAAAAAATAGCCTACGACCGATACTCAGACCTACCAAATATACATACTAAATTTCATAATAATCCATCTAGCCGTTTCGGAGTAGTTCAGCGACAAACACTGTGACACGAGATTTTTAAATTTTAAGATAATATTTTTATGTAGTTTATCAACCATCTACTTTCCCTAACTACTACTACTACTACTAAAACATATATGACTAAAATAATAACTATAATATAAATAAATGAAATAGTTATAATCCAATGTAATAATATTATATTAAATACAACAGAATAGTGTTGGCGTAATGCGCTCAACCGAATTGATATACTCGACTAACCAATTGAGTTTGTGTCGACGATTTGCATATTATTATGTAAGCGAATGAGCTTCGCGTGTTGAGCATATCGTCTGGGTGATATGAAATGTTTGTACTGGAAAAAACGTTTCTATTATAACGACTTTTAAGTTCTTTTAGCAATTCTTTAAGACTAAAGTCTGGGAAAAAAAAGTATATGTATTCGGTACGTTTGAAATGTATTGTAGCTTCTGATTTTGTACTTTTGTTAATATAAGGCAATTATTATTATAAGACAAGTATTTTTTACTACTAACACTGAAAAAAATAGTTAAATAATCCTGACCAAACAGTACTTCGGGAATCATAGGTAAGAACACTGACGGTCAAATCAGTTTTCAAAATACAACAAAAACGAAATAAATATCAGTTTATCCATCTAGGAGCTAGGACTGACACAAAGATACATAGGTATTTATTATCTTCGACAATCTTATCAGACGCTAAACAATTGTTTCAGTGTATAATATGTAATGCACACACAAATGTATGTAAATTAATTAATTTATGTATACATTTTTTAAATAAATGACAAAAGTAACCAGTTCACATTACCAGAACTTGCCCTCAACCGGAATCCCACCTCATTAACAATGTGCTGATGTACATTTAGCACTTCCGTTGCCGCGCAACCTACATCCGGTTACTTCTTCAGGTTCGCGGTCATAATGGCGAAATTTTATTTCACTATTTTTAGTTTGAATATTTTATTGCGAGTGTATATTTTTTATTTGTCTGTCTGCCAGGCCAATTGTTCTTGTAACATTGAGATAGAGAAAAAATTGTAGTTTTGTATTAGTTGGAATTCAATTCAAATCTAGCTGGTACATAACATAACATACCATCATGCCCGTCATCCCTAGAGGGTTAAACAGAGGTGGACTAATTAAATATGCACCCATATTTCCCGGGAAATTTTAGGTCCCATGTAGTAGGGGCCTACATAATAATATAGCCATCAACCGGGCACGAATCCAAACTCCGATCTGAGAATTTCATTGAAAAACCAAATAATTCTTTGTTTAACCTGAATCGCCCAACACACCCAAGACCTCTTGCTTCAAATGGTTAACATGATATGATAGTTCATCATACAAACAGCAACAACAAAGACCAGCCATCACGGCGATGCTAATTGAGTCGTCAGACTGAAATTTATGGCAAAGTTTCTTGGAATAAATCTCTACGTGGAAAAAATCACGCGTACACTTAAGCTTCAGCTGTGACTCATGGTATCTAAATATATACTTATATAACTCAAAGGTGACTGACTGACTGACTGACATAGTAATCTATCAACACAGCCCAAACCACTGAACGGATCGGGCTGAAATTTGGCATGCAGGTAGATGTTATGACGTAGGCATTCGTTAAGAAAGGATTTTTGAAAATTCACCCCCTAAGGGGGTAAAACGGGGTGCAAAGTTAATATGAAACTTTTATTTTTTTAGTTAAATTGCACGCGGATGAAGTCGCGGGAATCAGCTAGTACATAATAAAAAAAATAAATTGTGGAAAAATAAACATAGCATATTATAAAAATTCGACGGTACTTAATATTTAATTAAATTTTACGTCCATACAATAAAACGTCAACACACGACGACAAGAAATAAAAAAAAACGTATATTAGCACGAGAGATATAAAAAGAGGGGTGTTTATATTGCCCTGTAAACCCATTTTAAATGGCCAGAGAAACACCATGTACATTTTAAGTCGGACAATAGAATGTAATTCTGCGGTATATTGGCCTCAATGATTTAGCATAAACTCTTAGGTTGATATCAGAGTGCTCAAGAAAAGCGTGAAAGAAATTCAATTTAATGCATTTTCCTGAAAAATAGTAAAAAACAAAAATTATTTAATATAAAAAGTAGTTATTTTTTTTTCAAAATAAATTGTGGTTGTCAGTACAGTAGAATTTTAGAAGTAAAAAAAAAACTATTTCTTTTTTAAAACGCTTTGTTAGTGTGACACGCCTACCATTTATAATTGAGAAAAAAAATGAAACGGTAAATTATATTTATTGATTTAAATAAATATTTAGAATACACTTTTACAAGTCATATACGAGTACGTATAAGTTTTATATGAAATTGATGCCTCGAAGATGTGTTTTGTATGTAAATGTGGTAAGGGTGAAAATTCGTTTTTTTTAAGTCGTGACAGCCACTTGTTTTAGTGATGCGCTTCTAATTTAGATAAAAAATCTTCCCGCTAATCTTACCACCACATCGTCACCCTAATCCAAGGTGGCGCACCAAAATCCCACAAGGGCGACCATAAACTTTGATTAGATTTTGTAACACGCGGCTTCGCCGTACATTAGAATGCGTGAATTGGTGCCGAGTAATTGGATTTTTCGCGTCATCGCGTCTGATCCCCTGTATCTTGGTTACCCTAAAGTTCAGGACTAAGGCGGTGTTCATACTAAGGCCTTGTTCATACAGAGAGAATGAAATTACAGGTGTTACAATACTGCAATAGAGTCAAATGCAACGAGCAGACTTATTCAAATTAAAATGGCATTAAAAATAGATTTTAAAAAAATTGTATACCTACCAATGTAATTCCACTGTTGCGGACAAGGAGGAAATATATTAATATTATAAGAGGTGTAGCGCATAGCGAGACTCTTCGCTCAAGTTGAGCTGCTCGACTGGGGAAGAACCTCCGCCTTACAGAAGACCACAATAAAGCAACAACAGTTGTGCTTCTGCGAGTGAGTAAGGTTACCAGAGCTCGATAGGGGAGTGACCATTTTGGCAGCATGGGAATTCCGTTTGCTGTCATTTTAGTGACTCTCTTATACTAAGAAACCTAAACGGTTTCTAAGGGACGGCAACGCGCGAGCGACACCTCCGGTGTTCTAAACATCTATAGCTCTTTGTGTGAACTGCGCCTAAGTCTGTGTGCCGCAGAGTCACGACTTTTTTTGCATTTCGTACTTAGGTATCATTTAGAAGGCTTTCTTGAAGGGATTATTCGGATAGAGGTGAGAAGCGGGGATTTTTATTTAAATTTGGAATACGCTAAGTATTCTAAATGAAAATTGTTTTTTTACAAAGTTTGTGAGAAATCTAAGATAATTTAATATGTATCATCATCACCAAGTCATTTACCGTCCCACTTGGTGAGCACGGGTTTCATCGGGCATCCAGTGGTGGTTAGAAGACTCCACAGGCTATTAAGAAAATTTGTCAGGCATGCTTGGATGCATCTGATATATACGCACGTAACTTTGAAAAGTCAGTGCTTACTTTGGTATTGACCTTTGTTTTTATAGCCCATTGGTCATACTACTAGTCTAGCTTCCTGGTAACTAGATCAATTAATAAGAATCAAATAAAAAAGTTTAAATGAGCTGTGGTAGCCCAGTGGTAAGACCAATGGACTGAGATGTCAAAGGTCTCAACTTAAAACCCGGGCACGCAGCACTGACTTTCCGGAAGTTATATGCGTATTTATCACATGCTCCATGGTGAAGGAAAACATCGTGATCGTGATTTCTCGATGGCGTGTGAAGTCTACCAACCTGCAGTAGGCTAGCGTGGTGGACTAAAGCTTAATCCCTCTCAAAATCAAAGGCGACATGTGCCCAGCAGTGCGACAATAATGGGTTGATGATGAAAAAGTTTTTAATGAAAATACTATTACAAATTTGTATTTGTAATAGTATTTTCAATTTTCGAATACAAAAAAGAATAAAATCAAAAATGATAAATATACAACCTGTTTAATACTGAACCTCATTTTGCTTCCTACCACGATCTCGAACAAAATCCCTGTATTACGATAAAGACATGCGAATGAAGACAGCCGCTGATAAACTGACCCTACCCATAGGAACCTTCATAAATAGCCAAAAAATATATAGGCCCCTATAAATCTCAGTGAGGCGTCGGCACGAATTTCTTATATATTTCTCTCTCTCATACATCAAATTACAGGTGAAACAAATTGCCGGCCACAGCTATAAGCATGACGTATATTTATTTATAAAGGTTCTTGTACGTGACGTGAATGTACAGCCAGGGGTAGATATTACTTTAACGTGTTTATATGGGACCCAGGTTATTGATTCGGCGTATGGTATTTGTTCTGTTCAACCGCTGTGTTTTTTTTAATATATAAGCTGTATGAAGGGTTAGGGATGGAGGGCAATAAACCTTACTTACCTTATTCAAAGACAATTATATTATAATCAAGTAAAATCGCATTTACGACCTGTTAAAGATCCGTTTGATAGGGGTGGCGCAGGATCGGCCGTCGCAGCAACCTTTGGGGGAGGCCTATGTCCAGCAGCATTCCCATCATCATAATTATCATACGTCAAACGTACAAATATTTGCTCCGTGCGGGAATCGAACCCGCAACCCGTGACGCACAAGCCGATCACTCAGCCACTGCGCCACCGAGTCGTCAAATTATGATGATATCTTCGTTTGATATTATGATGATGGTAATGAAAAAAGCATTTTTGAAGTTCCACATTATAATTAGTTTTCTGGAAAAATACCATAACTCGAAAAAAAAAACACAATTAATTACTTACTTAAAACTATTTATTACTCATTATGACGGCCAATTGATCCAAATAGATATACATAATATATCTATAAGTGTGGTTTACTGTATAAGGTCTCATATAACACCGTGCTTATACAAGAATTTATATATATATTGATAAAATAGACATCATTTGATGATGTTATTGTAAATAATATAATTGACGACCTCTGTGGTCTAGTGGTTCGAGTACCGGACTGCTGATCACGAGGTCGTGGGTTCGATTCCCACGGGACACAAATATTTATGTGATGAATGTAAGTGTTTGTGTTCGTCTGGGTGTTTCCTATGTATTATAAGTATGTATTTACTGCTTAGTTTGGGACTAGATGGTGATGTGTAAAATGTCGCAGAATAATGTTAAAACTGCATGTAAGATTAAACTGATACAAATACGAAATACTTCAATTTAAATTGAGCCTACATTATAGCAGAAACTTTATATTAAAATGCCCAATCCTGACATTAGAATTTAAACCCTATTTTATTAGCCAATGGTAAGAATTTTGCTATTTCATTAACTAAGGTATGTCGATACCACCGATAGCGTGTAAGACTGACGTCAATACGCATCCATTACGCCATATTTGCAGTGTAACCTAGTTTATCAGTTTCTTGGAAATATTGCAAACGTTTCATTAGTAGGGTGGGTTTGTTTAACTTCTTTAAATATATTTCTTTAATTCTCCACCTGAAATATATCTTTTTACGTTTAAGAGTTATAACTCTTAAACGTAGAAAGATATATTATAAATAAGCTTACGGCATGTCTGATGGTCAGGTAATATCATGCAATACAGACAGCAAACGGAACAATATAATCCGCCGATATCATGTCGCTTTGATTAAACGTGGAAATACAGAAATTAAATAAATAAATATTTCCGGACATTATTACACAGCACCATTTAGTTCCGTGGTAAGCAATGAGGCTTGTGTTACGGATACTAGATGGTTGATATACTACATATTATACTTTTTTTGTAAATACATAGAGAAATCCATGACTCAGCTACAAATGTTTATGTTCACCATACAAACATTTGTCCCTACCGAGATTCGAACCCGGGATACATAGCACAGCAGGCAGCGTTAACTACCGCTGAGCTAAACGGGTCGTCAAATTTACAACAAATTTACAGAAAACGTATTTAAAACAAACACACACACGATTTAACGAGGAAATAACGAAATTGGATTGGTTATTCAACACATCTCCGCACAACTCCGCACCTCTCTATTTCTTTAGAAAACTTACTCACTTGCAGAAACTAATTATTGTTTGAATGAATGATTGAATGATTGTTTATTTCTGTAAATAGATCTTTTTAAAGACACTTTTACAAGTCATGTATATAAATATATATTTTTTTAGTATCTAGTTGGCGTCGGCATTTCCTAACTGACGACCTCTGAGAAGAAATGCCGAAACAAACTCAGAGAATCATGGTCTCTTTTAAAGTCCAAACATCTTTGTTTACAATATGTGAGCCTGACGATGTAGGTCAGTCTGAGATGGCCTTTTGAAGAAAGCACCAGTGCAGCTTTGAGTTGACCTGTCCATACTGACAGCACGCATACATCAGCCATCGGCTGCAGTTTCACTGCGGTCTTCTGTAAGGACTAATCTAATCGGTCAGCTCAATTTAAGCGAGAAAACTCCACTCTAAATAAATAAACAGAGAAAACTTCTTAAGAATATTCTCGAAAAACTATATCGGGATTACTGAAAGCGGATTAGAAATACTTTGAAAATCATTTAAAAATCTTCGCAGAAGCATGTTCTAGACGATATTAAAATTTTAGAGCTGGTTTTTCTTTAGCTACGACATTTATTCTGGGTATTTCACTTGCAGTAGAAAATGTGCCTTGTAGAATATATTATTAACGTAATTAAGTTTATTTATATTACATTTTAGTGTGTAAATATACATACCATCACGCCTGTAGTCCCCGAAGGGTTAGGTAGAGGTGTATTAATATACAACCACGTTTCGCCGGTATGTGTTAGGCCCCATGTAATAGGGTCGAACTAATTGCCACCAACCGGGCACGAACCCAAATTTCGAGCTGCTACTGAGAATTTCATAGAAAAACTCAATAACACTTTACGTGGAGTAAAGTGTTATTGAGTTTTTCCATGAAATGGAAGTCGAACCCAGGACCTCTTGCTCGGCAGTTGCACTGTGCGACCGCTAGACCAATGAGGCAGGCAATTTATTGCAAGGGATATTTACACACTACCTGGAAAGGCAATGTGTAATTAATATCCTTTAATAAGTAGGTGATGACGATTCTCCAGGGCATTTACTCTAATAAATTAATATTAGTGGAAACGCGAGGAGTACTAGTAAAGTTTACTATGCACCTGACCTATTTGCAAGAAGTTTACTAGCAACTGACGTGCATGTATGCCAAGTGGTGCATGGCTTTCCGTAGTTTCTGCCTACTCTTATAGGGCAAAGGCATGATTGTATATAATATAGACATATATAAAAGGAGAAGCCGATTGACTGTAGGACTGACTGACCGACATAGCAACACTGGGCCTAAACTATAAGGATTAGAAACTTGAATGTTGCACAGTTTATAACGTAAGGAAGCACTGAGAAAGAATTTTGAAAATTCACCCCCTAAATTGGTAAAACGGGGGAGCAAAGTTGGTTTGAAACTTTTTTTCGTTAAATTGCACGCGGACAAACTCTCGGAAATCAGCTAGTTATTAATAAATTTGAAGGATATTATTATACTATTATGTGTAAAAAAAAGAAAACGAAAAAAAAACAATATATGGTAATTTTTTTATACCTACTTTTAACACCATAATAACGATGGCTATTTTCATGATGTCGAGTCTCTAGTAGTCTCTACTCAAATTTAAGCAAACCGAACAAAGTCAGACGGCCTAGTTACAGGCAAAGGCCTCACAACCGGACGCTAAGTCCGTTGTTACAGGTGCTTTAAACAACAGTTCTAAGTCCACTTAGAGCTCCGTTCAACTTCAAAGGAATTAAACATGAACAAAGTTGAATAAGTAGCTTCACAAGTATACACGTGGACCAAATTTAATCATTTTCTGACTCAAGGTGTCTCTACAAAATCAAATTGAACTTTAGCACCTCCATCTAACACCGCAAAATAATCAAACTAAAATTACGTAAATTTGAAATCCTGTTTTCCTGGTAGATGAAAATGAATTCCTATTATATTCCTATTATGGGGTTCAGAACCATTCTGCCAGAAGGGATTAAAGTTTTATCGTAATCCCAGCAAGCATTGGAGCAGAAAGTGTTAGAATTTCATAAACTAATAAAATATACTGCTTAGCGATGTGCTGACGTCACGTTCGGGTGGACACAAATTTGATAATCACGGGGTTGTAAAGGCTCGAGATTGTGTGCGGTCCGATAATTCGTAATGCGTGTTGTGAACGGTAATAGTCCAATGGATGGATGGATCAGTAAATTCTCTTGCAATTTCCGTGTAAAATCGACAGAAAATTTAAATGCAAACACGAAATTTGAATCAGTTTTGATAGAAATGCTTGTAGTTTCTGCTCAATAATATCCATCTCATTTAAATTCTAACCTTTAAATGATTCCATTAACAATTTATCTTAGTTCAGAATCATCGTCATTAGTTTCATCATCACATTTTTCTTTATTACATTAGTGTAAATTATATTGTATTCTTAAATGAACATATTTTATCACTGTTTTTTTTTACAATAGATTTAGCTTTATTTCAGGCGAAATCCTCTGAGCACAGCAAGACACTTTTGCATGATCTTCCAGTTCTATTAATTTAATATTTCCAAGTAAGAATTATTATCTTCGAAGCTTTTGTATATAGCTAACAAGAAACGGATTACTGAATATTAATTTTCTTCGTAACAATTATTAAGGAATGAACTATTATTTGTCTCGTAAAACGTTTTTAATTTTTTGTCTTGTTTGTGATGATTGACCATTTAGGTCACCAATTTGTCCGCAAATTGTGGTGATTTAAGAATTAGTATATCTTTAATTTTAACATATTCACTCCAATATAGGTTTAATGACCATTTTTATTAGATAAAGATTCCATCTTTATGTACCTTGGACACCGAATAAAAAATATCCAATAAAGGATTGCTTTTCATCAATAGTCACACACTTGAAAATTTTTGATTGAATCAGTGTAAAATTTGTTGCCTTCATTAAAGTCGAGCAATATTCAGGGCAAATCATTCTCAGTATTATATAGTTACGATAACAGAAAGTTGTCGATTATCTAAAATAACTCGTATGGTAGTAGGAATCAATAATAAATAGTTCTCCACGGTTTAGGTCAACGTGAAATCTAATTGGAGCGAAGAACTCCAGTTCAGTAAAATGATGGCCTATTTTAAACAAGCTACTATAATAACTCTGGTTACCATAAAACCCCAAACTCTTTCTTGCTTTTTAATTATTTTAGTTACACTATTTTGTTTACACATTGATATTTTTAGTAATCATCATCATCATGCTGGAGGACGTCCACTGCTGGACATAAACCTCTCCCAAAGATTTAGTAAGATTTTCTATTTTTAGTAATGTTTTTTTTTTGTGTTATGACTATCATGATATATGGTACCATCAAGTGGTGTTAATAAGCCCAACATATCGGACAACTTGTATAATTATATCCTTGAGATAAGTTTTGAGTTATTTTAACACACATATTATACATAGATACATTTGTATCCACGACTCGGATACAAACTCATTACACAAACATTTGACCCGACCGGGATTCAAACTCGAGACCCGTAGCTTAGAAGGCAGTCATGAGCTGGGTTGATCGGGTTGCTTAAAAACAAGTTAAATTATTATAATATACTTAATATGGGTGAAAGAAATGATCATTCTACAGCTTTTAAGTATAAATTGAGGTGTTGATTGAAAATTAAGTGTTAATGAAGTCGCTTCAGATTAAAAGCCAGCCCGTAATATGGAGACGCCCACTAGAATATTAATGAGTAAGGCGATCCGCAGCCCTCAAGCTAATCTTTCATTAAAAAAATAAGAATTTATTATAGTTATTTTTAGAAAAGGGAAGATTAAAACAGGCAAGATGATAGTACCTAAAATAAAGTACCTAAGTACAGTCCAGCCAAGGATTTCTTGATAGACGTTGAAGGTGGACCAAACATTTGGTATACAAGGTGTTTTTCATGGACCTCATAGATCATTAAATGTGGCTTGTGGTAAATTTATGTAGCTTATAGTAATTAAAAATATTATTTTTTTATAATCAAAATCTATAGTTTTTTTTATAACTTTGCCCCACACTAGGATTTTCTCCTGTGTCGTGGGTGCGTTTATATATAAATATATATATTATAAATATAAATATATAATACATACATATTATACATAGATACATCCATGACTCGGATACAAATGTTGATGCTCATCACACAAACATTTGTACACAGCAGCAGGCACTGTTAACTACCGCTGAGCTAAACGGGTCGTCAAAATATGACAGAGAACAAGAATCAAATGTATGAAGAATACATTTACAAGTACAAACCCGCCTAGTATTTCTAAATAACCGCTTGAGTGACTCTCCGGTTCCGCCTGGAGGCGCGTTGGTGTGCAGTAGACACCACAAATCGATGCTTAGTTGGTTATTTGATGTCTATTTTCGCTTTTCCAACCGTCTTGTGCCAGTCAAGCGAACTCGGAAACTTTGAACCATATAAATATTTTTACCATGAAACCAACCAAACCAACGTTTCGGATTCTTTACAGCAGTAAATAATCCGAAACGTTTTTAACGGTTTCAATAATATCAATATACCGCGATAAAATTCGTGAAAAGTAGTTTTATTTCAATGTCTAATATTCGCGAAGTGTAAGAAATCAATATTTTTACAAGTTAGTTTAGTTGGTATGCAGGGATCGTAGCGCGTGGCATTCTGTAGTTTCTGCCTACCCACATGAGAAAAAGGCGTGAAGGTACGTATGTATGTATGTTTGTATTAACCAGTTTTCTGTAACGGTTTAATTGATGCCCTAATAATTATTTTATGAGCTACTGATGCTGATGCCTTAACGGTAATGTGAATATAAGACATTGAAATAAAACCCGATATGACGCGTCGATTGGCGCAGTGGTCAGGGATAGGCTTTTGCGTCACGGGCTGCGGGTTCGATGCCCGCACGGATCAAATATTTGTACGAGCTACAGATAGTTGTTCTGGGTTTGGGCGTTTGTGTATGTGAAAAACTGCGTTTGTAAACGCGCTCACGACACAGGAGAAAATTTTAGCGTGGGGCAACGTTTTAAAAACATTTTTTTTGTCACAGTATACTAGTATTATTAAATCTCGACATTTCATATATTTTACCATAGTCACGGGGAAATTCATTTAACTGTCAAGATCATTGAATTTGAGGTCACTTTGATATTTGTTACTCAATGTGAGTGACCTTGATCAGTGATCTTGATTTCACTTCAATGATTATGAAATTGGCCATATCAGTCAGTACCAGTAACCTTGAGGTTAATGTCAGTGACCCTGTGTCCAACACAATTTACCTTGAACTTAAGGTAAGTGACCTTCAGGTCTCGAAACCTTGGTTTTTCCCATTAAATTTGACGGGCTCATAATTCTACGTAGTTATTACTGAAAAAGCTTAAGTAGAAATACTCCACTCCGCTTCATACCCTCGCTCTACCGAACCTATCCGAGTCAGACTGCACTTAGACGGGGCGTCAAGATGAACGTCTATCCTGTAATAAGTTCCAAACGAGTCCATAATATTAAGGTGGAACCCTCACATTGCATACAATTGGATTGAATTACTTTTTCATGAAATAGACAATCAATACAGCTATATGCACTTTGAGGGCTGTTTTATTGATTTAAATGATTATAATTCTGTAACTAAATACCTATTACAGGCACGAATCATATTTTGTTCAATGTACTGCCTGACAATGACCGGCAAATTGCAAAAAACGTACGAAAATTTGAATTTCGCGGGCTAGCGTGGAGCTTCCACCTTAAGGTAAGTTTTTACCTCCTAGCTCATCGGCCATTGAACCTCGTATTATTATATAAAACTATAAAAATTGAAATTTATAAATATAAAAATGTATATTGTAAAGCTTTGAATTGTCCTGCAAAACGTCAACTTCATCATTATGTCATCATCATCAACTGATAAAGAGGAGATCCTACTGCGGGTTGGCAGACTTCACATGCCATCGAGTAAATCTCAAGTATCCAGGTCCCGGGGTCACGATATTTTCCTTTACCGTTTGAGCATGTGATACAAACGCACTTAGGTACCTTCCGAAAAGTCAGTGGTGCGTTCCTCTTGAGACCATTGCATTGCATTTACACTGGTTACATAACTTGGCTACCACAGCCTCATATGTGAGAATTCATTATATATATTCATCCAAGATTTAACATTGGTATTCTACTTGTTAAACTACTAGCGGCCTGTCCCGGCTTCTCACGGGTGGACATTTATTTTTAAACTTCATTTATGCTTCGTTCCTATTGGTCGTAGCGTGATGTTCTATGCCTTATAACCTTTCAAGATAAATGGACTATCCAACACAAAAATAATTATTCAATTGCAACTAGTAGTTCCTGGGATGAGCGCGTTCAAACATACAAACTCTTTCAGCTTTATACTATTAGTATAGATTTGACTCTTTAAATGACAATATTTGTTTATATGTGAAAAAATTGTGTCACTTCTTTTATCCAGAGTGATACACTGCTGAACTAAGTAACTAAATAAATTAAATAACAAATGTTGATACCAGAAACTATTTGCATGTGGTGTTTGCCTATAATTAGTCGTGCAATTTGATCTAAAACACAAATACTTATATGTTCATATTAATTAGTATACTACAAATAGGAAAGCACAAGTATTTTGTATCTTGTATGTATCAACTGTTGGTGAACCTTAATTAAATAAATAAACTAATGAACCGAATTCAATAATTTTAGCTTAAAATGGGGGTTACTAAACTGACAGCAAACGGAATTCCCATGCCGCCAGAATAGTCACTCCCCCAACAAACTCTGGTAACCTTACTCACTCGCACAAAGACAACTATTGTTGATTCACTGAGGTGTGCAACTTTGATTTTAATGTTTTAATTTTTTTTCATCAACCCATTATTGTCCCACTGCTGGGCAAGGGGTCTCCTCTCATTTGAGAGGGATTAGGCTATTATAGTCCACCACGCTAGCTTACTGCGGGTTGGCAGACATACATGCCATTGAGAAAATCGCTCAAGCATGCAGGCCTCACGATGTTTTCCTTCGCCGTTTGAGCATGTGATACATACGCACATAACTTCCAAAAAGTCAGTGGTGCGGGTTTTCCTTGGTTTTAAACTTGAGACCTCTGACATATCAGTCCACTGGTCACACTGGTCAGTAGCTGATCTATCTTACATGTACATTATTCATAAGTTTAAACAAAAAAATACCACATTTCCTAGAACTTTTTAGTTCAATAAAGTCTACTTATCTCGAAGATTTTCCGGCACTGACTATCTTTTTTAATGAAAAATCTTGCAAGTCTTGTTTCCAAGTTATAATCCTTTCATCTATACGTAATCCTTAACAACCAGTCTGTTATAGAATCTTAGCTTTCCTCGTACACTGTTCTAATGAACGGTATAAAAAGATAAAAGTCAAGAAGCTAAGAACTAAGAAGAAGTCAATATTATGCAATATTACATGTATTTTCATAAATGTAATAATTTATACAAAAGTGTATGTTTTTGACATTTATTGTCATACTAATTATTTATGAAATGATGATATTTTATTTCTGTAAATAGGTATATCTTTTTATATATTTATTTAGTACATCGAGGTCTTACAGCTAATAAAAATAGACAAAAAGAAAATGGAAGCGTAGTCATCAGAAAACCAATTGCAAATCCTCACGTTTAATAACACGTTTAGATGTTAATGTCTTATTTACTAGATGGCCTCGATATAAATGCTATCGGTCGATTAAACCACTGCTTACTGACTGAAAAAACAATCAAATAAATTCAGAACGAATAATATAAAATATTCTAAACGGATACAAATCAGATCACCCACAAGAAGGCATTGATTAACCTGAACTAAGGTCTACCTTGGCAACAGAACTTCCAAGGCCTTTAAGTGTCAAAGGTCAGGCGGTCTGAGCCGTGAATTGTAAACTTTGATTAGATTTGTTGTGCCCTATTTCAGCCTGTCTATTAGAATGCAAGCCTAGGACAGTTGTAATTGAATTTTTCCAAGTCATTGAGCATGAATATTCGTACTTTTTTTCGTACTATTCGTACCCCGATACCTTTTAGAGTGATATTCAACTAGAGATTCGCGAACGTGAACGAAGTGAGACGATATGTGAATGGGTCTGCAGTGACTTTGTCGTTGGTTTGTGATTCTTTATTTAGACAAGCTTTTTCTTCTTCTTGATTAGCAAGAGTGCCTCAAATCTGAGAAGGATTAGGGTATAGTCCAGCACACTAGCCTAGTGCCGTTCTGCACTAGGCACTGCCAAATTTCACACGCCATCGAGAAATTCTCTCAGGCATGCAAGTTTCCTCCCGATGTTTTTATTCACCGTTTAAGTGTGATAAATAAGTACGCACTTCGTAAAGGCTCTTACAGCTTCAGAAGACATAGAACTAGACATTCTTTAGCAATTTAATATCTAAAACATGCACTTCAACTAAATTCTCATCGTTGAAGATGGGGCAGAAATGTCGAGATTCGCTTGCTTCTCTTGAGGGATTTGGCGAAGCGTGTCCTTGTCACTGGTTATAGCAAGTACTTGGAAGTAGCTTAGCAAACTTGGCGAAGTACGCTACCACTAACGTGGAAATATCTAGGTTATTGATTGGTCGCCTCGCTAAAAAAACGTTCGCCGATCGCTTGTGTGATAAAGCCCTTATAGTTCGCGTCTGTGATGCGTGGAATATAAAAATCGGAATGGATTCATTTTTTATTACCGTACCACGTTCTCAATTTATGGTGTTCATATTTAATGCAGTTCTGGAGTGGTTTTGGTAACACTTTCCTTTATCAGTGTATTTACTTTTGCAAGGTAAGATTGATCGTGTAATTTGTATTGAAAATAAAGTAATAGGATGTTTTGTAAATCATTAATATTATATCGTCTCGTTGGTCTATTGGTCGTTTATGATGCGACTACTAAGAAAGAGGTCATAAGATCGATTCCCAAGTCGAGCAAAGAGTTAATGGTTAATGGTAGTCAGTTAATATAATTGGCAATGTATCTCTACTTGTGATCTGGGTCTTTTTCAACTAGATTTTATATGAAATCGATGAACGTATAAACTTTAAATATAAAACATATATGTAAAACAGTAACATATATAACATACTAGACACATACTAGACTAATAAATCTGATTTATACCTACGTCTGCCCGTGACTATGGATGCTGTAAACGATCCCGAATCATATGTATAATATCAATTTCATCATCATCATCATCATTTTCAACCGTTTGACGTCCACTGCTGGACATAGGTCTCACCCAAGGATCGCCACGACGACCGGTTATATGCCGCCCGCATCCAGACGAAGACGAAGACGCAGTGTGGGCAGGCCCCGGCAAGGTGGACTGACGACTTGGTAAAGGTCGCTGGAATCCACTGAATATCAATTTACTGCGACAAAATACACAAAAACTAGTCTCAATTCAAACCCAAAGCACTTTTAATATGAAAACGTTACAAAAAAAAGCAATCGACACTGAAAAAATAGATAGGCATGCAAAAGTAATATCACCATTAAAATCTAAATTGAACGCGAGATGAATTGCAGTTAAAAACTATAACGTTATTCAGTACGTACATCGTTTTAATTGGCATCGTAAAAAAGTACGCAGTTACTACATACTGCAATTTTATTTTGACACGAGAGTCAAATAAAATTGCTGCCTACGCCAAAACCGAGCTACGCTCCAACGAAAAGGGATTTCATTCGTTCGTGTTCACAAAGGTTTCAGTATGTAAGCGGATTTACTGGAAGATTAAGAAAAATAAGCGAAAAAATAAAGTAGGCACAATATTCTTAATAATATCAGTGGATTTTCGGTGTTGGTAGATTTTTGCATAACAAGGTAGAAATTGAATATTCCTCCAGGTAAGTATCTCAATTCTCTTAATGAAATTATGTTTATATTTATTGTAAGTCTGGCTAGGTTTGGTTCTACTGGTTCAGATATTTTTAGGTCAAATTACATGCTTTGTACAGCTACATAGCTTAATATTATACTTACGCTTATTGTATAACTATTAGTCGGCAGCTTTATATTTCCATGGAGAGAGGTATGGACGTATTGCCATTAAAAGACTTCGTAGAAACTCATAAGTGGGTCGTTCGGTCTCACATTTATTAATTAACTAGCTTTCAACCGCTGCTTCGATCGCGTGGATTTAATTTTATTTTTTTACCATCTTATAAAAGTTAAGCTTAAATTAGCCCTTAAATTAATCTTAGCTATATGCCAGTTAGAATCCCGTCAATATCAGTCCAGCTGATTAAGAAATAAAAAAAAATTGTTACTTTCATATCCATTTAGCA
This sequence comes from Craniophora ligustri, assembly GCA_905163465.1. Taxonomy (NCBI): domain Eukaryota; kingdom Metazoa; phylum Arthropoda; class Insecta; order Lepidoptera; family Noctuidae; genus Craniophora; species Craniophora ligustri. The sequence continues at coordinate 13,548,459 of LR990961.1, forward strand.
TAGGTATAATTACAATAGTATGATGGCTTGTTTGTTAAAATTCATGTATAAACTACATCAATATTTGAAGTGAATAAATTGCAAAGGTCCAAGTTATTACCTTGCGGGATTCCAAAATCCAGGCAACCACATAACAACCCATATCATTCATAATTTAATGATACAATAATTTTCTCGATAAAATACCGAAAACAGATATTAATAACAGCCTTTATCGAGGTACTGTCCTAATTTTTTCCCGAAAATACCGTTGCATACTTAATCAAATGCATAAGGAAAGTCACGCTAAGTGAAATCGGCAATGAAAATAGCTTGTATTTTCTATCGGCACGTTGCTACCACGGCTGTGAATAACCAAACAGACCTGTTCAAGTTGAATTTAATCAATTTTGACACGCGACCTCTCACGCGAGCCCTTTCCTCGTTGCCGACAATTATCATGTCGATTTTATACTGATTGTGTTTTTGTGAGCCTTGAGTGGGGGACTGGTTTCCCTTGATTTATTTTGTATACTTGTAGCGTGTAAAGTTGGTATTGATCTTGAAATAGGCATATTTACATTTCGGTTTGTTGAAATAAAACTAAAATTCAGAGTTTAGTTTAGTTCATCCTAGTGGTGTAACCAGTGGACTGAGATGTTGACAGTGTCGAGTTCAAACACAACCACTGAAATTTCGGAAGTTGTGCTTACTGAATGTGCGTATTTATGTTCAAAACTACTAGGTGAACTAAATTCTATTCTATTCTATTCTAAATTCTATATAATAAAATAAATAAATAAAAAAGATGGGAAACGGTAAAGAAAAACTAACATTTATACTTTATAGTATTAGAATTAATTTATATTTAATAATGTTACTCTTATATAGTAAAATAGAATAATAATTATATAACCTATTATGTACGAGTATGTACAGATAACAATTGCAACGCTTGAAAAAAGCACTAAGTTGTAAGTTTAAAAACTTTGTTAAAAATACCTAATGCACACTTAGTTGCAATAAATACTTTGACTTTGACTTTGAATATAAAATCGTCATAAAAAACCAGTAGTTCAAAATACCTCGTTGATCATTTACGTTCGAATGGGCTATCTGTAGCTTTTTTCTTTATTGCACTGCTCACAGATGTCAAATCGCATTGAAATACGGCCTATGCAGTCTTTCGTACGTAATAAGTTAGGATATTCCTATTCATTCTATAGTAGAAAATGTTCACATATTGAGTACAGTTTTAATAGATATCAAAAGCTAAAGATCATAGTCATCGGATGATTCATCATCATCAACCCATTAATTTTCCACTGCTAGGCACGGGTCTCCTCTCATTTGAGAGGGAGAGAGATTAGGCTAATGGTCCACCACGCTAGTCCGCCTGCTGCGAGTTAGCAGATTTCACATGCCATCGAGAAAATCTCTCAAACATGCAGAAAAATATGTAGCAAAATAATAGTTATGCTTTCCTTACAACGTTTGTTATGCCAATATGAAAATTAATGTACTTGGATATGAAAGTAACGTATGAATTGTCATGTATGAGCCGGCCAGTCCCAACTGACAACGCCCGTTCATGAGCATGACGTGTCTATCACCGTCGTTCTACGCAATAATGTTGTGAGAAATATAAAGACTCGACAAACTACTCCGCCATCAGCAGGACATTTTAGTGAGCATGACAAGCTCAGACTGAAGTAATATACTCTGTTTGTACAAAACCATAGCAACATTTTGCACTCACATCACTCCCAGATTTGCTAAGGCGGTGACGTCGCGTTGCAGCCCAAAAGCTTTTTTCTAACAAACTTGTAAATCAATGTTCAAATGGAATCCCGCGGTGCTGCTCGCTTTTTTCTTTATTGCAAGGCTCACAGATGTCATATCGCATTGATATACAGCCCATACCTCTATTGAAACACCATAAAACATGTCCAAAGTTGAAAGCTGAATCTGTGAAATGTCGATTCTTGACGGCGATGTGTTAATCTCTTTGTGATAGTGTTCTCTTTTTATATGACGGTTTTAAATAACAATTGATTCAGAACTTTGAATTTCATTTTTTTATTTTGACTTGAATTTATTATTATTATCATCATAATTGATAATATTTAAGACATCATTTTATATACATATAATTGTTTTCAGTTGCCTAAAGTAGATAGTTAGAACTACAATTATTAATTACAAACAGTGATAATAATAATAATTGAGACCTTATCATACTTAACTTTCACAATACTAATAAAAAGTGTGTCTTTTATATAAATTAAATTACTTACGTCTCTTCATTTACTCCCAGCCAAATAATAGATAAAACTGATTAAAAATACGTCGCACACATTTCACAAATTTCCATTAACAAGCTTTGATTGAATAATCATTTCATTAATCACATTTTCATTGGCTTCACTTTAATCTTACATTATCTTTATAGCAAAACACACTTGATTAGTTAAAGCTCAAGTAGGTACTCATGTATCCATTAAACAAATTAAAAATTTAACTTCTCAAATAATTTTGTAATGCGAGTTGAAATGTGAGAACACCACAAAGGTTCTGAACTTTGTACAAACTTTCTAGACTACAAAGAATTGGTTTCAAACAAAAGGCTCATTCCACCATATTCGATATTATTTATTAACGCTTTAGAAGTTGACATCCAAGAAGTTTACATAGAATTTGTAAGTAAAATATTGAATAGTTAGAAATTGGTTAAAGAGGAAGAAATTGGTAAAACAACTGCAGAATATTTAAGTATTTTCTTTCAACATGTCAAGTCAATCGACAGAAGCTCGTATTTCTTAACTTATTTGTATAACTATAACATGTAGCTAGTTGTGTGACTTATTTAAATTATCAAAGCAAAAGCAAATTATCGTTAAACTGTTTCAATAATATAATAAAAATAAAATACTATTAAGAGAACATCGAACGGACTCAAATGTTTTCTTTATTTATTAAAGTAATGAATAAAATATGTAAATGTTCTTCTGTCAACAAACTCAACCCGCTACTTACCCTCAAAGAGTTATGATAATATTGTCCAGAAACATCAATGTATTTTGTGGCCGTCTGGCAATCCTGATCAATCCGTTTTTAATCAACATTCTATCTAGCTCATCGTTTGTATATACATACATATGTATATGTGTCTTATTATAATTGTTTTAGATCTATAACTAATACAATAGAGCAAAATATTCACGAACTCTTTTGTGCCCTTAATGCGTATAAAAAAATATTTGCATACTTGTGTGTTCAAGAACAGCTGCAGTAGTACTGGATATGGTAAATATTTAATTATCATTAACATAAATTTACAAGATCATAGTTACAGTATATTTACACTCCTTGTTAGGTCAACAAAAATGTATAAATTCAATCTGTATCCTTTTCCGGTTTTTGTCTTGTACAATTAGCGCGGCTCTATAATGTTCGGGCTGAAGTGAGTCGAGAGCGGTGTTGCAGTATTATTTATAGTAAATAAATGGTCACAAGAGGCGAGAGGTATAGGTAAGTATCAACTTGTAAGACTACTAAGTGCTGGTTTCTGAACTGAAGTTAGAGCAACTGCATATGTAATCAACGCCTTTGTCATTGTACCTAACTTCAGATCGCTCATTATTTATTTTTCTCGCATTGATTTGGTATGTAGTCAGCAGCTGGCATGCTAAATGATGAAACCCATGATGATAAAAAACGATCACAAACTTGAGAGTCGGAGGTTTTTTAAATTTAAGTTATCTTTTTAAAGTATTATATTCGCGTAATTGTAAGATACAGTATGTAAAATATTTCAACAAAAATCCTGATATAAAACGTAATTACACTACTCTGCAATGGCCAGCCATCGCCATGTTCACTGCCATTAATATTAATACCAGTTGCAGTAGACTGTCGATCTCATCCCATAGTCATGATTATTTTGGAACAATTACGGGAGAATGCTATGTATTTATGATATTGTTTCTTGCATGCGAAATGAACTCTTATAATTTGGTATGTAAAATATAAAATGCCTTCTCCTTATTTGGAAACTATTTCAAGGTTTTGTTTTTATGAGCCATATGCCTATGGATTGTCAACACTATCAGAGTATATAGTATTATTTAATGAATTAGTTGAAACGGTGAAGGGAAACATTGAGACGAATCCTGCAAGTCTAACGAACTTTCTCGATGCAATGCAGAGGATGGCTTTATTAGTCTCAATAATTATATTATATCATATTCGGATATCATTACACAGCACCATCTAGTTCCGAGCTAAGCAACAAGGCTTGTCTTACGGGTACTTGTTGGTTGGTTGACGATAAATACACAAATATTGCAACAACATGTAAAAATAGATGATAAATACTCCAACTTACAAAAGATTAAGGCGGTAGATATTAATCTGGTAAACCTAATGTAATTACTTAATAATTCGTCCAAGGGTTTACACATAGTTTAACGAAACCGGGATCAAATTTCGAGCGTTGGTGGAGGCTAAAGTGTTATTAAATTTTCATACACTCCAATATTATTAAAATTGTATTTTGATATTTGTGTACCTACGTTGGAAAAGTTCGAGAGGAACCGTAATTAACATGTAAATTCTGATGCTTATTAATAATCCTTGTCTTCATTCCAGCTCTGGTGAAAATTTTGTTTTCTAAATTTAGTTGAAGATATGCACCAAAATGTTGAGCAGCCTCGGTTTTGCACTCCGAGGAAAAAATTACTGTCAATATTATTTTTTTCAGTTGAATTGAAGATATAATACCTAAATAATAATAATAAATATTTCTGGACATTATGACATAGCGCCATCTAGTTCCGAGCTAAGCAACGAGGCTTGTGTTACGGATACTATTAAGTTGATATACTACATAATATATACTCTCTTTTTTGTAAATACATACATATTATACATAGATACATCCATGACTCGGATACAAATGTTTATGCTCATAATAATATGATATGACCTGAAATTTAAATTTATTAGTTGGCTTCTGGCCTGAGGAGAGGCTTAAAATTCTGATGTCAGAATGTTACACTAACTTCACCTATAAACTTTCGTTTCTTACGGAAATTTTTTTAGTTCTTCGTATTTATGCTAAGCAGACTGGATAAAAAAGATCTACCCAAATTGGTAATTCTACACAGATAAGGTCGCAGGTAAAAGCTAGTAATCTATATATCAAATTACTTAGATACGTAGAAAAAGTAATTTGCTTTCAATAATTGAATCGAATCCCATTCGCTTTAATAAAGTAAATCACGAGTATCTACTTTATTAAAACGAATGGGTCACGCACACAACGAGCTAAATTACAGACAAAGAAAATACGTTAAAACCATCCAAAACTATTTCTTTCTACGCCGTAAAATCAGAGCATGCTAATAGTAATTATTTCAATTTACTACCTTTCAGCCTTTATAACGATAAAAAAATATATCGTGTATATAAAACTAAATACAAAAGTCCCGAATAACACAAAGCGCCCCTCGCGTGCCACGAAAACGAAAAATGCCAAGGAATTCCTGAGTGACGTAAGGTAACAAATAATAATCATAAGTTGGCCTTATCGCGCCCTTCATAAAACCATCAGGCCGTATCTCCATGCAAAGTCGAATTTAATGGAAAATATCAGTGGAGCAAATACCTTTATGAGATTTGAAAAATATCTGAATTCCTTAAGATATATTTTACGAAATTGAAAGTGTTTTGAATCTTTATTATTATCCAGAATCGATCTAAACTCCTTGCTATTGATCTGCCATTTTCCATGCTCCAACGTTTTTTGATGTGTACCCTTTATCAAGTTCCTGATTTTAATAGAAATCAAAACCCAAAATGCTGATTAGAAACTACAGAATTTTAAGTATGTATTACCTACAATATATAATTCAAAATCTTTTGCTGTAAGTGTGCTTGTTTGTAATTTAAAAACCAAGTTGATTGATCGCCAACAAGGAAACCTTGATATTGTAAAATCTTTCAAGATACTTACCAGTCCTATAATCATGGGTTGTCGATGGCCCCAAATTCGAAACTAAAGCACCACACTCTTACGAGCAGGAAAAATAGTCGTGAAACTAGCAGACCTAAAGGACGCACTTGTTTTAGCTTGCCATAGTCATAGTCTTCAATAGTTTAACAACTGCCTATAGTTTACTATGGAGACTATGCCCCGGAACTCTTTTCTCGATAAAAACATAGACCAGCAAATGTTTTCTGACGGAAACGAATAAGTAAATAGTTTCTGTCTCGCTCCTACCTGAGATAGTAATTTATCTAGATACCGGGTATAAATAGCTGTCAAATCCTCCATTTAACATCTCAAAAACAACACGGAGAAATAGGTACAGGTAAGTTCTTCAGTCCAAACAAAACACCTCGAATTTTAATGAAGGTGAGGCGAGAGGACAATTAAAAGTTTTACATAATTCAGTTGTGTGCCACGGGGGAGGAGGGGGGGTGGTGGAGACACACCCTTGGTTCCACCTCCACATCTGGGCCTGAGTTGATTACGAGATACGACTTTTTGAAAATTTAATTTGCCAAATTCTGTTGGAGTTTTGGTATGATCGCTCGTGGCTTCTGGTTCTAATTTCGAGATTGGTGTTGTTGTGTTTGAACTCGAATTATGTGTGCCAAGTATTACGTCATGAAGATGAGCAGATGCCTTGAGTGCCTTATTAGAAAAGCTGGGTTCAAAATCAACCTTATGTTTGTAGATTTACAGCCTGTCACAGACCCAGGCCATGTATAATATTATTTTATCAATTGCAGTTTGTTTCTTACCTAAATAGTATTGAGTAGTCTTATCTCAACAATCCACAGGCTGCTCTATTATACTAGCTCTATTTTATTTTAGGGAACTCCACGATCTGTCAACTGATGATATTAGTTTAGCTGGAAATTTGCAGGGGAATCCCGCAGGGGATTAAAAACATGCATTGAATTAATGGATCAGAGATATAAATTTAATAAACTATTTCATAATTTTACACTTGACTTCTCTTCAAAGAACTCTACCCGTCCATGAAATTAGTCCGTACCTACTACCCACGCGGATTCAAATAGAACCATCTTGTACCAACCTAACCAGAAAACAATATTCAAAGTCAAATATATGTGGGTAGCTAATATATTACTCATGAACAATACTTGTAGACTCATTCTTTGCCTACTTTAAGTATTCATGTTGAAAACTCAAATGGACGTCAAACCAATTAAGCGTATCGATCGCACTCCAGTTTACGCAGGTGTAAATCTAATTTTAATACTTTCAAGCTCCCATAGCAAACAATAATGTTTTCCTATAGGCTCAGTAAAGCCCTATTAAAGCTAAATAACCACCGTGTTAGTCACGCGATTATGGCGTGTGTAAATATACGGAGCTTTAACTTATAATTGACACCATGGGGTTAGGGAAAAATCACCTGTGAATTTTACCTGGTTTCCATAATTTGTTGATACTCAAATTAGGGTCATGCGCTGTAGAAATTTGAGGTCATTTTTATTTGACATCTGTTGGTTTTAATCTATGTATTAAATGGTAGGCAATGATTTCTTACAACCTGTCTTCGGACTTCTGCCTGTGACTATGGATGAAGTAAGGATTATAGGTAATCTTTATTTCCTTACTAATATTATAAATGCGAAAGTAACTCTGTATGTCTGTGTATTACGCAACCCCTTAACTACTTAACCGATTTTAATGAAATTTTGTAATGAGATAGTTGGAGTCCTGGGGAAGGACATAGGATTAGTATAGGATAGATTTGTCCCGAAAATCAACCCTTAAAAGGCGGTAAAGTTTGTATGTGAAATCAATTTTTTTTAAAGTGTTTTAGTTTTTTATAGTTTTTTTTTACACAGACGAAGTCAAGGGCAGAAGCTAGTATCAATATAAAAAGTAAAAAGCAAATTCATAAAAAGTAGTTTGAAAGGTGATCAGTCATATTAGATTAATTATTAAACGTTATGTCTTTTGTTTCAAGTAATTTATGAGTCTGCAATAGGTAAACTGCTATTTAAAAAACTCTTATTTCAGAAATAAGTGTTTATTTTTCTTGAACAGTGTCAAACTTATGTAATATTATGCCAATGTAGTGTGCCAAAAGTTACCATCGAATAATTGTTTCAATCGTAATACCAAATAATATCTTACTATGTGTGTATTCCAACTACATTGTATCACAGTACAGTTTTGTCACACAAGCGATAATTGTACATCCAATGGTCGCCCACGCAGTACACTGTGTGCAGATGACATGACATTATAAAACTTTGACTTATGGTTATGTATGGTTAGTTAACACCTTTGACTTTAGTTGGTTTGATTATGGTGGAGTACCGCGAACCGGGGAAAGTAATAACAGAATGTGTTTCCTGATCGGCGCATTTATTGGTACTAATATAAATTGAATGGTAAAGTAAACGCGTCACACGATACAATGTGCAAGCGTCAGCATTAAATCGAAACTACAATAATTTACGGGGTTTGCTCGTACATGTTAAATTGATTAGTTTTTAAAACAATCTTGTTCTTGGTACATATTCTTGTTGACGAGCCGTTTAGCTCAGCGGTAGTTACCGCTGCCTGCTGTGTTATGGGTCCCGGGTTCGAATCCCGGTAAGGATAAATATTTATGTGATAAGCATCCACATTTGTATGCGAGTCATGGATGTACCCATGTATAATATGTATGTATTTACAAAAAAAAGTATATATGTAGTATATCAACCATCTAGTGCTTACCACGGAACTAGATGGCGCTGTGTACCTAACAATGTCCGGAAATATTTATTTATTTCTTTCTTCCAGCCAGATCGAGATTTCTCACTTAAGCTGAGCTGCCCGACTTTGGGAGTAGGTACGTCTACCTCGCAGAAAACCGCAGTGAAACAATAGCAGTTGTGTTTGTTTCAGTGAGTAAAGTAGCCAAAGCTCGCTAAGTGACAGTTCTTACAGCATAGGAATTTCGTTTGCTATCAGTGTAGTAACTCCCGTATTTAAAAAAAAACTTAAAATGGTTTTTACAGGGTTGACAACACGTGAGCGACACCTCTGGTGTTGCAAACGTCCACAGGCTACAGTATCTGCTTACTATCAGGCGGGCTTTAAGCCTGTTTGCCACCTTAGTAATATACATATATATAAAAAAACTAACAAAAAGGAACAATATAAAAAAGAATTCATTTGTCCTTAATTCCAGAAATAGCCGAGATATCCCTACTCAACTAATTACATAATGATTGAGTAGTCTTTTGTTGTTATAAGGGTCACTAAGACCCGACCATTTCGACCCAAACTCTTGATCTTCGAGAAGTGAATGTAATCAAATAAATGAAAAAAATATTGATTCCTGTCTATTTTACTGATGGCAATATCAGGGCTTATTTATAGTAGTAGTCGTTTTCACTGAGCTGGACGCCACTGCTGAATTTGAGGTACTAAGTTTGATTTTTAGACGAAAATGAAAATGTTGGGTTCTCGGCAGCAATTTTGATCCCAAAAAAATCTTTTAGCTCGCCCCTTGTAGGAGATCCGGCTGCAAAATTACATATCATAGATAATAAGAATGGGAATTCTAAATCATTCCTCAATAATATAATATTTGACTACATACGCTAGGAACGAAGTGATTTTGTAGCCGAAGTTTAGACTTTAGGGCGTTTAAACTTATACCATTATTCTATTGAGGCATCTGTTTACAAAATAATTTTATTTGAACTACAATTAAATTTTTTTTTTGGAGCTCCCGCTGTTTTAAATTAAAGCAGTGGTATGTAATATAACGATGGTAAAAAGGAAACTACCACAGCTTGACCAGCTTTATACCAACGGGCTACTACTCTGAAACGCACTTGGCTGGTATTGTTATCATCATGACGCAAACAGTTCAAGTTTCCGTGCCGTGACAAGAGAGAAAAAATTTTTTGAAGTTTTTTTAACTTAAAATAAACCACCATTTCTGGTTGTAAAATATCTATTATAATCATAATGTATGTGACATCATGAATGAGTAACGTACGATTCATAGAGACATACAATGGGCAGGCCACACCAAATACATGTTTACGTCATAACCAGCCCCAAAACCGAGGTTTCTAACTTCATAACTCGAAATGTTACTTTATTTTTTGTTGACTAAAGTGTATTTTTGTGTGACGAGTTAGCAAAAAGGCTTAGTTTCATTTCATGTTCATTTATCTTTGTGACTCAACCGTCGCGTCGTATAGTCAATTAAAAACGGACGGTTAAAAAAACGTTGGTTTTTGCCGGCTTGTGTAATGCGTCGCTTTGGAGAGTGAGTTAGGCAACGATGTTCTGGTTACCATGGTAACGCGCGTTATGTTTTTGTCGAAATTCAGGTTCGGATAACGACGTCAGTTTGTCAGTTAAGTGGTTTTGAAAATTTTGTTGTGTTCGCTTAATGGACACAACATAGGCATTTAACAAATATATTATTTTTGGCGTGCCTCGGCAAAAGTAGTGTAGGACGACTTGCGAAAGCACCTGGCAGCAATTGGATGAAAAGATCCTAAGATCGAGCTCTGTGGCGTTGACTAGGGGAAGCCTACGTCCAGCAGTGGACGAATATAGGCTGATGTTGATGATGACGATTATTTATTGATTTTCGGAATTAGGAATCTAAAATTAGTTCACATTTGATGTCTCAATGCCCTTACACTTATGAAAATATTAGACATTGAAATAAAACGATTAGTTGCGGATTTTATCTCAGCTTATTTTATTTCGACCTTCTTTTCTTTTCAGCCATCCATGGTCACGGGCAGCCTGGTGTTATAATTACTAACAGCTACCTTACATTTTTGTTACTTATTGATTACAAAGAAAATGTTCAACGTAAACTGCATGACCAAAGCGTTGGGATAATCCGTAAAAAGTTTTTATATGAATTTCTTTCATAACAAAAAATAAAATGTCATATAATCACCGGAAACATCAATTTATTATAACTAAGTAATTGAATGATTTTAAAATATAAAAAAGTTTTCAAGGATCTAAAAGTCAAAAGTTAATCAATTTTACTTAAGAAAGAAAATGCATTTATTTATATATCGTATCGATAGAAATAGTATTATATAATAATACGACTTCTATCATTTAGGTACTTTACACACAAATAAAATCACAATTTTTAATCTATAACAAACAATGAGTACTCGTAAGTATTGACGAACACAATTAATTAAAAAAATAACGCTTTGTCAAAAATGTCGTTAGATTTAACATAACTGAATTCAAAATGTTCCATTTACACGCCTATTTTTTTAGGAGCTGAAATAATATTTTTTAACGTTGGTACGTGTTTTTTCAAACGAATTTTTTCGGCGGTTCCTATTCAGATTGGCTGTTATTTAAATGGAACTTAAATTGTACATGTGAATGGTTTTACGGTTCAGTCAATTTAATTATTATATGCATAAATAGAATTGTTTGAAAAAAAAAACTCGCAGTGTAAAACCTATTTTAATATAAGATTAAGCTTTGAGTGAATGAGGCCAGGTAGGCATTAACTCTTATTGCTTATTGCTTTTAACATTCAGCGTATTTGTGTTTCAATTTTAAATATTATTTTCACTGGGTACTGGGTGGCGCAGGCCGGTCGGCCTGGGAATCCTTGAAATATAAATATTATTTTACTTTAACATAAAAAAAAATTCAAATCAACCCATTATTGTCCCACTGCTGGGCACGGGTCTCCTCTCATTTTTGAGAGGGATTAGGCTATAGTCCGCCACGCTAGTCTACTGCCGGTTTGTAGACTTTTCATGCCATCGAGAAAATCTCTCAAGCATACAGTTTTCCTCACAATATTTTCCTTCACCTTTTGAGCATGTGATAAATACACACATAACTTCCGAAAGGTCAGTAGTGCATGCTCGGGTTCGAACTCGAGACCGTTGACATGTCAATCCACTGGTCACACCACTCGGCCACCACAGCTCATAATCAATAAATTATTAGGTACATTTAAGTGGTTTTTTTGTTATAAACTGATTTTACAACTTATGATATCGGCTAATTTAGTTGATGTTCTTGTTTAGAACAATCAACATAATGTATCTCTTGACCTTGACCTTTCTAAAAAGAGCGTCAGCTAAATATGACATTAGTATAAGTTCAGACGTGATGACTTGTTGTTGTAATATTATAAAAGCCGTTAACACGTAGAACAAAAAAATAACTTTTTAAAAATCTCATTTTATTTTAGAATGCTGCTTATAACTTTATGGTTTCTTTTTTGGTGAAAAGCCACTGAATTTTTATTTCGCCTCCTAGCTTTAATTTAATATTTTAAATTAAAATTCCTTTATTTCGGATAACTAGGCCCATAAAAGATAGTTACAAAAATATTACACTTATATATTAGAATGATCTACTTGCTATCACTGCAAGATGTTTAGACTGATTATACTATCTATAATTAAAACTAATATGTATCAAGGTTTTTTACCTTTCCTAAAAACATAAATATATTTATGTCAACCCTTGAACTTCCAACGACACTCAAATACATTGTATTTCAACCTCCGTTGAAACATATAATCCTTTTTTTTCTCCGGCAAAGCTTTTACATAGCAAAAAAACACGGTAATTCATTTGTCGTTGAATAATTGAATAAATCACGGTAATGGAACGGGGATTCTGCAAATGGATTTGTTTTCAAAATGGCTGCCATATTTAGATCAGCAGTTGGTGTGTTGTTGTTGGCCTATTAAACTACTGCCATGCTGCGGCGATAAGGTTTTTTAGAACAGAAAGAAGGTTTTTTATACCTGATAGACAGTCCAAGTTTAAGTTTGCCACTCTTAACATGGAAGCTGTGATAGCCTAGTGGTGTGATCAGTGGCCTGTCAGTGTCTCTATTTAGACTAATGACTTTTCGAAATTACGTACCTACGTATTTATCAAACAGTGAAAGAAAACAGCGTTGACGAAACCCGCATGGTTGAGAATTTTTCTCGATGGTGTGTGAAGTCTACCAACCCGCAATAGGCTAGCGTGCTGGGTAAATGGAAGAAGTCCCATGCCTAGCAGTGGTACTAAATTTGGGTTGATGATGACACTTATCATGTAACAAACGATTATATCGTCATCGTATAGGCAAAGAACAAATAATAACGAACACAGTTCATCAAAAATGTATGAGTTGTAAACAGGGTCCCAGAGAAATAAACATTATAATAAAACGAGCTCCTAGAGTCCCTCTGAAGCGTTTTTTATGGCTCTTATATATTAAACCATTGGCTCTTATGACCCGCAAGTGTTTCTGACATATATTTTGACACGAGAACCAGAAGCAATGTAGATCAAATTCAAATTTATTCTGAAAGGTATCCAGTGCTTTCAGTGTTTGGCAGTTGGACAATAGGAAATAAAATTACTTAACCAATAAACATGGAAAGAAAGCCTCATTGCAAAACAAACTCATATATCATACGAAGTACCCCAATTCTTGGCACCCCAGTTAATAACCAATCGCAAAAACAATTAACTGTAAGCGTTCCCGACAGTTTATTAATCCTAGAGAAATAAATACGAGCAGCTGGGGTGTTAGGTATTAATATCTACTATCAACCGTCCATATAAATTAATCCGTACCGTCATGAGAATGTCGAACAATGGAATAGTGTTAGACCAGACTACAAAGTGACCAGTACATGTTGACCCCTCATCTTGGCTCCAGTTGTCTGTAATCCGAGTCAAATTTCGACCGTTTTAATTTAGTTCCACTTTTCACCACGTGTTTATTTATACTGGCCCTGAGTTAGCCCCAGTTATGCTCACGTTAAGGTTGAAATTAGTAGGATAGTTGTAAAATTTGATGTAGGATCGTGAATTGTTTATTGCGAAATGTTTAGGAGGGCTCCGTGTTTTGTTTATATGATTAACATCATGAGGATCGAATGCAATGCTCAATGAAATTAATTAAATTTTCTTTGGCAACTTTTTTTTAACACGATTATGTTTGAAGATAACTTTATAACTGTTACTGTATAATTAAAGGGTTGAAATTTTAAATATGACTTAAAATTCATAATATATTATAATTAAATACTAAAATAAGTACGAAATTTAATATAAAATGACCTTGCTAAAGTCATATTATCCATACAAATCTTTCCCTAAGACATTTATCTGAAGGAACCTAATTTGTTGACCGTCTCTCTTAATATACCGGCCCATAAACATCAAATATCGGGGGGGACGGCCCATAACCCGTGAAATTAAGCTCTGCCCCCTTCTCTAATTCTTCTCGTTAAGTTTTATCAGTTTATGACTTTATGGAGTGTGTCAAAGTGTTAAATTTTATGAGAAATCAATTTTATGGGTTATCTCGTCGTGCGATTTCATTAGTTTCAGTATTTTGGGTTCACAATCAGAGTTAAAAACATTTTGTGGTTCTTAAGCACGACTTTTGAGGTTCTAGATTAGATTCCTGCGTTGGGCAAAGTGTGATCCTGGTTTGTCATATATGTATGCAAAAAAACATCATTGTCATTTCTTGGTACACGTCATACGATTCAGTGTAATTGTTTTTCGTTGACTGCACAAAGAAGGTGTTGCAGATGTCCATGGGCGGCGGTAATCACTTACCATCAGGTGAGCCTCCTGCCCGTTTGCCCCCTTATTTCCATAAAAAAAAGAACTATAGGAACTTACGTCACACCTGATCTTCACGTCATTATGTTCGCAAGTGTTAAGAGAAATAAACCATTAATGGTCCTGGTGGAGATTTCAAATGATGTTATGCGTAATTGATGTAGTAATTGCAGTTCAATACATAAATGTGGGTTTGGAGACCGAAATAAAACTTCTTTATTATGATAAGATAATAATTATTCACTTGAAATTTACAATTAACTTAGAGCTACGTCGTTCGTCTTTTTCTATCCGCCATCTCTCTCCCCTCCCTCTCGCACACATACCCCCGATGCATTCGCTCAATGCGATGCGTTCAAAATAAAAATAAAACATAAAGGGAACACTTCCACTTAGAATAAAACCTACAACTCGGCCATTCTGCCCCTCAGTCTGCCCTCAGACTGCCTGAATGTGGTAAGTAATTATTAATTTAATTATACAAACAAAAAAAAATAAAGGTAAGTTAGATTAACATTATTTATGGTAAGTAATTATTAATTTAATTACACAAATCACATTTAGTTAGCGCCACCTTTTCATATAATCTACTGCTGTGCTTGTTTTCTTAGGACCCTGTTTACTATTATCTATTTTCTCAACCTCATACCTATCTTTCCCTAATTCCTTAATAACCTTGTATGGGCCAAAAAATTTCTCTTTTAATTTTAAATTACTTCCGAATTGTGTCCGCTGTATCGCGACTAAATCTCCTAACTTATAGATTTGACCTTTCTTTCTATTTTTATTAAACATTTTCTTATTTTCTTCTTGTATTTTCAAAATCTGTGTCTTGGCTTCTCTTCTTAGCTCTTCTCTATTCTCAATAAATTTATTTCTATTTTCTTCTTCTAACAATTCAACTAACTTTAAATTTTTTTTCTGTTTCAGATTCAGCTCAACTCCAGTTAACAACTTGAAAGGTGAAGTATTGATAGACCGCTGATACGAACTATTGATAACCCGCTGTAGCTCACTGACATGCTTGTACCAGTGTGAAGGTTCCTCGATGCATAACTTGGCCAGGACCGAAATAATTATCTGGTTCATACGCTCCACTTGAC
Source organism: Craniophora ligustri (assembly GCA_905163465.1). Lineage (NCBI taxonomy): Eukaryota > Metazoa > Arthropoda > Insecta > Lepidoptera > Noctuidae > Craniophora > Craniophora ligustri. The sequence goes on from LR990961.1 coordinate 13,564,191, forward strand.
CATTGCCTCTTGGGATACCTGTCGTTATTTTAAGGTGCTCAATTTCCTCTTCACAACAATAGTCTACAAATTCTTTTCCTGTAAAAGCAGTACCCCGGTCTGTTATTATTCGGCGGGGGTTGCCATAATCCTTTTGATGGAGTTTGAGCTTGTCAACGGATTCTTTAGCAGTTAAGGTCTTCACCGGATAGATCCAAACAAACTTGGTGTATGCATCTATGACGGTTAGAATATAATTGTACATTTTTTTTGTAGCATCCAGTGGTCCCAAATGATCACAATGCAACGTGTCTAAAGGAAGATCTCCTTTATCAATTGGGTTTAGCAGTCCTTCTTTTTTACCTGACTTCCTACTGGCCAATATACATGGTACACATGTAGAAATCACTTTGTCAATCTTGTTATCTAGTTTAGAAATAAAGTAATCTTTTTCTACAATGTCTTTTACTTTCTTTTTACCAAAGTGACCTATACCATGAGCCATTTTGATTATGTCAATATCCATAATTTCTGGTATCACTAATTTCTGCTCAGCACCTTTGTATATAATATCATTTTCTAGGATGTAATCTTCATATTCTTTTTCTTTGAGAACTTCTTTCAATACTTTAAGTGTTTCATCTTCATCTTGAGCTTTCTTAATCCGGTAATGTAGTTCAGTATTAATGACACATACGTTCCGACTTAATGAGTCTACATGCTGCATCTTCTCACCTTTTCTGTGCACAATACTGTAGTTAAAATCTTGCAAATACATTATCCACCTGGCGACCTTAGCAGGTACTTCTTTCTTTGTTAGCGTTTTTTGGAAAGCTTCACAGTCAGTGATTATCTTGAATGGTATTCCAATAAGATACTTTCTAAATTTCTTTACGCCCTCAACAACAGCTAGCGCTTCGAGCTCATAACTGCTACACTTTTGCTGAGCATCAGTTGTTTTCCTGCTCATATAATGTACAGGATGCATGCTACCATCTAAGGGATCCTTCTGCATCAGTACTGCCGCATAGCCTAGCTTTGAAGCATCAGTATGCAGCTCAGTCTCTAACTGAATATCAAATATTTTTAAAACTGGATCATTACACAATATCTCTTTAAGTCTTTCAAAAGCATTTCTTTGTTCATCATTAAAATAAAATTCTTTAGTCTTCAACAAATCACTCAATGGTCTAGCTATACGAGCATAATCAGGAATAAACTTTCTGAAGTATGATGTTAATCCAATAAAGCTTTGGACTTCTTTAAGGTTTCTAGGCACTGGGTACTTGAAGACTGCTTCTGTTTTCTGTATTGATGGTTTCACTGTACCATTAGAAATTACATGGCCTAAGTACTGCACTGATCTTTCAAGTAGCTGTGATTTTTTCCAATTAATTTCCAGTCCATATTCCGAAGCTACCTGCAGTACTTCTTCCAGTCGTTCAACTGCTTGTGGTTCATCTTCGGCCAAGATAATCAAATCGTCCACAAATATTAACAGTATACCTCTTTTGATAAAGTCTACAAATATTATATTAATAAACCGTGTGAAGTATTTAGGACATATAGAGAGTCCAAAAGGTGCCCGCAGGAACTCGTACTGTCCCTCAGGGTTACTTGTCACGAAAGCTGTATACTTCACTGAATCTTCCTCCACAGGCAAATGAAAAAAACCATTTTTCAGGTCTAGTGTACTAAAAATTCGAGCTTTACTCAATTTATCAATATGGTCATCAATCACAGGTAATGGGTATTCATCTTTTATCATCTTCTGATTAATCTTTCTATAGTCAACACAGACACGGATACTCCCATCCTTCTTCCTCACTAAAACTAAAGGACTAGCGTACTCTGAAAAACTCGGACGTATAATGCCTTGAGATAGCCACTCATCAATCTTATGTTTGACTTCTTCCTCTTCTTTTAATGCAAATCTACGTGGACGCTGGACTACAGGAATATCATCTTTCAATATAATTTTTAGTTTAATTGGAGCTTCTTTTATCTTTAATGGGATATAACTATCAATTATTCTCTGAACATAAAGGGGTAACTCATTATTATCAACATTAGTTGGTAAACATTGTAGGAATGAACTATCATAACTATATGGTTTGATTTTAACAATACCCTTATCAATCAATGTTACTGTGTGAACTAAAAATGTTTGACCAAGAATTATGGGATATGGAATAACACCTTTTGGAACTATATGCAAAAACACACTGTAACAGTGTCCATCTATGATCAAATTATATGCAAACTTACCAATAGAAAACACTTGACTTTTCCCCAACCCAGATAATGCTAACTTTTCGGGTACACAATCATTGACATCAGATAACATTGAAAATAGATCATAAGAAATTAAGTTTACATCACTGCCTGTATCAACTAAACATTTTACAGATATATCCCCTATCTTAACAATTTTTATAGATCTATTAAACGTTGCGTTGTTATTGTTTACATTCAGAATGTTTTGATTGAGGTTATTTTGACAATGACAACTATGACACTCAACGACCGACCTGACGTTTGACACTTCACTATTCACTTGATCTATATTGTCTATACCCGAATCATTCACTATTCCCGCATTATCTGTACGTTGTTCACGGACGAACATCGATGACCGCCGTGACCGGATGTTGGCACCGCTTCCTCCCGTCGTGCTACCAACGTTGCGAGCGTTGCGACTTCCCGTTGAACCAGCTTCGTTCGGTTTCTGTATGTTTTCAGCCCTGCATGCCGTCGCCATATGTCCAAAGTTGTTGCATTTAAAACACTTGAGCCCTTTTGAGCATGTTGATGCTATGTGACCCTTTTCACCGCAATTGAAACAGCGATGAACTGGCCTGTCGTTCACATTTTGCACGTCATGATCACTCACTTTAAACGGTTTTCTAGATTCCCGCGGCTTACTCACACCTTGCCTTCCTCGCTGTTTCATTTTCTGCTTCATCGCTTCGTAAAGGGTCAATCTTTCTTTCAGGGCAGGATAGGTGGTAATTCCGTAAAGGCCAATCTTATTTTGCTCACAATCCATGATTCCGTCTACAATGTATTGAATCGACACGTAATCAGGGAACTTCGCCCTTTTACCAAGTTCCTTCATAGTTAACATATATTGGTAATAGCTCTCACCACTCTGTTTTTTTCGTGCCGCCATTATTTCGTGCATTTGCTTGCTGTTAATTGCGTCTGGAAATTCCTTTTGAAGAGCAGCTTTCAGCTCCTCATACGTCCTGAATGTTTTTTCCGTTCTTAGCCACAGCTCGGCTGTCCCTGACAGCGACCTTCGTGCAATAATCAATTTTTGTTGCGCCGACCACCCGAAGATTTCGGAATTATCTTCTATGTCTTGCGCCCACTTGGATGAAGAGTACGTCATATCGTCGCCGCTGAATCTGGGGATGGGTTCCGTCATATTGGCGTTCAGTGGCTGCATCGTCCTTGGGTCGTCTTTTTCCATTGCAGGAATGAAAATTACAGGCACGCCACACCACGTGCCCAGCGTTCGTCTTACTCACGGAAATTTTACGTCTTCGGTGCTATAACACTTATTTCGGTATATCCCGGACGAGATTGTGGGTTTGGAGACCGAAATAAAACTTCTTTATTATGATAAGATAATAATTATTCACTTGAAATTTACAATTAACTTAGAGCTACGTCGTTCGTCTTTTTCTATCCGCCATCTCTCTCCCCTCCCTCTCGCACACATACCCCCGATGCATTCGCTCAATGCGATGCGTTCAAAATAAAAATAAAACATAAAGGGAACACTTCCACTTAGAATAAAACCTACATAAATATATATATTTTTTTAATTTGAAGTAGAATAATAATAATTCAATATGGTTATGGCTAAAATGTATCATAAAATATGTTAGTTAGTTAAGGGACATGGAATGTCATTGTACTTCTAAAATATTGATAGTCTGTTGTTAGACTGAAAAAGCACTACCCTATAACAATTGATTGTTGTTTTCAAGTCTTTTAATAGTTTTTATTTATAGTTTCATTTTATTTTTATTTAATTCAACTTATATTTTATAATGTATTATGATCACAACATTTAATAAATAGTAAACAGTACTTGACAAAGTATATATAAAAAAGAGATCCTAATGTTAAAGAAAAAAACTATTGCTTTATTTAAATTTGGAACGTTTTAGCAACATGTGTGGAACATTAGCGGCAACATCCTCCAATTTCTTAACCCATAAAAACCGCGATAAAATACGTGCAACACATGAAAATCGTTCATAAATTCACTTAACACTTCCCTGCTTACCAGGATTTGGCATTCGAGGGAAAATCATAAAGTTACATGCCGTCGCAAAACTCGCGAACAAACTTTGTTGTAGAAAAAATGTTTCTTTTTACGTGTGCATATTTTATAAGGATTTGATATTCAAATCTTCAATCGGTGTAAAAAGGTTTTTAGAACTTGACTTTTAGCAAACATTCAAGACGGTTAGGATTGGGAAAATATGTAATATTTGAAATATTTTATGTAAATCAATATTTTGATTTACACTTATCATAACATAGATTTTTATATTCCATATCGTCACTTTTGTGTCTCAAAAGGTGTAGACAGAAGTGTGGTAATTTTTACCCATAAATCACTGGTACATGTTTACAGGCCTATACTATAAGGAGACGCTAACATCGAATCAAACCTAATATTGATGATCAGGCAGCTGTGCTAGAAAAGGCAAGATATACCCTAAGAGGCAAGCAGTGACTTAAAATTACATAAAGGCAGCTAACTACTGAGTACAGTACCTTCATCTATATTTTAAAAGGATTAGGCAGAAGTTTACTGATGAACACCCACAATTCAACCGTTTGTTTTTTAGGTTCCATATAATATGAGGCAAACCTAATGCCATTCATTATTCTCCCACTGCTGGGCACGGGTCTCCTCTAGTTTGAGAGGGATTAGGCTTTAGTCCACCACGCTAGTCTACTGCGGCAGACTTCACATGCGATCGAGAAAATCTCTCAAACATGCAGGTTTCCTCGCGATGTTTTCCTGCACCGTTTGAGCATGTGATAAATACACACATAACTTCCGAAAAGTCAGAGGTGCGTGCCATGGGTTTGAACTCGAGACCTTTGACGCCTCCCTCAGTCCACTGGTGTCACCACTAGTCTACCACAGCTCTAGTTCCATTAGATCGGGCACAAATGTAAAGGCCGAGTCGCTAGAATAAAACCTTAAACCTTGGAATCAGGGTCCAAAATCTCATCTATCCCATAGAATATTATAAAGCAAGCCTGCAAGCACAACACTACATTTCAAAAAACAATTAAATCATCATGCTAGTTAACCACCCAGTACCCACGTCACAGAAAGCAATAAATTCCAACCGAAAAATTAAGAATTGAACTACAAAGTTGGGAGTTTCGAAGTAGAACTCGGCCAGTGGACTTAAATTAAAATGTAACAATTTATGTTAAGACGGCCGCCATAAATTTTAGTTTCTAATTGGCTTTGCCGAGTTGCCGTAAACTCTTTTACAGCTCAATAGCTTGTTTTATTAAATATAGTGACCCGGTGCGGCTTTGCTTGGGGATTTCCAGTCAACAGCTTGATTTCTCATTAAAATTTATTTTTAAATCTGATCTTTGGATATTTTTAAGTGAATATAAAATTATATCAATGTTCGAATTCGAACATTTGAATTCATAACTCGGTAAAAGATTTGTTAGTCTTCCGATTCATCATCATCATTCATCATCAACCTACTTACTGTCCCACTGCTGGGCACGGGCCTCGTGGTGTCTCTGATGGTCTCCCTCCGTGGTGAACTAAAGCCATTTACCCAAATGGCCATACTTCATCCCGTTGCCGCCTACTGCAGTGCCGGATTAAGCTAACTGGATGTCCTTTTTTAGCCCCAGCACCTACCCCTTTGTTGCCTGTTTTAATTCTCGATCGTGTGCCCCCCTAGCCCGCGGGTAGTCGCTCAAAAATCAAACCGACCAAACACTCACTTACACCGTCCGTACTGTCCAAACGCCGCGCAGGAACTGGGTGAGGCGGGGTGTGCTAATCTCAATATATATGTATAACTCAAAGGTGACGGACTGACTAACATAGTGATCTATCAACGCACAGCCTAAGCCACTGGGCGGATCGAACTGAAATTTGGCATGCAGGTAGATGTTGTGAAGGTAAAGGATTTTTGAAAATTCACCCCCTAAGGGGGTAAAATGGGGTGCAAAGTTAATACGAAACTTTTATTTTTTAGTTAAATTGTACGCGGACGAAATCGCGGAAATTCAGCTAGTAGCCTATATACTACTAAACTACTATACTTGGAGTTATTTGACGCGATGACAAAAATGAACTAATACATGTTTATGTATTAATTAGTTTCCTCACAATCTTTTTCTTCGCCGCACGCTGTACAAATTGAATTAAATGAATATAAAATAAATAATAACATTAAACATACCACAATCACAATCGTTCCTTGAAAATCTGTAGTTCCTGATTACCTTATTGTTATAGCAGGATAATACTACGAAAATAGTAATGCTAAGCCCACTAATATTCGTGAATTCACAGAAACTAAAAAGAACCCAAATTTATAGGCATTCATATTTGTTCCTGAAACTGCTGAAAGGTACAATCTGTTGTGTTTACGTTACAGTATTGTAAATATCCCCCATTTGTTCACAGAATCGGCATAAAACTTTTAAAATGTTTTATTGTTGAAATTCACCCATTTGTTTTAAATACAAAATCAATAAAAGCTTTTCCGATCACTTCAACCTTTACTATTACAATAGACCAGTCCTGATTAGCCCTTAAGCTATTGAAGCAATTGCTTAGGGTAACCTGTCTAGCCCGCAGGTAGTCGCGCCTGGGTCGAAAAGACCCTGTGCTGAAATTATTGTGTCTTAACTAAACAGTTAAGACACAATCGAAGAAAAAGATTGTGAGGAAACTTGCATGCTTGAGAGATTTTATCATACCAATAAAATTATTTTTATCTTTATTTTCTCGATGGTGTGTTAAATCTGTGAACCCACACTAGACTAGCGTGGAGGCTTATAACATAGCCTAATCCCTTTAAAAATTTGGAGGTGATCTTTTACGTCATTACACATTTAACTGTAAATGATAGCCGATCCATATTAAAAAAATACTTCCTCAAATAGATCGGTTTATAAAAAAATGCCTTAGTTTTCTTTTCGACGCCATCAAAAATATAAGTATTTATTTATTTGGTCAGTTCAACATTGCCTTTGTACACAACGGCAATTTTCACTTTTATAAATCCTAACTTGTTTTTAGGGATTGTTTTGTTACTAAGCTCTTGGCAACACCGACCACAGGAATTTACTTATTTCTAACAATAGAGATTATGCCTACAAATATTTTATCGTAGCAAAGCTTGGAACTATTATACACAAGCACATTTTCTTATATATGTATAATTTCTAAGTGATAGCAATGTAGACGTGCTCATTTTGCTACATACTGGAATTACATGTAATTAAGTAGGTTATATGAGAAGGTGGAGCACTTGCATAATCGCTGACAATGTCACTACTTTGTAATCATTTGACCGGCAGGCATAAACCAACTTTTTATGTAACATTCATAGAATTATTCACGCTTATATTTTGAGTAGCTATAAGTAACTTCTGTAGGTTCAAGAAGGTTAAATTTAAAATACATATTATTTATTCAGAGTACGGAAAAATTAATATGCGTTTATAATGAACGTCGGCCATAAAAATAGCTCCTAAAAATGCCCCCATAATTGTAGGAGGAGCAGTGAATAATAAATCAAATTTAAACTCCGAGAATGGAATCTCAGTAACATGAGATTCCATTATCACTGCTTGAACTGGGAATCGAACTCGTGGCCACGATACTAGTGAGGAAAACTCCTTGCATACTTCATAATACATACAGTCTATATAGTCACTTGGACTTTCCCTTGAGAGGCATAAGTATTACCTGTTTTACAGCTCAGTTTTACGATCTAACATACACGTATCGAAAGATTTTATATGCCTTTGTTGTGTGTACTAAAATTTTATAGTAACTCACCGATGCCCCTATTTTACATGTTATCAAAGGCTTGTTATAAATAAGTAGGGAAAGCCTGTTCTCTTCAGAGCGCTGACATTCAAGAGCTTGGCCGTACGTTAGGTCGGTTGATCCATATGGATACGGGTTGTTTGAGGCGAAAGGATTCTTGTTTTATTTTGTTATAAAAAGTTTAGTTACGTTGATATACTAGTAAAAAGGAGTACCTAAGTATATAAGTGTATTACGAATAAATATACAGAAAATAATAATATTGATTTCTTATAGGTACTGACGCGAATATTCAGACATTGAAATAAATTTTCTCTTTCTTTAAAGTGTGTTCACTTCGATAAAATCCGTAAAAAGAAGTTTGATTAAAAAAAATGTATTATAAAAATTGAGTCAAGTTTAAATAAAACTATTATAATTATATATACTTTATATTGGATTAATCCCAACGTTTTACATACTTTAGAACGTTCTTGGCTACGGTTCGATTGAGGCGTTTGATTGACAATTCGTTTTACACAGAACGAGCTCACCTGGATCAACCCGGTGTAGGAGTTTTATGCGCAAAGATTTTATAAAATCTAATACGGTCGAAGCCGTAGCGCTAATAATATAAATATAGGTATATATGTAGTTAGTACTAATCTCAATACCCTCAAAGAAGGTATTTTTTGCAAGGTTTGAATCGGTTTATTAAATCTGATGAAATGCTTTGTCAATGGTAGACTCACAAACTGCTAACCGTAATAAGGTTTTTATTCCATTTTCAAATTGAATTCAATTTGATTGTATTTTTTTTATCCTTATAATATTTTTCGTGGGATATTTTTGCCAATACATAAATCTAAGCTATATAACTAAAATTGTATATGAGTTTTATAAAATGATAGCGTATACACCAACACACCAATATGCAAAATATGTGCCCAGAACAAAGGATTTGGAACAACATTCACACAAAACATTAATTTACTAAATGAAACACGTAGTAATACTCAAACCGATCGAGATATTTGTAATTCATTTCATGCAGCTGCTGCAGCGCTGTGCATGCTAATCGCTTGGTTAGACGATATACCTCCGCTTGAAATTGTTGCTCTAAGATATTTCAATATGCTGCGGACGAAAATGCTAAGAAAGCTACGTCCAACCTAGCGAACTTCTATTGCGGTCTGTAGCGGTATTTGACTTTGTTTATAAGCTGGAATGTAATGTTACAGTTTGATTTGGAATCGATAATTCTGTCAGTTCAATGTTTGTCGCTTTTATAGCCTGAATAATAAGAGTAAAAAAATCAGATTACGTTTAAGGGGTCTACGTTCAGCAGTGGACGAATATAGGCTAATTATGATGATAAACTATTGGAATTTTATGAGTTACTATACTTTACGTAGTTTTTGTTACGTAGAGAACCGCGTTTGTAGACTTTTGAGAGCAAAACCGTCAATGACGCCACTTGGGTATTAAAATTAATTTAAAAGAAAATCTAGTTTATTACATAATTTATATCCCAAATCGTTTACAGTAGCTCCCACAAGCAAGCGTTGAAATAAAAAGAAACATTATAACGATGAAAAAGAGCCTTCGCAACAATCTTGTTTATTACAAACATAAAATATCAAAAGAAGTAAATCCGAAGATTACTCACAGTATTATTACATTTTTAATTAAATTTTTAATAAACAGTTTCAAGGCGTTCCGTTTTACTATCGCTACCGTACGCTCGCCTCAAAAGGATTACAAAAATTTTCAAATTGTGGCCGGATTATTTTATCGCTGATTTGGGGAAATTAAAGTATTTTTTTTATGTCTTAATAATCGCGGTATGCTGTGCAATTTCGACAATTTATCTTAGCAGTTAAATTTACTTATTTCTTTAGTTAAATTACTGATGAGTTTGGATGGATGGATTTTGATGAGCGGGTGTTGTCGCGGACGTGTATGTCCAATGGATTGAATTGAAATAATAAATATTATTAATTTCTTACACTACTTTTTATTAATTTTATTTTATATCGATATCTCGACGTATTGTATTCGTTGCGGCATTTATGGTCACATGGATGCCATAAAGGATTCAAAAGGTTGACCAAAATAAATTTAATAAATACAAATAGCGTATCTTTACAAATAGGTTTACTGGTTTATACAGGGTCTGCACCGCGCCAGTGACACTTTTGAGTTGCAAACGTTCATATACTACAGTATGGGTCACAATATGTAAAATAGGTAAATTATTTACATAAAACTTAATTAAATATTATGTTATGTAATTGAATACTACGTTTTTTTGCTTCTTAAAATAACTTAACCCGGTGTTTCACCAAAATACGAGAAGATGCGTGTAACATCATTCGAAAGTACGTTTTTACGCGAAATAATCAGGCGTACACGGTGAAGGCACATATTATTTCAATACCAAGATCTTTTTTACAACATGCGTACAATTTATTTGATATTTTTTTCAATAAACCATTGGATATGTTTATTATAAAACAAGTAGCGTAACACAGACCTCCTACTAACGGTTTGTAGGTAACATACATTAATTTACGTCATTCACTCTTGTTCTACAAGAGTCAGAATGAGTTGTGGTAATGGACAGTCATGGTCGTAGTTCATAGCCATGTAATTAGATAAATATATGTCTGGAAATTATTACACAGCGCCATCTAGTTCCGTACTAAGCAACAAAGCTTATTTGATGGATACCATAATGTTGCACATTTTTTTAAAATAGTATATTATGTTCACAAACATGTGCTTCTACCTAGATTTGACCATGAAACCCTAAAAGATGATAAATGTATTAATACAAGTACATTGTATTCAATTATTATTATCATAAACGTCTACAACAACGGGTTACAATAAAGCTAAATCTCGATATATTTTCACTCAAAATAGGCCCGTCATTCGAGAACAAATAGTAGTAAGTAGACATGTAGAAACAAATATGATCGTAAAATTGGGCAACGCGCGTTTTTACGAGAGCACCGAATAATTCGGCATTATTCACTCCGAGTGGCTTCGCGTCGAGTTACCGCATGTTACGACGTGTATTTCGTGTGTCAAAATGACATTTTGCATTCAAATGACAAATAGAATTTAGTGACATCTGTCAAGACTTAACGTAGCTGACAAAACTGGATTTTAAACAACGAGCGTGCTCTATGAGTGGGTATTGTATTATTTGGTTTATCAATTCCATGTTTTTGTTAATACTAAAAATTTAATTAAAAATTATGAGAACTACTAGCTTACACGTCCATGGTTTTATACCCATAGTGTATATAACCTATATGTTAATCTAGATGATGAACTATTTATATGACAAATTTCAACCTGATTGTGTAAAGACATCCCGACACATTTATCTGGGAAGATGCAGTTATATTTATTAATTCCAATCGTGTTGAGTTTCAATCAAATGCACTAACCACTAACAACCAAACAAGACTAACCTGCGTTAAAAAATCCCCTACCACCATTGCGTAACACACAAATTGTCGAGTGTAATGTCTCCCGTCAGTCGTCTGTCCGTCAGCTCACTCGTTAACGTTAAATAATTAGTGGGCAAATGTCACGCGCAATCTAATTCTGGGCCCGTCAACGACTCGTGGTAGGGGTAACGTGTAGGCTGTTGGGGTCTGATGGACACACATTTGTAGTCTAGCCCATAAATTGTGCCTTTACTCTTATTTATCTTGCTCGTAGGGTTTCTACAAATCTTTCTGTACGTACTTTCTTCTAGTTTTTTTCTCCAGTAAATGACCTATAAAAGTTGGTTTCAACAAAAAAACATTGTAAAAATAGCGTTTAGTTGGCAATGGAGAGACACAACTCCAAATAAAAAATAGCACTCCAAAGCTTATTATTTCGCAAATGGGTTCCTAATTTGAAAACGACCGTTTTCACACACCTACAACTTGGGGTGAAAATATTTTCCAGATTTTATTTTGCCACTATGTCGGCGTAATTAATAATAATATGTGTACCTAGGTACATATTATTCAAAATTATAGTATTTAGTACTAAGAGATACGACTTGTGTTGTAGAATATTATCACTCAAGACCACAAAATTGTAATCAATTGACGTATTAAATAAAACCATATCATTCGTAAAGCTTAAAGTTTCAATATAATGTAGCATATATTGAATATACATAAATATGTATAGCAGAGGTGACAACGAGTGAGTGTCAACTGACACCTCTGGTGTTGCAAACATCCACAGGCTACTAAAGCTTACCATCAGACACACCTACGCGTCTATTTCTACCATAAATACTTAAAAAATCAGTACTTGTTCATAAGCACTGTAATTCACAATCGAAAGCCAAATCATAACCACTTACAGATAGGTACTTAAAAAATGTCTGAAGCCAATTCGAAACCGCCTAAAGGCTTAAAATACTTCACATTCTCCGACCTATTTACATTTGGTTGCCTGGTTCGAAACTCGTCCCCTGCTCTTTAGTCCACCTCTTTTGTTTCGCAATTTTCCGATACCGGCCCAGTGTTTTTTGTAGTTGGCTATATACATATATTTTTTGTTACATTCCGCACTGTCACAGTCCACAGTCATTCATTCGGTTCACGCTCAGTACTATTCAACTTGAAGTATGAATACAGGTGCTTTTGGATTTTATTTTTATTTTATTATTGTTTTTAATAGTTAGTGGTTTTTTACTACTTACTTATTTTGAAGTTCGAACGGTATGTAAAGTTGAAATAATCATGAAATATATAAAACTGCCATGTTGATTTTTATGTTACGTCACTATAGTCGTAAATACATGTTTTTTTGACGATTTACGATATAATTAGAGTTACAGTAAAAATAATAACAAAATATAAGTCTGAATATCTTTTTGAAGCACTAACTGATAAAAAATAACATTAATAAACTATTGCCAAAAACAAACTTAATTTATTATAATGATTAAATATAGAAATAAAATAATTTAAGAAATAATTAATTAATTTAAGATCTGTATGTGTTTTTAATTGTATCGGAATTAGGTACATAATATAAATAAATGTATTTTTTTACAGATGTTTTTATGGATTTTATTGCTGTATATTGATATTATTTTTACCACGTCGTTTCGGATCCATTATCATCATTCACCACGATAAAATCCGTAAAAAATATACTTACCTATTGTTACTGGTGACCAATAACTCAATAATTATGACATTTTTTGTTAAAATAAAACCTTTATTTACAATTATACACACACAGTAAAAAACAAATTATAACATCAGTATTTATAACAATGCAATTAACATAAAGTAATCCAGTTATTATCACCATTTAATAGATTACCTAATTATAACGTACATTACCTAATTTTAGTCAAATTATATATTAGTGCAGCACCTATTTATTCATAGAAACATTAATATTCGGACATTAACTATACGCGTAGAATTATGCTAATACTATTCACATCATTGCTAGATGGCAAATGGATAACATTATGATAGAATCATTTGTTGAAATGGAAATAAATCTCTGTTTCTGGCTCTTCGGGACCAGAAAGAAAGAAAAGTGAAAGAAGAGTAATGAAACCTTTGCCATGCAGTGGGACACTACAGGCATGTAATAATAATTTGTTGGAATGTACAAAGAATATAAAAAAATGCGTTTAAAAAACCGACTTCAAAAACTAAAAAGCAAAAATATAACTTAATACAGTGTTACCTTTTTTTAAGTTTAAAGGGAGTACCGTCATGGTGGCCTAATACAAAAATGGTGAGGATCTGACGATCCTTGGGAAATTGAGAGAAACTCTCAAAATTTTCCGCGTTGGTGACGTGTTTATTGTTCAACCTATTACAGACTCTAAAAAATAAAACCGACTTCGAAAACTTAAGAAGTTATTTTTTTCTTTTTAGTTTTTGAAGTCGGTTCTTTTTGGTCATCATAGCTATACGCCTAGCCATTATAAAATTGAATAAAATAAATTCGGCGGCCCATATCGCTTTTATAACATGCTCAAACGTTGAAGGAAAACATTGTGAGGAAACCTGCATTCTTTAGAGATTTTCACGATGGCATGTGAAGTCTGCCAACCCGCAGTAGACTAGCAGTGGTGGACTATAGCTTAATCCCTCTCAAATGAGGGGAGACCCGTGCTCAGCAGTAGGACAATTAGTTGATGATGATCGCTTTTAGCAAAAAATAATATCTTATAAACAATTCGTACATCCATGACAATCTAAATGTTTTTTTATATGTGCGTTCCAGTCAGCCATTTTGCCAGTGTGGATGGCAAAAATGCCGCTAAAATCGTTCCTAGTTCCAGTGTTGTCTATGCACACGCGTGCCGCTTAGGGATGCCACACAAAAAAAGTTTACGCCGATTTTTGAATATGACTTCGAACGCTAGTGGGGTTTCGAAGTAATTTTTTGGCCTCTTTTTTGCCGCTGTATCAGTTTGTGAGTTCGCTTCGGATCGATGCGTTTTTAATCGCACGATGGACTTTGGCATCAGCAAAATGTGTATAGGTACTTGTTTATTTATTTACAATTTACGCAATCCACAAATAACTTGAAATACATATTAACTATGCGGTTGAAGGCTGAAACTCTTCAAGGAGATTTATTCTAGCCTACACACTTACATAAATATACACAGATATTTCTTGTATTATATAAATGAATACACAAATAATATCACGTCATAATTATCTGACTTCTTTGAAGGCCCTTATTAAAGAGGTTGCCGTACCTACCTGTTTTATATCTTTTTCGTCTTCTTTTTTTTCATCTTCATCCAGTTTGACACTGTCTATAATCATCTGCCATTAATTCCCTCAGCACATTTCCGTTTAGTATTAAAAAATAAATACAGAGCAACCATTGTCTACAAAAATACATTTCTTACTTCGGCTACTTACTACACAGGCTCCGATTTTTAGAAACATACAAAACATAAATCGTTGAACCTGTCCCATTTCTGGAAACAATACATTCATTATGACATTCCATAATAATCCTCAAAGAGTTACACAAAAGTGGATATCTACAGTCCAAGGTTGACTCAATTGCCATCAACCAGACGAAAATAAACACCAGTTCGCAACCCAATAACATTTTGCTCGACTTGATAATCTGCCCCAGGATTTCACACTTAATTGCTGCGCTTACAAATACAAGAACGATAAGACAGTCTAAATCCGGTACAAAACCTTTTAAAATTGTATTCTCTCGTTACCACTGCCAACCCAACTTTAGGTAGTGATAATCCACCACAAAAGTGGCAGCTAAGTAATCGGATTTGTAACCGTACTGCAGAGCTCCCATGATTGCAACTTCCCTTTTTTTAACTGCAGTCTTATATGCCTTTTTTCTTTTACCTGATAGTACTTTTTTAATTCAGAAAATGGTCGATGATTCTTGTTTTGAATTGCTACTATTTAGAATTCTCTTTTTCATAAATATAGTTGCAAAGGACTTTATACAGGTGATTTCATACGTATACCAGGGTTATTAGGAGAAATAAAACTGGCCCACTAAGCAAGCTAGCTGGTAGGCATGGGTTCTTAGTACATACTAGCACTACTCAATCATCCAAATTTGGTTTGTCAGAAAATACGTGACGTCTGGCGGCCCTGGGATCTTGGACTATCAAGATATAATAATATGTAATACCAAAATGCAGCGTCAAAATCCGTAATAAGTCGTTATATTTCAATGTTGAAAGAATCATTACTTTCACGCATTCAAATATTTCAAATGGCGTGAAAAGCATTTATTATTACCCCTTCAAAGCATGCATTTTTAAATACCGTTAATGTACGAGTATTTCCCGAATAACAGGTAACAACACTACGGAAATAAATGCTCCACAAAGTAACACTTCCCGGTACCATTAAAAACAACGTGTTGTTTTGTCTTCAGCAATTAGCTAAAAGATCGGTAATCGCTAATCGATAGTTGTTGATCGACAGCCAACCTTTACTAACCACTGTTTCTATTGGCATTAGGTTCATATTAGAATAGAATAGGATATTTATTCGACGATATATGGTGGTATAAATGTTGGTTTCAGTATTCAAAAGATTAAGAATAGATCTTAATGGGCCTTCCTTCTAATTTAATTGCATTATATAGCCTAACTAGGACATCAGATGTCATTTTATGTTACACAATCTGTTTGACTTCTATCCAACTTGTATAATATAACATTTAACAGATAATAAATTATTATTATTCCATTCTCTCCCCATTTCCTTAAATTCCATAAAATTGTCAAGCACCTTATTATTAGTCTGACAAATAAATGCACGCCGTAACATTATTAAGGCACGTCTCCTATAATTACAAGATAGCATGACAGTGTCAAGAATATTCGCGTTATTAATATTCCAGTCATCGGTGTCCCCGGCCGGGACTGCGACTCAAATGTCAGCAATTAGACAGCGGTGGGAGCGTCAGCAGTAACAGTGACGAGATAATTAATAAATTGCTTATAAATAAATATAATAACAGTTACTTTGGCGAATCAATTGGTTTTTTTGCATCACAGTTCAGTCATGTCAACAGATATTTTCTGTATTTTTTTCCTAAAATTTAAATTTTATTGTATACCAACGTGTGTGAAAAATAATATTAGTGTAATTTTGGCTGAACCTGACGTAAAACTGTATAATATAATGGTAATAATATGTATTGGTCAACCAAAATTCTGTGTAGTGTTTAACAGATACACTAGAAAAAAAAATTGCGTGATTTGACTCCTAATAAGATAAATAAAATAACTTTTATTACACAAACTCTACAATTCTCAGTCTTCTTATTTATTTGAAGAAAAAGCTTTATTTCACTCCTATCGTACTTGAGGAAAAGGTATTGAACTCGCGTGACCGTGCTACTATAACGGTATATAACTCAGGCATATGTACCTATATAAAAAGCGCTAAATATACATATTATGGATATGGCTCTTTTGGAATTTAGAAAAGGTATTGAACTCGCGTGACCAACACGCCCAAATCCAATAATCATTACAAATGTATGAAGCTAAAATTCTTCACACCTGACGTGTTTTACAAGTAATATTTTTTTTATTTTCAAGACATTTTTAAGCTGACGCTACACTTACAATAATTACTCGTCTAGTCTGCGCCTAACGAGTGCCGTCACTCGCGGCGTCGCGTATACCTAATGTGTTTATTCTATGTAGCTGTATGTACATAATGAGAATTGAAAGGTGTTCTGTCAGTAATAGCTATGTTTAGTTCCCACTAACAGCGTTAGAAAACATCGACAGGAAAATAGGCATGCTATTTTTAATAAAGCTTTTCCTATATCAGCCCTATAATTTTCACCTGGGTCGTGAGTATGTTTGAAAATACAAAATCCAGACATACAAATGCAAAGGTTTTCTTAAGGTTCCAGTTGCACGGTGCCAAGAAATTGATCTTATTGAGAAGAATCAGAAAAACACTCTGTCAAACACAAACAAGTGTCCAAGGTCAATATAGGATCTTATAAGTCTTGTAAGCTATGAAAATATTAGATCACAGCAAGAATCTAATTCACAACACACAGTATAATGTCGTTCATCATCATCATCTCAACGTTAACTCAGATACTCAAACAGTAGGTACTAAAAATCAGGGTTGCCAGATTGTATCTTTTGATACCAAATTGGTATAATTGGACGATGTATTGTATCCATGTGGTATCCATGATCATTTGGTATAATAGAAAGCAAGACGCTACACAAAATAAAGGTCAAGTCAAGAGATCGTCCGGCTAATTCTGCAAAAGGATAATCGAATAATCGAGGGATAATACCATCACATTTGGTATAATTGCAGATACTAAATGGCATAGCCGCGTCGTTGCTTACTGGCAGCCCTGCTGAAAATGTATGTACATAAAAAAATTGTGACTGTCGAATATTTACCCGTATACTCGCCTAACTAAACGTCCATTAGCATTCATACATAAATAAAAAGAAAACCAAAACAGAGCATAAGATGGAAATATTAAAACGTTTAATGCGCCCAGCTGTTAGAACCGCGGAAGGTTCTGGAAGTTTTCTCATTTGCGCGCGACCAGCACCGCTGTCCAGTTGGCTGCAAAAACTTGTGCAATCATGTTGTAGCCGACTTACTGAAGTGCTTGCACACATTCTTTATGTATAAAAGAGGGGTTGACTAGTACTGTGTAGATATTATGAGGTTACTTTTCAATTGAGAAAATAAAACTGTTCTGTGAATAATTTAATTCCAAATGACCATGCATCATAATTATATTGAGTTCTTTGATAACTGAGGTACTGGAAAATATTAAAACACTATTAGATAGGTGCTTATTAAAAAACTCAAACATATTTAACAACTCAAAAGTAACGTTAATCTATTTGTTTTGTTTCATTACTGGACATGACATGTCCTTGTATCAAGCTTAAAACATAAGGTTTGGGGAAACTTTGTTTTTGCTTGTCTAGTTTTAGCGTTATACATAAATATTACAATTATTTAATCATCATCAACACAATTAATGTCCCACTGCTGGGCACGCATCTCTTCTCATTGATAGAGAGACTATAATAATTATGATCATGTGCTGGTCAGCAGTTGGCATGCCATCAAGAGAATCTCTCAGGCATGCAGGTTTCCTCACACTGTTTTCCTTCACCGTTTGAGCATGTGATACATTTGAATTATTTGTATAGCACATACCTTTTTATAACAGAATAGAAGTAAACATATTATCTCAGTGACAAACACATTGTCCAAACACAGTTAAGTGGCAACAATTAAAAACTTGGCCATCAGCGCGTGGCGACTGACTGTAACTTTGCTCGTGTAATCTCCATTTGCGGGTCCCATGTTGTTATAAACACAAGTAAACTTCAATGTATTTAGCCTCTCTGTTTTTATATTCAACCATTCCTAAACAAAGTTACTTTTTAAATACTTATATTAGTCCAAGATCCCAGGGCCGCCAGACGTCACGTATTTTCTGACGAACCAAATATGGATTATTGAGTAGTGCTAGTATGTACTAAGAACGCATGCCTACCAGCTATCTTGCCTAGTGGGCCAATTTTCAGGTATCAGGTAATCAAGGTACATACAAATATTACTTACCTCACGTAAATTCTCCAAGCTGATTTTTACGTATATTGTAGGCAATATCCTTAAAAATAAGTTGCCAATACTCCCAGACACTTTCCGTCGGCCGTATTGCTTTGCAGACGCTTTAAAGCTCCCGAAGGAATTAATCAACTTCACGTAAATTATGATGTTTATAACGCTCTTCTCCGTCACTCGTCACACATCCTCGTGTAGGTTGGTACACTCCAAACTCCACCGAGAAACATTCTCAGTTCAGAAATAATTACAGCTATAATTTAGGTTTCCTCTCGATATTTTCCTTCACCGATTGAGCATTTGCATACTAAATTCCACCATATTCAAAATTACTTTGTACACTTAGACAATCGTTTAAGTAATAGTTTGCGTTCCAGTATTCACTAGACATTTAAATATTATTTTATCCTGAGGTATCGTAGCCTTGAACTGATTTTCTCTCACTCTCAATTAAATCATTGTTTTCTAGTTGTGAATTTATATATGACGGCGCATGCGTGCGTCGTCGATAATGTCAAATTTGAGAGTGACGGTTGTCAAAAAGTCGCTCTAGCGTCGTGTGAATGGAAGCGGTGCTGGTATCTTGTTTTGGAGACGAGCTGAACGGGAACCGCAAGCGCGCCACGTCTGCGACGAATCGCTTGTAATCTGCCCGAATAGTGTGCCCTAGCCTAGTATCTGATTATAATGAGAAGCCAGCGATAATTATGATGCCTCCTGATCGAAAATACGCCCACAACAACTGAATACACGATGAATTCTGATGAAGGCCTTCCTGCGCCGACATATATATTTATAAAAAGTATAAAAATCTATGCGGACCCAAACGACCACGATATTAACTTATGCAAATTCAATGAATAACAAATTCACAAATTTTACTAAAATAAAATAATTAAAAAAAGGCTATATAAATAAAATCAAATTGGATCATATTCTATGAAATAATAATTTGCTTTATTTGAATTCAAAAGTTACCAAAATGTTACCGTTATGTTTAAAGAAACATCAAACATAGGTACTAAATATAACTATAGTTAAAAACAGTTAACTACACAAATTCTATCAAATAAATTACAACGAATCACTTACATTAATAACTAATATGAATACGCAAACACTATCTAAAACAGCATTACTTAAATCAAAATACGAATTAACCCGATAGACCAAATTTCCTCTTAAACCAATAGGGAGTGAAACAGTAACGAAATTCTAAATTCAAACTCGCCCGCCATATTGTTAATACGGTTCTAATTTCAAAATTTCAAATTTCGACTAACATCGGCTATTCCCACGCGACCGTTGAATAGTTCTGCTACACAGATGATTAATAACCAGATATTAATCAAAGCATTATTCTGTACAAGGGATTATACTGGCGAGACCGTTTTGTACGGAAAATGGCTTTGGACTAATGCGTCCGTATTCCCATCAACTCGTTTGACTGTCCCACTGTTGCATACGGGTCTCTTCTCATTTGAGAGGATTAGTCGAAGTCTGTATTTTCTTTGTAATTTGAATAGAGGAGTATGCGGATTCTCCTATCGTATTGTTATAAAGTTCCGTGTCGTGATATGGAACAAAATTTTCGGAAAAGCTTTATTTTTTTGTATTCTTCGTTTTTTATTTAGTATCATGGGCGAAGACAGGCAATAATTTTCGCGCTCACTTACACATAAACCCAGTACAACTATATTTTATAGACCGTCAAAATATTTTGTTCTATACGATATAATACCTTATGTGATTGGAACGATAATAAACTATCTATATGCAAAATGGTATATAAATCCGTTTAACCATTTTTGCGTAGTAGAGCAACAGACATCTAAACTTTCATGTTTATAATTATTGATCTAGTGGTCGCGAGCATGTCTGTTTGGTATGAGGATTAAAGTACGATTCCTAAATCGAGCAAAGTTTCAGTTTTTCTTTGGAAATTCTTAGTAGGAAGTCGCTGTTTGGAAGCTGACTTTATACAAAACCTGCTAAACCTCTTTGGAGGATACAAACGTCAACTCACAATAACTACTGAACATTAAAACACAAAACTTTCGATGTAATTAAGAGAAAAAAACATTCGAAAATATTCAAAATATAAAATTAGCATCTGTTAAGTAAAATTTATCAATTTATGAACGATAACATCAATGTAGTGCTGCAATGGATTCCGTCCCATATTGGTCTGCCGGGAAACGAGGAGGCAGATAGATTGGCTAAAGTAGCAGGAACCTCCGGGGTAGAAATTTATATTAGACCTATGTATTCCGAAATCATATCGAAATTCAAAAACTATTGCCATGAAGAGTGGAAAAATCACTTTGATGAGAGGTCAAAATCTAAAGGTATTTGGTATAAAATCATACAAAAAGAACCTCCTCGTATCCCATGGTTTAACAGCGGTGTGTTGACACGAAATGACATAGTCACAGCTCACAGGGTTCGTTCCGGCCACATGCCGTTGAGAGGTTTGGCATTTCTAATGAAAACAGTTAGTTCACCTAATTGCGAGTTTTGTGATGGTAAAACAGAGGATGTGCAACACGTCTTATTGGAGTGTGGTAGGAATGAACCCGAAAGATGTAGATTATTAAGGAAATTAAAATTAAATAAACTAAATGTAGGCATATTCACCAACATATTGGCTCAACCTTCGTCACAGGAGGCAAAAATGATTTACACTTTAGTTAATAATAACAATAGTGGTACTTAGTATAATTTCTTTAATATTATTAGTGACATAATGATTACTTTGTATTAGTCATAGATTAAGTTATGATGGAACTGGCATGAACTGCGTTCAAAAGTTCCTAAATAAAATAAAGAGAAAAAAAAAAAAAAAAAAAAAAAAATTAGCATCGGCACGTACAATAAAAAAAGTCTGGGTTCCCGCGGAAATTGTTCGATTTTGTCAATGGGCCACATGGTCATAATGCGCCTCCTAATATTTCGACTGAACCTTATGAAGATAGAGGCCACAAGTTAAGGTAAGGGTATAAATGTCCCGTGTATTTGGGCCAGCCCTGCGCTGCGAGTGCGGAATACAAATAGGATGGGGCAGAGACGCATTCGGGTCTCCGCCGGGGCCGTAGTGAATGCTTTTGACAATCCTACGGCCCGAGTGACAGGTTTCAAGGTGGCGGGTGAGGTTTTGGAGTTTGGAATCTGACTTATACTGCTACTTGTTACATTAAAGCAGTGGCGGGTGGAATTTTGTACTCACCCACTCTGATATTATCGTACTACTCACCCTTCACCTCGCAAAATCGATCGATTTTGCGATATTTTTTTTTCTCTATTTACAATGTCACCCTTAATATATACGATATCATTTTAATTTTATTTGCTATACTTACAGAACTTTCACATTGTCATTTTTGACACTCCAACGTTGAGATGATTGATTTATTGATGAGATTTTGTATTAAATTTGCATTTAACATATTATATTTATGAATCTGTTTCTGAGTTTTAATCCTTGAACAGATTTTGATGTGGTTTTATTTTTGTTTAAAAGGTAACTCGAAAGTATTTTTTGTAATAATTAATCAGTTCAATCGTATTTGTAACAACTTAATTTATTTATTTGACCCGCGAAGTCCATCCCTGCACGAAGTCGACCGAGTCACGCGTACGTATGTAATATGACCCTAATAAATATCACTCGGTACACATATTTATATCACCCTGTATAAAGCTCCCACTGACGTATGTTGTCAATTCAATATACTGTAATGTTTAAATTAACTTGTAAATATACTTTGGCGTAGTGGAAATGCCGGTTAGAGACAGGAACTGTTTTGAGGTTCGATTATCTTAATTCGTATTAGGTAGAAAATATATAGAATATGTATATGTATAAATATGGTGTATTATCATTTGAAAAAGTGATTAAAAAGAACACAATGCAATATAGATTTTAAAGTCCATAGTCCAATACCAAAGTATCAATGAATTTGGTACTCGTATACTGTTTTGTTAATATGCGGAGAATGTAGTGGGCTGCAATATTATTAACATTTTGTATTATCTGACTAACTGCCTCGTTGGTCGAGGGGTTGTACCACAGTAGGGGGTTATCTGTGGGTCGTACAGTAAGCAAGCGTACAGCAAGAGGTCCTGGGTTCGATTCCCAGGTCGAGCAAAGTGTTATTGGGTTTTTCTATGAAATTCTCAGTTGCAGCTCGGAGTTTGGATTCGTACCCGGTTGATGGCAATAGGCTTGCCCCCTATTACATGGAGCCTAAAAAACATACCGGTGAAATGTAGGTGTACATATTAGTACTCCTCTGCCTAACCCTTCGGGGACGACAGGCGTGATGGTATGTATATGTATTATCTTTTCTCTGTTCCAACACATATTGTAGCTGTTTATTGTCCCTGAATAAATAACATAAAATAACATAAAATAAAATAAAAATACTATTACCTAACTCAACGCAAAAATACTTTTTGTGAAATTTATTAAAAATAATGAAAATCTTATATTTAAAACATTGATACTGTGATACCCTAGTGATGTGACCTGGTCTTGAGTTCAATCCCAAGGCAAGCAATAACTTTTTGAAGTAACGTGCTTGTTCATCACATGCTCAAACTGTGAAATCTTTGTGAGGAAAATTGCATACCTGACAGCTTTCACGATGGCCTGTAAAGTCTCCCAACCCGAACTAAGCTAACGTGGTAGATTACAGCCTATTCCGTTTTATAAATGCTTGAAAAAGTTCATATGAAATAAAAACTTTTTGATTTAGATTTTTTTTATTTTGGATCGTGTAGAAACCAGCATTAGGATTGGAAATAAGTTGATAATGTTATTTTTAAATCGTAGTATTACACAATGTCACTTCTCAATCCAGATATATTTTATGTAATTTTTAGTTCAATGTCCAATGACGCCCTAGTTCACGAAATACATTGTGTTCGACATAAAACATAATCAAATTATGACGCAGAGCGTACTGCGCTCGAAACTTCGAAATACGCCGTTGCAGCGACAAGCATGATCGCCCGTATTTTGGGAGAGAAAGATTTTTTGGATACAATATTATAACTTTACGCTATCTGTGAGTTCATGTTACTTTATTGAGGGAATTACTAAATCTAATTTAAGGTAGCTAGTAGCAACTCGGAGTTTGGATTATTAATTAAATGATATTTTATTCCTGTTAGCAGATCTGTAGCAAGTCAGTGTTTTGAATACACCGGCGCTATTAAGCCGGTGTTTCATATTTTCTACCTCTCAGAATAAACACCAAAACAAATTTGGTGAATCATGGCTTCTTATAAAGTAAATTATAATAAATATAAATAATAATAAATATTTTGCGTCATTTCACACGGCACCATCTAGTCCAAAACTAAGCTGAGCTTGTACTATGGGTACTAGAATTCATCACATATATATTTTTGTCCTGTGAGAATTGAACTCACGACCTCGTGATCAGTAGTCCGGTACTTGAACCAGTAAACCACAGAGGTCGTCTAAAGTCCAGACATAGTAGTATCGAATATTCAAGTGTCAACAAGAAGGATATATCTGAAAAGGCCTTTAAAGAAAATACCATAAACGTTTTATGGCAACCTGTCCTTGCCAATGGCGTCCATACATCAGTCATCATCTGAGTCAATCATAATGTGGAGAGCTCCACGACTCGTCGCAAGTTGAAATCAGATTGGAGGATACATTTTCGTAAGCCAATTGACATTCGCCAAAGGTTTCAATCATAGACAACAAGCTCCTCTACTATTAATTTCAATTTAAGCGCATACTGTTATGCACTGTGTATCATCATCATCATCATCATCCACAGCCTTTCTGATCCCACTGCTGGGTATAGGCCTCATTCCATGCATGCCATTCGCTTCGGTCCTGTGCCAATCTCGTCCAGATTCGACCCGCAAACTGAGCGATGTCGTCGACCCATCTTGCCGCCGGACGTCCAACACTACGTTCTGAGTATAATTGTGCACATACACTTAACCCTCTTAAACAGGCGTTAAGATATAAGCAGGAATAAAAAATTTTTTGAGCACCAGATGGCGGTTATTACAAATAGATTTTGAGCCTAGATTTTTTTTTATTAGATATCAAAAATAGCATTTATGTAGGTACTCATAATCTGTATAAAACCTCCACACACCCAGCGGGTCGGGTCACTAATTCGTTTTTTATTACAATCGTTTAGACCCTTGCAAAAAAACCAAAAGCATACAAAATTTTCGCTTGTCAAGGAAAACTTAATGTACCGTTAATATCACAGGGCCGATTATAACGTATATTTGAGTTTAAAAAAGGAATTAAGAGATTTTATGGTATAAGTAGGAAATAATGCTACCATAGGCGGCGCCTTCTATTTTAGGGTCTTGGAGTTTTTCATTGTGTTTGATTTATATGTCTAATTGTTCTATGTCTATTGAAGACCGAGCAATACTCTTTAAATATCCAGATAGGACTATCGTAAAGATTTTTAGTTAAAGCTGTTTTATGGAACAATTGGTATTAGACCAAAAATTTGCTACCATTTGGCGGTTTGTTTTGGTTGCTTAGAGTTAGGTTCGGCAAGGAGCGAAGAACAATAGATGTGACTAATCCAGTCCATTTTCCACTTGCTCAATTAAGATAGCTTGGTGGATTCAGCTTTGACCGCTCATTATCAAACATACCTGAAAATTAAAAAAAAAGTTCATTGAAGACCACAAAAATATATTTCACAGTTACGTTTTCACGATCCCTTAAAAGTATTATAATAGGTTTAAGGTAAATGTACCAGTAGTTGATACTATAGTGAGAAAAAAACACCTTTTCTTCAATAACAATGTATTTATTTTATTTAGAATTTTCAAAGTAAGAAACAAATATTAATCAGTCTTTCATTTCTCTTTCATTGAACTTAAGTAAAGATAATAAGTGTTATTTATTTTAATATAGATTTTTTTTGAGAGGACTAAAATTGTACCAGTAATTGATGGGCAAATTTTCAATTGTCCCAGTAATTGACTATGACTTTTTCAAGCTAGTGACCCAGTACTTGATACGTATACTCTTTATATAAAAAAATACAACAAATTAAAAAAATCACAATAAGTATACATAATAATTTCACAAGACTTCTTAAAATACGTAAAATCAACATTAAAAAAAAATAAGTATAGCCTCTTCAAACAAACATCTTGAAATGTCTTTATAACCGTAGAGCTATAAGCTAATAACCGTAGAGATAACTTTATACAAGTAGAAAAACTTAAAAAATATTTAAATCATCAGTATCATCGCTATTGAGATCATCTGTACTACCACCAGAAGGCTTCCATGTTTCACATTCAGATTCGCTACTTGAACCAAACAATATCTTTGTGACTTTTTTTATAGAAGTAGATTCTTTTTTTCTTTCAGTCTTCTTTGCACGACCTTTGTTTTTTTTGTTTTTGTTAGCTTCTTCTTTTTCTTGCTTTTTCCTTTTTCTTTCTTCAGCCCTTTTCTGTTTCTGTTCAAGTTGTTCAAGCTTTTTTTTCTCTTTATTTTCATGGTACTCTTGCCACTTTTCTGATGTGATTACTGCAGGTACTTTCTCAGTTTTTCTCTTCTTTTTGTTATTTTCCTTTTCTTTTGGCCAAAATAAAGACTTTTTAAATGGTGTAGGAATAATAGGTTTTGCTGTGCTAGTTGATGCTATTGGCTGTGTAGGACTTAAGGGGAGAGACGACTGGACGACAGGAGACGTAAGGGCAAATGGCTGCGGATTAACAATAATTTCAGTTGTTTGTTCTTTATCTGTGTCACAAATAGAGTTGGTTGGTGTTATTTTATCTTTTCCCATTACATTTAAATTATTCAAAACCTCTGTCACTTCTGATGAGTTCCAAAAGTTGTTAGTCTCAAGAGAAGGTGTTAATAAACCTTCTAATTCCCCAAAAACTTCTGAATTTAGCTCTGCAATATTACAATTCTCTTTATTGTTGTCATCAGTTAAATTTTCTTGTTCATCAGTCTGAATAACTTTTTGATCATAGTTTGAAGACACTGATTGCAGAAGTACGTCATGCTTATTCTTGATATTCTTCCAAAATTCAAAAAGTGATTGATCTTGGATGTCTCCTGTCCATTCTTTGGTATTTCGGAAAGTTTTTAGTTTATCCTGTCCAATATGTTTTTCAACGAAAGCAAACCCCTCTCTCAATTCCTTTAGAGATTTGTTTTGATCTTCTATCAAAGTATTATTTCTTAACGTTGGCTGAAGTATTGCCTCTAAATTCCATGGACATAGTCCACATTTTCGGAAACCATTTTTGAAGAGAGATTTTTTTAAAGTCTTCTCCAGGACTTGTTCCAAGAGTGGGGCAAAGTGTACTTTTCTGAGTCTAGGATTGTCCATGTTCTGTAAAATTTTGGACACCAGTTTTCCAGGCTGATTTTAAGGTACGAAATACAGAAACATCCATGGGTTGTATTAAATGCGTGGCATTAGGGTACAATGCTACAAGAACAATACCATTTTCAGAGCAAAACTTGCTGGTTTGTAGTGTCAAATGTGAAGTGTGTCCATCGATGAATAATACCGCTGGCTTTTCGATATTGTTCTCGTTAAGCCATGGATTAAAAATATTTGCAATGAACTCAAAAAACGTTTCACCCGTCATCCAGCCATTCTCTGAACGTCCAATACCCCAGTTTTTTGGTACGCTAAGAGCCAAATCTCTAGGAATTCTCGCATATTGATATACAATCATAGGAGGTGGCAGATCACCCGCTGCATTTCCGGTCAGAAGAACTGTAAGGCACTCCTTTTCATCAGCATTGACTTTCTGATAAACTGTTTTATTGCCTCTTGCTGCTAATTTAGCCTCTCTGTTTTTATATTCAACCATTCCTAAACAAAGTTACTTTTTAAATACTTATATTAGTCCAAGATCCCAGGGCCGCCAGACGTCACGTATTTTCTGACGAACCAAATATGGATTATTGAGTAGTGCTAGTATGTACTAAGAACGCATGCCTACCAGCTATCTTGCCTAGTGGGCCAATTTTCAGGTATCAGGTAATCAAGGTACATACAAATATTACTTACCTCACGTAAATTCTCCAAGCTGATTTTTACGTATATTGTAGGCAATATCCTTAAAAATAAGTTGCCAATACTCCCAGACACTTTCCGTCGGCCGTATTGCTTTGCAGACGCTTTAAAGCTCCCGAAGGAATTAATCAACTTCACGTAAATTATGATGTTCCATTCTAGTAAAAGGTTTCAAAATAGTTGTGACAGATGACAGACCAATCATAGGAGCCAATCATCCCCCTTAATTCAATTTTAATGCCACTGTGGGTAGGAGCGTGAGGGTATTATCAACGCGCATGAGAGTGAGCCAGATTGCGAATATGCGGAAGTCTAGGGGATGATTGGCCCCTTGGATCGCTCTGTCTTCTCGTAAAAGGTTTCGAAATAGTTGTCTGATGGAGATATAAACAATGGAACATCATAATTTACGTGAAGTTAACTAATTCCTTCGGGAGCTTTAAAGCGTCTGCAAAGCAATACGGCCGACGGAAAGTGTCTGGGAGTATTGGCGACTTATTTTTAAGGATATTGCCTACAATATACGTAAAAATCAGCTTGGAGAATTTACGTGAGGTAAGTAATATTTGTATGTACCTTGATTACCTGATACCTGAAAATTGGCCCACTAGGCAAGTTAGCTAGTAGGTATGCGTTCTTAGTACATACTAGCACTACTCAATAACCCACATTTGGTTCGTCAGAAAATACGTGACGTCTGGCGGCCCTGGGATCTTACTCTATATGTCATCATCATCAACAACCTATTATTGTCCCACTGCTACATTTGAGAGGGATTAGGCTGTAGTCCACCACGCTAGCTTACCGCGAGTTGGTAGAATTCACATGCTATCGAGAAAATCTCTCAAGCATGCAGGTTTCCTCACGATGTTTATAAGCTCTTCTCCGTCACTCGTCACACATCCTCGTGTAGGTTGGTACACTCCAAACTCCACCGAGAAACATTCTCAGTTCAGAAATAATTACAGCTATAATTTAGGTTTCCTCTCGATATTTTCCTTCACCGATTGAGCATTTGCATACTAAATTCCACCATATTCAAAATTACTTTGTACACTTAGACAATCGTTTAAGTAATAGTTTGCGTTCCAGTATTCACTAGACATTTAAATATTATTTTATCCTGAGGTATCGTAGCCTTGAACTGATTTTCTCTCACTCTCAATTAAATCATTGTTTTCTAGTTGTGAATTTATATATGACGGCGCATGCGTGCGTCGTCGATAATGTCAAATTTGAGAGTGACGGTTGTCAAAAAGTCGCTCTAGCGTCGTGTGAATGGAAGCGGTGCTGGTATCTTGTTTTGGAGACGAGCTGAACGGGAACCGCAAGCGCGCCACGTCTGCGACGAATCGCTTGTAATCTGCCCGAATAGTGTGCCCTAGCCTAGTATCTGATTATAATGAGAAGCCAGCGATAATTATGATGCCTCCTGATCGAAAATACGCCCACAACAACTGAATACACGATGAATTCTGATGAAGGCCTTCCTGCGCCGACATATATATTTATAAAAAGTATAAAAATCTATGCGGACCCAAACGACCACGATATTAACTTATGCAAATTCAATGAATAACAAATTCACAAATTTTACTAAAATAAAATAATTAAAAAAAGGCTATATAAATAAAATCAAATTGGATCATATTCTATGAAATAATAATTTGCTTTATTTGAATTCAAAAGTTACCAAAATGTTACCGTTATGTTTAAAGAAACATCAAACATAGGTACTAAATATAACTATAGTTAAAAACAGTTAACTACACAAATTCTATCAAATAAATTACAACGAATCACTTACATTAATAACTAATATGAATACGCAAACACTATCTAAAACAGCATTACTTAAATCAAAATACGAATTAACCCGATAGACCAAATTTCCTCTTAAACCAATAGGGAGTGAAACAGTAACGAAATTCTAAATTCAAACTCGCCCGCCATATTGTTAATACGGTTCTAATTTCAAAATTTCAAATTTCGACTAACATCGGCTATTCCCACGCGACCGTTGAATAGTTCTGCTACACAGATGATTAATAACCAGATATTAATCAAAGCATTATTCTGTACAAGGGATTATAACCGCGGATGTAGAAACCGCAAGACTAGTTTATTATAGCTACTTTCATAGCGTCATGACTTACGGAATATTGCTGTGGGGCCGTGCTGCAGACATAGAATCAGTTTTCGTTCTGCAGAAAAGAGCAATAAGAGCCATTTATAACCTAAGTAGTCGTGATTCACTCAGGGAACTCTTTAAAGAAATAAATATTATGACAGTGCCCTGTCAGTATATCTTTGAAAATATAATGTACGTTAGAAAAAATATATCACATCATACGAAAAGATGTGAACTGCATAATTATAATACTAGATATAAGTCAAAATTAATGCAGCCACAGCTTCGTCTCGCTAAAGTCCATACCTCTTTTGTGGGATATAGTGTCAGGTTTTATAATAAGATTCCGGAAATAATTTTAAACCTCCCGGAAAATAAATTCAAATCCATCGTAAAGTCTACTCTATGCAAGAAAGCATACTACAAATTAGAAGATTATCTTGTAGATAAAAAAGTTTGGCAAAATGCTGGTCCAGCTCCACAGGTTTGCTAGCCTCATGATTATTATATTTTCTTTTATTTATTTTTTTATTTATTGGTTTGACTTCTTTTTGTTTTACATAAAGATATTTATAATTTTTTACAGTTTGACATGCTCAATTATACACTTATACAATTTGACATGTTTAGTTATACACCTTTACTGATTGACATGCAAATTATTTATTAATGTAATTTATTATTTATTAACGCAATAGTTACTGATTAGTAAAATAACTTGTAAAATATGAGACTGATGTTGGCTTTGATGTTGTTTTATTAATTTTTTTTTAAATGTGAAAATGCCTACCGGTTGCCGTGCATTCTGGGCTTGTCATGCTCACTCAAATGTCCTGCTGATGGTGGCGTTGTGTGTCGGGTCTTTTTATTCCCTACAACATGGTTGAGTAGACAGACGCCGATACACACGTCATGCTCGTGAACGGGTGCTATCAGTTGGGACTGGTCGGCTCATACATGTTATGGCAACCGAAATTGGTTTTAGTTATTTCTTTTACTTTCATAAATAATACGTTTCACATCGAACTGCACCAGTCTCATATTGATATTACATACATAAAGCATTGTAAAACAAAACCAACAATTTTGTATTTAATTTAAAAAGAGTATCTATGGAGTTTCTTGCCGGTTCTTCTCCATAAGACCTACCTTTTGGAACCGTGCAACTAAATTCAATTTAATTCGACAATTCAAAAGTACCTGTATTGGTCTAATTGAAATAAATGATTTGATTTGATTTGATTTGATATACTGGCGAGACCGTTTTGTACGGAAAATGGCTTTGGACTAATGCGTCCGTATTCCCATCAACTCGTTTGACTGTCCCACTGTTGCATACGGGTCTCTTCTCATTTGAGAGGATTAGTCGAAGTCTGTATTTTCTTTGTAATTTGAATAGAGGAGTATGCGGATTCTCCTATCGTATTGTTATAAAGTTCCGTGTCGTGATATGGAACAAAATTTTCGGAAAAGCTTTATTTTTTTGTATTCTTCGTTTTTTATTTAGTATCATGGGCGAAGACAGGCAATAATTTTCGCGCTCACTTACACATAAACCCAGTACAACTATATTTTATAGACCGTCAAAATATTTTGTTCTATACGATATAATACCTTATGTGATTGGAACGATAATAAACTATCTATATGCAAAATGGTATATAAATCCGTTTAACCATTTTTGCGTAGTAGAGCAACAGACATCTAAACTTTCATGTTTATAATTATTGATCTAGTGGTCGCGAGCATGTCTGTTTGGTATGAGGATTAAAGTACGATTCCTAAATCGAGCAAAGTTTCAGTTTTTCTTTGGAAATTCTTAGTAGGAAGTCGCTGTTTGGAAGCTGACTTTATACAAAACCTGCTAAACCTCTTTGGAGGATACAAACGTCAACTCACAATAACTACTGAACATTAAAACACAAAACTTTCGATGTAATTAAGAGAAAA
This sequence comes from Craniophora ligustri, assembly GCA_905163465.1. NCBI lineage: Eukaryota > Metazoa > Arthropoda > Insecta > Lepidoptera > Noctuidae > Craniophora > Craniophora ligustri. The sequence continues at coordinate 13,596,528 of LR990961.1, forward strand.
AAACATTCGAAAATATTCAAAATATAAAATTAGCATCTGTTAAGTAAAATTTATCAATTTATGAACGATAACATCAATGTAGTGCTGCAATGGATTCCGTCCCATATTGGTCTGCCGGGAAACGAGGAGGCAGATAGATTGGCTAAAGTAGCAGGAACCTCCGGGGTAGAAATTTATATTAGACCTATGTATTCCGAAATCATATCGAAATTCAAAAACTATTGCCATGAAGAGTGGAAAAATCACTTTGATGAGAGGTCAAAATCTAAAGGTATTTGGTATAAAATCATACAAAAAGAACCTCCTCGTATCCCATGGTTTAACAGCGGTGTGTTGACACGAAATGACATAGTCACAGCTCACAGGGTTCGTTCCGGCCACATGCCGTTGAGAGGTTTGGCATTTCTAATGAAAACAGTTAGTTCACCTAATTGCGAGTTTTGTGATGGTAAAACAGAGGATGTGCAACACGTCTTATTGGAGTGTGGTAGGAATGAACCCGAAAGATGTAGATTATTAAGGAAATTAAAATTAAATAAACTAAATGTAGGCATATTCACCAACATATTGGCTCAACCTTCGTCACAGGAGGCAAAAATGATTTACACTTTAGTTAATAATAACAATAGTGGTACTTAGTATAATTTCTTTAATATTATTAGTGACATAATGATTACTTTGTATTAGTCATAGATTAAGTTATGATGGAACTGGCATGAACTGCGTTCAAAAGTTCCTAAATAAAATAAAGAGTAAAAAAAAAAAAAAAAAAAAAAAATTAGCATCGGCACGTACAATAAAAAAAGTCTGGGTTCCCGCGGAAATTGTTCGATTTTGTCAATGGGCCACATGGTCATAATGCGCCTCCTAATATTTCGACTGAACCTTATGAAGATAGAGGCCACAAGTTAAGGTAAGGGTATAAATGTCCCGTGTATTTGGGCCAGCCCTGCGCTGCGAGTGCGGAATACAAATAGGATGGGGCAGAGACGCATTCGGGTCTCCGCCGGGGCCGTAGTGAATGCTTTTGACAATCCTACGGCCCGAGTGACAGGTTTCAAGGTGGCGGGTGAGGTTTTGGAGTTTGGAATCTGACTTATACTGCTACTTGTTACATTAAAGCAGTGGCGGGTGGAATTTTGTACTCACCCACTCTGATATTATCGTACTACTCACCCTTCACCTCGCAAAATCGATCGATTTTGCGATATTTTTTTTTCTCTATTTACAATGTCACCCTTAATATATACGATATCATTTTAATTTTATTTGCTATACTTACAGAACTTTCACATTGTCATTTTTGACACTCCAACGTTGAGATGATTGATTTATTGATGAGATTTTGTATTAAATTTGCATTTAACATATTATATTTATGAATCTGTTTCTGAGTTTTAATCCTTGAACAGATTTTGATGTGGTTTTATTTTTGTTTAAAAGGTAACTCGAAAGTATTTTTTGTAATAATTAATCAGTTCAATCGTATTTGTAACAACTTAATTTATTTATTTGACCCGCGAAGTCCATCCCTGCACGAAGTCGACCGAGTCACGCGTACGTATGTAATATGACCCTAATAAATATCACTCGGTACACATATTTATATCACCCTGTATAAAGCTCCCACTGACGTATGTTGTCAATTCAATATACTGTAATGTTTAAATTAACTTGTAAATATACTTTGGCGTAGTGGAAATGCCGGTTAGAGACAGGAACTGTTTTGAGGTTCGATTATCTTAATTCGTATTAGGTAGAAAATATATAGAATATGTATATGTATAAATATGGTGTATTATCATTTGAAAAAGTGATTAAAAAGAACACAATGCAATATAGATTTTAAAGTCCATAGTCCAATACCAAAGTATCAATGAATTTGGTACTCGTATACTGTTTTGTTAATATGCGGAGAATGTAGTGGGCTGCAATATTATTAACATTTTGTATTATCTGACTAACTGCCTCGTTGGTCGAGGGGTTGTACCACAGTAGGGGGTTATCTGTGGGTCGTACAGTAAGCAAGCGTACAGCAAGAGGTCCTGGGTTCGATTCCCAGGTCGAGCAAAGTGTTATTGGGTTTTTCTATGAAATTCTCAGTTGCAGCTCGGAGTTTGGATTCGTACCCGGTTGATGGCAATAGGCTTGCCCCCTATTACATGGAGCCTAAAAAACATACCGGTGAAATGTAGGTGTACATATTAGTACTCCTCTGCCTAACCCTTCGGGGACGACAGGCGTGATGGTATGTATATGTATTATCTTTTCTCTGTTCCAACACATATTGTAGCTGTTTATTGTCCCTGAATAAATAACATAAAATAACATAAAATAAAATAAAAATACTATTACCTAACTCAACGCAAAAATACTTTTTGTGAAATTTATTAAAAATAATGAAAATCTTATATTTAAAACATTGATACTGTGATACCCTAGTGATGTGACCTGGTCTTGAGTTCAATCCCAAGGCAAGCAATAACTTTTTGAAGTAACGTGCTTGTTCATCACATGCTCAAACTGTGAAATCTTTGTGAGGAAAATTGCATACCTGACAGCTTTCACGATGGCCTGTAAAGTCTCCCAACCCGAACTAAGCTAACGTGGTAGATTACAGCCTATTCCGTTTTATAAATGCTTGAAAAAGTTCATATGAAATAAAAACTTTTTGATTTAGATTTTTTTTATTTTGGATCGTGTAGAAACCAGCATTAGGATTGGAAATAAGTTGATAATGTTATTTTTAAATCGTAGTATTACACAATGTCACTTCTCAATCCAGATATATTTTATGTAATTTTTAGTTCAATGTCCAATGACGCCCTAGTTCACGAAATACATTGTGTTCGACATAAAACATAATCAAATTATGACGCAGAGCGTACTGCGCTCGAAACTTCGAAATACGCCGTTGCAGCGACAAGCATGATCGCCCGTATTTTGGGAGAGAAAGATTTTTTGGATACAATATTATAACTTTACGCTATCTGTGAGTTCATGTTACTTTATTGAGGGAATTACTAAATCTAATTTAAGGTAGCTAGTAGCAACTCGGAGTTTGGATTATTAATTAAATGATATTTTATTCCTGTTAGCAGATCTGTAGCAAGTCAGTGTTTTGAATACACCGGCGCTATTAAGCCGGTGTTTCATATTTTCTACCTCTCAGAATAAACACCAAAACAAATTTGGTGAATCATGGCTTCTTATAAAGTAAATTATAATAAATATAAATAATAATAAATATTTTGCGTCATTTCACACGGCACCATCTAGTCCAAAACTAAGCTGAGCTTGTACTATGGGTACTAGAATTCATCACATATATATTTTTGTCCTGTGAGAATTGAACTCACGACCTCGTGATCAGTAGTCCGGTACTTGAACCAGTAAACCACAGAGGTCGTCTAAAGTCCAGACATAGTAGTATCGAATATTCAAGTGTCAACAAGAAGGATATATCTGAAAAGGCCTTTAAAGAAAATACCATAAACGTTTTATGGCAACCTGTCCTTGCCAATGGCGTCCATACATCAGTCATCATCTGAGTCAATCATAATGTGGAGAGCTCCACGACTCGTCGCAAGTTGAAATCAGATTGGAGGATACATTTTCGTAAGCCAATTGACATTCGCCAAAGGTTTCAATCATAGACAACAAGCTCCTCTACTATTAATTTCAATTTAAGCGCATACTGTTATGCACTGTGTATCATCATCATCATCATCATCCACAGCCTTTCTGATCCCACTGCTGGGTATAGGCCTCATTCCATGCATGCCATTCGCTTCGGTCCTGTGCCAATCTCGTCCAGATTCGACCCGCAAACTGAGCGATGTCGTCGACCCATCTTGCCGCCGGACGTCCAACACTACGTTCTGAGTATAATTGTGCACATACACTTAACCCTCTTAAACAGGCGTTAAGATATAAGCAGGAATAAAAAATTTTTTGAGCACCAGATGGCGGTTATTACAAATAGATTTTGAGCCTAGATTTTTTTTTATTAGATATCAAAAATAGCATTTATGTAGGTACTCATAATCTGTATAAAACCTCCACACACCCAGCGGGTCGGGTCACTAATTCGTTTTTTATTACAATCGTTTAGACCCTTGCAAAAAAACCAAAAGCATACAAAATTTTCGCTTGTCAAGGAAAACTTAATGTACCGTTAATATCACAGGGCCGATTATAACGTATATTTGAGTTTAAAAAAGGAATTAAGAGATTTTATGGTATAAGTAGGAAATAATGCTACCATAGGCGGCGCCTTCTATTTTAGGGTCTTGGAGTTTTTCATTGTGTTTGATTTATATGTCTAATTGTTCTATGTCTATTGAAGACCGAGCAATACTCTTTAAATATCCAGATAGGACTATCGTAAAGATTTTTAGTTAAAGCTGTTTTATGGAACAATTGGTATTAGACCAAAAATTTGCTACCATTTGGCGGTTTGTTTTGGTTGCTTAGAGTTAGGTTCGGCAAGGAGCGAAGAACAATAGATGTGACTAATCCAGTCCATTTTCCACTTGCTCAATTAAGATAGCTTGGTGGATTCAGCTTTGACCGCTCATTATCAAACATACCTGAAAATTAAAAAAAAAGTTCATTGAAGACCACAAAAATATATTTCACAGTTACGTTTTCACGATCCCTTAAAAGTATTATAATAGGTTTAAGGTAAATGTACCAGTAGTTGATACTATAGTGAGAAAAAAACACCTTTTCTTCAATAACAATGTATTTATTTTATTTAGAATTTTCAAAGTAAGAAACAAATATTAATCAGTCTTTCATTTCTCTTTCATTGAACTTAAGTAAAGATAATAAGTGTTATTTATTTTAATATAGATTTTTTTTGAGAGGACTAAAATTGTACCAGTAATTGATGGGCAAATTTTCAATTGTCCCAGTAATTGACTATGACTTTTTCAAGCTAGTGACCCAGTACTTGATACGTATACTCTTTATATAAAAAAATACAACAAATTAAAAAAATCACAATAAGTATACATAATAATTTCACAAGACTTCTTAAAATACGTAAAATCAACATTAAAAAAAAATAAGTATAGCCTCTTCAAACAAACATCTTGAAATGTCTTTATAACCGTAGAGCTATAAGCTAATAACCGTAGAGATAACTTTATACAAGTAGAAAAACTTAAAAAATATTTAAATCATCAGTATCATCGCTATTGAGATCATCTGTACTACCACCAGAAGGCTTCCATGTTTCACATTCAGATTCGCTACTTGAACCAAACAATATCTTTGTGACTTTTTTTATAGAAGTAGATTCTTTTTTTCTTTCAGTCTTCTTTGCACGACCTTTGTTTTTTTTGTTTTTGTTAGCTTCTTCTTTTTCTTGCTTTTTCCTTTTTCTTTCTTCAGCCCTTTTCTGTTTCTGTTCAAGTTGTTCAAGCTTTTTTTTCTCTTTATTTTCATGGTACTCTTGCCACTTTTCTGATGTGATTACTGCAGGTACTTTCTCAGTTTTTCTCTTCTTTTTGTTATTTTCCTTTTCTTTTGGCCAAAATAAAGACTTTTTAAATGGTGTAGGAATAATAGGTTTTGCTGTGCTAGTTGATGCTATTGGCTGTGTAGGACTTAAGGGGAGAGACGACTGGACGACAGGAGACGTAAGGGCAAATGGCTGCGGATTAACAATAATTTCAGTTGTTTGTTCTTTATCTGTGTCACAAATAGAGTTGGTTGGTGTTATTTTATCTTTTCCCATTACATTTAAATTATTCAAAACCTCTGTCACTTCTGATGAGTTCCAAAAGTTGTTAGTCTCAAGAGAAGGTGTTAATAAACCTTCTAATTCCCCAAAAACTTCTGAATTTAGCTCTGCAATATTACAATTCTCTTTATTGTTGTCATCAGTTAAATTTTCTTGTTCATCAGTCTGAATAACTTTTTGATCATAGTTTGAAGACACTGATTGCAGAAGTACGTCATGCTTATTCTTGATATTCTTCCAAAATTCAAAAAGTGATTGATCTTGGATGTCTCCTGTCCATTCTTTGGTATTTCGGAAAGTTTTTAGTTTATCCTGTCCAATATGTTTTTCAACGAAAGCAAACCCCTCTCTCAATTCCTTTAGAGATTTGTTTTGATCTTCTATCAAAGTATTATTTCTTAACGTTGGCTGAAGTATTGCCTCTAAATTCCATGGACATAGTCCACATTTTCGGAAACCATTTTTGAAGAGAGATTTTTTTAAAGTCTTCTCCAGGACTTGTTCCAAGAGTGGGGCAAAGTGTACTTTTCTGAGTCTAGGATTGTCCATGTTCTGTAAACGCCAATTTTGGACACCAGTTTTCCAGGCTGATTTTAAGGTACGAAATACAGAAACATCCATGGGTTGTATTAAATGCGTGGCATTAGGGTACAATGCTACAAGAACAATACCATTTTCAGAGCAAAACTTGCTGGTTTGTAGTGTCAAATGTGAAGTGTGTCCATCGATGAATAATACCGCTGGCTTTTCGATATTGTTCTCGTTAAGCCATGGATTAAAAATATTTGCAATGAACTCAAAAAACGTTTCACCCGTCATCCAGCCATTCTCTGAACGTCCAATACCCCAGTTTTTTGGTACGCTAAGAGCCAAATCTCTAGGAATTCTCGCATATTGATATACAATCATAGGAGGTGGCAGATCACCCGCTGCATTTCCGGTCAGAAGAACTGTAAGGCACTCCTTTTCATCAGCATTGACTTTCTGATAAACTGTTTTATTGCCTCTTGCTGCTAACACTTTATTACCTTTAGGATTAAGGAAAAAGGCGGTTTCGTCACAATTAAACACTCTCTTTGGGTCCCGGATGACAGCTTCAAAATTTTTTTCTTCGAAGAATTTCGAAATTTCCGCAAACCATTTGCTTAATGCTTCATTAGTAACAGCAGCTCTAGGTTCTGTTAAATTTTGGGATGTTCTTAAGCTAATCTCTGGGTGTCTTTTTTGAAAAGATTCATACCAGTGTCTCCCAGGTCTGTTATTTTTAAAAGGAGTTTCAATTTTTTATTCAGTCACTAGCTTGCATACACTGTCTTGCAACTGCTGCACAGTTACGGGAAATCCAGCTTTAGCCATCTCTAAGATCCATAAAACAATGACATCTTCTTGCACTGTAGATAAATATGATACTGGACCCATTCGGCGTTCAAGAGGTGTTTTTCCATGCACTTTATATGAAAGAGTGCTATAAGGAATATTATATTTTTTTGACGCAGCGGATATTGATGTCCCAGATTTTACCTCATTATATGCTTTCATCATATCATCTTCGGAATAACTGCACATTTTTCCCTTTATTGGAGGCATTTTCAACGTAATTTATCAAATTAATAAGTACCTGCACAAAAAAGAAAGACAAACTTTACTTTTGTACTAGAATTTAATATTTTATGTTCCAGTAATTGATACCCCTATCAAAGACTAGGTAGAAGTCACTTAGAAAAGCTAAATTTGAAACTAATACAGTTCAACCTTATGCTTATTGTAATACTACAGAAAATCGATCGAATCGAGCAGATGAGAATATACCTAGTAGATGATAGTTGTATCAAGTACTGGAAATCAGATGTTTTTTGTCCTAGTATTTGATACCCTTATATTTCGTTTAATTATTAAAAAAACTGTTAGAAAACAAAACATTTACATAATCTATACAATCTTAAATAGAATAATGTAAATACTTACCACTTTATGAGCTTCAATTTTGAGTAAAACAGTCCGAAACAGGTAAGGTCCTTAACAAATTCGTTAACATAAAAATTGAGCGGCAAACACGTGATGACACTATTGTAAACAAAATGAAAATATGAATGTTTGACAGCTAATCACAAAGAAAGTAATTCCAAGTTGGATTAAGAGATGTCGTTACTAGTATAAATAATAAACGTTTCGTTGATACCTGTGGAGGAATTCTTATTATAATGAGTTAAAGTAAAATTTATCAACTTCTAGGACAATATCAAGGATTGGTACAATTACCTTATAGGAAAAATGTTAAAGGACACTCTTCCGTGGAGATAAGGTTTTATTAAGTTACAGCTTCATAATAGAACAGCCGTTGGATAGATATTGCAGTACAAATCCAATTTTGTATCTCATTCGGGGTGGAAATGCCATAGCATAGAAACAGATTGAAGATTTAATCGAATACCAATTAATTGGTACCATCTTACCAAGTTACGGATGGAATTGGCTGCCTGGATATCAAAATTGTTACGCGGACTGCATGCAGGAGGGAATTGAAGGGGTTTCGAATTGTTCCGATGCAATAAGTTTCTGTATTCTATTTTCGTGTTGGGGGTTAAAAAAGTTTGATTCTGTTGATTGGACTCAGAATTTCGCTTTTGTTCTTAATTAAATGTGAACTTGTATACTGATTTGCATATTCTACACTAACACGAATATGAATATAATGAAATATTGATATAAAACTACATTTTTTACTGTTTGTTTCGGATCTTTTAAGGCATCGGTGGTTACAGGCAAACTGGTATAACTACTTTTTACGATTTTTTCGGTATAATGATAGGGTAATGATGCTGTCGTGATATTTAGAACACTGAAAAATGTTGGATGTAGAATGTAAATGAGTATGAGTAAAAAAAAAATGAGTAAAAAGTATTTTTATATCGACTACCGCAGCGGTATTAAAGGTCACCTTCTATGGCAAGGGAATCGAAATCAAGCAAAGACAAATATTTGTAAATGTATTTACAAAAACCTGACATAAAACATGGGACCTAAATCATACCGGCGAAATGTGTACTCAGTGACCCAGCGGCGCCAAATTGGATTCCAACCGAACATAATGTAGCTGACGATGCGACGCGGGGAACGTACAGTATAGAGCCACACTGGCTGTCAGGCCCTAGCTTCCTCCTGGCTCCCTCTTCTGAATGGCCGTCAGAAACGAAAGTGGCATCGTCAACAACATTGGGACAGCAGGAGCTAAAGCCATCTCTTCATCATCCTAAATTAGTGATAAATTCATCAGCTACAGAAATCATAAACTTCACCAGTACACATCAGTTACCCACACCAGTAGTAGCTAATATCATTCATTTTAGTTCTTGGATAAGACTGGTGAGGGCAACTGCTAGAACTCATCAATTCATCGCCTCCATTTTCAAGAACCGTCATTATACCTTCCAAAATTCTTGGGTTCGAGATATTAGTGTAGCCTTTAACGCGCCTGAGCGTAATTCACTGCCCAATTTTGCCTCCGCCACTGCTCCCACGCCATTAAAAGCGGAAGATATAATTCGTGCGGAACGACATATTTTGGGACGGAGTCAGCTCAGTACCTTCGAGGAAGAACTTTACTGTCTCTATCGAAGGCAACCCATTAATAAGAAGAGTCGTTTAGCAGTTTTATCTCCAATGCTAAGAGACGGGCTCTTGTACCTTGCTGGAAGAGCGTCTGCTGCATCCAAGAGACAGCCTGTTATACTCGATGGAAAGGAGCCAGTCACACGCCTCCTGATTCGACATTATCACCACAAATTCGCTCATGCTAATACCGAGACGGTGATTAATGAGTTAAGACAGGAATACTGGATTCTTGGTTTAAGGAACGCCGTGCGGTCAGTGGTACATAAATGCCAATTATGCAAGTTATTAAAGAGCCCAACTTTGCAACCACCCATGGCTGACTTACCAATGGCAAGACTCGCTCATCATCAGCGCGCCTTCACATTCACCGGTGTGGATTATTTTGGTCCCATTGCAGTCACAGTTGGTCGAAGACAGGAAAAACGTTGGGCGGCCTTGTTCACCTGCCTGGTTACGAGAGCAATCCATCTCGAGATTGTAGCCAATTTGTCGGCAGACTCTGCTATCATGTGTCTTAGACGTTTTATAGCTCGACGTGGCACACCCAGTGAGTTGTTCTCAGACAACGGAACATCTTTTGTAGGAGCGAATCGACATTTAAGAGTTCTTTATGATGCCGCAGTACCACAGTTCGCTGCTGAACAGAAGATAACTTGGCGTTTTATTCCTCCATCAGCGCCATTTATGGGAGGGGCCTGGGAGAGACTGGTCCGGACTGTCAAGACGGCTCTAAAAGTCACCTTAAGAGAGCGGGCCCCACGAGAGGAAGTCTTCGCCACCCTGTTGTTAGAGGCGGAAGCAATAGTGAACGCACGACCACTGACCCACGTTTCACCCGACGCTGACTATCCTGAAGCACTCACTCCCAATCATTTTTTGTTGGGCGATTCATCAGGACGTTCCTTTCCAAGCGAAGACCTGACAGATGCTGCGTTGGTTGGCAGGAGCAGTTGGCGAAAGGCACTGCGACTCGCAGATCACTTTTGGCGCCGCTGGGTCACTGAGTATTTACCAACCTTAGCCCCGCGACGCGTACCGGGAACAGACGTTGCGATCAAGGTTGGCGACCCGGTGCTCATTGGAGACGGGGACTTGCCAAGGGGCACCTGGCCACGAGGCGTTATTGCAGCTCTGTACCCGGGGCGTGATGGCGTGGTTCGTGTAGTTGATGTAAGGACCCCAGGGGGCACTTTGAGGCGACCCGTGAGAAAGATCGTTCTTTTATAAAAAAAGGGGAGAATGTCCACGACATGTATAAATTTATTAAATACTTTTTAGTTTGTCACTGTGATTTTGTATATTTTTCTTTTGTATTGTCAATTTTGATTACTGATTTCGTTTTTGTTTTGTAAAAATAAGATTATAAAATTTTGCCTTGAAATTGACTGCGTTTTTTACTTGATCATAAAAAACAACTATTTTGTATAGAAAAAGACACTGCCAGTCAATTATAAGTGGTCCTTCAGGAATACTGGATTCTTGGTTTAAGGAACGCCGTGCGGTCAGTGGTACATAAATGCCAATTATGCAAGTTATTAAAGAGCCCAACTTTGCAACCACCCATGTCGGCAGACTCTGCTATCATGTGTCTTAGACGTTTTATAGCAGAGTCTGCCGACAAATTGGCTACAATCTCGAGATGGATTGCTCTCGTAACCAGGCAGGTGAACAAGGCCGCCCAACGTTTTTCCTGTCTTCGACCAACTGTGACTGCAATGGGACCAAAATAATCCACACCGGTGAATGTGAAGGCGCGCTGATGATGAGCGAGTCTTGCCATTGGTAAGTCAGCCATGGGTGGTTGCAAAGTTGGGCTCTTTAATAACTTGCATAATTGGCATTTATGTACCACTGACCGCACGGCGTTCCTTAAACCAAGAATCCAGTATTCCTGAAGGACCACTTATAATTGACTGGCAGTGTCTTTTTCTATACAAAATAGTTGTTTTTTATGATCAAGTACAAAACGCAGTCAATTTCAAGGCAAAATTTTATAATCTTATTTTTACAAAACAAAAACGAAATCAGTAATCAAAATTGACAATACAAAAGAAAAATATACAAAATCACAGTGACAAACTAAAAAGTATTTAATAAATTTATACATGTCGTGGACATTCTCCCCTTTTTTTATAAAAGAACGATCTTTCTCACGGGTCGCCTCAAAGTGCCCCCTGGGGTCCTTACATCAACTACACGAACCACGCCATCACGCCCCGGGTACAGAGCTGCAATAACGCCTCGTGGCCAGGTGCCCCTTGGCAAGTCCCCGTCTCCAATGAGCACCGGGTCGCCAACCTTGATCGCAACGTCTGTTCCCGGTACGCGTCGCGGGGCTAAGGTTGGTAAATACTCAGTGACCCAGCGGCGCCAAAAGTGATCTGCGAGTCGCAGTGCCTTTCGCCAACTGCTCCTGCCAACCAACGCAGCATCTGTCAGGTCTTCGCTTGGAAAGGAACGTCCTGATGAATCGCCCAACAAAAAATGATTGGGAGTGAGTGCTTCAGGATAGTCAGCGTCGGGTGAAACGTGGGTCAGTGGTCGTGCGTTCACTATTGCTTCCGCCTCTAACAACAGGGTGGCGAAGACTTCCTCTCGTGGGGCCCGCTCTCTTAAGGTGACTTTTAGAGCCGTCTTGACAGTCCGGACCAGTCTCTCCCAGGCCCCTCCCATAAATGGCGCTGATGGAGGAATAAAACGCCAAGTTATCTTCTGTTCAGCAGCGAACTGTGGTACTGCGGCATCATAAAGAACTCTTAAATGTCGATTCGCTCCTACAAAAGATGTTCCGTTGTCTGAGAACAACTCACTGGGTGTGCCACGTCGAGCTATAAAACGTCTAAGACACATGATAGCAGAGTCTGCCGACAAATTGGCTACAATCTCGAGATGGATTGCTCTCGTAACCAGGCAGGTGAACAAGGCCGCCCAACGTTTTTCCTGTCTTCGACCAACTGTGACTGCAATGGGACCAAAATAATCCACACCGGTGAATGTGAAGGCGCGCTGATGATGAGCGAGTCTTGCCATTGGTAAGTCAGCCATGGGTGGTTGCAAAGTTGGGCTCTTTAATAACTTGCATAATTGGCATTTATGTACCACTGACCGCACGGCGTTCCTTAAACCAAGAATCCAGTATTCCTGTCTTAACTCATTAATCACCGTCTCGGTATTAGCATGAGCGAATTTGTGGTGATAATGTCGAATCAGGAGGCGTGTGACTGGCTCCTTTCCATCGAGTATAACAGGCTGTCTCTTGGATGCAGCAGACGCTCTTCCAGCAAGGTACAAGAGCCCGTCTCTTAGCATTGGAGATAAAACTGCTAAACGACTCTTCTTATTAATGGGTTGCCTTCGATAGAGACAGTAAAGTTCTTCCTCGAAGGTACTGGGGTGTACATTAGTACACCTCTACACAATCCTTAATGGTTTGTACGTTACTAAAGAAAAGCAGTGTACTTAACTATCTAGTATCCGCGAGACAAACTTGGTTCCTTAGCTCGGAACTAGCCGGTGGCGGCGGCGGCGCGGCGCTTTTTCCTATTGTGAAGATATTGTATTTATGTGTTTAATTCCAAGTATTCCTGTAAGTGCTAAAAATGAAGAAGCATTTTGTTTCGTTGTTATTACATAGGCAGGTACTGCCAGTGATCAAAGGTTGTACTTCTGCGCGCCCTTTCAAGTATAAGAGGTCATTCTGAAGGTTCCAGTGCCCAAAATCTATTATAACTGTAATGTGTTGGGTTTAATTATCGCAATAGTACCCAAGAAGTGACAAGTGGCCAACACCTGTTACTTCTTATTAGATTTGGGGGTGATAAACACTAATAACGAGCCAATGTACCTTGGCAGAGGTACAAACGAAGAAAACAATATATTCTCTAATGACTTCGTTTCACTTTGATTTGGGTTAGAAGTAAGAATAACTTTTTATTTAACTTGACCTTTGTAATAAAGTTTGTATGTAATTGTGTACTATACAAGAAATATATTAAAATATATTGTGTTATGTAACTAAGCCGAGAAATGCTGATTTATATTCACGAAATTAGGAGGTAGATTATATAAATATTATTTTTTTATCTGTTCTAAAGATTTTGTGTGTTTTATTATTTATTAATATTTATTTCTTAGAATGATTACGATTATTACTGACTGGTGTCTTATTAGACGCCTCTAGTCTCCGCAACACAATTGTGTAACTTTAAATTTCTTTTTCAGGAATTGAAATAGGGAACAAAGAATTCTAGTGCTTTATTACCACCTTTGACTAAAATTTACTTATATAAAACACCAAAAAAAATACAACTATCAAACCGTATCAATTTAATTGACTGCTACGGCCGTACGCCAAACAAGTGTTAAGTTGTTTTAGTTTCAGCTTTGACTATGATCAATATAGTTAAGTATAATTAAGACATTTCCAAAAAAAAACCTAATTCTATCTTTTTGTAGAATAGTGTGAGGGTTCAGTTGCAGTTTTGACTGCAGACCTATATTACCCAGTTATTATTTTCTCATGTCAAGGTCGCACGTGACGTGACGTGACATTAATTCAAACAAAGCTGCCGAAGTCTGCAGCCGCCATTACTTACACAAGCCTCTCCCATATTGCGACGACTCAGTTACATTATCCCTTCTCGCGGACGCAACACAGTAAGTACGCGTCATTTCCTTTTTAGCTACATTCACTGTTTGTTTTTCTGACAAGGGTCAGTTCATTAGATGCGCGATGTGAGATTAATTATATCACGTATTGTTATAGAGGAAGCTGGTTTATCTTACACACAGATATTGGAGTAATTAACTGCGAGCGGAAAAATATTTGATGCCATTTTAAAAGCAATGTAGAACTATGTATAATTTTTAGAGCTGTGATAGCTAGTGGTGTGACCAGTGGACTGAGATGTCAAAGGTCTCGAGTTCAAACCCAGGCACGCACCAATGACTATTCGGAAGTTATGTGCGTATTTATCACATGCTCAAACGGTGAAGGAAAACATCGTGAGGAAACCTGCATGCTTGATAGATCTTCTCGATGGCATGTGAAGTCTGCCAACCCACAGTAGGCTAGCGAGGTGGACTATAACCTTCTCAAATGAGAGGAGACCCGTGCCCAGCAGTGGGACAATAATGGGTTGATGATGAAGTGATTTAGATACCTACAGTTAATTAGTCACATGTAGTTTGTATCGATGTGTATGTAGGTTTACAAAAAATATTTCAATTTGGCTAAACTATTAACTACAGCATGATCTAGGAACATACTCGTAGACTGAAGAAGATATCAGTAATCAGTAAAAATAGTAGCAAACCAGATTTCAACCTTATAAGCATAAGATATAGAAATCTCACTGCTATCAGTATAAGCATAAGGTCCAAAAAAGGTCCACCGGCATATTTTGCTAGTGGTACCAAAGAAAATGGATCCCTACTAAATTTACCACACTCTTACCATTATGCTGCCACCACACCCAGCTCCTCGCAATAAATCCAGCGGTGTCGCGAACAGAAAAAGCCACCGCTGAACATTGTGTTATAATGGATTTATTAATTTCACGCCCCACGCCCCCATTTTATTGCTCGGCCGTGCTACTTGCTTGATTAATAGATTATTATTTGTTTTTATGGTCCCAGAAACAGTTGCGATTAATATAAGATATGAGTTAGTGGACCTTTTTAATGTTTCGTTTTTTTTCCTTATGGTAAAGCCAAAATCCACCCACCTTCATTCTATTAGGACCCTGTGTGTTAGAAGCATTCCTAAATCATATTTTTATTTTATTTCTCATAATATATTTTTATGGATAAAAAATAATATTAAAGTACTACTCAGCAGTAATACTAACAATTTGGTATACCTACATATTAATTTCTCAATTTCATTTTTATATTGTAGAAATATTTGCGTAATTTAACGTTGTCGGATTTGCTAATCATATTTGAAAGCTATTTAATTTTGCTAGTAGTTAAGGATTCTCTCTCTGCCCAACCGAGCTCTTGTAGGTAAGCAATCGCCACTTTTATATCCAACTGTTACTTTGTTGACTTCTTAATCCCACTCGTTGCCTACTTTTCTGTTGTATTTTCTGCATATTATTATAAGTAAGTATTCCCTTTACTTGATTTCTTCCAAATTTTTCCGAAAGAAGTTACAATTAAGGCCTACGGAACATCAAATTCTATTATCACGTTGTCAAATTCCATCGTAAATTCAGAATTTTCAAATCTTTCTTGACTAATAATATTAGTATTAATACGCGTTATACAAAAACTACTCCAGCAGATTAACGAGCTCCTTCATCTTAGAAATATATCTCATAAATCCCCTGAGATCGCTAACCGCTCATAATCACACTTTCGGAATAATATCCGTGTGACGACGCTGAGGCAACACAGGGACTAACGCGGACGAGACGCTCATCACACAACGAATTACTGTGTAGTGACTGGAATATGAATGTAGTGAGGCACTCGGAACAGGGGATTACGCATCATGCAGGAAAAAGGGAAAAAAGTATTGTATTATGTTGTTTTTGTATAATGTACCTGATCGGGATAATGTTTGGTTTCTATTAAAAGACAGATTTAATAATTCGACTTAAAAAATCTCTCTAGAAATTTTTCAAAACTTTAGTTTCGCTTGTCATAGATAAATTTGTATTTTTTTTTTACTTTTGTCAGTTAATTTCTTCGAGTACCTATACGTGGTGTTTGTTGGTTTTTTTTTTATTAGGGCAAGTCAACAATATAATCACAAACAATGTAAGTATAATAAATGACAGGGGCTTAGTGCTAGTGTTTACATCAATTATAGATATGCACAACATTTGTAATCTAATCCCTGTGTCCAAACGTTAGGATATATTATCAGTTGAAAGTTAAAACTAAGTTAAATTATATGATACATTTTTGTATTTGGTTTTATAATCTTATTTCTAAATTGCGTGGGGTGGTCGTGAAAGATATCTAGCCCGTATAATTTCCACCAGCTATTATATGTTGAAGCCATTCTTATTATTGGGGAGTTCGTTCCTAAGTTAGTTCTACAGCGGGGAATATTGAAATAAATATTCTATGATAGTAACATGCATATTTAAAATGTAAGCTACGCTGGCAACATTAAAGTAGGTGTTACCGCCTAAATAGTGTCATCTTAAATAGGTAGCAGTAAAAAAAGTTTCAAACTAAAAAGCCGAACTAAGCCCTTTCTCCTACAGATAACGATAAAAACCGTTTAAGCCTAGAATATATTACGCATTTTTACATCGCAAAAACGTGAGTGAATTTTCCATGAAGCTTAATTCAGACCTTTCAATACTGAAGGCCAAAACCTTTTATCTTTCCAGCCCTGAAAATAAACTCATTACGAAGTGACACGAGAGCCCGATTATAGAATTTACATGTGCAGAACCCACTGTGACAGTATTCCCTTATTTTTGTTCGGTTTTATTGAATTTATTGGGAACGAAGTAATGAGACGGTGCTGCGTCGTCTCCTTATCTTATTCTCTCTTTATGAATTGGTTTTTATTACGAATACTGTATTATTTATGTTTGAATTGAAAATGGAAGCCGCGAATGTTTTTTTTTTTCCTTTTTGTAAAAATTTGTATGTGTAATAACTGGGACTAAAAGTGGTATAATGAGTATTATTCATTGTAAGTGTAATGTACATAAAGGCAGTACCTACAGTATTCAGTGTTTTGTTTTGAAAGCTTTGGGTTTTATGTACTAACTAATTTAATATGTTTGTCTTTCTTTCTCAAAGTAAGTTTTTATTAATCACTACGGATTATTTGACAAAAAAATATTTAAAAAATGAAATACTTTACTCTAAATATGTCTAATTTTTGCCTTAAAATGTAAAAAATCAGTGAAACTATTATTTTAATTGTAAGATCCGGTCACCGGATCTGGTGTAAATCGACCACACATGGTGCAGATGCCAATCGCTCAACTACTGCACCAACCGTGCTAATAAAATATGAGTTCCTAGAGAATAGCTGGCCCAACACTACAAGTGAAGGTATATCACTATTCTATTAAAAAAAATCTTTTTGGTACTGCGTTAATCATATGAGTCAGTTTGAACTCCAAAAAGATATAGTCATTGAATCATGACAAGCTACGATTAAGCGATCGTCTAGCCGTCACGCCAACCACGTTTATACGAGTACTTCATTATCATACAAATTACAATTTGTCGTCTTTTCATTTATGTTGCTTCAAAACGGCTTGTACACATCGCTGTAATCTTGATAGTATTTTGTGTAGCTTTATAAGATCGTGAGTATTGCCAACAAGTATATTAATTAATGAAACGGTGAAAATGAATAGAAGAAGACAAAAAGAAAATACACACAAAGAAGTTAGAGTAAGTTACAAAGAACTAAAATAATGAGTATTAGATAAACATAACATACCATCACGCCTGTCGTCCCCGTAGGGTTAGGCAGAGGTATACTAATGAACACCCACGTTTCGCCGTTATGTTTTAGGTCCCGTGTAATAGGGGGTGAGCCTATTTCCATTAACCGGGTGAGGATTTCATAGAGAAATCCAATAACACTTTGCTCGACCTGGAATCGAGCCCAAGACCTCTTGTTTGGCAGTCGCCCTGTACGACCACTAAGTAACGAGGCAATCCTATATTTTTTTTAGATTAGATATATATTCGAGTATTAGATAAAATAACTAAATATTTCTAAGATTGATTAATTGAAGCTGAATGTGGATCATTAACCACATCAGTCCTGTGGTTGGTAGTTGGATAATCAAAGTTTAAGTTTTGTATTTTCCAGGCATATTGACGACCATCGACGACCCGTTTAGCTCTGCGGTAGTAAACGCTGCCTGCTGTGCTATGGGTCCCGGGTTCAAATGTTTGTGTGATGAACATTAACATTTGTTAAAAAGTAAAAAAGTATATATGTAATATATTAACCAACTAGTATCCGTAACACAAGCCTTGCTTACCAAGGAACTAGATGGCGCTGTGTAATAATGTCCGGAAAATATTATATTATTATTATTATTATAGCCATTTCAATAAAACTTGGCTTTATGAACATTAAAATAGTAATTAGTTAGTATATTACTATAAAACTCCAATCCCCAAACGGGCGTATGAACTGGCCAATTAAAGCAGTTTTATTTGTTTAAAAATGTCATCGGCCCATTAAACGTTGCCGGCCGCAATTTGCAAAGTGGTGTCAATTCACGAAATTGACGCTCAAGTCGTAACGTTTATTACGCATTGCTGTGCGTAAACGTAAAACGCGTAATTTTCCAGTCGAATCGTAAATTGTAAGACAACTTGACCATCAGTGGATTTTATGACGTATTTATTATTTTTGGCGATTCGTAATGTAATTGAGGAGATGGAAATAATAATTTTAATACTACTAGCTTTTCACAAAATTTAAATAAAAAAAATTAAGGCGAAGAACAGGGAGAAAACTTACATAATAAACAAAGACATCGGAGGTGTTTTTTGAAGGATTTCTTTACTTGTTTTTTAATTATAAGAGGTAGGGCATAGCGAGATTTCTCGCTCAAATTGAGCTGCCCGACTGGGGAAGTACCTCCGCCTTACAGAAGACCGCAGTGAATCAACAATAGTTGTATTTCTGCGAGTGAGTAAGGTAACCAGAGCTCATTGGGGGAGTGACTATTCTGACAGCATGGGAATTCCATTTGCTGTCAGTTCAGTAACTCTATGGTTCTATGGGTTTTGGCAACGCATTTGCAAGCCTCTGGTGTTGCAAATGTCCATGGGCGGCGGTCATCACTTACTATCAGGTGAGCCGCCTGCTCGTTTGCCACCTTACCATATTAAAAAAAAAATTGTCTCGCGTAAAAGTAAATCTATACCAGTTGTACTTACACTTACACTCTCTTACAGAGGCCTTTAAGAGAAGCTATGGTGATAATTTTTAGGACTAAAGCAATGAACTGATATTGTTAATATTGTATTGCTGGTATTGCAATAACTAACATCTACGGAACATCCCCTTTGAAATCATTTTCGTGTTCGACAGAATGTATTTATAGAATCAAATTATTATAAAAGTTGAAGCGTTTTATGTACCTAAGCGGGAAGTTATAAAGTATTATGATTTTCGATGGTAAGAATCATTTTTGGTCGATTTTATTTTCTTGCTCGGTGATAAAAATAAAATAAACATTAGGTAAAGTATATTTTATAGTGTGCGCCCAGAGTCGCTAATTATTTTTTTCCTAAGTATCCTATTGATAGGAATTCTATTTTAAAAGAGTCTTTGTCCAACTTCTTGGAACCGCAAGTTCATAAATGCTTGGAAAAATTTATTTGAAATAAAAATATTTTACTTCAAAAAGTTCAACTTGTGGAGTGCAATAAATATATTATTATTATGTAACTAAATACCTATTACAGGCGCGAATCATATTTTGTTCAATGTACAGCCTGACAATGACTGGCAAATTGCAAAAAAGTACGAAAATATGAATTTCACGGGCTAGCGTGGAACTTCCACCTTCACATAATATTACTCCCTCGGTATCGTACAGTGCATACTTTTAATTACTTACATGGAGCAGTTTTTCATTTCCAGCCTCGTGATATCCCATTCATAAACCATACAAAAGTCTCCGACCAATCAATTGGCGCATTTACATGTAATATTATGCACAAACTGTTGGGAACGATAGTCAACTTTGTTACGAACAAAAAGTATGAAAATGGTAGTTGATTGTTATCTGCTGATGTTTTATGCTTTCACGATGTTGAAATACAACGATTTTTAAGGATTTTATTGTGGTATATTCTAGCCGATTCCCGTGACTTAGTCCGCGTGTAATTTTGCGAAAAAAAACCGTTACATACTAATTGCACCACCGTTTTATCCCCTTAAGGGGTGAATTTTCAAGAATCCTTTCTTGGTGCTCCCCTACGTCAGTCAGTCAGTCAATCAGCTTCTCTTTTTATATATATAGATTGTGATAAAATGAATCGCCGAAATGATAACGACTGTACCTAATTGTAAAATTCTTTTTTATCTGCGTTTGGTATTGTCAAAAACAAAATTTTAAACAAAACTATCGAAAATATTCACGAAAAAAAATTATACTGGTAGGTACGAAGTTCACTGAGCCAGCTAAGATTAATATAAAAGACAAGCTGGCTAACTTAATTGCCAGTGTATCACAAAGTGCAGTCAATTGCCGATATTAAAAAAAACGATGCAGTTAATAAGCCGTGTTACGCTTGATTTCACCGCGACTGGTTTATTTGTTAAAAAAAGATGAGGTTCATATAGAAAAGTAAAACTGCTAGACTAGATATAAAGAGATATACTCCCTGATAAATTATATTTATTTCTGTAAATAGATCTTTTGATAACCCTTTTAAAAGTCATTTACAAGATTATTTCAGCATTCTGGCATCGGAGGTTTTGCACGCTACGGTTTTCTGTCATAGGCTCCAGTTTATTGTAAGGTTTTTTTGTAAAAATACTTATTTTATTCAAAACGTTCATTAATCTATAAATAAGTTAGTATGAGTGCGCTACAAAAACTCATCATCATCACATCAACCGTTAGACGTCCACTGCCGTACACAGGTCTCCGTCGAGGATCGCCACGACGACCGGTCATGCGCCGCACGCATCCAGCAGCAATTCGCAGTTCGGCATCAATCGAGTTCAAATTTTGCCACAATACAACCCGCTTCAAAAATTGTTTTTTTTTAATTTTCGTGGTTACTTATTTTTCATCTAGTCATATATCTTTCCGCAGTGTGTCAGAGCAAAGCCTGACCGGGTACAGCTAAGTATTGTATAATTGTATATATTTATACCTGTAACTAATTTTATAAAAAAAGTACAAAAATATATAACTGCTTCGTTAGTCTAGTTTATCTGCAAGCAAACAGGAGTCTGGGGTTATATCATCCCCAGGTCGAACAAACTGTAATTGATTTTTTCTCAGTAGCAGTTTTTTCAGTAGTAGCTCGGAGTTCGGATCCGTGCCCGTTTGAATAGGACCTGTCTTCACAGTCTAACAACTCGCATTTAGCGTGGTATACTATAGGTAGCCTAATTCCTCTTAAATGAGATGAGAGCTATGCCCAGCGCTGGGACAGTATGTAAATAGGTTAATGATAATAGAATTATGAAGCTTAAATGCATCCACTAATTAATGAACTATGATTCAATAAAAAATAACATTGATTTTGTTGTACTCAAGCTATCCTCTTCTTAGGAGGAGGAGGAGGAAAAGATCAAGCTCTGTGGCATTTACTAGGGGAGGCCTACGTCCAGCAGTGGACGAATATAGACTGAAGTTGATGCTAAAGCGATCTAACTCTAATATTACCATATTACCAATACGTTTTGTCATCATATTTTCCTAACACTTAATCCTCGGTATATCAATAAAGTTCACACAACGTAAAATCACACATTTCAGCGTCATGAGGCGTGTACGCGAGCACGGACAGCGATCGGAAGTCGTCACAGCCGTGCACCAGCCAATATCCGCCGAGGTTCGCTTTGACGCGCCGAGCGCTGACAACGCGACCTGCCGACGTTCTATAGCCTCATAGAATACACTAGGCTAATTTTTATTCTGTACCAGCTATATCCTGGCCTTCCTTGGTCTCGAAATATCGAAATATTTTGACGACCCGTTTAGCTCAGCGGTAGTTAACGCTGCCTGCTGCGCTATTATGGGTCCCGGGTTCGAATCCCGGTAGGGACAAATGTTTGTGTGATGAGCATCAACATTTGTTTCCGAGTCATGGATGTATTTATGTATAATACGTATGTATTTACAATAAATTAACTTTTTAAAAAAAGAAAAACCAACTTCAAAAACTAAAAAGCAAAAAATAACTTCATACAGTTTGACCTTTTTTTTAGTTTTAAAGGTATGAAGTCGGTGCCAAGCCTTTTTTTTAACGAATTTTCTTTTAACTCTTAACTGTTGAGGAGTTCTACCTTCCACCATCAGCTCATCAACATCAAATGATGATTATCAGACGCAAATACTGGAACAATTTCAGTAAATAAGTATAAAATTTGAGGGTTGCCCTCGATTTTCCTGGGATCCCATCATCAGATCATGATGTGGTCACAATGGGACCAACTGTAAAGTCTACCCTTTTAAACAAAAAAAGAATTTTGCAAATCGGTTCAGGCGTTTTTAAGTAATTCGTGAACATACATAAAAAAAAAAAAAGATTCCGACAAATTGAGAACCTCCTCCTTTTTGAAGTCGGTTAAAAAAAAAGTATATATTTTGTAGTATATCAACCAACTAGTATCCGTAACACAAGCCTCGTTGCTTACAACGGAACTAGATGGCGTTGTGTCATAATGTCCAGGAATATTTATTATTATTATTAAATATCTATACACCAAATTACATCTAGATCGGTTGAGCGGTTAATGCGGTAAAAGGTGACAGCTTGCAGCTAAACAGCCATCATGCTGGGTAGAAAGAACACAACACGAGGAACCGATTTTATTGTCACCATTCAAAAAAAGCCAAATAAATTTTCCAAATAAGTTTCTTCGATCTTTGGATTTTTTTCTTCGTTGTGAAGACAATCTTTCTGTACACAAACGCCTAGAACCAGAACAACTACTTGTCGATCGTACAATTATTCCCTCCGTGCGGGAAACGAACCCGCAACCCATGACGTACAAGCCGATTGATCAGCCACTGCGCACATCGAGTCGCCATTTTGACTTTAACATACTCGTATTTCAGCTCAAGTGTGCTCAAATGAACTATAGAATCATTCGTTATTTTATAGGTCAGTACTGTATACAGAATGACCTATTTTTTCCTCTCTCGCTCTAGCGTAACAAATACCTCACAGCGCCTGCACTTTGTTATGTAATATTTGTTTTTTAAGCAAGCATAATTAATCTGTCTTTTCATAACTCGTTATCAGAATCAGAATATACTTAGTGCATATGAATACCGGTATTTATACACTTTATTTATAAATAGTGTCAAGAGTTTCTTGCCAAATTCTTCTCCAAATTGTCAATTTATTTGAACCGTATAGCCTATCTCAAACCATATTCATATTTTCTCAAATTTTTCCATGTTTTAACAACTGAACCAATTCAGATAAAATTTGGTAGGTATGGAAATAGTTATGAATCCCAGGGAAGGATAAAGGATAGTTTTTATCCCAAATAACATCATTTTAAGAGGATGAAAATGGAGGTAGAACTATCTATAGAGGCCAAAAGTTAGTTGTTTCATAAATTCTTGTAAAACTATTTGATATTACACCGGGTTACAACTTATTGAAACGATCGCAAATCACCAAATGATTATGAACTCTGCCATTGATGTTAACCCTAAAACGATAGTCGCTATTTATGAACTGTTTGCATTGAATAGTTTACAGCCAGTGGTCAGTCGCAATATCGCGGATTCCGATTTCATAAAGCAGGATTTAAACGTATTTAGGATCCGTCCAATACCTACACTGTGTTGGCAAGTGCAGGGTTGTTATTGATCCTTCATATTTGCAAGGCAAACAAAGTGAGCGATAGATTTTTGGTCGAAGTTTTGTTGATAGAGGTAACAGAGCGAGTCACCTGTTTGATTTTTGGAATATTGAACCTTAAACAAATACGTAGTCTTTATAAAATCTACATTTAAATGTTCATTAAAATTATACATATCGATGGGTCCTATGTATATGGGCCAAACTAACAATTTGGCCATTTTGACTTTTTTATGGTAAACGCATCTTATAGATGTAATGAATTATGTGAGCTATTAAAAAAAAAGATTTCTGCATAGAAACACGATTTTTTATTACAGTATAACGGCATATGTAACATGAATTTAAACGTACAAGGTCCTAAGAGTAGTTAGAGACTTGTACGCGGGGAGTTCCCGCGCGTTTGTTTCGTAGTTTGGACCAATCAGCTGATTTGACGTCATAGACGTAGCTCAAAATATGATTTATGACTTCAAAAAGATGCAGACAAATACACACTAACTTAACTAGACTAAAATCTCAGAAAGACAAATAATTCTTTGGTCTAAAATAAAACAAATTCGTGTAAGCCGAGATGAACCCGACATTTTATACTATAAATATGATTTAAGTGAAGATGCTATTGAAAATCATATTAAAATCTTAGATCAGCCAGTACGAACAAGAAGGCAAATTTCCGATAGACCTACAAATATTCCTCTGCAACTATGTTACAATCAGCTGTTACCAATACAACCTTCCTGATGCTCCATTGTTTATATCTCTACCAGACAACTATTTTGAAACCTTTTACGAGAAGACAGAGCGATCCAAGGGGCCAATCATCCCCTAGACTTCCGCATATTCGCAATCTGGCTCACTCTCATGCGCGTTGATAATACCCTCACGCTCCTACCCACAGAGGCATTAAAATTGAATTAAGGGGGATGATTAGCCCTTTGGATCGGTCTGTCTCCTGTCACAACTATTTTGAAACCTTTTACAAGAATGGAGCATCATAATTTACGTGAATTTAAGAAATTACTTCGAGAGCTTTAAAGCGTCTGCAAAGCAATACGGCCGACGGAAAGTGTCTGGGAGTATTCGCGACTGATGTTTAAGGATATTGCCTAAAATATACGTAAAAATCAGCTTGGAGAATTTACGTGAGGTAAGTAATATTTGTATGTACCTTGATTACCTGATACCTGAAAATTGTCCCACTAGGCAAGATAGCTGGTAGGCATGCATTCTTAGTACCTACATACTAGCACTACTTAATAATCCCCATTTGGTTCGTCAGAAAACACGGGCCGCCAGACGTCACATACAAACACGTCACGTACAAAAATAACAAAATTAAAAACCTATCTGGTGTAATAACACTAGATAGGGTTTTAATTTTGTTATTTTTTTGTAATTTTATTAAGAAAATAATAATGTGAAGTACATTATTATATGAAAGCCATAATGAAGAAAATTAATAAAGACTTATTAAGAATTTCTAGTAATGTTTGATTTTGGTAAGTTTATAACTTAATTAAGTTATAAAATTACCAAATTTATAACTTAGCTTTTTTTTTTAATTTTATTAAGAAAATAATAATGTGAAGTACATTATTTTGTCAATCAAACTAAGATCTCCAGTAACAGTTTCCATCTTACTTTTTTTTTGTTATTATTTTATCATGAATATACCAAAAAGACTTAATACGGGTCCATGAGTGAAGTTTTAAGACGAATTCAACTTTTATTTCAATAAATGAATAAAACTATTGCGTGTTTTTTTATTAATCAAACGATCTAACTTAAAACTCAGTTCGTAGGTTAACAGATTGTAAAACGTATAAGTGTCAATGTGACATAAATAACTAAATTTTTAAATAGCTTATATTCTTATTAATTAATTATCAACTACTTCAATTGTTATTTGATCTTATGGGTGAAAAATGAAAAAAATATATACTTTATGCTAATTAGCGTAATACGCGTATAATGGCCAATATGATACATTGGCCCTTTTAGGGTGTTTTTACAGAAAAATAATTTAAACAAAAACTAACGTAGAAGGGTCAATGTAACGTAAAAAAAAAACCTATTTATGTATACATAAAATACTATAGTATAAATGAAGAGGATAGTTGTCTTAGCAAACAAGCAAATAATCGTAAAGTTCGGTTTTATCAATCTGAAGTTAGAGTAAAATTAACCTTTGGAAGCCGCTCCTGTAAAGTTGTAGTTTTGCATTTTGGCCCATATACATAGGACCCATCGATATATGCAATATAATGTAATATATAATTGTCCTGGGTTCGATAAATTGCCAGGTCGAGCAAAGTGTTATTGAGTTTTTCTGTGAAATTCTCTTTCATTGTTCCTTTATTAAACGTTTTTTATTACTTTGTAGAAGGGTTTACGCGAAAAAATAACGCCAACAAATGCGACGCCAGCAATACCGACGCCTACAATACCGACGCTAACAAAATCGACGCCATGAATACCGATGCCACCAATACCGACGCTAACAACACCGACGCCAGCAATACCGACGGCAACTATACCGACGCCCTCAATGCCGACGCTACCAAAACCAATATGCCGACGCCATCAATACCGACGCCATCTATAACGACGCCACCAATACCGATGCTATCAATACCGACGCCACCAATACCGACGCCAACAATACCGGCGCCAACAGTACCAACGCCAATAACACCGACTCCAGCAATACTGACGCCAACAATACCGACGCCTACAATACTGACGCCAATAATATCGCCGCCATCAATACCTATGCCACCAATACCGACGCCAGCAATACCGACGCCAACAGTACCATCGCCAAAAATAATGACGCCAACAATACCGACGCCTACAATACCGACGCCAACAATGTCGCTGCCATCTATACCGACGCCAGCAATACCGACGCCAACAACACCGACGCCACCAATACCAACGCCAACAATACCGGCGCCAGCAGTACTAACGCCAATAACATCGACGCCAGCAAAACCGACGCCAACAATAACGGCGTCAACAATACCGACGCCTACAATACCGACGCCTAGAATACTGACGCCAATAATATCGCCGCCATCAATACCTATGCCACCAATACCGACGCCAGCAATACCGACGCCAACGATACCGACGCCGTTAATACCGACGCTATCAACACCGACGCCACCAAAACCGACGCCAACAAACCGGCGCCAACAGTACCAACGCCAAAAATAATGACGCCAACAATACCGACGCCTACAATACCGACGCCAATAATGTCGCCGCCATCAATACCGACGCCAGCAATACCGACGCCAACAACACCGACGCCAACAATACCGACGCCATCAATACCAACGCCACCAGTACCGATGCCAGCAATACCGATGCCAGCAATACTGACGCCTACAATACTGACGCCAACAAAATCGACGCCATCAATACCGACGCCAACAATACCGCCGCCTTCAATACCGACGCCACTAAAACCGACGCCCTCAACACCAACGCCAACAATACCCCGACACTTTTAATACCGACGCCACTGATACCGACGCTTTTAAAACCAAAAACAAAAGCCGCAAAATACAAATTGTACGCAGACGAAGTCGAGGGTAAAGGCTAGTACCGGATAAAGTTCGTTTTATTCCGTTGCTAGTCTGTTGGGTACAGTTACAAATTAATATTATGTATCCAAATGACATTACTTTTACAGATTTTAAATAAACGGTATTGAATAGCTATCAAATCTGTTTTGATTCTAAAATTTACATTTAAAAATCCCTTGCTTTGCACTCTCACTGTATCTAATTAATTATTTATGGGTGTACTACGACACTAATAACTTCTTACATGGCAACATTCTAAATAAGAACAAAAAAATATGAATAATATTCAGGCCGTTATAGTCTCGCTGCTTGTTACATAACAAAACAATGTCGCACTGCCGACAAGACAGCGTTCACACTTAATCTTCGTCTAGACACTACATTACCATATCCCAAAAGTTGCCAGCATGAAAAAAAATCTTTCTACCTAGTGTAGGTAATTTATAAGCGTTAATATAAAACAGAATAGCTTTAAAGGCTTAAGCAACATTACTGTAACAGTTATTGCCTCATAAATTAACCCTGCTTTACTTTGTCGACGCGGTAGAAGAAAGATTATGGAAGTAACTAGCTGATTTAGTAGATCACTAGACTACTATGTACATGTGAAATTGTTTTAAATGCAGTTGCTTTTTAATATACTTAAAATGATTTTATTACGGTATGTTGATATTATTTTAACCCGACGTTCCGGATCCTTTACAGCTTCCATGGTCACGGGCAGACTGTGATGTTTGGTGGTCGCGATGTTATAATTAATAACAGCTAACTGACGCGTAGCTGTTAGTAAATACAATATACCGCGATAAAAACTGTAACAAGTAGTTTTATTTCAAAGTTTTGCTTTATTTTTATTTGTTTGAGTATTAATGTGCGTCCTCCGAATTCCCATGCCAAACGAACGCTTTATCCAGGTCATTTGGCATTTTTTTAACAAAAAAGTTTAAAATTGGAAATTCATGTGTATTGTAGGTACCTATATTTACGAACACAAAATATCACATACAGAAATGATTTGTGTAAAAGACAGAATAGTTGGACCCCATGAAAGTTCAAGTTCTACTATGTAAAGCGAGTGAGTCAAAACAGCATCCTGAACATAAATATTTTTTTCGATTAGCCAAGGGTGATTAGTAATAAGCATTTCTAGTGACAACATATGGATGATTTTTTTTAAACGAAGATGTTAATAATAATTATTATAAAATTTATGAAATAAAAGTAATTTCATACAAACATACAAAAGATCTGCTAAAACGTCTTCCACCGTCTTATGTTGATGTATACAAAATCTTTGATTCGACCATTTTCAGCTCGTAATTCCGTGTATTGTCAGCAGCATGATCAAGCGATCACGACCGCGGTCGCGTGATGGCGTGTTCCGTATTGCGTGACGTGTTTCTACTCCAGCACAGGCCCTTTCTTGAGCGCTCAATAAGCGCACAAAAGTTTAATGTATAAACTAGTACTAGATGTGGCTGTGAGCGCACTGATAGACAGAATAAAAAAAAAAATCCGGACATTATGACACAGCACCATCTAGTTCCGAGCTAAGCAACAAGGCTTGTATTACAGATATTTGATGGTTGTTACGCTACATATTATATACTGATTTTTTGTGAATACATACATATTATACATAGAAACATCCATGACTCAGGTCAAATGTCCATGCTTATCACACAAACATTTGCCCCTATGGGGATACAAACCCAAGACTCTTAACACACAAGGCATACTTTAATACCGCTGCACCAATCAGTCGTCATAAAAGAAAATTGTAAACTGGTAATAGTTTTGTCATAGATCACCATCATGATGTTTATTGGCGCAGCTGTAGTAATAAAGCTGCCTCTGTTGTTGTTGTTTTTTTTTATGGAAATAAGGGGTAAACGTGCAAGAGAATCACCTGATGGTAAGTGATCACCGCCACCCATGGACATCTGCAACACCAGAGGACGTTGCCGGCCTTTCAGAAAAGGAGAATATCGACAGTCCCAATGTTTTTGATATTTCAGACAGTCATTTAAATTAGTTAATTATTACAATCCTTAGTTAGGCTTAGTTCAAAACTACATATATTATGCCGTAAATTAATATTCAGATATGTAGGTACAAGAATAAGAACGACACTCTTGGGTATAGATTTATCTGAACTGTTGTCATTAGATTCAGTTCTGAGGCAGTCCCGTATAGTTTCAACCCGCAAAACTGCAAATTCGTTTGAACAGTATCCTTTCAAATCTTTTACAGCATCTTAAATGACAAGCAGACTGTTGAACTTCTACATACATACATAGACTCACGTCTTTTTACCATGGGGGTAGGCAGAAACTACAGAATGCCATGCGCTACGGTCCCTGCATACCACTTTTACCTAAAAAACCACAGCCGCTTCTAGATAAATCCAAACTATAATTCTTTGTCACAAGTCCATTAAATGCTTCTAATACTTTTAACACATAAAATAAATTAAGAGATGAAAATAGTTGGTTAACGATATGAGTTCTTATTCTTAGTATTAACTGTAGTTCTTTATTACGATTTCTTTTCATAAATAAATCTGAAAATATTTTTCGATATTTGGTTTTCTCACTAGAAGAAAATAAAGAAAGAAATTCCCTAAAAGGTTAAATACAGACTTACTTGGTGTAGGTACTCACGCAAAATATAAGGGGGCGAACCTATTTCGATTTTGAGAAATCAAAACGAGTAAGAGTCTTCCAATAAAATTCGTTAACAGACTGTTATTGGAACCATATAGAAAAAATAGGATATTAAATAATTATATTATAATCATTTTAATAAGCTAGCTTTTATAGTGGACTGTGTCAAAATCAAAGGTTTCGAATTAAATCCGACGGTGCGTACGTTACGAGCGTATTTATCACATGCTCAAACGGTGAAGGAATCTTTCGCATGTCTGAGAGATGCTCTTGATGGATTGTGAAGTCTGCCAACCCAGACAGGATATCATGGTAGACTATAAGCCTAATTTCTCTGCAATGAGAACAAACCCGTACCCCATTAGAGTAACAATAATTACGTTGATAATGATAAAATAATTATTTTCAGTTACCAAATCGAAAGAAGCCAGAAAACAAAAGACAGCAGACAAGATCTCTTCCCTACAGACAAGATCTCAGTTGTCACAATTTCTTGCACAGCTCAGCGTTCAAAAGTCAGCAATACATATGTATAATGATTATTGCTAATGTAAATCGGTACATTATAGTGTATTACGGCGGCAATTATTCAAAACATTCCGACTCGCCGCGCGTGCATCGAACACAAACACAGATAACAGACAACGGACTCCGCCAATATATTAGAAGTTGTGGAAATAAACTAGTGGATCTGACAGAATTCATTATTAATTATTATTAAAAAAGTGTTTATGGAGTTTCTTGCTGGATTCTTCTCTGTAAAATCAACTTCTCGGAACTGTTTGAATTAGAAACTTAACGTGTCATAAATGCTTACAAAACTTTATTTAAATTAAAAACCATTTTTATCGATCGATTGCTTGATAGTGTTTGACGTTTCCGACAATTATAACTATTCGAGCCATTTTATAACTATTTAAGGAATAGATTTTCAGTTTACTTGCTGACTGTCAGTAGTTTACACAAAGTAACTATTACACAAACCTCCGCCATCCAATGAGGCAATACTGAAGGGCCTTAAAGGTAACCTGATAGTCAGAGTGTTGTGCACAGTAAACTTTAGGTAAAATAGATTGCGGGACAAAAAATATCTCCTATAATAATATAAAAATCAATAAAAAATATCCTTTGTTTTTGTAAACTTTGACATTTCATTACAAAATTAAACAATCTTAATCAACACCTAACTTAAATTTAATGATGATGATTCTACCACCGTCTGAAAAAGTAAAAGAAAATCAGAGTCTTATCCTCAATCATCTATCGCTTCTACAGAGGACGTCTTCAATACGAATCCATTCAAATCACAACCAAGCACAGCTATTAATATCCGAAGCTAGAACTCTGTTTAAACAAGTATAAACTATACTAGTGAAATATATACTTGGACTGGTAGTTGGCACTCTGCTGATATTAAATTCTGTTATTGGATGAAGTATGTGTGTAGATGTTTTGGTATAACTTTTAGAATTTACCGTGTACTTATTATTAATATTAAATAGTACACAGTAAATTTTTGAATTGAACTGTGTTTTTGAATGGAATTGTCGACGTTGTGGAAGTTGAAATAATTATACTAATGTACATATTTTATTTTTATGCTATTTTTAGATAGACGCTTTAACATTAAATCCAAATTTTGGTAGTCCGAAAATAATTTACATAAATTTACTTCAACTTACCCAAAATTTCCACAAGAATGAAATAGATTATGGATGCTGTTAAAGATCCAAAACGTCAGTCGGTATTAAAAAAATATTCCGCAATAAAATCCGCACAAAAATTGTCTCATTTCAAAAATATATTTTCATTTATTTTATTTTTTTCAATTTCTTGTACAAATTGTCTAAATGTAAAACAAAATAAAGGTAAGGACTAAAAATACCAGAGTTTCATTCCGTATTTATGGGTATTACACGGGTTGATACCATCTCCTTCAAAATTACCATTACACCTCAGAACCCTTTTCACCGCCCCAATAACTAGACAGGCTTAACGTTGCGAGGCGTAGCAACGGAACAGGCCTTAATTAAACACCTACAATAAATATAAACAAAATTCTCGCATTGTCTTAGGAGAAAGAGAATAGAGGCCGTTTACATGGACGGATTTTCTAATTTTTGTGATAATGTCTAATGTGTGAAATAAGGTGTTTTCCGCGGCTGTTCAAAATTATTAAATATAGGAGATAGACTCTAGACTCTTCTTCTTTCATTATTTGCATAATTTGGAGGCCGAAATACACACTTCTTACATGCGAATTTTGGACACTGAAAGGTATAATTTATTTACGGATTTGGTATGCTTTCCAAAGTATTCGAAATTTTGGGATTAAAATCATAAGTTAAAAAAAGCACGGATTTTATAGCAGATTTTTTGTCTGCTATAAAATCCGTGCTTTTTTATACCCTGAAAACATGTAGGGGTTATTAGTAAAATACATCGTTTAGCTTCTTTTATTAGGTGCTGGCAAATCATTGGGTGTCTGGTTATACATGTTTTTTTTAAATCCACTTTCACTCGAAACTTCCGAATAAAGAAATATTATTTTCTTCCGCAATTTAGTCACAATGCTCCCTCCATGTAAATGAGCTTATGAGCTCAAAAACATTGCCACCTTGTTACTCGTATTTGCGAGTGAAAGTGGCCCCGTCTAGGGTGCGTTGTGAATATACAGCGTGTTCACAAACAAAACGAAGCCAATTTAATATTTGCCCAGCTTAACTTCGTAAGGGTATGTCAATACATGTTGTAACAATGGACCGTTGGGCTCGCAAGTGTCCCAAATAAACATCGATCTTGTACGCTATTTGTCTTAGAGTGAGCTACAAACACTGTTTGGATGGGAGGTGCAGACGGACAACTTTAATTTTAATGTTCATCTAAAAGTGCTCTACCAATTTAGCATGTAATTTGATAACAGTAGCGTTCATATTTGAGGCATGTATCTATAATTTGAGAAATTATAGATAAAACATAATATAACCTATCTCTAAAGTTAGAAAACTAAAGTTGTTTTTCTCAGTTTTTATATGTTAAAAAATATGTTTAATAATTTCTTACAAATACACGAATCTTAGACATAAAAATAAATTATAACGGATGTTACCACGGTAAATTAAACATATATAAAGGTACACTGTCGCGTTGGGTGACAACCTGTAAAGTTGAAAGGAATACTTTAATAAAAAAAAACTAAAAAACACTAGTATTTCAGTACCGCGTCGAATCTGTCATTTTAATTTACTTCAAAAATATCTAATTAGTGCTTTTTTCGTATAAAGTGTTTGATAATAACGAAAATTGCTGTGAGTTGCCCGTCTATTCCATCCAAGTAATTTAAAGTCAAGCACACACAAACGATCAAACACTACCCGCCGACCAACAATGCTGCTCAGTCACTCAATCAACTAGTCGAGATAGTTCTTTGTCCTTTTGTGACGTATTCAGATGTCAGGTGTTTAATGATTTTATAGAAATCTAGGATGTATAACATCTTTAATATAGGCTATTAATTGCGCTGTTGACGACCCAGTTACTGCAGCCGTATACTTTTTTTGGGACAAGATATTTTTTTTTAAGTACGGTAAATCCTTTATGGACCTTCCCGTCGCCTGGAGAGGCGACAGGGTGTGTCGGACTCCACTTGATCATTTACCGACTAAAAAACTACACCCGTCAACGCCACCAACCTTATTGCCGGGGCCATGGGATTCGCAAAAGCATGCACCTCAACTTTGGGTTGTGAGACAAGCCTGCCACTACTGCAATTAATTTCGGCAAGGATCAACCATAGATCTACTATCCAGAAAACCATTGAGACAATGAAGCGTTAAAGGAATGATTTGAACTGTCTTGTAATGGAGCGAAATTATTCTTCTATCTTGGAATAATTAAACATGAGGAGTTAGATAAAAAAAAAACCGCTTTACTCATCATGCGAGAATCAGAGCAGCAGTAGAGGCTTTCGTGGTAACCTAACATATCATTATCTTCATCATCATATGGACATAGGTTTCCACAAAGGGTCGCACCCTTTTTGAACATTTTGAGGTGTGGATAGAGAGCACTATGTGAGAAAAGGGGAAAATGCAACGCTTTGTACCTGCTTTGGTGACATCACGTTTCTATCCATTCTCTAGCCGTTGAATTTGAATTTGACAGATAGTTGCCAGTAATACATTATAAGTACATTAATACCTAAAGTATTAAATAAAATAGGACCTTGTTTCTTGCGAAGTAGAACATAAATTTGAAATCCTTGTCAGGTTCTACAGGTGTATGTGCGGTATTATAGCACGGGACCCGGTAATGTGTCGGTTTACACGCGCGTGATTGCAAATTCCATTACGTCTAGTATGAGGAGCTCTGAACATTGCATATCAAGACACGTTGATAATATCACTGCACTAATGTTTGAAGAGAACTTGCGACAGCTCAATCGGCTTCTCCGTATCGTGTCACGAGTTCGATATATAGAGAATGTCGATGTATTTATTTAAATCATAGTTAACATAGTTGTAAAATATAATAAATATTCAGCGAAAATATGCTGAAGTTTTAAAAAAAGGCTTTTTCATTTCATTTCCATCTAAACTTTAAAAAAGGTTTGTCCCAACTAATCTATCAAAGTACCTACAAAAAAACGTAGTAGGCTGAAATTTATTATGCATTAATTGATTATGAAAATTATTATGCAAACGTATTATGTATAATATCATATTTATTTCACAACGTGTGTATCGGGTGGCCTAAAAAAAATGTTTTCAGAGGTAAGAGCGGTATCATGAAGGCTGGCTTGACCGCTAGCAATACTCAGCTTGCTAATATCTGGTTATTAACCATAAATTATATACATAATTGGCCATCCACTTCTATGATTTGCATTGACAAAATTGCAATTCCAATTCTAGTGACAATACCTGCCGCTCAGTGCAGAGATAGTTTTGTATTATTGTAAATAATTTGCTCATTTCGAAAAGCGTAAGTAATTTTATTCATGAGAATTTCCATTCATAGCTTCTACTATACATTCGTACTATTGGATCAAACTACACATGGTATGTACAAATTTTGTAAAGTTTCATAAAAATTGGTTTATTAGTTCAGAACTTCATCGAACACAAACAACGTGAATTTTTTTACATACGGTAATATTTTCTACACAAAAATATTTCTATTCATTCCATCCGTATGATAGATAAGCAGACATATTGTTGACGACTGACTACACAAACAAATATGATTTAAGGCACAAATCTTCAAACAGTAAGCCTGTTTATTAGTTTCGCTTACCAGGAATTCATAAGTAGATACCCAATGAACTATGTAGTGCCGATGTCTACATACCTATACCTCTCGTGTTCAATTGGATATTCGCGAATAACACGTCTGCATACAATCTATAGGTATCTACTGCCAAATTTATAGGTTTAGTTGAAATCCTTGCGGTATTGAGAGGCAGAGCATTGATTCGGATTAAACCGATTCACTGTGGAGTCTGTATGTTGTGCTCTTGAATGTACAGTTTTCATTATTTTATAATAACAGATATCTTAACATTTCTGTAGAAAAATTGTTACAGACCGAAGCAATTTTAAGAATATTGAAAAAAAAACTAATAAGTGTTCATTAGAGCAACATAAGGCAAAAAAAAAGTTGAATCTTTGTCTCTGTATGATCTCCGTGCATAACGCAAAAACGAATGCATGAAATTGAATACAATTTTAAACTTTTCACCAGGGCAGGGCACATTGCTCGAACCACGTACTAGAAGACGCAGCGTGGGTAGGCCCC
The DNA here is from genome assembly GCA_905163465.1 of Craniophora ligustri. Taxonomy (NCBI): domain Eukaryota; kingdom Metazoa; phylum Arthropoda; class Insecta; order Lepidoptera; family Noctuidae; genus Craniophora; species Craniophora ligustri. Next base: position 13,632,464 of record LR990961.1, read on the forward strand.
CGGCAATGTGGACTGGAATGTCGCTGGAATCCACTGGATATGGGTGGCGCATGACCGGTCGTTGCAATCCTTAGGGGAGACCTATGTCCAGCAGTGGACGTCTAACGGTTGATGATGATGATTGCTAGAGGTCTATTTGAAAATGTAGGCTCCATTTGAATCGTACTTCGTATTGCACCTTTGCTCAATCTTGACATTTTGGTTATACGCTCTGTCACACTACACTATAACTTATATTAATTACTAATGCTAATCAATGGATAATAAATTTATAATAATTTGTATTTTCTCTGTAAGTGATTGTTATAATATTTTGGGGAAATAAATATATTAAGCCGTAGTAGGTCCATATATTGTATAGGTACAGCTGTACCGGAATAAATTGAAAGTTTTCTTTTATATTTCTAGCATAGAAACGGTCAAGATAGCCCTTATAAACACTAGAATCGGTTTGTGTGTCAAGAAAATGGTTATGTTCACACGCAAAGTGGGGGCGGTCCTTGAAAACGAGTTCGGGTTTCGTGAAAACCCTTAGTCACGACATTATTTAAAAAAAGAATATAAAAAATAATGTTCCTGATACAGTATATAAAGGAATTTGCTATAAAACTATTTTATTATAGCTTTGTGTGTATAATACTGTAAGGAAATAAAAATTAATATTATATACTCCTATAACTGTTATGTGCAGCAGAAAATGTACCTTATTTATTCATAGTTATGGGGTGTAAATTTAAGGTACAGACATATGTACCACCACGTTTATATATTCGAAGGGATACACAGACGAGTTGACGTTTTCCTTAGGATTGAACTCGACCATATATACATTTACATTTTGTAAGATTAAAACATCATACAAAATAGACCTACGTGGTCTACTGGTTCGAGTACCGGACTGCTGATCACGAGGTCGTGGGTTCGATTCCTACGGAACACAAATATTTATGTGATGCATATAAGTGTTTGTGTTCGTCTGGGTGTATCGTATGTATTATTATAAGTATATATTTACAAAAAAAAGTAGATAAGTATTATATCCATGGTCTAGTACCCATAGTACAAGCTCTGCTTAGTTTGGGACTAGATGGTGCTGTGTAAAATGTCCCTGAATATTTATTTATTCCTATGTTAAATAAATGAAATCTCGACGAAGGAATCGAAAGCCGGTACCTCGCTCTCACTAGGCCAGCTAGCTACTAATAGACCAATAAAACAATCCATTGAACTCCAATTGAAATAACAACTTACTTCTATTACAGTATTATATTCATACTCATAAATTTAAGTAGGAGTTAAACTTGTTCTTGTAAAAAAAATATTTAAAAGCTGTCGGTCTTCGTACATCCATTCGTCAAAATGATTGATTATATCGGCTCGCTAAATAATGATCGACTCTTTTTGTTTTTGCGAACACTAACTTTTATATATCCTTGTAAATAAACAACATGGGGGAAAGTATTACGTTAAGCGAATGGTTTCAATGAGATGAGGAAAGTTAAAGACAATTTTGAATATAATATTTTTACTAGCATGTTATGTGGAACGTGAAAACTTCCTTATGTAGGAGGTAGGGCATAGCGAGATTTCTCGCTCAAATTGAGCTGCCCGACTGGGGAAGTACCTCCGCTTTACAGGTGACCGCAGTGAATCAACAATAGTTGTCTTTCTGCGAGTGAGTAAGGTTACCAGAGCTCATTGGGGGAGTGACTATTTGACAGCATGGGAATTCCGTTTGCTGTCAGTTCAGTAACTCCCTATTTTAAGAAACCTCCACGCTTTCTAAGGGGTTTGGCAACGCATTTGCAAGCCTCTGGATTTGCAAATGTCCATGGGCGGCGGTGAGCCGCCTGCTCGTCTGCCCCCTTATCACCATAAAAAAAAAAACTCCTGCCTAACCTTTAGAGAATGGCGTGGTGGTATTTTATGTAATGTAAGTATAAAAAAGATATTTACGTTACAAAGAAGCTACTGGGCACCAAATCCCGTGAATACGTAGGTAATAGCAAAATAAATTTTGAACTAAGCTCAAAATCAAATAAATATTTAAGGGGGGCTCCTATACAAAAAACTACATTTTTGCCTAATTTTGTACCCTTCGTGCGCGAGTCAACTCGCACTTGGCCAGTTTTTTTATTTTCATACTAACATTTTTGCTACTGACTGTACCTTATCTCTTTCTGATAGTAACGTGGGACGAGTTGCACAATGAAAATATAATTTATTTTAATTTTCTGCAAGTCGTCCTACATGGGCCGTAGGTATGTAGGACAAGTTGATGAATTAGTCGACATTATGACACAGCGCCATCTATTTCCGAGCTAAGCAACGAGGCTTGTGTTACAGATACTAGTTGGTTGATATACTACATATTATTAGGTCTTTACCTATGAAATTGCCGTTTTGTATGAAAAAATTTAAACGATTTTTTTTTCAAGTATTTTTTATTTGTATTAATCGAAGTAATCACCCATGTAATCAACGCATCTTTGCCAACGCAGTGGCAGTTTATTGATGCCCTTCTTAAAGAAATCAGCTGGACGGGAGGCAACAAATTCTTCAAAGGCATTTTGTAATGCCTCTCGGATATTGAATTTTTTTCCCGCCAAGAAGTTATCCAAATTCTGGAAAAAGTTTTAGTCTGTAGGCGCAAGGTCTGGTGAGTAGGGCGGATGACGGAGAACTTCCAACCCCAGTTCTTACAACTTGGAGACCGTCTACTGTGCAGTATGAGGTCGCGCGTTATCGTGCAGGAGCAGCGGAGACGAGCGATTGACCAATGCTGGTCGGAGATGTGCCAGCTTCTCCATCATTGTGTTCAGTTCTTCACAGTACACATCTGCAGTAATGCTCACCCCGTTTGGTAAGAAGCTGTGATGAATCACACCGGCGCTAGACCACCAAACAGTGACCATTACTTTTCTAGGGGTAAGCTTTCGTTTAGGGCATTGTTTAGGTGCTGAACCAGGATCCAACCAACTTGCTGAGCGCTTGCGGTTATCAAACAGGATCCATTTTTCAACGCAGGTAACAATGCGGTTAAAAATTCCTTCATTTGTGTGTCTGTCGAGCAGTGCAAGGCACGTTTCGACGCGTACTTCGCGCTGGCGATAATTGAGTTCGTGGGGCACCCCTTTGTCAAGCTTCTTTACCTTGCCAATTTGACGCAAATGGACCAATATTGTTTTGACGCTAACGTCGAAAGCTGCTACTAATTCTGCCGTCGATTGTGTATCATCAGCTTCCAAAATCGCCTTTAATTCGTCATTGTCGACCAAAGTCTTCGGACGACCGCGAGGTTCATTTTTCAGGTCGAAATTCCCAGAACGGAAGCGAGCAAACCAATAACAGGTGGTGCGTTGGTTTGTAGTGTTAGCTCCGTAAACGTCGTTGATGTTGCGTGCCGCTTGTGCCGCGTTGCTGCCACGACGGTACTCATATTCCATAATTACTCGAATTTTTAACGTATCCATGATGACGAAAAAGATTGAAATGCGATCAAAATGTAACACTAATCAATAAACAAATGACTACTTTTGGAAAAAGAATTCCATGTTTTTAAAATAAAATTAATTTGAAATTAGAATTCTTAGCCAAACAAAAAATATTGTGATTTTAAATGGCCAGTACTGCAGAACGGCAATTTCATAGGTAAAGACCTATTATATACTTTTTTTTGTTGTAAATACATACATATTATACATAGATACATTCATGACTCGGATACAAATGTTCATGCTCATCACACACCCTACCGGGATTCGAACCCGGGACCCATAGCACAGAAGGCAGTGTTAACTACCGCTGGACTAACTGGGTCGTCTATTTGGATTTACACATGGCTACTTTTACTCTAAACCAAAGGGCAAATCTAGGGTAAAGTCGTTGGGCTCTTTTTCATAATTAATTAGCAGTATTTTCAAATAAACAAATCATGAGGATTTGTTTTTACCAAAATATTATCCTAGAAAATTTTTACAATATTGTATCTACACTGATTTCTTATACTTCCGCAATCACAAGAAATGTAATTAATTATCGAAATATGTGTAAATCATCACTATTTTATTGAAAATCTCGTGTCACAGTGTTTGTCGCTAAACTCCCCCGAAACGGTTAGACGGATTATTATGAAATTTTGTATGTATATACTATATATGGTAGCTCTGAGAATCGGTCATAGAATATTATTTACACCCCTAGGTAATAAGGATGTCACTCACCAGTTTTTTTTTTAATTTTTTTGACTAATCATTTTTTTATAGGCGTTAAAAAATACTTATAACCTTAAATCTTCACTCTTTTACTACCCACCCTTATAATGTGGCAAAAAACGTTTGCTGGGTCAGCTAGTACATATATATTAATTACATTATGATAGTAATTTTGTGTGTGTAAATAATAATGTGAAACAGAGTGACTGTTGGAATTCAGATGGCCAACCATAATTGTCTATGTACGTATAGCGTTGTACCTAGTGAAGATAATACGATAGCTAAAAGCACGGCCACATTACTGCGATCGAAAATAAATAAGACAAGAATTGTGAAGGAACTTATCGAGTTCTGTGAAAGTTAAATAGTAGTGGCGAACGATGAAATAACTGAAATAAAACTTTTTCATATACCTGTGTTGTGGATTTTATTTCGGTATTTTGATAATAATATGTACCTAGTCTCAATGTTTTGGATATTTTACAGCATCCATCGCCACGAGTAGAACAATGATAATATTAAATACGTGCATAATTTCTTCTTGAAGTATCTAAATAAATAGTATCTTATATCTTGCTTTCCATAAAAACTCTATAATTATCTTATAACTCATTTTGCGTGGTATGGCATTTTTCTTTTGGAATTTCAAAAACTTGTTTGTAATCATTGGTTTAGAAAATCGTACATCAATGTAATGCAAAGTCTTTTGTATTTTGGACTCGATCGTGACTCCAAACGGCTGAGCAAACGGGAAGAGTATTTATTTCAATTAGATCTTTTTTATTGTTGACAGGTTTACGCTTGACTGTCAGTTCACCAGATGTTAAGCGACACTGAACTACGATGGAACGCGCTTATTAGATTTACTAATAAACTAAGTATAGGTACCGGTACGAGTCGTGAGCACTTTTTTGGTCTCTTTGGCGGAATGACGATGGCGAGGGGCGTCGATACTGAACAAAATTTGGTCGAAAGCGCACATGCGTAAAGTGGCTTTTACTACTAAAATCTGTGCTCACGACTCGTGCCGACAATTATATCAGTACACTTTTGGTGTCAATAATATATTTAATATAGATACATAATTATATCGCCAAACCTTCTAGTAATATACTCACACATATATACATCATAAGTGGTAACTTTGGTAATATATTAAAGATCATAAGTGCTTAAGTTCAAATCTTATTTGGCTTAATTTCGAACTACAATAATATGGCCATACCTTGCTATGAATGTCGAGATAAGCTTTCAATTATTCAATGCCACTGACTGCATATTAATGTCAGCGGACATTCAGATAGAGATCTGTGCAGGAGATTGTCATGCTATTGATTCATGTGTCTAGTTAGATGAATATCTGTGTCTGTACTGACAATAGTGATGGGAAACGTATTGCAGATATACACAATATCCGCACTAGTGGATATTTTTTGTATGTTTTCGCTTACAACCGATTTATATTAATTTTGGATGCTATTAGTTTAATTAATATGTTTACAACATGTGAATCCAACAATGCGGCCTACATCTAAAGTGGCTTTTTGAAGAAATCGATACAGCAGCTTTAATACGACCTGTCCGTGCCTACATGTGCTATCAAGTAATTCAACCATTATTTCTAAAAGTCAACGACTCCACATCCCTCATGAATCCGATCAGTGGGACATTTGCGTAGCCAATTAATGGAATAATTATAAAATATATAATTACCAAGTCTCCTGAGATAGAAAATGACATATATATATAACATTTAAAAAAAACTACGTGTTTGAAACGCCGGAAAGTAAAGAGAGGTTAGATTTCACGTTTTGCAAAAATAGCTTGAATTCGCTATTGAGCTGTAAACCACTACAGAACTAAAAAACAAGCTGTCGAACTTGCCAGCGCCGGTTACTATCTCTATTTATGGCGAAACTTTTTACTTTCAAGTTTTGAACTGTAAATAGCAAAGTGCTGTGTTTGTATTCTAGTGAAATATATGGGTATTCGAGGCATCATTATACAGCGCCATCTAGTTTGAGAAACTAGATTGTGTTGCGGATACTAGATAGATTCATACAGTACACATAGCAAGCATTCATCGAATTGAAATATATGATACAATAATTGTAAACTTTTACGTAAAACTGCATCATTTTTATAGACGTATGTATATCAAAATTAAAATCAAAAACGTTTTGCAGGAAAAACATGAAGACAAACATGTTACGGTGAACTCTTTCTACGTAAATCAGCCTATCAATAAATAACAAAATATAGAGCAGTTATTTACTATAACATTAAAACATATATTAATATATTTATCAGTATATCAGTGACTATGGACAATATTAAAGATCCAAAACGTAGAGATAAAAGTAATATTATCAAGCTACCGCGATATAATCCGTAAAATGAAGCTTTATACAATAATCTTTTAGATCTTATATTATTACCGTACGTTGTTCTTAATCGACGTAAACCGTTTTGGATTAATTACTGACCTGGTGTAACCCCGTTTTAACCCTATGAAAGTTTACAATCTGTCACAGTGATCTTACGTTCAGTATCAACTCGTATAAGTTACGTAGTGACGGTATTACGTAAAGTTGCGGATATTAACGTGTCACATCCCTATAAAGCAGCAACTAATTCAAAGCTTGATACAATCGAGATCGTTTGTGGATAGCGCAAAGCTGTTGTCGTAATTATTATTACCTATTCATAATTAATGGAATTAAACGTTACTTCAAAAAATCGTGATATAGTCGAGATAAAATATAATATCAATTTAAAAAAAACGATTTCATATGTCAGAACTGGACCAAATTGAAATGAGGCCGCACGGGAAGCACCAGCTTTCAAATAAAAAAAAGAATCTTCAAAATCGGTTCACCCAGTCAAAGTTCTGAGATAATAAACATAAAAAAAACTGTCGAATTGAGAACCTCCTCCTTTTTTGAAGCCGGTCTAAAATAATAAACTGCCTCGTTGGTCTAGTGGTCGTAAGTGCGACTGCTAAGCTAGAAGTCTTAAGTTCAAATTGGGTCAAAAAAATTGTTATTGAGTTTGTTCTATGAAATTCTCAGTAGCAGCTCGGCTCGCTCCCTATTATATGCAACCTAAAACATAGTGACGACAGGTTTACATTTACACACTTCTGTCTAACCCGAGATGACAGGCGTGATAGTATGTATGAATTCTTAATAATAATAAGTAATTATAATAATGTATCCAATTCCATCTATACAAGATCATGAATTGTTAACAGCCGACCGATCTGAGATGGGTTGGTGGATAATTAACGGATCAATTACCGTATAAATTATTGACCGTTACCGTTAGCGGGATACGGGGGATTGTGACGACGTGACAGTTCGTCACGTGTTACAGGTCACCGTGTTAAGCGTGTTCATTAAGATAATTAAATCAGTGTTGATCTCGTACGGTAACAAAGGAAATTAATTTTTGCGAGTATTATTGATTTTTGACGACCCAATCAGTCCAGCGGTAGTTAACGCTCCCTTCTGTGCTATGGGTCCCGGGTCGAATCCCGGTAGGGGCAAATGTTTGTGTGATGAGCATAAACTTTTGTATCCGAGTCGTGGATGTATTTATGTATAATACCTATGTATTTATTTTTATTTATTTATTAAAACTTTATGCACAAAAAAGCGTACAAAGGCGGACTTAATGCCTTAGGCATTTTCTACCAGTCAACCTTAGAGTGGTGCAGAGACAAAACGGTAGGTGCAACCAAGAAAGGGAAAATAAAGTAAAATTATGTATGTATTTGGTATATCAACCAACTAGTATCCATAACACAAGCCTCGTTGCTTACCTCGGAACTAGATGGCACTGTGTCGTAATGTCCAGAAAAAAAAAACTATAATACACTCAGCAGCTGCACTTACAGCCACCCAACGAATTAGAAAGATTAAAACACAGATTAATTTAAATAACAACTTTTTTTGTAATAAACATAATACCTTGTAATTTCAAATTGAAATGAACGTATTAACAAATGAAACGGACTTTCTCTCAAATGAAACTCTATTCCAAGTTCTTAATACAAAAATATAAGAATTGGTTTGAATATGAGAATCCAATTAGGCACCAAACATTTTACTGAACTACTGAACTGAATTCAATTAAAAAAAAACCGGACAAGTGCGAGTCGGACTCGCTCACCGAGGGTTCCGTACCTAATTTAAATATAAGATCATCAAAGTGGGCGCAGAGGAGATCTTAAACGAAAAACGAGCACATGCCTATAAGCTGTTTATTATAATTTATTATCAAGTTGACATTTTTTAAAAAGATTTAAGTTGTGACTGTTTTTAAAAGGACGCGAAAATCTTAACATAGCAAGATTTGGAGGAAACTTGGATTGAAATCGTTGGATCCTCTTACCTAGTCCGTTTCGAGTAGCCTTTATATAATTTATGTAATATTCTTCAATTGCTTTGTATGATAAATTGTTCGATAGGTACCTATTTTACCTAGTTGAAGTTTGCTATAACGTTAAAATTAAACGTGACGTATGTTTTTTTTAATATCCTATTAAAATATACCTACTATTTCTATTTGACGACCCACTTAGTCCAGCGGTAGTTAACACTGCCTTCTGTGCTATGCGTCCCAGGTTCGAATCCCGGTAGGAACGAATGTTTGTGGGATGAGCATAAACATTTGTATCCGATTCATGGATATATCTATTTGTAATATGTATGTATTTACAAAAAAACATATATATGTAGTATATCAACGAACTAGTATCCGTAATACAATCCTCGTTGCTTAGCTCGGAACTAGATGGCATATTATATACATAGTCCAGAGATATTATTTATTTTATTAATAAGTACAAGACACTTAAGTTGGTAGATACCTGATGCATACTCGTTGACACCGTTGCCAAGCAACGTTGTTGATTTTGCAGCTTGTCATTATAAAAATATTCTCTATAAGTAAAGATGATTAATTTCCATATTTTATTTAATAGTACCTATTTAAGATTGTGTTTAGTTACAGAATTAAATAAATAGTTTATGAAAATAAATAAATAGTAAATTAAATAGATAAATAGTACCTTGATTTATCTAATAAAGGACAGTACACAGTCAAAGACAGTTTAAAAAAAAAAAAAAATTACCTTGACAAATGGCTTGTATCTCAAAAAGCGAAATAGCATTAAATATCTAAATTAAAAATATATTTTTTTTAAACAGACTTAATTACTTTTTGACGTGAGATAGTTTTTTGAATAATAATTAGTACTTTTAAGTTTCCGATTAAAAGTACGCCATTTTTTTACTATCGCCTGTCAATACTAGGGATGCCCATTTTTTCTAATGTGTGTATGGAGACTACCGACCTACATACAATAAAATGAAATAGTTTAACTCATTGATTGTTTCATTTACCTATCTTATTTTTATTGAAAATGTGACGAAACAATTGTTATTAGCTTTATTTTTATTTATTTTTGATATCATAATCGGTATTGTTTCAAACATCTTATTACACTAATATTTTATACGGAAATCGATTGTATTAAAATCTTAATACAATCGATACAATCTTAACAGTTGGAGCAAAACGCTCACTGAGTGGTGGCCAAGAGGCCATAAACGTAGTGTTGGACAGTTTGCGGGTCGAATCTGGACGAGATTGGCACAGGACTGAAGCGAATGGCATGCATTGAAAGAGGCCTATACCCAGCAGTGGGATCAGAAAGGCTGTGGATGATGATGATGATGAAAATCTTAATCAGGACGTTGTACCCCGTGGTTGTACCCGTACTGATTAAGATTTTAAACAATCGATTCGCCATAATTGATTTTTTAATATTAATGAAATTGACATTTTAATTTTATGTTCAAAATTCAAGCCAAGACGCTTACTGGTCATGCAGGTCATGGCGTCTGCCTGTGACGTCATTTCTATGTATATCAACACTAAACATTAGGTGCTAATAAACTAATATATTTAGCGTGTTAAATATGAACTCTAAACTATATGTATAAGTGGTACGCGGCCCCCCAATGCAATAAATACATCAATTACAACTCTCAACAAATTATATATTTACGTTCCACACAAAAAAATCACCATCACAAATAAATTATAAAATTACTGGAGTACAACACTTGGCTGTATTGCCTAAATTCCTTTGTCTTATTCCTAAACGGAAGTAAAAATCAAATAATCGGTACTCGATGTAGGTGTTTAAAAACTGACATTTGACTTATCATGGCGGGTGCTGTATTTTGTGGTTTTATTTCAATAAATATGTTTATATTATATATCAATGACATTGATAAATATATTAATAATGCGTCGGAAAAAATAAATAAAATTTATTTTGCAATATGCACATCAAGCTTTTTTACATGATACCCCATTTGAACTAATAGCTTCAACTAGAAATTCAGATTCCTATAACAAAATTCAGACCCCTATTAATTAAGATTTAGTTACAAATGTACAGTTTTAAGATTTTTCCTTGCATTGTTGGTCTATAACGATGTTAAATGCCAAATTTCATAGTTCTAGGTCAACGGGAAGTACCCTAAGAGTTTTGATTCCCTTGAGAGGGTCGAAAAATGTTTTTTGCTGATTAAACGGTCGTATCTTTTTTTTACGCAAACTTAGAAAATTGATTTTTTCACAACTTCAAGGGACCGTAGACTTGAGTATACGGTTTAAATTTCAACTTGATACTTTCACGTATTTCCGAAATAAAGGGTCTTGACAGACAGACAGACGGACGGCGGACAGACAGACAGACAGACAGACAGACAGACAGACAGACAGACGGACAACAAAGTGATCTTATAAGGGTTCCGTTTTTTCCTCTTGAGGTACGGAACCCTAATTAGTCACGTCCATTTATTTCTGACTCTAATTTAAAAATTGAACTTTAATTCTATTCTTGCTGGATTCATTTGAAAATGTCATGTCGTAGATGCGATTTTAATCTAGCTTGTCAATTTTGGTTTTGTTTTTTATTGTTCACTAATTGGAAGATATTTAAACTTAACGCTGAAAAATATAGACAGAATTTGATGTCTTTATTTTCCAGCTCGTTGCGACTAAAACTGCCTCGTCTAGAGGTTGTAAAGTGCGATTGCCGAGCAAGAAGTTTTGAGTTCGATTCTCTAGATCAATGTCATGCAAAATAATTAGGTTAATTATCACAGCACCATCTAGTTCCGATTTAGCAACGATACTTGTGTTACGGATACCTGCTAGATGATTGATTTACTACATAGATATTTATTTTTTGTAAATATTATATATTACATACATAAAAATATAGTACAGAATGTCCGTGCTCATTACACAAACATTTTCGTCTACCGGGAATCGAGCCCAGGACCCTCACCATTGAATAATAATAAGAATAATTGTGTGTAATCAAAATGCTGGTAGTGACTCCGAAAACTACTCTTTAATGGTAACGACTCCGAAAACTACTCTTAATCTGTACCGGATCGATTTTATTAATCAAAAGCAAAGATATTTCGTTACGCTAACCACTTTCATTGTTAATTGGATCCACATTCTGTGGGCGATTACAGTGTAATTGTGAGAGCATGTGTCGGCCGTTGTTAAATGTTGCCCTGCAATTATGTCAATTTGTGGGCTCGTACGGTTGCTAGATTAAAAGTATAGCCACCTTGTGTTAGAAGAATATAAATATGCTGTGAAAAAATACGTTGAAAGCAAAGAATAGAATATCTAATATATAAAAAGTCGTGCCACAGTGCTATCAAATTCCTCTGAAACGGCTTCAACCGAATGCTATGTGTTTTTTGTATATTTGGTAGGTCTGAGAATAGGTCGTGAAGTATTTTTCATCCCCCTATCCCCATTATTTTGTCGCGTTTTTAGTTTTATGTGGCAGAACAACGACCTGTACATTGTTCTGCCAGCTAGTATACATATATACATTAAACACAATAAAACTACTTTTCATAGCTGATGTTATCGCAGTATATTTATGATAAATAAATTAATATTATATATTTATTATATTATTATATAATTTATATTTATTATTTTAAGACAAAAGCTTCGGATATTTTACAGCATCCATTGACTCCTACAGATTATTAAATCCGTAATAAGTACGTGCTTTGTAATTGAATTCGAGACCATTGATTCACAGTCCACTGGTCACACCACTGAGCTTCAGTTTTATCCACAAACTACTTATACATTTGATAAAAATAAACATTTGATTTATTATAAACGGTCAAATGTGGAATTCTATAGTAACTATCTGCTTGCCCTAACAAAAAACAAGTTAAGTCTATACTTAACCCATTGAGTGCCGACTACGTAATATTACGTAAGGTAGGTTAACAGGAGAGGCCAACTACGTGTTAGTACGTAGATGTTCTTTGTTGGTTGTAGGGTGATCTATACTGTTTGGCCTCCTGCAACGTTCGTTTTTATACTACTTGGCACCTCAAATAAAACACAATATACAAAAATAGTAACTTTATTGTTTCTAAAGATCTAAATCTAATACACTTTGGTATCATGAATTACACAGTCTACTCTTGAGATCAATATACTTCTAAGTAATTATTATAACAAAAACAGTAATATTTCTTACTAAATCAACACTAAAAAACATAAAAATAAACTTCTATACAACGATTAAAAAAAAATTAAGCGAATTTAGGATCTGTGTGGTAAATTTTAAAACAATTGTTTACACACAAAGCCGGCTTTTCAGGACAAGTAGCACATACAAAAGATGATTCCTTCCGTATTTTATTTTTAGTGCAAACACGACAAGGTTTAGCCGGAACGGCTTTTTTAGCCGTGGGTGGAAGCTTTTCTAAATAATGAAAATTATCTAGTGGTACACGAGTTTTAGCAGATAATTGACTAGTTGAAGCCGGGGATAGAATTGATTGGGGTTCTTGTGATGGTCCTGCTTGTGTCGAATGCGCATTATTATTCATTCCTAACAGATGTCTTATAAAACCTTCACGAAATTGCAGCAGTCGCATTTTAGAAGTTCTATCTTGAAGACGAAGTATTCGGTGTGCATTTTGAATGTACACTTCAAAGATGTGTAGCCCTAGCTTCTTGTGCCATCTAAGAGTTTTTCTGAGGCATGAATAATATGAGACCATCTGGTCGCCTCGGTCTACACCTGACATGCCCAAGTTATAATCGGCGACAATGTTCGGCTTCAGTGAGATTCTACCATTCTTATTCCTAACTCTCACCAACTGAAGATTATGCTTGTTCGAAATTACCAGTACATCTCGTTTATCTTTCCATTTACAAACAGTAATATCATTGCATACTTTAGCAGCTAGCTCTCCACGCTTTAACTTAGCGTTTGTAACGTCTACAGGCAAGTTTTTTCGATTCTTTCGAAGTGTACCACATATGTATGTTTTCCTTTGGGTAAGACGTCTCGTCAAATCAGGTGAATTGTAAAAATTGTCAGCGTAGATTACGTGACCTTTATCTAAATAGCCTTCCATTAGATCTAATACAACTTCCGTGCTATGTAAAGTTCCAGGTGGAGGCTTCTCACTTTTTCCTCTATAAACACGAATTTTCATGACTATACCTGACGATTCACATAATTCATACAGTTTTATTCCATATTTGTGCTTCTTATTTTTTATGTACTGTCGGAAAATCAATCTTCCTCTCCACAAAACCATTGACTCATCGATACTTAGGTCAGCTTTAGGATAATAGAGATCAATCATTATGTTGTTGAACCGTTCTAATATAGGTTGTATTTTATGCAGTCTGGATGTAGCCGAGGAGTCGTCTTCGGAAAAATGAAAATTACGTAACAATAATTGAAAGCGGTTTCTGCTCATCAAAGTCCTAAACAGCGGCATGTTGTACAATGGATCCAATCGCCAGTAATGACTTATAGAGGGTAATTGCACCAATCCCATATAAAGCAACATACCAATAAACTTGCGCATTTCTTCAATATTTGTATCCTTCCAATATCTAAAGCGGGCATGCTTTTGTAAGGGACCGGCTGTGCGACATGCGTAATTATTTGTAGCTTGCACCAAAGAAAGCAGAAAATCGTTTGAAAAAAATATATCAGCTAAAGCAGCGGGGGTAGGTCTGAAGTCAATCTTTATTCCCGACTCACCCGTAAATGCAAATTGTTGGGGTCTTGCAGAACCTATATTCCACTGAAACTCTGGATCACATGACGATGCTTCTGTGAGCGTTGCGGGTGGCGGCTGCGATTCATTGTCAGATGTCGATGTTTCATAAGACGAACTACTACTCCGCGCTTCTCTCTCTGGAACGTAATTATTATCTGATCCGGAAGAGAAGTCCTCATCGTCTGTCGATTCTGGTTCCATCAGAATTCCAGGTATTTCATTCACATTCAACTGTCGTTGTAACAACCTGGGATTTCGGTTACCGCGTAAAATACGACGCGATCGGCGTCCGCGCTCCATATTGCAATAACTACCTACACCTATCTAGCGACAGTCTCTCAGCGCGTGCGGCGCGACACTGAATGCGCACACAGGTAATAAATGTACTATTGATGCAAAAATAAGTGGGGAGAACACGTGATTGCCATTTATACATGTTAAAACGAGATAGACAATAGTCTGTGTTTTATTAGGGAGCTAAGGTACGTAATTTTGGTAATATTGCGTAGGTAGGCACTACTAACATTTATTTTTCTATCTGTGCCTATCTACGTAATACTGCGTATACGCAATATTATGTATACTGGCATCCTACTATATCCTTATATACGTGATGCCAACTACGAATAATTACGTAGTAGACCATTTGTATGGTGGCCACCAGGTTTGGTCTGACGCTTACCTTCGGCATTCAATGGGTTAACTTGTTTTTTGTTAAAAGCACAAACCTATGTACAAGCTTTTTATTTGTCAAATTTAGATTGGTATTGGTATAGGTATATTGCATGTATTACCAATGAATTGTACTACACATTGGTATAACATTGAGTCATTAAACAAAGCACCATTATGAACAATGCAGGCATACATCGCGCTATCTGCGGTAAATTTAAATATTTAAGAGGGCATTAAAACACTCACAGAGTTGCAGTATTTATTCATTTGTTGGCATGCCCAGGCGTTAAGTGGCAATTATATGAAAACATTATTAATGTTGTAATGATTTAATCCTGTAATGTACAGCTCGTTTAGCTATACATAATAATTGTGTGTTAATATTAAGTTTGTCAATATTCTTGGTTTCTATTTCGGGAACATTCTATATGTAAATAACAACTTCGTAGGTAGAACTAGCATGATTGAATCGTACAATTTAACAATAAATTAAAATACTCTCAAAGTATTTATAACAAAATCATTAGTTATAGGACCTACGGTCATGGCAAGTAATATATTTTTGAACTATTTGGTTGTTTAAAGATAAATAAAGCAAAACATAATGAAGAAATAAAATAAAACTTCAATTCCGCTTTGTTATGTTTTAATGTCCAGTTATGTTCATTGAGAACCGAATAACTAAACTGTACCTAGATTTATATTTGGTTATTGAACAACATTGCAGAACTTACATATATAAATCACTAATAAAAAAACCATTATCTTTGAGAGATAAAGGATACCGAACCATTTTTCGTTTCAAGGAAAAACGGTTAAAGGATCATAGAAAATTACACAAAACCGATTACCAGAAAAACGGTACTAAATACGTCGGTACTGAGCGCAAAGACCGTCGAAGTCCATTGAGGTATTAGTGACGGCTAGAGTGAAGAGCACGCCTTTTGAACATGTCGCAACAGCTTTTTATCTCCAAGAACATTATTAAAATTGGAGTAGTCGTAATTCTTTGTGAATTGATAATTTGTACAATTTTGTTGAAGAAAAACTAGTACCTACTTAGTAATGGTTTAATTAGAGGCAGGTCAAGTTGATAGAAAGACTTGATAGATGATTAGAGAGCTGTGGTAGCCTAGCGATGTGACCAGTGGACTAAGATTTCAAAGGTCTCAATTTCAAACCCAAGGCACGCACCACTGACTTTTTGGAAGTTATGTGCGTATTTATCACATGCTCATACGGTGAAGGAAAACATTGTGAGGAAACTTGCATGCTTGAGAGATTTCTCAATGGCATGACGTAATGTCTGCCAATCCGGAGTAGGCTAGCGTGGTGGACTATAGCCTAATCCCTGTCAAATGAGGGGAGACCCGTGCTCAGCACTGGGACAATAATGGGTTCACGATGAAAAAGTTTTATAAACACAATATCAGGGAGTGTCAAAATAAAATGCTATTTTTCTATATCATATGATTTTTAATAAAATTTGCTTATATTCTTTACTAGCTGCCTCCCGCGGCTTTGCCCGCATGATATATAGATAAAAAGTAGCCTATGTATTAATCCCGGTAATAAACTATCATCATCATAAACTATATGCATGCTAAATTTCATTCAAATCTGTTGAGCGGTTTTGGCGTGAAAGAGTAACAAACATCCATCCATACGTACATCCATACTAACAAACTTTCGCGTTTATAATATTAGTAGGATGCATGACAACTTGATTGACTTAAAACTGATTTCACCAAAAAAAGTTCAGATCTTTTGTTCTCACACACGAAGCTCATCATAGCTAATATTTAAATTTAATTTAGCTAATAATTAAACGGCAAAATTGAAACATTCTTGTTTCTTGTTTCTTCTTCTTCATTCTTGTTTCTTAAAATTTGCCTAAGCCTTTGGTTTTTTTTTATAATAACTCAATGGCAGGCTCACGTTTTTGTCGCGCCCCTTGTAGGCCGTTACGTCCTCGACGCCCTTTCTCGGTGTCAGGGGTCCTTCACTAATGGACCCTCGGCTCTTTCAGTACTCCCGTGCCGCTTTCAGTGAGAAATGTTGGCGTGTAGTGTGTTAGATACAAACTGGTATTGATGTAGTCAAAAGATATATTTTTTAATGTTGTTATTAATAATTAAGATGATATGAATTAAAAATAATGGTAAACTTTTTTTTTATATTTGACGTTAATTTAATATATAAAAAGGTATACTCACCGTAGACCATACCTACATAGTCCCATTGCTGGGCATGGGTCTCCTCTCTAATCTAGCGAGTCTTCACACGCTATCGAGAATATCTCTCAAACATGCAGGTTACCCCACAGTGCTTTTCTTTCACCATTTAAACATGTGCATCTTTGAAAAATTATTTGTGCATGCTTTGGGATTGAACTCCCACCTTTTGATTTTAGTCCAATAATCACATCGCTATCCTATCCTAGCTTTTACACAGACACAATCAGCAGATTAAAAAAATGACAGAACTGGACCAAATAGAAAAGGAACCACAAGGGAAGCACCGGCTTTCAAATAAAAAAACAATCATCAAAATCAGTTCACCCAGTCCAAAGTTATGAGGCAACAAACATAAAAAAATACAGTAAAATTGAAAACTCCACCTTTTTTGAAGTAGGTTATAAAAGGACCTTTGTCATTCATCTGGGGACTATGAACTGCAGCCGAGCATCAGGACCTGGGTTCGATACTAAGTTCTATAAAACAATGCTTGAGACATGACTAAACACAATAATATGTATACATACCCAAGTATTGTATGCAGTCACATAGTCCTAATGTTTAGCTAAAATTTCAGATATGTATTATTATTTCAACAACATAACCTTTGTTGTCGTTTATGCCTCAAAATATCAAAACAATAAGTTACAATGGAGATTAATGGAATAATAATTTTAATTACATACATGAATACTGAAAATGGACCTATTGTTAGTAATAGGCGACGATAAAATGCTGTTGAAATTTTGAGAGGAACATAATATACATATTAATAATAATAATAATATTTCTGGACATTATGACACAGCGCCTTCTAGTTCCGAGCTAAGCAACGAGGCTTGTGTTACAGATACTAGTTGGTTGATATACTATATTGTTTGTTTAATACATGATACTAACTTTAACCCGCGACTTCGTCGGCATAGAATTAGTAACTTTATCTAATCTGCTCTATAATTTTTTTTTTAATTATATCGATTTCAGATACTAACTCCCACCCCTCTTTTCGAAGTCTTAAGTGAAGATTTCTGAGACAAAAACTATCATTTGTCCTTTCCTAGGACTTAAACTATATTCATACAGAATTTTATCCGAATTTGTTCAACGGTTAAAGCGTGAAGAGGTAACCGATGGAAATATCTTCAGTTACAAAACTTATTTAAGATCTTATATATAGATAGCGTCATCATTTTCTAACTAACGGGAATAAATGTTGAAACTAAAAAGAAAAATTATTGCTAATTGAGTTTTATTACTTGAGTAGCAAGACATTTTTTTGAAGGTGACAAAAAAATTAACAAAAGAGACGCTGCATTCAGCCCAACTACAGAATCAGGTGTAAAAGTAACTACAAAGGAAACTACACCAAAGGATGCGACTCAAAAAGACAACACTAAAATAAAGTTTTAACAAAGTAAAATAACTTATATATATAGAGTTACAAAGCCTTTGCTGGCTCTACTTTTATATTGCCCTTACTAAGGAAGGCCTTTTAAAGCCTTTGTAAGGCAATGCAGCCTAATCAGTAGTGTTTATCTGTACGTAAATATAATAAAAAGGCAATTAATATACGTATTTTTGTTTAAAACATGTACTTCGGTGTTGCATTGCCAGGAATTCTTCTTGATAGTACAAAAGTGTCCACTTAAATCATTCATTTTTATTTTCAAGCAGTGTACTGACATGTTTTAAATGTGCCTAATAATCTTCAGTTTAAAGAACTTGGGAGTTAATTTCAGAAGTAATCGCGACATATCATTATATCAAAATGGTTAATTACAATGTGTCTCCGGTTTCTTAAGTAACGTTTTTTTGTAGGTAGGGCAAAGCGAGATTCCTCGCTCAAATTGAGCTGCCCGACTGGGGAAGTACCTCTACCTTACAAAATACCGCAGTCTTTCTGCGAGTGAGTGAGGTTACCAGAGCTCGTTTGGGAGTGACTATTCTGACAGCATGGGCATTCCATTTGCTATCAGTTTAGTAATTCCCTATTTTAAGAAACCAAAAC
Source organism: Craniophora ligustri (assembly GCA_905163465.1). Lineage (NCBI taxonomy): Eukaryota > Metazoa > Arthropoda > Insecta > Lepidoptera > Noctuidae > Craniophora > Craniophora ligustri. The sequence continues at coordinate 13,651,758 of LR990961.1, forward strand.
GGTTTCTGCAGGGGTATGCAACGCATTTGTTTGCCTTTAGTTTGCCCCTTATCGCAATAAAAAAAATCGACTATCAGCATCACTCATAGTGTAGCTCGAACATAATATAGAAAGCTCAACGATCCGACACACGAATGTACCAGTTCAGTAAAATAAATAAAACAAAACTCGATCGAACATCGCTCCAAAAAGAAACGCCTAACAAGCAAAATCCTACAGTAAAGCCTCCGATACGTCAGCCTTCTCGTCTGGTCGGTGTTAAGTTGCTTCCTTCTCAGCTCGCTTTGATCTCTGAGAGCAGTAATTAAATCGGCTTTTGTAACGTTACATTTTTTAGTTTTCTCGCACAGGCGTCCGCAGGCGTTTTGCTTAAGTTCCTGTGTTCTAGCTTCTTTGAACATTAAATATTTCAACGAAGACTTACTAACTTAACTACATTATTTTGTTTATCAATAAACAAAATAATGTTTAAACAAAAGAAACAGAAATATTTTTACTTTATATATTATAGAACACATGTTAAGTTCGTTTGTGAAAGCTTGGCACAAATCGTTTTGTTCTAGATTGAGTTTAAATTTCTCTTTTCTCTTAACTTTATTTCCAGTTTATGATATTAGTTAGTATAGACAAAGACATTAAATTATTATCTAAGCAATTATTATTATTATTTTAAATGTCTTTGACTATGCACAAACCATAACAAATAGCATACTCAGAATTTCCTTCAATAATACATAATACACTGAGGTACGGTCAGCAACTAAACTATACCTTTTATGGAAAATCATAAATTTTAATTTATTTTGTCTATATCAGCCAACTAGTTCACCACGATGATCGTTCTACATCACACGAAAAGAAAAGTAAAAACTGACAAATTATAAAATTGTCTAAATGATTCTTAAAGCAACAAAACTGGTTACTATTTTAGTTGTTTTTAAATGAAAAAAATAAGAAAATACTGCATTTTTTCAATTTACAATATACTATTAATATTTAGTAGAGATTGATGTTTTTTTTGTAATAATTAAAAAGGTTTGTTATAGACTTGTTTTGCTGACCCTACAGTTGACCCAGGATATACAGGATATCGAATCCTACGAACCACAGTCACACGGACGTATAAATCCACCCCCGCACCCCATAGATAGCCCTTCCGCGCTCATAAATTTGGGATAAATAATCTTAGTTAGGTATTAAGGGGTGCTGTGAGTTACTGCATGTAGCTGAGTAAATATTTTTTTTACTTACGAAATATACAGAAAACCTATTGAGTATTATTTTGTGATTATTAAAAAGCTTGATATTATGAGAAGAACGAGAGACAACAGCAACAATTAAAAATTTTCTTAACTATGATATCAAAACACTTTTTACAGATTTAAATCTGGTGTATTGGTAAGTATTATTTAAATCCGTTTTGGATCCTTTATATCACCTATGGCCACGGTAACTAAACTACTAATATAAAATCCGTCTAATGTTTTTTTTAGATGTACACAATAATAAAGTTACGCCTCTGCATCTTATACGCTGAAAATATGCGAGGTGGTAAAGGGTGAATTTCAAAGCTGTCTCTATTGTCAAAGTTCAAAAAGAGCCAATTAATTTAAGATATTGTGTCATTGCCACTGAAATCGTAGTTGATCAATTGTGATCAGTGTCTGATGAATTTAACAATCAGCCGCTGTGGTGTGTATTATGGGAACCATGTTAAATATCTAATGTAAAATAAACACAGCAATATATTAATTAGTCTAAAGCAAGCACTAACGCTGTAAACCTGTTTGTAATTTGTATAATTAAAAGAATATAGCTAACTATGTACTCGTATGTACGAGTACATAGCCTTATATTTGTCCAACTAAACAAAGAATCCCAAAATAATATCATAATGATATTACTTGTAACAATGTTATATATGTAACCCGGTACACAAACAACGTTTCAATATGTGAGCGAACAAGACGTGAACTTATTGTAGGCACTGAGCAAATTGCTCGCAATAATGGCGCCACGCTATTGGCCCTATCATTTTGTAACGGTGTGTGTACATATTTGTATTCAGTTTACGTCACAGACTAAAAAAATCGTAATCGAAATTATTTGTTACGAGTAATGTTGGGCTAAGTTTGATGGACTCTACCGGCTTCTCAAATAAGAAGATTTTTTACCCTGTGGTGGGACAATTAATTCCTTGACTAAAATTAAAAAAATGGGAAAATGGTTAATTTGACGAATATCGTGCAGTTTCTATGATGCTATTTAGTTGATATTGCAATAAATAACCGAATAGTAATTATGTGTATAGATTTTTGAAGAAAACTTTTAGAATTAGACTCGCTATGAATCCACTGACTGCCACAGCAAGAGCTATAATAGTATCTCACACCGAGACGATTGCAAACAAAATGTATTTACTCTCAGACATCACAATAAAAAGCATTTCAGTAAAATATGTAAAAGGCTCACTATCACACCGAAACATCATCAAATATAATATTATTGTCAAAAATTATGTAACTACTCTGTGATATCTTAATAAAAATTAGTCGCAGTGTGTACGCTCACTACACGACACCAATGCCTGCCAAGTCCCACACATACACGGACATAATTTCCGATAGAGCTTGCAAATCGACGTTGAACATTTTTTATTCGGGTAGACAGTTTTGCTGTTTCGTGTCGCTACGCTTTACGTCATATTTAGTATTAAATTCTGTTACGAGAACTGTGTTGTTAGGTTTTTAGTTGGGGTGTGCTTTATATATAGTGCTTTAAAAAAATAAATGCAATGTTAATTCTTGGAATGATTGATGAATGGAATGTTATAATGACTTTTAGAAGATAATGTTATAAGAACTATTAAAATACTATGATAGCCACTAGGCTACTGTCCAGTGACTGGAGAGATAGACTACAGACCAGTCCAATGTCCAGTCCACTGGCCACTGGTCACACTACTAGGCGTGACCAGTGGACTGTGAAGTCAAAGATCTTGAATTCGAGCCAAAGGCAGCGCACACGACTGATTTTTTGACTCTACATGAGTCATGAGTCGTTATCACATGTTCAAACGGTGAAACATCGTGAGGAAACCTGTGTCCCTAAGACCATCTTAACACAACCCATCCATATACTTACCTCAGCAAGCGCAGCATAACTTTATTTTATTTAGTAGGTGGCTGTACCTGACGGAAAGTGATCATCACTGCCCATGGACATCTGCAATACTAGAGGGCTTGCAATTGCATTGCTGGTCTTTAGGAAACAAATATGGTCTCTGTCTGAAGGTTCTCAGGTAGTAACGGTTCGGAAAATTCAGCGAGCTCTTGGTAAAAAATAGGTGATATATAAAATTGGTAGTTTTGTATATCTTTTAGTAGAAAAACAACGTTACCTGATCATCTTAGTAATTTAGGAGTTTTTCCCAACATAATAATATATAATATTATATAGGTATATTCTTATTCCCAAGTTATTTTTACTTGATCAAGTAAACTGTAGATAATTACTTTAGCTAGGCAAGTAAATACAGATAATACTCACAAGACGTGTACGTGAGATTTTCGTAAGACGTAGTTACGTGAGAAAAGAAAAATACCTATATATCGAATAAAATAATATGTAACCCATTATCAGCTAATATTATAAATGCGAAGTTACTTTTTACGATTTTGTGTCTAATTATTATGATCTCAAAGCATATTTTAGGTACCTACCTAAATCCGAAATTACTCTGTCTTTATGCTTATTATGTTTTCAGCTGAACCAATTTTGAATTTGAATACATTGGATTGTGCTCTAGTATTTAAAGACTGATAACTGAACGTAGCTTTAATTTTAAACGAGTCTTTAGGTAGTTTTATTCCGGATTATTTTTTTTGATGAAATCGACTAGAACTGTGCAGAAGTTTCGTAAATGCTTGAACAAGTGTATATAAAATAGGAACCATTTGATTTTGATGAATTTTGACTTGACGAAAAGTCTAGAAGAATGTGTGAGACCCTGATAATAAGACATACCCGTGAACGTTCTTCCTTGTTAATTGTTGACACACATTTAAATAATTTGCGAATTAATAACTGCATTCAATTTATTGCAATTTATTTTCACCACGATTGGCGCAGTAGCTTAAACATCAGTGACTGCGCCCCAGCCCCGGCTCGATTCCTACTCGACGCAATATATGATTTTTTATATGAATCCATATGAACTTTAGGATTTGAGCGTTTTTTAAACTGTAAGATTCATCATAAAACTAACTATAATACCTGCCCAGTCTTTAACCTCAAACCGTGACCCAAAAATTTCATCCCGAAAACATCAAAATCGAATTCCACGCGAATACAATCTATATATATCGATAAAATATCGAATAATCCCGAAACCGAGTCACAAATCTTGTTAGGGACCACCGCCATCTAATACTACGGACCAAAATTTATGTTAACTGGGATACCAATCACATACATACCTTTGTAAAATATTAGGTACCCGCATCAAACTGAATGCGATGTTTCTATTAGCTAGTTTCGGAAAATTGGCTTTGAATACGGTAGAAATAGAAAGGAATAAATTACGCAACATAATATTATCATAGCATTTTTTTTGGACGACCCGTTTAACGCTACTGTATTATACGCTACTCGTTTAAGTAAGTTCGCATCTTGTCAGGGATGAATACATCTATTAAACAAGGTTTACGAGAGGTAGGGCATAGCAAGATTCCTCGCTCAAATTAAGCTGCCTGACTGCGGAAGAACCTCCGCATTACAGAAGACCGCAGTGAAACAACGATTGCTGTTATTGCTGCGAGTGAGTAAGCTTACCAGATCTCGTTAGGGGAGTAACTATTCTGACTGTATGGGAATCCGTTTGCTGTCAGTTTAGTATCCTTACACTTCAGTCTTCTTCAGTTTAGTAACAGGATTTCTACAGGGTCGGCAACGCGCAAGCGACTCCTCTGGTGTTGCAAACGTCTATAGGCTACGGTAACCGCTAATTATCAGGCGGGCCGTAAGTTTTTTTGCCACCGTTTTGGTACAAAAAGTGCCTCTCATTGTCATTATCAATAACAAAGATATCTCACATGTCCAGCGCCTACTTATAACACATACACAGGATTTGACTATATTCCCAAAAGGAATAAATAATAAATCACACAGCGCCATCTAGTTGCGAGCTAAGCAACGAGGCTTGTGTTACGGATACTAGTTGGTTGATATAATACATATATACTTTTTTTTTTGTAAATACATTCATAATATACATAGATACATCCATGACTCGGATACAAATGCTTATGCTCATCACACAAACATTTGTCCCTACCGGGAATTGAACCCGGGACCCATAGCATAGAAGGCAGTGTCAACTACCGCTGGACTAATTGGGTCGTCAATTTTGGGAATGAGATAAGTAGTTATTACAAATTAATTTGTAACAACCATGTGAGGTGTGGACGCCCTAGAAGGACATACACCGACCTAATCGGTGACCTCCTTCAAAAAGGTCAGGTGCGCAGTGCTCGTAACCGGCGCGCGTGCATGACGAGATGTATGAATGTGGACGAGGCAAAAGTGGTAAGCAGGGACCGTAGCGCGTAGCATTCTGCAGTTTCTGCCTACTCCCACAGGAAAAAGGCGTGAGTGTATGTATGTATATGTACAAATTAATTTAAAGAAATAATAGCTGAAAATAAACGTCATAATTACTATATTATTTTTCTTCAATTCTAGATAGTTAAACAATGTGCTTGAACAAATTAGCATTCACATTGGAAGTGGTCCATTCTATAATTTATGCAATTAGCCAATGAATATAACATGAATGAGCCGTGCATGATGGATCGTACTAGAATTTGAATGGCCCATTGGGCAAAACTATTAGTATTGTTAGAATTGTTGCCCTTAATTAAGTTTAGGACTGTAACCAGAGATATATGATCGTTATCATTATAATAACCAACGATTTATGTTTGTTTTTGAAGTTTAATTTATTGTTTTATACAATGGGAACATTAGTTATACCTACTTTATATTTACATATGATAAATATTTTTTACTTTATAACACTATTCGCGCTTACAAAAAACAATAAATGAAGATATGAGGTTACATACTTAGACAGCTTTAAATATTTTACGGCTAGGTATCAAAGTCTTTGCAGTAATATTTTAAGCATTTCTGTCATCTTGTTTAGTGAATTAAAGAAGTCAGTAATAGGTCTATGTAATAGGTATTGTCAAAAGGTAAATCTGTCAACAGGTTAATTGGCTAGGCTCACCAACAGTGCATCAATCATAATACACTCACATTTCATCATAATTAAATCCAGTCACTCTTAATAGCTTTCCTAATTATTTTTTTCATTAAATTTCAATGTAAATTTTACTTGGAAAATAAGTGAATATTTGTAAACTCAAACGTGAGTCACCGTAACAAGTCCCCGGAGTATTCTAAAACAAAATACAGTCCTCTGTATTTCAGAAACACCAAGAACAATTTCCTTCAATTCCCAGATCAACACGGAAAAATATAAAGTGAAATTTCAATTCCTATACAAGAATAACAGTTTAGAAATATTCAGCGCAGCTGCGGTACCACGACGGAGTTTAAGATTTACATCTAAAACTTAAAATAAATAATGTTAACTCAAAGAGAACTCTTGAATGTCGGACTTAGTGGAAATTCAGTAGAAACTGAAATATAGTGAGGTCCTACACTGTCCCAGTTCTCGCTATAAGCTTCTTGACTGCTTCCGATGTTGGAAATATACGGGGAGCCTTATGGAATTACAAACTGTTCGGAAGAATAAGTGCTCTGTTTTGTTACCTAATATTAATTGCAGGTATTAATTATGTGTAGTCTACATCAATTCATCATCTTTATCATCATACAAATATGTACAAAGGTTTTCTCCTCTATAGATTCCTACAAGGACCTGTTAAAACCATCTACTGAACGCGATTCTCTTTCTCCCTTCCTCCCTCCTCTTATTCAAGACCTTCATGAGTATCATTGCGTTTTATGATATAGTTTCCTACTACTTGGGAAAAATTCTGCTAAAGCGGCCATCAGTACTACTTTTAGTCCTAGTTCTGTCTCTATATCTCTAGGTAGCAATTACCTAATATAATCTGCCTTTGGTAGCGTCATCAAACTTCGGTTAGCCTAGGTTCTTACTTCTTGTCTTTGCCAATATTATTCTAAAGTAAAAATTTCTACACGTTTTGCACTTTTAGGTTGGCGAAAAATCACTGACGTTGACTGATCATGTGTGCTTATTTATTTATACATACATAAAAAACCTACATACATATATCTATATGTGAAGTTTTCATTTCCAACGTGCAGTTGCAGTGCGTTTGTTTCTTCTTCAAACATTTTATGCCTAACCGTCCGTGTTCCGTATGTTCCCACATATTCAAGGCCCGTGAGCTTGTTTGCTCGCATACTGTAAGATATTTGCTTCACTACTTTTGTTACTCGTGTATAGAGACGCGTGTATTGGAGGTAATATCTTGTTTGCTATTTTATTTGATATACCGTGGAATGTTTAACTTTAATAGAATTTTTATTATAAAAATTGTATTATCATTGATATTAAATTATATTTAATCGTATAAATCATCATGAACATCTTTAGTATCCCACTACTGAGCAGAGTCGTTAAGAAAAATCTTTCAGGTATGGTGGCATTCTTCATGACATATTCCTTTTCGAGTGATAATAATAATTAATAGATATTTGCTAATTATTTTACGAAGTCAGAGGTATGTGTTTCAGATTTGTACTCGAGACCTAAGTCAGATTATTGACGTAATATCACTTGAAATATTGCTATCACAATACCTGAGTCACCAAAGGATTAACGCCTGAAGAACATACGCAGGTATTAGGCATACCTCACCAAAGATTTGCTGGTAGACTGGAAGACAGTCTTCTGCCATTAACTAGCGTCGAATTCGTACTAAGTGGTATGAAAATCAGCGCTGCAGCTTGTTATTTAAGCTTGCTGTAGCACAGTGCTGAGAATAGGGGCCTTTTCTGACATCGCGCAGGGCGGCTACGCAAAAAAAATATACTCTGTGTAACTGTTTGTCTTTATTGTAATGTTGTCCTGTGCTGTGTATGTCAGAATAAATGTATTTACGTCTTCTTTCTTCTTCTTCTGATATTAAAAACTAATATGACCTGTGTACTAAGTTCACTTACACTCGCGTCCTATAACAATTGATTTGCCAATTAGTCTGTGCCCGACAGGGTCCAAATTTCATTATGTTTTATTACATAATTATATTATTTAATATGCGCATGTATACATTATGAAACTCAATAAATATATGAGTAATGAATGGGTAATTCTTACAAATAACATACAGTAAAGTACCTCGGTAGTAGAGACTGATAGTAGTTAGGGACATTGTGAGTGTCTCACCAAAAAGAAGATACAATGTACGTACCAATGTACCCACATTGTATCTTTATCTTTTTTCATTGTATGTTCGTACGTATAATGTTTTTTTGTTTTATTTGCTTTTCTTTTTTCTTTTCCAGGTTGCGTTATGTGTTGCCAGTTGCCTTTCCTTCACTCTTATTAGCGTTTTGGTTTTTGGTTTTTGGTTTTTGTCATCTAAAAGTTATAAAATAAAAATAAAATAAAATAATCATCAACCCATTATTGTCCCACTGCTGGGCATGAATCTCCTCTCATTTATTGAGAGAGATTAGGTTTTAGTCCACCACGCTAGCCTACTGCGGGTTGGCAGACATTACATGCCATCGAGAAAATCTCTCAAGCGCGCAGGTTTCCTCCCGATGTTTTCCTTCACCGTTTGAGCATATGATAAATACGCACATAACTTTCAAAAAATCAGTGGTCCGTGCCCGCGTTTAAACTCGAGACCTTTGACATCTCAGTCCACTGATCTCACCACTGGGCTACCACAGCTCATATATACTATATATTTATTAACAGTTTAAAATAATAGGTTAAGGATTTTCAACTACTGGTTCTAGTTAATAGAAGTTAAATTAACGCCATCTATTGGATGCTCTGTGAATTATTTTCATGTTACCCTCCTGTGTGTTACATTTCACGTTATCTTCGAATAAAGCCATCCCTAGCCAAATATATGTTTGTACCTGGATGTGTTTAATAAACGTTATCTTTTGGCGTTCCTACAAATAACGTAAGTCTTGTACCTAATTCCACAGATATTATTACTTATTCCTAAAAACAAATCTGTTGGAGGGAGGTACTTTTGATAAAAGCTGCAGGTTTTTACTAGATGGCGCTAGCATTTACTATAATGACTTTAAAGAAACGCTCTAATACTCGGAAAACTATCATCTCAGAAAATGTCCTCTCATAAAATTAAATAGAGGATAGATACTGAAAAGGATTTGTATGATAAATATCATCATTTCTTTCTTTTTTCTTCATAAATATTAGGTAATCTAGGGACAATTCAATATATGTACAGCGAATCTTTTTAAAATAGAATAAAATTATAAAACAAGGCAAATATTGGCTTGTATGCTCCTGTTCTTTAATAACTTAACTTTAAAATGGAAGTGGAACCAACCTTCAACCTGTAATTTCATCTGCTCTGTTACACCGGTGTGGTCTGATTGATAAGTAGTTATTTGGTCTGGACCTACTACTGCCGAGTGTCATTAATAAAAACAAATTATCATCCTCCTCCTAACCTCGTTATATGTTACTTCCCTATATACTATATAATAACAATTTGTTCTGGTTTTCTTTGTGAACTTTGTCTAATTCTAAGTCTAATTTATAGGATTTGGTTATGCTGCTCTAGGATAGGATAGAATTTGATTTTGTGGTGTGTATAATTAATAATAATAATCAGAAGCAAGCGCCTATAAAAACTTTCACTAAAATATAATAAAAACGCAAAATGTGTTTTCATCAGCTACTGTCCCTCTCCTAGGCACGGGTCTACTCTCATTTCAGGCATTAGGCTATAACCCACCACCCCGAAGCAGATTGGCAGACTTCAGGCGACGTGAAAAAAAATCTCTGGCAATTAGGTCTCCTCACGATGCTTTCCTTCAAAGTGATAAATACGCACGTTACTTCGAAAACTCTGTGGTTTTCAACTCGGAACCTTTTCAATTCAAAGTCAAATAATTTATTTCAAGTACACCAATATTACAGGTACCTTTAAATTGGCAACACTAGTTGCACTATTCCAAAAAGTAGGTCTTATGGCGAAAAGCCGGCAAGGAATTGCATAGATAACCTTTTGATTTCGCAGCCCACGGGTCATACCAGTATAAAAAGGTATCGCAGGTATAAAAAACACAAAATAAACGTAAATAAAAAACTACTCTACTTTCTCCAGGATTTAAATTGAAACACAGATAATGGGAAGTATAAGTTATATAATAATAAAAGTTTATATAATTAAATTACAGCATAAATTTTCAGTAGGTACATAATATCTAGCACAGTGTAACGATACACATTTTTCACAATGTGAGCATAATTTTATAGTTTTAGTACAATAGCTTACGTCAGTATTTTTCCTTTCCATAGTGAATGATTTAGTATCGGCCATACGTCAATTCTTCCCCTTAATTGAAGTATTACCCACACTTTTTAATGAAGATGATATAATTATATATTTTTTTAACATTATTATCTTTTGTTATACATTTTTTGTTCATATTCTTCTCGCCGTTGTACAGTTTACGCAGAACCACTAAATGTACTCACATCTTGTGCGTATTACATAAAAATCTTGGTCTAAGCATCAGAAGTGCAATGGAAAATAGAACCTATGTAATAGTTATTATTATGTGTAAATTTCCCCGTTTTACACATTGACAAGACTAATGTTACTAAAGAACTCAGTAAGTAATGAAATCTTAACTTCGATTCACAACTCTCTCTCATAGAAATGGTTTAAAGAAGAGCTATTATCGCTCTTAAAGCTAAAATTTAAAAGTCTTATAGTATTGAAAGCGGCGTCGAAGCTTCCCACCTTTTTATTTAAAATATCCACCGTTCAAAATTCTGATCGTTCCCTTTCGGAGGATGGTCCCCATAAATAAAATATTTAGTTCTACACAATGCTTATTTTGTAAGCTAACTTTTATTTCTAAGGCAGGGAGTAGAGACTAGCACAAGTACTTACATGGGATAGTAAAAAGAAGAAATCATTACGACTTATCTATAATAATCGACCATTTAAACTATCAAACTACAAAATAGTTTGCCAAAAAGCGTCCTTTTTTATTGCTAAAAAAGCCTACTTAAGTAGAACTAATTCATTTAATCTATATACCGTTGAACTGTGCTCTACTTCTATTTAACGTGAATTAATTGGGTTGTGAATATGTTAAATAACCATTATTTTAACATTACTTACTAGCTTTGTGTTATTATTTTATCTTATTACGAAAATTATATCATGTGAGTCAAAATTTTATGTAATTTTTGAGGCACTTTCCAAGTGGCTGAATAAACGACAGATATAGTGCATATTATTGCTATAAAATGGATGAATATAAGCCTAAATATTTGTTGAACCATCAGTATAATATATCACAAATAATTTAAACGATGGACTGGTTTTTACAGTACTTTTGACATTTCTGACACACCTTGTCTCCAAAAGATATTTTACTATCATCACTTACATCATTCTGTTAGATACCTTATAGATCTTTATTTAGAGTTTCATTTTGTTCAATAACAATTTCATGATTATATGGCAATCACATGATATTTCATTTTACACGTCTGGTGCGCGAATTTCGACGGTAACAGAGGTCGGTCCAGGTGTTGTCGGGGATCTTAGTGTAGCTGACCTCAAGGACGTAGCAGGACCGCTGCTAGCTCTAGATCCGCGCCGGGACCCTGCAAGCAAAAATGATCTGTAAAGTCTATAACTTTTGATATCAACATTTGGTACCATGAGCCGAAGTAACGAAGAGTACTAATTCTTCCAACATTATAACCTAACCTGTGGGATTGACACTCAGTACTCTCCATAGCTTCGGTAAGTAGTAAGATTATACGGATAATGATATCTTATAGCAAGCAAACTCGTCTGAATTTGACGGTAAGCGTCATTCTGCCAATGTTAGCTGAACGCGGTATGATTGTCCACCAATTCCGGTCTGTTTGCCAACGGCAGTAGAGTCCAATTTAGCATGACACCAACGAGTTGGACTGCATTTATCATTATACGTACTGTAAGCTAAAGCATGCTTCCAGTGTGATATCTAAAAGGATCACAATTTCATGCGGTGAAGTGTTACCCTTACTTAATGAAAAGCTTTGACTGAGTTATTACATACTAAATCTAATAGAACCTTCTCTAATGTAGTTATTCTCAATATAAATAATGTTTATGTTGGTAGGTCTTCATATACTTTATATTCTCTGCTTTAGTAAATGAAATAGAGGTTTCCATGCAATGATGTTTATCAAACATTGTTAAATGTACCTCATAGTACATAAATAAATGACTCTGGATTACCTGAGACGGTAAATAACGGATATTATAGCAGTAAAAGCTGAAGCAATACCTATTTTAATTATTTCTAAGGAGCAGCAAACTAATAGAAATTAATGTACAAATTAATATGAATTTCGTACAAATTATCTTCCTACTAAAATTACTCCAAATATCATTGAGTCACAGTTGGTTTCTGCGGACGCTGGATATTAAAATGTGTAGTTTTACAATTTTCCTAAACCATTTCTTCAGTGAGGTGAAAATTAAGAACCAAATTTTGTGTTTCAAAGACTACAGAACACTCCAAAATAATGTGTGAATACTAATACTCTCAAATTAAAAAAAATAATGCAAACTGGCCGAAATACTAATATATTAGTTCTCATTAAAAATATATGTATTAAGAATTTGCTAGGCCACGCTGTATTGCCTTGACTTTTTAATATTCCAAAAAAGTCCTTCCTAGTACATCTTCGAAATAAATATAGTTCAGAACTAAGAAGATAATGTAACTTGAACTCAACATGGGATTCTGGGCGTTAACCCCAAAGAAAAAAGCACGTAATTGCAGTGTCCATATTACTCGCACTTGTGCTCGTCACGACTAACAATACTTTGTCAATTTATAACTGTGGCAAAGTGTGATTTCAGTGTAATTTTTTGTAATAATAAGCCCGTGAGATTACGAAAACTACACGTAAAGCTATGTTTTTACAAAACGAAACGAATAATCTAATTATTTTATATGAGAAATCGCATAATCGCGACTGTAATTTTTGAATAACGAATTAAGTCAGTTGTCCGTTAAGTTAAATACGTTAAATTTATATTATTTGAAAGATATAGTTACTCATTTTAATCTGTGACTTAGAAATAACCATTACATTACAAAATATTACAAATGGTAAAGTATGTTCGATAGTTATAATGATATAACTTTTCTAAGGGAGTAAGTTAAGGGGGCCGTTTGAATATTAGAGTTTAAAAAGTCTATTCAGAATAAATGATTTCTATTTTGAAATAATGAAGAAACTGTTTCTAAGAGCCTAATGATAAGTATTAAAATATTGACCTGTACGTGCGTTTTACCGAGTGACATCGTAACTAAAATGTTTGAGCAAAACAAGCTAAATGATATCGTATGTAACCTGAGGGTTTTCGGTGTAGCTGATGACTTTGATGGTGGCGTGCTGTCGATATATGAAATAATCATGATTAGCTTTGTCAGTGATGTGGGGAACGGGCAATTTTGGTGTGGAATTATCGAATAAAAGTGGCACATTATCATTATAACAGTTTTCTCCCGTGAGAAAAATGGACTAAGTATCTTTTTTCCCGTTTTTTGGGTATTCTAAAAGGTGTAGTTAAGAAAGTATTTCTACTAAAACAGAAAGTTATTCTACAATTATTTTTTTCAGTATGTATACCTACCTAATCGTCATATTTTTGTGTATGTGAAAGCGTTTAAACATCGAATAAATCAAACGGAAATAAACAAATTTGTAAGCACACCCGCGCACATACATAGTGTCTGTCTGTTTTCCTAATAATATTTGCCCGTTCACCCAACAATTAGTGTAACAAGGAGTTTTGGAAAATACACCACATTTAGACATTCAAAAGACATTTAGAATTGAAGATCTATCACATCATTGGTGCAGTACAACAAATACAGTACGCTGCAAAAACAATAAGCGAGGCTGCTAATGCAGATAATATAATAACAATAGGTATGTGTTTTAAAAAAAAAATACACCGCAAAATCTTTTGAGTTTCTCATATAAACATAATATACGTTCATTTTAAAATTAGATCAGAAATCTAATTATTTATATTAATTCTAGGGCTTTGCAAAAAAAACAACATAATAGTATAATGTAATTATAGTGTAGATTATATTATGTGTTTATCGCATAAATGGAAAAGAATACTTATTTACCCTGAACTAGTGGTCAAAATTAAATTTGTTAATTTTATTATAATCTACTAGTTTTATCGACCTGAAACCTGCCTTTGAAACCACAAGAAAGGTTTATATCAAATTTTTTGCAATTATATTACAAAATAACCACCCATATCTGTCTGTTGTGCGTTTAGTTGTTTAAACTACGCATCGTTTTAATTTCCATAATTTGAATGTATTGTTACATATATTATATACATAGTATAAAATATTAATATGAAAACATTTCGCAATTTTAGTAGGTAGGTACTTAAAAACATTTTAAGCGTAAATTTAATGCTTTAACAAAAATGTAAAAATAAATAGCATTTTGCGGTGTATATTCAAGCCTCGATATACAGGTTGTTACATATATTACTTTTGCAACTTACTGTAGTAAATAAAATAAAATAAAAAAATTGTTAACAAAGGAACTACTTTTTATTTGAGCAAAGATTGTGTAAGAGATTTTTAGAATTATATACTATTTAATTAAGTAGTTGGATAAATAAAATAAGCATTTAAAAATGTAAGCTGTTCAAAAACGTTGTTTAGATAATTATATAATAGATAAGTAATGTACACTCAGCGACAATAATAAATAGTACATGTGTACCTAACACATGTAATGCAATTATTAAATAAATTATATTCAAATTCAAATATTTTTATTTCAAGTAGACCAATATTACAGGTTCTTTCCAAATGTCAACACTAGTTGCACGGTTCCAAAAAGTAGGTCTTATTGAGAAGAACCGGCAAGAGCATTATTATTTTTAGCATTATTTTTATTTGTTGTTTAATTATTCCACAGTATTTTTTTTCTGCAATGTATAGTTTTGGTATTGGTGTTGGTTGGGTTTGGTAACAGTTTTCAGATGATTTTTCAAATTGTGTACCAATATATAATCTTTGTAACAAAAAAAGCAGTTCCTTTTTTAAATAGAGAGCACAACATATAGGTACCTACTTCCTAGATATTCAATCGGATGGTTTGCTCAGGACTCGTACCTGCACTTGGCGAGTGTGGTCTGAGGTCCTGCTGGCTCGCCTGCCTCGAGGGGGGGCGAACACTCACGCGGGACCCGCGGCGATCCTGTAACGGTACAGTTATTCCTATAATAATATTGTAACTTGACATAATAATAAATATGTCCCAAAAAACATCAAACTATGCAGTTTGCCACCGAAGCTCTTTTGTGATAGAAAGAAACATGCACAAACAGCTCACTGGACATGAATACCATAATAATAAGTTATGTCAATTTACACAATCATAATACATATAAATATGTCCACTCTATAAAGTGATTAATAAATAAATATTTTTTAATTTAATGTGCAAAATTATTTAATCATAATTCCACATCGAATACCTGCGTCTAAGTGATCTAGTGGCACTAGGTACTAGATCAGATACCTATATACTTTAGACTATTCTTCTTTCAGGTATTAGAACTGTCAAAAGGTATATAAAGAAGATTTAGCTTCTTTCAGAATTAGGATTCAACTGGCAATGCCATGTGTCCATTTTTTAAGTCATCAAAACAATATAAAAACGTATAGCTATATTATTATTTCTTTAAATATGACTAGATTTTACAGCTGAAATTGTAAAAAAACGATAAAAATTAATAGATGAAAAAAATTTTTTTTTCCGAAGGCCTTAAATATATACCTATTGTATATCGTGAAATAAAGAATATTTAATAATTTAACCTGTGAATGCAAAAGCTTGGAGTCTCTCAGCAAGGACACGTTCATCAGTCGAGGGTTGGGCGTATTGAATATGGTCCGATTTTCCCTCCATCTCGCTCTGAAATAATACAATAATAGTGTTTATTTACGAATTGCTTACACTAACGCGAATATAAGGCACTCGTTGGTCTAATGGTCCTAAGTGCAACGCTTGAGCATGAGGTCTTGAATTCAATTCCTAGGACCAGCAAAGTGTTATTTGATTTTTCTCGGAGTTTGGATTCATGCCCCATTGATGGCAATACCCTCGCCCCCTATTGCATGGGAACTACAACATACGACAACTGCTTTGTTAGTATAGTGGTCGCACAGTGCGACTGCCAAGCAAGAGGTCCTGGGTTCGATTCCCATGTCGAGCAAAGTGTTATTGGGCAGTAGCAGCTTGGATTTTGGCTTCGCGCCCGGCTGATGGCAATAGGCTCACCCCCTATTAATCCAAAAACATAACGGCAAAATATGGATGTATATTAGTACACCTCTGGGTTAGCCCTTTGTGGATGACAATCATGATGGGATATTCACCTGCTAAACAGTCGCAGCACCACGCAGATGATGACAAACATGAGCGCCATGCCGACCAGCACTCCGATCATAGCCGGGTCCAGGGTCCGCGTCGACTCCTCCACTGCCTTCACCGCTGGAATACATTGTTATTCTCTTAAAATCCACTTAATGGAGATATAAAGTAGGTATATCATTAGAGGAGAGTAGGGTATAGCGAGATTTTCTTCGCTCAAATTGAGCTGCCCAACTGGGGAAGTACCTCCGCCTTACAGAATACCGCAGTGAATCAACAATAGTTGTCTTTCTGCGAGTGAGTAAGGTTACTAGAGCTCGTTGGGGAGTGATTATTCTGACAGCATGGGCATTCCATTTGCTGTCAGTTTAGTAATTCCCTATTTTTTTTGTTTTAAAACCAAAACGGTTTCTGCAGAGGTGTGCAACGCATTTGCAATTTCATGATTAGGTCCGTATGCCGAAAGGCGGGAAGGACTTTGAGGTGGAAGGTGGGTTTGTTCACATAGGGATCCCTCAAAGATTGCCACGACCATTACCAGGTCGTTGGTCTTAATTACCGTGGGCTACGGACGTTTGCAACACCAGAGGCGTAAATATCTTTTTATCCCATGAAGCATTTTAGTTTTTTTTTAAATAAGGGAATTACTCACTGATAGCAGAAATAAAAAATTATATCTCATGCTGTCAAAATAACCACCCACAAACCATAATACAGAAGGCAGTTTTAACTACCGCTGGACTAATTGGGTCGTCATTTACTTTCAAGACATTATTCCGTAATATGTACTTACAAGTGCAGATGACAGCGCCATCTACCGACACTTCGGGAACCATCTCGAACTTGCACGCGCACCGCTCGTTCCTGCATTCTGTCTTGAAATACACGTCCTCGCATTGTTCGTTAAACATGCATGTTTCGTTGATACTGGCAGCTAGAACGTGAAATAAATCGGTTTAAAACAAATATAATACTTCTGTCAAAAGAAAGAACCGATTTTAAATGTCAGAACTGGACCAAATTGAAATTGGACCAGACGAGAAGCACCAACTTTCAAATAAAAAAAAACTTCAAAATGGGTTCACCCAGTCGAAAGTCGAATCGAGAACCTCCTCCTTTTTTGAAGACGGTTAAAAAGGAAAGGGCGTTCATATATTATTGGATTTAACTGTCTCATTAGCCATGAGGCGGCTACGCGTCTGCTGAATGTGAGGTCCTGGTTCGCGTGAGGCTTGAGATTTACTTTACTATAAAATGATAAGTTTTAAGATTTCCAAAGATTTGAGAAAGTTCAACCAATTTTAAGAAAATATTGTTAAAAAAATTAGTGGCCTGAGATTTTCTCACATGTACACTCACAAAAGGATACTAGTTACACCTGCAAACTTATCAACAAGGTCTAACTACATTTACCTATGAGCAAAATCTAATTCTTTCGTTACTTAAAAATTAAGAGAAACAATATTTTGGATCGAATTGTACTTAGGTATATTTTCCATAGTTCAATTCTACTTATTCTTTTCCCTAATGACACCAAAATTTTCAAGCGGCTTATGAAATAAGTTAGTATTATTTTCCCATTAAGTTATGGTGAAGAACGCGCTAATGATACTAATTAATAATACATCTTCGAGCCGCCGCAGTCATTAACTACCCCTCATTAAAGACCCCGAATTTACATTTACTTGAAATCTATTTTCATATTTTTATAAAGGTACATTATAATCGATAAAAATAATATGAAGTTGTGTTACGCATTCATTATCACGTTGGTATGTTCTAAATATTCAGGAACTGTTTATTATCCACTTTCATACCATTCTGATTATTGCAAAAACCTCAATTGAATCTTATCTATAAAAATCTCGTGTAACGGTGTTTGTCGCTGAACTCCTCCGAAACGGCTAGACGGATTATTATGAAATTTTGTATGTATATTTGGTAGGTCTGAGAATCGCTCGTAGGCTATTTTATACACCCCTAGTTGATAAGGATGTCCCCGACAGACATTTTTTAATTTTTTGTTGACAAATCATTTATTTATATTTTTTTAATGATTTAGCATCGAAAAATACTTATGCCCCTAAATTTTCACTCTTTTACCACCAACCCCTATAATGTGGCAAAACAACGTTGTGCCGTTATTCTAATCATAAGTACAGGCAATGTTTTATACGACAAATGGACAGAAATTATATTATCACATTATCGAAAACTAAGTTCTGTGGTCGATTTAAATTTAGGACACTTACTTACCACAGATGTCTTTAATATCACTGGGCTGTTCGGGTATTCTAATCTATCTGATATATTAAAAAAATAAACGTATAAATAAAATATAGAGTATTTTTTAAATAAATTCTTCACAAACAACTAACTAACAGTAGAATAAAGTTGGTTTTTAAACCATCAAAGAAGCAAATAAGTATATGACGTAATTATATTCTCTCTTACACAAGAATTGAGAAAGTTTTAGTTTTAAGACATGAACAAAAACCATTAGGGACCATAGATGCTCCCTAATGGTTCGTTTTACGTAAGAATAAAGTTCTTTTCTTAAATATAGGTCTATGGTAAGTCATAGCTTAGTCAAAGTTTTTCTAGTGCTTTCATTAAAAGACTATTGACCTAAAAACGTACAATGAACAATGACGTGATTTGATGTTTCATTGTATACCAATGTTCAACGACTATTTACGTTTACTAATATATAAAATAGTTACATACCATAACGCTTTTCGCCCCGAAGGGTTAGGCAGGACGTGTAGTAATATACATCCACATTTTGCCAGTATATTTTAGGATCCATGTAATAGGGCCCTATTGCCATCAACCGGACACAAAAGACTTACATTGCCCATCATACACTGCTTCACCTGGGAATCGAACTCAAGACCTCTTGCTCAGTACTTACGCCCACGAGTCCAGCGAGAAAGCCATCCAATTTACGGAAATGCACAATTATCAATTAAAAATTATTTCAGCTCATATTTTTGTAAAATAAACTGCCCACTATTTGATTTGAACATTTACGATAACTTAAAATTAATCTTGAAAATAAACTTTATGCGTATAATATCTACCTGAAAACCCTTATAACAAATTGATTTATAATTACATTTAAAATATTTAACTTTAAATGTATTCCCTTATCGTCTATTAAATCCATTTAAATGATGAACATAAAAGTTAATGTAACTTAACATGTACGATCCGTATCAAGTCCTTAATTTCATCCCAAAATTCTTCGAATTATTCATGAAGGTAAAATGTCTTTGTGAGATCCCTAACGTGGATGACAATGAAAGGACACATCCCTTTCTAGACATAATTATGTCGACACAAATTTACTGTATATTTAGGGAAATATTGTTATGTTCACTGTACTCATCCACAGTCCCGCTGTCTGTCATTCACATAGACATAGACATAGACATCATTTATTTGTGAGCATAGGTAAAAAAACATGATGACAACATTATTTTACAGAAGTATCACTATGTTCTGCCATATAGCTGGCGTACAAATTATACAATTATTAAAATTTATTAAATGTCATTAATTTCGGGGTACATACACACTGGATACATTACATCACAGTCGCTGGGTCTATTCTCATTTGAAGGGGATAAGGCTATAGCTCACCACAGTAGCCGAGTGTAGGTAGGCAGACTTCAGACATCGAGAAAATCTCTCAGGTATGCAGGATTCTTCATGATGTTTTCCTTCACCGTTTGGGCATGTGATAAATACGCACGTAATTTCGAAAAGTTAGTGGTGCGTGTCTTGGCTTCGAACTTGAGACTTGACTTGACTTTCAAAGTCCACTAGTTTATCACAGCTAGTACTCAAAGTAAGTACCTAGTAGGTTGTAGGTGCCTACTAAGTACCTACTTGTTTACTATAACTACTATTATACAAAAACGAATGGGCATTATAGGTACCTACATCAAAGTTTGTTTCAATTAAAAAGTTTTATGACCTGATTTTTCGTACAAGTTTTTTACACAAAAATTTTTACTGAAAGTGGAGTTACTTTAATTAAATTACTTTTGTTTATGGAGCTGTAGTTTGTAGGTCTACAAGGTAATATTATTTTGTCTTTGCTAATTATTAGCATAAAACATACGCTAAGCTGCATATGCGGTGAATTTATTTTACTCCTTATGGCTATTATAATATGGGTCAAGTTTCGATTCAACGACACTGCGTCAGTATTGCAGTGTGGAGTCAAATTGTAGCATCAAAATCTTTAGTAGGACGTGTGTGTAATTGCTTTTATATACACGCATTTATGTTAAATTGAGGAAGTTATATCATTATCCGACACCGCTAAGGATCGTTGACGTTATTGACGTAAAACATGCCCTTGAGTTAGCACGATTGTGCGTGGACCACTAAGTATTGTCGGTTCAAAGATGTGCAAATTCGACCGAACATAATGTTGTGTTTTATCTCGATAGAAACGGCCGCAATATAATAAGTCATTTTCTTTGACTGGCGTTTCGGTTTACTTTGTGTGATTCTGAATGAAAGGGTAAAAAATAGTGTACCTACAGTAAATATTGATAGTTAAATGAAAAATATATGTATTACATGATTTTTTTATAATGTTATTCATTGTTGTTCATTGGGCTTAAGGCGCAAAGTGCAGTTGTTTAATGTGCAGTTCCGTATTAGATTTCTAAGTCTAAGTCTAGCAAACCGATTTTTCTAGAAAAATCTTTATAAAGTTTATAAAGAGAAATCTAATATATAAAATTCTCGTGTCACAGTTTTCGTTGCCATACTCCTCCGAAACGGCTTGACCGATTTTGATGAAATTTTTTGTGCTTATCCGGTATCTATGAGAATCGGCCAACATATATTTTTCATCCCCCTAAAAGTTAGGGGTAGTCCACCAACCCCTATAATGTGGCAAAACAACGTTTGCTGGGTCAGCTAGTTATTTATAAAGTTCGTTTTTCATGACGTGAGATCTAACCTACCGGCGAAATGCATATCTCTGCCTAAACCTTCGGTAATAGAGGCGTGTTGGTTTGTTCATCACTTCTACAAGGTTAGACGGTAACCAGTTAACTTACTAATCTTATAGCGTCATAAACCGATTTAACATTTACCACAGATGATAATCTTGCCTCTATTGTATTTAAAAAAAGCGAACGGTTTTATCGTATGAAATGAACCATTCATTTCATACGATAAAACCGTTCGCTTTTGACTTCAATGTTATAACTCTGCGCTAAACATTTGTGTGGTATATCTGATCCGATTAAAATGTGGTTTTCTTTGTTGTCTTACATAATGTTACAGAGAATTGAGATTATTAAAGTACTAAGTATAAAAGTCTATAGGGTACTGTAACCGCTTACCATCAGACAAGCAGTAAGCTTGTTTGCAACACTTTTAGTATAAAATGTATTGTAATTGTAATTTATTTCTAGTAATAGATATTTAATAATCATAATCATAATTTTTATTGCAATCCATAATGTACATACAGGTGATATATATATAGTTAATAGAAACAATTATGGACCCTGTCGGGCACAACAATGTTATGTAGGAGAGAGGAAGCGCCTAAATCTTATTAAATTGTTTTAGATATAATCTACATATAACAAATATGAGCTATTTATTTTTATATATATTATGTTATCTGATATTTATATGTATGTCAGGTACGCATATATTTCGCAGTAGGTAGGTACTCGTAACCGGCCCGCGTGCATGACGAGATATATGAATGTGGACGAGGCAAAAGTGGTATGCAGGGACCGTAGTGCGTGGCATTCTGTAGTCTCTGCCTATTATGCCTATTATACGCATCAGCGCCGTATTTTCTCGTATCGTCTGACTGTTCTTGAACGTCCTTGCTTCTTAACCTATTCAAGGTTAAAAAACACCAATTGCGAGAAGAAGGGACAAAATAATGAAGTAAAATCTTACTTTACATCGAACCATGTTTTTTTTTCATTTAGACATCATAGTTTGGCTAATTTTCTTATCTCCATGGCTATATTTTCAACAGTGCCTGAGTCGTATTTACAACTAATTGTTATTCATGCTTCGTAAATTTATTAGCCTATATCTAGTTACCATGGCAACCGATCACGAGCGGGGGCGGGACCCGCCTTGACTGCCATCTTCGAATCATAATGTGGAAAATTAATGACGGATCAATAGCTGTTAATGCTTTACTGGTTTCACTCAGAATTATAATAAAATTGTGTTTTATGTCCTCAGAAGATTTTCTAATCTGAACATTATGCATAGTTTTGGCGATGTGATGTGAGTATTAAAAGTTCCTATACTCTATTATATATGATCTCCTGTAAATTATATAATATATAACTCTTTTGTCATTTGAAACTATCCCGTTGGAGTAGAGGTCGTAAGTGTGTAATTAATGGACAAGAGGTCTTGGGTTTGATTATTAGGTCGAGCAATTTGGAGTCTATGAAATTCTTAGTAGCAGCTCAGAAATGGGATTCGTGACCGGTTGATAGCAATAGGCTCGCTCCCTGTTACATGGTACCTAAAACATACCGGCAAAATGTGAGTGTACATTAGTACACCCCTGCCTATACCTTCGGGGTTGACAGGCGTGTTGGCATGTAGATCATTCTTCGAACCTAACGAGATAAAGTTCTGTATTTCAAGAATAATATCGCATTTTGTTCAGAACATGAAAGGTATCCTTTGTTTCAATGACCCGTTTAATATGCCAAGGACATTTTAAACTTTATTACCACTGCATAATGTTGAGATTAGGACACGCGACAAACATTACTGCAACATCGAAATTGTTTCTTCCTTTTATGACTTAAGTTTCACTACCTCTACAACTTTTACTTCTTTAGTAATAATTAAAACACAACAAAAAAAAATTGGAAATCTCCAAGAATTCTCGGTTCATCCGTTAAGGAGATATAATGCCAAAGACGTACGGAGTTTTCGAAAAAACAATTCGGAATGATGCTTGGTTACTGAGCACGTTTGAGTTTTTAAATAGTTCTTCGAAGAAGTGTTATTGGGTTTTCTGTTCATCCATTCTGACAGCTGTAATTTCGGATTTGTTAACTTAATGGTACTCCGCCAGCTCCCCATAGCTTGGGTAATTTTTCACTAATCCAAATGAAATCGTGTGAATGAAAAAAATCACGAAACCATCTATTTAGGTTCATATAGATCGCCAGCCATAGATTTAGTCAATCACGCGCACCTGAACACTCGCCAAGTGAAAGCGCTGTTCTATTGGGTGTGTAGAAAATGTATAATATTTATTTATTTATTAACCAACTTACATTAACAGTGAACTAAACATATAAGCTATAGGTCAATATAATATACTCGCACTGCCCTACGACACATACAGATCGAAATATTAGACTTTAAAAATACGTTGCGATCTCAAAGACCGCTGATAGGTGGTTAAGGGTTAAAACAGGTAGGTATTGAAATTAGGTATTGAAATAAAACTACTTTTTACGGATTTTATCGCGGTATATTGATATTATTTTAACCCAACGTTTCGGATCCTTTACAGCATCCATGGTCACGGGCGGACTGAGGTGTTGGTCGTCTTGAAGTTATAATTACTAACAGCTACCTTACATTTGTAATTATTATTGAAGATTATTAAGTGTAAGAAATTCATAGGAGGGTAGGTATAAAAGTACACTTCTGATTAAATATGTTCAGTTTAGTTATAAGCATGCTATTTTGTTAAAAGATTATCCAGCTTAATGCGCACAAAAATGTAAATTAAACTTAATTTCAAATCACATTACCTACACGCTATCGTATATTCTTGAAAACTAAAAATTTTCTTGTAAAGAATTTAATTCCTCATACTGTTTATGAATCATAATTAATTACGGGGTAGTTTTTATCGTTTCTAGAAAGGTTATTGTAAGGTGAATCATCTTTGTGTGGCTGACGAGTGATTATATTTACGACCAACTTTGTTGAAATGTCACGTAATAAGCGTCAGAATATTTCTATTAACTGGGGTCAAATTGGAATTCCTGAAACTAAAAATAACGGAGAACATAATAGCATTGATTTTCTATAAAAATCAAACCTAGGACCTATTCTCAAGAGTAGGTAAGCTTTAGCAAAACAACAAAGAAAATAAATAAATTGATATATTCGGGCAGTGTGTAACAATGTCCGAATATATCTAATTCCGACCTATGCAACTAGCAAAGTTTGTCTAACGAATTGTTTTAGGTTTTTGGGAGAAATTGTTGTCGACAATATCTATATATTATAATATGTATGACTCACGTACAAATGGGATTCAACAACAACTGGGATTCTAATTTGGGACCCTTAAAATGCCTTAATACCGCTGAACTAATCGGGTAGTCAATAGTGTACACTTCAATTAAATAAATTATTCCGTCCAAATTTTTACTTCACAGCTTGGGGTTGCACTGCATGTAAAATAAGCTTGAAAAGCATAGAAAATCATTATTATTCTACAGAAGCAACACTAAAGTTTTAATAGAGTTTTTGATCCAACAATTAAACTTTATTAGTCACTAAAGCACGACTCGACTCATTACTTTACTCGCAACGACTTTTCACAAACAATTTTTCATGTAGAAGTTTCACATTATGTCGCATTAGAAATAGGAATACTTTATAGAAGTGTTATTCCAAAAAAAAGCAAATGATTCTATTTTTTTTAAGTAGTTCCATAGCTGTCGTAGCCTACCAGTGTGATCAGTGGACTGAGATGTCAGAGGTCTCGAGTTCAAACCCGGGCACGCACCACTGACGTTTCAGAAGTTATGTTCGTATTTGTCACATGCTCAAACGGTGAAGGAAAACATCATGAGGAAACCTGCATGCTTGAGAGATTTTCTCGATGGCATGTTATGTCTGCCAACACGCAGTAGGCTAGCGTGCTGGACTATAGCCTATTCCCTCTCAAATGAGACCCCGTGACCAGTAGTGGGTCATCATAATTTTTTGATGATGAAAGTAGTTCTAGGTTAGGTTTACCTAATTATGCTGCATAGAAAAAATATAATTTATTCCTTAAACGTAGTCCACTTTGGACGAAAACATTAAAATATCCTAAACTAGTTTAGAAAAATCGTACAAGAAACGTTTCCTTGCATTCACAACACACAAAAATACAGTATTATATGTCATTGTACTAATTTAAAGGACAACCACAAGTTATATTTCTTATTTTCATTTACAATGTCAGCAATAAAACACAGAACGACGCCTGGCAACTGAAAAAACCGCGAAGCTATGAATAATTTATTTAAAAGAAAGTACGGAGCTTACAATGTTATTCCACATAATGTTTTCTATTACTGAAGATAGAAAAGAAACTATTATATGAGCCTCCGGGGTCTGACGACGATGTGTATATTGTTAAGAGAATGCTAGGTATTTCTCCTTACAAATAGGATTGCTTTGTAGACATAATATTTATATTACAATTTTATTTTCTAGTATTGTTTCTAATAAAATTATGTAGGTTGTTTGTGATTCTTATACATTTACATTAGGCAGAGGTGTACTAATGAACTTACACATTTTTTCGGCGTGTTTTAGGTCCCATGTAATAGCGAGCCTATTGCCTTCAACCGCGGGCAAATCCAAACTTCGAGGTTCTATTGAGAATTTCATAGAAAAACTGAGCAATACTTGCTTAGCTGTCACGCTTATGACCACTAGATCAACGAGGCAGTTTACTATAGAAATTGATGAAAAACTATAACGTAGTTCACCGATGAATTTCTTGATAGAGGTGTAACTTTCTGGTAAAAAAAAAACTTAAAATGAAGGTACCAGTAAAACAGGTACCTGCGGTAACCACTGTTTTTTATAATACAATAGAATAATATACAGGATTCTTTTTATCCACTAACGACGTGGGTTAAACCGCAGGTGGAAGCTAGTTAAGAATATTTACACAATTCCATGTTAGAGGATGTATTTAAGTTTCAAAATCGTCTGTCATCGATGTCTTTGTCAAAATCGCAAACTCAATAAATAATAATAATAATATTCTGTGACATTTTACACAGCACGATCTAGTCCCAAACTAAGCAGAGCTTGTACTATGGGTACTAGACTATGGATATAATACTTACACACTTTTTTTTGTAAATACATAAGAAACACCCAGACGAACACAAACACTTATATTCATCATATAAATATTTGTGTCCCGTGGGAACCGAACCACCAATCAATAATCTGTGGCTTATGGGTGGAAAAATGGCTAAGAATAAATGTTATAAACTAAAGAGTATGACTAAGAACATAAACTGAAGAGTCGCGTGTAAGTTGTCAGAGTCAACAAAAACCAACACTCTGTTAGGATTTTAATGGTTAGCCTACATGTCTAGCTCACATGTCACTAAGTCTAGCGTGGTTTTATTGTGTACTGTCGTTGTGTACGTGTGAGCTAGAACACGACATAGTATGTAAGTAGTAGGTACTTGAATTACGAGATCCGTCTTAGGTGTTGAGAATAATAATGATAGTGTACTGCCGTATATTTTTTTTATTCATAGGTATGTAGCTACATACCTATGAAATGCCTACAAATTGTTTTTGTTTTCATTTTATGGCATTAATAAAATTGATAAATATCAAAAATATTAATTCATAATTATCGTTTTAAGGCATGGAAATCGGAGATGCCATTTTTTTATAGTAATTAAACGAAAATATTAAGACATCATCATCATCATCATCAGCCCATATTTTTCCACTACATTAATGTCAAATATTACTATGATAATCGTCATGAACATTAAACAATGTATATCATAAAGTTTCCGTTCGTAAAATTAATTAATAAAATAAAATAATATCACAACACTATAATGCCTTGTGACTATAAATGCCGCTTTACATTACTAGAGATAAATTAATGAATTCAATAGAAAATAAACACTCTCCGTCGCTGACACTGTGGCATGACTGGCTAACACTGTTACTCACACTGTTGCTGTCAGTGAATGTCACTGTCACTTACTAAGTTCAGAACAAAATCATTATATCTGCTACATAAAAAGAAATACACATTCCAATACTCACGTTTCCCACATTTGTCCTTGTAGTTGCTGATTGGCACGTCGGGGTGGCACTGGCACGTTTTCTGGACGTCGTCACACACCGCCTGCTGGAAGTGGCAGTCTTCGATCGTGGAGCATAGGTCGCCGTACAGGCCCCGCCTTAGTGGGTCTGTGGGAGAAACACAAGCATAATGTAAGCAATCAAATATGAGGATGAGGAGTTTACTGACGTCAGAATGGCTGGGCAAAAATAATTATGTTTTTCAGAATATATGTAAATATTGTATTGTACAGCTATGTGCATCGTAATAGTTAGTTAAAAACATATAATTTAGTGAACATACCTAGTTAAATGATATCGTTACGTAAAATAACGAAAAGGTTTAAGAAAGAAAGAAAATATTTATTGAGACCCCAATGAGGGCATTACCAATATCACACAAAAAAGCAGCTTAATTAATAAAAAGAAAAAAACAATTAACATAAATAATAAAAAAATAAAAAATTTGGAATAAGCTGTACAAATACATAATTTTTACCTTTAACCCTTTCAGCCCATATATTTTATTTATAATATTAATTTTAATCATTTAATCTAGTATCTAGTCCCACTGCTGGGCAAGGGTCTCCTCTCATTTGAGAGAGTACTTGACATTATGTAAATATAA
The DNA here is from genome assembly GCA_905163465.1 of Craniophora ligustri. Classification (NCBI taxonomy): domain Eukaryota; kingdom Metazoa; phylum Arthropoda; class Insecta; order Lepidoptera; family Noctuidae; genus Craniophora; species Craniophora ligustri. The sequence goes on from LR990961.1 coordinate 13,680,200, forward strand.
TTCAACAAACTTTAAAAAAAATATTGAAAAATGTATTGTCATACGATACAATAAATAGGTTATTATTATTAAATAAACATTCATAAAATATTATAGTTTCATAAAGTATAAAGTTACGAGTCACCAATTGACCTACGCGATTATAAAACGATACGCGATAATGATATCGCGTTTATTATTGATCATATTTTAATCTCGATGTTTCGCATCCCATTACCCAAATATGATAATTATGAACAATCCAAAAAGATTAATATCAATTTACGCCGATAAAACCTGAGAAAGCCGTATTATCAAATAAAAAGTTTAATTTGAACTATAAAATATGTAGAAAAAATTCCCTCCATCGAAAAAAAAAGAAACAGAAAAGTACAATTTGATTATATATTATGCATTATAAAATACTATACTTTTTTATAATTGAGGGAAATCGCAATGCGTTGGCTGACTGCAGTGCAGTTCAATGCACCGGCTATATTGATCACGAGGGTCATGCTATGGGAGTTGATAGCCTCAACTGTCATTAACCCCGCAAATTATTTCGCAGAAATTCTTTAAATAATATTTTTATACTTACCAGTGCATTGCCTGCTGTTTGAAGACTACTTTTTATACTACTAGAGAGGAAAATATTCTAATGGCCCGATGGTAAGAAGCTACCACTATGGTACGGAGTATTGACCATACCGGGCTTACGCGCAGCCGGGTTTACCTTTTAATCTGACATACACATCAGTATAGTCAAGAATTTTATACGTCATACTCTCTATGTAGCGTAATTCTGGGGAAGTACCTCCGCCTTACAGAAGACCGCAGTGAAATAACAATAGTTGTGTTCTTGCGCGTGAGTAAGGTTCGAGAGCTCGTTGGGGGAGTGGCTATACTGACAACTTGGGAATTCCATTTGCTATCAGTTCACACCCTAATTTTAAGAAACCTGGACGGTTTCTATAGAAGTCTATTAGCTACGGTAAACACTTCTTCGTATGCTTGTTTGGCCAATCTTGTGACATAAAAAAAAACTTTAACAGCATAATCATTATTACTCGATATATAAACAGTGTCACGTAAAACAGAGCAATCCTATCTTCCAACCCCCGTCCATATCGTGGCTAGTGCTGCTGAATGGCTCTGCCAAATCATGTTGCTCATGCTACGTATTTATCCCTCGCACTGCCGGGATATTGCCCTCTCTACTACACTCTACTCTCGCAATTAATTCGTAACACTTCATACTAGATCGTTTGCTTCTTTGATTCGCATGGCAAAGGGACAAAAGCTGTCACACTATATTTCCGCCACCTATACACCTTACTCTTAATATTCTCGCACTACGCATCGCCCACACACACCTTTATCCACACCATAAATCACGACGCTTCGCACCAGGTCATTTGCCAGTCCTTTGACTTGCGCCTCAAAACCAACAACACAATAACATGTAACGGGAAGTTTAAGAAGGAGCATGACAGTCGTTTTTTTTTTTATGGTGATATGGCGGCAAACGAGCAGGCGGCTCACCTGATGGTAAGTAATGACCGCCGCCCATGGACATTGCAACACCAGAGGCTTGCAAATGCGTTGCCAAACCCATTAGAAACCGTTCAGGTTTCTTAAAATAGGGAGTTACTGAACTGACAGCAAACGGAATTCCCATGCTGTCAGAATAGTCACTCCCCCAATGAGCTCTGGTAACCTTACTCACTCGCAGAAAAACAACTTGTTGATTCACTGCGGTCTTCTGTAAGGCGGAGGTACTTCCCCAGTCGGGCAGCTCAATTTGAGCGAGAAATCTCGCAATGCCCTACCTCCTACAAAATCGGTATGACAAGTCATATAGCCAGACTGTCTCTCTTATTCACACTACTTCCAATGCCAGTGGTAATATGATAATACACCTTCGGCATCTAAATCTGTACGTTATCCTTCTAAAACTTGACTGGAACAAAACCAACTGATTCACAAACGGGTTCGTTACATATTCAGCCTACAGGCCCATGAATAATCCGTCCCAACTTTACAAGCGGCGCTACGGGTGTTCCGGATTTACTCCACCGTATTTCCCGGATAACTAGCGACTGCTAATGAATACTGCCCAAATAATATCATGGATTTAGCGCAAGCCATGGTACTGTACCTATTAATCTTTCAGATATTTTTTCACAGCTAAGATTGGCAGGCGCGTTTTGGGTACGCAAATCCAAGTTCTCAATAGTATGTACGTAACGCGAAATCATAATACCTATAATCTATGTATAATCATTGGGTTCGATTCCCAGGTCGAGCAAATTGTTATTGGGTTTTTCTATTAAATTCTCAGTAGCAGTTCAGAGGTTGGATGTGAGCCCGGTTGATAACTAGGGGTTGATAACTCGTTCCTATTACATGGGACCTAAAACATATCGACAATCCTGAGTGTCCATTAGCACACATCTGCCAACCCTTCAGGGACGACAGGCGTGATGGTATGTTATATATAAATATGATAATCGGTAACGGCCCAAGCAGCACGCCACTGAGCGCTCCAAATCGACGCATTCATTATGAAATCGTACATACAACCAGATATATTTCTATATTCGTAATGACACCGGTAACTTTCCATCGTCATTCGGCCTGAAATACCCTATTATTATTATTATTAAATATCCTATTATATAGGTAAGTTTTAAGCATTCCCAATTAGCAGGTGCTACTCAGAGCGGGGCATTCACAATTAGCAGCCAGTTAGCAGGTGCTACTGCGAAACTCCGTAGGTCGCTCTCCTTTTCAAAAAGAGATCGCATTAATTTAGTCCTTATTACTATATCCAATAAGGTTTATAACAATTCAAATTAGGTACAATATTTACACAGTACTAGGCACTAGAATCAAGCGATATCCAATTCTAAACACAAAACAGTTTAAGATTAACAGTTCGCTTATCGGGAAAGCTGTCATCTGCATATACGGATTATTTGAAGCCTCAAACCTCTGCATTTGTGTATTCTCTATTCGAAATAATTATTATTGGCTCTACATTTTGATTGAGCAATCAATAGGTACATGTTATACAAATACACAAACTCACGTTTTCGGAAAGTACAGTACAAAAGTGAGTGAGTGAAGAGATCGCAATCTCTGTATACAACTTCTGTGTGGTCATTGACATTACTATCAACCCACTTACTGTCCTACTCCTGAGCACAGGTTTTTTCTCATTTGAGAGGGATTAAGTTGGTGAAGGTTAGTAGACTTTACATACCATGTAAAGATCCATCAGGCATGCAGATTTCTTCACGAGATATACTCATTCCTAATATACCATCAAGCCTGTCGTCCCCGAAAGATTAAGCAGAGGTGTACTAATGTAGGCCAACGTTTCGCGGGTATGTTTTTAGGTCCCATGTAATTGGGGGGAACCTATTGCCATTAACCGGGCACGAATCAAAATTATAAAGAAATTAAAAAATCTTTTTTTTCAAAATTACGAAGAAAACCCCAATAACACTTTGCTCGACCTGGTAATCGAACCCAAGACCTCTTGCTTAGCAGTTGGACTGTACGACCACTAGACGAACGAGGCAGTACTTATACAAGAAAATTCATTCGATAAACAGATTACGATATATCTGATATGATATAATCTGACTCTTTTAAAAAGTAGATAATTATGTCTTTCTAGGGAGCTTCCCTTGATATTCATTTCATTTATCGCCTATCATCCAAATACAAACTAATTTGAGCATTATTTAAATTTTTGTCGCTACATGACGATGTGGCGATTTCAAATCACAACCTTTTCTAATCACCCATTTTCTCGTGTCATTTAAAGTTTATACCTAATGCTTATAGCTTTAGTGGATCGTAAAACTACATATACCTACATGAAAAGACTTCGACCAATCACCGCTAACTACCATTTGCACTTATGTTGAAGGGAATGGGATGTTACGAGACATTTATGTGATTGAAGCACTTTAATTCTGAAGTGCTAGGACCATTCGCTACTATCGTGATTGGATACGAGGAAATGAGTAATGAAGTTCGCAACTTAGTAACTATGTGTACGTGTTGATTAGAAACCGGTAGCCAAGAGATATGACCGGACTAGAAAGTCACTTAATACAAATTCGAATCTTTGAACTTGTAAAAAATGTATGGGAAAATATTGTAAGGAAACCTATGAATCGAGTCGATTTTTTATATTTGTTTTAGATTTTACAAAACGTTGCCCCACACTAGGATTTTCTCCTGTGTTGTAGGTGCGTTTACAAACACAACCTGCAGAACGTACAAATATTTGCTCCATGCGGGGCGCGCACCCGCAGCCTGTAATGTACAAACCGATCGCTCAGCCACTGCGCCGCTGCTACCGAGGCATCGATGTAAATTCTGCACTACGATAGGCAAGCGTAGTGGACTATATCCTAATCCTTCTTAATGCTGAGTGAGTCGTGCATTGCCCAGAAATGGAACTAATACACTAAATGGTTTCACAGCAGTACGTGTTGACCATAGCCCAGGCTAACTTATTTTCCCCTCTCGTGATAGTACAAAACAAATATTTAATTACAAAACTGGCTCAGCTATGTGTATGTATATACTGTAAGCCCCAATAAAAATTCTAGCAGCGTTGGTTTTCATATAGAACGAAGCACACGGACAATAGGATACGATTTCAAAGCCTCTCTCTTGTGAACACAATTTGGAAGTTCTCGTATCAATACCAAGCCTGAGTCTACGTTTAGTAATGGGACCTTTCAAATAAACCTTAGTATCTACCTACATATAATGTATACTAAGGTATATTTACGCGGTTTGAACTTTCAATCAAAGTTAAGCGTTGGACCTATCACCTATAGAGATACATAGAATATACTTTATTGTACACCAATAATTAAAATACACATTACATTAAGTTATGAAATATGGGTACAATGGCGGTCTTATCGCTAAATAGCGATCACTACCATATCTCTCCCTACACCTACTTTATAATTATTAGAAGATCGCAATAGTTGTCTTTCTGCGAGTGAGTAAGGTCACCAGAGCTCATTGCGAGTGACTATTCTGACAATAGTCAGAATATATTTATTTTAAGAAACCTAAACGGTTAACCTAAGGGGTTTGGCAACGCTTTTGCAAGCCTCTGGTGTATCAATGGGCGGCGGTCATCACTCACCATCAGGTAAGCCGCCTGCTAGTTTGCCCCCTTATCACCATAAAAAAAGGTCTTGGAAACCGCAACCGAATTAATCATAAAAAAAGTTTTGCTTCCTCATTATCCAGCAGAAGACATAATATAGAAATAGATATAACTCTATTACGTGATTGTACAATATAGTAGGTAGTAGACCCAAGTTACAATTTTAAAGTAAAAAAATGCCATCGATCGAAATCAACAAAACAACGCGGATGATAGATTCATAAGTTATGCATCCTAATTAGACATATGCTATCATATTTACAATGTTAGCTGAGCTATGTTAGTCGATCGCTCACTTCATGAACATGTTCCTATGAATATGATCTTACCGGTGGATGTGAGCTCGGCCGCGCCAAGCTGTGGCAAGCTGAGCGCTAGGAGCGTCGCGAGCGCGGCGAGCGAGGCCGCCGCCCGCTTCGAGCGCTCGCCTCGCATGCCGCTCACTGCACCCGCGTCACATGCCAATAAAGTACCTGGAATATAAAAATACACATAATTATATATTATGTTTTCTCAAGAAATTACTGTTAACCTCGTAACCTCATAACAAAGCGTATTATTACTCTCTTCTCAAGGATCACTTTTAAGTTCTCATATATAAAAAAGATTGATGGTTTAATGTATAATTTTAACCCTACCATTTCAATATAGCACATTTTATTTAAAGCAGTAAGTATTTATGGAGTCTTCTCTCTTGCCGACTTTTCTTCATGCAACATTCATTTGGGACCGTGCAACCTGTTTTGACAATTTAACAAGTCGCTGTAGGTTTGGTCTAATAAAAAAAAATAACATTTCACTTTAGCTCACTAAATTTAAACTAAATAATAACGATAAAACCACAATAATTAGAAAACGGAGTAATCCATACTAGAGTTAGATTAAAAGTTACAATAAAACTAAATAATTTCGGATTTCATTAATACTGTTATTGTCACTTTGATTAGTTCTAGAAGTTTCTGCTGAAATTGTGCCTATCAGATGAAATTACGTTGCGTCGCGAATCACGATACAAACTTATACACAATATCTAAAACAAAAGTCATTGTGACCTTGTCCTCCATCGACCGCGATAAGCAAAATGGAATCCAAAATAAACCCGAAAATACTAAGATAAAACACACTTTGTTTATATAATAGTAAAACATGTTTTTTTTTATCGTTAATAGGTCAGCGTTTGACCACTATCAAACCTGATGGTAAGCGACGATGTGGTCTAAGATGAAGCACGCTAACCTAGAAGATACCTATTCACTTGTGACTTGAAGACCCCCAAATTGTACTCATCGGGAAATACAGACTCAGGCAACTGATTCTATTCCCTCGCTGTGCGGATAAAAAACGACGAAACGAAACGCTTCGTGCGGGTTTCGGGAATTCCACCATGAAACGGTGCCGCTTATCAGTTAGCCTGGTTGTCCGATGGTAAAACGGTGATGGCAACAAGTATATCTATGACACATGGCACTAGAACCTGATGTTTCTAAACACATCATATTAGTATAGTAAAAACGGAGTGAGTAATTGAGAAAAAATAGTCTAGATATGTAAAGTACAGAAAAAAATACCTTATGAAGTGCGTGTTTAAACTGTAATGCACAAAAATAAAGAAAAATACATTTTTTGTACCACACCATTTTTATAAAGCTAAAAAAACCTACGTTGAAGTATTTTTTTAATCCTCAGCTATGTTTACATCTAATATTATGTATCAAGATTACCAGGAAGATAATTTAAAAATAAATTGAAATATTCCACTCAAAAATATATCATCATCTCAGCCTATCGCAGTCCACTGCTGGACTTAAACCTCTTCAAAAAAGGTGGCGGGGATAGACTGGATGAGGAAGGCGGGGGACAGAGTGTTGTGGCGTAGTTTGGGAGAGGCCAATGTGCAAAAATATATATGAGCCGAAAACTAGAAGTTTGTAGAAAACAGAAATAATCAAGAACTCTTCAAAAATAAACGTACGTCACCTAACATTTGAAGAAGAAGCTTTAGCACATTTTTTTAGCACAATTATAACTATCTAGACGTGTATACTAGACGACAACTTAATCAACACTGTAGTAAATGTGTTTTTTGCAATATGAGGAATAATCCGTTTGTTTATTATATATTTATACGATAATTAAGCCTGAGAACCGGCTGCGAATTACGTGAGTGAATCATACGTTCTAATAAAACAACTGTCTTTAACGACAAAATGTTGACGTTACAACAATAGTTTAAATAAAAAAATGCGCTCTTATTAATTGGTAATTTTTTGTTACGTTTTATTTATTGTGTGAGAATATAAAGTAAATTGTAATTAATATTACTTTAGGGGCAATAACGATGTCGTTTTAAAAATAAACTCATTTGTCATGTTGATGATTGGTCTTATTCATAGGCGCGTTTACTGTCTATGGTGGGTGACTGATATTGGGTATCTTAATGTTATAATTACCCCCCATATTATAAATTATTGTTACGAGTTCACCGTATCGATTGGTATTGAATTTATATTAAAAAAATGGAATATAATATCATAGATTTCTAAACCTGTGGTAAACAATATTAATATATTACGACATCATTCGTAAATACTATTTTTATTTGAACGTACATAAATAGCGTAAGTAACCATGCCATCTAGATGCTAAAATAATTTTACACATGACTTGTAAAAGTGTCTTTAAAAGATCTACAATTGCGTTGGTATTATGTAAGGCTTCAAGAAACTAGTTTTTGGTCCGGGTTGACAGCGGTCTGGGTATCTTTTGAATTATTTAAAAACTCTTTTCTTCGTTTTGGACGTGTGGTCGGGAAATATGATCGTTATTTAGAACATAACTTTATGTAGAACTTATTTCATTTTGTTCTAGATATTTGGTTTTCTAAACGTAAGTATCTTGGATTCACGGATTTATGCGACATAGGCACGTTGGCTAAAATAAAATTTCACATATAGCATCATAATTTACGTGAAGTTGAGTACTTATTTTGGGAGCTTTAAAGCGTCTGCAAAGCAATACGGTCAACGAAAAGTGCCTGGGAGTATTGGCGATGTTGGCTGATGTTTAAGGATATTGCCTAAAATATACGTAAAAATCAGCTTGGAGAATTTACGTGAGGTAAGTAATATTTGTATGTACGTTGATTACCTGATACTTGAAAATTGGCCCACTAGGCAAGATAGCTGGTAGGCATGCCTTCTTAGTACATACTAGCACTACTAAATAATCCACATTTCGTTCGTCAGAAAATACGTGACGTCTGGCGGCCCTGGGATCTTGGACTATGGTCCAATAATTGATCACACAGCGGCAATCGGTTCGTTTAATTATTATTTTTGGATCTATGTATTTATGTATCCTTGTACTACGATCCTTAATACTATTATCCTTTTGGTGACGTAGAAAACATATTTAAGTAGGTACTATTCAGCAATCATATCATAAAATCAAATCAGTTGAAAATGGCTTCCATTTCACTTTTCCATTTGTCTAAAGGAAATCTCGAAGAATAATATTGATTGGTGGAATGTCGCGAATTATTACTGCAATCTATCATCACGGATAAACGATTAGGAGAGAAAACTGGCAGCGAGGGATGTGCCTGTGATACTTGCAGCTTTGTCTCTGAAACGCGTAAATTTAATTATGAGAAAATAAATGGAACAATGACTGGCATCTGCTGATGAGTTTTTCAGCACCGACATTGCCAAATACTGTCGACTAAGTAATATGCTAACATTATTGCATTTAAATGTGGAGGCTAATGTAGACAGTGAAATTACAGGCAAATGAGCTCGGCGTTTTGAGGTACCAGTGCACTAATAATACCCTATTAATTCAAGATCGTTTGGTTCAAATCTTACTCGGTTAATTAAAGGCACTTTCTCTCATCCTATGGAGTTAAAATTTGATATGTTGGTTCAGTTATTATGACAATGCCTTTGTTTGTTCACCATTACCTGATCTTTCATCCAGGACTGATTGCAAATAAAGGAAGTCCTCAACCGTCAACAGCATAGCAAAGAAATATTGTACCCATTTTTTTTACTATTAATATATTTAAGTGTGGAAAATCCTCAGGACTATCTGCTGCCTAAGCCATGGGGCTACCGTTGGACAAGTGAACTTCACTTTCACTGCTACTCCTAGCCTCCGTTAACTTTTCTTGTGGTTTACTACGTCATAAGTCAGGTTGCAACCTTATTTGTTGTTTACAGCATAGGATGTATATTGTAGAATTATTGTATTTAAAAGTTAATGTAGTGTCCAACAAATTTTTGAAATTATGTACATATGTTAAGCTTCCTAGCTTAACATTAATTTCAAAAATGTTTAATTTGAGTGACATTATTGTTACCTATAATATACTATACTATTTCTTGCCTGTGTCGGACATAAATAATATAACATCCTATTAAAATAAAACTAGTTTGCCTATTATTATTGCCTGCGGGATTGTTTACGTCATGTGAATGACTAGCACGAAACGAAAACAAAATTATTAGGCAAATGAAATGATTACCATTCGTACTAGTTTGACTGTTAGAGTATTATATTATACTACCCAATTATATTTGAGTGTAATACCAGGTTAATTGTACAGGTTTCCAGCTTTGTACCAGAACACAAAAGGCACTAATTAAAAACAACACAAAGACCTGTTATTTAACAAAAGAGGATTGTATATATAAGATTGTATACATAAAAACTTTTTTGCTATCGAATTTCGGGCCAATTGTTCAATTTCTATGTAGATTTTAATGAAAATAAATATATAAATATCGCTGGCATTTGGTAGGGTATGCTACCCTAGCCTTGCCTGGCATATCTACACCCTATCGGCCCTACAATCATATAAATAAAATACAAAGATCCTGATGATAATTTCTGTTGATTGGTATTCAATTTTACTATACCGAAATAATTTGATCGTTTCGAAAATTCCATCAAAATCCTCAACGACTGTTTTAGTATATATTATATGGATTAGGCTGGTCTCCGAAGGATTATGCAGGAGTGTAGTATTGAATATAAACTGATCTACAGTGTGTTTAGGTACTAAGCAATCGGTAATAATAGTAATTCATTAGTTCTAAGCCGTATTATCAAATTTCCTCCTTTCCAAAACGAGCCGACACAAAACGCCGTCGTCAGCAGGACATTTCACTAAGTACTGCGTGATTGTATCAAATAAAAACGCCATACTTAATCCGACTTAGGCTTAGTACTTAATTTGAAGTATCAAACCATGTTGCGGTCAATGTTAAAATAAGCGGGTTCAGTAGTACAAAGATAAAATCATTTAAGTTTTTGTATGTGAGTGCTTGTCATTCGACAGAAAAATGACCGTAAATACACACTGAATGCTGAACACTGTGCAAAAAATGTATTCTAGTTAATGTAAATATTGATATTAGATACAAAAAGAATAAAATAAATCACCAATATTTAAAAAATAAATTAGGATAGATTAGGATAATTTAAATATTATAAGATTAATGACATTGTCTTCTAGTAACTGCAAAGTTGGTCTTTATTTAACCTCACATATAAAATCATACTGTAGATGTGCCTACATCACCATACGTTTACCTAACCCTTCAGAATAGCTAGTGCGACAATATGTTACTCTGAGAACGGGAAAACACTTGCCTGAGCAAGTCTAGTACGGGGGGTAAACAGATAGGGGGTAGTCAGTGTGATACACTCACGCCTTTTTTTCATGATGGTGGGCAGAAACTACAGAATAGGATACGATACGGATTTAAAAAAAATCGCTTAGTATAAGTGGATCTTCTGTTTATTCATTTTACAGTACAGGTAATTTAGGGGTCGTTTGCCTACTGAACGCAGGGTTATTACCACCCTTCGCCCTTGATACGACCGTGATACGGCCGAACCGTACTTTTTGTAAGGAACTTAATAAGATTGTTCCCGATAGTCGAGTAAGATTTCTGTCTCGGTATTTCTCATAAGCATTTTGTAGCTCGAGTTACTTTATCTTTGAGAAATTTGGGAATGCCAACAGATGTACAGAAAAAGACGGTCTAGGAAGTATTTTGTTAAAGTAGCAGAACCTTTTTTATTGGTGTTGTAGGTAGGTATAGACAGAGCTGTGGTAGCCTAGCGATGTGACCAGTGGACTGAGACGTCAAAGATCTCGAGTTCAAACACTTCGAACCCAAGGCACGCACCACTGACTTTTCGGAAGTTATGTGCGTATTATCACAAGCTCAAACGGTGAAGGAAAACATCGTGAGGAAACCTGCATGCTTGAGAGATTTGTCTCGATGCCTAATCCCTCTCAAATGAGAAATCAAATGAGAGGAGACCCGTGCCCAGCAGTGGGACGTTAATGGGTTGATGATGATAGACAGAGATACACACTAGGTAAATATATCTTTTTTTATAACAGAATAACGCATACCTACTGACCAACTAAAACTATCCATATGGCGATGTATAATGAGACAAAACCTAACAGTGTCTAGACTGTTTTACAATATGCTATCTCGTATCTCTTTATGAAAGAAAATAGAAGTGAAAAGAGATGTCATGATTGTCACTCATTGCAACCGACAGATACTTTATTTGCGTCATCCCTATCACTGACAGCTTATGTGGCCTGAATGGACTGCCATCTGATTTGTCTCCACTTCAACTTTTTCAATTGTATGCGTTTTTTTACTCCTCTTTTCTACCTATGACCTAGCAACCTATGACTAGCCTTTCAATCAGTGTAATACACATCCGTCGATCACGTAAAGGATCTGAAACATCCGAATTAAATATTATCCCGATAACACTCGTAGTTTATTAGCAATCTAATATGAATTGTAACATTCACAGCTTGCAACTGGGGCGTGGCGCAGGTGGCGTTGTTTAAAAATGTCCACCGGAATAAAAATCAACGAGAATCAGTATTTTTGGATAAATTAATTGTATGATTCTTGCTTTGCCACTATCTGATAAAGCCAAACAATTGTTCAACTCAAGGAACTTCATATCAATCAAATTAGTACCAGACTAACACAATACCCACAGTATAAAATTATGATGATCATAAGACCCAGTTATTCGGACCCGCATTAGCTAAATGACATAAATAACTTAACATCTATTCCCCATGGCTTTCTTCATTCATTCGTTACCATTAGGAGCTTGGAACACGTACACAAACACACACACGCATGGGCAAACACTCACAGGCCATAAACATAAATATCCCAATAGGTACGTGGGTCATACCCAAGACACGACTGGAGAAAAGGTTTTCCATATTTTTGCTATATTATGAGTATGTGTTAGGTCATATTCGAATTCAAGTAATATTTGGAGGTTCGGTATGCATAGACCTCATATTTAAATCAGCTTTTATATCTTAATGTATCGTCACGGTATAGGTACATATAACGTAAGCACAACTGCATTGATTGTCTATTTCATGATAAAGTCAATCAATGCAGTTATATGCACTTTGAGGGCTGTTTTATTGATTTAAATGATTATAATTCTGTAACTAAATACCTATTACAGGCGCGAATCATATTTTGTTTAATGTTCAGTCTGACAATGACCGGCAAATTGCAAAAAACGTACGAAATTTTGAATTTCGCGGGCTACCGTGAAGCTTCCACCTTAAAGGCGCATTTTCACTAGGCGTTAGCGCTGCATGAAGGATTCGGGCGATTATTTACCGGTATGCCATAGGGCTCGCATTCGGGAAAACATTTTCACTGGTCGTTAGCGCCCACCTGCGGGGAGCACCAGCACGCTTTTAATCGACCGAGTTATCGACCAATGAGTTTTATTTCTGTTGACCACATTTTTATTTTATTTTTATCGACTGACTTAACGACTAATGAAAATTAATGCGTCTTAAGAGATGTTCTCAACTGAAACGTGTGAAGTATTCCTACCCAAACTAGTCCAGCCTGGTAAACTATGCTTTTACCCTTCTCGTGCTGGAAGGAAACCCGTGCCCAACAGCTGGGCGGTTAATGGGTTGGGATGATGATTGTCTTTTACGTAGTACATGCTGAAGTAAAGCCACTTTATTTTAAGTATGACATTATTTAATCCCGACGTTTCGGATCCGTTACAACATCCATGATCACGGACAGACCGATGTGTCTTGATGTTATAATTACAAACAGTTACCATACTTTTTTGTTAATTATTGACAATCCAATATCACCGTATCGTTTGGTCATGCAGTTTTGAAGTGTCGAAATTAAAATTAATTTTATTAATTAAAACTTGCCTATGTTTCAACAATAACTAATAACTTAAGATACCAATAACTATAAAACAACAAGTCTATTTGAATAACATCCCGAACCAACAACCAATTATCTTAGCAATTAGGTGTCCCTAATTAATGTAAACAACCTTTAAGACCTCGTTAGACGCCAGTGGAACGCAAAATGTCTCAATTATGCGATGAAACCTTTTGTTCTGCCGTTTGTCTTGCGTAACCTTCTAGCTGAGAGGAACTGTAGGAACATAATCGAACGTCACTTGTAATAATCAGGATTACTAATGCTGTAGTGCATGAGGTTCAAAATGGTAGTGAATCGGTTTTTTACTGGGCCGGTACCGCGCGGTTCAACATCCATAGGTTACACAGGTGCACCGAATGAGCTCAATTTTTGACACAATATGCTCTGCTCCAAAGATCGTTTTTATCTTTAACCACTTTTTATATAAATACTAAACATTCTTGAAAACAATATGACATATTATTACGTGGCGTGCGAGGATAATTTTTTTGACCCGCGTCGCACAAGCTTATCTTTCGTCATACCATACATACATACGCTTACTTGGCAAAAAGAATCGTAGACATTTGGCAACAATTTATTATTATTATTATTACAAAGGGTGGCAAACAAGCTTACAGCTGTCCTGACGGAAAGCGGTTACCGAAAGCCAATAGACAATTGCAAACCCGGGGGTGTTGTTTGCGCGTTGTCGACCTCGAAAAAAACATTTAGGTTTCTTAAAATAGGGGACTTACTAAACTGACATCAAACGGCATTCCGATTCTGGATGCTGTCAGAAAGTAACTTACTCACTCGCAGAAACACAACTATTGTTGTTTCACTGCGGTCTTATATATGGCAGGGTACTTCCCCAGTCGGGCAGCTCAATGAGCGAGGAGTTTCGCTATGTCCCACCTCTCAAGAAATATTATAGTGTAGCGAGATCTATCAAGCTACATTCGAACTACTAATCCTACATCGCGCAAGTGACATTTGCACGCGAGATTGTATATATACAACCACCCATCATCAACCGTTGGGCAGTAGGCCGCCAGGCACAACACCTTGCCTGGTCGGAGGATCCTCCTATTCCAATGGAGGGACTACCACCTCTTTCCCTCCCTAATAGGAAGTAAAAAAACTCTTATTTATTAATATTTTGTATAAAAATGGTGTATGTCATGTCACACCCATGCAAAAAGGATGCACTACATGAACTCAAGTCGCCTATCAGCATGAAATACCGCAAGGACGGTATAAAAAAGGACTGCGCAATCCTCGTCAAGTCAGCATTGTCACCGCATAACTACGGTCTCAATGTCAATAGTCTTGGCTCCGTGCCAACTGACTTCAAGTCGAGACGCAATGCCATATCGAGGAAACTCCCTAGACACAGACTAAGCTTATTTATCACGTACCATCACGCATTTAAACCATGGTAGGACAAGCAGAAGTATTGTTCTTGTTGTTATTATTACATATCCATAAATCGGTAATGATTCTGGTATAGTAGATTCACCATCAGGCCTGGTTTTAGTTTGACGGTATGATATTATGCTCATGTGGATGCTACCTATTCCAAAAAATACCTTTTTATAGTATTTCTTGGGTTCCTGTTGGCCCGTGACCTTTACTTGGATGTATGTCCATTGGTACTGCTGTTAAATGCTGAAAATCATTCTAAAAAACCGAGTACCTCTGTTTGACCGAGAATAGCACTGCAGCCTAGATTTTTAATTAGTTCAGATTCAATATAGAATACCTATCTTGAAAGCCCTTTAAATTTTATTTCGGAACTATACGACCTATATTCTGTCCTATTTTCAATATTCCCGGCACTAAAACTATTATAAATGCAGAAGTGTGTCTGTCCGTCTGTCTGTTACGTCTTTATGCTTTAACCACTAAACTGATTTAGATAAAATTGGTACTGAAATGGTTTCAGTGCCGAGAAAGGACATAATATAGTTTTTATCGCGTACCTTTTAAAGCGAGGTAACAAACAGACGAACAGACGATACTTTCGGATTTATAATATTAATATTGATTGAAACTGTAGGTGGATAATTTAAATTAAAAACATACCAAAACATTTTTAAATACCTCCCCTTAAAATCCTTATCCCGATTTAAATTAATAACATAGGATCAAAATTGCTAAAAAATAATCCTCTAAAAAATAATAGGTCCTTGTTATCATAATCTTGCACATTTTTTATATATTTTTTTAAGTAAACTTTTAAATATGTACTAATATAAATAATAATATCTTAATGGAAAAGTTTCCTAATCTAGCCAGAAAAGTTATTAAAAAGTCTGCCAAAGAAGTTTTGCTTAACTTTAGATTAATTTCATGAATTTGTTTAATAATTAGTAATAATGATAAAACAGAAACGCTTAAACAGGAGGTTTTATAAATAGAGGAGACCCGTGCCCAGCAGTGGGTGGGCATTGGTCTCCTCTCATTTGAGAGCGACAAGGCGATGGTCCGCGTTAGCCTACAGTGCGGGTTGATGACTTCACATGCCATCGAGAAAACCTCTCAAGCATACAGGTTTCCTCTCGATGTTTTCCTTCACCATAAAATTTTGAGAATGTCATAAATACGCACATGCCTTCCGAAAAGTCAGTGGTTTCGTGTCTTCATTTGTTTGACATCTCACTCCACTAGGCTACCACTATTCCTTATGACGAAACGAATGCATATGTATACATACATATTATTATTATATTTTGTTCTGTTTTCATCTTGCGGATTCAAGTTTAACAGTTTATTGTTTCACGGTTGACTCGCCCCACGCATTCACGAGGAATGTACGGCTAGACGCCGACAGACACTTCGCCACACTACACTCATTCACGAAACAGTATTGGAAGAAATAACTGCCGTTCGTGAGCCGCTTTATGCTGACCGAGGATCTTACGTATGCAATGTCTGCGTACAGTTAAGTAACCTATCCTTTAAAGCAAACTGAATCTCATGCTAATATAATTATAATTAAATTAATTTTATCTCGGTATATTTATATTATTATTATCATTCATCCACGATAAAGGTAAAATCGCGTTAATTCCCATGTAATAAGTATAATGTATTATAATGCAACGCGAAAGTTTAAAAGTTGTCATTCATCCATGGATGTTACAGATTAGCTAAAGGCAATAAAATGTTTATTTCTTTCTTCTTTTGACTCATGAAACATGTATTTTTATGTTTTGCGCTACATTATTCACTGTACAAAACTATTCAGCTGTATTATTTAATGTTGGTTTTCTAAAAAACAATCTAGAAGAAAGTGTGTCAGTGTGATTCACAGTCGCAGAACTCTTGAATTTGTTTTATAACTAAAATGTTGTATTGATTTCATTACTTATCTGAAACATCCATGCCTTTGTAGATATAAATATTTATGTAATATTAGCGATAACGTCAACTTTATCTACGTGAAATTAAATTAGCACATGTGCAAAAATATGATGTTCAGCCATTTACAATAAAGGTAATAATATTCATACTATTTTAATCAGACTATTCCGTCCATGGTTGTTTGAATGACGTCAATAAAATAATTGCATGTGTATTATGTCTGAGCGTGCAATATGTACTATAATAATATCTTGTTGTGTATTACAATGTACACAGGTATACATTTTCTGTGTAATTATTGTGATAAGAAGTTTAATAACTATTACAGTAACGTATGTATGTTTATTATTTAATTTCTAAATAAATAGTTTATCATTATTATCGCGGTATATTGATGTTATTTAAATTCCAACGTTTCGGATTTACAGCATCTATAGTAAGAAACATACTGAGCTTAATAATACTTGCAAGTGTAAGAAATTAATATTATACATATTTTTTTACCTTATGACGCTAAAGAGGTCTTACAAATTTACCATAAGTAACTGTTTGTTTGTCTATAGCAAGGAGGTCCTAGTACCTGTACCGATGAACTGACTACTTGTTTTTGACTTGAGCTAGATGGGCTCAACAGTGATATAAAAAAATCTTACTTGTTTGAAAATCATCTCAGCCCTGTACAATATTGAGCTGTATTATATTATTTATTTACTGTTTCAATGTATACAGTATGTTAAATTGTCGTTTTTTAATTGGTTTTGACGGTGTAAGTACGTACACTACATGCTTAAAATAACAAGTTATATATGAAACTTTTCTAATTGCGCGCTATTCATGATACAACCAGCCCTTCGCAAAACTTTCACAAAATCTTGAAAAAGAGATGCACATTTTTTAACATTTATGAACCAGTTTGAATTGATGGAGGGTATATTTCATCTCATTAGCAAAAGAGATCAGTGACTAAAATAAGGATAATACATAAAGCTGCAACATACCTATAATGAATACAGTAAGTGGGCCACACGCTCATAATAATGCATTCATTTATATCGTAAATATGTTTGAGTTAACACTTTTCTCAAACGATAAGAATAATCACGCGATCCGAGCATACTTATTTAAAGACTTAACATACCTATATAATTCTCGATATTAATGAACTTTAAGTAGGACAATATAATGACACACATGTCGCTTTAAAAGCTTGACTAATAGCTTATAGGCTATTAATTATACCAAGGTCCTACAATGGGTCCATAAAAATATTGTTTTACAATTAATTGGAAAAAATCAATTGGCGTATTCTTAATGGCGCTTATCTTTTGTTTGGATTGGCTGACGTCTGCTATCTTTTACTGGACACGCTAATGCGGGTTGGTAGACTTCACACGCCCTCTCATCTCACAGGTGCCTATGCAGGTTTCCTCAAGATGTTCTCCATCACCGTTTGAGAAAATGATAAATATGAAATTACTACAAAAAGTCAAGTGGATTCAGGATAAAACCCGCGACCTTTTACTCCTCAGTCTACTGGTCACACCACGAGGGTATCTATACCCAAATATTTTTTATACTATGTTTTTCACGCATATAGCTTGCTGTCTCCTGTTTCTTACCTTTATTAAAATACCTGCCAAATTTAAGCTTAATAAGTTAAATAGTTTTCGAAATATCGTATTTAGTCAGTGACTGAGTATGTGAGTGACGTTTACCATGTAATACCAGGTTTACGAAGCATCTATGTTGTGCTTACTCTACTTACTATATCTACCCTGCTTGCCCAACTTTTTTTGGGCCCCGCGGGGTTACATAGGACATCCCAAGGAAGTCTTATCACAATGGTGCCAATGGCTTAGAGGATAACCATTCATTTTTATTTATAAAGATTATACATATTTTATGTATGTAGGTGCCTACACCGCTAGGGTAGGCACTTCACAAGAACGTCAAATCGAGAGATTTAAAGACCTGCTTTGGCACATTTCAATGATTCATAATATTTATTATACTTGAGTACCTACTTACTTTTGTTGCAATAATTGAGATTGAATTCAACAATCATGAATTTATTATCAACAAAACAAAACAAAGACGGAGAAAACAATAAAACCCAGTTGTGTTTTATTTGAGTTAAATTTTACGACCAAATTGGAGAGTAAAACTCTATTCAAAAATTGATATTAAAATTTTGTAGCTTTAATACAAAGAATAATTTGAGTGAGGATTGCTTTTGTGTACTGGTCAGTACTAATTCAATTTTCATTTTAATAGAAATTCTTAGAATTCTTGAACTCTTTGAGTGTCAAATAATTTTAGTAATTGCTTGACGAAAACCAAAATAATTTTGTTAAAATCATCCCGTTATTAATAAACTCGTTACTCGATTTCAATTAAAGATATTTATAATTCGTTTGAACCTATTTTATGACCAGTCAGCCATAAATTAGTTTTAGGACTGCTATCATAGGACTCTGTTATTGTTTAAATTGTTTTATGCACTTCATTTATTGATCACAATCTCAAACTCACTCACGAAATCCAGACTCGCCTTTGTATTGGCAGTTGGTGACCAGGCGTTTACTCTTTTAAGATCAAATGAATACTCGGAAACTATGATGCAAGTTATATTTTATCTATATTATGCTTAAAGTAAGTTTGTTAATTGTAGTTTTTATAAATGATTATTTATATGGTATTTCGAGCTGTGGTAGCCTAGTAGTGAGACCAGTGGATTGAGATGTCAAAGGTCTCAAATTCAAACCCAAGGCACGCACCACTGACTTTTCGGAAGTTATGTGCATACTTATCACATATTCAAACGGTGAAGGAAAACATCGTGATCCCTCACGATGTTTTCCTTCACCTGCATGCTTGAGAGGTTTTAGCGATGGCATGTGAAGTCTGCCAACCCGCAGTAGGCTAGCGTGGTGGATTATAACCTCATCCCTCTCAAATGAGAGAATTCCCGTGGGACAATAATAGGTTGATGATAATAATAATTTGTTTATTAAATAAAAAGTGCTGTACATTGGACTCACAATTAAAAATAAAAGATTACTTATGATATGCCTGAACTAGGTTAAACCTGTGTTTCAGGCTAAGAATGATGATTTAAATACACTGTAAAATAATAATTTATGCGCTAGCGAACATTGCGGCTAAATCATTATGATATTGAGGCAATACCGCAATTTTATGCCATATTTTATTTCAGTAATCGGCGAGCCAAAATTGCCATTCAAACAAATCATTAATCATGAACGTAATGAGAGGCTTATTACATATTATATTATGTTTATATATTTTAGAGGTGAAAAAGGTTGTTTCTTTGTTAAAAACATTCCAAGGGTATGTGATAATGGTTTATTAGGATCATTTTTGGGTAAAGAAATTGCAAAATTATATCAAACATTACCGTAAACCAAGACGCCAAACATAATTTTGCAATAAATCAAAATGGAAAAAAATATATTAAAACTTCTTTTTACGGATTTTCTTTTGTATATAACATGGCAGAAAAGCCTGGAAAAAAATTACGACTGAATTTTGAAACATGATCATTATAGAAAGCACAAATCATAAAGTTGAAATGTTATTAACGAAAAATATGGAATTAATAGACACCATCACGCCTGTAAGTTATCCCCGATGGGTAAGGCAGAGATATATTAATGCACACCCACATTTGGCCAGTATGTTTTAAGTCCCATGTAATAGGGGGCGTGCCTGATGGCAAGACAAATCTCTCAAGCATGCAGGGTTCCTCACAATATTTTCCTTCACTCGTGTCACGGTGTTTGTCGCTGAACTCCTCCGAAACGGCTGGACAGATTATTATGAAATTTTTTATCTATATTTGGTAGGTCTGAGAATCGGTTGTAGGCTATTTTTTACACCCCTAAACAAAAAGAAGTCTGGTGAGCGACATCCTTATCACCTGATAAGGATGTCGCTCACCAGACTTCTTTTTGTTTTTTTTGACAAATCATTTTTTTTATTTTTTTTTTACGATTTGGCATTGAAAACACGTATAACCCTAAATTTTCACTCTTTTACCACTAACACCTAAAATGTGGCAAAACAACGTTTGCTGGGTCAGCTAGTTAATAGATATGATTGTGAACTAAGTTATTGAATTGCAAAGTCTAAATATACAGGGGCGGATTTTTTTAACAGCCCACTGGTGGGAATTGTGTAAATCCACCACTGAAATAGGCCTGCATCTGCGCCTACTTAACATCTTCCAAATAACGATCATAAAAAGTAACGTGCTACTTTATATAAAAGATTAAAAAGGTTGGCGTATTTACAGCGATTCGCATGGTCTGATATCGAATAACCATTAGCCGAAACGATTTTGTAGAGTTTTTTTAGCACAAGTAAGGTAAAGGAAACTTAGGTATGTGTCGTTACAGTTAAGTGAATTTTAATGTAGTCCAGTTGGTTTATTTTAAGTACTATATAAGTAGAATATACTTAAAGTTATGTATTTCGCTTTTTTGATGTAGAACTGGCTCTGTCAACCTGTTCTTGACTTTCTTTTACAGACTAAGAAATATTATGTTTTAATATAACCCTCGAGAAACCGCTAAAATAAGGTTATTTTTCTTCCTGTGTGTCATTGGTTAAGTTAGAAATAACATCCATGAAAGTTGGATTCCTGGGAGCAATCTCAAGTTGAGCAAGGTTTTACTGGAATAAGCAGCACATCATTTGGATTTGCGATTTACAATAATCTCGCGCCCCATTACATCATCAACCCAATTGTTGTCCCGTACGCTAGCCTACTGTGGGTTGGCAGGCTTTACATACCATCAAAAATATCTCATTACCTCACGATGATTTTCCTTCACTGTTTCAGCATATGATAAATAAGAACATAACTTCTTAAAAGTCAGTAGTGCGTGCGAACTCGAGTCCTCTCACTTTCATAGTCAGTGGACTATGAAGTCAGAGGTCTCGTGGTCTTTATTCAAAGTAGGTCAAATATAATTAGGTCATTTTGAATGGCGACAATAAAGACAGCTCCCAAAAAACGCCAGCCCGTTACCGTTTTTTACTGTTTTTTCAGGGTAGAAGAAGCAACGCTACAAACTCCCCAGAAACACATATACGATTACTATAAACCATTTTCATTAAACTAAATCACTTACGTAGTCAGGCTGTGGAATGAGTTGCCTGATGGGGTTTTCCCAAACGACTACGACTTGGGTTTTTAAAAAAAGGAGTAAATAGGTTTTTACAGAGTTACAGGGTGTTGCGAATGTCCATAGGCTACAACAACTCCTTACCATTAGGTGTAAGCTTGTTTGGCACCTCCGTGGTATGCCAAAAAATGATTATCAACCTATTTAACTGTCCTATTTGTTAGTTTAAAAAATATATAGCGTAGGAACGCAACTTACTTACCTCGTGGTGCGTGCCCGATTGTCAAACGCGATTAACATAAAGGATCAACTACCAGGATTGCATAACATTGCAATGATTTACTTTCTAAAATGTTCCGTGGTCACGAGCAATGATGTTCTGTGGTCGCAAACAGTGCGTGCCTCACGCACAAAATAATTATTACTTCTAAGACCGTTTATGGCTTGGGGGTCTCAAATTAAATTAAACCTTAATTTCGTGGGGTAGAGTTTAATTTATAATGGTATGGTTCCGGGAATAAAGTCTCCTTTGCATTTGTATAATTATAATTTGGTAGCGGATAACTAAATTGTAATTTGGACTTTTAACCCTTAGGTGGAAATCTTTTGTCGTGTGTGTGTTATATAAATCTTGATAAATTAGTTTAGTGACACGAAGAAATAACATGCTATTCTCTATGCTAACTTCTCGTACTGTCGTCATAGTGAACACTTGTGTCACGCGCGTTTGAAGTAAATATTGATTCAAATACCCTCATAAAAAAATGGTGATAAAGAAATGTGTGAAATGCAACAGCAACATTACTAAGAAAGCCCCAGGGCTTGAATGCAGCAGATGCCAAAAAGTAGTTCACGCTACAAATGATTGTGCCAAATTAACTGCGAAGCAAATAGTAGCCCTGAGAACCACGGATGGGCTTGAATGGAGCTGTGATGATTGCTTGCAACATATTAGCAGACGATCATCATTCTTTATTCCGGAAGAGGAATCTGACGAAACCAAAAGTACAGTACCATTTGATATACAAAAGTTTATGAAAAATATAACTGCTGAAATTAAAAAAACAATTAAGGAAGAGCTCGAAAGTTTCCAACAGTCGGTTGAGTTCATTGGAGACCAAGTAGCAAACATTGAGGAGATATTGAAGAATCAAAACAACAAAATAAAACAATTGGAAAACAAGAATATTGACTTAATGAACTCAAAAAAGAACCTAGAACTCCGCTTATCTACTATGGAACAACGCCTAGAAGAAAATGATCAAAAAAGCTTGTGCACCTTTATAGAGATTGCTGGATTGCCAAATGTGCCGAAAATTGATGCGGTGGCGCTAACGAAAACTGTTGCATATAAATTGGATGTTGAAGAATCTACTATCTGTGACGTACTTCAGGTTAGTGGACGCTCCGAAGCATCTACGGGATATCTTCGAGTTGAGCTAAATAACAAAACTGCTCGTGACAAATGGATCTCTGCTGCCAAAACAAAGGAACTTAATGCGGGCGATTTACAGCTTCCAGTGCCTCCTGAAAAAGCAACTGGGAAAATCTATGTTAGGGAAGCACTAACTCGAAATATGAAAACCCTTTTGTACCAAGCAAAGCACCGTCTAAGAATACCTAACGGCCCTTTCAAGTATGTATGGTGTAAAGAGGGTAAACTTTATATAAAAAAGTCCGATGACCACAAAAAAGTGGAAATTATTCGCTCCATTCACGACATTAATTCACTACTTACACCCCAACAAAATAATTAATTTGCTTATTTTTTATAGCATACCGTATAATATGACCGAATTTACTTAGTAAAATTCGATATTTGTAATAATGATTTACCGGTAAACCCGGAACTGTTCGATTGTGTCAATGTAAACTCATTCTTTGGTAGTTTACCTGCAAAAAACATTAATATCTCATGTCTTCATGTGAATATAAGATCGATGGTCAAAAATTTTACTAAACTAATCGAAATCGTTAAAACCTCAAGTATGCCTATTGATTTAATTTTTTTGACAGAAGTAGGAATCTCTGATGAAATCTCGAGTTTATTTCAGTTAACTGGCTACAATATGCACTCACAGCTTCGCGCACATCGCAAAGGAGGGGGAATAATAATTTACGCTAAAAATTATCTTAAGTTTACCCCGAAATTCATTAAAACACATACGTTTGAGTACCTGGGGGGCACCTTAAAAACCACACAAAATAACACGATAAATATGTGTGCAGTTTATAGACCACCGTCATCAAGTAAAATATTATTTATAAGGGAACTCGAAAATACACTAAATAGTTATCCATCTAACACTACTATTGTTATACTGGGTGACATGAACATCGATCTTAGATCACAAACATCCATCAGAGACATGTATTTGGATATGCTGTCCGCTTTCGGCTTAACGTGTGGGATAACGGACTATACTCGAATTGAAAATCGTAATAACGTAACTAATAAGTCGTGCTTAGATCATATATTCACGCGATCACACACGTTAGTACCTTACGCGGCGGTATTAGACACTGTTCTGGCCGACCACCGTGCCACCGTAGTCTGTCTAACCAGCAGCTCGCCCGAACGCTACTATATACAGGATGCGTCTCACCCTAGATACTGTAACGACAAAAAAATTAAATATGATGTGCTTAGCGATATAAATTGGGATGAGACAAATAACCTTACTACCTCTGATTCTATCCATGAGTTTATAGCAGATGCTTTCAAGAGAGCACTCACAGAGTCGAAGCGTAAAATTAATATTAAAAATAAAGTGAGAAAGAACTACCCGTGGCTAAATAGCAATATTGCAACATTATGTGAATTGAGGGATGAATGCTTTAAACTCTGGAAAAAAGATTCAAATAACTATATTCTACGATTGAAATATAATAAATTGCGTAATAAAGTTCACAAAACTATTGAATTTTACAGAAATAAATATAACAAGGACCAAATTAAGGCAAACTATTGTAATCCGAAAAAACTTTGGAATATAGTTAACTCATTATGTGGTAGGGTGACGCAATCCATTGATAAGTTCATTCTCGATGCTTTTAGTTCCAAAAACCTATCACCTCTGGAAATATCAAATATATTTGCCTACGGGTTTGATAAATCTGTAAAAGAAATTTTACCTAACTGTGCGGTTCCTCTTTTAACTAGTCATGCAACTAAACTGGCTGATGTCAGTATGAGATTCCAAACAGCCACTCCACATAAAATTGAAAGGCTTATCAAATCATTAAATAGCAGAAAAGCTCCAGGCGTCGACAATATCAGCGTTTTTGACATACATACCATAAGCAACAAGATTTCATCTGCCATTGCTAATCTTATAAATGTCAGCGTAGGCACGGGCATTTACCCAGATGTCCTTAAATTAGGATGTGTGAGACCAGTATTCAAAAAAGGTAAGCGTAACAGCGAAAATAACTACCGTCCGATTACGTTATTATCATCAATAGATAAAATTGTAGAAAAATTCATCTGTAATCAAATATATAATTTTTATGATAAAAATAAAATCATTACCGAGACTCAATTTGGATTTCAGTCAAACAAAAGTACTACTTCACTTCTATCAAAATTCACAGATTATGTTAATTCTGCACTCAATGACAGAAATCACGTCCTCGCTCTGTTTATTGACTTTTCTCGAGCTTTTGACACCCTAGATCATAGCAAGTTATTAAAAAAGCTAGAAGACTCAGGTCTAAGAGGTCCTATTTATGGTTGGTGTGTCGACTATCTTAAAAATAGGAAATATCAGGTCCGAATTGCGGATAGCCTCAGTGATACAATATCTGTCACGTATGGAACAGCTCAAGGATCTGTGTGTGGTCCATTACATTTCTTATCATACGTGAATGATATGGACACATTACTCCATAACTGCCAATCTTATCAGTTCGCTGATGACACATGCCTCCTTATCGCAGGTAAGGACGTAGGCGAAATCAGCTTACTCCTGCAAGATGACTTTGATAGGCTTAACATGTGGTGTCACGATGTGGGACTAGTACTGAATCCCAAAAAGACGAAGTTAATGCATATAAAATCATCCTACTTGAAATGTAACGCCCATGAGCCAAAATTAATTGCTCATACCCACACATGTCTACACAGGGCTCCAGGGATGTGTATGTCTGCATGTCCATTAATTGAGCAGGTTGATACTCATATGTACTTAGGTTTACTTGTAGATAGTAAGTTTAACTGGGGACCACATATTGTCCGAGTCTGTGATAAATTACGGGCTATCTTAGCAAAATTTTACATAATTAAAAATCGGTTACCTTACAAAACCAGACTCCTATTGTATAATGCATTTTTTGATTCAGTTGTAGCATATGGGCTGTCCAGTTATGGTCGTACCTTCAAAACCTACCTCGACTCAATCTTTAAATTACAGCTCAGAATTTTAAAATTGATAGTATTGCCAAAGGTGAGAACAAATTTTTTTAATTACTCTGAACTCTTCAAACATTGCGGTACACTACCAATACATGATAAAGTCATGTTTAGCCTCTTAAAGGAACAATTCTTTAACAAACAGGTACAGTGCGAAATAGATCATCCTGTATACACACGTCGAGTCGCACAAAAGAAACTAGTTATTGCACCGGCAAAAAATTTCTATGGAGAACGGACGAGCGCTTATCTTATTCCACGGCTCATTAATTCTTTACCTACCGACATACGCAAAACTATCACTAACAAAAATATAAAGTTCAAATTTAAAAATCATTTTTTATCAAAACTGTAGTACCTATTAGCTTACATCTACCCATATTATACAAACAGAATATTGTTTTTTATAAAATTGTTAACTGATTCTAATTAATGTATATGGAATAGATGATTTGATTTTTATCATCTGTCCTGTAAAATTAACTAACTGAACTGAACATGTTTCATTTGTATAATTCTAAATTAATTATATCTAGCATGTATATTACTTTACGAGAAATTGTAAGTGCCACACTCAAACCCAAGAGGTTTAAGTGGCATTATGGAAAAAACAAATTGTTGTGAATGTATTTCTGATAAATAAAAAAAAAAAAAAAAAAAAAAAAATGGAAAAAAATTGCATGTCAAGGTTTTCTTGTATAATACAAAAAAACGTAATTAGATACCAATAAGCTGATACTGACAAAAAAGAGTTTTTGTTGTGAAAATACTTTTTTTTACTTTAGATCGACAAAAAATATACTAAAATCTGAGTAGCAGCTTGTAGTTTAGATTTTGTACCGTTTAATACCGCAATACCAAACTACTGCCATTAAACGGGCAAACATCCCCTTATTAAATCGAACCTGAAAACATACCGGGGTACTGAATGCTAGCGAGTAACCAACCCATTTGGCATAGCTTATCAAAGTGCAGGCGTGATATATCACCAACAACATCATCAACCCAATTATTGTCCCACTGCTGGGCACGGGTCTCCCCTCATTATGAGAGGAATCAGGCTATCGTCCACCACTCTACCCTAGTGAGGATTGGACTTCACACGGCATCGAAAAAGTCTATCAAGTATGTAGGTCTCCTCACGATGTTTTCCTTCACCGTTTGAGGATGTGATAAATACGCACATAACTTTCAAAAGTCAGTGGTGCGTGCCTTGACCTCGAACTGGAGATATTTAACTTTTACTGCCTACTCGTCACGTCGCTAGGCTATCACAGCTCAAAAAATTAACATTTAAGATTAGGAGGTAGGGCATAGCGAGATTTCTCGCTCGAATTGAGCTGCCCAACTGGCGAAGTACCTTCGCTTTACAGATGACCGCAGTGAATCAACAATAGTTGTCTTTCTGCGAGTGAGTAAGGTTACCAGAGCTCATTGGGGGAGTGACTATTCTGACAGCATGGGAATTCCGTTTGCTGTCTGTCAACTTCCTATTTTAAGAAACCTGAACGGTTTCTAAGGGGTTTGGCAACGAGTTTGCAAGCTTCTGGTGTTGCAAATGTCCATGGGTGGCGGTCATCACTTACCATCAGGTGAGCCGCCTGTTCGTTTGCCCCCTAATCACCATAAACAAAAATTAACAAAACCCGATTTACACAGATCACGAGGAGATAATTAATTGTAACATTTTAATCAGCGTACGTATAAAATTAAAAAAAAAATCAAAACGATAAATATGTATACATATATTGACAAAGATAGCACGATTTTTCATAAAGCCAGCTGTACAAATACCTACGCAATATAATTTAATATCCTGCATTTGCGCCATAAAAAGAGGTTATTCAAGTTACGCGTGAACACGAAACGATATTACGAAACGCTACGTTTCGTTGGCAAAATAAAAAGAAATACCTAAAAAAATCCACACTGTTTTAAAATGTCCAGCCCTTCAGACTTTTTATAGCCGTTGTAACATGAAGTATACGAAGTGAGAACTCGTTCTGTCGTAACGTCGTAAAGACTTAATAATTTGTGATTTGTGTGTCTAAAGTTTGACTAAAGTTAAGCAAGGGTCATTTTTAAGGATGGGTGGACCATTCGAGCCACATTGTAGTCCCTCTTTACATCAGAGGGTATGTTAAGCCGTCGATTCCGTTTGGTATACGAACATTGAGATTATTTTTAAGTGGTGGTCAGAAACTAAGATACATTATAAATGCAAAAGTGTGTTTGTCTGTCTGTCTATTACCTCTTCACGTTATAACCGCTAAACCGATTTAGATGAAATTTAGTAAAGAGATATATTGTGTCCCGGGGAAGGACATAAGGTAGGTTTCATTCCGGACATCATTCCTTAAAAGGGGGGTGAAAATGAGGATAAAATTACAAATGTTAGGCAGACAAAGTCACGGGCAAAAGCTAGTACTACATATACTTATAGCATGTAATATATCTATAAAAGAAACTAATTTAATGCGCAAACTCTTTGTACACAGCGAACGAGCGGCTCTATCCGTTTGAACAAACAAACGGACTAAATAAACCTAGCTCGATTGAATTGTAGCCGGCTTTGATCAAATAGCCTGTACAGTGAAGGATATAAATTCACTGTTATCGTCTATATAGGTGTGTCTACTGTACTTAGTTATTAAGTACGAAAATACCACTCATAAAAGGGAATATGTAAAGAAAGAAAAACAGTTCATTCTCTTGTTAAATCAATAGACACAATAACGACCCTAAATTCACAGTTCCTTGCAAATATCAAATGGAGAACGGATGGCCGATGGAGCTTAAAGGTTCTTGAGCGGCAACCACGTACTAGAAGATGCAGTGCAGGTACCCCCCTGGAAAAGTGGACCGACCGTCGTGACGATCTTTGGGGAAGACCTACGTCCAGCAGTGGACGTCTAACGGTTGATATGATGATGGTGATGCTTATAGTGCTATATTGCTGGTTTTCGGCTCACTCTTTAACCAAAAGAAGAGAGAATTTACTTCATTAAGTCTCTCGAAGTAAAGATTTTTGAAGATCATAATAAAAATTGTAAATAAATAAATATTTCCAGACATTATCACACAGTGCCATCTAGTTCCGTGGTAAGCAACGAGGCTTGTGTTACGGATACTAGATGGTTGATATACCTACTACATACATACATATTATATGTCGTAGTATTATAAGCATTTCTCTACATCTTGACTAGCTAGGTACGCGCTTTGTTACTTTAAAGCATTTGTAGTATGAGGCATAGCAACCTTCATTGCAAACAAATGTTTACATAGGTACAGTATTTATTATAATTAGTAAATCGATTCAATTCGAGTACAATGTAATCGATATGAAATAGATTTATTCAACGTGATACATAATAATTGTTAATTATTAAGTGATAGTGTATATCAGTATTTGACATGGAATTTCAATTATACGATCGGTTGTCATAATGTATTCGGTCACGTATGGTGTATAATATTATGGTGTACTGTACAATAAAACGGAACGTTACAGTGTATGAAGGACTATATGTATATGATTTATATTGACTTTAACAGCCTCGTTGGTCTTGTGGTCATGAGTCCGACTGCTGAGAAAGAGGTCTTCGGTTAGATTCCAATGTCGAGTAAAATGTTATAAACTTATGAAATTATCAGTGGTAGCTTGGAGTGTGGATGGCCCATGGCCCCCTATTACATGGGACCTATAAACATATGGTATGTTTTAGGTCCCATGGGGACGAGCCTATTGCCATTAACCGGGCACGAATCCAAACTCCAAGCTGCTACTGGAAATTTCATAAAAAAACCCAATAACAGTTTGCTCGATTTGGGAATCGAACCCAAGACCTCTTGTTCGGCGGTCGCACTTTACGACCACTAGACCACACATACATACATACACACACCTTTTTAAGCGTAGATCGGCAAGCTGGAATAAATATGTATGACATTATATTGCATTGGTTTTTATGTGCTCCGTTGAATCAATGAAGAGGCCAATAATGACGCCACGGAGAATGACTCGCTGGCCCATACCGCGAAAGAGAAAGCCGATCTTTTGGGCTCTCTCTTCGCGTCCAACTCGACCCTGGATGACCAAGGAAACTCACCACCGACAATCCCGCGGTGCGATACCACGATGCCGGAGATTAAGTTCCGGCAAAGTGCAGTTCGCAAAGCACTTTTTTCCTTGGACATTCACAAGTCGAGTGGGCCCGATGGCATCCCTCCGATCGTGTTGCGGACATGTGTTCCAGAGTTGGCACCGGTTTTAACGCGTCTTTTCCGACACTCCTACGAATTAGGCATAGTCCCGAAATCCTGGAAGGCCGCTTTAGTGCACCCGATCCCTAAAAAGGGCAATCGCTCGGATCCGTCCAATTACAGGCCTATAGCAATCACTTCCTTGTTCTCCAAGATAATGGAGACCATTATCAACTGCCAGCTCCTGCGATACCTGGAAGAGCACCAGCTGATTAGTGACCGCCAGTACGGCTTTCGTCGGGGTCGGTCAGCTGGTGATCTTCTAGTCTACCTAACGCATAGATGGGCGGAGGCAGTTGAGAGCAAGGGAGAGGCGCTTGCAGCTAGTCTGGACATGGCGAAGGCCTTTGATCGGGTGTGGCACAAAGCGCTTCTGTCGAAGTTGCCTTCCTTTGGGCTTCCCGAGAAATTGTGCGACTGGGTCACCAGTTTTTTGGCAGGTCGGAGCATCAAGGTCGTCGTTGACGGTGCATGCTCTGATCCTAAATTTGTCAATGCTGGTGTTCCACAAGGCTGTGTCCTGTCTCCTACCCTGTTTCTTCTGTATATCAATGACATGTTGCATATTAGCAACATTCATTGCTATGCAGACGACAGCACTGTGGATGCCGTGTACACTGGCCGAGCAAACATTTCTCGGGAATGCGTCGTTGAGTGTCGGAACAAACTTGTGTCTGAAGTCGAGTCTTTGCTCACCAAAGTCTCGGACTGGGGTAGACTTAACTTAGTCCAATTCAACCCCAAAAAGACACAGGTTTGCGCGTTAACCGCTAAGAAGTCACCATTCGTCGTAACTCCTAATTTTGAGAACACTCCCTTATCCGCCACAGCCAGCATCGGAATACTTGGTGTCGACATCTCGAGCAACGTCCAGTTCCGCGGTCAACTGGAAAGTAAGGCCAAATTGGCCTCAAAGAAGCTTGGTGTGCTCAGCAAGGCGAGACGGTACTTCACGTCGGCGCAGCGCCTAAATCTCTATAAGGCGCAGATCCGGCCCCACGTGGAGTACTGTTCTCATCTCTGGGCGGGGGCCCCCCAGTACCAGCTACTTCCATTTGACCGAATCCAACGAAGGGCGGCTCGAGTTGTCGATGATCAGGCTCTTTCCGATCGGCTTGATCCTTTGGCTCTGCGTAGAGATGTTGGATCACTCTGCATCTTCTACCGCATCTATCACGGGGAGTGTTCCGAGGAATTGTTTGGTTTGATCCCGGCCGCTGAATTTCACCATCGGACATCGCGCCAGAACTCAAAGTTCCATCCATTTTGTCTCGATGTCCAGCGTTCCACAACAGTGCGGTTTTTGAGGCATTTTCTGCCTCGCACCACCGCTCTGTGGAACCAGCTGTCGCCGGCGGTCTTTCCGAACCGTTACGACGTGGGAACCTTCAAGAGGAGAGTATATTCTTTATTAAAAGGCCGGCAACGCATTTGCACGTCCCCTGGTGTTGCGGATGTCCATGGGCGGCGGTAATCACTTACCATCAGGTGAGCCTCCTGCCCGTTTGCCCCCTTATTTCCATAAAAAAAAAAAAAAAAAAAAAAATGAGTTAAACGTTCCAATGCCGAATGGGTATTCAATGAAAATAATAAATATGTTTTTTTTTTCCTAAGTGAATTGGGCTGCAACCTACCAAATTGGGCTATTATCTTTATTGGTTTTATGACTTCCGCAATAAAGAAACAGCATTCAATTCACTTATAGTCCCGTCGTTATTGCAATAGGTATGTATGTGAATTGAAAAAAGTTGGTTAGTAATCTTTTTATGGCTTCTGAGTATAATATCCTAGTCTTGGTCAATAATTCCCAGGTTTTAATAAAAAACTTATTGGTTTATATATGAAAAATAAAGATAAAAATTTTTAGCAATTATTAGGTACCTATAATTTTTTTATATCTTGCAATATAAATATTACCGAACTGATTGTGGTCAATAACCAATCTTATGAAAATCGATAGACAGGGAAGGCCTTTTTTCTAGCTGTACCTACACAATATTATTATTTTGTTTTGTCATATTAGAGTTTTAATCTGTTTTGTTTTATTTCAGTTTTATTTTATATATAATTATGTGTGTTATTTAATTCGTTCTTTTATGTTTTAATTATATAATTATATTTCTTGTAGCGTAGGCAGCATTATTATTGTAAGTGCTATGTACGCCTTAATTGTCATGAGCATTGGTCCTGCTTTTATTATAGTTGTTTTTGGCAAAGTGTAATGCATGTGATGTGGCTGTGCTTTAATAAATAAATAAATAAAAAACAATATTACACCAGGCGCCCTTCTGCTATAATTATTCAATTATTCCAACTGAAATGAAGTGCAGTTTAATAGCAGTATGTGATGGGTTCGTCGGCACTTATTACGCAAACTTCCTTAGAAGTCGCAAGTACTCAACTAGTTTTAATACTAGGTTCTGATCGATAAAGGGTTCAACTTAGTTCAATGAACGTAGTATAAAGTATTGCTTCAAACCTTATTATTTCTTGTTTGATATTAAGTATAAAACACAAACTCAAAATATCGTCTATTCAAAGTAGGCCAAATTTTGACGGTTCTTTTGAATGTTGACAATAAAGACAGCCCCTAAAACCGCTGGTTACCGCTTCTTAATGCTTTTCACTGGAAAGAAAAAACAGCGCAACAAACTCCTTCGTAACAAATTTTCTGAATGTTTTAGCAAAAACAATACAACGCTCAATTTTTATATTTAAAAAGTTCAATATTTTAAAAGTTCCGTCCTAATTCAGCAGAAGAGTTCGGTTCGGTAGTATTACGCGCTTGAACTCAAAACTTTTGAGCTTTTGACTCCACAGATGACTAAGCTGTGATGTAGGTAATAACAAATTGACAAAATATCATAAATCTAACCTCTTTGAAGGGCACATAACTTCGAAAAGTCTAGGGTCACACCACTAGTGCCGAAAACAAACGTAAAATTATTTAAATTAGCCTACCCCTTAGCAGCATCAAGATAACATACCTACAAAAGGAATGAGACTCATTATTCTCACATTTAACCATACCTTCAAACTAAACCATTGTTAGTTTCCCATGTACATACAGCGTGAAATCACACTTTTTTCAATAAAACTATTTCGGAATTTCCACCCTGAATTTTTTTCGCACCGACTTAAAATAAACTTTATAACTAACAAAACTAAGGTTGTTTTTGTATTGAAAGCTCTACGCATGCGTACTTTTGTTACCGCAGTGCGCGGCGCCCGTAAGACCCGGCGGCGCGGGCCGAGCGTGTGGACTCCCCATTACCCACGGAAAAAAATAGTTCAACCATGTTTGCACATACATTTGAACAAATGTACAGTTAATCGGAAACGGCTAAAGTATTTGGGCCAATGTTTGTCACGAAGTTTGACGTGTCGAAGTGTCATTGGTCCCAACTGCAGTGTTTAGTGAAGTTATTTCCTATACTTTAGCTATTCCTTAATATACTATTTCTTTACATAACCTCACGCTTATTTTTCCCTAGGGATGGGTGTCAGGTGTCTTGAAGTACATATACCATTTGTTGGTATATTTTTACGTCCCTTGAAATAAAGGGTGAACCCAAACTGCTACCTACAAAGTAATAAAATTTTGCTTGGCCTGGAAATCGAACCCCAAAATGATTTTTGCATCTAAGCTATACGCATCGCTATATATCTACGCATTTGCATGTCCTCTGGTGTTGCAGATGTCCATGGGCGGCAGTGATCATTTACCATCAGGTGAGCCTCTCCTGCCTCCTGCCGAGTAAGAGCTGTGGTAGCCGAGCGGTGTGACCAGTAGACTGAGATGTCAGAGGTCTCGAGTTCGAACCCAAGGCACGCACCACTGACTTTTCGGAAGTTATGTGCGCATTTATCACATGCTCAAACGGTGAAGGAAAACATCGCGAGGAAACCTGCATGCTTGAGAGAATTCTCGATGGCATGTGAAGTCTGCCAACCCGCAGTAGGCTAGCGTGGTGGACTATAGCCTAATCCCTCTCAATTGAGAGGAGACCCGTGCCCAGCAGTGGCACATTAATGGGTTGATGATGATGAGCCTCCTGCCCGTTTTCCCCATATTTCCATAAAAAAGCTTAAAATCATTGGACATGTCAACAGTTGCAACTAACATGACAAAAAAATATAGATTAAAAATATATCATCGTTATTTATTATATGAAATTAGATATTATTCATTGTACTTATTTCGAAACAGCAAATTATATAAAAATAAACTTTTTATTCCTAATTGGCAATTTTATCCCTACGTTTCGGATCAGTATACCGTATTAAAATCCGTAAAAAGAAGTTTAAATATTCGCGCAATTATAAAAACGTCCTGAAAAAAAACAATAAAACCTTATTAGTAAAATGCATACAAAAAACCATAAACAATGCCGAATATTTACAGTGCCTCATTTTATTTAAACAAGACTTCACAATAAGCCTCAAATATGTTTACTCAAGGAAAGTCTTTCCTTAAACAAACCTACTTAAATCATTGAGAATTAGGCATAATTACGAAGGCTCTTGTTTTCATAAGCCCAAGAAGGCCAAAAATAAACTCAATCTAATCTTTGCTCTCAGATCTCAGCGGGCTATATCATGAAAGGAATTTCTGTGTCTTAAAATAAACCAACGTAATTATAAACATGTTACGTTTTTGGCAACGTCCTTCAAAGAGGTAAAAATATATATTTTATATTATTTTTTTAGGATCCGAAACTTCAGGTTATAATAATATCAATATACCGCGGTGAAATCCGTAAAAAGTAGTTTTATTTCAATGTCTAATATTCGCGTAAGTGTAAGAATGTACACTGTAAGAAAACTTGCATGATTGATTGATTTTCTGAAGGATTTTCTCGTAGTCGATTCTAACCCTAATTCCTTTCAAAGTTACACAGACCCAATTTGGCAGTAAATAAATTATGACGAGAAACACCCCTTAAGTATGTAGGATGACAATATTTTAAAAGATTTATGAACGTAGTAAAAGAAACAGAATTCAATAATTGTAGCAAGTGATATTTTGTAGTTTTTGCCTCTATCTCTGAGAAACGATCAATACCTTTGGGAAGCGACAAGAGAGAGCGCAGTTTTTGTACTTCTTTCAAAAAGGAAACGGCTGTATCTACTCCTTTATTCTGCTGGCCAAGTGGGGATTGACAGACTTCACCGGTTGCAAAAATCCTTGTAGAATCCCTGTTTCTTTTGAATATATTCCTTTATTGTTGAATAGAAAAATAGATGGTTATATGTGCAATAAAAGTCAGAGGTTCTAATGATGTGGATAAAAAAACAAAGCTATCGTATTCTAATAATGTACATATTGTATATCTCGGCAGTTGATATTTACGTTATTGTCTTTATCGACTTCCGACGCAAAAATATTTCATACTATGTAAAAAGTATTATTTAAAAGATTTAATAAATTTAATTTGTATAATTCTACAAAGACGATTATAACATTTAATATTCTATCTAAGAGAGATTTACTAAGATGATTAACGTATGTATCTGTGTGTATAACCAGGTAGTTATTTTAATGAGACTTGATCCAGAGTGCGATACGTTTGAAGAAAACTGTCATAAATTTTTTAAATGTATTATTATTTATATGGAAGTTCACATAGATCAAATTGTTTAAATAATCATATTATTGAATTATGTTTTCGGTTGGTAATATGTACGATTACTTATCAAAATTACAAGGCGCACGGCGCTGACTTAATATCATAAAAACGATGATTGTGTCAGATTTGTTATCATTCCACACAAATCACAAATGGAGGGTTATTAAATTTGAAATGTAATGGACTGAACAAACGTTAAGCCGCTTGTTTCTTTATAGACCATTTGTCTTACAGTAAACAAGGTTGACATGGAAAGAGGGTTCCATAAGAATCGAACTGACAGAAACTTCAAAAAAAAATGACTGATTCTTCCTACTTACTGATAAGTTTTATTATTTTTTGAAGATTTTGAAGGTTCTTTTAATGTTATTATAGGTGCTGATCGACCGTGTATACTGTTGACTTTCTGTTGATTTATTCATTTGTTGTTCTATTGGGCACGTGTCTATTCTCATCATCATTATCACCATCAAGCCAATTATTGTCCCACTGTTGAGCACGGGTCTCCTCTCATTTGATAGGGATGAGCTAAAGTCCACAACGCTAGCCTGTTGTGCTTTGGCAGTCTTGATACACCATCGAAAATTCTCTCTGGCATGCAGGTTTCCTTACTATATTTTTATTCACTGTTTGAGCATGAGTTAAATACTCCCGTCGAATATTTAGTAATGTGGGCCTTCTGATTGGACTCAGGACGTTTAACTGCACAGTCCACTTGTCACACCACACACCACTAGCCTTTCATAAACTTATTCATTACTGCAAATTGTTAAATATTTGTGTTTGAAAAGAATTTCCTGCAGTAAGGATATTATATTTATATTTTCGAGCGAAATAAAAGCAGCGAGTTGCATGATTTAGCTATGATTGACATGATTCCTCTTGCTAAACGTTTTCCTTGAAAAGTTATTTTTTAATGTGAGTTTATCTCTCACTTATACACGTGTGAACTTAGTAAAATTATTTAATGCCAGTCTTACGCTTAAGCTGGCCGAATGGATCATTAAATGTTACTACCAAAGCTGTACAACACAAGTTTTCTCAGAGTGTGGAGGAAAAGTTTTGTGCTCTTAGCCGTTATTATACGAACAAATACTATTGCTTATTGTGTTGTTGTTTGTGCTCAAAGGGTAACAAAAATCTTCATCTAGATTGATTTTGCCAACTATGATCACTTTTGTTATCTAAGTCATGATTTATGCTGTCAGTTGATCATCATCAAGCCAATTACTGTCCCACTGCTGGGCGCGGGTTTCCTCTCATCTAAGAGGAATTAGGTTTGATTACTCCACCACGCTAGCCTAGTGCGTATTGGCAGACTTCCCACGCCACCGGGAAAATCTCTCAAGCTGGTTTGACGACCCGTTTAGCTCAGCGGTAGTTAACGCTGCCTGCTGTGCTATGGATACCGGGTTCGAATCCCGGTAGAGACAAATGTTTATGTGATGAACATCAACATTTGTTTCCGAGTCATGGATGTATCTATGTATTATTTGTATGTCTCTAGAACAAAAAGTATATAATGTAGTGTATCAACCAACTAGTATCCGTAACACAAGCCTCGTTGATTAGCTCGGAACTAGATGGCGCTGTGTAATAATGTCCGGAAAAATTATTATTTTAATTATAGTTTCCTCGGTGATTTTTTTTTTCACTGTTTGAGCACTTTATGTGCTATTGGTATGTGCTTTGGAATAGAACTCCAAATCTTTGTAGTCGCGCCGTTAGTCTAACACAGCTTGTCGGTTAATGAACTAATTTAAATTCGCCATTCGAATTATTGGAATGACTTTACTAATTACTAGCAATTCGCGGTTCAAAGTCGACAACGATTGGAAGCGAAATGTATGATAATGACATTAACAGTCGCGAATTATCGCAGGCTTATGTCATTCGTGTATATTTTATCGGATAGTTATAACTATTTCTAGGGACCGTTCACAATACGATTACGACTTTGGCTGTAACAAATTGTTGTATTAATTCTGAGCGTATTTTAATGAAGATTATAACAGTTACAGAGATAAGCTATTTGAAATAAAAACTATTACTATTTTTTTCTGAAAATGATTTACACGAAACCGTAGAATTAATTTCAAAATGTCAAAATGTATGAATCTAGCTAGGATACTTTAGGGGCAGCGTCGTTGGTCTAGTAGTCGTAAGTGTGCTTGCAGAAGCAAGAGCTTCTGGGTTTGATTCCCAGGCTGAATAAGGTGTTAATGGGTTTTTCTTTGAAATTCTCAGTAGCAGCTAGGACTTTGGATTCATGTCAAGTTGATGGTAAGCACGCTCCCTATTATTAATTGGGACCTAAAATATACCGGAAAATGTAGGTGTACATTTTAGTACACCTCTGTCCTAACCCTTCGGAGAAGACAGGCGTGATGGTATATGAGTATCTAGAAAACATATTTTCAATAATGTCACTATACTTTAAAAAAGATGCACATAACACAATATTTTTTTAGTCTAGACTTAGATAAAAACATCGATCACTGACTACAACATAATTGAAAGCTACAATTAACTAAATAAGAAAACGCCAGAAACACGAACAAGCCAAAATAAAATCTCTAAACAGAGTTCAATTAATTATTAATTTGTATCGACGGTCGGTGAAAATAGTGGCCGGTGTATTCGATTGATGAAAGTGTATTGATTGGCCCAATCTATTGGGAGTCGCTTGACCTAGACAAGGTCAATGATAGGTACAAGGTAAGAGGGTATATTAATATTTATATTGTAAACTAGATGAACCCCGCGACTACGTCCGCCTGCAATTTAACGAATAAAAGAGTTCATATTCATTCACTTTGCTCGCTTCCGCGTTCTTAAGTCACGCGGATATAGTCTAG
Organism: Craniophora ligustri; assembly: GCA_905163465.1. Taxonomy (NCBI): domain Eukaryota; kingdom Metazoa; phylum Arthropoda; class Insecta; order Lepidoptera; family Noctuidae; genus Craniophora; species Craniophora ligustri. The sequence goes on from LR990961.1 coordinate 13,719,333, forward strand.
CTGAACCCTAATTCGTTTCTTTTTTTAATTAGTAGCCTAAGATACTCCTTATAATGAGCTATCTGCGAGTGAATATCCCGTCAAAATCGGTCCAACTGTCTCAAAGATTAGCCAGAACAATCAGCCAGAAATACAAAAGATTTTTTGATGTAAGAACCGTATAATTTCATATGTATTTAGTGAAAAACTGTTCAATTTAAATTACAAACAGTCACTTCAATTTTATTTATTTGTATGATTTATTGCCTCGTTGGTCTAGTGCTTGTAAGAGCGACAACTGAGCAAGAGGTCCTGTATTCGATTTTCAGGTGGAGCAAAGTGTTATTGGGTTTTTCTATAAAGTTCTCAGTAGCAGCTCATTATTAGAAAAACCCATTTTCTATATGATATAGATACATTAGGTTAACTACATAGAAATTCTATCCTTATGTTTGTGTTACATTTTCCTGTAACTAGCTTTTAGCAACGTAATATTTCCACACCCCTTAATTAAACAAATAATTTGCCAATTAGGATCATATTCCAAAATCAACATTTTATTATAAATGTATATAGTTTAGTATGAGCCTGCTATCGCTTAGAATTTACGTCATAGTTGCTATTTTACATCCAATAATAACGTTGAGGTTGTTGACCTAAATCTTATCAAAATTATAATAAATCAAGGATAAAATTATCATCGGTAGTCATTTATTTATGAGAAGCAAAACATCATAAAAGTTTAATAAACGTTTACTATTTAGATTGACGTTATATTATAACATCGATTGCAGGCAGAAACTGACTACAATTCGCGCAAAACACATTAGTTTGGAAGATTGGTGAGGAGGCCTATGCCCAGCATTGGGTTGATGCAGGCTGGTGATTATGATTAAGATTGACACCTCATTAATCTAGTACTCTACGGAGCTTAAATGTACTTCTTTTTTTTTACTTCTAGGTTACATACTACTGATTTCCAATCACAATCAAAATTTATTGAGTTGTTCTATAAAATTGACAGTAGTAACTTGGAAGAGCTGGTTAATGGACAGTCTCGCTCTTTGTGATATTAGTCTGATTACTTTTTTTCGAGTACAAAGATATACTAGAAAAAAAATATCTTTTATTCGTGATGGTCACGCTTATTTTCATAATTCAGGCACTACTTCAAACACAAAAAGAAAAAAAATACAACCAAATTGAGAACGTCCTCCTTTTTGAGAACTGAAAACTGAGACAGCGTCTCAGTTTTAACTGACATTTGTTTTTTACTCTGTGCCTCGAAACAGATGGGTAACAGATTGATCATGTTACTTATCTGTTCCGAGACGATTTGAATATCGGTTATCGCTGAAAACCAGCGCCGAGGTTTCGTGCCTGCGCGCACAAGCCACGGCTATAAGCTGAGCGTTGAGCCGTTTCGCGTGGGTTGTGGCGCATACATTTTAGAAATTATTTTATTGTTATTTTTTTGTGTACTTGTTTTTTGTGTGCATATGTGCGTCACGTTCACGCGAATAAACTGTTTTTCTTTCTTCTTTCTTCATCTTTTGAAGTCGTTTAATCACTCTCTCAAATCCAGCTGCAGAAGTAATGTCTTGCTTGATGAGAATCGTTGGATAACATCTAAATAACTAGATACATAGACGAGTAGTTATAAGTTCTAACTACTGACGCAGTTTGGGGATATAACTTGACACCAACTTAACAAGTTTTAAGTGTCAAAACTTCGAAACGCAAACGCGTCGAAACTGACTTGACGTAACTAGTTTTGTTGAAAATTGGTTTTCATCGGAATATATTACATTTTTATAATTAAGGTGGTATAATTACCGTTATTATCAACACTGTTACTACGGGGTTTAGTCTAAAGACAAAACTTAAGACGAAAGTCTCCAATGCGTGCGTCCTTCCCGTTATGACTTACGGAGCCGAAACGTGGACACTCACGGTGAGACTGGTCCACAAGTTTAAAGTCGCTCAGCGAGCTATGGAGATAGCTATGCTCGGAGTTTCTCTGAGGGATAAAATCCGGAACGAAGTTATCCGTCAGAGAACCAAAGTTACCGACATAGCTGAGAGGATTAGCAAGCTCAAGTGGCAATGGGCCGGTCACATCTATTGGAGAACCGACAACCGTTGCAGCAAACGAGTTCTTGAGTGGAGACCGCGTGTCGGCAAACGTAGTGTAGGACGACCACAGGCCAGGTGGAGCGATGACTTGCGCAAGACAGCTGGCAGTGACTGGAGGTAAAGAGCCGAAGATTGAGCTCTGTGGCGTTCACTAGGGGAGGCCTGCGTCCAGCAGCGGACAAATATAGGCTGATGATGATGATTATGATGATGATGATAATGATGATGATGATGATAATGATGATGATTATAATGATATGTCTACGCTTGACCGCCAGTTCACCTGATGTTAAGCGACACAGCGATCTACGATGGAGCGCGCTTACCTAGAAGAAACCGGTTCACTCTTGATTTAAAGAGAACTAGATTTGATTTATCGGGGAAGACCCACTCAGGAAGCTCATTCAGACTTTAAAATTTCAAGTCATTTCATCGAGTATTTTTCGAGTTCCGCTACTTTTAAATCGTTCTTGTAGTGTACCTATGTATTGTAATTAACTTTGAATTAATAAAGATATTTTTTGATTTATTTCTACTTTTGATCTATCATCCGTTTGATAGTGTTGCTTTAAAGAAATTATTTCCATCAAATAATAAACCAGCGGCTATTTGGAGTAAGCTCGGACTGTAAGCCTGTATACCCAGAGGAATGTACCAAGATTTAAAAAGTTTTTTTTATGGTAATAATGGGGTAAACAAGCAGGCGGCTCACCTGATGGTAAGTCATCACCGCCGCCCATTTGCAATACCAGAAGGCTTGCATATGCGTTGGCAGCCCCTGCAGAAACCGTTTTTAAAAATAGGGAATTACAAAACTGCCAGCAAACGAAATGCCTATGCTGTCAGAATATTAACTCCCTCAACGAGATCTGCTAACTTTACTCGCTCACAGAAATATAACTATTGTTGATTCACTGTGGTCTTCTGTAAGGCGGAGGTACTTCCCCAGTCGGGCAGCTTAGTTTGAGCGAGGAATCCCACTATGCCCTAACTCTCAAGACATTTGAAAAATTACGAATATTTTCGAAACTTCGGAGGCAATGCCGCGGGCAATAGCTAGTAAGACATAAAATCAAAGATCTGTAATAGCAGCTATAAACCCAAAAATGGTTGAGGTCGAGGTAATTTTTTGCCTGGCTGCGAGCCAATAAATACCACTCAAGTGTCGCACAGACAAAATTATATTTTCTGACTAAAACATTAAGATGTACATTACAATAACTGCTCTTCAGGACAGTACATAAATAAATAAAGAGTATTATTGTGTCAACGAAAATCCACCGGTAAATTTTGAGGTCCCATATAAATAGGGGTCTAGGGGGGCCTGTATTTTCCCACTAGACACAAATCCAAACTCCGCTACTGGGATTTTCATAAGAATTTTCAATAACAGTATAATAATAATAGTTTATTGACATAAATTATGATACAATGAATTAAGAATTCCTTGACTCCTGCACTAGTTTATACTGTGTTGCAGAAGCCAGTGTCCTCCTCTGATAATTGGGTATACACGAATAAACATTTTATATAATTTATAGACAAAAAAAAAAAAACATTAAACTGCATGTTGTGATTGTGTGTGTGTAACGATATAGTAACAATAACTTTCCTCAAAAGTGGCACAGTTGGCTCAGTTGGTAGTGTTTGTACTATTAAAGAGTACCTACCTTATAAGTAATTAGACGACCCGTTTAGCTAACCAGTAGTTAACGCTGCCTGCTGTGCTATGGGTCCCGGGTTCGAATCCCGGTAGGAACAAATGTTTATCTGATAAGCATCAACATTTGTATTCGAGTCATGGATGTATGTATATATGTATAATATGTATATTTTTACAAAAAAAAAGTATACATGTAGTACATCAACCATCTAGTATCCGTAACACAAGCCTCGTTCCTTACCATGGAACTAGATGGCGCTGTGTAAAAGGTAGTTCTTATGGAGAAGAACCGGCATAGATACCCTTTTTAAATTAAATGAAAAATTACAATCACTTCCATGTATTCAAAACACAACCCATAATACAGATTTAACAATTTCTTAAATATCTTATCTCCTTAAGCCTTCTTATTTATCTTTCAGCACTTATTCCCTTGGGGAGAAAGATAATATATTTCCAAGCGCCGCTTAATATAAATACCGCGATATGTTCCCGGTTGAAATATCACTGCAATTTAAGTGATGAGTCTTGTGGCATTGCAGTCCTTAAGAACGTTTTTGTAAATGTCGGCTTTTTTCCAACTTGAATAAATAACTTACAATTTATTTGTATAAGGCGGGGTTTGTATGTCAAAATGTTTCAAAAAGAGGGCATTGTGTATGTGTCTAAAGAAACAGATACGCATATTTGTTTCTTTTTTCTTTTATGTATATTATTGTATATTTATATTTCATCATCATCATCATCATATCAACCGTTAAGGATCGCCACGACGACCGGTCTTGCTCCCGCATCCAGCGAGTTCCAGCGACCTTAACCAGGTCGTCGGTCCACCTTATTTATATTTATGACGACCCAATAAGTCCAACGGTAGTTAGCACTGCCTGCTGTGCTATGGGTCCCGGGTTCGAATCCCGGTAGGAACAAAGGTTTGTGTGATGAGCATAAACATTTGTATCCGCGTCATGGATGTATCTATGTATAATATGTTTTTATTTACAAAAAAAAAGTATATATGTAGTATATCAACCGACTAGTTTCCGTAACACAAGCCTCGTTGCTTAGCTCGGAGCTAGATGACGCTATCTCATAATGTCCAGGAATATTTATTTATTAGTTCAGATTTAAAAAATCTGTTCCTCCGTTTGGGATCATTCTCGTCGTAGTTTCTTATTAATCTAGGTACCTATAATATGTTACTCTTAAAAGACTGAGGTCAAAAATAATCAAGATCAAGTCAAGTTATCAAATTTCATGATATCAATGTCTGGCGAAAAAAACTAAATTCTTGCAGATATTGTTTCAAATCCATTACACAGCCTACCCTTAACCAAGGATACTCTAATAAACTGAATATATTCAGTTCTATAGTATTATAATAATATAGTTAACTAGTCAAATAGATTTCCTAGTATTTCTACCGACTATAGATAGCGCTAATCGGGTTAGTAGCCGACGATCATATCCTGTCTAAGATAACGTAATATCCGGTGCCCAACCGTCACTTCCTGTTAGCTAACACCCCTTAAATGAGCTGTTATTGAGATTGTATCTAGATTTATTTAAGATCATAAATTATATTATATACGTGATCTTGTTTCAATGAAGTGACTGGCTTTTGTAAATAGACTAACAAAATACAATATAAATCGTAGTTATTTTGTTTAAACGATGGCACGTTTGGTTCGGTGGTAGAGCGATCAGCATTTGCGCCACGTGTCGCGAGTTCGATCCCGCACGAAGCCAATATTTATTCGATCTACGGGATCTACAAATATTTATGTGTATGTTGTTCCAAATAATTGTGCTGTGCGCTTGTTTATGTGAATAATTGTGTTTGTCAAACGCATCCACAATAAAGGATAGATTATGAGGGTTAGTTATAAGAGAGTTTTTTTTTATAAATTTAAGACTGCAGCAAATATTGCGCCAGCAAGTATAGCAAATAGCTGAGGCAGATATTTTTAGAGCCTGTTTTTCTCCATTTTTAATTCAATGTTCTTCTCAATAAGGTTTAAAATTGCGTTTTGGCATATAAATTACTAAAAGTAATCTGCTGCTAGAGAATACAAATTGCTAATGAGTTTTTCACGAGATACAAAATTATTAATGGTTACGAAGTGATGGTTCTGAAGTATTTAGGCTTCAATTTTAGTTGTTGTAATATACATTCTATTGAGGCGGGTTAAGATCTAATATGATTAAAGTATAGTACGTCTTACATATATTTTTATTTTTAAGTAGCTGTGGCTTTACCTAATAGCTACTAGCTCTACGTACTTTACAGTGATTATTTAATTCGGGATACAACAATTTGTTCCAATTAATTTTAAGAATATTGTAGATTGATGTAAGTAGATGGTTAAGAAGATAAATAAATAAATAAATAAATCATAATCATATTCCGAACATTTGTACAATCGATACTAATTTTATAAATGCGAATGCGTGCCTGTCGTTCTGCTCCCTCTTCATGCTCTAACCGCTAAACCGATTTAAATAAAATGATGTATGAAGATAGCGAGTCCTGGGGAAAGAAGATGATGTAATGATTTTTTTTCGGAAAATATCCCTTAAAAGGTTGAATCGGGGATGGAAAATTGTATGCGGAATCGATAATTTCTTTAACAGGGGGGGCTTGTAAGTTGTAATAAACAGGCACATTGATGATTTCGTCAAAAATCTATCAGTTTATTGAAATAAAATTACTTTTCAGAATCTTTATTGCGATATATGGATATTATAATGATTTATGAATAATAAATAAAATAATATAAATGTACCACAATGATAATAATTTGTTTTAATTATCAATGCCTAAAAAAGCGTAAATATGATTGATGGTAGTATTAAAAAGAGTCTAAGAAGGTAGGTTTTATTTTGTTCCGTTTTCAAAGGTAATGTAGTCAGCAAAATTGTTGGGTAAATGGCAGTAAAGAACTGATGAATAATGTCCCCTGGTGTTGCTAACGTAGGTTATGGTTGCCACCATAAAAAAAGAGAATAAATATTTATAATATATAATTATTATGATATGATTTCTTATACCTCATACGTAAACAAGCGGAAGGCCTGCTTTTCATTATTCAATATAGGCGCCTATGACCAATAAAATTAACAAAAAGTAGGGTAGCTGTTAGTAATTATAACATCAAGACACACACCACATAGATACTGTGAAAAGAGAGCATAATATTTATGCCTAAAACGTCGGCAACGCATTTGCAACCTCTCTGGTGTTGCAGATGTCCTACGGCGGCGGTGATCATTTACCACCAGGTGAGCCTGCTGCCCGTTTGCCCCCCTTATTTCCATAAAAAAAAGAATCCGAAACATCGCAGTTTAATTAATATCAATATACTATCATAAAATCGGCAGAAAGTAGTTTTATTTCAAAAAACTTATCCTATCTCTTAAAGTCGATGATACAAAAATGCGATGTTAATTTTATTCATAGAAGTTTAAATATACAAATTTTCGTTTTTGAATAAAAATTTAATATTTTTCTGAACTTTACTGAGAGCCTTTCAGAGCTCCAGAGTCGTTAACTTTAATTAAATTTTCATTCGCGCGAACATCAGATAAATTGAGTTTTCAATACTGTATGTGCATTTACCGTATATTTACAGTTTGTGAATGAGATAATTTTTGAAGTTACAATGATCATTACATTTATTCATATGATGTACATTTGCAATAGTATATACTCTTGTTTTCCACTGAATTAGGCAGAGCACATAATGGAACATATTTTTTGCTGCATATACGTTCATCCACCGCCTCATAGATCCTCGTTAAATTTAGCGTTTGAGGCTTAAAGCTTAATGATAGTAACACTAACCAACTTATAGTTAAGATAAGACATATTTACGAGTAGAATTTACCCTTCAAGAAGACACTAAATATGGTTTAGTGACAAGCAAAAGCGGTTAAAATCATCGTACTTAAAATTCAATTGAACCAGACACAACAAAACCTAACAATCTTACCTATATAACTTATAAATTACATCATAAATTTGAAAACCATGGCAACTTCAAAAGGCTTGGCAGTCTACATACCATTAATTTTAACATTCATTAGTGGTAAACATATCTAGTTGGATTTTATGGTGAACGCGGTGCGAGGCACTGTCTGATACAGCTTTGTGACATAAAATACATACTAATATTAATAGGTTAAAGTTTGAACTTGCTTTGACTTGTTTCAACTTGCGTTGCAGAAAACTTACTGAGTAATAACTTATTTAGATTAATGTTAGTGTTTAAGTAAAATAAAACTAGCTCCATCCATACTTTTATTGATATTATAAAATAATGCAAAAGTATGTCTGTCTATCTGTTACCTCTTCACGCTTTAACCGCTGAACCGATATAGATGAAATATGGTATAGAGATAGGAAGAATATAGGCATTCCGATAGAAATTTTCATCCCAGAAATCATACCTTAAAAAGGGTAAAAGGGAGGTGGAAATAAAATTACAAATTTTACGCAGACAAAGTCACGGGTAATTGTTAGTAATATAATATAAACTGTCTGTTGATGTCGTTTGATTTTATATAACCGAAGTACTTAAATAACCTTCAGCTACAGCAAAGGAAAACAGTGAACTGCAAATATTGAAGATAGATTATGCCAACCTTTGCCCGAGTAGAATAGTCGAGTTTCATTCAAAAGTCTGGAATATTCTAGTGCAAAGTTCAATGCACCTTGTCGACTCACATCAGACAAAGCCACTATCATATAATCTGAAGTAATTCAAATGGAAACAGAACGCTTGAGATAAATGGAAGCATTAGGTCCTAATGTGGTAGGAGGCGGTGCTATAGAAATTTATCGGTGACATTATTTTAAAATCGAGACCGGAAAATTTAGTCGCCATTTTTGTGGGCTGTGGGTCTTTTCGTATAATTATTGTGATAAAAAATCTCCGTGGATGGAATAAATTTACAGCTTGATGCAGTTTTAAGCTGGACACTCAATTTGGGCGCTTATAGTAATGGAAATAGTGTCATATTGGTATAATGTCCACTCTATAAGCGTATTTAGATACAAAGCCTTACGTATATTTAGTAAACACATGTTTATATTTTTCCCACTCCAACAATTCCAAGACAGTTAAAATCATTCCCCGATACATCGGGGTTCATTGTCTCGACGATTTTTAGATGGTAGCTATTATTGATCTTGACACACAATACACTTACAGGAGTTGCAGTAGCTGGGAATTACTGTAGCGAGCGTATCACACATGTTTAGGTTTTAGTATAAAAAGTATTACCTATCTGTACAGTTACCAAAAAAGTATCAGTGTTGCAATTGCTTCCATTTAACAGATACCACTCAATAACTTAAATTGAACCGGGCCTACTGTCAGACAATTACTTTCATTGGAAAATCTTCATCAGCCGTAATATGAACTGATATATATAGAATATAATACGTGCCAGCGTCAAAAATATTCGAATCACACAGTCACGCCTGTAAATCGAAATAATATTTCGCAGTGGCTAATGATTGGTTCTAAATACCACATTAACTTGTCGTTTGTTTGATATTGATAGTAATTTGTACGTCATTTTATTTGAAAGTACCTATTCAGACAAACATATATTATGTATATTGTAAAGCAATACTCCTTAAACTACCAAAAAATGTTAGAACCGTTAAAAAATAGCTTTTAATGAATGAACTCATTAGTCAGTTCAGGCCAGATTTCACAAAGCGACAGTTTAGCCAAGAGCATGATAATAATACGCATAGAAAATTACATTCTGAAGATGAAAAAGGAAATAATAATGTAGATAAACAATCTGCTAATGGAACTGACACCAAAAACCTTTTAACCAAAACAGGCTAATGTTGCAAGAAAATTGACAATATTCCACAAGAAATAATAAACACGACCGTAACACGAGACTAGTTTCTCAATAATGAAGTTGGTCAAAGTTTAATGAATTTGATTACCAACTCGGATCCCAAGATTAATGTTGGTGAAGTTCTATAACGATTTACTTAAATATTAACTAAGTTTGCTAGCTTATTGATTAGCTAACTTGTGTTCTTCATATTGTATGAAGTAAGATTGTGTTTTGTTGTAACTGCTTGATTGCAGGTGGACTGTAATTACCTATTTTAAACTGTAAAATATGATACTTTTTAGTGTTCCGTACCCAAAGGGTAAAAACCGGACCCTATTACTTAGACTCTGACCGTCTGTCTGTCTGTCACCAGGCTGTATCTCAAGAACCGCGCGATAGCTAGATAGTTGAAATTTTCACAAATTATGGACCTATTACTATTGCTGGTATAACAATAAATAGTGATAATCCCATACAAAAAACGCCATTTTTTTCTAATTTTGTACGGAATCCTTCGTGCGCAAGTCTGACTCGCACTTGGCCGGTTTTTCATTTATCTATGCTAAAATAACCAATTAGTAAGTAGTAGATAGCAAATATATGAACGTGAGCGATTTAGAAGGAGAATAATGTCGTAGACGGATTTTGTAGACAATAAAAATTCTGAGTGCCAATCCTAATTTTAAGTTTTATACTCATTCCAAATTTGAACGAGATATAATTATGTACTAAGACAATAAAGTGAAACTAGTATATTTAAGGATTTGTATATTAATGTATGATTATGTATGACACGGATTTTAAACTAAAGATCGGCTGATTTATGAATTCAAGCGTTCAAATGTATTACAGTTGCAGTTCTTAAACGTAATCAATATTCTCATGAAACCTTTTGTCTACAAAGTTATGCATTACAACATAATTTCTCAGAGCCAGTTGATCCCATCTTGGTAATATCCCTGCCATAGTTCTTAAGACTCATCCAAGCAACTTGTTGGAGACTTTATGTTGAGCGGTATGAATTATGGACACTTTCCTTCTGTACGGTGAACCCATACATTTAGCAATATTTTAGTAAATCAGCAGTTTACACACTTAGCACAAATATTCATAAAGGCAATTCAGTACCTGAACGTAATTCGACCGTGATAGGTATCGTCGCGCGTGCTCTTTCGCCCGAAACAATAAACGGTTTTAACAGAAATCAGCATTGAATTTATCATTTACTTATCAATAGAAAGAAATTTCTACACCTTTATCACGTTTGGCTTAGCCGTCTCCGGATATTCGATATCTTATCTGACTTTCTTCTCCATAAAGCTTGTAATGGATTTCTGGTTATCAAATTTCTTTCCCTCTTATTGATCATTTTATGGACATTTAGTTAGAATGTGTCATTCTTTGATTGATTTGTCTTTTTTCTTATTATTTTCTCATACCTTTTAAGGAACGGAAGCTGAATTCGTATCAACTTTATCAACTATCTTTCAGAGTTTGAATATTTTTATAAAGCACTTTCTATCATTTAATAAACTTGATTATTTTAAGAATCTTTATAAGCCAAATCTTTATTATAATAATGGTAAAACCGTTTTTCAAATACGCTTCGGGTGTTTTACATCAGTGGTTATACGTGGACTAGAAAAAACTAGTTTTACTACCAGTTTTCACTCATATAATAATTATAACCGACTATTTTGAAAAAAAAAACTAGATTTGGAGTTATTCTTGGATATGAGTCGATCTTTTGCTTGATTCTCTGAACAGATATATCAAAATAATCGTAATCAATCATTACTAAGGCAAGGCAAATAACTAAAAAACTAGTTTTAGAATTAATCTTTGATTTGCTAAATGTTCATTCATAAACCACCGGTTCATAAAAAACCAACCCCTTCTGCATTCTACGCAAATAAATTATTTTTCTTCCACTTCAAATTCATCTCTCATCCACGTTTGCGTGTAAAAAAATTCACGAGAACAACATTTTTATTTCACTACTTTCGAAATGAGCAGTAAAAAGAAAAGAGTACCACCGTGCCACAACCAACACCGTCCATGTAACATTTAAATAAAACCAATCAAAAAACAGGTCAAAAACTACGTGATGAGAATTTTGGAGCATAAAATAATGGTGACGTTTATATTTGAAAACACTCCAAAGGTTTATTTTTTCAGGAGCTCAAGGCGGATGGCGACGGGATCAGTTTGTAAACGTGACTGGGTTCCGCACGACTGGTTAACAATAGATTCCTTTTTCCTATAATGGTAGCCTGGAATATTTTACGGTAGGTATATTTATTAGTAGCTTTGTAGGTAATAACTCCCAAAAGGAGATTGAATGCGGGTAGAATAGCAGTTGTGTGGAATTGGAGCGTTGAAATTAAATAAATGTTTTTGGTCAAAAAATTATTATTCTGTGACACTCGATTTTGAGTACACAATGATTTTTATTATTTCAACCTATACCTATAGAGCAAATAATTTCTTTGGTACTAATTTGTATTACGGCTCAAACAATCCGCAAAACACTAATATAACAAGACATTCTCATTTTATTGTTTTGATCAAATTTTATAGCTGTTATTTTATTATCTTTTTACACATTGCTTCAGGACTGAAATAGGTTACAATCACGATTGAAAATGACAGCCCGATAATGTCAATTGTTGAATACTATTACAAACATTCAACTCAACAGATATCAGATAGGTACAATAGCCTGTCGTTTGTAAGCAGTTATCTTCCACAAGAAGTACCTACTTGGAACGAGCGAAGTGTCGGAAATATTGGAGACGTTACACAATTAACAGGGTGCTAAAGTACATTTTGTTCTGATAAAGGTTTTAGAAGAAATCTCTTTTTCACATCCATCCGCTAGTATAATTATGTTTGTATTGTTTGTTACATATTCATGCAACCATTGAACTGATTAAGATGATTTTAGTATGCCAGTAGTTGAGAAAGAGAAGGATATAGAATAGTTTTTATCCCAGAAATCATCCTTTAAAAGGGCCATAAGGAGGGTCTTAAAAAGGAGGGTAATGAATTGGGTTGATGTAAAAGGAGATTGGAAAAAAATTCAAATGTTATACAGGTCGCTACATATTATATCGAGAGTTACGAATATTGTTATCTTGTATGCACCTTTAAAATAAATAATTTAGTTTTTGTTTTTATTAAGACACTAATATACTACCTTACTAATAAACATTATTGCTAAAGAAATGTACACTTTTTTTGTAAAAGAATTTAAATAAAGATTTATTATTATTTATAAATAAAGACAAAATCGCGGGCAAAAGCTATTATTTGTATAATTTTAAAAATGTGAGCAAAGAACATAGTAATCGCTATGATATTAAAGAAACATTTACATTACGTGATATTTTCATTTCTGTAGAAGTATTTGTAGAAGACGATACCATTTTCAAAGCATCTAACAATAAAACGGAAAAGAACAATGCATCTGCTGTCTAATGTTCTATTCAAGACCGTGGCATACTTAAAACGAATCGTACATGCTGACAAGACGTTAAATATGTACTGACATGCTGAAGCGGAATATTTGAATCCTAAAACGACAATAGCGAGGAAATAACACGACGTAAGAACTAACATAGAGGATACTCTTCAACGAAATAGAAGATAAAATACAAATTAATGATATAATATAACTAATAAATTCAAATAAAAATCATTGACTGACTAGTAGTATGATTAGACGATTGTGAAGTTAAAAGTCATGAGTTTGATCACAATGCCTTTTCGAAGTTACGTGTGTATTTATCACAATGACATGGTAAAACGGTGAAGGTACTGGTAAATGGTGAGGAAACCTGCTTGCCTAAGAAATTCTCTCAATGGCATGTGAAGTCTGCAAATCCGCAATAGACTAGCTTAATCTCTCTCAAATAGATATTTATAGAGGAGACCCGTAGCCAGCAATGAGACAATAATGGGGTGATGATATATAAATATTGAGTCATAAATCAAACGTCGAATAAGCACATGAATGTTCCTATGAAAATGAAATGAGATTCCAACGCGAAACAAATTGATATGTAAGCCCGAAAAGAGACATAAATCAATGTATTCATCCACTGAGAGTGGATTTTTTCATACATATTCTATATCTGATGTCCAATAAAATTAATTTCATACAAATGTTTTCTACGAGCTGATCTATGTTGTTAATTTGAATGATAAACTGATAAAGTTAGTACCTATATATTCCAAAATTAATCCACGGTCATTTAAAATCTAAGTTCTTTCAACATTCATTCTTTTATAATTGGGTACTGTATTATTGAGAAGAATTCATACATACATACAGTTATGTTCAACCTGGGTGATGATTGGGGAAGTAATTGAACAATTGGCTTCATCCCCATAAGTTGCGGGATTGATCCACCAACTAGCAACAACACTGCAGATACTTTAGTGACCGTCAAAAGCTGATAAATTATTTATTTATTTATTTATTTAATAACCAACTTATACTTACAGACTATTCTACACGTACAAGTTATAGGTCAGAAGTATTATACACTATCTATTATAAATTAAATTAAATTTCGAAAATAAAATTAACATAATCAATAATTGTGTAACTAATATGGGCTAATTGCCTGAAATAAATAAATATTATTATTATTATTATTAATACAACATATTTATATATAATTTGTACGTAAAAAAATATTATAATTTACTCGCAGAAACAAAATTGATTTAACACAGATTTACATGTTTGAAATCAGGTAACATAATTATGATTCACGTCAAAGACTAACAAAGTCTAGTGGGCTAAATCTCAAAGAACTTTGAATATTAATAATATTCATAAGTATTCATAACTCAAACAAGAATTTTGTTGTTGTTATTGAAAGCAAAAACAACAATTTTGAAGGAAGGCCTACTATTAGCGAAGTTCTAAATTAAATTAAAAGACTAGAGCTCTGGTTTCTGAATAAATTTATATTTTTCTGTGAACATAATTTTCTCCGAGTACAGGCAGTAAAATTAAGAATCGAACGAAATCTACTTGGCTGATTCATCAAAGTCTAAACACCTGGGATTAACGGTTGTATACAGGTCCATCAAAGCAATAAGCATCCTATTTGGTATACAACCTCATGGTTTGCATATTATCATAATTTTGCCCCTGGTAGAGTGAAATATGAGTTAAAAGTTTATAAGATTAGTTTGACAGAAACAAAATTTCATACATTTTTTTTTATGCATATGAATGCATACTACGTGTCTCTTCATTTTAGAAATTTCAATAATAATAATGTCGTAGTTTTACGATCGTGAAAATAATGCCACACTAGTACATTGAACGCGTGTGAAGCCGGGGTGGACTGCTAGTTCATGATAAAGCATAACTTTGAAATGCAAACATCATTCACAACAGAAAAATCTTTAGGCGCGGTATCAGCGTCCATGATTTAGAAATGAGGTGCCACATACATCGAGCTCTATATAAGCATTCTCCACTCCCCCAGAAACCATTTGGCTGACAAATATTTGCCTACTGAATTCTATACAGCCTACACGGAATATATTATGAACGAGAGAAGCTCACATGACGTTTTTACGTTGAACTTAATATGTTAAGGGAAAGAACATTATTGTCAGTCGCTTTTGGAAGACAAAATATCTAATTTTGGGGAAAAGCTTTCTAAAAATCTTAAGTCCGTAAATATCGTTACGAGCGATTCGTTGAAGCGTTGATCTTAATACAGACCTTATATCTTAAATGCTGTAGCTTCGTATTATTTGTAATACTTGAACATTATTTGAAATTTATGCCTATAATTTTAACCTCTTTATAAGCCTTCTCGTAAGTACCTGCAGTAATTAACGTTGAAATTTGGTATTTATTGTATTATGTAACACTTTAAGCACGACTTGTTTTCAACTTCCTCTTTTTAAATAAAAGGCTCACCTTGGCGACTATTGAGGAGGTATTTGGGTTATATAGATTACTATATACTCAATTAAACATACTATTAGAAGAAAAAAGAAGAGAAGAGCCGAAGATCGAGCCCTATGGCATTCCTTAGGGTAAGCCTACGTCCAGCAAAGGACGAATATGGCTGATAATGATGGTTTTCATTTAGTTTTAACTATAGTACTGGTAATTTTATAATAGTACTGGTTCATATTTTTAATCCCCAGAACCTAAACTGGAGAACCGATTTTATTAAGTTTCTTTTAGACATAAATATGCTGGAATCTAGGAAATAGTACACACCATACAGTTTCGAATTTGCAAACCTCACTTGTAGGCTTAGTTCTGTATAACGTTTATCATAATTTCTCTTTTGTCTGGAATTATTTTGGCTGAAACTACATAAGAGCTCATATAGGCATAAAAGATAAGGCGAACAGCAGTTATTCTGACCTTAATTGTCCATTGCGCTGTGCAATTATTTATATGATAATCACTCTTTTAATGAACATTTTTTCTCACTCATTCTCTTGGACCACCGTTCTATTAAATATTGGCTTTATTTAACATTTTGCAACTTTGATTATTCTTTTACCAACTAAGATCAATTGGGTTTCTAGTCTTTTTGCAGAACAATGACAACACGTACTCGTTCGTGACTCAGTGGCGAAATAACCCATGGTTCTGGTCGGTAGGCCACGCACTCTCTCTCGGTGGAGTCCATGACGATTTCCACATATTAAAGAATTAGTATTTAACTCGACGCGTCTACCATCATACCTCGAACTAACACCATAAATACAATACCAATATCATAGAATTCAAGAAGCTTTCAGGAATCGTACTATCCCTAAGTATCTCCCTCTTAATGTACTCTTTAAGATACGAAGTGTTCTGAAGATAAACACCAAATCCTTGAACCGCAAAGCAACATCACACAAGTTAAGTTTTCGCAATTTCTATTGCGGAAATAAGGCGTGGTGTTCAGCAATATGTTACCCTAACTCCACTTTGGTTCGACGTTTTCTTGTCGGGGATAAATGGTGCCGTTCAAAGTCACATGCGCCGCCTTAGCATTGATTTCAACTCCTTCGGTATATGTGTTTATTTATTTTGTGAATCGCTTAACCTTTTTGTTCTTCGTGTACCACCTGTCTGCCTGTCAACCTTTTTTTGTATGAATGTATCAGATTCAATCGAAATAATGCTACGTTATTTCTTTTCATGAAATTTCACATGTAAATTTGTGAAATATTTATCACTTTCATCAATATGTTTTCTATCAATTGCTGGCTGTGGGTCTATTTTAATATGAGAGAGATAAAGTTAATAGTCTAACACGTTAGCTTAATGTGAGTTAGCCCTCTGTTACTAGCTATTGTGAAATGGTGTCTACAGAATATGAGGTTAGTCGTTTAATTGAAAATAACATAATGCCTGCTTCTCAAATATCAGACACTTCCTAGATCTCCTTAGTAATAATCTGTTTCTTTAAAATAAAATTAATATCACCATCAGCAACTTACATACATATTTACTTTCTCTCATGTAGTTTCCCTCTTCTCTGCACAAACTGAGCAGGTACTTAAAACACACGATTTGTGGCCCATTTGGACCAAATTTCATTAAACAAAACTAAGAACACTATCGACGAACTCACCTTTCAAACAATAATAAAACAGATAGATACACACACACACAGATATGTCAAACTACATAACACCCCGTCATTTTTGCGTCAGGGGTTAGTTAAAAAGGAGTAAGGTTTAGTCCATATCCCGTAGCCTGACAAATTTTCTAACAAATTCCCTCAGCAGATTCTGCGTGCCTGGAATTTGAACTCAAGACCTTGTTTTTGGCAATCATTGTCATATAATACAGGTGAAAAGTAAAAAGAAAATGCCGAAAAAAACATTTATGCCGTGAAATCATTTATTAAAACTACTTGATTTTTATACCCATTACCTGTAGTTATGCAATTATTTTGATTTGCCATAAAAGTAAGTATGCTGTTAAAATTACAAAGTACTAGCTGCCTCCCGCGGCTTTGTCCGCATAGTTTATAATTGAAAAGTAGCCCTATGTGTTGATCCAGATAATAAACTATACGTATGCTAAATTTCATCCAAATCTGTTGCGTGGTTTTTGCGCGAAGGAGTAACAAACATCCATATAATCTTTCGCATTTATAATATTAGTAAGATTCTGCAGTACCTATTCTAGTTGTCTGTGAACACTATCGCCATGTCGGTATCTTTAGAGTTGAATTAAATTATTTATTTATATAAAATCGGTGTCCTGACACGTCTTTGTACCGCAGTCACGTCGTACTTTGACGTCTAAAAGAGTTGAAAAAACTCTAGGTACACGTAGAGTTAAAAACATTGCTAATTTAAGTTTATCTACAATTTTACTCGCTGTATTTATTTGAAATAGGTATCTAAGGGTTGCATCATATTATGTTGCTTCTATCTAAGGTCTGGCCTTAAATAGAGGCTATGATAAGAATATAGTGAACAGTTCTGAGCGGATAAGAATTATAAAATAATTATTCCTAACGTAATTTTTTTTTCCGAATTTTGTTTAATATTGTAAATTATACATATATTAACATAATATTGTCCTCTGAGATATGTGAGTACGTTTCAAACGTGATTTTAATGGTAAATCTACGTTCGATATGGTCAGCTCCTCATTTGTTTCATCAATATTCTTTCATCGATCTTTTCTTACCATTACAATTTTCTCGATCTTTGTTACTGATATATCTTCTATCATTCGTTCTTTCTTCCCTTAACAAACTGTTTCTTAATCGATCTCTCAAAGGAACGCTACATATACTTCTCAAAGAAAAATTAGAATAAATGAAGTTGAACGCAGAGCGTTCAACTTCATTTATACGGCTTTAATTCTTAAAACCACCCCCACCCCTATCTGTGTGTCTATATCTGAGTCTTTATCACGCTAACACATGTATAAAAAGTCATCATTTATTTTTCTCCAACGAAGGATTTTAATGTTAAATCTACGTTCACTCAAGCCATTGCCTACAAACATTAAAAAGAATGCAGGCAATTCAGTGGCATGGTGAGCCGTTGTCGTTATGCTCTTAATCCGTGAACAATGGCCTGGTTTCATGGCATCGTAGGTTGGCACAGTGCCAGGGAAAAACGCATAATGTTACACGTAGTGTTTGAAAAGTATGGGTGGGCATTGGGGGCAGCGACGACGCAGAGCCGCCGCGGTTTTGCAGATGTTTTAAAGTTTTACGTCAATATAAAACAAGCAGACGCTGACATAAAAATGACATAAATGTAGGGGGTAAAAGAATATAAAGAACACTTGGATTAATAGCATCATTATGTTAGCGTATTTTTTATTTATTTTAGGGGTCGGCTAGTCTTTCTAAATGCAGATCAGTAGGTATCTGAATGTTACACGAATCGATTGTTACCTATTTACAACCCAATAACTGGACACTATCGATTGTCTACGGAAAACGAGATGAGATATTTCAGGTTTCTGACTGACGATTTGCATAGATTATTGTGTGAGATAATACTGATGGCTTTACTTGCTCTCTATAGTTTCTGAATTTTATGACATTTTCATCAGCAACATAATGTTAGAGAAAAAACTCGATCCGAAAATCTGAATAAGCTGATGTGATCCAACTAAAATAATAGCTTAAACAACGAAACAGATTCTTAAAATTACTAATTAATAAAATATTTATATACACACATACATATTATGACGATTATCTTTTACTTGCTACGACCCTGGCACATACTTTTTCCTCCATGTACGCTCATTAACCTCTTCATTAAATGCTCGTTAGGTTTAGTGCTTTTAAACTGTTTTTTTTAAGTCTCAGATTAGGTTGCGTTTTGTTCGATATGGTTAGCTCCTCTAACTCTGCCATCCACACTGGCTATGTTCATTTGTTTTTTCAATATTATTTCATCCATCTTTTCTACTTGTCCATATCATCCTACCTTGACAATTTTCTCGATCCTTGTGTCCTATATATCTTCTATCATTCGTTATTTCTTCCCTTACCGAACTGTTTCTTAATCGATCTCTCAAAGGTACACCACACATACTACTCAAAGTTCTGTGTTCACTGCATTCATACGACTCTCGTTCTTAAATACCCAACTTTCAATACCATAAATTCGTGTCGGCGTTAAAACCACCCCCACCCCTAATACCAGCCTTCCATACCTTTTTTGTATACTGCGACAGTTCATGAAACAGTTATAATGCCACGTTATAAAATTAATTACCAGCACTCAGTCTCCTTCAATGTCATGCTCAAGCTTTTCATCTCTTAGAAAGCAAAACTTAGAATCCAGAGAGACAAACTCTTTCACTTATTTTTCCATTCTTTCTTTGTCTTCATATGAAAACATCGCATCCTATCATGATTTCATTCCTATCAAAATCCATAACTTTTGTGATACTTATCTCAGTTTCAGTCAGAAATCTCCGTTTATTATTGTTACCATCTTCTATCAATTCCCATCGGACAAAGTAAGTACGTATAATTGAATATTGAAAATTGAATAAAAAAAGCTTTCGAAGCAGGTACGCACCGTTAGATAAAAATCTGTATGTTTTCAAACACTGTATGGGGATATCACCATTGGAAAATTATTCATGTTTTTTTTTTTAATTTACTATTACAAATAATCACGATTTGAATTCTGAATGTTTTAGTTCGGTTAATAGCGCAAACGTAGTCAAACGATAAATTTCTGCACGAAGCATTGCATAATTTTATCATTAATAAAGTTCAATATATAGCTTAGGATGGTCTATATAAAATAACGTTTAACACCTTATTTAAATAAAAATAAGCAGGCATTTTATTTACTTTTGATGATTTATATATAAACTTAAATATCATACAAATCTAGGTATATTATGGTAAGTCATTCAAATTGGACAAACGTAAAATGATAATGAATAAAAATTATGAAACGTTTAATGATACTTGAAATTATAAAGTATTTTTAATTTCAAGTATCATTAAATATAAAGACAGCGTTATTTTTGAAGTAAAACAAACTAAAACTATACAGAAATGTTTTATCTGTACCTAAAAGTTAAACTTAACTTTTGCACTTCTAAAAAGTACCAGGGAATTCATCAAACATCTTCAAACAAAAAAAAAAGAGGTGCAGCTGGAAAACCCACACATTTTTCAAGAAAAAAAGCCTATTTTTACCCTCAAAGTATACATGGAACGTATTAAAATTAGACACAGAAACTCACCGTGTCATTCCGACGCACAAAGGACTGTTTTTCCACTGAGCTATCCAGGCTTGTGCCAAGCTGTATTGAATCTTATTCCTCTCTGCCACATGTGTCAAAATCGCTCGCACTATTGTTTGAAACACTTATCAAGGCCGCGTCACTCGAAACTTTTGGTAAATTGCATTTTCGGCCCGATATTGATGAGCTATAGGATAGTGCAATGCGGAATATTGAAGACGTAAGAGACGTGGAAGCGGGCGCGGCCACTACCGTACGGCCGCGGACTACCCAGTTCGAGTGAAATAGGGATGGGATAGATTGACGCCGAGCGGTAAAATTCGTAGTAGGTAAATTTTCGGTACGTGACTAATTTTTATGGTGGCATTGATTTTAATAAATTAATATTATAGCGATTGTTATTTTTTCTACAACTTCAATAAATCATTGGGGATAATATTTTCATTCATTTGTAGCACTTGCATTAAAATTAATGCTTAGTTTTATTTCTGTTGGGCAGAAAAAAGAATTCGTTCGATTGGTATAATACTAAGTTGTACCTATACTCTTTACCCTACATTTTCTGTATCAATTAATATTTGTTGTATAGTAAACAGCAACTAAAATGTAAACCTTTACGTACACGTAATTAATCGGTTATACAAGCTAGAAACTTAAAAAAAATTAACAGTATCAGAATATTTAGACGTCATTTAAATATGATCAATATGATTTTATTCAAAAATGGAATTATTAAAACGATTACATATTTACTACGTGAGTTTTTTTACCATACGCGTACCGTGTCCCATCCCTATAAATGTTCTGCGCATGCCCAAAAGACGCAGACAGACAGACCCCAAGCCTCTGAGGTAAATAATACATTCGAGTTAAGCTCTACAATACTATAGAAAGCTATGTTTCTCTTCAAACTTTTAATATTAGTTTTGTAATTGTTACGTCAGTTTATGTTTTTCATAGTTCGAAATCAATTTTACCTACGTTATACCTACATTGAACTTGTAAAATGGAATTGTAATGAGACTAGGTCCCATACAAAGGTAATTGAGTAATAAATTGTAGATTAGATATTGTATTTTAATTGAATTGTCATACTATTTGAATTGAAAAATGGTATTCTATCCGTTTTATCAATTTAAATGATATGCCAATTTAAATACATTAATATAGAAAGATAAAGTAGATGGAACCCAAATCTAAATACGAAGGAACCCAAATCAGAAGGAACTGAATTCTAATGAACGACCTCGTTAACGCAGTGGTATTAAGGCTGCATCCCGTAGTACGGGTCCCAGGTTTGAATTTTGTTAGGAGCAAAAATTTGTCTGATGAGCATTACATGCATTTGTAACTCTTTGATTTATCAGTATTCATTTTACCGCAGATAAATATAGTATATTTGCAGTTTGAATACACCGATAATAACGTATTACCTGTCACTATGTAGGTGGAGCCGCGGGAGAAAGCTAGATTTAAATAAAATAATGGAATAAAACAAATTGTTTACTTACTACAAGAAAAAGTTTGAATTGTGATATTAATTAATTTTGATCGAAAGCAAACTTTCAATGCAAATATTTTCATAATAATTGGATGTAAAATTTATTTCCCATTTAATTTTGTTGAGAACATACTTGATATGCTCATTTGTAAAGTTTAAAAGGAAAACATGTTTCAGCCGTACTCCAGAATTCTAAACTTAATGTATACATACTTGAAAGTTCATTATTGCTTGATAAGCCTGCATTACACCCGAAGTCGAATTTTCATAAGTTCATCATTATTAAAATGTAATATTCAACTTCAATATAAATAACATTTTTTGTATGTATAAACCCGTTTATCTCGACGGATTAGGCAGAGTGGTAGTCGGGATATCTTTACCACCATAATCAATAGCTTACAGTCCCACTACTGGCCTATCTTTTAAGAGGAATTAGACTTGAAGAATAAAGTCAAAGTCAAAATATAATCTATTCAAAGTAGGCCACATTTAATTGGCTCTTCTTGTACGTCGACAATAAAGACAGCCCCCAAAAACGCCCGCCCTTCACCGCTTCCTAATGTTTTTGCAGGGAAGAAGAAGCGGCGCAACAAACTCCCCAAGAACACAATAATTTCTGTCTGTTTATTTAATTAATGATTCTATATAGTACTTTTTTTATGTCATAAAATGGGCAAACGAAGATGCAGGTCACCTGATGGTAAGTGACTACCGCCGCCCATGGGTATTAGTGACATCTTAGCTGTCGCCAATGCGTTGCCGGCCATTTAGGTGTGTGTAGGCTCTTTTCTTGAAGGTCCCCATGTTGTACTGGTTCGGGAATACTGCTGCAGGAAGGTTATTCCAAAGCTTACACGTTCTCAGTAGAAAGTTTCGTGTAAACCGGACCGTAGTGGGTTGCCAACCATCGAGGTGGTGACGATGGAATTTACGATAAATCAGTCTATATAATATAGAGTACATTAATAGTATAATAGTCGGCCACGCTGTCCTAGTACAGTACCAACATATCGTTTAGGCATGCAGGTTTCCTCACGTTGGTTGTCGTTACGATATTTGACTATGTAATAAACACGCACGTATCTGTGAAAAGTCAGTGGTTAGAAAATCACAGCAAACTCCAGAATACAATCAAATAGCTATAGTATTTGCTAAATAAATTATGAAATAATTATTATTCGAAAAAATAATTATCTGTAGTAATAATTTTGCATTCAATTAATTATTATATCATTAACCAAATTAGTTACTAAGACTTATTTACAAATTAGTGATAAGATTAGTAGTAAAGTTCGATTAATTTAGATTTAACTTAAAATAATAACTGTAACCAGAAACATCAAGTTTTCAGTTATTAAAAAAAACAACGGTTGATAAATGCTACAAGTACACTTAGATAATGCTACAAGTAAGCTCACGGAGTGGTAGCCAAGAGGCCATAAACGTAGTGTTTGACGTCCTACGGCAAGATGGGTCGACGATATCGCTCAGTTTGCGGGTCGAATCTGGACGAAATTGGCACAGGACCGAAGCGAATGGCATGCATGGAACGAGACCTATACTCAGTGGGATCGGAAAGGCTGTGGATGATGAAAAAAACAACGGTTGATAGATGTACGTTTGTACAGGGTCGATAACATGCGATCGACACCTACTTATGGTGTTGCAGTGTTGCAAACATCTATATATAGACTACGGTAACCGCTTACCATCAGGCGTCTCGTAAACTGTTACCCATATGGTAATAAAATAATATAATTACATTGCATAGATTAATCGGAGTAAAGTTTAAAATAAATGAGTCACTTGGCGTAGAAATAAACTGATTCCCACATGTACCCGAATAACGTTGAACCCTTTTATAGCCGCAGACAGCTCAAGTGTACTGTTTAAGTTTATTTCAGTTCACTGTCCCAACAAAATTAAATAAATAAAAATGTTCTCGTACATCATTACTGTATGTATGTACGTGCATTAGGTTTAAAACAATTGTCTTGTTATGTCATAAGAGCGACTGCTTTGATACGGACGAGCAGTGTTATTGGGGTTTTCGATGAAATTCTCAGTAGCAGCTAAGTTAGAAATTTGTATCGGTTCCCGGTTGATGGCAATTGGCATTGTTATCACATGGAGAAGGGTCGCAAATTTTGCGATGAAGCCTTGTTCAATTCCCTCAATGTCGAAAGACAGAAATGTCATGAAGCTGCCTGAGCACTATAAACGTTCCTTGTAATTAATCTGTGCTAGAGTGCATCACTTTTGCATTGGTGTATTTAGCGGCCAAAACATTGTTTCTCGGCCAATATATAATTAGTGTGGAAAAGATGAAAATGCTACATTATAATATCTTACAGTAGAACTTGGTTACTATCAAATATATCTTACTATGAGTCTCATAGTAAAGATATATTGACCGATGACCTTAAAAGGTAGCTTCAACAGAATACAGAACGCCAATTCGATATTG
This sequence comes from Craniophora ligustri, assembly GCA_905163465.1. Lineage (NCBI taxonomy): Eukaryota > Metazoa > Arthropoda > Insecta > Lepidoptera > Noctuidae > Craniophora > Craniophora ligustri. The sequence continues at coordinate 13,744,183 of LR990961.1, forward strand.
CAGAAAACAAACATAATCTTGGCTTGAGACAATGTCCTGAGCGATTTAATCCAATAATAGTTATTTATGTTGCTTCGATAGCATTAGACCTTCGAATTTTGATAATTTCGTCACGTACGCGGCCTTTAGCTGTCATAATAATGATAACTGATGCCATTTTGTTGTATTTCTCATTACAGAATTGATACTTTGCGGGAAATTCTGGGTTCTTTCCTAGGTCAAGTGATATCGCGTTTTTTTTTCATTTCTATTCTAATTGAGATCCCACATTGCAAAGACCTCTTATAACGTGGGATTTTAAAGCAATTACGAACTGTGGGTGCTGTTCATCAGTATACTTTAGTTTGATATTTCAAGGATACTTTGACAGTTTCTTTTTTGCTTATTTTCCACCAACCAATGCTGACAGTAGAAATAGATATTTCTTTGTTTACAGTTTTTTTCCATCATTAGCCTTTCTTCCCAATTTCTCCCAATGTATCTTCATGTACCTACAAGATTGATTGCGAGTCTTGCAAATATAGACCTTATGCCTACTCAACTGTAAGACAAACTTAATGATATCTACTTACGAAGGAATGCGCATTTATCACTGGAGTTGCTCCTTGCGCTCTGGCAATTTTGAGATCATTAATCTTGAAGTTTCTTGCATTATTTTCTTCAAATTTGAACGAGTCGAATAAAATATTTTGCTTTCGCTTTCGAATGCTTGCCATCAGATATAGAAAGTATAGGCAGGGCTTCAAATGGAGCGATCAATACAAAAAGTACTGATATTTTTTCTCATAGCACATAATAAATTAAAACTGTATGGATCTGGTCTTCACCCAGGATGGTAGCCAAGCAGAATACTTAGCCAAGGAAAAACTACCAGCAAGCACCTGCCTGCCACGGATTTGTAAGCCAGATAGCTGACTGGTTTTATTTACATTTGTGTTCTGGAACTAACTGTTTTACTAAATAAAGTCTGGCTCGCCAACTGCGACAAAATAGGTTGTAATAAGTGCAAATGGTAAGTTTAAAAAAAAACAACTTTAAATAACTAAATTAAATTCAAAAATGTAATAACCCCTGACGGCGGCCATCTTGGACCAATTTCCATCAAACATAGCTAAGAACACTCCGGACTAATTCACCTTTTTCAAACAAAACCAAAATCGGTTTATCCATTCGGGAGCTACGATGCCACAGACAGACACACACACAGACAGGTCAAACTTATAACACATCATCATATTTAACACCCGTCGTTTTTACGTCGGGTGTTAAAAATGATGATGTTAACGGTTGCAAAGATTTTTCATCTACAGACAACACTACATGCAGAATTCATAAAAAATCATGCTTACCATTAACATGCAATGTCACTTAAACCAAACTACGATTAAATTACAACTCCACTTACAATTAAAATAAGACAAAATGGTTTTAATTAGCTTGCAAGTTTTGACTTAAATTAACTAATTAAAAGCTTGTAATAAAATTGTACTCGTTGTAGATTTCCGTCAATACTCCTCTACTTAACCCTTTAGGTATGTAGTAGATATAGTAGTTTGTTTCTAACTTATACCATCTTTACAAAATGTAACCCTTAAAAGTAAAAGAAATAAATTGACCGGCTAGAAAGAAAGAGCGAGAGGGTCTGAACGACTTAATTACCACTCTTTCATTAGATTAAACTCTCAAGGCTGTCGTAATTGACTTGTTGGTGCGGCGGGAACATAATGACACTTAAAATGAAGTTGTTAAGATAAAACGTTGACGACTAACGACCTTTCAGTAGATTTACTGTCGAAGATATAATATTATCCATGTTCATACAGAAAATCGAAGTGACACAACAATAGTTATGTTTCTGCGAGTAAGGCTCTTTTTGACACCATGGGAATTCTGTTTGATGTCTAGTAACTCCCCCACTTTAAAAAACTGAAACGGTTTCTACAGGTCAGCAACACGCGAGCTTCACTTCCGGTGTTGCAAACGTCTATAGGTTACTAATACAGTCAAATAATCCCAAAAAAAGAGTCAATCTCAGAATGAGAGGTAAGTTTCTGAAATGTTATATACATTTACGACTTTCATCCTTAGACGTCTATTGAAAGAAGTGGTATACTAAATAGAAAAAACGCAAGTAGTAAATAGACCGCGATTGGGCAAACGTAGTGTAGGACGACCTGCGACACGATGGACCGACGATTTGAAGAAGGTGGCTGGTAGCGGATAGATGCGAGCCGCCCAAGACCGGGATGGTTGGCGCTCTTTGGGGGAGGCCTACATTCAGCAGTGGACGGCTATAGGCTGATGATATAAGTAGTAAATACGTCCTATATTCCTAGTATTATGCCTAATTTTCTAATGAAACAAAAGGCATATTAGCCTATTACGTATTTTTTGTCCCCCGCGCCTTTTCATTTACTTAAGTAGTAATTAACTGAAAGATTAGACTCATTTACTTTTGCGTCCTTTCATCTTAGTTAAATAATAAATGATAATGGAGATGAGTCCTTATTGATTATAGTTAATCTGAAATTAAAAATTATAACAAAAAAAAAATACCAGATTCGTGTTTTTTTCCTCATTTCGGCAAAGTATACATATAACTCAATTTTGAAAAAAAAACATTTTTTACGTCCTTTATTAGGGACAGATATATTTAGTTCCTGTACCGAAAAGAACTGTCTTATAAGTCTGGGGGTTGTTAAGCGACTGTTGATTGTAAGATTCTGGGTCAATTCTATGATCGAACATTGCTGATTTCTTTTAGAAATTCTCAGTAGCTTTCCGTAGTTCGGAACTGTGCCCATATAATAGCCATATACTACCCTCTTGCTACATTGTGCCAACTACTATTACAATGTACTACAACATTATGTTGATGCGTTAAATAGAATACTACTATATAATGCTATTAAATATATTACGTTCAAAAATTGGCCGATTCTAACTACACCTAATAGAGGACTACAGGTCAGCAGACTACAGCTACTCATACTCGTAAGACTTGCAGCCTCGAGTGAGTCACCTAAGCATCAGACTCTTGGCAGTGTTATTAAATCTTCTAAGAGCTGAGAAGTTTGTCGTTTGGAATTGTGCCCAGTGAATATCAATAGGGAGAGTCTATTGATATTCACTATTATATGGGACCTAAAACGTTGGCTAAATGGTAGAACATAATTATCAGTACTAACTCTTCTGTATATCTACCCCTTGTAAATACTACCATGATAATGTGTGAGAAAGATACAGCTATGTACACATCAGCAGATGTACCAAACTTTGTAATTTTGTAGGTAAATAATGTGCTTACATTCAGTGAATGTAGTTTTAAGTACTGTTCGCAAGAGGCTTAACCCTTTGCTCCAGTGCTTTATATTTGTGTTTGTGATTTCCGTATGTAATCACACCCATGAGGCGCCGGCAATGTGTAGCGACATATCAGCGTCCATTGTTACATTAGTGGATTAAGTGCCACATCAGTACTAGTACAGAATCGACTGAAGCGAATCGCAAACGTAATTTTGAAAACAGGTATTTACCTAAATCTTTTCTTTTTCACGTCACGGGCTATTAAAAATATATTCAAAAGGTTTTTATTTCAAGAAATTTATCAAACACTTTTGAAACGTTGAGATTCTCGTTGCACGGTTCTAAGTAAGTGATTCTATGAAGATGATACCAGTAAGAAACTCCATAGATACTCTTTTAAACTATGACCCGATATTTATGACTATCCATGAGTAAAACAACACGATAAAATCGGTAAAAAAAGATTTTTATTTTCATATCTCATATTTGGGAGAGTGTAAGAATTCAGTAAATCATTTATTCTTAATCAATTTTCTGTCGCACCCTATGTGGTTCGACATTGTACTTCACGTGCTAGTGAGAAAATCTCTCACGCATACAGATTTCTTCACAGTGTTTTTCTTTGTCGTTACAGCAAGTTTTCATGTGACTCCATAAAGTCTGTCTAAGTTGTTGATTCGAGCTCAAAACTGAGTTGGCAGTCTTAAACACAAACCAATATCTATATGTACATACACTGACGCCTTTTTCCCATAGGGGAAGGCAGAAATTACAACGAATGCCACGGGCTACGATCCCTGCATACCACTTTTGCCTCGTCCACATTCATGCATCTCGTCATGCACGCACGCCGGTTATAAGTACCTACTGCGAATTATTATTTATATTAACATATATTTTATATACCTACATCCTGCTCCCTGGATATAGTGGTCGTTAAAGCGACTGCCTAGCGTGAAGTCAAGAGTTCTTTTCGCAAGACAAACAGTAAATTTGATTTTCTTATAAAAATCTCAGATGTATCATAATATCATTGTATCCGGTCGATAGCACTGGTCTTTTGAAATTCTTCTAGATCTGAATACATATCGGGGACTGTTGGCGATCATCAGTACCTACATAATATAGTTTTGCTTAGACGTTATATTATATGCTAAGCTAAACTAAAAAGTTTTATTACCAATGGCGTAACTGACTGTGAAAGTCACAGATCTTGAGTTCCAACCCAAGACACACACGACGGAGTTTCTGAAAGTATTGCGCGTATTTATCGCATGCTCAAACGGTGAAAGAAAATGGCTCTTTTCGAAGGCGTGTGAAATAAACCAATTTGCATTAGATGGGCTATAGTTACCACGCCACGCCACGCTAGGTGGACTATAGCCACGATAGATATTATCCACTTTTAAAATGAGAGGAGATCCGTGTCCAACAATGGGACAATAATTGGGTAGATGATGATTATATTATGCTAATACATCACACACAGACGCCAAATTTCCTCTTAAATCTGGGTCCCTGTCTGGCTTCCTAGAGTGCCCTCGAAGCCAAATAAACTTATTGATTGGTCTGCATTTGGCAGACTATCAAGTATTCCCACCACACACCAAAACTAACTCGAACCTCAATGTGATACAGTTGATTTCTCCTTGTATAGAATTGCCACTGCTATTAAGATGTTCCATTGAAGAAGCGAACACGTACTGAAGATTAAAAAGGGGATGTTAAAAATAGGGGTGAGTAGTTAAATTTTATCGAATGTTTTTTTCATGTTTATTGGTTGTTATTGCAGACCTGAAAGAGGATAATATATTGTCCATTCTTGCTCTAATTTTCTTGCAGTGTACATTTTATTGTTATGTATGTATATTAATCAGCAGTAGCCTATTGATGCGACGAACACCAAGGGCAACACACTATTAGCTCAAATAAGGTGTATAGCTTGTCTTTTTTATATTTTTTTTATTTTATTTATGACAAGGGGAAACAAGTATACTGCCCGCCAGATGGGATGTGGTTATCGCACGTTGGCAACACCAGAGGTATCGATTGCACGTTGTCGACACTAGTTAGATAGAGACAAAAATCCCTTTTCAATTTACGATAATATTATACAAAACAATATTGTCCTGTGAGCATTATTACCGATATATTGAAAAGCGGAAAATTAAATTAAATTTTAATGTATCGTCCGGAAAATGCAGCCACGTTCGTATTGTTGAAATTGCTGTTCACTTTTGATTTTAAGCCAACAATAGCTATGCAATAAATTGAGACTGTGCGCCAATAAGTTCTGTAAAAACTAGGACAATGGCGAATCAGGCGCATACAGATTTTACATGTGTTATTTATTATAGTATTAAAGTAGTGTTGTAACTACTACTTTACTACTTCAACTACAAAATTTAATTTTAAATCATTTAGGTACTGAATGATTTATAATGATAAGAATTTATGATAACAACATTAACAACTCCAAAACTAGAATTGATGATCCCACTAATAACATTTACAATGTAAATTGGAAAAAAATAAAACAATCCTAACTCTAAAGATGAAACAAACTACACACATTTTCAAAGTCGGTTATTCAGTTCGTTCATCGGTTAGTTCTTCTCGGACTAACGAAATGCCACAGATTTTTTATATTAATATCATCAATCTAATTATTCTCCTATGGATTGGCAGACTTCACAATATGTCATCAACAGAAACTGCAATGCTTCTCTTATCTTAATGTTTCCCTTCACCATTTGAGCATGTGATAAATAGGCATATAACTTCGGAAAGTCAGTAGGCAGCCTTGGGATCAAACTCAGTATATTTAACATTACAATTCACTTGCCAATTTACTAGCCCACCATAGCTTATATAAAGTCATTAAACCTACCTTCAAAGAAGCGTAAAAATTTAAAATACATTCACCCCGAAATATTGAGTATTCCGCGAGCAAATCGCTTGAAGCGCGGTCCCTTGTAAAATTAATATAGGCATCCCTTCAATATTCTGGGTTGCGTTATATGAGAAATATCTCGACTTTCATCCCTCTCGCATTGTTTTGGGGGCACGATTAGAATAGTAAGTATTTTATAGCACATTCTAAATATTAGGAGCTTTCGTGTAATTTCGACCTCAAGATACCTATTGGCTATTACATATAAGTAACTCTCCTATTTTAAGAAACCTGTTTTTACTGTTTTTACAGGGTAGGCAACGTCGCTTGAACCTCTAGTGTTGCAAACTTCTATAAGCTACCAGTAACCGCTCACCACAAAACCAGGGCGTAAGTTTATTTCCTAACCCAAAGTCAGACCCAAACTTATTTGAGGTCGTTCATGCATCATTGGCCATTGATCAAAATATCCTTGTACCATAACTTTTAAGTATGATTCATATATTTTGTTTGACAAAACTGTCTGTAATTACTGAAATATAATATTATAGTTTACTATTATTTTATCTAGCACAATATCGTGAGACAATAACAGGCTGCAAAGCAACTTTAATTGGCAAGGCTACAATAACTTTAAAAGCAAAAAGGCTCGATTATAAAAACCTAGTTACACATTAAACGGATACCATAATTAAAGGAGGCTTCCATAACCCGCTTTGAAGTGCACGTTACTGCGACTCAATTTTGAATAATTAATGCTGCATTCTGGAATTTCCCTGTGGGAACTATGGCCGACCTAGTGGATCAATTGTTAATGAAGTAAATGTGGAAGGTGTAGTGACATGAATACATAATACTTTTATTGATTATAATGCCACATTAGGACTGACATTAGATGATAATATGAATGATCTAGTAGCTGTAGAGTTTATTAAGGCGCTTCTTCTTCCTAGCAAAGTCACTAAGTCACTAAGAAGAGGTATATAGGGAGCATTTTTCGCCTACTTTGAATGCTGCCTTTATTTAACTAGTAAATCAAACGCAGTTTATTTTTTGGGACAATCCCGCTATCGATCAACAATAGCCATCCATTTTTTAAATCGAGACAACGAAACGACTTGTCCCTGCGAAATTATTAAAACTTATGGAACCCGCAATGATACAATGAAATTGAAGGTAGGAAAAATATTAGTTTATCCTTTACATCCTTATTAAATGAGAGGTAGAAGAGAGATAAAGTGACACAGGCACTGATATTTCCAAATGGGTCAAGCCCAGTTGCGAAGCACTACGGATGACGGCTTAATAAGTTATGGGTCGTAATGAGTCCTCTCCCTTTGTTGTGGGTGATAAAAAAATGCAGCCAATTGTTTTTTTATTTGAAATAAGGCTAGTTCAAACCTCCATTGGAACCCAGCGTTCCACACACAAAGAATATGAGTTACCTACCTTATTGATCTATACCTAGTTGTTAAGCCTCAAACTATGTAATCTAAGTTTAATCGGTTCCCCGCACTATATAAATAGGTGTGTGTATTGGAGCGGGAATCAAACACGTGACCCGAGCGAGCGGCGGTCGACTATGATTAATTGACACGAAACCTTTGTGGGTTGCTGTTCAGGCGTTATTGTGTAACTAAACTAAGTTATAATAAAACTTAAGTAATAAGTGTTACGTTCAATATCTAATATATAAAATTCTCGTGTCACAGTTTTCGTTGCCATACTCCTCCGAAACGGCTTGACCGATTTTGATGAAATTTTTTGTGCTTATCCGGTATCTATGAGAATCGGCCAACATCTATTTTTCATCCCCCTAAAAGTTAAGGGTAGTCCTCCAACCCCTATAATGTGGCAAAACAACGTTTGCTGGGTCAGCTAGTAGTTTTATAAGTTAGTTAACGATAATGTATTGAAAATTAGCTGTGATAACCATGTGGTTCACACCACTTGGTGGATTGAGAGGATTGAGAAAGCAAAGGTTCTGAGATCGATAAAAATACACACAACTGATGTTTTGAAGTTACATGCGTATTTCTCACATGCTCAAACGGTGAAGGAAAATATTGTGAGGAATCTTGCATGGGTAAGAGACTCTCTTCGTCTTCGTCTGCCAACCCGCACTAGGCTGGCGTGGTGAACTATAGCCTAATCTCTCTCAAAAATGAGTGGAGACCCGTGCCCAGAAGTTGGACAGTAATTGAGTTGATTCTATGGAATCTATATCAATTCTTATATTATTATTATTATTATCATCCGATGCGGGTGGCGCAGGACCGGTCATCGTGGCGATTCTTGGGGTAGACCTATGATAAGTGGACGTCTAACGGTTGATATGATGATGATGATGATATCAATTAATGAAATTGATGTGATGTAATGTCAAAATAACAACCTATGAAGTTATACCGAATTATAATTAGCTTACATCCACACCAAGGGTGTAAAGTAGGTAATTATTAACTGAAATATTTGAATTAATTCTTAAATATGTGCGTGTAAAGGGTTGCTGCGTGGTAAAGTATTATAAATAATCTACGCCCTTAGCTACAAATAAACGTAAATACATTATATCGTAGGAAAACTAAACGTAGAACAATTTGATTAAATAAACTTCATTAATAAAAGAAAGTTGGAAAATTAATTTCTCTTGCGTTGAAAATACAATTTTTCCTTTCTTTAGTAATGGCGTGCAAAACTTTTATACACAGTAAAGTTTGCTGTATAATTGCGTTTGCTAGTGTAATTAAAAAAGAAAGTAATTGAACAAAGAAAGGAATTTATTCTAATTTTGAATTTGAATTCATTAAGCTCTAAAGCCTGAGGGTGTGACCAATGTCTCTAAATTCAAAGATCCTGAGTTTTGTCTATACGGTGAAGAAAAACATCGGTAGCAAACCTGCATGCTTGAAAGATTTTCTCGATGACATGTGAAGTCTGGCAACCCGTACTTGGCTACCGTGGCTTCTATCACGCTTTATAGATGAAAGTAAATCTATGCCCAGCCGTGGGACAATAATTGGGTCGATGATGATCAAGGGTAGAAAGACTATGGAAGCCGTTAAGGATCCAAAACGTCGAAATTAAAATGATATGATACAAGAGTATTTAAATAAATTTAATATCGGCGTTAGTATTTGAGAAGAAAGAAAGAAATGGATGTTTTCTTACTCTATGTATGTGTTTTATATCTTACCTTTGTTAAGGCTTAGATAGATAAATCTAGATAAGTGTAGAAACACTTGCTAATAAATAATTTTAGCAATCACCTGGCATGTTATGGTATGCATGGTATGTTAATAATAAAAGTATTTATTAAGGATACTTTTGCTTCAACATCCATCTTTAAAAGTTTGCAACATCTTATAACCACAGTTCCATCCAAATTAAATTTGATTATAGCACCATCTATGTTAAAATATTATAACTACTAGGTTAGTACTAGTACTTAGATGGCAGCATTGTCTGTCGACTTTTAACACTAACTAATTAGATATTAAGAGTACGACGTAGTTTTTCTACTGGCGCACAGATGGCGCCACTTGTTATTGTAATATATTCAAATCATTGTTTTTTTGCTTCCAAGCTACTTAAAAAAACAATGATTAAGTGAGTACTTAATCCTTACGAAGTAAATGTACGTTAATATAAAATTGCTGGTGTTTGCTGTGTCATAGGATTTTAATCATAACCTTACAAACTTCTAACATATACATAAGCACCTTCACCCCTGTGTAGCCGAAGGGTTAAGCAGAGGTGCACTGATTTACATATTCCCAAACTGTCAGTATTTTTAGGTCACACATTATGTATCACGAGTCTAAATTTCAACTCTTAACCGCTGCTGAGAATTTCATAGACAATAATTGCTGATAATATATTTCTTAAATTGAGAACCAGACCTCAGTCAAAAACTGAGTGAATCAATTAATTAGGTAGTTAATTAACAAAAGTTTCATAAAAATGTATTAAGAAGCACGTGAATACGGTTTATATTTATTTGTTATTTTATATGTTTCCATTTATTAATAGACATCGAAGAAAAGAAAAAACGGTCTCTAAAAGAAAAATTCGTGTAGGATTCCGTTGTCAACAAAGAACTCGTATAGTTTTGCAACATTCGTATAGGTTCCGTGTTCGTTTGTAATTTAGTTTAGGTAGGTATTAATCATGCCTACATAGTGGTACAAAAATAATATGTAACATCGGTAAATAAGATACCTCTTTTTCATGTAAAGTGGCGATGCTGTATTTGGATAGGTCATTAAAAGTATTGCACGTACATGATAACTATTTTGTAGTTCAGGGGTTTATTTGCGAAATATATAGCTTTGAAGAACCTGTAAATCCAGTAATAACACGGTAGTGCGACGAGAGGACTGTGAAGACAAAGGTTTTGAGTTCAATCTCGTAGTTATCATATACTCAAATGGTTGTAGAAAACATCGTAAGGAAACTTGCATGACTGAGATTCTATCGATCTCATCTGAAGTCTACCAACCCACACCGTTCACATTTTACTATTTTTATCCTTTAAGATAGGTATAAAAGTTCAAAAGTAATTTTATTATGAGAAATCAATTAACATAAAACACATTGGTATGAGCTGAGGTAGCCTAGTGGTGTGACCAGTGGACTGAGATGTCAAAGATCTCGAGTTCAAACCCAAAGCACACACCACTGACTTTTCGGAAGTTATGTGCGTATTTATCACATGCTCAAATGGTGAAAGAAAACATTGTGAGGGAACCTCCATGCTAGAGAGATTTTCTCGATGGCATATGAAGTCTGCCAACCCGCAGTAGGCTAGCGTAGTAGACTATAGCCTAATCTCTCTCAAATGAGAGGAGACCCGTGCCCAACAGTGGGACAATAATGGGTTGATGATGAACATTGGTTTCACAATATTTATTCATTATTTCAAAAGTTGCACTAACTTATAGGTAATATTATTATATCCCTTAATTGATACTATAATTAAGAGGTTGATATTTAATTGCTTATGTGTTTTCGTACTTATAATGTCATTAACAAAGTTCAATTTAGCTAATTCCACCTTTATTGCGCTTATCAACTATATGAAACATATTGTCTTGCTTCCACCTGTTAGGTACTAGATAATAGGTTACCTAGGTTCAGGAAATAGTACCTCAAATTTTTTTGGTTATAGCTTGATAATCAAAGAGTAAAATAACCTCTATACACACCTGAAAAATGACAGAATGAGAAAAAGAGATGACACAATCATAAAGAGTTTTATTTCAAGTAATACTTACTTATTTTTTTACCTAGGAAAAAGTAAATATACTTCCTTTGTTTAAATAAACCCTACTCCAGACTTAAGGTCAATCTAGGCCCAACAGGGGAACAGTCAATTGTTAAATGATAAAAACCAAACAAACAGAACGGCGTACCCTTAAAAAAAGCGAAGCAATATTTAGCAAAAAATATTCGCTCAATCAATTGCAAACCATCTTCACTGATTGTGGACTGGCAATGCTTTTAACTAAATTACATGTAATACAATTACATTGAGAAAGAAATATGTATACACATTTTCAATAGATTTGTGTTTCATTTGTTGAAAGCCCTTACATTATCATAAAACAGCCAATACTCGTTAAGATAATAAGTACATTAAGTACCTAGTAGAAAAAACTTTAGTGTTTAAAGGAAAATATATTTTATTTTTATCTATGTACAGTCGAAAATAGATGGTAGTTATAAGCTACATGTTAGAGTTCATAGTTCATAGTTCCGCTTAGAAGTTAAGTGACAGCTGGTAAGATGGCGTTGTGCATTTTTACTCTTTTCCTAGATCGCGGTGTTAAGATTCTCCGCCACTTAACGACCTCAGCCCATACATTAGTACTTAGTCATTCTTCCAAGAGATCTAGTACAGTTCACTCCTTGGAACGCAAATACAGTTCGGCATCAAACTATAAGGTGTTTTATTGAGTGCCCTTGTAGTTTAGTCCTTCCACCGACCTCGGTCATACATATGGTGCTACGGAGTCGGATATTTTTGAAGATCAGGCGTCGACACAGCGGCGGATTGCTGCTGATGGCGTCTAGGTGCTGGTAGGGCACCAGGGTAGTGACACCCAGCTCAAGAGGTTGAACCGTTGGTGGATTCAGAAGCGGAAGCGTGTTCCAGAGCGACAGAGTACGGTTCCAGTTCATCAGCTGCACTGTGGTCCCATGGTGGGCGGTGCAAGGATCAAGCGGATTCAAGGAGTTTTGGTTTGGACACGAGTGAGTGTAAAAACAGTCAACGCGACGCTCGCGCTGTATGCGGACGACGCCGCGTACATCACCACGTCGCTATCGGCGACGCACGCGGCCGCCAAAATGCAGCGCGCGCTAGACGACCTCCCCGACTGGCTCAGCAAGTGGAGACTGTCGGTAAACGTGAGTAAAACACAGGCCATGATCATCTCTGGCCGCCACATCACGCACCCACCCAACCTTGGACTCATGGGGGCCGACGTCGCGTGGACCCGTACTGCCAAGTACCTTGGCGTCACGCTAGACTGTCGGCTCTCAATGGGTCCGCACGTTCGGCACACTGTCGCGCGGGTGCGCACCACCCGCCATCTGCTGCGCCCGGTGCTCTCGTCGCGCCTGCCGCTACGAGTCAAGCTGGGGGTGTACAAGACGTACATCCGCCCGCAGCTGACATACGCTGCCCCAGCTTGGCTCGCCCTCACGTGCGAGACGCACAAGCGGAAGCTCAGGGTGCAACAAAATCTCACCCTGCGTACCATCACTGATGCGCCTCGCTACGTGAGGAACGCTGTGATTCACAGGGACCTGCGCGTCGAGAGCATCGACGACTTCGTCGCGGCGATGGCGACGAGAATGTTCGCGCGTGCCGACGCCTCTGCCTGGCCCCACATCCACGGCATGGCGCCCTTGCACGCGCGACCCCCGGACGCCCGCCGCTACCCGCGCGACCTAGTGCCGGGCGACGCGGCCCCCTCACCATCACCGGACTGGACTCCCGAGCAGGTAGCACACACGCTACACGCAACCTGCCCGAACAATTAGACTCAACATAACATAACTCGCATCCACCGCGCGCGTTGCTCCTAAGTTAACATAGGCGCAACATACGCGCGGTACACACATGATCATACTTCACATTCGTGATGACTCACAGGTGCGTTTTGCTGTGCTGCACGTCAATGTGGGCGCAGTAAGGCGTTACATACCATTTAGCGACGTACACACACCCACCAAGTCGCTAAAAACACCATAACGTCTCGAATTTGCAACGGTATTTGGCTAGCTCTGAAAGCGTTGTAAATTACGAGTCAGACACCGATTTCCGCAGGGGGCGCCATCAAAAGTCGTTGCCCGGACGCTGATCGATCTTCGCTGGGCTTCACCCGGGTAGCCGGGGGTCTCACCCGGCGGGGATCTTGATCGCACGGGCAACGTGAAAAACTTAGGGCGCCCCTGCCAGAAAACACAGAGCAACAACACACGTCCGTGTATAGGTCCGCGTCCCGCGCTAGGCGGCGCCGCGCCATACACGGACACTAACTAGGCAACAGATGGCCAACCAAATGACCGGGTCATATTAATGGCCCGCGAACGAGCCCTCGGCCAGGGGGCCAACGCCCCGACGCCGAATCCTCGCGCCCCTTGCGGGGCGCTGAGATGTCTACGAGGATACTTAGTCATTCTTCCAAAAGATCTAGTACAGTTCACTCCTTGGAACGCAAATACAGTTCGGCATCAAACTATAAGGTGTTTTATTGAGTGCCCTTGTAGTTTAGTCCTTCCACCGACCTCGGTCTTACATATGGTGCTACGGAGTCGGATATTTTTGAAGATCAGGCGTCGACACAGCGGCGGATTGCTGCTGATGGCGTCTAGGTGCTGGTAGGGCACCAGGGTAGTGACACCCAGCTCAAGAGGTTGAACCGTTGGTGGATTCAGAAGCGGAAGCGTGTTCCAGAGCGACAGAGTACGGTTCCAGTTCATCAGCTGCACTGTGGTCCCATGGTGGGCGGTGCAAGGATCAAGCGGATTCAAGGAGTTTTGGTTTGGACACGAGTGAGTGTAAAAACAGTGACAAATTGTGAGTACATTGAGTTATTAACTTAGAACAATTTCAAGATATCCAGGACTTGTAATAATTTGCAGTGCATATTGGACTTAGAGTAATTTGTAGATTTTAGACTTAGAATAATTTAAGAAAAAAGGTTACTACGGGGAACCTATGCCCGATTTTTACTAAGTCTATTTTGTTCCCAAACACTTGTAAAATTTTCAACTTTATTATTTGATATATTTGTATGTGTGTTACCTTTAGGACCTTTGTATATTTTTATAACTTATTCAATTTTACTCAGTGCAGTTTATACTATTTAGTTTTTATAATAATTAGCTACTAGTTCTTTTCAATAATTAAACATGGAGTCATTACTAAAATTGCAAATAGATACTAAAAATAAGATTGAGAAAGGGAGAACAAATTTTAAAAAATCGTCAAAAGATCGTATAACGCAAGGATATTTGGAAACTAGATTAGAGACGTTAGAGGATCAATGGAAACGGTTTAATGATACGCATGGAAAAATTATTGAGAAAGCTACGGTAGATGATATGAAAGGTGCATATTTTAGTTCGGAGTTATATGATAATACAGAAGAAATATATATTAATTATAAATCTGAATTAAAGGATTGTCAATTAACATTTGTGCAAGGTTCTCGTGAGCAACCATCTTGTAGTGGCAATGATAGTAAAATATGTAATGTAAGACTGCCAAAGATTAATATCCCTTCCTATTCTGGGGATTATAATGAATGGACAAGTTTCCGTGACCTCTTTATGTCACTGGTTCATTTCAATAAAGGTTTAGACGATGTCCAAAGGTTGCATTATTTAAAGGGATGTTTATCTGAAGAAGCTGAACAGTTGCTTCGCCAAATACCTATTACGGCTGCTAATTATTCTGTGTGTTGGAATCAATTAGAGCACCGATATAATAATAAGCGTCAATTAGCTAATTCTATTTTACAACGTTTTTTTGGGCTGAAACATATCAGCTCAGAGTCAGCAGAGACATTAAAACATTTATTAGATACTACTTCCGACTGCATGAGTGCATTGACCAACCTAGGGATTAATGTGTCCACCTGGGACATAATAATCATTCACATAGTTGCGTCTAAATTAGACCAAGAAACGCGCAAGCAGTGGGAATTGAAGGTATCGGCAGATAATCCGACTGAGCTGCCAACTTTAGATAATTTTAAATCATTTATCGAGAGTCGATACAGGGCTCTTGAATTCATAGAGCCTCAAAGGACATCAGTAGAGCATAGTAGTTCACGGATAGATCAATCAAATGATTATAAGGTATTTACTGTTCGTAATACTAATCAGATTCGGGCAGATCAAACTGCACTGCGATGCGAGCATTGTGGTGAAGGTCACAAGCTGTGCTTTTGTGCAAAGTTCGTCAAATTAGACATCAACCAGAAAAGACAGTTTGTTCAGAATAATAAAATATGTTATAACTGTCTTGGTGGAAATCACATGGTTAATCAGTGTAGGATAACCATGAATTGTCGTTTGTGTGGGAAGAGGCACCATACGTTACTGCACACAAATGACTCCTACTCTAACGTGCACAAAGATCGAGAAAAGAAACAGGAGATCATACCGGAAGATATCAAAGCCTCTATTAATAGTACGCCACCTATTGTTTCCTGCTTTTCGACTAACAAGGATGCCAAGCCAGGTCAAGTTTTACTAGCCACCGCGTTAGTAAAGGCTCGAACGGCGACGCATGAATTCCAACTAATTCGAGCTTTGTTAGATCAGGGCTCACAAGCTTCTTTTATTACTGAAGCTGCCGTACAGCTCTTAGGATTAAAAAGAAGAGCAATCAGGAGCATTGTCTCGAGCCTAGGGGACAACAAAACAGTAGTAGCAGACTATATGGTTACCTTAGTTTTACAGTCTGTGGTAGACCCTGAGTTTGTAATTAAGGTAGAAGCTTATGTTTTAAAGAGCATCACGTCGTATCTCCCGGAAAAGGATCTAGCACCAATAAGATGGTCTGTTTTAGAGCATCTACAATTAGCCGATCCACACTTCAAAACACCTAACAAAATCGACATTTTGTTGGGCGCTGGTGTGTATAGTGCAGTGCTAAAAGAGGGAGTCAAAAAGGATCCCACTGGAGCATTGACAGCACAATGTACCAGTTTAGGTTGGATTCTTTCTGGGGTGGCACCCCTGGAATGAAAGGGTATGAGAGCAAATACATGGACATAATGGTTATTAGTTTTTTTTAAGTATTGTTTAGCCTGTAAGAACTTTATAATTTAATTTAATTTTGTTAAGGATTTGTAATATCTATTTAGTTCATAATTTTATAAAATGATTGTTAGTAGTATATAAGTAAGTTTTGTTAGTACAAATGACAGTGCCTTTTAAGTTGTAAATATTCTTGTAGTTCTTAGTTCTCTTTTGAAGGACATTATATCTTCAATGATGTCCTTGGTGGGCGGTATGTTAGAGTTCATAGTTCATAGTTCCGCTTAGAAGTTAAGTGACAGCTGGTAAGATGGCGTTGTGCATTTTTACTCTTTTCCTAGATCGCGGTGTTAAGATTCTCCGCCACTTAACGACCTCAGCCCATACATTAGTACTTAGTCATTCTTCCAAGAGATCTAGTACAGTTCACTCCTTGGAACGCAAATACAGTTCGGCATCAAACTATAAGGTGTTTTATTGAGTGCCCTTGTAGTTTAGTCCATCCACCGACCTCGGTCTAACACTACATTATGTAGTAAAAGTCTCGGATTTGAATCCTGAATCATGGATGTTTCCATTTATAATATTTAAGTATTTATAAGAAAAGAAACTATAGAGTTCATAAACCATCTACATAGTAATTCTATTATTCGTAACACAAACTTCGTTGCTTATCTCGGAACTAGATGGCGCTGTGTAATAATGTAATGTCCTGGTATATTTATTGGTTAATGTCGAAAATTCTGTATTTACCGAAAATCTTCCCATATTTTGTGTTCAAAAGGAAAAATAATACGGAGCCTCAATGAAACCACTTCATTATTCGTCCATCAAAGATTTCAAGACCAAAAAATTATTATATCAAATACTCACCATTTTGACGACCCAATTAGTCCAGTGGTAGTTAACACTGCCTTCTGTGCTACGGGTCCCGGGTTCGAATCCCGGTAGGGACAAATGTTTGTGTGATGAGCATGAACATTTGTATCCGAGTCATGGATGTATCTATGTATAATATGTATGTATGTACAAAAAAGTATATATGTAGTATATCAACCAACTAGTATCCGTAACACAAGCCTCGTTGCACGTCCGTAGCACGGAACTAGATGGCGCTGTGTCATAATGTCCAGGAATATTTATTATTATTATTACTAAAGTTACTGCTATATTGAAACTGTAAAAGCATAGTGAGTCTAAACCTATAGGATACTTCCCACTGACAATGACAGTTGTAAAAATGATCATAATTAACATAAATATCATAAAAGCATTTAATCATTACACTGCTCTCTGAAGTTGTAATCTCCGTAGAATATAAGTACAAAAGCATATAGGAACTTTACAGTTTGAATAACAAATTAAACTCATACGGTCCATTTTCCTCTGTCCCATTCATCCTAGCTTGACAAAATGGCATTGCTTACCCAAATAACCTACAAAAGTTAGTAAAAATGGAAGTTAATAGGCTGTGAAGGGCGTCACGGGCGATTTTTCTAAAAGGTCCCTCAACGGTACCCGGAATGAAAGAACAATATTAGCCTAAACCCCTACTATAGCCTGTCAACGTTATTGTTTTAGCTTCTAAGACAGAGATGATGCTATCCAACGTGTATAGAGGCATCCCTTTCTTACAATATTAAAAGAATTATCAAAATCGGACGACTCTGTAAAAAGTAAAGCGTGGTTATACATAAAAAAAATATATACGCGCCGACTAGAGAAACTGCTCCGTTTTTTAACCGACTTCAAAAAGGAGGAGGTTCTCAATTCGTCGGAATCTTTTTTTTTTTTTTTTTTTATGTATGTTCACGAATTACTTCAAAAGGCCTCGACCGATTTGCAAAATTTTTTTTTTGTTTAAAAGGTTATACTTCACAGATGGTCCCATTGTAACCACATCACGATCTGATGATGGGATCCCAGGGAAATCGAGGGCAACCCTCAAATTTTATAGGCAATTATCACGTTTTGAATATATTTACTAAAATTGTTCCAGTATTTGTGTCTGATAATCATCATTTGAGGTTGATGAACTGATGATGGAAGGTAGAACTCCTCAACAGTTAAGATTTAAAAGAAAATTCTTTCAGTTATAAGCATTTATTACATTTACATGTATTCTCCAAAGCTGTTCAAGTATTTGCATCTGAAAATCAACTTCTCATGTAATGATCTGATGATGGAAGGTACAACTCCTCAACGGTTAGGAGTTGAAGGGAAAATCTTCCATAATTATAATAATTCTATTCATAAATATATGGATCGATAGTTGTATTCTTTCAGGCTATTAGATTGACCTGATATGAAAAGTTTAATATATATATATACAACACTAAAAAGAAAAAAATAAATTAACTTTTAAAAAAAAAGCAAAACCAACTTCAAAAACTAAAAAGCAAAAAATAACTTCACACAGTTTTACCTTTTTTTTAGTTTTAAAGGCGCAATGCATAATAAAATTATAAACCTACTGGACTCTGATCACTCTGGACAGCTGATCTGTTTCCATAGTGAAAAGAAAAAAGTAGCTAAAAAGGATATCACAGTCAATCCAAAAACACATGGTCGCTTGGAGGCATTTAAAAATAAACTTAGTCATAAGTTACCTTTATTACCCTATAATAGTGACCCTAATAAGCATTATGATTCTTTTTTTAATATTTATTGCAAAGATTTTAATTCTACTTTTACACCCAAGACGATCAGAGTTAATGGAACTGCATCTTTCAGTGAATGGGCCACTGTTGGTATTCATAAAAGTAGCAAGAGACTTTACGAGCTATATAATGAACGAACTTATATAACTACCCCGGAGTTCAATGCTTATGTTAAAAACTACTCTAAAATATTTAAGAGGGTTTGTTGTCTCGCAAAGTCTCGCTATATAAGCTCGAAAATAAGAAATAGTAATAATGTAATTAAGATGACCTGGAATATTATCAACAGTGAAATAGGGAGGTCTGGTGGCCGAAACAGTGAATATAGTCTTGTTATTGACGATCAAATAATTAAAACGGACTTGGAAGTTGCCACAGCATTCGAAAACTTCTTTACAGATATTCCTGTTGTGGCTACTAGATCTTTAAATTCATCACCCACTGTTGCTGAGAACTTACTTAAGGAAAATGTAAATGCTAGCTGTACGGAATTTAATTTCAAATATGTTAACAGTAATGATATTATTAAAACATTCAATACATTAAATGAAAAAAAGACTGCAGACCTATGGGGAAATTCTGTCGACGTTGCCAAATCTATTATTTACATTGTAGCACCTAACTTATCCATTATATATAACCAATGTATTGATAGTGGTAAATTTCCTGATCTTATGAAAAATAGTAAGATTATACCTTTGTTTAAATCAGGTAGCACATCAGACCCTACTAATTTTAGACCGATATCAGTGCTACCAACGTTTAGTAAAATTTTTGAGAAAATAATTTTAGAGCAACTACAAGGTTTCTTTTACGCCAATAAACTAATAAATGGAAAACAGTTTGGTTTTACTAAGGGTCGTTCGACAACCGATGCCGGTGTTGAACTTATAGGTCATATTTTAAATGCGTGGGAAGAGTCGCACGATGCTTTGGGTATCTTTTGTGATTTATCTAAGGCATTTGATTGCGTTCTTCATGAAACATTAATCAGGAAGTTACACCACTATGGTGTGAGGAACACTTCTCTGAATCTTCTTATTTCGTACCTGGGTAAAAGGATTCAGAGGGTGGACGTCAATGGAAAGATATCTCCGGGGTCTGTAGTTTCTATGGGAGTTCCGCAAGGTTCAATTCTTGGCCCCTTTTTATTTCTAATTTATATTAATGATTTACCGTATCTCATGGGGGATAATCAAGAGATAGTGTTGTTTGCAGGTGATACCTCCCTTTTATTTAAACTGAAACGCCAACAAATGGCTACTGGTGATGTGGACAGCGCTATCTCGAAAGTGGTACACTGGTTCAATGCAAATAATTTACTTTTAAATGAAAATAAAACTAAATGTGTAAAGTTCACAACGCCTAACGTTAGGCAGGTAAAAACCAGTGTACTTATTAACGGTGGAGAGTTGGATCTTGTAGATACCACAGTTTTTCTAGGCATTACCTTGGATGCTAAGCTTCAGTGGGGCCCACATATAGAGAAATTATCGAAGAGGCTTAGTTCTGCAGCTTATGCCGTTAAAAAGATACGTCTTTTAACAGATATAGAAACAGCTCGTTTAGTGTACTTTAGCTATTTTCATAGCGTGATGTCATACGGCATTCTGTTGTGGGGGAATGCTGCTGACATCCAAACTATTTTTGTGTTGCAGAAAAGGGCTATTCGATCAATTTACAGCTTAAGTCCCAGATATTCACTGAGGGAGAAATTTAAAGAGATTGATAATTATCTTGACTGTGTCATCGCAGTATATTTACGAAAATCTATTATATGCTCACAAGAACATCAATCTTTTTGAAAAGCGATGTGATATCCATAGTATTAATACCAGGAATAAGAATAAATTTATTGTTCCTGCAACTAGGCTCCAGAAGATAAGTAAATCGTTTAAATGTCAATGCATACGATTGTATAATAAAATCCCAACCCATATACAAACATATAGTCTCAGCAGATTTAAATCCTTTATTAAACAGAAACTTTGTGCTAAAGGCTACTATACATTAAAAGATTACATAGATGATAAAACTGCTTGGGATTGAATAGTTCTAATGAACCGGGCTATCAAACCATTTATTATGTTATTTATTATAATCTGGACATATTTTTTATATATCAATCTCATACATTGAGGTTAACTTTTATATATTTTTTTTCTTTTGACATAATTTTATATTTTACATTTTTGACATGATTTTTATACATAGATCTAAATTTTTTTTTTGACTTTATTCATTTTATCTTTGAAATGAATTCTATATATCGATTTTAAATATATTTTTTTTACAGTTATTTTATATAATGACATTATTTTGATTGTTATGTTCAATATACATTTTTTTTTTTTTTTTTATTAGCCTGTACTGTCCCACTGCAGGGCAAAGGCCTCCCCACTCTTCTTCCACTTCTCTCTATCTGTTGCCGTAGAGGACCAATCTTTTTTATATAAGTCCAGCTCATCCCGCCATCTCCGCCTGGGCCTGCCGCGTTGTCGTCTGCCATTAAGTGGGACCCATTGGGTGGTCAGTTTGGCCCAGTTTTCGTCTGACATGCGACAGATGTGTCCAGCCCAGTTCCATTTCAGCGTGGCAGCTTTCCAAGTGACGTCTGTTACTTTCGTCTTGGAACGGATGACTGTATTCCTAACCCGGTCCACAAGTTTTATACCCAGAATACTCCGTTCCATTGCTCTCTGGCAAACCTCGAGTGTGGACCTCAGCTGTCCTGTCAAAGACCATGTTTGAGAACCGTATGTGAGGATGGGAAGTATGAATACGTCCATGAGTCTCCGCTTTAGGGATAGTGGAAGATCACCCTTCATAAGATCTTTCATGATCCAATAGCTCTTCCAAGCATTTTCTGTGCGTCTTGCAACCTCTTTATTCTGCCTCGCCTGGAAAGAGACTATTTGACCTAGATACAGATACTCCTCGACGTACGCAATCTCCACACCCCCCATTGTGATTCTGTGATGCGAACTATTCGTCATCAATTTAGTCTTTAGTCAATATACATTATTGTAATTTTATACATAATTATGTGAATGTGAGCACTTTGTAGGTACCTAGATAAACACACTTATAAACTTTTAATGTCTGGCGGCTTTGGGAATTTAAATTGACCTACACAAATGTCCTACTGATCTTGCATTGACGTGCGTCGGGTCGTTGAGCTCCCTCAATGTTGGTTGAGCTACACGATGGCTGACGTATGCGTGCTGTCAGTATGGACAGGTCAACTCAAAACTGCACTGGTGCTTTCTTCAAAAGGCCATCTCAGACTTTACCCTACATAGTCAGGCTCACATACTATAGACACAAATGTTTGGACTTTAAAAGAGACCATGATTCTCTGAGTTTGTTTCGGCATTTCTTCTCAGAGGTCGTCAGTTAGGAAATGCCGATGCCAACTAGATATTAAAAAAAAAAATTACATGACTTGTAAAAGTGTCTTTAAAAAGATCTATTTGCAGAAATAAACAATCATTTCAAATCATTTCAGATTTTATATCCCAACGTTACAGTAGATATGGCTACCTACTGTAAAGCATTTGTAACGTCACTATGGGGTGACCATGGATTTTGCACCGTATAAAGTTTTTTTTTTTTGAGAAAAACAGTAATTTTTCTCCAATTCTGTAGGTTATAACTTTTTAATACGTTTTATTTTTAAAATAACTTCTGTTACGGACAGAAAATCTACATAAAAAATCAGACGCTTTTTAGAATCTGATCTCGTTCGACTCATTAAAGTCTCATTAACATTATCGTTATAAAACCAAAGAGAAACGTCTAGAAGCTTTTACACATCAATGACGTCATTATGCGAGAGAACGAAGTAAGTTGATTGGTCGACCTCGCTTCGTTAGGTCTTCAGTGTAATCGCTTTAGGAATTTTTATATCCTCGACAGTTTTCGGATTCGATGTGAATTTATTTAACGTTACAATGAACAGGGGGCCAACCACAAGCTCTTATAGCAGTACTATTATAATCTTACTTCAACGTTTTGTACCATGACGTCTTAAAAACAAGCTTATTATAACGTTTAAACATTACTATTTTCTTAGCGGTTTTGGTGACGTCACCTTCAAAAGTTCACTCAATTTCGTACCACGACGTGACTTTTGACACTTAGCAGTATTGTTTTTACGTCAAATTTTACGATCATAAAAAAGTTCCTCGAACTTGACCGAAGTATTATTATTTTGTAAATTTATATAAAAAAAACGCCTTTTCGTGTGTTAAAAAGTAAGTAAAAAGTATTTATTAAAGTAAACTTGCCGAATGAATCGCGTGTCTAGTGATTTTTGTGAATGTTTATACTAGTTTCTTGTTTGATTCTAGATGGCTGATAAGAATAAGAATACGATCTTGAAAATAAATACTTTTAAGAAATGACTATGCACTACAAAAATGTTTTATTCGTTATTTCCAAGACATTAACATAATTATTAAAAAGGTTTTGCTATGTAAAAGAAAAAATCTATTGAAAAAATTCAAAAAAGCTGCAGCTCGGTTTGGATTGTGACTGCATGTTTATGAATCGGAACAAGATGTGTTCTTATTCTTATCAGCTGTGCGCGCACGAAATTTGAAACTCCATTTATGTTGGTGTAGAGATATTATATTGTTTTATAAGTGGTTCTAAGTGGTTGAGTTTATTTTAACTAAATTTTCTAAGATCTCACTGGCACACAACGCAATATAATACACTCCGCTCGCTAGCAGTAAGTAGTAGTGTTCTGCAAAGACTACAGTGTTCTGTGAAGTTCTGTGCTACAAAAACGATATGGAATCAAGGTTCGTTTTTAATAACATAAATCAAATCAAATCATTTATTTAAATTAGACCAATACAGGTGCTTTTGAATTGTCAAATTTAATTGAATTTAGTTGCACGGTTCCAAAAGGTAGGTCTTATGGAGAAGAACCGGCAAGAAACTCCACGGATATTCTTTTTAAATTGAATACTTAATTGTTGGTTTTGTTTTACAAAGATTTATGTATATAATATCAACATGAGATTGGTGCAATTCGATGCTGATGATTTAATGCCAGACTCGCTGATTAAGTAGTGCTTTGTAGATAGATAGATTTTGTAGGATTCTTCATCAGTGGCCTCAACTCTTCGCACAGGTTATGTGCTAGATCTTTGGTGAGTCTGTACCACTTAACAAACTCCACTTCAACTAATAAAATGAAGGGGTCGCATTCCTCACGTAACTGCATACGACCCCGCTTTCTTGTGGTGTTGCTTTCTGTATTATCAGCTTCCAAAAACTCAAATAATTCGTAAGCATAAGCCATCTAGAATCAAACAAGAAACTAGTATAAACATTCACAAAAATCACTAGACACGCGATTCATTCGGCAAGTTTACTTTAATAAATACTTTTTACTTACTTTTTAACACACGAAAAGGCGTTTTTTTATATAAATTTACAAAATAATAATACTTCGGTCAAGTTCGAGGAACTTTTTTATGATCGTAAAATTTGACGTAAAAACAATACTGCTAAGTGTCAAAAGTCACGCCGTGGTACGAAATTGAATGAACTTTTGAAGGTGACGTCACCAAAACCGCTAAGAAAATAGTAATGTTTAAACGTTATAATAAGCTTGTTTTTAAGACGTCATGGTACAAAACGTTGAAGTAAGATTATAATAGTACTGCTATAAGAGCTTGTGGTTGGCCCCCAGGACTCCCGCAGTGTAATACGACTGACTGCTTGTTCAAATTTTTTAATAACTGTATTTTGTATTTTGGCCGTACTGTATTTTGACGACTCGATTAGTGCCTCGATGTTGTCTACGTTACGTGGTAGGCTTCGTGGGTTCGGATTCTAGTAAAGACAAATATTTGGTCGGCCAGTTGTCGCACTATGGGAAAGTCACATATATTTCGTCTCAAAACTCTCTGTTATTTTATTACTAAATGAGCCGAATTTTTGCACACATAATATCGTTGGAAATGTAAAGTTTAATTGGAATATTTTTAATTCCTTCTTTTTAAAAAAAAAGCTTAAAAAAATATTCTAAAAAAAATGTTCATGGTTGACGGCTTTCTATGAGGCTTTCCCATAGTGCGACGCCCTTAGACTACGATTGACCGTCAGTCTTTCCAGAAAATCATCCCCCAAAGGGCAAAAACAGGGGTGCTTGTTTCATAATAATAATAGGGTAAATAAAATAAGCAGATTGGATACAATTAGTTCTACACAGAAAAAATCGCAGGTGAAAGTTAGTACCTACTATTATACAATCCGTAAAAAGTATTTTTGTTTTAATGTATTTAACAAGCCACCCCCAATATTATTTTTGGATTCTTTTGTAACTACCCACCATTGTCTAACACAGAGCAGAATAAGTTTATAATGCAGTAGTTCAAAGTACCGCTGAAATTGGAACACCGCAATTCTCTGGGGGGAAATTCAGTACGAATGCAGCTTTGTTCAGAGAGCTTTCTCGTTTAACCGTCTTATTATGTAGTAACTAGGTATTTTAATTGTTGTTTATTGCTTGCTTTTTGTGATTATATCATCAACCCATTTTTTTTAATATACGTGTTAAAATTTCTTACACCTTGGTTTCATCGCAATTTATTCTTTCAGTGTTTTATATATTACGATAAGATTTTCTCCTGTGTGGTGCATTTACAAACCCGGTGCAACTATACTTTATTGCATAGTGTACTGTCCAAATATTTGCTGTGTACGGAGAACGAACGCGCAACCCATGACGCTCAATCAGCACCAGCTTTATTAAGAAAAGCCCCTGGACGTGGGATTTTAAGGTTTTACCGGCCAGAATCCGCCAAAATAAAGTCCTTTTCATTACTCTAAGAACTTAAAGCACTATGCGAATTGCTTTTATTTTAATTTGTATCATTAAAATAAACGCAATTCGCATATAACATATCTGTAAACAAACATGGCGTGGTTTAAGACTGTAACCGTTTATCAGAAGCTCCGTTGTGATTACTTTGAATTAAAATGATTATACTAGCAAGGCTATGATAGCACTAGCTCTGTACTACGGTATCACCTGCATTGATTACTTATTCTGTTTTACATAAGAAGTTTTAGATCTATTCCAATGTCCAGTACTTGCCTAATAATGTTAGAAGAAACAAAATTATTGATGCTAGATTTTTTTTTTTCAATCTATTCGGTCGAAGCTACGTGCAGCAATGGACGAATACAGATGACGAATGATTTCGTTGATTTATATCTGACGCCCAATTAGTCCAGCGGTAGTTAATTAACACTGCCTTCTGAGTTATGGGTCCCGGGTTCGAATCCCGGTAGAGACAAATGTTTGTGTGATGAGCATAAACATTTGTATTCGAGTCATGGATGTATTTATGTATATATATGTATTTACAAAAAATATGTAGTATATCATCAACTAGTATCCATAACACAAGCCTCGTTGCTTAGCTCGGAACTAAATGGCGCTGTGTCATTATGTCCAGAAATATTTATTTATTTATAAAATAAACTATGCACCGGCAAGCGAGAGAAATAACATTGACTCGATGTTTGTTTATATACTTCTACCGGTTTTTGAGATTTACGTTTTTGACAGTTGGACAGACAGAAGGAGCGAGAGAGAGGGAGAAAAATGGAACGAGGAAGAGACTGAGAGAGGTACAGAAAACTAGAAAAAAATAGGAAAACTGTGTATGTATGAATATACCTTAATATTGTATTTAGAAACACAATGTAAACCCAATTTAGAGCGTTGTTTTCGCAGGCTTCAGTGATAATAATATCGTTATTTTGTCAAGTGTAACTAGGTGGTGTACGAAACGCCGTTAATTAAATTTGCTCTGCTTAGATTCATATTGTTAATAATATTATTGTATGTAGAACAAGCTTAATACACGGTTATGCGGACTATGTACATAGTATGCCTAGTAATGACCGAATTATTTAAATATTTCCGTTATTAATATAATACCTAAGTTACTCTGTTTAGGAGATTTTATAAATTTAGGAGATTTAGAAATCTTTATAAAAAACAGATAAGGACAAACAGGAAGGTGCGTGTTAGTGTGTGTGTGAGCATGTATGTGCGTGTTTATTTGAGTACGCGCGCGTAGTCGAATGACTGAGTCTGTGTTTTTAACTTAACATTATAAATAGCTACTGAGTTTCAAACAATTTTTCCGTTAGCTGGAAACAAACTGTATTTAAAAGCTCTGAAAGTAATTTTCATAACTCGGTGTTGAAGATCGTTTTGATCTACGCTAAGTTTCCCATTATTCTCGACTGCATCTGCCGGATTCTGAGACTGTGACGTAACAAGATCAAACTTTCAGCAACACTATACAGTATAATTGCTAAACTTGGTTTATTTATGAATAAAACTGAACTGCTGTTTGATAATATTATAGGAAAATCCAAAATATTTTGCTTGACCTGGGGATCGAATACTTTTTCTATTGTATCTTTAATTAGTCTTTTGACAGGTTACTATTTGTGCACTAGTATTGGCAATCTCATAATTTTCAATTTGCACTTACCCCCAGAAAATATAGGAAACATATATTTTGATGTGATGTGTTTTATTGTGACTTTCTGCATCGTTTTCAACATTCATGGTATTGATCATAGATGCTTTAAAGGATCTAAAACGAAGAATTTTATTTTAATATTGTGTAAGATTACAAGATAAGATTATTTCAGTACAATGTACTTTTTCATTGTTGACTTAAATTCGTTCAACTTTTGCAATGAGAAATATAAATACAATTATTGTATAAATTAAATTAAACAAGGAAACGAAAACTTTATACCGATATTAAATTATGGTAGAATTTCGACCATTATGTACATACCTATCCGAAATTCTGATTTATACTATTTCTGAGTAACATAAATGTAAGTAGGTATTCGTTTTGCTCTATAAAGGGACAAAAAAAAAACAATTGTGTTACAGAAAACACATACATACCTTCACAAAAACAAAACGAAAGTCCTTAACTGCGGAACAATATAAAAACTTTGACGTTCAGAGGTAGAAAAATAATGATAAATGTTCTAACTACAGAAACAAAGTTTTTCATCGGCTTTGAACAAGTTGATTTAGAATATAAGTTGAAGACAAAGCATGACTTATTCTTAGATTCTTTAAACAAAGGTAATATACTGCTGTGCTTTAAAAAATCTAGCTCTAATTAATAGTTTATTTTGCTAATAGCTAGTTATTTTAGGTTCGTTAATCATTAATTCCTTGTTGTTCCTTATAGATTCGCCACAGCCATTTGTTTCTCCGTCAGTATTTTTACGTAAATTATATTAATAATGCGTCGTTAGTCTAGTGGTCGTACAGTGCGACTGCCAAACAAGAGGTCATAGGTTCGATTCCCAGTTCGAGCAAAGTGTTTTTCTATGAAATTATCAAATTACCAGCTCGGAGTTTAGATTCGTGTCCGGTTAATGGCAATAGTCTCACACCCTATTACATAGGACCTAAAACATACCGGCGAAACGTGGGTGTACACCTCTGCCTTACTTTTCAGGGACCAGAGGCGTGATAGTATGTAATAGTATGTGTGTATGTACATAATTATGTTTAAAATTTCACCTATTCATATTGTTTTCCTTTCTACACTTTGTAGTTTTGCATTGATATAATAATAATATGTCTGGACATTATGACACAGGGCCCTCTAGTTCCGTGGTAAGCAACGAGGCTTGTGTTACGGATACTAGGAGGTTGATTTACTACATAATATATGTATTCATTTTTTGTAAATACATACATATTATTGTACAAACATCGATACCCCCTTTCGCCCCTTCAGAAATGTTATTTGGGGATAGAAATAATCCTATATTCTTCCTTGGAAATCAAGCTATCTCTATAACAAAATATTATTAATATCATGGAATGTTAACATATACACAGGCATGTAAATACTGTTACATTTTTTACTAATAAGCATATGTTAATGCCCGCCAGAACCCGTGGCCATTTAATTCACAATATTAGCATACATTCACGTAATGAAAATAGTCATATTTTCCTTTGAGACACCCACGCAAAAAAAATAAAAGTACCTATTCGTTTTATTATTTTAAGCTACCTTGGAATCTGTTTTTGTACTCCTTCTTAAAACAAAAGGTTATGAAAATACTGCGCTCCAGCAAATTTAAGAAAAAACGCTTATTATAAACAGTATGAATAGTATAGTAAGTAAAAAGTTATATAGTAAGTGAAAAGTAATAGTATAGTGGATTCATGAATTATTTTATTATTGACTGGAATTCAGTAATGCTTCTGTGAACGGTATTGTTAGCACAAGTAGGCTCTACAACGTACAATTAAAATCTTACAGTTGAATGATTTAATAAATGATCTGTATAATGATATTTTTATATTAGGGGAGTGAAGGGGGAGAACGGGACCAACATCTTACCGACCCCAATTGTCAACCTCACCTGCACGCGCTGGTGGTTCGTATGAATAACTGGCGGCGGTGGCCCCAGCTACCGTGGTACTCCCTGCTAGATAACAAACGAGGCTCTGGCGACCGAGCAATGGCGGTATAACCATACCCCCACCGGGTAACCGGATGGAAGAGGCTTCAGCGGCCTTGAGACCAAATATCGCAAAATGACTGGTGCAGAAGGCAAGGGGAAACCACTTTTTTTTTTTTTTTTGTTAGCCGTTTGGAAATGCGTTTACGCATTCCCCACCGTCCGGGGAGACGACGGGGATATGTCGGACTCCACCCATAGTGGGTGACTACCGACTAAAACCACACGGGATCTTTTCGTCTCACCACCATAGTGCCGGGGTTACGGGAACTGAAATATTCGTCCGCGACCCCGGCGGTGGCGGACCGCCCTTGCGGTCCCCAGACTTGCCGCGGAGCGTCCACTCGACGCCGCGGAGCGCGCGGACACTCGACGCCGCAGAGCGCGGGAGCACTCGACGCAGCGGAGCGTGCGCACACTCAACGCAGCGGAGCGTGTGGACACTCGACGCGGCATCTCCCTCTCGGGTGGGCGCCACCCACTCTGGCTCCACCAGAGCCTTGTTTTCGGCCGCAGAGGATAGGAAGAGCGGCGAACGACATACCGACACTTCTCTTCCCCTGCGGCCCCACCGCGACCACAGTTCAGCGGATGTGGCCCCGCCGAGGCCGCGGAAGGCAGGGGGGGAGCAGCGCAACCCTGCCACCGACAGTCCTCCCCACCGCGGCCCCGAAATCCTTCAGCCGCGGTGCCTCCCATACGACACCGCGGCCCGCCTCAGTTGCGGTGCCTCCCATACGACACCGCAACCTACGCAGGCATCCTGCCGGAACGGCAGGTTCCACCTTGTCGCAGGCAACCTGCTGGGCTGGTCACACCCGCAGGTGCCCGCGACAGGGCCACTCTACGACCAGGCTTCCTGGGAAAACCCGTGTCGGAGCGGCCCGACCTCTCGGGGTTCCACTTCGCTTCGCCGCGGAGTCGCGGACCCTCCGCGGCTACTAAGCCCCCCCGGCACGACAAGCCGAGAACCCCGGAGTGGGGGGGAAGGGGAAACCACTGCACTAACACTCCCTAGTAAAGTCAGATGGAAAAGTCAAAAATAGCCACGGCCCCGAGTGCCCGGCGTCCTTTAAATGGGACAGGGGTGCGAAGAATCTCCGGGCGGAAACCAAAAACAACTCTTTCTATTGGAACATGGAATGTCCGCAGTTTGCTGCGACCAGAGAAGATCTACAACCTTTTACAGGAAATTAAACGCCTAAAGGTAGACGTCATGGGGCTGAGCGACGTCAGATGGAAGGGCAATGGAAAGCACATCATCGATGAAGATCATGTCATGTACTACTCTGGCTCCGACGAATCATCTAACAGGTACGGCGTAGGTGTGGTCATAAACTCGAGAACAGTAAAAGGTAGTATTGACTTCATAGCCAAATCTAACCACACGGCTATGCTCCACATTGAAGCGAAGCCGAGAAATTTTAACATCATTCTGGTATACGCCCCAACTGCCGACAAGTCGGATCGGGAAATAAATGACTTATACGGTGAAGTAGAACAACTGTTAGATGCTACAAAGAGACATGAAATCAACATTGTCATGGGAGATATGAATGCGAAGGTAGGAGAAGGCGAAGTCCTAGGAGTCATTGGGAAATATGGTTTAGGAGATAGGAATGAGAGGGGCGATACTCTTGTCCAGTTCTGTCAGGAAAAGGATTTAGTCATTGCAAATACTTTCTTTCAACTACCGGCCAGAAGACTGTACACATGGACATCACCACGCCATACTTCTCAACATATAGTCCGCAATCAAATCGACTATATTATGATCAACAGTCGCTTTAGAAACTGTATCAAAAGTGTCAAGGCCTATCCTGGGGCCGACATCAATTCGGACCACAATCCCGTCATCGCCAAACTAAGCTGTGCCTTGAAACAAATACAGAAAAGGTCGACAAAGCGAAAAATCGATATTCAGAAGTTGCGTGACATAGAAATTGGATGGGGAGTGAAGAATGAGATCAATGAGTGGGCGACAAATGCGAAAGTAGAGAACTTGGACTCAGTTGAGGAGAACTGGCATCAACTGAAAACTGAAATTATGAGGGTATCCCGAGAACATCTCAAACCGTCGAAATGGGAACCAAGACAAAGCTGGATGACAGATGAAATATACCAACTTATGGAAGAGAGAAGGCGCGTCAAATTCGTTGATAGTATCAGATATAAAGAACTCAACAAGACGGTGAGAAGATTAGTCCGCCACACAATAGATATATGGTACCAGAAAAAATGCGATTACGTAGAAGTACTCTGTAAAAAACACGACGCATTTAATATGTACAAGGAGATCAAGAATATGATAGGCCGTAAATCCTTAACTTACCATTTGGTAGACAACAATAACCTACCTATTATGGACCTCTCAACAAAGAAATCTGTTTGGGAAGATTATATTAGGTCCATGTTTGAAGATCAATCCAGGAGCACAACGCAGACTCCTTGTACCAGTGAGGGGCTTGCTATCATCAGGGACGAAGTTTGGAAGGCACTATGCAAAGCTAAGACAGGAAGATCTGCTGGTCCCGACGATGTCTACATTGAGATTCTCAAGCTGATAGACGAGAGTAATTTGGACGCCCTTGTGAAATTCTTCAATCTTGTGTATGATACTGGACAACTGCCCGAAGACTGGGTGAAGTCGACATTCATTACATTCCCGAAAAAGAAAAATGCGAAAAAATGTGAAGATTTCAGAACGATCAGCCTGATGAGCCAAGTGTTAAAACTGTTTCTTAACATCATACACAATCGCATTAGAGTTAAATGTGACGAGCAATTGGGAGACAGTCAATTTGGATTCCGATCTGGAGTAGGCACGAGAGAAGCTCTCTTCGCGGTTCAGGTTTTAATGCAGAAGTGCAAAGATATGCAACAGGAGGTGTTTCTTTGTTTCATCGACTATGAAAAGGCGTTCGATCGGGTGCTTCATGACCGTCTAATACTACTTTTAAGCAACGTCGGGTTGGATGACAAAGACATCAGGATCATTCGACACCTATACTGGAGCCAAAAAGCTACTATTCGTGTCGATGGCGAAGAAACCAGTGAGGTGGAGATAAAGAGAGGCGTTCGACAGGGCTGCATACTGTCACCAATACTCTTCAATCTTTACTCGGAAGCGACTATAGCAGAAGCTTTGGAGGGACAAGAGTGTGGTGTACAGGTAAACGGACGGTATATCAACAACCTCCGATATGCTGACGACACAGTACTAATAGCTTCCACCGCGGCTGAATTGCAGCAGATTGTTGATCGAGTCAACGCAAGTAGTCTAATAGCTGGTCTTAAAATGAATACCAGCAAAACCAAAGTCATGGCTATCTCTAAGAACCCTCGCACTAACCTTAGTATCTCTTTAGCAGGGGTAAAATTGGAACAGGTAAACAAATATAAGTACCTCGGCACATGGCTAAATGAAGTTTGGGAGACTGATCTTGAGATAAAGACTCGCATAGAGATGGCCCGTAGTGCATTTAACTCTATGAGAAAAGTACTCTGCAGTCGCCGTTTAAAGATATCCCTACGCATTCGGCTTCTGCAATGCTATATATGGCCCATACTTCTATATGGATGCGAGGCTTGGACTATTAAAATTGACCTCAAGAGACGAATAGAAGCCTTCGAAATGTGGGCCTACAGGCGTATGCTGAAGATTAGCTGGACCGATAAAGTGACCAATGAAGAAGTTCTCCGCCGAGCCGGTCAGAAATGCCAAATTATGCAGACCGTCAAACAGAGAAAAGTTGGTTATCTGGGTCACATTATGCGACATGATAGATACCAACTGCTGCAACTTATAATGATGGGCAAAGTGGCTGGAAAAAGATCAGTAGGCCGAAGAAGAAAGTCGTGGCTGCGCAATATTCGCGAGTGGACCGGCATTAACAGCGCCGCAGACCTGTTCCGCCTTGCGAAGGACAGACTGAAGTTTTCCGAACTGACGGCCAACCTCCAGTAATTGGAGAGGCACTTCGAAGAAGATAATGATATTTATTTTCATAGGCATTTTTTTTTACTTTATAACATAATATATCTCACGCTTGTATCTCCGCAGGGGTAGGTAGAGACGTACTTACACTACATTTCGCCGGTAGGTACGTTTTTTAGTCCCATGTAATCTCATCGCTCAAACCACAGTGCCTTAAGACGAAAGTCTACAATGCGTGCGTCCTACCCGTTATGACCTGCCCGACTGGGGAAGTACTACCTCCGCCTTACAGAAGACCGCAGTGAATCAACAATAGTTGTATTTCTGCGAGTGAGTAAGTTTACCAGAGCTCATTGGGGGAGTGACTATTCTGACAGCATGGGAATTCCGTTTGCTGTCAGTTCAGTAACTCCCTATTTTAAGAAACCTGAACGGTTTCTAAGGAGTTTGGCAACGCATTTGCAAATCAAATCAAATCATTTATTTCAATTAGACCAATACAGGTGCTTTTGAATTGTCATATTTAATTGAATTAAGTTGCACAGTGCCAAAAGGTAGGTCTTATGGAGAAGAACCGGCAAGAAACTCCATAGATACTCTTTTTAAATTAAATAGATACAAAATTGTTGGTTTTGTTTTACAAAGATTTATGTATGTAATGTAATATCTCGCAAGCCTCTGGTGTTGCAAATGTCCATGGGCGGCGTCAATCACTTACTATCAGGTGAACCGCCTGCTTGTTTGCCCCCTTATCACCATAAAAAAAAAACCTACGGAGCCGAAACGTGAACACTCTGGAGACTGGTCCACAAGTTTAAGAGAGAGCTATGCTCGGAGTTTCTCTGAAGGATAAAATCCGGAATGAAGTTATCCGTCAGAGAACTAAAGTTACCGACATAGCTCAAAGGATTAGCAAGCTGAAGTGGCAATAGGCCGGTCACATCTCTCGGAGAGCCGACAACCGTTGGAGCAAACGAGTGCTTGAGTGGAGACCGCGTCTCGGCAAACGTAGTGTAGGACGACCGCCGGCCAGGTGGAGTGACGACTTAGGGTAGGCAGCTGGTAGCCCCCCCCACTCCGGGGTTCTCGGCTTGTCGTGCCGGGGGGGCTTAGTAGCCGCGGAGGGTCCGTGACTCCGCGGCGAAGCGAAGTGGAACCCCGAGAGGTCGGGCCGCTCCGACACGGGCTTTTCCCAGGAAGCCTGGTCGTAGAGTGGCCCTGTCGCGGGTACCTGCGGGTGTGACCAGCCCAGCAGGTTGCCTGCGACGAGGTGGAACCTGCCGTTCCGGCAGGATGCCTGCGTAGGTTGCGGTGTCGTATGGGAGGCACCGCAACTGAGGCGGGCAGCGGTGTCGTATGGGAGGCACCGCGGCTGAAGGATTTCGGGGCCGCGGCGGGGAGGACTGTCGGTGGCAGGGTTGCGCCGCTCCCCCCTGCCTTCCGCGGCCTTGGCGGGGCCACAGCCGCTGAACTGTGGTCGCGGTGGGGCCGCAGGGGAAGAGAAGTGTTGGTATGTCGTTCGCCGCTCTTCCTATCCTCTGCGGCCGAACACAAGGCTCTGGTGGAGCCCGAGTGGGTGACGCCCACTCGAGGAGGAAATGCCGCGTCGAGTGTCCACACGCTCCGCTGCGTCGAGTGTGCGCACGCTCCGCTGCGTCGAGTGCTCCCGCGCTCCGTGGCGTCGAGTGTCCGCGCGCTCCGCGGCGTCGAGTGGACGCTCCGCGGCAAGTCTGGGGACCGCAAGGGCGGTCCGCCACCGCCGGGGTCGCGGACGAATATTTCAGTTCCCGTAACCCCGGCACTATGGTGGTGAGACGAAAAGATCCCGTGTGGTTTTAGTCGGTAGTCACCCACTATGGGTGGAGTCCGACATATCCCCGTCGTCTCCCCGGACGGCGGGGAATGCGTAAATGCATTTCCACACGGCTAAAAAAAAAAAAAAAAAAAAAAAAAAGGCAGCTGGTAGCAACTGGATGAGAAGAGCCGAAGATCAAGCTCTGTGACGTTCACTAGGGGAGGCCTACGTCCAGCTATGGACGAATATGGGCTGATGATGATGATGATGTAATAGGAGTTTCTATTTGTGACCTATTAATAGCTATAGCTAATTCTAAGCTGTTACTAAGAATTTCATAGAAAAACACAATAATGCTTTGCTAGACCTACAAATTCTAAGCTGTTACTAAGAATTTCATAGAAAAACACAATAATGCTTTGCTAGACCTACAAATCAAACCCAGGACCAGGTAAGCATCATTTTAGTATACTTACAACAAGGAAGGTTTTTGATTTAAACTTAAAATTTGTACTGAATTTCTAAGATGATAAGTTTCTAGGTAAAACCCAAATTATGTCAATTTTAATGAGATTACATTAATTTAATATGATAACAAATCTTTACTTTGAATAAAGTAATTTCAATTTTTTTTACACTTACTCGAATATAAGTACCTCTATAAAATTAGACATTGAAATAAATGAATGATGAACATTTTATTCCAATGCCTAAAATTCGCGAACGTGTGAAAAACAGTGATAACTTTACTATTCCAAATTTAAATCGACAACATCAAGTCGCCTTAGAAACAACAAGACAACTTAATCGATCCAAATCGATTCTAATCGAATCACATCACATTACCATTTTAACAACATCACTAAGTGTCGAATTAATTAATTCAACAACCTTCTATGTTTATGATGCAATATCTCCGTTCATTGCTCTATCTACCACAGATTCAACAAAACAAGTCGAATAAACATAATTAGATATGCTTTGCATTGTTACCATTTGCATTGTTGTTTACATTTAAAGGGTTCTGTGAGAAAAGTTGTAAAATTATACCGGGGGAAATTTACTGGACAATGTGTCATGTATTATGTAGATAATATGTATGTGTTGTATGTGCTTGGGACTGGAAAAATACTGAAATTTATTATCATACGAACTAGAATATTCTGGAGAGTTCTGTAAAAGTTTTAAAAATATAGAAGGCATGACTCCAGCTTTCCAAGAGTTCAATGAACCCAATCATACTCAATAACTACTTACTACATTTATTATCAGCAAGTTAAATAGAGCATAGATCATGGGAAAGTAGGTATTTACGTTTAAAAGCGTTTTTAGTTAGTTTGATCAAGCAAAAGTGTTTTTGTTGAAATTAATTCTTAAGAGCATCTTGGATCCAATCAATAACTATTGACTCGTTCGTTAGAAAATTCAATTTCAGTTCAATATCAGTTTACTTACAACGAAATTCTTGAATATTTAAAACTATGGCGTATAGAGAGACAAGAAAAGGAACGAGCTAAAACACTTACATCAAGAAACTAATTGTTTACACTTATGTGAATATGAGACGATAAAATAAAACTACTCTTTATGAATTTTATCTCAGTATATTGATATTATGACGACTCGATTGGCGCAGTGGCTGAGTGATCGGTTTGTGCGCCACGGGTTGCAGGTTGAATCCCCACACGGAGCAAATATTTGTAATGTCTTATTACCGTGTGATCAAACCTGCTTTTACAGATCTGGGCATTTGTGAAGAAAGTCCTAGGGTGGCAACGTTTAAAAATAAATAATATAATAATATATCTGGACATTATAACACAGCGCCATCTAGTTCCGTGGTAAGCAACTAGGCTTGTGTTACGGCTACTAGTTGGTTGATATACTACATTTTTTGTAAATACATACACATTACACATAGACTCGAATACAAATGTTCGTGCTCATCACACAAACATTTGTCCCTACCGAGATTCGAATCCGGTACCCGTAGCACAAAAGGCAGCGTAAACTACCGCTGGGCTAATCGGGTCGTCAAATAAATGTTTCAAATATCCACCTCTCCTTCTTATCACGGCACAACCATAGGTATTGTAAAGGATCCAAACCCGTAAAAAGTAGTTATTTTTCACCTAACGTAATTAGCAGCTTAATTGGTAGCTCAAAGGTTAAAAAAAACAAATCACAATGACAATTAAAGAGTTTCCTTAAGTACGTTATTATTCATTAAACAATATTATTGCATCAGTAAAAATTAATTAAAACAAAGCAATAATAATTAAATAATCGCTCAATTAGATGGCAATTTGGTGTTAAATGGATTACTGACACCGTGTTTAAATAAGGTAATTAACTTTAGAATATTCTCGATAGTTTGTTACGAAACTAGTTCCTGAGTTTTAAAAAATATAATATATTAGCTGATTCTCGCGACTTAGTTCGGAAAAAAGATTTCATAATAACTTTGCACCCCCGTTTTTACCCCTTTTAAGGATGAATTTTCAAAAATCCCTACGCCTATATATGCGTAACTGTACATATAAGTTGTATGTCTAAAAGATAAATTGAATGAGAAATTTATGAACTATACAGAACCATGACTTTAACTCGTTATTATGTACAAAGTAATATGTGTTACATAAAATTATAATTCTTATAATAAACACATCAATATAAATTAAAATTATTAGTTCAGTATAATTCTGTTCATAATACTAGCGTCAACCCCTGGCTCTGCCCGCATGTTATTAAAAATGTGACCTTTTTTTACCATTCGTAATAAAAATAAAAATATTTTGATAA
The DNA here is from genome assembly GCA_905163465.1 of Craniophora ligustri. Taxonomy (NCBI): domain Eukaryota; kingdom Metazoa; phylum Arthropoda; class Insecta; order Lepidoptera; family Noctuidae; genus Craniophora; species Craniophora ligustri. The sequence goes on from LR990961.1 coordinate 13,782,411, forward strand.
AAGTAGTAAATATACGTATTAATCTAGACTAGTGGTCCCCCAGTTGTCAAAATTCGATCATAATTATTATTTTATTTTTATGCAAAGTTAAAAAAATTGCGTTTTGTACTCTTTCTCATAAACTATAAGTAGGGGAATATTCATACTCCATGTCCGCACAATTTTCGTAAAAGGGGTTAAAAGTTTTTCCTTCACGTATTAATACATAGATAATATTTTAAACTATCTGTATGTTAATTTCCATAAATATGTTCAGCAGTTTCTGCGTGTTTGAGAAACAAACAGACGTTTGAACATTCACGTTTATAATATTAGTCATCATTATCAAACCAATTATTGCCCCAATGCTGGGCACGGGTCTCCTCTCATTTGAGAGGGATGATGCTGTAATCCACCTCGCTAGCCTACTACGAGTTGACAGACTTCACACGCCATCGTTAAAATCTCTCAAGCATACCTACAGGTTCCCTCACTATTTGAGAATGTAATAAAATTAATAGCATTCATAATTTAACATAATATAGGTCCCGTCACGAGTTTAGAGCTCTGGCCTTGAATGCGCAGATATCATTTTTTGGGTCCGTTTGGCGGGGTGTGCGGTGTGCGGCGGGTGAAGCGGCCAGTACCGGCGCCGTATTGGTGTATAGCCCAAAATACATTCACGCACATATTGCTTTCGTATTTTTTCATCGTCTTGACCTTTTACCTTTCAACAAGTAGTTCCAGTGGCATCCATCTACTAACTTCAACTTCCTTAATTAACGACGATTTGATGAAAGGAATAGGATTATTGCCAAATGATTAGAATTTAAGTTTTTTTTAATATAATTTATTATAAATAGATAGATAGAATATAGGTACTTTATTGTACACCAATAATTAAAAAACACATTACATTAATTTTATTATTGATTATGTAATATTGATTCTATAGGTGTCTACAAAAATAATAAATTATTATTTTTATAAAATAAACCGTGGTTATATTTTATTTTCCTCTTTTAAAATACCTATATAAAACTTCTATTTCTTTTCCATAAAAAATAACAACTCAAGTTAATCTAACTTTTCTAAAAACTCTTCGTAATATATGTGAGCACGAGTGTACGACATGCGCAAGTCTCCCCACTACTTTCGTCGAGTGCTCTAAACTCGTGACGGCACCTATACGTACGTATTATATATTTTTTTGCTTATGTTATGTAGAAGAAAAACAACTACAAAGTTCGGCGGGGGTCGTTCGACGACATGTTCAAACAATCTTTAAGAAATGCTACTGTATAAAGACTCTACTCCTTATATAGCGGCATTCAATTCATCGTTATCTCATTTTACCAATCTATATCGAATTGCTTAAAAACAATGTAGCATGCCCTTTGAACTATAAATCATATTTCTTTTACATACCATAGAGACAAGCTTGCAATTATTTGTACACGTGGCGTGTATAATAATACCAACAGTAGATACAAGATTAATATATAAATAAATTATAAAACTTTGTATTGATAATGGCGCTATACCGATGTAATTATATTAATTTATACTGATGTCAATATTATAAGAATTATCATGTCACAATATAGAATTATCGTGTAAAACGCAGTTGTGTCAGTCAGTCTCGCGTGTATTACTTTCGCGCGTTTAAATTTCGCGCATTATTCGTCTAGGGCCCATGATGTATTTTTTTTAATTTAAGGCCATCTGTAAAATTACCATTGAATGCAATAAAGAATTGATTGTGGCCTATTTTCAATTTTATTATTCGTTTTGATGTTATAATGTATCTATAATTGCAGTCTCCTTTAATTTCTTCACTTTATTTATAAATAAACTTTCTTAATGACCGGGTAAATCATAATTTTTCTGTTCAGCTTAAAGTTCTCGCTAGCAGATTCGAGTTCAGATTTATCTCTAAGTACGGTGAGGTTCGCCACTAATACACGGGAGCCGCTCCGATATCATATTCTCAAAAGACCACATTCGTAAAACATCACATTCGCAAAACACGCAGAATTCGGTTCTTCACAGGATATCGCAGTTTAGCCAGGGTCCATCGATAAGAGCTGGACCGAAGCCCGTTGCGTTGACGGGTGCGGTTTTTTAGTCGGTAACCGCTCAAGTGGAGTCCGACACACCTCGTTGCCTCCCCAGGCGATAGGACGGTCCATAAAGGATTTTCCCGCACATAAAAAAAAGATATCGCAGTTCTAACCTAACCTAATCACACTACCGATGCTACTCAAATTATACAATCATGGGATAATTTACAAATGAGCTCTTTTGAATATGAATTAATATTATATTCAGCGACGCATCGATGGGACCTACTGCGTACCGCCGCAATTTGAGGGAATATCAGTAGGCATTGGTCTGTGTTATCTTGCTAGGATAGGCCTATTATTATTTTGTTTTTTAAAATTGAAAATGGAACAAACTTTAAGTAGGCATAAAAAAAACAAATGAGGAGATGCCAGTGCCACAAAACAGATTATTAGCCACTGTACAGTGTACACCTGTTCTTTTGCATTGTTTTTGTATTTAACATTACGAAATTATTTTCTAAAATACATCATTTACGAGCCTATACAAATCTAATCAAAATTTGCCACACCACATTTAAACAAGTTAAACCTAAGGTAAAATATAATTCTTGCTCATATTATTATTTATGTAGGAATAAATCAAACAATTTCGCGCATTTTTATGCTCGCAACAATGCGCGAAATTGCCCGTATCACGCATTCTTTTGAAGCACCGTAACCATAAGCCGTTTTAAATTGTAAACTTGAAATAAGCTAAAAAATACAAAAAGATTTTATAAAAGGTAATGCAATATCATCCGGAATCTACTCGCTGTAAAGGGAGTATTCTGGGTTGGGCAGAATTGTCCAATCGATATTGCTATGTCACCGTAAGACATAAATAACATAAAGAAGGAAAAATTCAACACATCAGGCGGATACCTCGGTGGCTCAGTTGGCAGAGCGTCTGGAGTACCAATCCAGAAGACGCGGGTTCGAGTCCCGCCTGAGGTTGAATTTTTCTTTCTTAATAAAATTTAATAAGTATATTTTCTAAATTTTAAACACATTTTTTAACACTCATCAAAAGAATACAACTCTAACGAAATAATAATATTTAACGCAATTCATGCAAGAATATTTCGCGCATTCATTCTGCTCATGGCTTAGTCCTTCCCTTAATTGTAATGCAGGACATTTTACTCTCACTACTATTTTCGATCAATTTATTTGTTCAAATAATTTTCAAGTCGACATTTTTTATAAACCATTTTCGCGCATAAAATTATTATAAAAAAGTCAGGACGCAAAGCCATGCTAGAAAATTGTCAAAGTCATAAATATACATATTTATAATGGCACTGAGAATCATCGCTATAGAACTATAAATAACTGGTTTCCATATTATGAAAGTAAGCACGCTTCTTGCATCATATACCTATGAGCAAGTTCATTAACATGGAAAACTATTTTAAAGTAACTTAATGACTATGTGTTCCCGTTCCTTATATTATAAGATCATTAACATTATAATGTGCTATATGCGTCATAAAATATTATTTATACAACCTTGAGGATGTTTGCAAAAATATATAATTTTGCATCCCTTTTGTATCTTTGAATAATTAAAAAAAAACGAGACTATTCAATGCAGTTTTCTTTAATATTATTTACACACTTTGTTCTTCTTCCTCGTTCCTCGTCCTTAGCGTGATTGCTGAGTCATGAAGAGAGGTCTTGGGCTCGTTTCCCTGGGTGTGCAAAGTACTATTGGGTTATCTCAAAAAATCTCTGTAAAGGTCCGAGTTTGGATTCGTACCCGGTTGATGGCAATAGGTTGATGAAATGTGGATGTACATATAGTCTAACCCTTCGGAGATGATGATGATGATGATGATATGCGTGTTAATTTTCCTATTGGGAACATGAGTTCTGAACGGGAGTCCTTAAACTGTAGTTTATAAAGCCATTTCAAATCGAGTTGATGAGATCAACTTCTTGGAACCGAGCAACTAGTCTTAACGTTTTATAAATGCTTGAAAAGTTCATATGTAATAAAAAACCTTTTGATTTGATTTGATTTCAGTTAGAAGACTACAGGTTTATTTCTCATTATGGTCGTGTTACTAGGCTCAGATACTTATCCGTAACAATTTTACTTAATTCTAGCTTTTGCGTAAAATTTTAAGCGTGAAGAGTAGACAGATTTTCGCATTTCTAATATTTGCGTGGATATAGCATTATATTATAATTATTATTGCATATAGTATGAATTAAAAATTCTGTAGACTAATCAAAATCCTATTTATTCCCTATTAATTGAAAATAACAGTAATGACACTTTACGTAACTTAAAAACAACAAAAACTTATAACGATTTTAATTTTTTTTATAAAATACTTAATCATGTGTTTCTGGTCAAGTTTGAATCGAAAGCCGAAGTAACAAAACATAATAACCATTAAAGATACAAAAAAATGTTTAACTAAGCAACAAAGCAATAGTGATTATACAAATGTGAGCCTTAGATTTATGCCTAACAAGTGGCCTCATTAATAATCACTAACTGAATATTTATTCGGCAAAAACACTCTGAATATAACGCAATTGATATATTAGTAAAAAAAACGGTGTCTAGACTCGTATTTACAATAATATTATTCTATAACCTGTATTTTGAGCAAAACATTTATAAAAAAATGCAAATTTTATAAACTGTATAACGACGCCATTGCGACTTCGTTTAGTGGTGGAATTGTTTGTAAACAGTTTTTTTTATATCCTGAATGACTAAACAAAACATTAAAACCAGTTTTGACTATACGGAAGTTCGAAACTGGGCCAGTGGTGCTATTGTACACACGGTCACGGCAAACGGCAAACGAAACAAGATATTATTATTATATGACTAGTATAATATGTTGTGGGAAGACCTAGACGAAGTTTTGTTGATCAAGTGAAGGAAAAAGTGGGAATCGAGTCGTATCAAGAAGTCAAACAGAAAGCAGGAGATAGACAACAGTGGCGATTGCTCCACCGACAAGAGCCGAGCTCTTAAATTAATAATAATAATATGTTGTGTGACAGTTTTTCATAAACAAACACTGAAATTACCTTTATATATTATATACGTGTAGTTTTTATGTGAGTCCTAAACGACTAGACCGACTTTGTTGAAATTTATTGTGTGTGATTTCAAGTGGATTTGAGAATGGTTTAGATTCGCAATTGTACCCGGTAGCTGGCGCTGTGATCAAGTTCTAAGATTTTTAAAATAATTTTCGAATTAAAGACGTTTGTACGTCTGTCGGGTCCGCTAGTATTTAATTTATATGATTATATTATTGTGGTATAGAGAATATATATATTTTTGAAGTTATACTTCTTTAGGCGCGTTATGAAAAAATGATGAGAGTGAAATTTTAAGATGCGCGCGCATCTGTGACACAAAATTAACAGTATGAAGCTGTCTGCTTAATGAATGATGAGAGTGAAATTTTAAGATGCGCGCGCATCTGTGACACAAAATTATCAGTATGAAGCTGTCTGCTTAACCGCTCATTAAGTCTCGAAAAAAAAGCTACCAACAAAATAGAAATTGAACCTCGATATTAGTCGCGCATGTTGGTACGCTCATCACCTCTGATCACTGTTTTCATATTTATCAACATGTTTCTAGTTTATACATTCACAACATGTGTTTTAGTTTCATACAAGTGCGAATTATATATGTGCTAATAAATTATATTCAGTAGTGATTTAAATTGAATATTTTAATTGATATTACTTACTATTTGTGAATATTAGTGAAAAAAATTGCTTATATACTTTTTCAAGTGCTCCAATATAATTGAGGTTAACTATTTAATGATGCCAAAGAAGTATAACTTCTCACGCGCATACATAAGTACACGCACCCATTAGTTTTTTTTTATTATATGTACAGAGTTTATATAAAATGCTTGGTCAATTTTTTACAGCAAAATATGTTTTTTTAATGCACTGAATTCTGGTTTACTCTATTGATGTTTTGAAACAAAAGGATATAAATGATTAAAAATTGCTATTGGCTGGAAGGTCATTCACCTCTCTGTGCCGGTCATTGCAGTGCACAGCATACGATTCCATTACGTCAGCTAAATGACGTCCACTGCTATGCATAAGCCTCTTCCACAAGGATTTCCACATCGCATATCATCATACCAGACCGTTAGACATCCACTGCTGGACATAGCTCTCCCCCAAGGATCGCCAAGACGACCGGTCCTGCGCCACCCGCATCCAGCGGATTCCAGCACGTGTCACATAATTTAAATAGCTGTATAATTCACCAAGTATTTTATAAAGATTTAATAAGATAACTTTTCATATTATACTAACGCTTAGATATAATTATTAGACTTTGTGTCTGAAATAAAGATTATATTATTGTTATACTAATTCCTTACGATAACGACTCTTGGACCTTAAAATAAAATTACTTTCTACAGATTTAATTCACGTAAATGAATATTATTTTAATTCAATTTTGAGTTACAAGGTTATACAGATGTTGGGTGTTTTGCTTTTTTAATGACTAATCGCACCTATTTTTATGTAACGAATATTTAGTTAATATTGGATAGGTAATCCGTTTTACGCAGTAAACCTCTTTGGTCTTACAATTAAAAGCTTAATGGGTAGACTGAACCAACCAATCAATCTGTGTTGAAATCTGTAAACAGTCTGTTTAATTTAATAATATATACATATATTTATGATCTATACATACAATCTATACTTCTTTATTATTATCCATACTTCTTCTTGTAATATTTGTCTGTCAGTCGGTCTGCTTGTTACCTCTTCACACTATAACTGTTGAACCGGTTTAGATGAAATTCGGTATAAAGATAGATTGAGTACCGGGGAAGGACATAGGATAATGGGTGTGGAAGTATGTAGGTGGATAAGCTAGATAATAATATAATAGATGCAAAATCTAGTCTATCTATATATCTTTAATCGTAAGTTGTTTGTCGAAGCAAGTGAATGTGTGTCACGTTTGTGTTTAACCCTTTCCAAGTTCATGGTTTGTATAGCATTAAATCGAAGGTTAAAGATTATTGTACTTGTTCTCGATCATACTAGCAGTTTGTTTTTCGGTGAGCGAAGGTACTTGTTATTAGTTGCCATGACAACTGCCTACTTCACGATAATATAAAAACCATTTATAAAATCTATCGGAATTAAACCAAAACCTTTTAGTATAACGTCGTTGTCAAATGAATATCTCCTATGTCCACTTTTTGGAGATTTCGACATTTTGACTAATGATTAGTTTACTAATCAAAATTCGTATAAAAAGGTTGCTATGTGATTCTAAGCATTATACGGTGAACTGTAGATGCTAAAAAAACATGCTATGTGCATCAGCCAAAATATTGTCAAATAAAACCTGCTATTTATATTAATTATCTCAAAGTTATACTTTTTGCACATAGCAGATATTGGTTTGACAACGACGTAACTGCCTCTAGACTAGATCTAATACTATTGATCTCGCTAGCACCTGCTGAGTGTTCAGTTCGGTTCCTAGGTTTCACATACTGCTTACTTTGCGCCGCTTCTTCTTTCCAGCCAAAACACTAGGAAGCGGTGAAGGGCGGGCGTTTTTGGGGGCTGTCTTTATTGTCGACGTTCAAAAAGAGCCAATTAAATTTGGCCTACTTTGAACAAATTATATTTTGATTTACTTTTCTTACTCTTATATAAATATAAGATTATAATTCATAATGTTTAATCTTGATATATTCATGTTTAATTAGACAAATCAAGAACGTAATTAACACGAGGCCGAATAAAGTTGTTTTTGTTTTGAATGCGGGAATTTTAAAAAACGTGAGGCCGGTTTCACTTTGACATTATTTTTTATGTAGCACTTTTGGCCTACGGTATTTTATATCCCAATTTCGACTTGAACTTAAAGGAGACAGTTCTTCCCTTCTCTTGCGGAGTCCGGCACATTCTTCCAGTGGCTATGACAGTTCATTTACTGTAAAAGCAGTGCGTTTATGGAATTCTCTGCCACACTCATTACGTGCTAGCCCTTCTCTGGACATTTTCAGGAGGAAAACTAGGGAGAATTTTCTGTCACAATAATTTGTCGATATAATTATATATATATATGTATCTATTTATTTGTTTATTATGATTGTACACTTTGTCTTCTTACTCTTCCTTTTAAAACCATCTCACTCAAAAATTCAGCCTTGAATTAAGCTCGCCTTTGTGCACAAAACTTTAAATGTATTGTTTAATTTATGTGGTGTTTTATCTTTTGGTACAATAAAGAATTAAAGAGACATTACTAAAAATTCTATCTTAATGGATGCTTGCGTTATGAAATAATAGTACCTACATTTTAAATTCATATTACTAGATTTGGAAGTTTTAGTATGCATTGATAGATTGTCAGTCAGCACAAATAATATCACAAGTCTTAATCATGACAATCAGGTAACGAACTGTCAAAGATCATTTTTCGGACGTCTAATCTAATAAATGTTTCACAATAAAAAATCATAACAACTATTATCACTTACCGTTAGATAATGAATTATTGTATAAGACCATTTTTAGTTGTGAAATAATTGTTACGACATATTATTTTTATTAATGTTCAATTTAATTAATAGTCATTGACCTATTATCGTATCGCTAAAACTGGACACTGAGAATCGACCCCCATAGTGCACGATAAAGATTGTTACAATGGTAGGAGAAAATATATGGATAGATAAGATAAAATATGCTTACTAATTAATTTCAATAGATAATAATATTCTATTGACGACTTAACTTCAGGAATTAATGAACCTACTAGTAGTGTGAACATACAATACAATTGTTACTTACCGAATTGTGGTGATCCAATTATTGGCATGTCGGAAAACCTAAGATAAGGCGAAAGCACTGGCTCCTGCAAAACAGTTTAATACTAGCGTAGGGGTCAGGGATTTCATACGTTTGTAAAACCCAAATTTTAATGTCAATAAACAATTTATTTATTTACTTATATTTTTTTACTATTTTTTTAAACTAATTCGAATATTAGTACCAGTACATCAGCCATTTAGTATCTATAACACAAGCCTCGTTGCTTAGCTCAGAACTAGATGGCGCTGTGTCATAATGTCCGAATATACCTATATTTTTTTGTCGTGTTAAATATAAGGTACCATCCAATAAACCCAATACAGACGTATTTCTCGAAAGACTTACGTAATCATTGTTTCTGCTTATCATGTTTAGGTATCATTTTAACTCGTATTCTAACCTAGATAGTTATCAATATGGCATAATCGTGAGGTGAATTTAAGGATGTGGTTGCTACTAGGAAATTAGTACAATGGATTTTCTTGAAATCTCTTAATAATAACAATACTTTTATATTGATCTTAAATTGATTCTTACCGCAATTGACGAGTATATTTTTAACATTTGCATATCATCTTTGGTTGCTGTAGTTGTAAAGGTAAATTTCTTGGAAGTACCTCTTGCGACCTTTATCGACGATAATATCGGGTACTCGGTTAATTATAGGTATTCAGTTGGGATTTCATGCTATGAAGTTTAAGGTCGACTTTTATTTATAAAAAAAATGGCTGAATTAAACAAGTGACCCTAAATAATATAGTTGTGAAGCTTTAATTGTAAAATTTTATTATAATTTTTTTAATTGTAAATGTAGGACGTAAGGCATAGCGAGATTTCTCACTCAAATTGAGCTGCCCGACTGGGGAAGTACTCCGCCTTACAGAATACCGCAGTGAATCAACAATAGTTGTCTTTCTGCGAGTGAGTAAGGTTACCAGAGCTCGTGGGGAGTGACTATTCTGACAGCATGGGCATTCCATTTGCTGTCAGTTTAGTAATTACTTATTTTAAGGAACTAAAACGGTTTCTGCAGGTGTGCAACGCATTTGCAAGCCTTCAGGTGTTGCATATGTCCATGGGCGGCGGTGATTACTTACCATAAGGTGAGCCGCATGCTCGTTTGCCCCCTTACCGCAATAAAAAAAAAGGTTAAGGTCGTCTTTTATTTATAAAAGAAATGGCTGAACTAAACAAGTGACCCTAAATAATACAGCTGTCAAGCTTACAGTATTAAAATAAAACTAATTGTTACAGATTTGAATGCTCGGTCTATGCAGTGGCCAGGATTGCACCGCAAGTCGCGGGTTCAACCCGCACCAAACAAATATATGGTTTATATAGAGAAAGTGGCGGTGGAGCTGTGGTAACTTAGCGGTGTGACCGGACTGAGATGTCAGAGGTCTCGAGTTCGAACCCAAGTCACGCACCACTGACTTTTCGGAAGTTATGTGTGTATTTATCATATGCTCAAACGGTGAAGGAAAACATCGGGAGGAAACCTGCATGCTCGAGAGAATGTCTCGACTCTCGATGGCATATGAAGTCTGCCAAACTGCAGTAGGCTAGCGTGGTGGACTATAGCCTAATCCCTCTCAATTGAGAGAAGACCCGTGCCCAGCAGTGGGACATTAATGCATTGATGATGAATAGAGCAAGTTCTTCAAGTTGTGTGTGCATTGTGAATATTTGTGTTTCTAAATGCACCCACGACACATTAGAAATTCTGGGTGACTTTCTTCACACGTCATCGAGAAAATCTGGGTTTCAGTTTCCATCACAATGTATTTTTTCACCGTTTGAGAGCGTGACAAGCATTGAACTCGAGACCTTTGACTCAACAACCCTACCACTAGGCTACATTCAACTATCTGGTGAAAACTAATCTTAATTTAAATAAACATTTAATAAAAGTAAATTTTATCTATTATGTTAATACGTCTGATAGATATATGAACTGACCTATGATATTAATAAGTAAGTTCCCGTTACTTGTGGAAAAAAACCTAAACATATAAATAGTTTCGTCATAGATTAGAAATATAAAGTGACTTTTGTATAGTACCTAATGAGCACTTTTTAATCAAAAGTATCTGAAAAACATTGATAATAATTTATCATCTGAAGAAAACAATAAAAAGGCTTTTTCTGCATTCATACATATACAAACATTTTACAACACTAATAATAAAATCTGCTGATTAATAATTTGAAAGAAAAATTTTCATCTGTAAACGCCTTCTAAAAACGGCGAGGCATGACGAAAAACAGTTTGCATGTAAGAAAAAAAAAATAACTAAGGTGCTTTAGTAAAATTTAGATTTGATTAACAATACTAACTTAATGAACAGTGAGTGATAACCTGGTGATATGGTGACGGATAAGGGCAATGACCCCGTGATTCAAACCCGGGGTCATCCACCTTGCCTACAAGTTAACCATGGATTCTGTGAAGATGGTAAGCAGTTACTGTAACCCATAGGCCTTTGCAACACCATAGATGTGGCTTGCGTGACGCCGACCCTGTAAAAACTTTTTGAAGAACTCCAAAAATATAATAATATAGAGTTTTAGGTTTCTTGTGAATTATGGACGTTCCTAAACTGACAGCTGACGGAATTCCCGTGCCGTATATCGTCGTTGTCAAATTAATATCTGCTATGTGCACTTTTTTGAGATTTCGACATTTTGACTATGTTTGACTATGTTTATTGTTTTATTGTAGTTTTTACTAATCAAAATTCGTATAAAAAGGCTGCTATGTCATTCTAAGCACTATACGGTGAACTGTAGACGCTAAAAAAAACATGCTATGTGCATCAGCCAAAATATTGTCAAATAAAAACTGCTATTTATATTAATTATCTCAAAGTTATACTTTTTGCACATAGCAGATATTGGTTTGACAACGACGATATATTCACTTTCCTACCGGGTTTTTTGACAACTGACACCAGAGGTGCGCGCGTTGCCGATCCTGTCAAAACTATTTTGTCTCACTATGCCCTTTGCTCTACCTAAAATGCAGTTTGATGTAAAACGTATTAATTGTCTGTATAAAAGCCTTCTGGCCGTGGACGCTGTAAATAAACTGATGACGCGATAAAAATAATAACAACATAAATATACCGCAGTAAAAATTGTAAAAATGTAGTATATTTTTTTCAATATTTAACATAATTAGAATAAGGTAAAGTATGTCTTGAAATAAGGAAGAAATTAGTAACAATAATTATTGTGTAATAGCCTATTGTAAATATTAAGAACAAAACCAAAAAAACATTAAGTTACTATTGAATATTAATAATAATAGGATGATTAAGGAAGTGACAAATCTACCTCTATAATATACTATTACGCCTTTCGTTCTCGAAGTTAGGCAGAGGTGTACTAATGGACACTGTAAGGCCACGTTTTGCCGTTATGGTTTAGGTCCCATGTAATACGGAGCGAGCCTGGCACAAATCCAAACTGTGAGCTGCGTCAGGCATTGACTTGTCTCAGGCATGCAGGTTGCCTGCTTAACCGTTTGGGCATGTGCTAAATACACATGTAACTTAGAAAACACAGTAGTGCGTGCTTTTGGTTTGAACTCGAGACATTCAACTCCACACAAACAAATGATTATCACCATACATATCAACAGACAGACGCCCACTGCTGGACATAGTACATAGATCTCCCCTAAGAATTACCACACGGATGGATGTGGGGTAGTTATTGTCCCCCATATAAAGTATATATTCTGATTATATAGATTTGAAGGCTAAAATTTCAAATCATGGTGTTAATAAAAAAATAGGTTAATGACCTATATACGCAACCTACAAAAAACAACGCGGAACAAATAATTTACAAGGTTAAGCTGTCAATTCATATTATACTTGACATAAATATGCTGTTGTTATTCGACTTTAGCCCTTTTGCCTTACATCATAAGACAAAGACAATTTAGGGTCTAGTTCTAAAGATTAGTTTGTCTGTAGGCCTCCAACTCAAGAGCCTGTAAATTCCTTTCTCGCTAACATCATTATCGTCTTAGTTTTTCGGGTTGGCAGGGAATTAGGGACTCACACAAACAGTAGTACATTAGGTCTTACTATGAATAATGTTTTATACATATATCATCATCATCATCATATCAACCGTTAGACATCCACTGCTGGACATAGGTCTCCCCCAAGGATCACCATGACGACCGGTCATGCGCCGCCCGCATCCAGTGGATTCCAGCGACCCCTACCACGTCGTCAGTCCACCTTGCCGGGCGGGCCTACCCACGCTGCGTCTTCCTGTACATATAACTTCCTTCATATATTATATATAATGTAATTATAATAATATACCTACCGTTATCCACAGATTACATATTTTGCAATCTGATGTTTTACTGAAGCGTCTGCTATCAAGCCTATGCAACGTAATTACTGTGCAATACTGATATCTGGTTATCAGCCATTTTAGGCTCGTTGATTTCTTGCACTTACGCAAATATTAGACATAGGAATAAAACTACTTTAAATAAACTTTTACGTGTTATATTGACGTTATTTTAATCCTGATGTTTTGAATCCTTTGAATGCAGACAATATTAATATACCTACAGCGATTTTATTCGTCAAACAAATTTATATTTTAGAGCCATTTGAGCTTCGAACTTTTAGTAGCGGCTTTCCAAGCGTTCGTATGGCAATTGAAAGTTGAAACTAACAGCTTTATTAGCTCACTGAGGCACGGAGATACCCAGATAGTGTATGAATAGTCATCCATTCGTGGAGTCCTCGTCAGAAGGTGCAGCTTAAGCTATCAAATCGATTAATCAGTTCATTTTTCATAAATAAATGTATCCTGACATTATAATACACTATCAAAATCAATCAAAATATCATTTATTCAAAGTAGGTCAAATTTAATTGGCTCTTTTTGAACGTCGACGATAAAGACAGCCCCCAAAAACGGGGAATATATCATTTAGTTCCAAACTAAGCAATGTTATACTAAGTAACAAATTCTAGATAGTTAAGTACATCGATTCTTTTTTGTATATGCATACATAATTATTATACATAGAAACGTACATGGCTCAGGTATGGGCATGCCCGCGCTCATCACACAAACAATTTAGGAGGTAGGGCATACCGAGATTTCTCGCTCAAATTGAGCTGCCCGACTGGGAAAGTACCTCCGCCTTACAGAAGACCGCAGTGAATGATTAACTATGATATGACTATTCTGACAGCATGGGAATTCCGTATGCTGTCAGTTCAGTAACTCCCTATTTTAAGAAACCTGGACGGTTTCTAAGGGGTTTGGCAACGCATTTGCAAGCCTCTGGTGTTGCAAATGTCCATGGGCGGCGGTCATCACTAACCATCAGGTTGGCCGCCTGCTCGTTTGCCCCCTTATCACCATAAAAAAAATATCACAAACAATAGGCCCAAATGACAGAAGCGGGATTTGAACTTATTACTAGTTATTACCACACCAATGCCACAGAAGGCACCATTAATCCTTCATTTCATGCTTACATATTACAAAATCAATGTTAGTATAAGATATTAAATTCTGAACATTCATTAACACTTAGTCAGCATATAGGTATTTTTTAAGTACCTAAGCTTAGCTATCAAGGTTTTTCAATAGCAGAATATTAAAACAACTATCTATGTTTGTTTTTACAAAACTTGTTTTATGTGCCGTGCTATTTATTTATTTATAATTTATGGGACTACGAACAACATAACGATAATTTTATCTTATAAAATAGGATTATGAATATTATAAAATACAGGTAATAATGTTATGTTGCACGATATGTTGTTTTGTTTACATTGACAAAAAGATTATACTTAGTAATAATTTATGTATATGTATAAAAACTGAGGCTGAAGTAACGAGCAGACTGTGGTGTTAGTTGTTTATATTTATTACACTAACTGATTCCCGCGACTTACGCTACAATTTTACGAAAAAAAAGTTTCATACTAACTTTACACCCCTGTTTTACCCCCTTATGGGATGAATTTTCAAAAATACTTTCTTAGTAATCCCCTTCGTTATAAAAGGAACCCCTGTGCAATATTTCAAGTTTCTTACCCGTATAGTTTAGTTAGCCCTGCGTTAATATGTCAGTCAGTCATTAAGTCAGTCAGTCAGTCAGTCAGCTTCTCCTTTTATGTATATAGATAGATATTACGGTACGGAGCAAATATTTGTACCATCTACAGTCCCGCGTCTTGGCGTTTTTGTTCTTTTGAAAGTTTGTGTTTCTAAACGCAACGCAGGATAAAAAAACATAGCGGAGGGCAACGATTAAAAAAAAATTAACATCTACCCTTTTTTTTAAGTGCGGAAAAATCCTTTACGCACCTTCCCGTCGCCTGGGGAGGCGTTTAGCGTTTACCAACTAAAAAACCGCACCCGTCAACGCCACCAACCCTATTGCCGGGGCCATGGGAGTCACAAAAAAAGCATGCACATGCGGGACTAACAGCTACCCTGCATTTTTACTTATTATAATGAAAAACAAAATCGAGCTCATAGTATCGTTTGGTTGTGCAGTTTTATACTTAAATTTAATAGAATCTCTAATGGGGTTCCAATTAGTTGGTACGCTGGCTAAGTCTAAGAAAAAATATAATAATTTATGTAGATATGTACCTAGGGTGCGTTGGGGTAAGATCGTAAAGCTAAAGTAAGCAAAATTCTAGCTTATTTGGCTATATTTTTAAATGCTAGCATTAAAATTTTGCTAGCTAGCTAGAATTTTGGTACTTTCGTTCTTACCCCCTGTGCCGATCTTATCTCAACGCACCCTATATATAAACTAACATACCACCTGCCTCGCCTCATCACGTTTTGCTGGGGCCACAGTAATGAGATGCGTTTCTTTCGTCAGCATAAAATCAGCTATAGAATAGCTGAAACATAATTACAATGTACCTACAATTAATTTATCACATGCTCAAACGGTGAAGGACAACATCGTGAGGGAACCTGCATGCCTGAGAGAATTTTGCCTATCCACTAGTGTAGTAGCCAAAAGTGCGCCTGTTAAGCTTCCCACAAGAAATGTGGGTGAACATTATTACACCTCTGCATAACCCTTCAAGGACGACAGGCGTGAAGGTATGTTTATTTAAGTTACTGAATATCAAACTGTATTTAATTTGAAAACACTAATTATAATCCAATTAATTGGGGCTGAAGTACCGAACCAAATGCATAAATAAACAATAATCATTAAAATTGAATCATTAACAAAGAAGTTATAATTTTAATACAAAAGAATTGAGAACTTCCTCTATTTTTTTGATGAATTGAAAGAAAAAAACAATTTGATACTTATATGTAAAAAGTAGGCAATATATGTGTTTTTAATTTTTTATACCGGCATTATGACCGCACACAAAAAAAAACATCATTAACCAAATCACTCCAAAAATCAGTGTTATTTTATGATTAGTGCAGCGAGTTCGAATCCCGGTAGGCGCAATTCTTATGTGATGCAAATAGACATTTGTGTTTTATGTCAAAGGTATTCCTATCTTAAAAAGTATATTTAAAAAATATATTAACTATGTAGTGTATCAGCGACCTAGTATGGAAAACTTTGTTGCTTAGTTCGCGACTAGATGGCACTGTGTCATAATATCGGGATATTGTTATGTTTATTTTGTAGTATGTAATATGGTTTTATAGCAAACACTACATGTGACAATCTTACAGACACGCTGCTATTAATACTTGAAGATTAACCCTACAGTGACAATTGCGGTCTAAAATACCAGACAGATACTTATTCGAATTAACTTTTAGTTCGTTCAGTAATGAATGTGATTTAAAATATACACCCGCATGAATTACCAATACCGATTCTATAAAATCTAAATCCAAGTGAGCTCGTTTTGCGTTACTTGATGTGTTAATATATTTTTTTTTAAATTGAGTAGCTGTTATGTTAGCAATTATTAAATCGGAGCTGTAAACCATCCAAAATGTCGGAATTAAAACAATATCTATACACCGCGATGTACGACTGCAAAAAGTTTTTCTTTTTTTTCAATTCAATCAATTAATACCGATATACATAATATGAATAAATAACGATCTAATAACTATATCAATAATACGTTCTTTATAACAGACAACATAATACTGCATACCGCATCGAAAAAAGTATTCTTCGAAATATTACAGTAAAAGTATTTATTCATAAATATCAATAGCAGGCCTAAAGGACCGCTTCAATGGTGTGGTGTTGAAGTACTTAGCGTCGCGATGGCTATTAATACAAATGCGACCTACTCCGGTCGACTGTTTGCATTCGATTCTTACCGCGAGTGCACGCTCGATCGATATAGATCGAAACACGTATTCGTTCTCGTAGATCGTTGTAATTTTTTATACCTAGTGTCGCATTTTAGGGTTTGGGACCTTATAAGGTTGTGCGGGACTGTGTGCCTTGTTTTTAGTGGTTAATAATTATTATAGTGAGGACGTCTCTATTATATATTTAATTTGTAAGTTTTTTTATTATTTTTATTTTATATATTAACGTCAATATTTTATAGAAAAAAATATGATGCATTATTTGTTTGCTGTAGCACATTTTCGTTGTATTGACCCCACCATTTTTGAGATATAAATTATACAAGTCATACTATCGTGTCAAAATTTAAGCTCAATTGGACTTGAAGTTTTTGAGTTATTGAACATTAGAAACTCAAACCAACTTAAAATTTATATACAACATCATTATATAGATAATAATAATAATAATAGTAGTAATAGTCTTAGTAATATTTTTTAGTTAACTAAAACTACCTACTATTATTATCACTATTACAATTAATATAGGCTTATCAAATTATCATTTAATTTTCATTCAATTTACCTATATGATATAAAATGAATTGCATGTGTCATTGCCCTCTTAATTGGTTGTTTCCGCGATGTTCTTTGCTGACAAAAACCAACAAGTTGTTGGTTTTTGTTGCAGCAACAAAGCGTTTTTGGTAACAACGCTTATATTCTTGATATCAAATTAAATAAAAGATAGGTCATCATCCTACACTATATTTGAATGTATTACATTCAAATGAAAATGAAATATTTTTGTAACAATTATTATAAAGTAGGTACCTACTTATTGTCTTGTAATGTTGAATATTAAAAATGCAAAAGTGCGTCTATCTGTTACCTATTTACGCTTAAACCCCTCAACCAATTTTGATGGAATTTGGAATGGAGATAGAGTCCAAGGGAAAGACAGGGACAAAATAGTTTTGGAAACTATCCCATGGCGAAAAATAGGGAAAGGGAGTAAGTTTATATTCGGAATCGATAATGTCTTAAAACAGGTCTAGTTATAAAAATATTAGAAGCATAAAACATCCGGACTAGATATTTCGGCGATTTTATAAACATGCCGTCAAGAAACCGTTAGTTTGTAAACATGACATCTAGTTTGAAAAAGGAATATTGAAGTAAAGTATCTATAAAACAGGTATTAGTTTTCTTTCAATAATATGTAGATACTTTGTTTGCTTCAGTTTGAAATTAAAAAAATTAAAAAAAATTAAAATTTAATTTACAATTTAATCTTACTTGATGCAATATGAAAAAGTAAAATGAGGGTACTTATGTATTTATTTTACCTACTTAAAACGTAATATACAGCAATGTTTCCTTAGGCACATCTATTGCAAAAAAATATCTTTTAAATAAGCAAGTTACAGTCTATCCCTAGGTTCCGAGACAATAGGTTTAAATAACATAAATATAGGTACATATGGCGGTAAAATCTATTAAGTTTAATTCGCCATACTATGTATAAGAAATTACTACATAATAGAGGTAGGTTTTTTTATTAGTACTTTACAAATAAGTACTAAAATATTTACTTTTATCACGTTAATTCACACAGAAAAATATTTATTCACAATTCCCACACTGACTTTTTTAAATAAATAGATTTAATGGTATCAAAGTACTTCCGTATATAACTTTAAATTTTAAATTAAAAAACATAAGGCAAATCGATAAACTGACGACCCGATTAGTCCTGCGGTAGTTAGCGCTGCTTTCTGTGCTACGGGCCCCGGTTTCGAATCCCAGTAGGGACTAATCTTTGTGTAATGGATCACAGATAGCTCATAATAACCCCCGCAGACCATAGATATTCTTTTTTTCTTGCCATCAGGTGAGCAACCTGATGGCAAGTGATCACCGCTGCCCATGGACATTTGCAACAACAGAAGGCTTTTTTTAATCTTTCTTCCAGCTAATAGTATAGTCTATATGTTTTTTTTTGATCAAGTTCGAATTGGTATAATCAGCTATAACATACGCTTGCATAGTACATCCCCTAGTTATTTAGTTAGCCCATGGAAAATATGTTGTCTTTAGAAGTACTTAAAGTTGGTTTTCCATTTCACCAGTACCGTACAACGTTTTTAAATGACATACACTTGTTTATAGTTCAAAAACCGGTATCATAAAACATTTGGGCTAAGTATATTTAAATCAAAATAAGCCAGGACGTATTTAGATAAAACTGGTTGGATAAGATTAGATTGTTTACGATCAAACTGAATGGTTGTACCTTTGTTTTTTAAAAAGGAAAAATTGTTGTTTTTTGTTCTTGAGAATCCTTTTGAAAAGTCAATGAAGACAACTTTCAAAAGGAATGCTGATATTAAATGTGTTAGGTTAGTTTTTACAATGAACAGCCGCGACCAGAATAAAATTTTAATTAATAAGTAGGTACCTAGACGGATTCTAGAGGTCATATTTAAAAATCTAGTATTATTACACCTAATTTATTATTACTACCAAATTAACTTGTAAAATATATTGAGGTAATTGCTAATTATCTTGTTTGTCTAGTGGTTGTACAGTACGACTGCCAAGCAAGAAGTCCTGGGTTCGATTCCTAGGTCGAGCAAAGTGTTATTGGGTTTTTCTATCATATGCTACTGAGAGCAGCTCGGAGTTTGGATTCGTGCCCGGTTAATGACAATAGGCTTGCCCCCTATTACATGGGACCTAAAAACATACCGGCGAAACGTGGGTGTACATAAGTACACCTCTGCCTAACCTTTCGGGAACGACAGGCGTGATAATATGTATTTATGTAATTGCTAATTAGTCCTGTAAAAGACAAATTCACTCGGCCTTTTTTGTCTTATAAATACCTATATGTGCTTATGTATTAGTGAATACGTCGTTGGAGTACTATCAAATATATAAATAAATAAATTCCCCGATCGGTAACAGCTCTTTCCTATCAATTTCTAAGAGCTTCATTAGTGTTTTCTGTGTGAGTGACGTCACGAGCAATAAAGCATGGCCGCTCCAGTATCCCCGCTGGAATTCTAAATGATAAATTTATAACGGTTTGGGAACTTGAATAAAGTAAAATAAAAATACTAGTAGTAAAAACCATAGTTCTGTATAAGCAATTAAGATACATTTAATATAATATATGTGATATTGCTTAAAAATACAATCACATTAAAGGGTTATCCAAAAACGAATAAAGTTTTATTATATTCATAGGAGCCGTGGTAGCCTAGTGGTGTGACCAGTGGACTGAGATGTCAAAGGTCTCGAGTACGAACCCAAGGCACGCACCACTAACTTTTCGGAAGTTATTTGCGTATTTATCACAAGCTTAAACGGTAAAGGAAAACATCGTGTAGAAACCTGCATGCTTGAGAGATTTGTCTCGATGGCATGATGTGAAGTCTGCCAACCCGCAGTAGGCTAGCGTGGTGGACTATAGCCTTATCCCTCTCAAATGAGAGGAGACTCGTGCCCAGCAGTGGGACGTTAATGGGTTGATGATGATATTTAATTTTGTCTAATAACGTAAACACACGTAGGACCCCACGTAGAGATCATTAATTAGTAATTAAATATAAGTAAATGTCAATATCAATTATAACACACAAGGACCACCTTGTGTGTTATAAATCAAATGAAATATTAATCGTTATTCTCATTAGCGTGAGATATTTTTTTTATGTTACCTTTTAAGCTATTTTAACACAATGTATTTGTAATACACCTATTACAAAAATAGGAGGAATATTTTCAAACCAATTTTTAAGTATTTTTTTTATAAAAATATAGTTTGCCATTTTAAGACATCCATAATTAAATTTACAATAATTAAAATCCAGTTCCTATCGCACTGCGGAACCCGCGTCTCCCCTCATTTAACAAGGATTAGGCATTAGTCATATTAGATAGCCTAATACGTGTTGGCAGACGCATACAATATTGAGCTGTGGTGAGACCAGTGGACTGAGATGTCAAAAGCCTCGAGTTCAAACCCAAGGCACGCACCACTGACTTTTCGGAAGTTATGTGCGTATTTATCACATGCTCAAACGGTGAAGGAAAACATCGTGAGGAAACCTGTATGCTTGAGAGATTTTCTCGATAGCATGTGAAGTCTGCAAACCCGCAGTAGGCTAGCGTGGTGGACTCTAGCCTAATCCCTCTTCATTCACCATCTCTCACGCATTAAATATGTGATTTTGAACCCATCAAAAACATAAAGGTGAAATGAGAGCCAAGTTCAATATTATGATATACGCCTTGGTTGTTGACTTCAACGACAAAAGAAGCGAGATCTCAATAGGTGCCAAGTTCAATGGTTACTTAAAATGTATTTATAATAACTTAAAATATCATTTCTTCTTATAACTTGGGATCATATATAGAAGCCTAAAATCTGACTTAATTAGTTCTAATATATGAATTGTATTATTACTATATACATACATACCATCACGCCTGTCCTCCCCGAAGGATTAGGCAGAGGTGTACCAATGTACACCCACGTTTCGCCGGTAAGTTTTAGGCCCCATGGAATAGTGGGCTAGCCTATTGCCATTAACCGGGCACGAATCCAAACTCCGAGCTGCTACTGTCCTATCTGTCATGGATAAAGGCGTATCATCGTTTGTACTTTTCCGTATAATGTGTGACCACTGATTCCTTCTCGTGTTTTGAATTGGTACAGACGGACGGAATGTTTCATAATAATTTCGCAACAATTTCGTCAGTGCACAACTACCAACGTGACAACAAGTTATCTGTAATTCCACTTTATTATAATGATGCTTATCGTAATTTTTAAATCATTAATTAGAACGATGTTACTAAACATTTGTTAGTTAGTGCGTCCTGAATAAAAAAAAGATTTGTGATTCTTTTGGTGGATAATTTCGATGAAATTTTTCCGTTTTATTGCATAACATTTGTTTTTCATTACATATTGTTTAATGAACAAGGATAATTCCCACGAAATATCCCGAGTAAAACCCGTACTATATCCAAAAATGTATTATTTGTTTCTCCAAAATAATTTGCAGTCTGTCACTGTGAATACATTGGTTTCCAATTTCAATTTAAAATATAGAGTCTTGACACAAACAGACAGACGGACAGACGGACAGACAGACAGACAGACAGACGGACAACAAAGAGATCTTATAAGAGTTCCGTTGTTTCCTCTTGACGTACGGAACCCTAAAAAGGGAGTTTTAGCTCGCATGGTATAAGGATACATGAATAGTATTACAAGTTTACAAAGGACCGTAGTATCCAATACGTATTACATAAATTCTACATACATATATCCGATTTCTGATTAGAATTTTAGTCGTCCTAACACTCGACCGCTTCGTTGGATTAATACTACAATTAATCTTCGGCTGCTCATGCGCTCCTAGTAATCGAAATTCTCGTTAGCAGAGGTCAGAGTATGGCTTCGATCCCGGTTAAAAGCAATAATAAGCTTTTTAGAGGAAGTAGGGCATAGCGAGATTCCTCGCTCAAATTGAGCTGCCCGACTGGGGAAGTACCTCCGCCTTACAGAATACCGCAGTGAATCAACAATAGTTGTCTTTCTGCGAGTGAGTAGGGTTTCCAGAGCTCGTTGGGGAGTGACTATTCTGACAGCATGGGCATTCCATTTGCTGTCAGTTTTTAGTAATTCCCTATTGTAAGAAACCGAAACGGTTTCTGCAGGGGTGTGCAACGCATTTGCAAGCCTCCAGGCGTTGCATGGGCGGCGGTGATCACTTACCATCAAGTGAGCCGCCTGCTCGTTTGCCCCCTTATCGCAATAATAATAAAAAAAGGCTCTCTCCTCTTTTCTCCCTTCACGGGACTCAAATTAACTTTTGGATAGTTAGACGTCCACTTTATTTTCGGGTGGATAATGCGTCATGGGACCTGATATACAATATAAAAAAATGAATAAAACAATTAAAAAATATATTGTCCTCTTGTTATGAAAGTGATATTGTAAAAAGATAGCAGTTGTCTTGTCAAGGATTTTCATGTACAATCTAAATGATAATGGAAACAATTGAAGTTTGCTTAGCGATATAACAGATTTTATTACACTGTTAATGTACGATTATATTACAGTACATTAAGTACATATGATGACATATGACTTTGAAATTACTGGGAAATTTTTGTATTCTACTTCAAACTAGCTTTTGCCGGCGACTTCGTCTGCGTAAAATTAGTAATTTAATTTCCACCCCCCTTTTTCCCTTTTAAGGGATGATTTCCGGGATGAATATCCTATGTCCTTCCCCGGGACTCAAACTATCTCTATACCAACTTTCATCTAAATCGGTTCAGCGGTTATAGCGTGAAGGGGTAAACAGACAGACACACTTTCGCATTTATAATATTAAAGTATGGATTAGTATGATTCGTAGCTATAAAACCATTGGCAATTGGTACACAAGTTTACGACCCATCTGATGGGTTTGACGTTTGCAACACCAAAGGTATCTCGCGCGTTGCCGACTCGATATAATTGCTAAAATATAAAACAATAAAATGTTAAAATTTTATAATAGAGTATATCTTTGCTTTCTATCTCTTTATAACGGAGGATCCTGAGACTCGATCGACATAATCCGACGATTTGATTGGCGTAGAAGTTGATTGTTCGATTTCTACGTCATGGCAAATCAGATCTTCAATTGAAATTTACGATAAATATATTGCTATGTTCAGGAAGTACCTATGTTAATAGATCTAATAGTTCATTGACATAAAGAGAATGAGATAAATTGGTTTTATTGAGACCCACCATCATAAAGTAGTGAGAGAAAAAATCCAATGACCCTAAAATAAATTATTGGTAGGTTGTATTTGAATGAATGAAATATTATATCATTAATTTATCCCATTGTACAGGGCAATGACTGTGTTATTGGGATATTCATCGCGCGACACGACTGAGCGTGAGGTCCTGTGTTTGATATTTATGTCGAGCAAGGTTACATAGGGTATTTTCTGTGAAGTTATTAGTATGAGCGTTGATTGTAAAGTATCCGGTTAATGGCATTAGGCTCACCCCCTATTACGTGGGAACCAAAGTATATGGACGTAATTGATATTAAATCAGTACCTATCTGTCTATCTCTGTCTGGGAATATAAGCGTGACGATAAATGTTATGTTATGTTTCTTACAGTTTCTTTTTTTACTGTAAAAAGTTATTCTATTTTTCTTTGTCATAATTATTATAGTTATCTCGGATTCTTTATTTAATACAAGTTTCCGTTTGATATATAGATAAAAAAAGTATGTGATAATTCGGCTAATAGATTATCTGCATGCTAAATTTCTCGCAAATCCGTTAAGCGGTTTTTGCGTGGTGGAGTAACAAACATACATAACAACAATAGGGAAAAAAAGTATAAATAAAGGAAGCCATACTTTTATGATTCACTGCAACGTTTGGATACAATCTAAAAATAAACTGAAGAACATGACTTGGCATGAGATCAATGGAATAAAATATGGGTAGAGTGTATTTGTGCCGTCGAATTGTGAATCCTTTGCGAGTTTTATTTATATACCACTCGGTTTTGCGTGAGTATAATATTAATACAAGCATTCATAATCGATATGTCGAAATATCAAGCTTTTTTTCTCGATTTGAAGTATTCTGTATCGATGGTACTTTTTTTATACCGCGGTTACCGTAGCCTATAGACGTTTGCAACACCAGAGGTGTCGCTCTCGCATTGCCGACATTGTAGAAACCGTCCCATCCTGTCAGAATAGTCACTCCCCAAACGAACTCAGGTAACTTTACTCACTCGTAGAAACACAACTATTGTTGTTTTACTGCGGTCTTCTGTAAGACGGAGGTACCTCCTCAGTCGTGCAGCTCTCAATAAAATGTATATAAATATCATATAATATAAGATATCATGATCAACCCATTACTGTCCCACTGCTGGGCACGGGTCTTCTCTCATTTGAGAGAGATTAGGCTATAGCCCACCACGCTAGCCAACTGCGGGTTGGTAGACTTCACATGCCATCGAGAAAATCTCTCAAGCATGCAGGTTTCCTCACGATGTTTTTTCCTTCACCGTTTGAGCATGTGATAAATACGCACATAACTTCCGAAAAGTCAGTGGTGCGTGCCCGGGTTTGAACTCGAGATCTTTGACATGTCAGTCCATTGGCCACACCACTAAGCTACCACAGCTCATCATATAAGATACATCTACGTAAAAACATACATACATACATACATACAAACACTCACGCCTTTTTCCCATGGGGGTAGGCAGAAACTACAGAACGCCACGCGCTACGGTCCCTGCATACCACTTTTGCCTCGTCCACATTCATACATCTCGTCATGCACGCGCGCCGGTTATGAGTACTACGTACCCAAAGTTTTTTTTTTACGTGAATATACATATATTTTATGTTTTTTATATGAAAAAGTATTCAAAGCTTAAAGTTTAAACGCTTAAAACACAACCA
Source organism: Craniophora ligustri (assembly GCA_905163465.1). Taxonomy (NCBI): domain Eukaryota; kingdom Metazoa; phylum Arthropoda; class Insecta; order Lepidoptera; family Noctuidae; genus Craniophora; species Craniophora ligustri. The sequence goes on from LR990961.1 coordinate 13,808,182, forward strand.
GCCAGAAGGGTCTGAAGTATCTGACAATAGGGTCGGTAATAGCATACTTTATACTGTGATATAACCGTATTAAATAATCAGGAACACAATTTCCACGAATAATAATTTATTTATATAACCTACAACAGTGATAATTATGCTTTTTATGTGTAAACATTAACCTTCTTGAACTGTAGTATTGATAAACATAATTTGTTCGAAAAAAAAAAACATTTCCAGATAACACATTATAAAACTTACGAGGAGGTCTGACACAAAGATTATTATTATATTATTTGTATTATAATACTCTATTTTTACAGTTGCTTAGTATTTTCATTTTTATAGGTTTTTTTTTATAACGAGTTTTTATGTTTTCAAAGTTGTTTTGTTGAAAAAAAAAGCATGGAGTTTATTTTTGATTTTGTTGGTGGTTCTGAGAATAGGTTGTAACTTATTTTTAACCATCTAACCCGACTCCTCATGTTTTTATTGAGTGTTTATAATTTTTATGTGTGTATATAATTATATACATCAGGATTTGAATATTTTAATTATGTCAAACAGGTCAGAAACCGTAGTTTATAACTTTACAATGGACCTTATCTGTTCTGTAGATCTTATATTACCATGGTATTATCCTTATATAGTAAATTACATAAATCAATCAATTATTTTATGTGTTTCCGGAACTTTTTTAATAGTGATCTTTAATAGTGATCTTTACTATTGAACTTCTCGGCTAACTTTATCAGTGGTTATCCAGGTGTATATATGTATAGGTACTATAGGCACATAATCATATACGTGCATGTATAAAATACGGATATAACTAGCTATATAATATCTATTAATAACTTCATTGTCACCCGTACTTCCGTATGTATCGTAAATATGTTTCTTAGAGACGAATATATGTAGTAAGATGTTACATAGCTGCTGACATAGCGGCAGCTGTTGACATAGCGGCCTGATTTTAACTTGAAACGAAATGAAATGACGTGATTGAAACGAAATGAAATGAAATGAAATGATTGAAATGATTTTCATTTCATCAAGATGTTATACATAGCGGCCTGATTTTAACTTGACAACAATTTGATTGTTTTGTACTTATAGTAATATGTTTTATACTTGTAGGCAATTATAATTACATAGGCCTCATTAAACTTGCAATAGATACAAAAAAATATTGAGTACGGCTTTTGCCTTGCATACATAATTAATATGATTTATACAATATTTCGATTACTTTGCAAATTTATCGATATGCGAAGGAGTTCTAAGTATCATTGCGAGCTAAGCTGTTAATAATTTTGCTGACTTTTTGTACTTACTTGACTTGTGACTAAGACATTGCAATAACACTATTTTTTTTACTGGTTTTATAGCGATATATTTATATTATTTTATTCTGATGTTTCGGATTCTTCACATCATGCATGTCTGTATGTCTTGTCTGTATATACGTATATATAATGAAATATACATATATCAGACTACTCAATAAAGACGTGATTTGAATACGGTATATTCAAGTTCCGGTATGACCAAATGAATGGGTTGTGAGCACAAATATTTATAACAGAATCATGACTACTATATTACCTACTACTTTACTACTATAGAGGTCATCAAATATAACTGGAGTATGTATACATTTTTTAATAGTGATGAATATTGCATGCCAAATGGTGGAGTATAGCCGCACTAAACGTTTGTTCTTTATTAACAAAACTATGAAAATACCAACTGTATTCAACCTATATTCGCAATAAAGTATTTTGAATTTGAATTTGAATATATCGGAACAAGATGGCGCTATGTGATAATGTCGGGATATATTTATTTATACGACGTACAGAATATAGTCTGTAATATCTCTTTTGTAGAAAAATCTTACAGTTTATCTTGATAATGTTTACACATTGTTGTTAGTGTTACACTTAAATAATCTTGTTGACAAACAGACAGATTGAATCTTAATCTCATCAATAATAATGATATTTTATATTTATTTCTGTAAATAGATCTTTTAATCACTTCTATGAGTCATGTTTTTAATATACATTTATGTTAGGATCTATATTGCGGTCAGTATTTTCTTCCAACTTCTAAGAAATGCTGACACCGACTCAAAGAAGTCTATTTTAAGGCCCAGATATTTTGGTTTACAGTAATTGTATTGTTGAATGTAATATAAACTTGTAATGTATACTTGAATGTCCAATAATGTAGGTCAACGTTATCGCACATACCATAACACTGGTCATTATACAATAGCTATATAATCAGGGCAATGTTTATCATATGCTCAAACGGTGAAAGAAAACATCGTGAAACCTGCATGCCTGAGATATTTTCTTGTTGCCTTGTAAAAACTGGCAACCTAGCACTGGCACACTAGGCTAGCGTGGTAGAATATAGCCCAATCCCTCTCAAATGAGATGAGACCCGTACCCACCAGTGGGACAATAAATTGCCTTGATGATTTTAATGAACCAATATCAAACATTACCTTAACCTATATAATAATAATATTCTGCGATATTTTACACAGCACCATCTAGTCCCAAACTAAGCAGAGCTTGTGTGTACTATGGGTACTAGACAATGGATATAATACTTATATATGTGTTTTTGTTTCAGATAGTTTTATCGCAAGATGGCGGACTATTCCTTCGCCAATGCGACGGAGCACAATGGGCTCTCCGAAGTGGTCAGTGACCATTTGAAGGGGCTCGGAAGAATGTTCTACCTTCATTCACCGAAAGAAACAATGTTTGAGAGGAAGGAAGATGTACCAAATTTTTTTAGACAGGTCAGTTGTAGTTTTAATTTCCCCATTTTAAAAATTAATTACTACATAACACTTTTACTAGTTTCTAAAAAGGACAAACACACTTTATTTATTTACTTTATGTACATACCACTATTAATTTACTTTATTTAAGAAAGTGACGGTGCTATACGGGTTGTGTAGCGCCATCCTTCTCTTAAATAATCTAAATAAAACTGCTTGAAGCATACGTTTAAAAATAGGCTTGCCTTGTTGAAATCAGATATTGCTATTTAAGCAAATAATCCACGATTCCTCATTTTTAAATTTGGATTTTAAACGAAAAAATAGTGGACAAACTATTTTTGAAATAAAAACTCCTATTTGAATTAGTTCGAACGTATGTTCAACAATAACGGACATCCGCAATCCAAAGAGAATAAAAATTGCCTTTGCTACAGCCCAATAACTGGGGCATTGATTGGTCATATTTTCAGTCTATATATCGAATAAAACTCTTTCAATGTAAAATTATTATTATACTAGCAACTTCGTCCGCTTAGAGTTATTTTCGCGTAATTTTAAGTAACCTCTTTTAAGATTTTAAGAGATAATTCAATCCGCATAGAAACTTGCACCCAAGGGGTGAGTAAGGAATGATTTTCGGGGCAAAAAGGAAACCTATCTTATATCCTACCCCGGATCTCAAACTATCTCCATACAAAATTACATCTAAGTTGGTTCAGCGGTTTACGTGTGAAGAGGTCTGGTCTGGCTATAGACATATGGATGTCCACATATTTCACTTGGCCCGGACATTACTGATATGCTTATAAACATATTTAAAGCTTGATATCAGTAATAATCAAATGCAAATAGTTATATTCAAACATTATTACACAGCGCCATCTAGTAGCAAGGATGCTTACTGCGTACACAATTATTTTTAAAATACACACTTATTATACTTACTACTATACAAAAATCGTAAATATAAATAATCATGGTCATAGCAAAAACTTTTGACCCTACCGAGATTCGAATCCATGTTAGGCGGCCTTAACACCGCTGCGATAATCAAATCGTTTAAATTAAAGGTAGAACTTGACCTATTAACATCACAATTAAGGCTAAACTGCACACCGCGACATAATTTAGTCGTTTAATTTCTCACACCGAACTACGGCCAGAGACGAGATAATGTAGCTACAAAACTATGTCGACGTCCGGAGATAACGGCAATGGCCAAATTACAATCATTATCATAATTAAACACAACACTATCAATACCATTAAAAGTTCAATGACCAACCTATCAATAGAAAATTTTAAGAATTCAATAAAAGCACCTTGACTGTATTGCCATTCAATAATTGTCTTTATAACTATGTGCGCAAGGTGTATAAAACTTGATTAAGATTGCAAAATTTACATCTGAAATGTTGCATGTCGAAACATTTTCAAGGTATGATTAGTTAATAATTTGATTTTGTTTGTATGTTTTATTAATTTTGTAGAATGGTTTTGTCGTTCTTGACATGTTGGCATTAATTTGTCGGGTTCTACTTTCTATCTGGCGAGGTTAAGTGCTCATGTACTCGCTTCGATGTTAGGTACCGGCTTCCTAAGACTGACATACTGAATGTGAATTGCAAATAAATAAATATTCTGCGACATTTCACACAGCACCATCTAGTCCCAAACTAAGCAGAGCTTGTACTATGGGTACTAGACAATGGATATAATACTTGTATACTTTTTTTTGTAAATACATACTTATAATACATAGGAAACACCCAGACGAACACAAACACTTATATTCATCACATAAATATTTGTGTCCCGTGGGAATCGAACCCACGACCTCGTGATCAGCAGTCCGGTACTCGAACCAAGAGACCACAGAGGACGTCAAATAAAAAAAAATCATGTATTGGAGACTTTTTCGCGGTACCTATATATGGTTATACATTGCTGTTAGCGAATGGATTTCCATGATTTATTGATATCCTTAAAATCAGATATGATATTATTGTTTGGTATATTTAAAGTGGAGTTCTTACTGTTACGCAGATATTAATTATTGATAGAAGTATAGCTTTTTATGCATTTTATTATGCGTATATTGATATTTCTATTGACTCATATTTTTTTACATACCATCGGATTTTTTACAGCATCCATAAATAAAATAATAATATCAAAATAAAAAGTAGTACTGTTTCAATATTTAATTAAAAAACAATTCACCAAAATTCGATGGTTATATAAAAAACTGCATCGAAATCAGCCTTGCAGTTATCGCGAAAAAAATGACACCGTAACATATATTTTACTGTATACGTCAGATAATAACCAATAAAGTCGACAGCGCGTTTCTGTAAAGAGGTTTTTATAAGTGGAACGATTGATGCCAACGACGCTATTTTTTATAGCCGTTTTTAGCGTTTCCTACCCAAAAGCATTTTTTTCCTAAATTTTACGATAAAAACGTGATAAAACTGTATATACGTTTTTAGGAACATTTTCCTTTATTGTTGGATAACAATTACGGGAACGCGATTAGAATAAATTTAATCTTATTCGTATCTTCTAATTAACATTGAAACATTATTTCGCAGTACCATCTTGTTGCGAGTTAAGCAATGAGGCTTGTGTTACGGATACTAGATAGTTGATATACTACATAAATATATATTGTTTGTGAGAACATGCATATTATAGTTACTAATATCCAAAACTAATTTACTGCAATTGTTTATGCCTATCACACATACCTTACCTTAACTGCCTCGTTGGTCGAGTGGTCGTACAGTGCGACTACCGAGCAAGAGGTCCTGGGTTCGAATTCCAGGTCAAGCAAAGTATTATTGGGTTTTTCTATGAAATTCTCTGTAACAGCTCGGAATTTAGATTCGTGCCCGGTTGGTGGCAATAGTCTCGCCCCCTATTACATGGGACCTAAAAAATACCGGCGAAATGTGGGTGTACATACTAGTACACCTCTGCCTAACCCTTCGGGGTCGATAGGCGTGATGGTATTTACATACCTTACCGCAGAAGGCCTTTACTACCGTTGTGCTAATCGGCTCGTCAAAGTAAATAAAATAAAGAAAATTCTTGATATATCAGCAACGGTACTGAACACACTTTACATATGTACCATCACGCCTGTCCTCCCTGAAGGTTAAAGTAGGCTTTATGTCCCATGTAATAGGGGTGATTGTCATCAAGCGGGTGCAAATCGAAACTCTGAGCTGCTACTAAGAATTTTATAGAAAAAAAAACAATTACACTTTGCAATCTGTGAACCTAAACTAAGTCGCACTTAAAACCACTACACTAACAATGCAGTCTCTTTACATAATATGTATATTATTCTATTGCAAATACAACAAAATAAATAAATAAATATTTCCGGACATTATCACACAGCGCTATGATCTAGTTCCGTGGTAAGCAACGAGGCTTGTGTTACGGATACTAGATGGTTGATACATACATATATGTACTACATATAAAATACACAATAAATATAGACTACAATACTAACCATATAAAAAAACATTGATTGATAATAAGCTGAAATGAACATTATTCCTTAATGATTATGTTGCAATTAAAAATATATTAAATTATAATAATATTAAAAATACAAAACCAATGTAACATGATTCGTCCACATTCACCGAGTCTTGAGAACGGAATAGGTAAGTCGATATGTGGGCAAACACAGGTGTGGATATCAATATTACCTTACCGAACTATTGGTTTTTGTGTGGTTTACTGCTTGATCTAACTAGTACCTAGGAAACATACTGTATTAAATCTCTTAGCAAATGGGCTTAAAAAAACGGACGTAACGGGACGTAAAAAGAATCTTTTGTCTTCTCGACTTAATAGATGTGATTTAAGCTAGGATATCATTTAAATATGCATTATATCAGATAATAACAAAATATATACAATATGAAAATCATCAATTTGATATCTAATCCAAAACAATTGTCGACATAAATTATTGTGTAACACGAAATTAAATAATTATTCATGCATCATTCTTTCTTAACTAAATCTCGAAAAATAAATATGTACAGACCTACGTTGTGTATTTTCTAGTTGCGAACAATTAGTGGTTTTACAAAACCATTACAATGAAAGTTCTTCAATAATTTCTAGAACAAAAGTTCTTCATCACTACCAAAGTTCTTTATTTTTTCTCACTAGAACTTTTTTATCACTTTATAATTAAAGTTTTTGATCAATTTATACCAAAAGGCCATCCTTTTGAAGCTAATAGTTCAAATAAATATTTTTATTTTCTTTGCAGGCATGGCCATATTTCTTCATCTTCATGATACTAGAACACATAGTTCTAAGGCTAAAAGGAAAGCCGGGAATCAGGTTAAATGATGGAATTACCAGCGTATCACATGGAATTCTTCAAGAATGTGGCAGGTACGACCTTTTGTTCTTCTTCTGGCATGTCTTCTGAGATACCTTTAGTTAAGCAGGTCTCATGTTTTCCCCCTTTCGAGGTCGTAGTAAGGGATGACGTTGGCGGGTGCGATTTTTAATCAAAAGGGTGGACTGGATAGAGGATAGAATGATATTCCCACTGTGGATGAAGTAAGACACACGCTTCCCTGGACAATGTGGCTGATCCATGTGAATTTTCTGCTCGTAAAAACAGACCCCTAATATGTATTACATAACCTCGACTACCCTCTTAGTGGGAATAAGTCTATTACTATTAACCGAGCGTCAATTACTCTATATGTACCTACTACTAAGAATTTCATAGAAAATCTCAATAAAACTTTACCAGCAACAACTAGAAATCGAACCAAAACTTCAGACTTCAACCATGAGATATCGACCGATTTTATACCTAATCAAATAAGTAAATTAATCACAAGCTTTAAAGTAAAGGTTTATCTTTATAACCTTTCCATTCCGGAATGTTTCAAATGAAAGGAATTTGTGATCGTCAAATCAGGCATGACATCAACCATTTAGAGCAGAGAGAGGTAGGAAGCTACCTCTCTCTGCTCTAAATGGTTGAACGAACTCCATATTAAACCAACCTGAACATTTACATTTAATATTATCGTTTGAAGACTCGTCAAAGTCAATTGAACACCTTTGTCAATATTTTTTTCCAAGAATCAAACAATTTTGTAATCCAATTGTGCATGTGTCACCTTATCACCGTACTGCTATGTGTAATACCTGCCTAAGTCATAAGTTTTAAATTATTTTGCATAAAAAATACAAAATAAACTCGTAATCAATATTAACGGACATTATTACATAAATATAAAATTATTGGACACAGAAACATCGAAAGAAAATGTCAGGCATACAATTTCCTTAGCGATATTGAAAGCAGTAATTACAAAGGTATATTAATTATATTTTCCAGATTATTATGGCGTGGAGCAGAGTCATTTCTTTACACATGGATCTATGCAAACTTCAGATTAGTAGATCTGCCCTGGGACAGCACGGTGACGTGGTATGCAGCAGCCCTAGGCGTTGACTTCTGTTACTATTGGATGCACAGAGCATGCCATGGTAAGTACATAATTCCAAACTAGTTTTTCCCTGCAACTTCGACTGCAACTTCTGCAACTTCGACTTCTTTAAAGAAATTGTCAATTCCGCATACAAACTTCCACCCCACTTTTCGCATTTTTAATGGATGATCTCTGGAACAAAATCTATCTTATGTACTCCGCCGAGACTCAGGCCCGAAGCGGAGAGGAGAAGAGTCTGTCAGCCCCTTTTTCTTTATATAAAATAATAATATCTGTCATAAAAAAATAATATGTAATTGTAATTGTTTGTCATAATCATGCGCATGTTTTTTTTTGTTTTGTTATTCCTTTTTTATGATATTTTATGTCAAATGTACCCTTTTCGTGTGCGCGTGAAATTATAATATGTTGCTCAAATGTCAGGAGCCAGCTGAAAATCAGTGCTGTGCTTTATGTACAGCAAGTACTGAGCTGAGTCTCCTGCTACACATAATTTCTATGATGTTTATTGTAATTTTTCCTTTTTCGTTTATTAATATATTTTTATTGTGTGTGGCAAATAAATGGTTTAAATGGTTTAAGAGATGTGTGGAGATGTATTTTGAATAACAATCAGATATCGATGCGGAGAGGAGACGTGGAAATAACGAAATCTGATTGGTTATTTAAAGCACATCTCTCCTCCTCCGCTTCGGTGGGAACCAGCCTTAAATGATTTCTATACTACAATTCATATAAATCGGTTTAGCGGCTAAAGCATGAAGAGATAACATATAGACAAAAGCATTAATAATGTTAGTATGGAAGTATGGATGTTATCATTACATACCATTACGCCGGTACACCTGAAGTAATAGGTAGTATGTAGCTAGGTACTTCAGTAATCTAAGTCTATAATTTGCAGGTGTGTTTATAGATTTACATGTAGTAGAGGGTTTACTAGTCTGTCCGCTAGACTTAGAATAGCAAATGAGGTTGTAAAAAAGTAATGTTAATCACTTTTACGCGGTGGCTGAATGAGGGGCCCCGGTTTTGTCTACTACCTTATCTTTTGGCATTCAATTTAGGCTGTAAAATTATCTTAGATACTATTGTATTATCTCAAGAACATTGAATAGAACAATAAGCGCTCTGCTGAACCTTTGAAAAAAGAGGGGAAATAATTACTGTGTTCTCTTTTGACAAAAGGAAATAATTATCATCTTTATATTTTTCTCGATATCGTCGCTAGGCAACGGATCTTATTCGAGTTTCATACTATATTATTGTGCCCACGGCAATTTGTTATCTTATATATCTTTTTATAGAAGCAGGGTTCTCTCTCGATATACCATAATTGACGTGATGTGATATGTTATCACAGGATTCGAATATTGATTGCTCCGGGCTGTAATAGTTTTCATAATCAAATAGTTTTAATGGATTAAAAAACTCACTGACTTCTCTTGTATAGACGCATTCGATAGACAATAATTTGATTATGTGATATTCGAAAATGGGAATTAAGGTCTGTTCTCCGTGATATAGAAGCGAGGGGAATCTGATACTTTTCCTAAAACCAATTTCCTTCTTGATTAATTTCGTTTGGTTTCCAAGACAATGGAATCGCTTTTCTAAGACTTACCAAACTTAATTGTTTTGGCGATTTTCTATATCTACATCTGCCGTTGTAAATCTTGATGTCAAAATATTTACTGTATTTATTTAATAAGTTTTTCGAGATATTTTGTCATCATGAAATAGAACAATTTTGAAATGTGCGATGTAATATTTTAACGTGTTGTAAAATCATTTAAATCAAACCTCAAGTATTTGTGTATAACACATCAACAGGGCGCACTTCCGAATGGAATTTGTACTTTGCCTATTGACGATTTAAGACCAAATTTACAAATCAAAATTCACCTCACATACTTGCTACCATATTACCAATCAAAAACTACATATGTTGGTAGCATTCTTAATAGAACTGCTTTTGTTTTTTTTCTGTACGGGGTACTTGAGCTCTTTTTCTTTCCTTTATTATTCTTCTATTCTATATGCTACACTAAAATCAACCGTATCGCATTTATCGACTATCCAAATTATGTTGCACGATCATTTTTAATATCGTCTATCATACTAGTCCTTATTACAAAGACATTAATTCTCAACAGAGGTCCATATATTATGGGCACAACATCAAGTGCATCATACTTCGGAGGATTTCAACATGGGTGTTGGTATTCGGCAGTCTATGTTGCAGGGATGGTGTGGATTTGTAAGTATACTGTAGGACCTATTTAGATATACAGAAGTAACTACCATAGAGAAAGAAGATCAGAATAAAACTAAATAAATATATCCGGACACACCGCCATCTAGTTCCGTGGTATGCAACGAGGCTTGTGTTACAGATACTAGAAGGTTCATATGCTACATCTATACTCTTTTTTCGTAACTACATACTTATTATATCCATGAAATCGAATACAAATGTTGATACTCATCACACAACACCTGGGATTCGTAGCACAGAAGGCAGTGTTCACTATCGCTAGGTTGATCGGATCGTAAAAACCAGCCTCTCCTTTATTTGGGAAGAAACATGCGTTAGATTAGTGTGACCAGTGGACTGACATGTCAAAGGTCTCAAGTTCCGCACCCGCACGCACCACTGACTTTTCGGAAGTTTTGTGCGTATTTATCACATGCTCAAACGCTGAAGGCATACATCGTGAGGACATCTGCATGCTTGAGAGATTTTATCGATGGCATGTGAAGTCTACCAACCCGCAGTAGGCTAGCGTGGTGGACTATAACTAACCCCTCTCAAATGAGAGGAGACCCGTGCCCAGCAGTGAGACAATAATGGATTGATGATGATGATGTGGTATAAATGCGTGGTTTGGAAGAGAATTTAAATACAATTTTAGCTAACTACCTCTTCGACATATAAAACCGGTATCAAATAGATTTATTGTGCTCCATGGTACAACAAGAATATTATTATGATCTTTTAAACCTGATCTTAGATCATATTTTCCTTTGATTGTTTTTCCGTCTAAGACCCGTTTTGTACATACCTATTATCAAGAGTAAATGTCAAATGTATTCTTTTTTTTTATTTATTAAGAAAGAAGGATAAATTATAATAAAATGATCATAAATTTGCCAAACTGCACAGTTAATTGGGTTCAAATTTAAATCTAAAAATAATGACTGAAGATATTACTGATATGTTCTGCAAGCGATTGAATTATGAAGCCTACTTTGATTAAACGTGGTTACTCCGATTAAAGATTAAAATAACTTTAAATTGTAATTCATTTTTCAAATTCTTCAATTCACGAAATTATATATTTAATAATTAGATGACTTGCAATTTATCTTCTGACACCTTAAATTTTATACATAGTTGCGTATTCAAAAGTTTTTCATTGTCCATTTTATCCATTTCGTTCGCCTTTTCATAACGACCCGATTTGTTCATTATTAAAGGCTGTATTCTGTAAGGGGCAAATAGTGATAGGATGAGCGTGGGAATTTGTACATGAGTTATGGATTTTTCCATGTAAATATTTACGTATTTACAACAAAAAAATATCTATGTGTCCGTAATACAAGCCTCATTGCTTACTCGGTTCTAGTAGGCGCTGTGTCATAACTACAGGATTTTTTCACTACTTATGTACACAGTAAATTCTCATCCAATAATTCTCATATTTTTAAAAGATAACTGCCTCGTTGGTCTAGTTGTCAGACAGTACGACTGCCGAGCTAGAAGTCTTGGGTTCGATTCCCAGGTCAAGCAAAGTGTTATTGGGTTTTTCTATGAAATCCTCAGTAGCAGCTCGAAGTTTGAATTTGTGTCCGATTAATGGCAATAGCCTCGCTATGTATTAGGTATTTTTTTAGGTCCCATGTAATAGGGAATTACATGGGACCTAAAAACATACCGGCGAAACGTGGGTGTGCATTAGTACACCTCTGCCTAACCTTTCGGGGACGACAGGCAGTAATAATAAATTAGGTGTAATAATAGTAGATTTTTATATATGACCTCTAGAATCTGTCTAGGTACCTACTACCCTTCGGGGACGTCAAGCGTGATGGTATATATTTCAAAAGATCGCTGTGGTATCCTATCGGGAAACGACACTTACTAATTTCACAATTCAAATCATTTATTTCAAGTAGACCAGTATTACAGGTGCTTTTGAATTGTCAAACTAGTTGCTTTACAATGTTTATATGCAATATCAATATGAGCAATATAAATTTTTCATCCGATAATTTCAGACAATCGTGAGTATCGTGATAGTATCGTATCGTATCGTATCGTATCACCGAACAAAAGTCGCAAGTCTCACAAGGATTTACTCTTAGGTATTCCATATTTATAAGCCAAGCCAACTTGCCAGTGGCGATCATTTTGTTTTTATATTTTCTTACGATTTCCATCATTTCGTCATAAATAATACATAAGGAAAGTCGATGGTTCTAGAACTTTCGGCCGAGGAACGTGACGGGGAATATATTAACACTTCATGTGGCTTGCCACTTTTGTTCCTTTTTTATTAGTATACGTGGTTAAAGCCTTATGGATAATATTATCCGTTATAGCTTATGACAGGATTAAATATTAAATGTTTAGTGATCCTAAGATAGACTAGCAAAATATTTACAGACAAAGATGTACATACACTTACAGGTCAGGTACGCAGTACTCATAACCGGCGCGCGTGCATGACGATATGTATGAATGTGGACGAGGCAAAAGTGGTTTGCAGGGACCGTAGCGCATGGCATTCTATAGTTTCTGCCTACCCCCATGGGAAAAAGGCGTGAGTGTATGTAAGATGTTTAACAAAAAAATAACGCTGTTCAAATAAAATTACGCGCGCTGTCAGTTTTTTTTTTTTAATTTTAAGAATGACCCGTTGCGACGCATTATGTAGTCATGCTGAGCTCAGAACTAGATAGCACAGTATAATAAATTATATCCAGATTTATTTATCGTCCGTTGACCTCATAATTTAAGGCTCACCCACTATTACATGGGACTCAATACATACCGGCGAAATACGGGAATACAAGCTCTGCCTAGCCCTTTAGGGACGACAGGCGTGATTGTATGTATGTATAAGATTTTCCATTACACAAAAAGCTCCCTTAAATAAATAAAATTTAAAAAATAAGGGTTCATTCATCATGACGTACGTCGGCACACACAGAGACACACAAAAGCGTTTACAAAAGAAGCGTCTTACGGAATTATTTAAGCAGCCCAATGCGATAAACAATGAGATAGGGGTGATGGAACGATGCTACCTTCTCTTACCTAATAAAATATTAATATGGACACTGGAAAAAATGCGTACCTAGTACTTTTGGAATGTCATTTCCATCGTTAGATATATACAGGGTTAATAACTTTTAAACTTTCGCGTTGCATTATAATACATTATATTCGACAGTCTGCTTGTGACCACGATCAGTGCAACCTGGTCGAAACGTCCAGCATTTAAAAGGTAAATTCGCGTTAATTCCCGTGTAATATAATGTAATATACAGGGTTATTGGTAATTTGACGTATTCCCGTTAACGATGCATATGCATGCATACATTATGCAAAAGTGAACCATCCATAATGCATGGGAGGCGAACGGCAGATTTGGTACCGCATATTTTTTTTGTTGTTCTGTTATAGAACTTGCACCACTTGATAAGGCAACTAAGCCATTTATTTTCATGTAAGTGTACTATTTTTAGAACTTCGCATTAATTAATAATATCAATAAAAAGATTTTAATAAAGAAACGTAATACAATCGTAAACTAAACGCAGTTATGTTTTTAGAAGTTGCCATATGTAAAATAACACAAATATCGAAATGATAATTAATTATTTAGAAATAGAAATAACATTAAATATAAATAAATACTCATATATTATACGTACAAACGCATAATTGTTGGATAAAGTAATATTAAGTTTTTTTTAAATATAAGTAGGTATAATAATTGTACTTACAAAAAAAAGTATTGTTTTATTTACCGACACTCAAAACCCCATCAGAAATTCATCATGATCAAACTGTTGCAGTCCGCTGCTGGACATAGGTACCTATCTCCTAATACACCGAATCCTCTTCACAATCTACCTACTTAAGTAAGTAAAACACTACAAGGATAGCGACAAGCAATCTAAGACATTTAGTTTACCACCAAAACAATGTTTATGTGCCTATAAGTAACAATTTACATTGGTACACTAGTACATAACCTCAAAAAATAGAACTGGTTATAACTTTTACGTCCCAAGTTCTAAAAATCTAAGAATTTAAAAAAGGCTTGTCTATCATATTAACTACCAATTAAAACAAAAAGTATCCCAAAACACGAAATTTTATTAGGTGTACGAGATTCTCATACAAGCCTGCCATTCGCCTTTCGTGTCACGTTCTTTGTCTGAGATGGACTTTGGAACTAATGAACCGATTTTAATAAAACTTTACACACTGTGTGTAGTTTGGTCCAACTTTAACGATATAATAGCTTTTATCTCAATTTATAATCACAACATGTTTTAATTGCACACCAAGAATCTGCCAGTCATTTATAAAATAGCACGCAATATGATAGGTAATAATATTGGCGAGATTACGTGAAACAAATAATGATTTAAATCAACCCAAAATCAAACAAAATTCATACATACACATTCCCTTAAGGTCATGAATAGATTTTCACCACGATTTATTTTCTAAAGGCGTATTTATCGATAAGTAGTCATTTATCGTACCAACCCTAGCATAAGAACGAATACAATAGAAAAAAGAATGAGTGAAAAGCATCGAACCAAACATGTTTCGCTGTAGCCTGGATTTATAAACCATCTTTCTTTAAGAATACATTCTATTAAATCTAAATCCGAGTATAAAGCTGGTAAAATAAACGACACGGTGAGCAATCTGATTGACGGTTCACCGACTATCAAATTGTCGATAAGTAACAAAATGGAGCATAGCTGTTAGTAATTATAACATCGAGACACTAGTCTGCTCGTGGCGGTCTTTTTATGCCGTCAAGGATTCTAAACGTCGCTATCAATATACTGTGATATAAATTAAAAAAAAATCGACTTCAAATGTTCAGAACTGAACCAAATTGAAATGGAGCACATGAATGGGAAGCACCAGTTTTCAAATTAAAAAGCAGTATCAAAAACGGTTAGCCCAGTCGAAAGTTATGAGGTAACAAACATAAAAAAATACAGTCTAATTGAGAACCTCCTCCTTTTTTAAAGTCGGTAAAAAAAAATTTTATCGTCGCTATCAAAAGCGTTACAAAAAAAATTCAATGTCCCATATTCGCGTAAGTGTCAATCAGTAGGTACTGCTGAAATCTCTATTAACTATGTTATGTCTCATTTTTTCCAGGCTTTCTACCTACCACTGGCGTTGGTGATACCTCCAGCCCAATTCGTGATGCATCACCAGTTCAGTTACCTATACATGTTCTGGATCCACACTGAAGCCATCAAGAGCTTGGGGCCGCTGGAGTACATCCTAAATACGCCAAGCCATCATAGAGTCCATCATGGTAAATTATTGAGTCTTCATAAGCTTAAACACACAAATATATTTATAATATAATGATATTATCCCTCAACGGGTCGAATGATCCTGAACATTTTAAAACTACTGGCCACAGATATTCCTGTGGAGGGTAAGACTATGGTCTTGGCAGTATTGGTTATTTACAAAACCCAATCATTATTAATATCAACTCAATCGGTACTAAAAAATAATCTGTGGTAGCCACAAGGTGGTACTAACAAGTCAAAGGTCGCAAAGTACCACAACTCAAACTGTCAAAAAGAAAACTTCGTCAGAAAACCTGCAAACTACGTCAAAACCTGTCTGCCAACCCGTGCTAGTGAGAGGAGACTCGTGCCAAAGTCAAAGTCAAAGTCAAAATATCGTTTATTCAAAGTAGGCCAAATTTAATTGGCTCTTTTTGAACGACGACAATAAAGACAGCCCCCAACAACGCCCGCCCTTCACCGCTTCCTAGTGTTTTTGCTGGGAAGAAGAAGCGGCGCAACAAACCCCCCTAGCAGCCAAGTAGGTATTGGAACAGTGAATGGGTGATAATGGTGCTGATGATCAATTCGTATTTTAATTTTCTAGGCAGCAACAAGTACTGCTTGGACGTTAACTACGGCGGGGTGCTCATTATCTGGGACCGTCTGTTTGGTACCTTCAGACCAGAGACTGACAAGATTGAGATCGTGTACGGGCTGATTTACAACCAGCCTTCCTTCAACCCTGTTTACTTACAGGTATTCAATTTGATACATTAAGAAAGAGTGAATGGATGAAGAAGGATGACATTCTCCTCGATCAATCATTCATTATAGATACATATTATATATATCATGACACATTACACGAATTGATACTTTCAATATAACAATATTAATAATCTTCTATATAAAATCTCGTATCACGGTGTTTGTCGCTGAACTCCTCCGAAACGGCTTGATGGATTATTATGAAATTCTGTATGTATATTTTGGTAGGTCTGAGAATCGGCCGTAAGCTATTTTTTACACCTCTAGGTGATAAGTGTCCCTGACCAGACTTTAAAAAAAATGAATTGTGGCAAAATAACGTTTGCTGTATCATCTAGTATAACAATAAAATGAGAAAATGCGAATGTGATAATTCCCAATCAAAATAATCAATATGAATAATGCCTCGTGGCACGTTAAAAAAACTCATTCTTAATTTAAAGAATCAAGATTTGCATTGTTTTAGGCCAAATTAGGGCACTTGTGATGCATAATGTTAAGTTGATTATAAAAATGGCCCTGACATAATTAGAAAAATTGATGGATAAAGGAGAATTTTAACTCTTTATCCCTAATACTCTGTGTACAACAGATGGTAGAGATCACACGACCCAATAAGCAACAATATAGGTCGGTAAAATTCACTTGAGTACTCTAGAAACGAAGCATTTAAATATTTAATCCCGTATCCCAGTTACATACAAAAGTCTGGCAAACATTGTATGATAAAACGTAGTAATATACAAAATGTGAACACACAAAAGCTAGAGTAAACATAATATTGCAATTAACCTCAAAAATGGAGCAATATAGCAAAAAGTGGTACTAAGCCGGTATTATAAAGGTGTGTTTGGATGTGGCGATATTTTCAGCCGTCTGCGGTTACCGTACCAAAACGGGGCATTATAATTTACAACCGGGAAATATGCCACCTCTTTTCTATTAAAAATAGTGTTAGTTGACTTACGGTTGTTCTTTTAATGAACCATTTCTAATTTTTACATTCCATTCTTGAAGCAATTTCTAGTTGTTTTTATTCACTCTCTCCGAGTATTTTAAATTCAATCATTTTAAAGTCAATATAAGTTTGTAAAACTTATATATAGGAATCCACTGGATACGGGCGGCATATGACCGGTCGTCGTGGCGATCCTTGGGGGAGACCTATGTCCAGCAGTGGACGTCTAACGGTTGATATTATGATGATGATGATGATAAGTTTGTAAAAATATGACACAAAAAAAAATCAAGTCACAATAGACGTAAGGGGGGATAGGCACAAAATAAAAGGTGAAAAGTAAATAATAAATTATACATTATTTTTAAATCGACATGGTATCATTGCTCTTTTACTTAAAGAAATAATTATCACAGTTTGTTATGGTCTTTACTCATTCATCATCATCATCATCATCATCCTTTTTGATCCCACTGCTGGGTATAGGCCTCTTTCAATACATGCCATTCGCTTCGGCCCTGTCCTAGTCTCACCCAGGTTCGACCCGCCACTCATTACGACATAAAAAACGCGAAAAAAAAATGATTTGATCTGAACATCACCTTTATACAATGTGTGCGTAAAACCTTTAATATAGGTACTGTTTTGTGGCTTGTCATGACAATGATTACCAACAAAAAATATAATATATTATGTAATATAAGAGAATGCCTTGTAATGAGAGTAGAATAAACTCGCTTTCTTGTACTTACGTCGCAAAACGGTATATGTTTTGTGACAGGGTTGAGTATGAAGCGCGTTATAATTTAGGTACTTCTTGTTAGAAATGTCTAGGACTGTTGCTAAACTAAAAGTTGTAAACTTTTACTTGTTTAAAGTCAAGTCGTGTTTACAAACGACGCCTGAAATACCTACCTACCTCTAGATCCTACAAATATAGGCTCCATGTTGAGATCGAACCCGTGACACGTGAAGTTATAAATGAATGCGATACTTCTATTCTAATTATTATAGACAACGGTTTATATATATACCTGTTTAAGTAGATAAGGTTGACTTTTGCTTGAGGGATCGAACTACATAGAAACAACGTCTTATTTGTATGCTCCTTATATTTGCACTAAAAACCAAAAGTATTGAGTGGACTATATGCATATTATAGATAGGTTAGGAGACATAGTTTAGTGGATAGACATGTTAGTTAGGAGTTATAAGTACTCTGATTGCGGGTCATAGATGTAACTAGACAGTACCTTTTTTACACGTAGGTAATAATTACACGATCCAGACCCGTCTATAATAATTAGAATGTATCCAAATCGTGACACCTTAAAAGCGATCCTCCTACTTCTAGTTAATTGGGACACGACTATGTAATAATATAATTTTTTGATGCATGTGATGATAAAACATTAACGTATATACTAACGGCATAAAATGTGAATTGGCCACTACACGCTAACTGGAATAAGACTGCTGGAGTAAATACTAAATGCCTTTGTTTTGTCAACAGACTTTCTATAGTAACTACGTCATGAACAAATTCCGCAAGCTTGATAACTGGGGAGACAAAATGAGGGCCATCTTCTGGGGTCCCAGCTGGGAGCCAGGCACCCCACGCTTGGGTGACGAGGATATGAAGATTGATGTAAGTGTTGCTTCATCATTAAACCATTATTGTCCCACTAAAGGGATACTCCACCACGGTAGCCTACTGCGCGTTGATAATCTTCACATCAAGCCATCAAGAAAATTTCTCAAGCATGCAGGTTTCCTCACGATACTTTCTTTCACCGTTTGAGCATGTGATAAATACGCATATAACTCCCGAAAAGTCAGTGGCGTGCCTTGGGTTTGAACTCGAGACCTTTGATATCTCAGTCCACTTGTCACACCACTAGGCTACCACAGCTCTTGTTTTTCAAGTATTACTTGTTTTTTTTATTAAAACGCGAATCAATTCTCTCATGACCTAAATTCAAAGTAAATTTTAGCTGACACAAAAATTCAACCATAGCATTTTAGTTTTTCGATAGTTTTCACCGTTACGTATCAATATAGCTTCAGACAATTTATTAGATAACGCCCAATTTTCTTTAAATTCAAACGTAAATTGAGTCACATCTCAATTTAAAGAACTTGAGCTTTTTCGAAGTAACGTCAAAAAAATATCGGCCTTTTTCGCCTCGCGATCGCAATATCTATAAAAAATCCTGAGGGAATTTTAAAAGTAACTTTATCGAGCCAAGTAGATCCCCGATAAGTACACACAGCTACCTACTATTTAAAATTTAAACACAGCCTTCGAGATGGCTTTAATATAAATTCTCTAATGACGAGATAATATTCGTATCTATTTGAGTAAAATAAAATTGTATTACTTGCATAATTAATCATCTCTTGAGAATTTAACATATAGACTGAATACTGAAGAAATATGATATGTCTAAAGCTTCATACCTCTTTAGCCGGATTTACATTACGGAACTAGTGACATGATAGTGCACTCAAGTGCACAAAAATATACGACTCGTGCATTATAAAACTTGACGTAAATAAATATTTCTGGACATTATGACACACAGTGCTATCTAGTTCTGTGCTTAGCAACGAGAAGCTTCTGTTACGTATTCTAGTTGGTTGATATACCTACATATATACTTTTTTTTGGTAATACATACATATTATGCATAGATACAGCCATGACTCGGAAACAAATGTTTATGCTCATCACACAAACACACATACGATGCTAAGTATAAAGTGCGATTTGACGACCCAATTAGTCCAGCGGTAGTTGACACTGCTTTCTCTGCGGGTTCGAATCCCGGTAGGGACAAATGTTTGTGTGATGAGCAGAAACATTTGTATCCGAGTTATATATGTATGTATTTACAAAAAAAAAGTATATTTATGTAGTTTATCAACCAACTAGTATCCGTAACACAAGCCTCGTTGCTTATCTCGGAACTAGATGGCGCTGTGTCATAATGTCCGGGAATATTTGTTTATTTATTCTTATTTAAAGCGTCTTGAAATCACTAGATTCATAATCAAAATACTGCCACTTAAATATTATTTAATTCCTATTTCAAAATTTATTGTTAGAATTTATAATCTTCTTCTGAAAACATTTAACTAATAACTCTACTCGTTGATATTTCAAACGAAAATGTTTTGAATATTAAAATTGAAATCGGACTACGGTTAATATTTTCGTATTGTTGAGAAAGTTATTTTCAAGAGGTTCTAAAAGCCCATATTATGTTAAATACTAACTGACTCATAAACTAAACAATTAGCTAATATTGTTATTTATAGCTAGTTATTTTTGATTTTGAAATTTAATTTAAAAAATACAATCTTTTTATTTATATTTCTTGGAATTTTAGATAACTATCAAATTCCAAGCACTTTTGTCGACCAGGGAATAGAACCCAATCACGGTTAGCAGCCATGATTGTGACCAATATACTAATGGGGCAGGTTATACGTTAAATTAACTTTTTTTTTTCAATAAGTTCCATTTAAGCCTGTTTGAATCTGTTAAGAGTAAAACGCCACAAAATACTTTGATTGGGTAGGTACTTTTTATATAAGGAGTTTTAAAATGGATGATTTGTTTAACAGGTGGAGAACAGAGATAAGTACGACGTACAGCTTCCAGCATGGTGCAACTTCTACTTGGTCACTCATTACACGGTGGTGCTGTACGGGTTCTTCGAGCTGGCTTCCAGACATATGGTGAGTTGACTCTTGAAATAATTGTCAATAATAATTTAAAATATAGGTTAGTAATTATGATTTCAAGACGACCAACACCTCAGTCAGCCCGTGATCATGGATGCTGTAAAGGATCTGAAAGTTCGGGTTATAATAATATCAATATACCGCGATAAAGTCTGTAAAAAAACAGTGGAACATATAACCGCCTCCTTTTAAAAGTCGGTTAAAAAGTAGTTTTATTTCAATGTCGCGTAAGTGTAAGAAATCAATAAAATAAATAAAATTATTTTTATTTTATACGAGTTTAAAATAATTTGCTTTTCATCATCATACAATCAATTAGTCTCCCACTGCTGGGCCCGAGTCTCCCCTCATTTGAGAGAGATTAGGCTATTATAGTCCACCAGGGTTGGCAGACTTCACACGCCATCGAGAAAGTCTCTCAAGCATGAAGGTTTCCTCACGATATTTATCTTCACCGTTAGAGAATTTGATAACTTTACTTTTACTTTAGTTTAATATTCTCCATGAGATTATGTTTATCATCCATATGACATCAAAATATTTTTTTATTGACCTGAGTTATGGATATTTCTATGTATTTATCTATGAATGCATTTACAAAAAAAAAGTAAAATCTGGGAACTAGATGGCGCTGTGTCATAATGTCCGAATATATTATAATATTAATGATGAAAATTACCAATATGTTTCACTGACAGCTAATCAAATTGGATGTGATTAAAAATACCTGCGACCGTTGTAACAAGGGTTACAATTTCGCTCAGGTTTCACTATGTTATCATTAATTAGGGGCGGGTTAGAAATACGATAGCAGTTCTAAAAACATCATTAATTGCTCGTAGAAAACTTTAGGCACTTAATCACCAGAACTGGCATGGACGGCTTAAAGTATTTTTTCTATACATAACACTGGTTACCCATCGAAATATCACGGTACACTGTTTAACCTTAAATATCGAAGGAATAACATACAATTTTCATGTCTTACGTAATACGACAGAGACTAGTACTGAATTCACAAAGAGTGAGGTCTATTGAAACCTAGATATACATGTATAAATTCGTAACAAAATGTATTCATACAATATAGTAAATATTATATCACCAATAATATTCCACAGACATTATAAAGACAATATAAGTACTATTGTAAATGTTATTTTACTTCGAACATAATACGACTAGTTTTGAAGCAACTGAACATAAAATATATTCGGAAGACACTAATTTATTATGTTACTAGCTTTTGCCCGCGACTTCGCTCGAGTTAAGAAATACTATTATTAATTAGGTATACCTTTATACATGCAAGTCTCAGCCCGATCGGTTTAAAATTGACAAAGTTTAATACAAAATTTCATCCCTTAATTTATCCTCTTGGGGGAAGAATTAATCAAAATCCTTTCGTAGTGGATACCTACGTCATAACATCTACCTGCATGCCAATTTTCAGCCCAATCCGTCCAGTGGTTTGGGCTGTGCGTTGATAGATCACTATGTCAGTCAGTCAGTCACCTTTGAGTTATATATATTTAGACACTCTGACGTAATTTTGTATATAAGAATATGTACCTATATCCGATTATAAACCTTAATTCTATGTACAAATGGATCATCTCATTCTTGCTTCGGCTTTTTTGTCCTATTTCGCTTTAATATTTTTCCTTCCTTATTTTGTATCTCAGTTTGATGCTGTTTTCTCGTACAATTAACATCTTTGTTACGACTACCTATCTTATTTTAATTATCTTATTATAATTAACATTAGAATTCAGTCACTAAAAATAAATAAACAAAAATCTTTTTTACACAAAAATATGTAAGCCCTGAAAAGATAAGAATTTAATCAAATAAACGAAATCTTGACTACATTTTATCACATCTCCCTAAATAAATATCATTCTATATTAAGACTTATTAACAATTTCTCAGAGACTACTGATACCAAGAATAAACACGGGTTTGTTCATTTAAATTAACTCATTCATAAGTAACAGTATTAAGCTGCTTACACAAATCTTGCTCTTCGCTAACATCTTTAATTACTTGAGCGGATAATTATACTTCAATAGGAAGTAAGAAGCTTACGCGAATAATTAAGCTGCTCGTAGGTTTTTTTATCAATACTTACCATTTTATTCGGCAAGATACATTATATTATATTCGTGCGTCGTATGTTTATACAATTATACAGCAACATCAAAATTCTGAAGAAGAATCTAATAGCCATTTCTCGACGGAGAATCAACCGGAAGAAAGAATTTCTAATTAAATTAATTGATTAATAATTATAATCTTTGTATAATTATTATTTGTTTCAATATAACAGAGTCATTATCATCATCATCAACCCATTAACGTCCCACTGCTGGGCACGGGTCTCCTCTCATTTGAGAGGGATTAGGCTACAGTCCACCACGCTAGCCTACTACGGGTTGGCAGACTTCACAGGGCATCGAGACAAATCTCTCAAGCATGCAGGTTTCCTCACGATGTTTCCCTTCACCGTTTGAGCTTGTGATAAATACGCACATAACTTCCGAAAAGTCAGTGGTGCGTGCCCGGGTTCGAACTCGAGACCTTTGACATCTCAGTCCACTGGTCACATCACTAGGCTACCACAGCCTATAACAGAGTGGGGGCATTAAAAGCGAATCAGCCAGGAATAATTAAATTAATAAATATATCCGAACTTTATATGTGTGTGTGTGTGTACTCCACACCGTATCCGGTGACGGTGACTCCTAAATGATCAGTTGATCATTGTGATGGGCTCTGATGTGACTTGCAAAGCCAAACTTCGACTTAAAGGCACTGTCGAACGTTATAAGTTTATAACATAGCGCCATCTGAAACGAGTCTTGTGTTACGGATACTAGATAATTGATATAATACTAAGTGTTTGATTTTGTAAATACATATTCTACATAGATACATCCATGACTTGATACAAACCTGCATGCTCATAGCACAAACATTTATCCCTACTGGAATTCACACCTGACATTAAGAAGATTTAATTTATTCCAACTGAGTTTTTAAGGGAAATTTAACACGTGGTTCGCCTACGATGTCGCCCACTCATTATAAAACAAATTTCATTATACAGTATTGAACCGGACCCAAAAAAGACTAGAAGATAAAATACTTCAACCGTAAATAAATATAAATAGATTACAATATCGCTCGATATTTATTAGGTATGTAATTGAAATATGGGCTCCGAAATGATAACAGAAAATTCTATTGTTTTTGTTTCACCAAATAACTTTGTTTGTGAAGGAGACTTCTTGTGAGCGGGCGTGATGCGTGGATAATTTGAAAAACTGATACACCTTTGGTTCACTTTGTGTTTTTAATGCAAATACAATATTTTTACAATAATAATGCGATGGGTCGACTCTGACGCGCTCACGCGGTCGTGGTTTTTGGGCGAGTGCCGGCCGTCGTCGGTAGGGGGCGCGGCGGGGAAACATGCGCCGCGCGCGCGCTAGCCGTCGCTCGGCGGAGCACTGTCGGTGTGTGCGTCTGTGTTCTCACACAGACGCAAGGCGTTAACATATTGCCACCCCAGGAATGGAGTTTTAGTCCTGGTCCACCACTGGCAGTGGACACAGTCGGTTGTAGGCCCGGCGCAGGATACCGGAGGTGGTGAGTACGTCGGCGACGCGTGCTATGCCGTCGGTACCAGGATGCAGGCGCGTCACACGCCCGAGCAGCCAACGGTTGGGTGGAGCTTGGTCGTCCTTCACCAGCACCATCTCGCCCGGCTGAAGCTGCTCTCCTTCCTTGCGCCATTTGTAACGTTTCTGGAGCTCTGTAATATATTCGTTGTAAAAACGCTTCCAGAAATGGGCTTTCAGTTGCTGTGTTCTCATATAACGTGAGAGTGTATGCATAGCAGCATCGTTCTTGACCTGAGATGAAGGAAGTAACGTTAAAGTTCGTCCAATCAAAAAATGTGACGGAGTTAGGGCTGTAAGATCCGAGGTATCTGAAGACATGGGAGTAAGAGGCCTAGAGTTTAAAATAGCCTCAATTTGTACAAGGACTGTATTCATTTCTTCATATGTTAAATTTGCTAAAGAAACTACTCTTTTTAGGTGAAATTTTACTGACTTTACCGAACCCTCAGCCAGACCATTAAAGTGGGGACTATAGGCTGGCGAAAACTTAAAATTAATTGACAATTCTGACGCTCTTTCACTGATTAAACCGGAATTTTGCTTTAGAAATTTTGATAACTCACTACATGCGCCCACAAAACATCTACCGTTATCAGAGAAAATGTTGACGGGTTTGCCCCTGCGCGCAATGAAACGGTTTAAAGCAGCTAGAAAAGTCTCACTGCTCAAATCGGTCACAAGTTCTATATGTACTGCCCTTACTGTCAAACAAACAAAGATACATAAGTAGGATTTGATTAATGTACTGCCTCTACCCTTTCGGTTCAATATCACAACCGGTCCAGCATAATCAACAGCAGTGTGTGCGAATGGAAAATCAGCATGTAAGCGTTGTTCTGGAAGATTTCCCATAATTGGTTGCCTGATTTTTCCTGAGAAACGGCAACATTTTATACATTTATGTACAATTTTTCTTGCAAGGTTTCTACCCCCAATTACCCAAAATTTATGTCTTAAAGTTGACAGCAGCAATTGTGGACCTGCATGCATGAGTGATAAATGGTATTGAGTGAATATGAGAGCTGTTATATGATGTGATGAGTGAAGAAGTATCGGGTGTTTTGTGTCATAATCATAAAATGAATTAGACAATCTTCCGCCTACTCGCAGCAAGTAATCATCTTTATTAAGAAATGGATTTAAGTTGCTCAACTGATTTTTTATTGATAATTGTTTATTGTTTTTGAGTAAGTTATATTCTGTGGAGTAATTTTCCCGTTGTGCAAACCTACATAATGAATTAAGAGCTGCATTGAGTTCATGAATTTTTAAATAACCAGTATGTTTTTCATGTGGATGTATATAATTATAGATAAAACGTTGAACATACGCTATGACCCGTTGCAACTTACTAAAACTAGAAAACCGTTTTATAAAGTCTGAAAGGTAACTATCAGGATTAGTTTGTTCTGTTGAAACATTACATTGAATTTTAAACTCTGGCAAGTCTGTAATATTTGTTTGTGTCGGTTGGACTGGCCATTCTGATTTATCCTGTGTAAGAAATGATGGACCTGACCACCACAAGCTACAACTATCTAACTTTTCAGCATCTGTGCCTCGTGACCCTATATCAGCTGGATTCAAACTTGTAGGGATGTATCGCCACATTGTAGGTTGAGATCTATCAAGAATTTCTTGTATTCTGTTAAAAACAAATGGTTTAAGTAAATGGTTTTTTGGTGACTTTAACCAACCTAGAACAATTGTAGAGTCACACCAATATGTAACACTACTTATACGTAATCTTAATGAGGAAATAACCTTTTCTGTAAGTTTTGCGGCAAGTAGAGCACCACAGAGTTCTAACCGGGGTACTGTCGTTGGTTTCATGGGAGCCACACGACTCTTTGCTGAGACTAAATGAACTGATACCTCATTATTAACAGATTTTGACTTAATGTAAACACATGCTGAATATGCTAATGTTGATGCATCACTAAATGCATGAATTTCTATGTCCAAAGGATCCAGAATTACACATCTTTGGATTCTTATTTTATTTATGTATAGTAATGAATTTAAGAATTTTTGCCAAATGACCTGGGTTTCATAAGGAACAATTTCATCCCATGTGATTTTAGAGGACCATAGCTTTTGTAATATTAATTTTGCTATCAGTAGACATGGGTTGATTAGACCAAGTGGGTCAAAGGTTTGTGACATAATAGATAAGATTGTACGTTTAGTAATTTGTGTGGTTTCTTTGATGTTCACTGAAAACAGCAAATTATCATCTTTACAATTCCAAAGCAAACCTAAAGTCTTTGAATATTCATTAGAGCTAAGATTAAGTAAACCATCACTGCTGTCACCATCAATGATTTTATCAATAATTTCTGGATAATTTGAGTACCACTTTCTTAAATAGAATTGGCCTTTCTCTAACTGCTTTATCACGCCCTTGCAAATTTCTATAAGTTCAGATTCAGTTGACCCTCCTGTAATCAAATCGTCAACATAGAAGTCATGTTGAATTACTTCAGAAACTGATTTTTCAGTACATTCTATTCCTAACTCTTTTAGACATCTAGTTGCAAGGTAAGGAGCGGATGCAGTACCGTATGTGACGGTATTAAGTTTATATAGTTTGAGCTCTTCGTGAGGTTCAAACCGCCACAAGATTTGTTGCAGTTGTCGCTGCTCTGGATTAACGTTAATCATGCGGTACATTTTTTCAACGTCTGCGGTTACGACGAATTTATGCTGGCGCATTCTAATTAAAATACTAATCAAATCATCCTGTATGGTCGGACCAATCATCTGTATATTATTAAAAGACAGACCTGTTGTGGTCACCGCAGAGGCATCGAAAACGACCCGCAACTTTGTGGACAGGCTTGATTCACGAAGAACACCGTGATGTGGTAATATGTAAGCATATGTATCTTGTGTAGGATTCGTATTTCCTGTCATGTGACCTAAAGCAATGTATTCTCTAATGAAGTCACAGTACTGTTTCTTGAATAGTGGTTCTTTATGAAATCTGCGTTCTAGAGACAAGAATCTGGACAATGCTTGCTCGTATGAATCACCCAATTTATTTGGCGATTCTTTTAGTGGGATGGTAACTAAAAACCGTCCATCAGACTCGCGTTTTGTGTCATTTATGAAACCTTGTTCACATTCCTGCTCTTCCTTCGATATTTGTTTACGAATAGGTATGTTTTCTAACTCAAAAAATTGTGTTAACTGGTCTTGAAGTTGAGTATCAGTATTTAATGTAATAATGTGATTGCAATGGACTGTATTAATAATAGTGTTCTGTGGTATTTGTATGGAACCCGAAACCAACCAACCAAATTTGGTTTTGCTTAACGTGGGTTTATTTTTTCCTAAATACATATTCTTGGATTGGAGCACACTCCAAAAAATATCCGCACCAAGTAGTACATCTACTTGAGAAGGAATGCAAAATGTTGGATCAGCTAACTTAATGCCCTTTGGGATGTTTAATAATGTAGGGTTTATTTGTATAGTAGGTAATGACTGTGTAATGTTAGGGACAATAAAGCAATTAATGTTTTCTGTGTATGGATTTATGAGTGATGATATAACGGCATCACAGCTTTTAGTAATGCGTGATGTTTGACTATTTAAGCCTTCAACTAACGACGAGGTTGAAGTGATGGGTAAGTCTAACCTTGCACATAAGTTTTCAGTGATGAAACATGAAGTGCTTCCATTATCCATTAATGCTCGTATGGTATGTTTTTCACCATTTGAGTCCTCAATTTGAATCAATGTTGTTGACAATAGAACACATGTTTTATGAGTTACTGATAAAGAAATATTACTATCATTACAATTATTATTAATAATAGAATTAGGGTTTTGTGTTGCAGGTGTTTGTGACGGTGACATCGACGAGGATGACTGCGATGCGGTACAGAGAACTACAGTATTGCTAGGAGTAGCTGCTGCTGCATTTGAAGATGAAGTGTTAAGTGTAGATGCGTCATGACTACTATCGTGTAATAAACTATTGTGTGGCTTATTGCAAATGCGGCAGGGTCCCAACCTACACACACTCACAGAATGACCTTGACGCAAGCAGTTCATACATAAATTTAAAGACTTAACCCTTTGAATTTTTGTCTGTAATGGAAGTGATCTAAACTTAGTACAACGATAAATGGCATGATTATTTTTACACAATGGGCAAACATATAACTGGCCTGCAGGTGGTGAGTGAGAACTGACCACCATGGATTTATGACGGTTGTGTGTGACATCACTATGCCTACGCTTTGTGTGAGACTCATCTATGGTTTCTAATAGATCAGATCGGTTTTTCAAGAACTCATTGAAGTTATCCAATGTAGGCAGCTCTTTGATTGTGCTACGATGAGTCTCCCACTCACGATTAGTGACAGGATCTAATTTATTAGAAACAATGTGTATTATAAGTATGTCCCAGTGTTCAGTATGTAATTTTAGTGTGTTTAAAGCTCTTATGTTTTTGTTTACAGTATCTATAATGTTACGCAAACCCTTAGCCGACTCCTTAATTAAAGTTTCAATATTAAATATAGCTTGAATGTGATTATTTACAAGAAGCCTTTTATTGTTAAAACGATCGCAAAGCAGATCCCAAGCCACGTCATAATTATCAGCTGTGAAATCAAGTGAACGTATAATTATGGCAGCACTGTCTTTTAAAGCGGCACGTAAGTAGTGGAATTTATTTATTGAAGGTATATTTTTGTCATTATGTATTAGTGAGCAAAATGTGTCATGAAACTCCAACCAGTTTTGATATTGACCCGAAAAGGTAGGTAAATGTATAATAGGGAGCTTTAATTTTGGCCCACCTCCATGTGCAGTACTAGAACCTGTGTCCGAGCTGGAGCTGGTGCCCGCAGCAGGGACATCCCGCGCCAACACCTCTCGGGCAAGCGCGATCGTGCTGAAGTACTGTGTTTCGAAGACTTCCCTCTCTTTAAACTGTTCATCTGGAATTTCACATATATTTTCTATTTCAGTCTGAACAATATCAAAATCTGAATAAAGCTCTTCGATTTTAGTTAATCGTACGGTTAGTTCATGAGTTTGAAGCTTGCTTAATTGTTCACAACTATCTGTGATCTCTAAATAATTCTTGAATTGAGTTAATCTAGCTTTAAAGGAAGATCGCTTCTTTATAATGGTTTTGAGATCCATTGTATTCAATAGAAGCTAATAATGGCAAAGGCGACAAAAAAAAAGAATAAAAATTCTGAACAAAGACAGTAGGTAAGTAATGAAGATGCTATGAAATAAATGTGCAATACTTAAATTAGCTGATGGTTCGGTAAAGCGTGCGCAGGGTGCAGTTATGAAAATATTAGTGCATGAGGTAGCAAGCGGCAGCACGTTCTGAGCTGGTTGCAGCGAGGCCGATCAAGCGCCCCGACCGGTCTAGCGCTCACACTCACGACTCGCGTAATTTGTATTCTGAAATTTGTAATAATGCGGATTATAATATTTGTTACGATAAGATGAATACAGCACCTGCACAAACGGGATAGCCAAACCTCTAGAACCTCTGAATAATTAACATTGGAATAGGTACGCAGGTACCTATTTTACGAGATATGAAACAAACACCGTCAATATTATGAAGAAGTTACAAATATTAATGTGAGATTCAGTATTTTTACTAAGAATAATTCAATGAATTGGGAATTTAAGTTATAATAACGAAATAAGAATAATTAAGTTGTCACCACAAAATGGCGGAACAATGATGATGCAATTTTTACAAAGGGCTCAGAAAATTGGAACGAACTCACAATAACGCTACTCCCACAGGTTTTTACGATATCCTTGCTTGTAGTAGGTGTGATTTTCGCTATCGTTCAGATGTTTCATCCACGCGTTGGTACCCGTCCAACGTGGCGCCTTCCCTCGTTCATGATTTTCTTGTTTTTTATAAATCCGGTTCGTGGGACCAATGTTTGTGAAGGAGACTTCTTGTGAGCGGGCGTGATGCGTGGATAATTTGAAAAACTGATACACCTTTGGTTCACTTTGTGTTTTTAATGCAAATACAATATTTTTACAATAATAATGCGATGGGTCGACTCTGACGCGCTCACGCGGTCGTGGTTTTTGGGCGAGTGCCGGCCGTCGTCGGTAGGGGGCGCGGCGGGGAAACATGCGCCGCGCGCGCGCTAGCCGTCGCTCGGCGGAGCACTGTCGGTGTGTGCGTCTGTGTTCTCACACAGACGCAAGGCGTTAACAAACTTCAATCATACTTTAATGTACCTATCTTTTTATAATATAAGATGAAAACATATACTCTTTTACAGTTAAACTTAACCGATACTACAATTAACATGAACTAGCAAAATTATACAAAATGTAATGCGACTAGCACAATGACACATTGAAATAAAGCTAATTTTTAAGGAATTCTCAAAGATATCAAAAATAATATTGATACACCCACATTTATATTATTTTTGATAATATACCACACCTACGGTCACAGGCAGACAGATGTGTTAAACATCTTGACGTCTGATATCAATAAAAGTACTGACACTTCAGGAGTAAACCGTCCAGCCGACCCTAGCTGTCCTCTCAGCAACGCCCTAAGCCGAGGTCCGAGCCCCATTTGGGGGCGCCCTTAGCTGCTGTTGCTTAATATTCTAAGTTAAGCCTTGGCTGGAGCCACTGGTGCTTCGCCAAAAAAGTCCGGTTACATTGCAAAAACTCCTTCGAGCTAACAATGCCATTCCCAAAAAAAAAAAAAGGAGTAAACCGTAAAAACTAGTTTTGTATCTAGGATTTTTGTATATCACAACAGTGGCAAACAAGCTTGCAACCTACCTGATGGTAAATGGTTACCGTAGCCTATAGATAGGCGTTTGCAAGACCAGGAGTGTCGCTCACGCGTTACCAACCCTGTAGAAACAGTTAAGGTTTGTTAAAATAGGGAGGTATTAAACTGACAGCAAACGGAATGCCCATGCTGTCAGAATAGTCACTCTCCCAACGAGCTCTAGTAACCGCACTCACAGAAACACAGCTATTGTTATTTCACTGCGGTCTTCTGTAAGTACATACATAGTATACATGTTTGTGTGATGAGCATGAACATTTGTATCCGAGTCATGGATGTATCTATCTATAATATGTATGTATTTACAAAAAAAAAGTATATATGTAGTATATCAACCAACTAGTATCCGTAACACAAGCCTCGTTGCTTAGCACGGAACTAGATGGCGCTGTATGTCATAATGTCCAGGAATATTTATTATTTATTATTATTATTACATCTCTAAAATGGGACATAACAGTTTAATGTCTCCGAAACACTCTGATTTTGTACTTGATATTCAAAAACACAATCAAGCCAAAAGTTCCCAAGCAAACTCAACAATTTCACTTTATATGATCAGATATATCGTGCGGTCGTAACTTTGGTGATAAAATTCGGGTCTGTGAAATTTCTATAGCAAATTATTATGATTATATATTGTATCTTATCTTTTGATACGTTAAACTAAATCTGTAGAAGTTTGCAATGAAATATGTGGATAAGGAGATCGGGGTCTCTTTAATAATTAATAGAATTTCGCTTTGTACCATTCCACTGTTATAAGAGTTGCGATTTCGTTTATGAGTCAGTAAAGTTAAAAAATAGCCAGGCAATAACTACTTTAAATACAAGCGTGTGGTGCTGTTGTCGACTCCCAAGTCGAGTAAAATGTTGATGAGTTTTATCTTTAAAAAATTCAGTAGCTCGCACTCTTTTTCTGGACTTTCTGGACATTATGACACAGCGCCATCTAGTTCCGTGGTAAGCAACGAGGCTTGTGTTACGGATACTATTTGGTTTATATATATATATATTTTTTTAAATACATCCATATTATACATAGATGACATGACATGACTCGGATACAAATACTAATGCATATCACACAAACATTTGACCCTACCGGGAATATAACCCGGGACCCATAGCACAGCAGGCAGCATTAACTACCGCTGAGCTAAACGGGTCGTCTCTGTATCATGAGACTTAACAAATATCGGAAAAATAATGAAATACATTAATACTGCTTTGCCTACAGTTTCACTCATACAGACATAATGATGTTGTGGTATTTATGCACTCTGGTATTTTTCTACCAGACGCACCACAGTGCTTCCTCTCTTATTCTCTTTTTAACTGTCCTAATATTATTCCTCTTGTTCCAGGGTATGACTCCATTCTCTGTGCTTATCTGCGTTCTCTACGTGATTGCTTCACTCACGATCATCGGGATGCTGTTTGACAACTCCAAATATTCTCCTCTCCTTGAGGTCATCCGCTGTTCAGCTCTGGCCTTCCTAACCAGGAGTGTCGCTGTCACCAGCCCAGGGTTCGGTACTATTCTACAAACTTTCTACGTAGCCTCAGCTATGTTCTGGTGCCTCAATATCCTGAAGTTCTTGGAGATCAAAAGGACGAGGAAGGTTGATTAAAGTCTGATGTACACGACTGATTTTTCTGGTTTGATTGAGAGAATGACTCACACTATTTGAATGGTTTATATTTGTTAGTGAAAAGCTTCTATACTTAAAGATGAAATCCACGAAAGTGACATACATTAATACATTTTTTTAATTTTAAGGAAAGTAAAGTCTTTGATCTAGGATAGAATAGGACAAAAAATATGTCCTGCAATGATATAAAAACCTATAGATACGTTACCCGCACTCTAAAATGGCAACAAGAAATCAAGGCAATTGGCGGGATAGCGCTTAGTGACGCACCAACCAGCGTTGCGAGGGTACGTCCCGAAAAAATAATTCGTGCTTAATAGTTTTATACTTCCTGAGAACAAGATGCCTTCATGTGTTTACAAATTATACTACAACAGTGAAAGATAAAAATGTGTCTTTCCCTTTCTTTGCACAAATTAGTCGCTGTCGCCATTTTGCATAGCCGTAATGTTCGTGCATGACGCGTCTATATAATAATATGTCATTGATGTCCTGTCTTTTCTCCAATTTTTCTGTTTTGTTCTTAAGCTAAGCTCTTAATTTTAATTTAAGTCAAGATATTTTTTTAAAGCAATACCTACCTAGTTTGTAACAGTACCTACCTAAATGTAATAAATTAATAAACTGATTTCAATTCAAGAATTTCAGCGAAATTCAAGTCTGATTTCGGTGTAAACAACAAACAATTCATGGCGGAATGATAACTGGAGCTTAAATTTGATATAATCATGTTCATAAATATTATTTTAATTATTCAACTTCATTATGCAAATTTTCACATTTATGAAATACGTAGGTAGGTACCTACTTTTTTGAGTTTCCGGTGAAATATTTGAATGATATTGAAATTATTTCCATTTGATATTATTGAATAAATAATGATTCCGTCAATTATATTGTTAAGAAGGTAATATATATTAACAGAAATATTTGTTATACCTACATTTTCTTTTTTTGTTAAAGCATGAACAAAATATTAATTTTTATTCATTGTTAATGAGTACCTACATAGAAAATGTATAAATGCAGAAACTTCTTCAGTATCTTGGCGAGTCTCTTTGTCATGCTCTCAAAACTATTAGTATAATGAATATTTGATTCACTGAAAGTATGAAAACTTATTTATAAGCATACTGTCTGAAAAGAAATATAAACATACATTTTTCTATTAAATTATTAAGAAAGAAGTTATAGGGTAGCTAGATTTTTTAAATACATTTCTCAGATTAAATAAATAACAAGACAATGCTGAATGGAATTCAAAAGTGCTGACAACAGTTCAATACTATGAGTGCGTATCCAAAACTTCATCCAAGATTGTCGTACTTAATTGTCATACCTATGTATATGCGTGTCTGATGTCATTCGATCTTGAATTCAATTTTGAATTCCAATCAGCATAGAGATGGCCTTTTGTACTTTTATATTGTGTCAAAATCTTTTGTATTTATATTACTCTATATTCAGTTATTCATAGAATCTGAGATCAATTCTATAACTAATTTTAAACTTTTGTGAATATATTTTCTATATCTATAGTAAATTAATATATTAAGTAGAAAATTTATATAAAAAATACACTTATAATTATGAGCCAAACACCAAATAATTAGAATTTGTAAGCTAATTATAACTTAGGATAAATAAATGTTTGATTTTTCAATGTACAGCTGATTTATTTAACAATAATTAATTCATAATTAATTCATAATTAATTATTGTTAAATATTTTCAAGTCGCCTTAGCATTTGAATAGTTATTTAATTGATATGTTAAAGTAGCTTTTGATAAATTATTTGTTACGATTTTATTAAATACATTTTTAGAAATAATTGATTTTATTTATCACCATCATCGTTATCGACACTATTGGGCCATTGCCCAATTGACTTTAAATGAGAAGAGACCATTTTTAGAGAGGGAAATGCGATTGAGGAAATCTCTCAAGCATGCAAGTTTCCTCACGATGTTTTCTTTCACCGTTTGAGCATGTGATAAACACGCACATAACTTCCGAAAAGTCAGTGGTGCGTGCTTTGGGTTCGAACTCGAGACCTTTGATATCTCAGTCCACTGGTCTCACCACTAGGCCACCACAGGTACCTTCGTATTTGCTAGCAAGAGACATTATCAATCATATAATATCCATAACACAAGCCTCGTTGCTTAGCTCAGAACTAGATGGCGTTGTGTGATAATACCAGATATATTTATTAACACTCTCTCGGGTGGGTAATATCCTAAGACTATAAAAGTAATCCAGGGTTCACAGTAGAGAGAGCTCGAGCAAGGGCTCTTATGCTTTGCCTATTAAAGTCGATGGCTTAGTGCTGGCTAACGTAGAGTAAGTCATCACAACGCGTTTATAACGATGATAGTACGTAGTAGACGTAATAAAAATGAATATTTCTGGACATTATGACACAGCGCCATTTAGTTCCGTTGTAAGCAGCGAGGCTTGTGTTACAGATACTAGTTGGTTGATATACTACATATATTCATATTATTATGTAAATACATACATATTATATATAGATACATCGATGACTCGGATACAAATGCTAATGCTCATCCCACAAACATTTGACCCTACCGGGTTTCAAACCCGGGACCCATAGCACAGCAGGCACGAATCCCACAACCTAAAAAGCAATCGTGTCGACATAAAAACAAATACACGCACACTAACATAAATACCCCGAACGAAACAAAACAATACAATAATATTCTTCTTAACTGAATCTAACTGTATCAAATAACTGCCTACTCTCTCAATCAAGATAATAATATACAAACAATCACAATATGTTCCCTTATTCCTGTGATACTGTTTAATAAACATGCGGTGCACAAACATAATTTGACTATATAAATATAATTATTATGTTATAGTTGCTGTGGCAACCTTGCGTGATATAAATATATCTAATCATTATTTACGGGCTTTTGCCCGCGACTTTTTCTGCGTAAAATTTGTAATTATATCCAATCTGCTTATTTATATTCTACCTTTTAAGAAATTGTCGTTACCGCATACAAACTTACACCCCCGTTTTCGCCCTTTTAGGGGATGATTTCTAGGGCAAAACTATCCTATGTCCTTCTCCGGGGCTCAAACTATCTTAATACAAAATTTATTTTTTCAGCGGTTATAGCGTGAAGAGGTAACAGACAGACACACTTTTACAATATTACGCATTTATAATATTACAAATTATTAAATATTATATTATTAAGGTGGAAGCTCCACATTAGCCCGCGAAATTCAAATTTTCGTACGTTTTTTGCAATTTGCCGGTCATTGTCAGGCTGTACATTGAACAAAATATGATTCGCGCCTGTAATAGGTATTTAGTTACAGAATTATAATCATTTAAATCAATAAAACAGCCCTCAAAGTGCATATAACTGTATTGATTGTCTATTTCATGAAAAAGTCATTCAATCCAAGCGAGCTAGCGTGGAGCTTCCACCTTAAGTAAAAATTAAGTAAATTAAGTAATAAGTACGTATGGGTAGTTGCCATGGCAACCCAGCGTGGTACACAATTATTTACTGATGTGTCTCGTGCTGTAGAATAAAAAGCACAACGCGAACAAAATGTTGGTGATCTGTGAATTTATGTATATGGTTAAAATTCAACTCTGTTATGTCGGAATTGAGGTATCATATAGATTTCAATCTATCATGCTCTCGTATATATACACAGACAATCACAATCTTCAATTTATCAAGAATTTCTGAAAAAAATCTCAAAATAACCTTAAAAAATCCTAGCATACTGCATAATAAAATTGAGTTAAATAACTCCCTTTTAACTCTAAAATTGTGAGTTTCATAAGATACGTCACAATTAATTAAAACTTAGCACTGACAACAAACCCGCAACTACTAAGTCACAGCATCCAGCGATCCGCTCCTAAACCACAACATACAAGTATACAAAGAGAAAGAAAATAAAAAAGTTACAAATAACTTCTAACTACTAACAAGTCGTAAGTATCGACTAGAAATAACTTCGGAACGGAACGGAAAGGAAAAGTAATTTTATTGGAAATGTTGTTTTATTTTCTGATACAAAAATTTCCTCACATGACATAATTATTATTATTACATATCATTGCTCATATAACATAAAATATCATCACGTTTTTGTGTTCGAAGGGTATGGCAATTCTTTCTTCGTAAACAAAATAAAACTAAGCTCGACTTAAGAATCGAAGTCGGATATTTATATTTAGGTATAAATCTAATGTGAATAAGCAGCTAAAACAATTTACTAACTCCATAAGAACCTGGTTAAAAAAGGTTGTACAAATATTTCAATTTCACAAATGTGAAATTGTGAAATAATGTGAAAACACAAATTATTTTTTAATAATCTAAATCAAAATTATGAACTTTATAAAAAAAAAACAAAATAATAATCATCCTCAGCTTATAATAAAATCTTACAATAGCTTTACAAGATGAAAATAATCCACAAAACGTTTGAAAACCTACGCAATATTTGTACAAATAAAACTTATAATCGAACAAATAACAGTCTACTTTACATCTAGTCAACTCACTTAATGAATAATAAAATATATATTTATCATCTTAGTATTGCTTATTTGGTATAAAAAATAACTGATATTGCTTTATACATAAAACATGGAAACTCCGGCTAGTGGTAGCTCTCAGTTGGTCGAAAGCCTTCGACGTCACCTCACGTCACGCGTCTCCAACGATTGTGCTTACGTGCTTACAATTCGGAATTCAAATAACGAACATGTGTGTATTATTTTTTTGAAATACAGAAATATGTGACAGTTTTATTTTGAAATAATAAAATATATTTTTTGAATTTGGAATAATATTGTGTTTTGTTCAGTAATTTGTGAAGTGTATGTGCAGTTTTATTATTATTAGTAAATGAGGTAAGGTCTTATTTTGATAAAATTATTATTTCATAAGCACTAGGTAACTTTTGAATGTATTTTGTTGATTTTTTATGTAGGTATATTAGTTTATCTATTGTTAATATTTTTAATTATTTATATCTATGTCTCCCTTATTATTATTTTTATCCAATAAGCAGTAAATATAACTACTATATTTAAATCAATCCACTGATGTGTGTACCTATGTGTATTATGTTTTTTAATTTTAATATATTTATAATAAAAAAACAATGTCTGTCTTGGTTTCCAACAGGAACCCAATACTATCACTATACTATACTATACTACAATCTAATTGATAAGATTATTATTAGTATTGAGTTCCTGTTGCGAACAACTACTTTTTACAAAATCACCATACATATTTTTATAAAATCTATGTAATTAGGTAATTTTTAATAAGTACTAATTTGCATACACAGAATACTTACGTAGTTGTACTAACTACTAAAATTTTTGTATTTTTTTTTCATCAAAATATCGGACCTCAAAAATTTCGCAATAACTTTTGTCTTGTTTAATTAAAATTCTTTCGTTCTTCTTTCTTCAGCTCACGAGATTAAGAATAAGCTGATTAAAATCTTAAACATTTATTTTCGAGTCTCCCAATCAATAAATAAAAAAATATGTTTTTAAATGAGGTTTGTGTCTCTGTCTGCCTATTCGTATTTGTAACGGAGCAAGTATTCCAGAACAATTAAGTCAATATTATTACTAACGATACAATGATCTTATGAATTATGATATTCAGCCGCATCCTCGTAGATGGGAAGCTGTAGTACATAGTTTGGCAACAGGCTAAAGATGAAAAAATATGGAAGTAACATTACAATACAATACAGTCCTACGCCATAAATCTGACAAAGATTAATCGGAACAAAACTAACATTAAATCTCCTCCCTTGACTTGATGATCATCAAACTTCAAAAAACTAAATAATGGAATCAATGCAAAGAGTACTTACAATGTCCTTACAAACAAAAAAAAAACAGTCAAAATCGGTTCATTCCTATGCGGATCAACAGATAAAGGTTTTTTTTAACACAGATACGACTAAATACATATGTATATATATTATTACGCCTATATTGCTCAGGGCATTAAAAATAAAGAAAATAATTGTAATATTATTGTACCATCATAAAAATAGATGTGGAAACGTTCAAAGACATGAATAATGCCCAATAAGTACCTCTTACGTCACTCGGCGTGATGTTTTGATTCCGGCAGAATGGAGAGATCAAATATTAATCAAAAGAAAATTGTGTTTAATTTATGTTTTAATTTTTATATTCAGTTATTTTTATCTTTTCTTTTGATAATATTTTACATTACAGATACATTCTTGGGTTCTCAACCGACTTCACGAAATGGCTTCGTTCTCTTTCACTGTATGTTTTTATTGTGGGTTATGAGATCTTCGCCAATTGCAGACTAATTTTGATGATTCACATTCATATTTATCCTATCAAGGACCGCACTATCCACATTTAATATTACAAATGCGAACGGGTGTCGGTCTGTCTGTCTGTCACATCACGCTTAAACAGCTGAACCGATTTAGATTAAATTTAGAAGTAGCCGGCAAAGGCTGGTTTTATATACAGTAAGCATATATGGATATGATATGATATTATCATTAAAATAAAACTAATCTTTACGGATTGATATTGTTTCAATCCCGACATTTAGGAATCTCTATAGTATCCATGGTCAGATGCAAGTGTTGCCATCTGCTTCCATCAATATACCGCGACATATTTTTATTTTTGTACATATCCATAAAAAGTAGTATTATTTCAATGGGTATTCGCGTAAGTGTCGAGTGATAACATGTCAAATTCAAATTCAAATTCAAATTCAATTATTTTTATTTCAAGTAGACCAATATTACAGGTTCTTTCGAAATGTCAACACTAGTTGCACGGTTCCAAAAAGTAGGTCTTATGGAGAAGAACCGGCAAGAAACTCCATAGATACTCTTTTAAATAATTCGTTATATTTACAATTTTCGTTTTTAATATTAATATGAGAATAATGCAGTCTGATGTGAAACGCATGAGTTATTCACTAGCACTAAAAAAATAAAATAAAATAATTATAATATGTGTATAAATATTATAATATGTTCTTTATTGGTCCACTTAAATCAGGATGCTTAGGGGATAAGCGCTCTTATTCCATCCTAGGTTAAAGTATGTACAGTCGCCAGCAGGTCAATCTATCCGAAACTGTTAAATTTTCCAACTGAACATGAATTGTATTGGTTTGTCATAAAGTTAAAAATCTATCAAAGAAATTTGACAGATTGTGGTAGTTTGATGTGCTGGCCACCGCACGACAATATCGCTAGGATAGATTATTTTTATTTGACACGAGCAAATTGCAACTTTCTCAGAAGGCAATCCATGAATATTAAAAACCTATAGCGTGACCACTGGACTGTAAAATCAAAGGTTTTGAGTTTAAGGCTTTTCTGAGTTACGTGCGTAATTATAATATTTAAGCTTAAACCTACCTACATGTCTGAAAGATTTTCTCGATGGCATGTAAAGTCAAGAGCTGAATCAAATGAAAAGAGACTCACTCGTGTCCAGGTATGGAATAGTACCTACATGGGTTCATGACGAATGTATAATGCCTATGTACCTACATAATTATGCTAAACTTTTTACATACTGCACTTGTTTAATAGCGGTTATGAAAATAAACAATATTAATAGCAACTAAATAACCCATAACCTTTAATCTCGGAATGAAAAAGTCCATCAAAATGCTGTTTATCAAAACTGATTTTTCCAGCTATTTTGCAACAACCTACACAATTTATATTCACCAAGCCTCTGTACTGGCCTATTTCAGAATGTTATAGAGAGTTTTCATCTCGTTTAACTACTAATATACTGTATAAATTCTACTGCATTTTGCGGTACCCGCTCGAATTTAAATACCACGTAATTCCCGAAAACCAAACCACTCAATTTGTTACGCTTACAAAAATATATTTAATTCAGTTTTCATTTCATGTATTATTCAGAAACTTATTTCAACATACTCAAATAGCAATCACGATAATTACATGCTCGACAAATTTTTTAAATTTTGTGGTCCGTTGAGAGTATACCCCTAATGCATTGCATCGAGCTGATTTATTGATTGCAAATAAATACATAGTTTGCAGCATGCTCAAACTGGAATGGCGGGATGAGCTAGATTCCTTTCAAAAAGATTGGTCTCTAATAGCTATAAATAGAGAGAAGTAGATGAAGGAATGCCCTGCAATGGACCACTACAGTCTATAATAAATAGTTATTCCATATTATCATGTCCACCGTATTGAAATGAAATGACTACTTACCGGTTTTCATCATCGTCAACCCATTAACGTCCCACTGCTGGGCACGGGTCTCCTCTCATTTGAGAGGGATAAGGCTATAGTCCACAACGCTAGCCTCCTGCAGACTGCGTAGACTTCACATGCCATCGAGACAAATCTCTCAAACATGCAGGTTTCCTCACGATGTTTTCCTTCACCGTTTGAGCTTGCGATAAATACGCACATAACTTCCTTACCGGTTTTATTGCTGTGTATTGACATTTTAATTTCGACGTTTCCAATAATTCACAGTCTCGGTTTTAATGAGTCTATTTGATTTCTATGTTTAATATTCATAACATACTATCACGCCTATCATCCCCAAGGTGCAGAGTTGTCCTAATAAATATATCCACATTTCGCCGACATGTTTTAGTCACCGTATTATGGTATTATTGGGTTGATCTAGTGGCAATAAGCTCGTCTACTATTATAGTAGGCTTAAAACATACCACGAAAATGAGTGTACCTACATTAGTACTCACCCTGTCTACCCTTTTAGGGATAAAGGCGTGACGGTATGTTATAGTACTGGTTTTTATTTTGGTTATTAAGTTAAGTAAGGTTCAGGGTCTCATAATTCAGAAATTACTGAGCAATTATGTCCCCCCCATGAGTGGCTCTTAAAACATCTTCATATCAAATAAGGGCTCCCATCCTCCCATTTTATGGGGTATTAAAGTTAAGTAAAGGGCTTTTAGTTAAGCATCAATATATTGAAGGGAGTATAATATATAAAATTGAGTATCCCATATAAAATAATGTTATGAGCCCTTCTGTATTTAATGTCCTCTTGACCTCTCTATTTCACCCTTTTGCAAGTCCAAAACGGGGACTTGGTCTATTCCAAAACAAGGTTATTACTCTTTTTAATCGAAAGCGAACCATATTCTTAAAGTCATGAGGTCGAACATAGTTTGACTTTCGAAAGATTTTCTTGTTAGAAGCTTATACTGGGAATGGCGTAACAAAACTGACGTTTAAAATTCTGTTTGGTGGAAAGGAAACGCGAACGCCACGTGCGAGCCCGTCACCCGCTACCCCTGAAGCTGGTCGCTCATAGAACGTCTTTCACACGCTCGAGGAACGCGCACGCCCATTGTGGCGGAGGCCTAAAAACCACATCTTCGGGGAGACTAAAGGGATCTCCCAAAAATCTTTAAGTGCACGGTAAAGAACTATAGCTGTCTTCTCTAGGACCATTCAGTTGGGCACCTTTTAAAACCAGTAGCTTAATAATAATTTTGGTAAAATTTTCTTTTCGATACCATATTCCATCTAAAATTTAAAACGGTCAACAACCAGTTGTTCGGTCCAAAACATTGGGTATAGAGTCGAGAGAAGAAATAAATAAATATACCTGGACATTATGACACACAGCACCATCTAGTTCCGTGCTAAGCAACGAGGCTTGTGTTACGGATACTAGTTGGTTGATATACTACATATATACCTTTTTATTGTAAATACATACATTTTATACATAGATACATCCATGACTCGGATACAAATGTTTATGCTCATTACACAAACATTTGTCCCTACCGCGATTCGAACCCGGGACCCATGGCACAGAAGGCAGTGTTAGTTATTAATTGGGTCGTCAAATACCAAGAAAGTCCATTAATAAGCTTAAATAAAACCCATAAAGGAAGCATGATAATGACGATTATACTTAGTAATACAAAATTTTCTGAAGTGATAAATAATCGTACTAAGCTTTATGAGAATAATACCAGTTTTTCCTTATCGATAATAATAGATGCCTGTCATTGTTTACTTAGCGCAGG
This sequence comes from Craniophora ligustri, assembly GCA_905163465.1. Classification (NCBI taxonomy): domain Eukaryota; kingdom Metazoa; phylum Arthropoda; class Insecta; order Lepidoptera; family Noctuidae; genus Craniophora; species Craniophora ligustri. Next base: position 13,851,811 of record LR990961.1, read on the forward strand.
AAAACATGTTCCGAACTTTTTCCTACCTATGTAAGTATATACGGGTTGGCTGCCCGTCTTTATAGATGCGGCTGATTTATCAGTATTTTATATGAAGCTATAGCTGCTATAAAACCTTAACAAAATTACTGGAAAATTAATATATTGTAAAGATAAGCTTTGTGTCACAAAGGGACAGAGAAAGGTTAGATGCGTTTGAAATGTGGTGCTGGAGGAGGATGGAGAAGATCAGTTGGACCGAAATGAAAACAAACGAGGAAGTATTAATGATTGTTGGCGAGAAAAGACAGCTATTACGAACCATAGAGAATAGGAGAGGGAAGATGTTTGGCCATTTGATACGACACGACGACTTCTTTAGAACCATACTAGAAGGTAGAATTGAAGGAAAAAGAGGAAGGGGAAGACCTAGACGAAGTTTCGTTGACCAAGTGAAGGAAAAAGTGGGAATCGATATATCAAGAAGTCAAACAGAAAGCAGGAGATAGACAACAGTGGCGATTGCTCCACCGACAAGAGCTGAGCTCTTAAATTAATAATAATAAAGATAAGCTGGTTGTTAGAATTTTCAGGTTCCTATCCACCACTAAAAATTTTCATAAAACGACGGTCTAACGTACTTTCCAAAATTTAGAAGGTTTATGGTGAGTTGTGAACGGTCACCCATCCAGAGACTGACCTCGCCTGGCATTACTTAGCCTTGCATATCGATTGATCAGCTTCGTTATTATTTAAATACATATATGTATGTTAATATAAGGAAAACAAAAGATGATAATCGGAAGCGATAATACGGAATAACACTATCGTAACCAAAGAAGAAATATGTAAGTGATCGTTTATTTATATTGTAAGTGATTCTATTTTTGTTATTGTATCTACAAAATTATTTTTTCTGTTAAGAATGTCGTCGTATTGCTATGATATCCTAGTAGTGTAACCAGTAGAATATGATCGATAAATTGCAACTCTTTTTGTTGTTTATATTGTGCAAAAACTTGTGTAAACAGATAACACAATTAAAACAAATTAAAATGGTTTGTTTGGTACTGATATAGTACCAAACAAACCATTTTAATTTGTTTCGTTAAAGAAAAAATGTCATTTGCGCTAAAACTGCAGGTGGGCCGATTTTTTTGATGGCCAGTGTATGTCCCATGAGATTGGGGCGAGTCAATTGCCATTAACCGGACACAAATCTGATCTACTACTGAGAACTGAAAATAAAAATTCAATCGATTTAAGGATTAAACGGAGCACTTCCTGCTACGGTATATATTACGACCCAATTAGTTCAGCGGTAGTTTACACTGCCTTCTGTCCTATGGATATGGATAAGGTAGGGACAAATGTTTGTGTGATAAACATAAACATTCTTATCCGAGTCATGGATGTATCTATGTATAATATGTATGTATGTATTTACAAAAAAAAGTATAAACGTAGTATATGTAATCTGCCTACATACTACTAGTATCTGTAGCACAAGCCAACGAGGCTTGTGCTACAGATGCTTGTGCTTACCTCGGAACTAGATGGCGCTGTATCATAAAGTCCAGAAATGCCCAGAAATATTTATATACAGGGCCTTCCTAATAAACAAACTGAATCAAAATCGAATCATCCGTTTAGATGATACGATGCCACATACAGATATTTAGACTCACATATACACAAGTTAATTTTATAACACCCCTCTGTTCGGGTCGGGATGTAGAGAGCCTGCATCATTGGACTAAATGGAAACGGAAAAAACTACCTATGTAATCAAATCACTTTGGCAACCCTAGTAAATTGAATCACACAACTACTCTGTACCAAAAAGAAAGTAAGTGTTTCCAAAAAACCTTTTTGCTTTGTAATTTCTGCCATATATAAGTATAAAGTTTCTTAACACTATGCGATTTCTAGCAGACACAGTTTGTCATTTCAAGCTAAGATTGTGTAGGAATTGTCATCATCCTGTTGTTATTATTGTCCCACTGCTGGGTGACGGTAGACATGAGATGACGAAAAATTTTAGGGGGTAGGGCATAGCGAGATTTCTCACTCAAATTGAGCTGCCCGACTGGGGAAGTACCTCCGCCTTATAGAAGACCGCAGTGAATCAACAATAGTTGTCTTTCTGCGAGTGAGTAAGGTCACCAGAGCTCATTGGGGGAGTGACTATTCTGACAGCATGGGAATTCCGTTTGCTGTCAGTTCAGTAACTCCCTATTTTAAGACACCTGAACGGTGGCTAAGGGGTTTGGCAACGCATTTGCAAGCCTCTGGTGTTGCAAATGTCCATGGGCGGCCATCACTTACCATCGGTGAGCCGCCTGCTCGTTTGGCCACTTATCAACATAAAAAAAAACAAATAGCTCTGGTAGTCTAGTGGTGAGACCAGTGGATTGAGAAGTCAAAGGTGATGAAATAGATAGAGAATAGGGGCGAGCCTATTGCCATTAACCGGGTACGTCGATTCCAAACTCCGAGCTGCTGCTGAGAATTTCATAGAAAAAGATAACACTTTACTCTACCTGGGAATCAAACAAGACTTCCTGCTCACTAGTCCCATTTACCACTAGACCAACGAGGCAGTTTATATCCTCTCATCATCATCATATCAACCGTTACACGTCCACTGCGGGACATAGGTCTACTCCAAGGATCGCCACGACGACCGTTGATGCGCCGCCCGCATCCAGCGGATTCCAGCGACCTTTACCAGGTCGTCAATCCACTTTGCCGGGACCGATGCTATAAAGAATCCTGTATAAAATTGTAACAATTATACCGTGAAATAATTTGCATGAAAGTAACTCTAATTAAACGTTTTATAGAATTCGATAGTCTTATAAAATATACTCTCAAAATGTCTTTTCAACCCAGCTGTACTAACAAGTAGTTATAACAATACCGACTCATACAAAAGCGAAAAGTTGTGCTTACTTTTAGTTATGCTAGAATATTCTATAGATTTGTATTTAAAAGAGACAGGGTAAGTACTGTACTAACGCTCATACTAGAACTTCTAACAAAAATAAAGTAAAACTCGCTCTCAAAATATTGTAACAACGCAAGACTTGAAAAAACAAGCGAGTACTTTTGTATGGTGAGAATTTAAAGAGGTAAGAGAGTTAGAGTTAGATTCCTTAAGCAAATTGAGCTGTCTGACTGGGGAATGTACCTCCGCCTTACAGAAGACCGCAGTGAAACAACAATAGTTATGTTTCTGGGAGGTCATCGGAGCTTGTTAAGGGATTGACTATTCTGACAGCATGCGAATTCCGTTTGCTGTCAGTTTATAGTAGGTTACTATACAATGTGGAGATGATAACACGACAATAAATGAAAAGACGAGCCATACTAGTTCAAGAGAGTATTTTGACTCTATTAAATAAGTCCTAACATCTATATATCGCACCTTTAGAATTAAAGTGACTTAACTCAAAATTACAGGAATTTCTGATTTTGCCATTAACTAACCTTAATAAGACTAGGCTCTAAAACCCTGTGGAGAAAAAGAGACCGATCTATTTTTTGACTTCGGTCACTTTCATTCTATTCGGTCAATTTCATTTTGAAATGAAATGAAACATTCTGTAATTCTGTAATTTTGAGTTAGGTCACTTTCATTCTAAAGGTGCGATATGTATATTATATTTGGTAGCCAAGCTTATCAAATTTGTTACAGTGATATTATATACGTACAAGGCAGTAACTTCTGGAGATAAATAGTTGAACACATTAGCAACATGCACAGTATAGTTTAGGCGGAGTTTGGTATTCAGCGCGCGAGTGCCATCGTGTGGCCACGAAGATTGATTATGAGTTAATAAATATATCATCAACCCATTTTTCTTTCACGGGTTTCCTTCTCAGCTTTCAAACGTTGGCCTATTTTATGTAAACAGATAGCAAATATATTCGATTTCTTACACTTAACGTGTAAAAAACTAAAACTAGATACAACAAGAAGTAGCCCTTCTAATTTAAACATTTTATAGTTTACAAATATATGTTTACGGCTTAGCAAAATTCTTATTGTGTGACAATTGAGGCCCTGGGTTTGATTCTTTGGTGGTGCAAAATGTTGTTGAGTTTTTTAGTAAGAAAGTCTCAATAGCAGCTCGGAGTTTGGATTTGTTCATTATCCAGGTACAAATCCAAACTCCGAGCGAGAGAGAAATAGGGTCACTTTACATCAACACTTTTCTACCTATTTTATAGTTTACTTCAGTTGGGGTAATTATTACTCCGTCAAGACCTGTGAACTATAACAGAAGTCTTCAGACGTTCTTATAACTCCCAGGTTAATTCCATGGTTACGTCTAGACTAAAGATTAAGTATAAAATCCTTTCAATCAGTTTCCAGTCTTCTCAGAAAATGTTTGAAAATTATTATTCACTTCAAGTAACATGGTAAATAAAATTTACAAATAAAGACTTATAAATAAACTTATAAATCTGTTTTTTCATCACAGGGTTAAAAGAAACAAGTCAAAACATGGAAAACGTATGAAATTGTATGAGAATTTATAAGGAAGGCTTGCCTTAAAAAAAAGTTATTTGTTAAGATGGTGATCAAATATTAAATTAACAATGCTTCAATGATGTAATGGTCCCAAGCTCAGCTGTTGAGCGTGAAGACCGGGATTCAATTCTCAGTTTGAGCAATAATTGCGTTTTTCTATTCAGTCGAAACTACAACATGGCAAGGACCGGCGGGAAAAAGAAATAGAGGTCATCCAAGGAACAGGTGGATCGGCGAAATTATTCTAGTAGCAGGAAAAAATTGGACAGACAAAGCAAAAATAGAAAATTGAGGAGTAAGCTAGACGAGGCCTTTACCCAACGTGGGGTTCCAATAATAGATTAGTATTAGTTATTTAGTAATAACAGAAAATGTTATTTAAGGTTGCTGGAAATAAATGGGGTTTATTATTATATTATTATTATTCAGTCCTAATATAGTACAGAGTTTTAAATTATGCCTGTTTTTTGTGAATAGGCTCGCTTTAATATTATTAAAACTAGCCGGTGAACTGTGGGTATACAGAAGTACTCATTTACCTACCACTGTATGGACACAGTCGAGAGGATTATTATACTAAATAAAAGATTTATCTTTCTCAAAGTCTGGAAGTTTGTCCGCTGGTTTAGAAGCCCCTAGACTGTCTTCAGATGCAACAACAGTATAAAATGAGATAAAATATATTGGATCGTTCACATAGTACCGATATAATAACAACGATAGTAAGAGTTTTCCATTGAGATACACTATAATATTATGTGTAGATATGTATATCAACATCATTATCCCAACTGGTACTTTGGGTTAGTTACTTGAAAGATGATATGCGATTGGCAAAAGGAATTTATAAGGCGGACATGGACCGACCTAATAGGTGAACTCCTTCAAAAATCTGCGCAGTACTCGTAACCGGCGCGCGTGCATGACGAGATATAAGAGTGTGGACGAAGCAAAAGTGGTATGCAGAGATCGTCGCACGTGGCATTCTGTAGTTTCTGCCTACCCCCATGGGAATAAAGGCGTGAGTGTATGTATGTATATATGTACTTGGGTTAAGTTTGGTAGTGAGCTAGTGGCTAGTGCTTACTGCTGGGCATGAGTGTCCTCGATGTTTCAGATAGGTTCAGCTATACTAAACCATCAGACTTGCAGGTTTCCTTGCGATGTTATTTCTTAATAATTTCAACGAGCGATCTTTAATAAGTAGGTAGGTACATAATTTTGTATAGTCTGAGGTATATGGCTTTGAATCGAACTCGAGTCCTTTGTACGTAGTTATAATACACCAATCCGTAGCTATAATACTAGGTAATCCCTGCTTTATAATTCCATGCAAAATAGAACATTTATCTAGATCAGACACAAGCAATTAGGTCATTCCAATTGAACGCGTTCCTCACTACGGGTTGAAATGTACCTACCTACTGATTAATTTTGGCTTTGTAGGTATTCAAATGGTTCATCGTTTGCATATCAAATGCCAAACGAATCCAATATAAATTGTAAGTAAAATGGACATAGATGGCACATAAATAACCTGAATGTTGGTCTGGTCATTCAGATCAAATAACACTATTTTTTTTATCCAATTAACTCACCTTTGTCCTCATAACCACATTTCTACGCAAGTCAGGTGCATTTCAGATTTCAGTTTTTACCTCATACCTAAGTATTGTCAATTATGTTCATCTTTCATTGAAACTCTTTGCCCTACACTAAAATTGCCTCCTGTGTCGTGGGTGTGTTTACAAACACAAATTTTCACATACACAAACGCCCAGATCCGGAACAACTACCAGTAGATCGTACAAATATGCTCAATGCTAGGATTGACCCGCAACCCGTGACGCACAAGCCGATAGCTCAGCCACTGCTCCAATCGAGTAATTATATGAATACAGAATGATGTCACTTCTCATATATGAATATTTTCTATAAATTTTACTAGTACCTTATATGCGATACGAATAATTACTCGTTTAGGCTTTTATACGATAAGGTACTCATTTATTTAAATAAATGAGAGCTACAATCATAATATACCTACACTCACGCCTTTTTTTCATGGGGTAGACAGAAACTACAGTATGCCATGCGCTACGATCCCTGCAAACCACTTTGCAACGAGAGCAAATTTATAAATAACCTAAATTGAAAAGATAATTTGGAGAAAACCTGTGATTTTTTATCCGAAGTAATCATAGGCTTGATTTGACTTTGTAAATGAAATTCAGGTCACACGCCGAAACGATTAAGCTTTTTCCTGTTCACGATGGGAAGGCGCAAAATTATCAATTTAATATTCAAAGGAAGTCTTTAAATTGAGACTTAGTAATGGGGGTTTATTGCCTACCTATTTCTTTACAATCATAAACTGAACGCCTCGTTGCAGATTTTGTTTAAAGTTTGTTTTTGATCAAATTATTTCGACGAAATGAAACTTCGATGGTGACGACTTCTAGAAGACGCAGCGTGAGTAGGCCCCCGGCAAGGTGGACTGACGACCTGGTGAACGTCGCTGGAATCCGTTGGATGCGGGTGGCGCATGACCGGTCGTCGTGGGATCCTTTGGGGATACCTATGTCCAGCTCTAGACGTTTGACGGTTGATATGATGATAATGATGATGACGTCTTCCCGGTCGATTTTGGCCACAACGACTATTATTATAGGATTACGGCGCTTGAGTGTAGTGATTCTATAGTTTGATGTGCTGTTTGACAAACTTCATCCAATAATCTAGGTATCTAATCACGCATCATAAGTCCTAGTTCTGGGCACGGATCCGCTCTCAATTCCACCACGCCAAACAACCGTAAGTTGGCAGACTTTACGCACAATCCACAAAATTTCAGCATGCATGTTTCCTCACGATGCCACGGTGAAAAAAAATCAAGAACCGCTCCTTCGCAGCGTTGTCAAGGAGTAAGTTTAGCTAGTCCTGACAAGCTAAAATTGTTCAAAAACGTGCTTGAAAATAGTAAACTAAAGCTACAGCATGTGTATTCCACGCCTTAATGTTGCAACATAAAAAGGAATTACGTTAATGCTGGCCGATGTAATTACACCTCACGATCATATTTCTTATTAACTTTCTCGAGAAAATTGACGTTATTTATTGTACTAACTTACCACAAAGCATCGTTATGTATAAATCTTCATTTGTTGTTGTTTGACTATGAAGAAAAGGTTACAATTACCACCAACACTGCATAACAATCTTACTATCAATATTTTATACAAACTTTCTTTGTATGTTAGAAGCACTATAAAATTATTTTAATCTCGCCTAAAATTCGAGATTTTCTTGAAAGCGTGATGGGCCATAACTTAATCCCTCTTAAGTGAGAGGTGACCCGTGCTCAGATATGGAACAGTAACCGATAAAAAGATGATGATTAAACAATTAATCAACTCAGCCTATCGGAGACCACTGACACTGTCCCCAATATAATTATGACAATTTTTTTCCCCAATGATTAACCTAAGAACACTTATGTTCTTTTTCATTATGACAGTAGTATTTCAGTAAGATCTTTTCCTTTTTATTTATGAACAAGTAAGTGACAACATAAATAAGTCTTGAAACTTATTTTCAGTAAGAACAAGGAAAAGCATTCAAAACTAATTGCGGAGAAGCAAAAATATTTGGGACCATTTTTCTGCGACTGCCCAAAACCCTTATCATGCGGACAAAGCAGAAATGTCAAAGAGTGAAATATCTTATCGACGAAACCTGTCTCATTCTATTCCATTAGTTGCCACTTCGATCCATTAACGTATTGGCTCACTATGACCCACTCACAGACATTCATTACCGTTAATGTATAACGGATCGGCTGTTAAGGACATTTGTTATTTTGGTTCGCGAAATAGAGTTACAGAATCCTTGGGATTGCGACTAGCTTTAAAAAGACAGGTTAAGGGGGTAGACCAGTGACTACTCGAGTAAACACACGCTCGTTTACTCCAGTAGTCACGACCTGTGGCAATGAAATTATATTATATTTCTGCAAAGAGATCTCTTTCAGTACACTTTCACAAATCAATGTCTTAATTGCTTGATGGCCGGTATTTTCTAACTAAAGGCCTCTGAGAAAAAATACCAAAACAAACTAAAAAATAATGCTTTTTTTAACTCCAAACTTTATAGTATCCAATAAGGGTGTGTCACTCTGTAAGATAATATGTCTGAAAACGGCCTTTTGAAGAAAGCACCGCAACAGCTTGAGGGTGGCCCTAGAACCCTCTACAGTCATCGTCATCGAGCACAATAATTCGTCACATGACGATAATAGATCGATGGGATATTTTTATTTATCCAAAACGACCAGACAAAATCACGTATAAAATAAACGCATAGTAGCGATTTCTTCATATGCTGAATATACATCTTCAGCACAAACGCTATGTACGCATCTACTATGTCGGTATTTTGGAAACTCAATAAGGTTGCCATAATTGTGGGTCGCCGCTTGTACGACAAATTGGCACGTGCAGATTATTGGGCAGCCAATCAAACTGAAACATGGCGTGCAAATATTCATGAAATAATAGGTCAGTATTTATTTTCTTTGTGCCATTTAATGAAGCGGCTTAAATGGATGCCAATTAATATGGGTGAATAGCAGTCGAGCCAATATAAATGTTCGGTTCTCGTAAACAAATAACTCTCAATAATTAATGTTATAGTAGCACTAGACTTGTTTGTTTATATGTATATTTGCGTTGTTTTAGCAAAATAGCAGAATATACATATATGTAAAGTAAATGGGGCTCTATTTACTTTCTCTCATTTTTTTTTAGTTGCTACTGTAGTTTTTCTTCTCGATGGTTGCTTCTCCACTTTCACATAATTTGCTTGTCGAACGAAACGTTCACCGACTACAAAGTTTTTTAGCTTCAGGTCACCATTTATTTTGGTAGCAGCTGTAGAATATGTGGACTGTAGTTATTTGTTCTAGGAGATAAGGGGCGGTAGGCTTGATGGCGACACAAAAACGATGCTTTTACACATTGAAATTAATTTATGAATTTTACACAACAGAAACACATCTGCCTGCCGGCAATCCAAAATTGAGAGAGAGTGAGTGAGACATGTATGAATGAGCTAGTATGATGTACAGAATGAATGGAAATTTATACTGTTACAGATTAATAAAATTAATACAGCTACATTACATGTTATGTTTTTTGTTAGTGATTCCAACAGGAGCTACCTAAATGGCAACTCCGTGACATCAGGCTTCCAAGTCTGGAAGTCACCTCTCTTTACCGTGTCTCTCACCAAATTTAGTCCTATGCGTAATTATCACGACGATACTGTTTTAACGTATGAAAACGATATAAACAAATGTAACAGCTCTATCAATCTTTTTGTCCTTTTTGTAAGAATGAGATACCGATAATCGGATTTAATTTTTTTTAGAATGGAATCTCCAAAATTGTTTTTCTTCGAATTTAGTTAATGTTTTTTAGTATTTTTTGTGCTATATAAAGCAGACATTTAAAGTGATGTGAGTAACTATTTATGTTCTTCATAATCTGATATCATTACCGCGTAAAAAAGACACAATGGAAGTCTATAGAAGTTCAGTAGTAGGATCAGAAAGGTGTTCAGGTTTATCTATATTTAATTTTCAAGTTTGTAAGACCATCAAAAATGTCAGAGCGCGTTTCGTACTCAATGGTGTTAATTAAATTGTAAGTAACCACTAACCGCGGGGTTTGTAACTTGGATGAAATTTATTAATATCCCACTATGGAGCAATGTGTGGCAAAGTTTAGTCTCAGAATGTCACTACTTAGTGTAAGTTCAGGATACTTAGTAGACTTAACTACAAGTTCAAAGACACTGCGCATTAATTGTAACTATAGTGAGAACCAGATATCATGTTTAACCCCAAGTATTTTGAGTATAATTTTTTATATTCATATTTAAGCGATATAAAGTAGTATTTTTTTGTATATTGACATTTAGTTCCTTCGGCGTTTACAAGATGGCGCTGTTGGATGTTGACTTCGAGCCAAATCGCATTGTTAAGATTTCTTTGACTTTAATTAGGGTCCTGAAGTATTAATTATAACACAAGCGATCGAAACAATCTCTCAGGCACACTGATTTCGATTACGTAACTTTTCTTCTTCGTTCCTTGGGTTTGAGCTCGACACCTTTGACTTTACAATCCACTCATCTCACCACGACATTATCACCGCTTGAACTCAGTTTTAAGTCTTATCTTGATCTGGAGCGTGTACTGATGAGTCATACATAAAGATGCGTGTTCATATATTAAACAACAGAACGCCCCATGCTACGATTCTTGCATACCATAGTCGTTTTATTCAGAAGTTATGTGCGCCCTTATCATAAGCTCTAAAAATGGTGTGGTATTGAAAAATATGGTGAGGAAACTTGCGCCTTGACAGATTTTCTCGATGGCATGTGAAGGCAGCCAACCCACAGCAGGCAAATGAGGGGAGACCCGTGCCCAGCAGTGTGACAATAATGGGTTGATAATGAATATTATTGTTTGGAATCTCAGCAAGTTTAAGGACTGTGACGAGCCAATCACAGGCTTACCCCAAATAGGCTCTTTCGATACCTCAATTCGAAGAAGGTGCTTGTGTAGTGAATGTCGGCATATAAATCGTCGTCCAATGAAACATGCATTGATTATTTATAACTAGCTTTTGCCCCCGACTTCGTCTGCGTAAAATTTGTAATTTCCCTTTTAAGGGATGATTTCCCAGATGAAAACTATCCTATGACCTTTCCCGGGACTCAAACTATCTCCATACCAAATTCATACCATCTAAATCGGTTCAGTGGTTATACCGTGAAGAGGTAACAGACAGACACACTTTAGAAAATAAATGTTAATTTGTGTATACTTCTTTTAAAAATAAGTGTACTGATTTGAGAACTATTTAAACATAATTTCAAGCATACGTACTATTAATATAATCAATATGTGTGTACCCAAGTTGTTGACATTGTGAACGATTACCTAATTAAATATTTTCTCCTATTTAGAATTAACTTTTAGCCTTGGAAAATCTTTCACTGTCTGTTTATCACTGCCAAAAACTCACTCTACTTAATTGACCCTTACGGAATAACGTTAAGCAGCTGAAAAGTACTCGATCTTTTATTTATTCGGAGTATTTTTAGAACTCAGGATCTTTTCAGTAGAAGGTTTATTTGTACAGAAACGACAGAAAGAACTCGATGGAACGAAGAAATCAATAATGGGACCATTTTAACGAGTGTTTGCTGAGCCCTCCGGAAAATCGGGCTATAGAACAAAATTAACACGTCGTTGGAGTTTTATGTTCAAATGGTTCTGTTTGAATACTCGATACAGAAATTGTTGGAAAATCGTTTGAAAATAAAAATTCATATGCTCAATACCTACAGGAATAGACACAAAAAGTGGTAGTGGACCAGCAAGCAAGAGTGGTTTAGAGTTTCGATAAGAGTCTAGAGCCTCCTCCCTAAGATGCGTAGAACACAGTAAGGAAACCAAAACAAATGATGCAGATTTTTTTAATGCATTTTTACCTCGCACAATCACCCTGTAGAATCAGTTTTCGCCAACGATTTTTCCGAACCGTTACGGCTAAGAATATTCAAAAAAAGATTATATTATTCTTTCCTGAAAGGCTGGGAATGCATTTGCAAGTCCTCCGGTGTATAGATCAAGTATGTCTTCAGCTCGCTTGCCCCCTTTTCACCCCCGACGCTAAAACGATGGGGTATTATAAGTTTGACGTGAATGTGTGTGTATGTGTGTGGCAACGTAACTCCCGGACGGATGAATCGATTTCGAATTTGTTTTTCTTGTTTGAAAGGTGAGTTAGTCGAGATTGTTCTTAGCTAAGTTTGATGAAAATCTGTCTAAGATATCCTTCACGAAATGTGTCAGGGGTTTTTTGATTTTATATTAAATATTTTTCTATAAAAAATATTAGAAACTGAACGCACCATTGTTTACATTTCGTGTTCCGCACGCGCAGCAATGGGACAACGCCTTTAAAGTTATATATAATTAAATAAATACTCCGAGTTAGTTCAACCAAATATAAATAAGTTTGGCAAAGTGCCGCGGGGCTTATAAATAGAGCTACTGGATTAAACCCTATTTATTATTCCAGAGGTATTAAACCACAAAAGACCATTTGTTTCGAAGTTATTTTAATTAATTTGTTCGTGAAACTTTTTTGATGATAAACATAATAATTATTAATAGATGTATATCGTTATATAGTTTACTCATAACTTTCAAAAGAGCAAATAATAGTTATTAATAGATTTATTTATCATAAAAAAATACTCTATACTTATTATAATTATTATAAGAAATAATTGGCTGATGTTTACATTTTGTAATGTTTTCGTTATTTTCCCCTTCCAACTGCTTTAGAACTAAATTCAAAATCATGTTGCGTCATAATATGTATATCACTCGTTTAGTAAATTATTCAAAAAACGGTACGAAAACGTAAGTCACCGATTTCCAAATATATATCTATCTATTTCTTTTCATATCCCTGAAGTGGCAGTTCTAAAAACTTCAACTCGGTACACACATCGAATAAATAAATATTGAAGAACGAGCACGGAGCTCAAATTATTACTTATATCGTACAACTAGCGACAGACGAAACATGATACGAATCGAAAATCGAGACAACATGTTTTATCAACTTTTCTATTTTGAAAATCGAATAATCTGTTAGTATAAATTTATAGCTTAGAGTTTTTTTTTGTTGGGACGTTTTATGACAGTAATATGACAGTTTCATTTTTTTTATTTGAGATAACCAACAATTGTACAATGAGTATTTATTACATCTAGTTAGATTTACAAGTCACTTATAGTTTTCTACAATCTCTAAAATTTCCAAATTATTCCTGACACCTACGTCTTTTTTTATTATTGCCGAAGTTGGGGCCTTCGATTTTCTCCTTAATGGAAATAAGGGGGCAAACGGGCAGGAGGCTCACCTGATGGTAAGTGATTACCGCAGCCCATGGACATCTGCAACACCAGAGGCAGTGCAAATGCGATGCCAGCCTTTCAAGAAAGAATTCATTTCATTCTTATTCGGGGGTACATTTACAGACACCTATATGTATAGGTATATATAGGCTCCATCCATGTTTCGATCTCGCATCTCGTTGATCTTAATAATAATGATAAAAAAAGTGTGAAAAGGCTTTTACAGGGTCGGCAGCGCGCCGAATGACACTTCTGGTGTTTCAAACGTTTATAAGCTATGGTAACCTATATTTTCATTTTTTTTGTATTAAATAAAAAAGATACGACCCTCCCTTCTCCCATAATCTCCAACGAGATAACAAACACACAACAATTATAATTTATATTCTAGCACGTAATAAATAACAAAAGATAAGCGACAGCAAAGCAATTTTCTTAGACTGTCTTCTACTCAAGATCTTTATTTTATTATGATACAATACAATATAAATAAAACCACCCCCACAAACTCATTCATCTGTCTGCCCGTCCTCATAACTCATAAAGCATCACAAACAAATTTAAAAGTTTAAGTAAGAACTATTATATCTTAGAATATATTTTATTTGACAGATCAAATGGTCCCAACATAAAAATGGACGACTAAAAGGTACGTTGCGCTCGTATTGTGTAAATTGGATTATTATTAACAAAATGTCGGGTAGTAGTTATTAAATCAATACACTAACTGCTGTGTTGACATCCGTAAGAACTAAATCTATTTCAATGTCTGGTATAGTATAGTGACGCTAGCCTAGTGCAGGTCGGTAGACTTCACAAGCCATCAAAAAAATCTCTGAGGCCTAAAGGTTTTCTCACGATGTTTCATCATCATCATCAACCCATTAATGTCCCCATTTTGGGCACGGGTCTCCTCTCAATTGAAAGGGATTAGGCTATCCACCACGCTAGCCTACTTGGCAGACTTCACATGCCATCGAGAATTCCCTCAAGCATGCAGGTTTCCTCGCGATGTTTTCCTTCACCGTTTGAGCTTGTGATAAATACGCACATAACTTCCGAAAAGTCAGTGGTGCGTGCCTTGGGTTCGAACTCGAGACCTCTGACATCTCAGTCCATGGTCACTCCGCTAGGCTGCCACAACTTACACACTGTTACAGCTTCACTGTTTCAGCATGTGATAAATACGGACGTAACTTCAAAAAAAGTTGATATGTGCCTTTGAATTAAACTCGAAATCTTTGATAGTCCATCGGTCACGCTACTATTCTGTTAAAGCCTTTTAAAATAAGTCTATCATAAGGCAATTCCAATAAGCAATATTTAATTAACATCTGAAATCAAAGGTCGAATTCAAAAGGGTACGAATATAACCCAAATAAAGGGTACCTACCTTTCGTTTACAGTGTACGACAGCCCTAATATAATTATGATGGTTTTAATGAAATGTATCTTTTATCTGTATATCATTTTGAACAAGGTATGAGAGGTATGAAAGTAGGTATAAGTAATATGTTAAAAATCTGAACAATTTTTTGATGTCTTACTAATAATATTTTTTCTAAATACCTACATTACTCATTATATTATTTGTACATACGATTTCGTTTACAATATTAACATACATACAGACACACAGTGACGCATTACACGGGTTGTTAGGTAAGGTTTGATTCTTTTGTTCGTGAAGATACAAAATCATAAATGATTTTTCAAAATATCCGGCCGGATCAATGTAGACAAGTCTGCGTATTAAGAGAATTTCGAACAATCAAAGTAACGTAACACAGATATATTCCTGGACATTATGACACACAGCGCCATCTAGTTCCGTGCTATAAGCAACGAGGCTTGTGTTACGGATACTAGTTGGTTGATATACTACATATATACTTTTTTTTTGTAAATACATACATATTATTAGATACATAGATACTATTATAGAGCTGTGGTAGCCTAGCGGTGTAACCAGTGGACTGAAATGTCAAAGGTCTCGAGTTCGAAACCAAGGCACGCACCACTGACTTTTCGGAAGTTATGTGCGTATTTATCACAAGCTCAAACGGTGAAGGAAAACATCGTGAGGAAACCTGCATGCTTGAGAGAATTCTTGATGGCATGTGATGTTTGCCAACCCGTAGTAGAGACCCGTGCCCAGCAGTGGGACATTAATGGGTTGATGATGATGATGATGATACATATTATAGATAGATACATCCATGACTCGGTTGTGTGAACAAATGTTCATGCTCATCACACAAACATTTGTCCCTACCGGGATTCGAGCCCGGGAACCATAGCACAGACGGCAGTGTTAACTACCGCTGGATTAATTGGGTCGTCTAAAAAGCTAGAAAATAAAGCAAAACTGTTCGTGAATATTAAATCTAACCTAGTTATTTAGTAGTCTTTAACTAAAATAAAGAATGAACAAACAAACAAGCAATAAGTTTGAATAAGGTCTATAATCCTTAATTTCCAGTAGCTCAATACTAACAAAACAAATAAACCTAGTTATTAAACCGTTAATTAATTGTCAGCAAAACTTTATTGCTTGGAAGCTTAATGACAACCGAAATGACTTTTCAGAGGAGCGCATATCACTTAATTGAATATCGATAACCCGAAGTGGGTTGGAATGGATGAATAATTTTAGTTTTGAATGGCTTTTTCACGTTAATGGAAGCTGATTAATATTCAATGGATATTTTAAGAACAAACTCCCCCATATTTTTAGTGCGGCCGAAAGATCCGTTAAAAGCGAATGGCAGGCTTGTATGAGAATCTCGTACACCTAATAAAATTTCGTGTTTTGGGATACTTTTTGTTTTAATTGGTAGTTAATATGATAGACAAGCCTTTTTTAAATTCTTAGATTTTTAGAACTTGGGACGTAAAAGTTATAACCAGTTCTATTTTTTGAGGTTATGTACTAGTGTACCGATGTAAATTGTTACTTATAGGTACATAAACATTGTTTTGGTGGTAAAGTAAATGTCTTAGATTGCTTGTCGCTATCCTTGTAGTGTTTTACTTACTTAAGTAGGTAGATTGTGAAGAGGATTCGGTGTATTAGGAGATAGGTACCTATGTCCAGCAGCGGACTGCAACAGTTTGATCATGATGAATTTCTGATGGGGTTTTGAGTGTCGGTAAATAAAACAATACTTTTTTTTGTAAGTACAATTATTATACCTACTTATATTTAAAAAAAACTTAATATTACTTTATCCAACAATTATGCGTTTGTACGTATAATATATGAGTATTTATTTATATTTAATGTTATTTCTATTTCTAAATAATTAATTATCATTTCGATATTTGTGTTATTTTACATATGGCAACTTCTAAAAACATAACTTCGTTTAGTTTACGATTGTATTACGTTTCTTTATTAAAATCTTTTTATTGATATTATTAATTAATGCAAAGTTCTAAAAATAGTACACTTACATGAAAATAAATGGCTTAGTTGCCTTATCAAGTGGTGCAAGTTCTATAACAGAACAACAAAAAAAATATGCGGTACCAAATCTGCCGTTCGCCTTTTCTGAAAGAGCTTAGTGGTTTTCAAATTTTTCTGAATGGTAATTGAATATGAAGCCTCAAAATCACCGGCAAAAATTATTTCTATACCTATTATGCAGTTATCCTCATCACCATCAACCCATTAACGTCCCACTGCTGGGCACGGGTCTCCTATCATTGCCAGCTGCGGGTTGGTAAACTTCACATGGCATCGAGACAAATCTCTCAAGCATGCTGGTTTCCTCACGATGTTTTCCTTCACCGTTTGAGCTTGTTATAAATACGCACATTACTTCCGAAAAGTCAGTAGTGCGTGCCTTGGGTTCGAACTCGAGACCTTTGACATCTCAGTCCACTGGTCACACCACTAGGCTACCACTGCTCTTCATAATGCAGTAATATTGTATAAAACTGTAAGTCTTTATAATGTAACTATTTGCTGTTCCTATCAATAATAAAAAAGAACTGCCTAGAATCTGGACAGAAATACGTTAGGTGTCTACCTTCAGGTACGTGCCTATTAAGCATTGCCCAGGGTTATTTTGGAGTTAGAGTCTTAAGGGGATCCGGGCTTTCTCCTTCATATAAAAGCACCACTGATGCAAAGTCTACACTCCTTGCCTTTTAAAAGTTTCCCCACGTTAAAAAAAGCCTCCGATATCTGAAAGAATAAATAACACCGAACATACCATCACGCCTGTCGTCCCCGAAAGGTTAGGCAGAGGTGTACTAATGTACACCCACGTTTCGCCGGTATGTTTTAGGTCCCATGTAATAGCGGGCAATCCTATGGCCATAATTGCCATTACGAATCCAAACTCCGAGCTGCTACTGAGAATTTCCCAGAAAAACCCAATAACACTTTGCTCGACCTGGGAATCGAACTCAGGAACTCTTGCTCGGCAGTCGCACTGTACGACCCCTAGACAAACGAGGCAGTTAGAATAAATAACAGTCCTAAATTCGTGTTTATATTTCATGGATTCTGTTTTCGTCTCTGACATAATATCATAACTTCAATGACGTAATAATCCATTTACAAAATCTCAGTATCGCTCTACATCAATAAATAACACTTTGAATGATATAACTTTGCCGAAAGTTATTAAAAATCACGATCTTCAAGAAAAGCGTTGTCATCTTTCTAAAAGCCATCTAGAAAGTATTAGATAATTTATTACTCCACTCATAAAGTAATAAATAAATACTAAAGTGGCCCCGGGCGGTCTCTGACCTGCCTTTGTTGCGAATTTTAATCAATTCACAAAACAGGTTTTCATACTTATATTCAGAACTTTTTCTTAAGAAGCGGCAAAACCCATATTGTATTTTGGTATATGCTATGAACAATTTCTTTTTAATAAAACGTTTCCCATTAAATCCTTATCCTGTTGTGTATGGCAAAACAGTTTACCCGGAACGCGCTCCGTGTTCATTATAGTGTCCTCAGTATTATTAGATATATATTAATTATCGGCCTTCATTACACTCAAATCATCTCAAAAATCGATAAGAAGTGTAGTGTATTCTTTCTGTTAAATAGACCAAACTGTACCTAGTGTTTTACTGACAATAACAAACAATTAAAATACAATCTTAAAAGTGCAATATCATAGTGTATCATAGTGTCTGTGGCACGAGTGCAGAGAATTCCCACGGTTACGCGCACTACGTAACCGTCAAAATCCCGCGCGCGCTCAATCACCGAGACACTTCGGCGCTACCAACACTCCGGAGAAGCAACTAACGTACGCGTTCCAGTGACAGATACAGTGCGACCAGGATTTTGATTTGTGGTAAGTGGCGCCACCCCTGCCAGAAACTGTCAAATATTTAGATTGCATATTTACTTGCTGCAACATTAACCAACCATGCAACGTACAATACATTCACCTCCATGTAGGACTGATAATGTCCAGAAAATTCAAGAAACGCAATCGGTACCAGATCTTTCTGCCGACTCACCTATCTATTTACCGACTGCTACGGGTGACTCAGCTCACATCACAACAAGGTCAGGTAAACGCTTTCGGGGCAATGAGAGCTATGAGGAACCTGATAAAGATAAATTCGAAGAGTTAAAAAACCTGTTGCTCTCTTGGAAAAACGACCAAGACATCACCCTTAAAAAATTGGTTGCAGAGGTTGCAGAATTAAAGCAACAGAACAGTATCATTCAAAAATCGAACACTGAGATTGAAAAATCGATTCAGTTCATTAATTCTGATTATAATGATATGAAAACTCGACTAGATATCTTGGAACGTGATTGTAAAGTGTATGAGGAACGTTTGGTGAACTTAACAAATCGTAGTAGTGAGAAGACTGTGACTGCACTTGAAGCCAAAATAGATTCCATGGAGCAGCAGGCACGTCAGTGCAATATTGAAATATGCAACTTGCCAGACAAGCGGAATGAAAATCTGATTACTATTATGGAGTGCTTAGGATCAGCTATTAAATTTCCTGTGTCGCAAAACGACATAATCTCAATACACAGAGTCCCACATGCTCGGCAACAGGATAATAAACCGAAAAATGTTGTTGTAAAATTGAAATCTCGTATTCTGCGCGACAACATACTCAGTGCCTACCGTAAAAAGAAGGGCGTCAAATCAGACGAAGTAGGAATTTCTGGGGCTGTGGTATCGGTATATATTAATGAACACCTTACATTGAAAAACAAGGCCTTATTTCGTCAGTGTAAAGAAGTCGCCGGAAAACATGGCTTTAAATATGTGTGGATTAAGAACGCCACCATACTCGTACGCGAGCGAGATGGAATCCCGGCCATTGCTATTCGTTCCGAAAATGATCTTAGGAAACTTACTGCAAATAATAAAACGTGTGCTTAAAAAACTGTCTATTGAACAATTAAGATACTTTTTATATTTACAGTGTCTTACACACTATGCATGCAAAATGATTCCATTTGTAAAAGTTTCATATATCCTTGTTTCTGTACTTATATATTATACGGTTCTAAATTTTATTTTATATCCACAGTCGTATGTAATGAGAATTATTATACAATGTCAGAGGCTTCTTCAAATATTTTTGACCATACATATTATATTTAAATTACATAAACCATCATTAAAAACGGCAAATGACTTATGTCTGTACTACTACAAAAATATTCTCCAATTTTACTTTATAAACCGTGATATATTGTATTCTAGAACATTACAGATAACTATATTAAATTATTTGCGTACCGTTATCAATGGCTAATAAGAGTATTGTGCTGTATTATCAGAACTGCAGAGGGATTCGTACAAAGTTGCATACACTTTACATGAATATTTTGTCGTGTTCCTATGACGTAATCGTACTTACTGAAACCTGGCTTATTCCTAGCATTAACGACAATGAGTTTATTGACGACCGTTATATAGTATTCAGGTGCGACCGTGATCGATTTGCAACAAAAAAGCGGGAAGGAGGAGGTGTTTTAGTAGCCGTGCTTCGTGAACTACGACCTACCAGATTAGTGGTACAGTTTGTTCATGCTGATGTCGAACAGGTTGTGGTTCGTTTGCCTTCATCTCAGTCTAACAAATGTCATCTCATTAGTGCGGCATATATACCCCCGCGCACTCACGATGAAATATATGAGCAGTATTTTGACACAATACAATGTATTGCAAACGACTGGACTACCGATTCCTTCTTTGTTGTTGGAGACTTCAATTTGCCCGATATTACATGGACGGACCACGGTAAGTATTCGGTGGCGAACACTACAACCTCAAGCGGTCAGCATATGTCTCACTTTATGTCTTCGACTAACAGCTTACAATATAATAATTGTAAAAATACTCTCGGGCGAATACTTGACTTATTTATCTCCAATGCAGACTGTCAAAGTGTATCTTGTAATTCGCTGCTACCGATTGATACTCATCATCCTACTTTTTCCATCATGGCATATCTCGATATACAATTTACTCCTATGCAATGTCGATCGATGCCTAGGTATAACTATCATAAAGCCAGCTATCATGATATTGACGCGGAGTTTAGTAGAATTGACTGGGAGAAAGAACTTTGTAATCTCTCTGCTGAGCAGGCTGTAAATGCATTTTACGACATTTTATACGGGATAATCAGGGTGCACGTACCAGTGATCCGGACTAAATCTTCACAATTTCCTGTCTGGTTTACACCATCTTTAATCCGCATCTTCAAAAATAAACAACGCGCCTGGACTAGATGGAAAAAGTACCGGAACCAGTTTGACTATAATCACTTCTCTGATTATCGCAACATATTTCACAAAGAGTCTGCTACTTGTTTTAAAAATTATATGAAATCGGTTGAGGACAGTATACCGAAAAACGTAAAGCATTTTTGGGCCTACATTTCAAATAGAAAGGGTAAGGCTAACTTTCCAGCCAACATGCACCTAAATAACATCTCCTCGGACAACCCTACAGATGTGTGCAATTTGTTTTCTACTTTTTTTTCTTCTGTTTACGAACCATCCTCTTTTGACCCTGCGAGCTGGCAACCCTCGAACAACTATCAAGAAAACTCTTCTACTATAACAGACATCTATCTTTCAAAAGAAGTTATACTTAAGGCACTTAAATCTCTAGACCCATCCAAAGGAGCTGGCCCGGATGGCTTGCCATCCGCTTTCTTTATAAAAACAGCCAACAGCACTCATGCGGCTCTGCATATAATTTTCAATAAATGCCTATTAGAGGGTGTTTTCCCTGCTGTATGGAAACGGGCCTTTGTCACGCCAATTTACAAAAGTGGTGACAGAAGCAATGTGGAAAATTATCGCCCCATTTCTATTCTCTCCACCTTGTCGAAGCTTTTTGAGAGGCTGGTGCACGGTGGTCTGTATCCCCATATACATCATTTAATTATACCCGAACAACATGGTTTTGTTAAGCGTCGTTCTACATCGACCAACCTTATGGTATTTACTAACTTCCTATTTGAAAATATGGATCAACGACTCCAGATAGACGCCGTGTATACCGATTTTCGTAAGGCTTTCGATAAGGTGGACCACACACTTCTTTTGGAGAAGCTTGCCTTCAATGGAATCCGAGGCAACTTGCTAAGATGGTTCATTTCTTATATTTTTAACAGAACTCAAAAAGTCGTTGCTAACGGTTTTGAATCTGATACTGTTACTGTAAAATCCGGAGTTCCTCAGGGATCTATATTGGGTCCACTTCTATTTATCATGTTCATAAATGACATAAAAAAATGCTTTGTTAACAGTCACTTCTTATTGTACGCTGATGATATGAAGATTTATAAGTCGTGCAAAAACATTCAAGACTGCGTACTCCTCCAAGATGATCTTACGAGACTCAATAATTACTGTAGCGAAAATAAACTCTTCCTTAGTCTTCCCAAATGCCATAGTATATCTTTTACGAAGAATAAAAACAAACTTACTTTTAATTACTCTTTGCAGAATCAACACTTAAATGTAGTAGAATCAGTAAATGACTTAGGAGTAATCATTGACTCATGTTTACATTTTGACTTACATATTGATAGTATAATAAACAAAGCCCTTCAGATGTACGGTTTCGTCATGCGATCCTCAAAAGACTTTATACGACCTTCCACCTATTTAACATTATATAAAACTTTAATACGATCTCAACTAGAATACGCCATCCCGATCTGGAATCCTTACTACCATAAATATATGGACAAATTAGAAATGGTACAGAAGAAATTCTTGCGCACTATGACCTACAAATGTTACCACTCAAAGATTTCTTACGCGCAACTACTACAGAAATACAATATTTTAAGCCTGGAGTCTAGACGCCTACTTTTAATTGCAATGATGCTACATAGTTTGTGTAACAATAGATATGACTGCATTGATATCACGAATGAAATATGTTACATTGTACCTAGAACTGTTATGAGGCGGGAGGTGCGCGTGCCACGATTATTTCATATGGATTCATGTAAAACCAACGCCGGGGCACGAGTACCTCTTCGTCGTCTTGTGGAGACTTACAACACACACTTCATGGACTTGGATATTTTTAATACTTCGAAAACCAAATTCAAAACACTGGCCATTCATTTACTTTCATCAGAATCTTAAATTAAAACACCTAATTGAAAATTTTAGATTAAAATACAACTGTGTAATGATAAGCTTCCTTTTTTTTTATTACTTCTTAAACTTATCCGTGGACAATGGTGTGGGTTGCATGTTTACCTACTTATCTTAAGAATCTGATTGTATCATATTAACATGTAACTGTTTTTTGTCCCTAATAAATAAAATAAAATAAAATAAAAAACTGGCTAATGGATTTATTTTCATATTTATTCCAAAAAGTTTACAAGATGGTATAAAAACTGCTTAGAGCTAAAGTACAGTTATATGGACCCTGTAAGGGCACAGCAACATAATTAGAAATTTAAAAACAAAATATTAAAATCATTATTTTAATGTCCCACAACTGGACACGGGTCTTTTGTCATTTGCTAGGGATTAGGCTATAGTCCAATCTAGTGCATGATGGCAGACCTCACACGCTATCGAAAACACCTCTCAGGCATGTAGATTTTCTCTCGACGTTTTCCCAATGATGAATAAGTGCCTTGGGACCTTTGATATGTTAGTCCTCTGGTAACAAAAAGGTTATCACCGCAATTTGATTATAAGGATCTGGGAAGTTTTTTCCGAATTTCGTCTTTTACTGTTTTATAGGGTGGTTATCGATCCAAGCTCTCGAAGTTACTATCTGTATAAAATATGGAAATTATCTGACCGAGGGCTCTTGATTATTATAACGTGGCAACCCTACATTTTAAGAATATTGAAAATTCGGATTACCTACTTTGAAATAAAACTGCGTTTTGCACTTTAAAATTGTGGAACACAATAGCCTATTTTGCCTCACATTAGAGCGGAATTGTGCCCAGAAATCAGACAATAATTGGACTGAATGATCATTATCATGATTAACTAAGGATAATTATATATATATATACTGCTGATCTGATATATATATATATATATATATATCAGATCAGCCTATTGCCGTCCACTGTTGAACGTAGGCGTCACCCAAAGAGCGCCAACCATCCCGGTCTTGGGCAGTTCGCCGTATAGAAAGTAATCTGAAATTTATTGCCTAAAGAGAAACAGGTACACTGGTACATTCATAGGTACATTATTTACATTAACTTACGTAAATATTTGTTTAATCCAATTTACTTGTATTTGAATTTTTTTTGCTTGTATTTTTCTTTATGAAAACCTTTTTCTTTATTCAAAGTCACCGTCAGCAAATAAGGCTTCTACATGTTTTATTTGTACTAAAATATTTTGTTTTATTTCTGCGCAATAATCTAAAGATCCAACTGTACCGAGAGAGAAAATGTTTTAGCAAAGATATTTTGTGTAATATTTATTTAAATTCTTGCTAATTTCTAAAGTTATTCGGTTTATGTCGAAACCGATTGAACATCAACTAAATAAATGGAATGAAGACGTAATTACTTTGTATATTGTTTCTTTTATAATTTGACTTAAATTCAAAAAGACGCTGCTAAAATAAGCTAGACATTATTTCATAATTTTATTTTACCGAAATTTAATAAAATAAGTACAGAGAGTATTATCTGTAATTCAAAAATAATACCTACTGGTGAGATTCCTTTTAAATAATAATAATATCAACCGAGATTGAAGAAAATTACCATCAGATCCCATACAGAACTGTCGAACTGCGCCAGTCTCATATTGATATTACATACATAAATTTTTGTAAAACAAAACCAACAATTTTGTATTTAATTGAAAAAGAGTATCTATGGAGTTTCTTGCCGGTTCTTCTCCATAAGACCTACCTTTTGGAACCGTGCAACTCAATTCAATTAAATTTGACAATTCAAAAGCACCTGTATTAGTCTAATTGAAATAAATGATTTGATTTACAGCATTCATGATCATGGGCAGAGTGGATGCTAGCCCTAGCTAACCCACCACGAAATATACCGTAAATTCTTAAAAATAGTTTTAGTTTTATTTTTACGTCTTTTACTCGTGCAAGTGTAAGAAATCAAGATGTTATGAGTCTTACATAAATATATTTATGTAAATAAACAATCGATGTTACGCTTTAAAAAATATCGATTAACTCGATATTCCAATATACAATTTCGTCGAAATCGGTGTTTCAATCATGCATTCGAGAACTAATTGCAATCGACTTTTAATATTCAATCCCGTTTCAATCGGCATTAATAATGAAATAATCGGAATTGGACTCGTTTCGAATATAACTGGTTCGATTTTTTGATAATCTCTTCCTATACACTTTATATTCGAGTTTTATGAAATGAGTGCCGCTTAAAGCAATAACATTTCTTAGAAAGAAAAATCAGAGGTCTTGATTTGGAAACCAAGGCACGCTCTTAAAGCTTTTTATTCAGCGTTAGGCAGTGGGATTGTTAGAAACAAGACGACGTATTACGTCATCTATAGTTCAGTTCCAAATATTCAATAATATTATGGAAATTGAAGCAAAATTTGGTTCAAAAGGCGTATTTGATATTGACAATAATCAAGCAGTAACATTCCAATTATCAGCGGTAACGGATGAAATGAACAAAGTCTGCTGCTTACAATATCAGAACATGTTAATAGCCTTTGATGTTAACATATATTATGTACTTTTGACATTTTCCCGATATGGCGTAAATTTAAATTTATAGTGATAGTAAATAAATGGAGAAATTGTCGAAGTGCCGTCGTGAAAAGCGAACAGCGAACAGCGTTAGCGACTGAATTACTTATAAAATGACTGTGTGTCTGTTTGTAGGATGTTGAAAAATACATAGAGTGTCTTTAATTTTTATTTGAATTATGAATATTAAATATTACCGTAAATGATTGAGTGTGAATAAAATTTGGTAATTTTAGTTTAGTAGGTGTGTGTTTACAGTGTGTCTTAATAATAATTATTGAGAGCATAGTATTATATTATCTGTATCACAGATACAGACAGCTAATATGAAACCTCAATAGATGTTATCCTTAAGACGTAGAAATTGAAAGAATAATTTAGACATATTAGTTGGCTAAAGCATTCAGTGTGTAAAATCTAAAGACGGAAGTTCAACTCTCAGGCCAAATTTTTCATAAGTTTAATAAATCATTGTATTCTTTTCAGATGGTGGTTTGGTAGTGGTTGTCTACATTAACTGGTTTTACTTGGACAGCTGATAACAAACCCAGTACATATGAAACGCAAACTATGCAGGACATCATTTAACTGCGAAGATATGGAGGAGCTTAATGTGGTAAGAAGTTCTTCATTACATTATTATTACATGGTTGACGACCCTATTTGTCCAGCGGTAGTTAACACTGCCTTCTGTGCTATGGATTCGAATCCCGGTAGGGACAAATGTTTGTATGATGAGCATAAACATTTGTTTCCGAGTCATGGATGTATTTATGTATAATATGTATGTATTTACAACAAAAAAACAAACAACTAGTATCCGTAACACAAGCCTCGTTGCTTAGCTCGGAAGTAGAAGGCGCTGTGTCAGAATGTCCAGAAATATTTATTTATTTATTTTATTTATGGTATAATAGCATTTTTCATCTCCTAACATTTAGCGATATCTATACAGCTTCAGACGAACGACAAAACTACTACTACTTAGTAACGACGCTGATCAGTCGATCTATAACTAATCTTCTAGATTGATTGATGCACCAGCCAATGTTAATGGATGGATTGGTTTCCACATATTATCGGGACCCCTCCCTTCTTTGACGAGCACAGAAAGCCGGTTCCATATGCTATATGCCTATACGTGTAACTTGAACCATCATTAGTGGTAGACAAATGCAACCCTGAAGCACGCTATCCTTAGAATATACTTTATCGAACTGGTGATAATTCCTTTGCCTAAAATACTGATATTTAGACAACTTACATACCAAAGAAAATACGTGACAGAAGATTACTTTGTATTCTATTTTTGAAAGGACCCTGCGTATCCGCTCTCCACTCTGACGCAAACAGATAAGCCAATCGTACAGAACAAGAGTGCATGTCCGAGGTCCTCACGGAGCGAATATTTGTATCTGATTTGTATTTGGATCTGCAATAAATTTTGTATGGTATGCGAATATTAATATGGTCCAAATTCCAAATTAAAAAAGAAATCGTAGTGACATAAACGTATCAGTAAATAATAGTCCGAATCTGGACTCCACCTATCCCATTTATCAGAGGACGTAGCGTTCACCAAATGAATTAGACACACCGAACACTATTCCTCTAACGTTAATCTCAACGGACTTGTTCCCCGAATGGAATATTTATTCAGGACCGCTAGTTACTGCGGCAACCACTGTCGGCTCTTTTACAAAGCAAATGTGTGAATTTTGTTAGTATGAATATCCTTAATTATGTTTGGGACACCCAAAGTAAATAATGGAAAAAGGAAATTGGTTACTCCGCAACAGTCTATTAATTGGGTTGAAAGGAATGAAGAAATAATATTTGTATGACAAAATACAATTTACAAAGAGGTTAAAATCATCATGCATGCATCTGTGAGCTTAAAAAAAATCAATTTCATCACGAGCGCAAACGGTGAAAGAAAGAATAGTGAAGAAACCCGCATGCTTGTTAAATTCTCTCGATAGCGTGTGAAGTCTGCCAACCCCCCACTAGGCTAGCGTGATAGACTATAGCCTAATCCTTCCCAATTGCTAAAACCTATGCACTCTCAACATTTTTCTCTCAATTTAATATAATATGTATACATATTATCTTTTCCGCTCACCGTTAGAAAATTAGAAGTTATTGAAAAAAATATTCACAGAACCGTATCGCTTTGTTATGAATATTAAAAATAACCTTAAATAAACGTTGTTTTCAAATAGCTCCTTGCAAGAACAGGTAACGGCGACAATCGTTAGGGATCAATTTGTAACTATAATTTATTTAACAATGAGATTATTTATATAACAATAAGATTCTTACGAGAAGCTGGTGATCATATAATAAGCTTTTTGAATAACTGAACGGTCACAATTGTATATTTGACTTTCATATACTTACCTTGGAGAATACTCCAAGGTAAGTCTGTGAAGCAATGTGGAGAACAATGGAGCATAGATTTGTAATATAAGCTCGTAGATTAATCGATATGTCAGCTGCGCCTAATGAGATCAACTGACCGGGGGCAACGGCATTGTCCAAGGTACGTCTGTAGAGTCTGTAGAAAATAATCTCGTTGATTAATTGACCTGTTATCAGTCCTGGATTAGCCTTTAAGCTATTGAAGCAGTTATTTAGTGCGTCCCGTCTAGGGCAACACCATAGACGACCGAGAAACCAAAATCGAGTGTATGAAAGTTGAAGGAACCTGCCCCTCTCGAGTTCAAATAACCAGAACAATGTGGAAAAAACCTATGATGCTCATTATTGGTATTCAGAATATCAAAAAGCCTAACAATGAAACCAATGAAGCATTTATAATTTAATTAAAATAAAAGCGGTTGAGAATACTACTCCGTTCACTGAACTGGCAAACATCGCTCGCCCGTTCGGTTAGTAACCTTCTTTTTTTATATTTCAGACTAAATCTATAGAGAAATATAAATATCCAGTAGGTAAATATTACATAGCGCTGTTCAGCTGAGCAACGTAGCTTGTTTGACGTCCATACTAGATGTTATATACACTACATAAATTAATTGTCAGTCATGTTTATGTCAGTCCCGGTTGTCATAGCAACGGATCCTTAAACCAAATAGTATAATAAGTCTATGGGCCTTTAACAACCTATGACAATATTCAATGATATACCAATCATTATGCAAATAAACGCGTTTCAATTGCTGATTTATGATTGATTGGTGTGTTCTTTATTTTGTTCAGTGAAATATACCAAGAGAAACGCTTATATTAACAAAAAATATATTTCAAATAACAATTTCACTAAGCGCCTGTAGAAATTACAGGCATTGCTCCTAAAGGTATGTGTCAGCAAATTTGTACAAATAATTAGACGTGCTATTTTAGTTCTACAGGCGCTTAGTGAAATTGTTATTTGAAATATTTTTTTTGTTAATATAAGCGTTTCTCTTGGTATATTTCACTGAACAAAATAAAGAACACAAAAGGAACATTTATTTGGTTTATATCTAAGAACATTCTGGGCATCCTACCAGAAAATATACACGTGGCCGGGCTGCAACGTATACGGTATGGCCCGGCCACAAACAAATGCTTTTTTTACAAGATATACTTGTGGTACAATTAATCTATTCGTTGGTACTGCAAGAACAATTTAAGAACATTTGATTGATATGTCTCTATGTTACGAAATCGACTGAGGCCGGGCTGCGACGCAACACCCGAATGTTCACTCTCCCAATGAGCTCTGGTAACCTTACTCACTCGCAGAAATACACTTAAACTATATTATAATAAAGACAAATTACACCGTGATGGTGTAATTTATGGTTATTATTGATATCCTCGAAGGTTGAATAAAATCTTGAGATATTAATACATTTATTTAGATATACTTATAAGCTTCCCTATTATAGATATTAAGTCATTTACATCAGAGATGTGAACCATAAAACATGATCCATATGTATGTAAAATGAACACGTAGTTGTAATACGACTCCCGTAACAGACGCGTGTATTTAAATAACTAATTTATTAATTACATGCCGTGCTACATCTCTATCTAATCTATATTATACTAGCATTTGCCCTTGACTTCGTCTGCGTATTTATATTAGTAATTTTTCCAATCATGCTTTTTCATCAATCTGGTTCTTACTTTCATCCTTGAAGAAATGATTGAATCTGAATAATGCAACAATTTTATCAATGACACTGACAATAACAAGAAGAAATAATTTGACGGAGTGCCAATCGGTATTTATAATGTTTGTATAATATAATATACTATAAACATTTTAATTGAAGTTTTTATATAGGAAGACTTTAAAAAGCGGGCTTCGAATATTGACAACAATTGGTATATTTATTCTTGGCGACAAATCTTTTTTGTATTGTAATACTTTACTTTCGTATGAAACTTTTCGATTTATTCCCAAGTTTCGGATTCTTTATAATATTTCTAGTTATGGTTATGAAATAACTAGTCTGATCAACTTGTGTAAAAGAAGTAATAAATCAAAAACACACACACAAAAATTATTGATTGATGTCCTACAGTAGGACATCAATATAAAATTATACTCAATGAAATAATGAAACAATTTTAATACATCAACAAATAGTGAAACATTTTAATTTTATATTTGAATTGAATATACATAAAATAGATTAGAACATAATGTAATAAGTCTAGTTTATTAAACAAAAGCAGATTATAAACCTTTAAACAGAAAGCCGAAGCCTCAGGACTGAGTATTGGGCATCTTTTCAAAAATGGTAAAATATAAATAAATCACTTCTTAGTTGTTAGAATCTTCATTGAAAAAACAAACAAACAAATTAAAATACATTTTAAAGTGATTTTAAGGCTTATATAATGATAAATGTGCAGATTCTTTTGGAAAACGTCCTAAACTCGGAAACACAATTACGTTTCAGATCATTCACTATATTCATGTTGACGGGCAGACCAATCCGAAATGCCAGTGATAAAATATTTTGAATTTATAGAAATAAAATGTTACTTAGGTTAATTGTATTTTCTTATATTCCCGTAACTTAAAAGAAAAACAGTATCACAAAAAAAAACTATTAATATCGTGATGTCCGTATATCTGCTTTTTGTTACTCTCATAAAAATGGTACTTGAATCTATCAAGAATAAAAAAGCCGGTGTCCAATGTCGTTTACGGAAAATTGCTCGTGAACTATTTTGATAACGACAACATATAATCTAAAAAAAAATAGGTATTATCATTGATAGAACTTAGTCCATTATCTCACGTTATTTGTTAGAACTGATTAAAGTTAAGTTAGTATTTAAAATAATCAGCACTATCAGATCGCAGCTACATCGACTTGTTATAGTAAAATAATAATACAAGGGTCGAAATATATTCCACCTTATTTCAACGACGCTTCGGATTCTTCATCCTCCTCTTCAACTTTTGTGTCTTTTCTTTGAAGTGTGGCGCTCTTTGCGCTCATTGATGCGTTATCTCTGCTTTCTTCCTCAATTCTAAACTTATGCATTTTTACGTAATCCTCTTGAGCATTAAGAGCCGCTCGTCTTTCCTTTCCTTCAGCAAGAGTAGTTGCCCAGTTAAATAACGTATTATACGGATTTTCACTTACCATTTTTGAAGCACTTGCTATTATGTACTCGTAGTCATCCATATATTCCTTTTTAAGCGTCTCTTTGTTATCAGTAAGCAGACTCTTTTTTGGTTTGTGCGGCTTCTTTATGGCTTCAGGGAAAAGAATAGCAACTGTATCATTAAATATAGCTTTTTGGTTTTTCATAATTTCTAACATTCTTCTTTCTTTTTCTAAACGCTGGGCTTCCAATTCTCTTAGAGGTTTTTCATGTTCAATTAACAATGCTCTATTTATTCTTTTTTTTACTGCAATTGTTCGTTCTATTAATTTTTGAATAATTTTTTGCCATTTCTCTTCAGGGCCTACCACTTTCATTCTCTCTAATCTCCTCGCTTCGGCTCTCTCCTCGTTTTGTTTTTCCATTTCTTCCCTTTGTTTCCGCTTTTCTTCTTCTTTTTCAGCCAAAAGTATACCTTCTTTCCTTTTTATTTCAAGTAAAACATCAGGATGCTTTTTTATGAAATTTGTTTGCCACTCAAGAAAACGATGCTTAAGTTCGAATTCTCTATTCACCATAGCTTTCATACGTTCTAAATAATATGGTTTTGATAGCATAAATATAGGTGGATTTAAAAACATTCTAAAAGAACCATTCACGTCGCTAACACCAATTATGTTTTTGGTTAATGGCAAAGTATGAAGACTTACACCTGTGAGCATAGTTCCAGAAAGAGTTTGAACTGAAACAGGTTTATCACTTCTTAACAATAGATCCCAAGTTTCAAGGGACCCTTCCGAATTGGCAATGAAAAGTGTACTTGGTTTGTACAATGACCAAGCTCCGTCAGTCAAACGATAAGGACACTTTTTCCATATAATTGGCCTACCCATTAATTTGTCCGACCAAATCGCAAATATTTTACCACCAACTGTCAATGTTATAGAATCTATGAAAGGATTTTTTTGAGTACTGGATATAATTCCATCGTGAATGCTACAACAGAATTTAATGTCGCAATACTCAGAATTGACAACTTCACCAGTATTGAATTCGTGGCCTTCCCAAGTCACACGTGTTAAGCCTCCATGCTGAGTACCACAGTATAAACTTATATTCGTTGCGTCTTCATGTTGAGGTAAAATTTCACAATTAAAATACTTTCTACCTGTTCCATTATTTCTTGGCACATAGATATATTTAAGACTTGGTGGGCTCATAGCAAAAGTTTGAATAGAATAGGTCCATGGTTGACCTGCTACTCCCATTATAATTTTATAACATGGTTGTAATACACGATCCAATACCTTAAAAGGTGAAACATCGACTAGAAGCCCAGCAGGTCTTACTGGTACTCTCTTTGATTTTTTTACTTTTTTGCCTTCCACAAATGCTAAATTGTCAACGGATAAATTCCATACCAAAATACTTCCATCCACTGATCCAGATAGGAACTGTAATGATGGCTTGTCATCGGGAGCTTTGATTGTTTTTCCTGTAGGTGTGATTATAAAATTTGGTGACAACCATTTAATAGCAGTAACTGGTCCATAATGACAAGTCATCAAATTACTTAATACGGTAGAATTTACTATGGCCCTATCTTGAACAGTTTTCATCCATCCCATATGAGCATTCATTGCAATTCGATATTTTTCTCTCGTTTCACTCAGAATTTCTATCGTTTCAACATTTTCAAGCTTATTTGATAAATCCCATACTACAATTTGTCCATTTACTAAGCCACCAACTAAAATATTTTCGTTAAAAGGACAGAATGATAGAGTTTTTACTTCACGAGGTGATTCTAAATACAGCTTTGGTATTAAACTATCGATATGGCTCCAGATCATAACAGGATTCAAACCATAAACAGCTCTTTGAATAGGATCGACCCGTGTTCCCGTGTGACTCATAACGGTTGGGGAAGCATCAGCATATGATATGGCTACAATACCAGACCACATTGGGTGAAATACTGCACTAGATACGAATTTGTCCTTCGCCCTGACATCGGTAAAACAGACATACTCTTCAAAATTCATAGTGCCAAGGGTGTCAGTATGCTGTTGGGCAACAAGATTTGGATAATCATTACAATACATGTCCATAACTGCGTTAAGTTCTATTATAGAGACCATTTCGTCGCATTTTTGCGAAACGAAACCACTAATCATCTTTATGTAAGACGGTCGTCGCATGCGTTTTAATGCATTTCTGTATGCAGTCACTCCTACTTCATCAATAGGATGTTTTTTTACTTTATTATCCTCATCTGAACTCTCATCATCGTCGTCATCGTCTAAACCAAGATGGTCGCCATCACCACCGCCCTCAAAGTCTCCCATCTGGGCCAAAGAATCCGCAATCGACTGTGTCCACATATTTTGTGGATATCTTAGTTGAGTTTGAGCAAATTTATGTACCAAAGTTGGGGTTATCTGAGCAGCACAGTCGACCCTTCGACAAAAAACGTTATTAAATCTCTGTCTATATGGTTTCAACTCTATAAAACCATCGCGGGCAGAGTTAGTATCTCTTACATTGAATCTTTCAGGATCGTATTTTGTGGGGAACTTAGCCTTTATCTCCAGTTCCATTAAATTTCTTGTATTAGTAGGCAATAAGCTTATTATTTCTGTATCGCTACCTAAGTTAACCCAGGGTCTAGGTTTCTTTTGGACAGCCTTTTGTAATTTCTTTTCCTGCCTTCTAATAAATCTATCGGATTGCTCTTTGCAATGATCCCTGGCTGCTGCAGTACAGCATATGTAAAACTCATCTGTGTCCTTGGACTCATCTACGATGTAACCCATTAGAATTTCTTTTTCTTCAAATGCCTCTAGTTCTTTCCGTATTGGGTAGAATTCAGATACCTCACCACTTAACTCCAGAGCTTCCATGATTTTAGCTTTGCTAGCAGTGTTCCAAGGATATTGGGCGTTTACTTGTATACCTATTACCATGTCAATATATAGCTGTGTTTCTTCACTTAATTGCACTTTGTAGACACCTTCTACTTCATATTTCGGAATAAACCTTTTCCTTCGCGGTTGAGGTATTGTGCTAATCGTCGACATCTTGGCTTCGTTAGTCTGAACTGCAATTAATTGATATACAATTTATATTTTAAAATTAGTTAATAATTGTATTGCACCTTATATTTCAGTGACAGTGTCGTTTGTGACTTTGACAAGCAAAAGGATAAAAATAATAGAATAAAACCTATTTTACAATATAAAAAAAGTTTTACTACTAATATAAACTTTGCATAATATACCATACACTGCATCGTTAGTCTAGTTGTTATAAGTGCGACTTTTCAGGTATTTTTCAGTTGATGTGTTATCATAATTACTTATGTACATGGTAAACTTAGCTAAACTTTGCTCGCGCGATTTATGTTAAGCGATATTTATAAGTACCTGCTTGTACCAAAGTTTCAGCTTTAACCTCTCTTGGGATCGGTGCCTTTTTGGTTTCTTCATTTTCTTCCTCATCATAGCTGGTCTCGGAGGAAGAATTCCGACGTGGAGGAGGAACCACCTCTTCTTCACTGTCTTCTGATTCAATCATGTTTATAATCTGTACAGCAGCAAGTAGGTACTAAAACAAAAACGTCAGAAACGAAATATTATAGCGGCAATTCTTTGAGTTATTTAAAGAACAATAAAGTTTGATTCAATAATTGAAATATTATTTCTTGGTTCCTTATTAATTAACTGCCTAATTCAATACATTTTAATATTTTCACACATACTTGTATTACGTAATATAATTTTGCAAATCGGTCCAGGCGTTTTTAAGTAATTCGTGGGCATACATAAAAGGTAGGGTAGTGCACTATCTGATGCATATGGCTTGGCATGCGGCGTGCGGCAGGGGGGAATAACCTCTCCTCTGTTGTTCAACCTGTACCTCAACGACCTCATCGATGAGCTCAGTAGTCCTCATGTGGGTTGTTTATAGACTGAGTTTCTGTAAATAACATTAGTTATGCAGACGACATTGTACTGTTGGGTCCATCGGTGTGTGCGGTACGTAAACTGGTCTCTATCTGCGAGGCGTACGTGGTGGAACATGGTTTGAGTTATAACTCAAAGAAAAGTGAAGTGCTCGTTTTTAAGAGTGATAAGCGTGATTTAGTGCATGTTCCACCTATCATGCTTAATGGTACAGCTCTACGGATGGTGAGCAGCTTTAGATATCTGGGGCACATTGTGACAGAGCACTTGCAAGATGACGCAGACATAGAGAGGGAACGCAGAGCACTGGCAGTCAGGGGGAATATGCTCGCACGGAGGTTTGCTCGCTGCTCGTGTGAAGTTAAGATAAACCTTTTTAAGGCATACTGCCAATCTTTTTACGCGAGTAGCATGTGGGTGAACTACACTCGTCGGGCTGCCAATACTTTGCGTATTCTATACAACAACATCTTCAGGATGCTGATGCGACTGCCTCGCTATTGTAGTGCGTCTGCGATGTTTATGGAGGCCCGAACAGACAGCTTTCATGCGATTATTCGCAAGAAAGTGGCCTCAATACTACATCGTGTGAGAGGTAGTAGTAACAGTATCCTGCAGATGATTGTTACTCGTGCGGATTGCCCATTCCAATACAAATGGATGCGTATTGAGATGGGTGTTCATTAGAATAATTTTTAGGTATATAATTACAATTATTTCTTTTTTTTAATATATTACAATTATTTTATTTTTTTAATATATTAAGTATGATTGTAATATGAATTTTAATATGTGTTAATATGAATTTAATAATTCGAAATAAATAAATTATTATTATTATTAAAGAAAAAAAATACTCCGACGAATTGAGAACCTCCTTCTTTTTGAAGTCGGTTAAAAATCGTGTCCATACTAATAATAACTTTAATAGTTTTGTATGGAGTGTGAAGTTTCGTCCCGAAACTTATCCCTTAAAAGGGCGAAAAGGAGGGTGAAAGTTTGTATGCGGAATCAATAATTTCTTGAAAGATGATAGAAGTAAATAAGCAGATTGATAAAATTACTAGTACTACGCGGACGAAGTCGCAGTCAAAAGCGTCTTTCAAATCTCAGAGGAAGATTCGAACATTCGATAGTTAAAGAACATCATTATTTTATTACAAGATCACTTATTTCGAATAGCATAAATATTTTTGTAGATACATACAACAAATTGTTTTTCAATAACTTTCCTTTTTCTTCCAAATAAATGTATATAAGGAAAACGCGTAGATTCGAGAGTTTGAAAATGCAAAAGTGATTTTTGATGCTTCTCTTCTCAAGTTTTATCTTTAAAAAGTTTTGGAACCAGCAGCACTGATAAAGAAATAAAATTTCACGAAAAAGGAAATGAAAATATTTTTACCTTACCTTAATATACGATGCCTACATAGATGCTTATTTTAAAACTTATTGAATAATATATACTAACATAGATACATTGATACATATGTACATACATTCTCGCCCTTTTCTCCATAGGGGTAGGCAGAAACTCCTTAAACTAAGCCACGCACCACAATTCTAATAATCCACTTTCGCTTCTTCTATGTTCATACATGCGTTCATGTTTTGCTACTGCCTTACAAAATCCTTTTGTTAATCGTCTATCATTATTTAGAAACTACAATTAAAATTATTATATGAATAGCCAAATACTAACCGGAATCCACAAGCCAACACAATTTAACAATAATTTAGTAGCTTATAACATCATTTTAACGTTTGTAAACAAGTGGTTGCTTTGGTAAACTTTGGTCTACGCATGCGTAAAACAGGAACCTGGTATTTCGTGGTACCAGTTTGTGACTGTTAGAGGGTTGGTAGCAAGTAGCAACCGTATTATAATAATAATAAGCATTTATTTGAGTAAAACAATAATACCAGGCGTCTGTTTTTTTTTATATCTTATTATAGCAAGCTGTGGTAGTCTAGTGGTGAGACCAGTGGACTGAGATGTCAAAGGTCTCGAGTTCAAACCCAAGGTATGCACCACTGACTTTTCGGAAGTTATCTGCGTATTTATGAGATGCTCAAACGGTGAAGGAAAACATCGTGAGGAAACCTGCGTGCTTGAGAGATATTCTCGAAGGCATGTGAAGACTGTCATCCTGAACTAGTCCAGTGAGTAAGAGTTGGTGGACAATAGCCAGGTAGTCTATTGTTCACCAACCCTTACTCTTACTCAGTTTGAAAAGAAAACCAAGATTATTTCAATATTAGATTTTTAGCGGTTAGTTTTGGCTTCCACTAAACCAGCTGATAAAGGAAAATCATGTACACAAATTTGTCGATAACTTGAAATATTGGGTATAAGCTGAATTGCTCTGTGCATATAAATCTAAATCTACCATACAACAAAAGTATAAATTTGCAAATGTATGTACTACATCATCATTTCAACCTTTAAACGTCCACTGCTGGACATAGGTCTCCCCTAAGGATCGCCACGACGACCGGTCATATGCCGCCCGCATCCAGTGGATTCCAGCGACCTTGCTGGGGGCCTGCCCACACTGCGTCTTCCAGTACGTGGTCGCCACTTTAGAACCTTCAAGCCCCATAGTTATACTACATATTATAACTACAAATAACCCGTTTTCTTTAAAAAGTTTGCGATCCTCTATTCCACCGGAAAAAAGAGTATTAACTCCTCCGCATTTAATCTTTTTAAACACTCCTTAAGCCCTTTAAAACCGTCCATCGGCCCATGTAATCCGGATTGTTAGGAAAAGGCTTAAAATGATAAATTGTTTCAGACTGCTTTGTCTCGCCGGAAGGAGTCCGCGGCTCCTCTCACGGGGGAAAGAGAAAGCACGATATTTCGTCACAACTTCGGGTACCCTCTCGCTCTGGTGTT
Organism: Craniophora ligustri; assembly: GCA_905163465.1. Classification (NCBI taxonomy): domain Eukaryota; kingdom Metazoa; phylum Arthropoda; class Insecta; order Lepidoptera; family Noctuidae; genus Craniophora; species Craniophora ligustri. The sequence continues at coordinate 13,890,005 of LR990961.1, forward strand.
AAGATTACGAGTTTTGCAGGTGAGTAACTTAAGAAATGAGCTTATAACATTGTCCTGGCAGTTACCAACTTTTACTTGTCAGTGTAGTAACTTCCCTATTTTAAGAAACAAAAATAGAAAAGAAATGTCGATTTCTTGACACTCATCAAAGGCCCGCCGCTATCTATAACGATGACGCAGATTGCGCTACTAAAGTAGTCATCCATTTTATAGCGTAGAAAAAGAAATTCAGTATGGTTCTCTAAGATTGAAACTGATTCATTGGTCCGGTATATGTAATGCGACTTTGAAACCCAGGATTTGATTCTTAGGTCGATCGGAATGTTATTCAAGGAAGATTTATCTAATATTCGGAGTAGGCTTGCTCTCGATATAAGACATTACACGCCGCCGCTAGGACAAGTGTAGCGGTGAACTGTGTGGCTACATTTCTGTCTAGCCCATTGACGATACAAGCATAATAGTGTCAATGTAAATGCATATTTATATGTATCAGTAAATGTAAGAAACTTTCACAAAGATCGTTTTAAAGCATGAGCGTATCTAGGTGAGGGGTCACCCCACCCTAGGGTGGGCCTAGTGAGGCAACCGATTAGAAATTTTCATAGGTAGTCCGTGCCCACTCCAGGTGCCCATCCACACTGGAGCTAAGACCTCCCCCCCTCCTCTCTGCAGAAAATGTCAAGACACGCTAAAGTATCAAAGATTTAAATTAGTCAAATTTTGACAGTGTTACTGTCGAGAGACATGGTGGATGACGTTAATCGATGAGCGTGTATCAGGCTCCACGTATCCCAATGGGACCGCCGTTATTTGGAAATATTTTAAGTCAAGAATTTTCACGACAAATATACAGTCAGAGAGAGAGAGTGTTTGTATGTATGATGTAGTTTTAATTCTGTACCGATTTCTTATACTTGCAGCGATTATTCGATATTTAAATAAAACTACTATTACGTACCCAGTATTTTTTTTTTATTTCCATTATTTCGATTAATAAAATAAAAAAATTGCTTTTGCGGCTTTTATTGTAGTATATTTATTTCAATGCCGACGGATCTTCAGTAGGATCCATGAACAATATGCTCGTTTCTATAATATCATATTTATATAATGCATTCATATTAATTTATCACTAAGTACATAAATTCGTAAAAAGATTTTTTGAATAAGAATGTATTACATCCATTCATATACCATACTTGCTAATATTATAGATGCGAAAGTGTGTATGTCTGTTACTTTTTCACACTTAAATTTCTTAACCGATACAAAATTCCATCTAAATGATGAAATTTTGCATGGAGAGTTTGAATCCCAGGAAAGGGTATTATAAGATAGTTGAAACAAAACTACTTTTTACGAATTTTATCGCCGTATATTGATATTTTAACCCGACGTGACGTTTCGGATCCTTTACAGCATCCATGGTCACGGGCCGACTGAGGTGTTGGTCGTCTTGAAGTTATAATTACTAACAGCTACCTCACATTTATAATTATTATTGAGAATTCGATTTACACAGAACGAGCTCACTGTGTCTAATATTCGCATCAGTGTAAGAAATCATTAAAGATAGTTGTTGTTCTGGAAAACATCTCCCAAAGAGCAAAAAGGGGCACAAGGCACATACAGAATCGATTATAATTTCTTAAAAGAAGGTTAAAAGAAGGAGGAGATATATATATTTGTCACATCGCATCGTCGCTTAAAATATCACAACTCCTTCATTTAGAACCCATTAGACCGGTACCGGGCAATTTGATAACCTCGATGGCAGAGTCAGCTGTTATGTAGTGTAGTATCCAATGTACAAAACTGGAGGTCAAGAGTTCGATTTCTTGTTTGTTCTTCTTAAGAGCTTCAATGCAATAGACAGATTGACAACAGTGCCGCATAACACTTCCTTATCCAAAGAGATTGGATAAACAGTGTAGATGTTTGATCTTAAAATGGCAAAACAAAATATGCACATCTCCGCGCCAGCAAATATTGACAGAGCAAAAACGGTTGCTATGGTAACCGATTCGAATGGGATAACAAGTTCCTATTACAAACAAAGGATTGTGTTTCCTATTATTTCTATGTGAACACATTATCCTGTGTTTTGATGACACTGTGAAAAGCAAATATAACAATTGTTAAGGTGTGAAGATGTACTAAGGTATTACGCAATAGGGGGCGAGGTAGTTACCTGGTCTATACATATAACAAAAATTTAAAATGTGACATAACTTTGACGACGCAGTGCCTGAGCGATCAGTTTGTGCGTTACGCGTTGCGAGTTCGATCCCCGCACAGAGCAATCATTTGTACGTTCTACAGATAGTTGTTCCGGGTCTGGGCGTTTGTGTATGTTAAAATTTGTGTTTATAAACGCACCCACGACACAGGAGAAAATCCTAGTGTGGGGCAACGTTTTTCCAAAGTCTCGAGTTTAAACCCAAGGCACGCACCACTGACTTTTCGAAGTTATGTGCGTATTTATCATATGCTCAAACGGTGAAGGAAAATATCGTGAGGAAACCTGCATGCTAGAGAGATTTTCTCGATGGCATGTGAAGTCTACCAACCCGCAGTAGACTAGCGTGGTGGACTACAGCCTAATCCCTCTCAAATAAGAGGAGACCCGTGCCCAGCAGTAGGAAAATAATGGGTTGATGATGATGGATGCTCTAAAGATAGATACTAGACCTAACGTTTCTATTTAAAGAGGCCGTGCGATAGAAAATTGCTAGCAAATTAGAAACTGAAGTCTTACTAGTTATTTGATAGCAGAATGGAATAAATTATAAGTGATTGATATCGGTTTGCTGACTGCCAAGCGATTATATCTCCGACATTCAATATTCATGGTTCATCTTATACTAAACGAAGCAGGAATCTGGAATAGTCTAGGAATGCAGAGTGAGATGAAATTCTTCGTAGAATTGGATTTGTAGGTGCTTAATGGATTTAAATTTGCATTTTATATGATAGTAGCATTATAGTTATGATGTTTATTTATTTTCTTTTTGTTTTGATTTAAAATATTATGTGTGATAAATAGTGACTAGATAGCCAGATACATTATTTTTTTAAATATTGAACTAATAATGGACGACGGAGATTCTAAAATGGCTGGCGATTTTTTTGAAAGGTTTTGATCTTCAATTATTATTTATTTTACCTCAGGTGATCCTGTAATTATTTTTTTTATATACTTTTTCTGGGTTTCTGGATTCTATCTGGATCTGGATCTGGAGAAGGATTCGATCTAGGTAGGGAAGACATATGAAGCCGGGCCGGGAAAGCCAGTTTCAGAACAAAACTATGTATATAAAAATATAATAAGAATAAAAACCTCAATGATATTATGTAGATTGCGTAAATATAAACTGATTTAATTTGCTTAGTTCCGTGGTTTAACACAAAGTACCCATCTCAGTGCCCGTTGAATGTCAACTACTTGACAATTGTTGCTTAACTGTCACATAGATGTCATTCTGACATTCATGTGCCTGCGTTCGGATATCTGTCCCAAAACGTTTATTTTTTTACTTAAGTAACTTAAATAAAAATAAAAAATAAGTTGCATCAATCTTAAATAACTAAAAATACATATAGAAAGGAAAGGGATTTATATTTAGCAAAGCATTTCCACAATAATAACAAATGTCATAAATTAATTATATCATTTATCAGATTACTCGTAACGTTATCACAACGTTCGCAATAACTCAGCAACCATTATAATTAACACCTCACCATTCTCAATTAATTTTGAGCACTACCCGGCGACCCTAATTATAAGACACCTTCCCTTAAAATTATGACGATATCAAGCGCTGATATTAATTAAAATTACTTTCGATAATAAATAGAATATAATATTACGGGACTCGAATGACACTACGAAAATTTTAATTTAATCGTCGCGGTATAACCAGGCTACAAAATTTTGAATAATTTAAATACGGGATTTAGAATATACATAATATATTCTGAATAAATACTAACTAATAAACACCAGAACTGCCTCGTTGGTCTAGTGATCGTACAGTGCGATTGCCTAGCAAGAGGTCCCAGGTTTGATTCCCAGGTAGAGCAAAGTGTTATTGGCTTTTTCTGTGAAATTCTCAGTAGCAGCTCGGAGTTTCGAATTCGTGCCCGGTGAATGGCAATGGGATCTCCCCCTATTACATGGGACCTAAAACATACCGGCAAAACGTGGGTGTACCTACATTAGTACACCTCTGCCTAACCTTTCGGGGTTGACAGGCGTGATGGTATATTAAACACATACAAACAAACTCGTTAGTATGTATTTAGGTCCCAAGAAATAGGGGGCGAGCTAAATGCCTTTAACGCCCGGTTAAAGGCATTTAGCTATATACTATATATATACCCAAAATTCGACATAAATACTTAATCTTAGAAACTCTTTGAGAATTTACATCAAGTATACTCAATGACGACGCATAATTAAGATTTTGAATAACGGCATGAACGCAATATCTAAAACCAATTAAGTATTAGTAATCTAAACTTACAAAATTACTTACCTTAAAGTAGTTTTTATATTAAATCCTACTGAAAACTGGAAAATTGTATTTTATACAGCAATCTTTACTCAACACTAAATGAGATTAAGTCCTATCAAATGAAACTTTCTTGTAAAAAGTCAGTGAAGCCTTTACTATGGTTTTATCAAAGCAAAAAATAGAGCGGAGATGGAATATTTTTTCCTATCTTTGGTTCTGTGCCTGAAATTATAAATAAATCATATTTATTTCTGTAAACACATTTTCTGAAGACATATTAACAAGTTATAATAATGAATATAGAGCTGTGGTAGCCTAGTCGTGTGACCAGTGGACTGAGATGTCAAAGGTCAATCAAAGAGGACACCTGCATGCTTGAGAGACTTTCTCAATTACATGTGGAGTCTGCCAACCCGCAGTAGGCTCGCGTGGTAGACTATATTACCCGCTCTCTCTCAAGATGTTTTGCATATCGAAATGTCGGAATTATGTAAATACTACCGCGATAAAATCCGTTCAATTTTTTTTTTTATTTCAATGCCGTAAGTATAAAAAACCATTAATCAATCAATACTCAACAAAAAAGATTTGCAACAAAGTAAAAAAGTAATTCTCATTTATCAGTGGGTTTTCAACATTCTGTTAGAGAACCCGAATAGTCTGATTTAGGGTGAAATGGATTACTCCCTTCGCGTTGTGCCTCGCCCAACCAATAAAGTTACGTAATAAGTAACTACTCCGTCAATTGGCTCTTGAATAAAAGTCGTGAATATTGCGCCTATTGACGTAGTCTTAGAAGTCTAGTAGACTCTTTGTTCCTTTGTAAGTACCTTCACTTTAATATTTCCCTACTAAATTACCAAAGTTTCAGTCTTGATTCTATTCATGATTAAAAAAAACATGTATGTATCTATATATTCTTAATTACAAGAAGATCACAGCTCTTGTCGGTGGAGCAATCACCACCGTTCTCTATCTTCTACGTTCCGTTCTACCTCTTGATACTACTTAGTCCCAACTATTTCATTTACTTCTTCCACAAAACTTCGTCTAGATCTTCCCTTTCCTCTTCGCTGTATGAGTATTATAATTATAAAACTTTAATTCTATGTTATCAAGTAAAGGATAAAATATAATTATACTATCCGACAGTGATCCGCCCAAAAGGGATCAGTAAAATGAACTTTATCCTAATCTCTTTGGGTTCCATTTCATACAATTCCGCCAACTTTTGTAATAATTCTAATTGTATTCAACTCATTTAAATAATATAATCTAATCTGAAGCTGCTACCTCATCAAACTTCACGGAATGTCAATTAATAGGTGTTGAGTTTAAATCCACAACACGCACCTCTGTTCAAAATCTTGTGGGTATTCATATAACCAGCTAGTGACTGAAACGACCGAACTGAAAACCTAATTAAAAGTCGAAATAAAAACCATCGCATGACACAGCGACCCTTTCTACCACTTATGTGTGCAGATGAACCCATAAAGCATTCACACATACACGCATGTACATACTCGTACTTACAAACACCCGAAGGAAATTAACTGAGACACCTAGCTGGCTTCATAAAAATTGGAAACAGAATATTCAGTTTATTAATCATAATAGATTTTTATTTGTAAATCTACCATGCACTCAACTCGACTGCTATGTCCAGCGGTGGGACATCATCATCCCATTATTGTCCCAATACTGGGCACGGGTCTTCTCCCATTTGAGAGGAATTAGGCTATAGTCAACCACGCTAGCCTACTGCGGCTTGGCAGACTCCTTATGGCATCGAGAAAATCTCTCAAACATGGAGGTTTCCTCACGATATTTTCCTTCAACGTTTGAGCATGTGATACATACGCACATAACAGAAAAGTCAGTGGTGCGTGCTTTGGGTTTAAACTCGAGACTTTTGAAAAACGTTGCCCCACACAAGGATTTTCCCCTGTCGTGGGTGCGTTTATAAACACAAATTTTCACATACACAAACGGCCCGACCCGGAGCCACTACCTGTAGAACGTACAAATGATTGCTCCGTGCGGGGATCGAACTCGCAACCCGTAACGCACAAACTGATCGCTCGGCACTGCGTCACCGAGTCGTCAAAGTCGTTTTTCGTATCGCTTAGACCTTTAATATGTCAGTCCACTGGTCACAAACCTCGGCTACCTGACGTGGGACAGTACATTATTATGTTGATGATGAACCATGAATACGAACCCATGTTTCTTCTACAGATAGTATGCGGTATATCGGCCATGGTGATGGGGAGTGTGGCCTTCATAGAAGAGAGACAGAAGTTCAACATGGGCTTGGGAATACCGGCGGGAGGCATCACTGTTTTAGCCGCAGGTAAAACAAAAACAATAACAAAAACAAAACAATTTATTCTTATTTATTGTTGTTATGTCATTATTGCTTTTTTACAAGTCTCGTGTCCCTATTGTCTCTGAATGAATGAAAGATTATTTATTTCTGTAAATAGATCTTTTTAAAGACACTTTTACAAGTCATGTAATTTTTTTATATCTAGTTGACATCGGCATTTCCTAACTGACGACCTCTGAGAAGAAATGCCGAAACAAACTCAGAGAATCATGGTCTCTTTTGAAGTCCATACATCTTTGTTTACAATATGTGAGCCTGACGATGTAGGTCAGTCTGAGATGTCCTTTTGAAGAAAGCACCAGCAACTTACATTTGTTAAATAACTAGTATTGTTATAGAAGAAAATGTGTAATTTGAAATTACTTGTTTTTTGTAAAACATTGCCCAACACTAGAATTTACTCCTGTGACTGTGCGTTTACAAACATAAATGCTTATATACCGATTATAGATCGTACAAAATATTTGCTCCGTGCGGTGATCGAACCTGCAACCAGTGACCCACAAGCCGTCAGAATATATGGTTTCTTAATATGTCTGTCAAATGAAAAATAAGGCGCAATACCTAACGTACGTACTTGACGTTACTTCTAAATTAAGGTTTCTATTCTAGAAGTTACGTGTTATTTGTTAGCTACCTGTGGCAGCAGTCTAAAAATATAAAATAAGTATCTGTCTGCACGAGTAAAGCCGTAACCCGTATACAATAAAATATATTTTGTATAACTGAAAAGTGTGAATAAAAGTATAGAATAAACACGTCACGTGTTTGTTATGTATAAAGGTACACGTGCCGGGTACACGTGTATGAACCCATAGAACTTTGAACAAGAACTTTTAGTATCTCAAATTGTTTTGCGTGGGAAAAAATAACAAGTATGACCAGACACGTGCCAAAAAAAAAGGAAATCTCATTATTTATTTTATTAATTTTTTTCATTTAAAAGTAGAGCCAGTTTTACCGGGATACTGATTTCAACGTAATATATACACAACAGGAAAATAAATAAAATAATAAATATTTCCGGACATTATTACACAGCGCTATCTAGTTCCGTGGTAAGCAACGAGGCTTGTGTTACAGATACTAAGTGGTTGATATACTACATATATACCTTTTTTTTATAAATAAGTACATATTATACATAGATACATCCATGACTTGGATACAAATGTTGATGCTCATCACACAAAATGCACCCGTAAAATACATTTAGTTAAAAACTAGTTTATAACTAATAATGAGTTACCTAACTACTAGTTAGTAATAGTTAATTCAAACTACTGGCATCACATAGTTTTTACCGCACCCTTGTAGATTACAAAGTTAAATTTAAAAACATAAAGTATTGAAACGAAATGAAATGGATGAAGTAAGTACACGTATTTGTACAGATTTTTATTAACTTACTAGCTGACCCAGCAAACGTTGTTTTGCCACATTATAGGGGTTGGTGGTAGAAGGGTACAAAAAAAATAAAAAAGTCTGGTGAGGGACATCCTTATCACTAAGGGGTATGAAAAATAGATGTTCGCCGATTCTCAGACCTACTCACTATCCTCACAAAATTTCATGAGAATCGGTCAAGCCGTTTCGGAGGAGTACGGGAACGAACATTGTGACACGAGAATTTTATATATAAGATAAATAAATGATAAATAAATAAATAAATAAATATTCCTGTACATTATGACACAGCGCCATCTAGTTCCGTGGTAAGCTACGAGGCTTGTGTTACGGATACTAGTTGGTTGATATACTACATATATACTTTTTTTTTTTGTAAATACATACATATTATACATAAATACATCCATGACTCGGAAACAAATATTTATGCTCATCACACAAACATTTGTCCCTACCGGGATTCGAACCCAGGACCCATAGAACAGAAGGCAGCGCTAACTACCGCTGGACTAATTGGGTCGTCAGATAGTACTGATCTATACAAATAGAGAGGTAAAATACAAATCTGTAAATCAGTGATAATTTATCACCAGAGTACTTCAGAACATTAAATGCCAAACTTTCACGATAATTTTTTTTTTGTTAATAAATGAAATAGTAAAAGTGTGTGTATCATCCATCACGATCCATCGTACCGTAAGATCTAATAAAGATCGCGTTACACCAAATATATCGGCTCATTAGATCGCTTTTCTTCTCAAGTTATATGTACATAAACCTTAAAGCTATAGTTATTATAGTGAAGTGCAATATAGAGCAAACTACTATGGATAAAAAAAAAACCTAGAATTTTCTTTATACATTGTAAATCGAATACCTACCATACAAGATCATGGGTTCGAATCTCATAGGATGTTTATAAAGAAAGAAGTATTTTTTTAAATTGTTTTTGCTCTGTAAAGGAGGGAAAAACTTTGTTATTTTGACAGTTGCAAACGGTTTATAGTCAAAGTGGGTCATGATTCAGTTTTGTTGATTGTAACTAAGGAATGAAATCACAGCTATGTAAGTATTTACAAAACAAAAATGCATCTCTTATTTAGTAGCTGAGCTAAGATCGAGCTCTGTGGCGTTCAGTTCAGTGGACGAATATTAATAAATAAATAAATATTCCTGGACATTATGACACAGCGCCATCTAGTTCCGAGCTAAGCAACGAGGCTTGTGTTAGGGATACTAGTAGGTTGATATACTACATATATACTTGGTATTTTTGTGGATACATACATATTATACATATATACATCCATGACTCGGATACAAATGTTTATGCTCATCACACATACATTTGTTCCTACCGGGATTCGAACCCAGGACCCCTAGCACAGAAGGCAGTGTTAACTACCGCTGGACTAATTGGGTCGTCAAAAATATGGGCTGATGATGATTTAGTATGTAACACAAGCCTAGATGGCGCTGTGTAATAATGTCTGAATAGATTTACAACAAAAGTTATTTCTACAGCAACCTGTCATTTTATTTGAATCTCAACAATATATGTAATATTCCTTTTCCAATAGCGGTTTCGATCCACACGTCACGGGGTTGGAGCGCAATGTCAGGCGTAGCGGGGGCGGGTGCGGGCGCGGCGAGCGTGCTGTGGGCGGCGGCTGCGTGTCTCTTAGTAGCTCTTGTGGTACAATGCTGCAGGACTATCCTGGATCCGCCTGGGTAAGTCTCGTTCTCACATCTCTCGGAGAATCGACTACTGTTAATGTAAATAAGATTTTGGGTGGAGACGTCTCGGCAAACGTGTGGATCGACCAGGTGAAACGATGGCTTCTTGAAGGCTAGCAGTAACTGGAGGAAGATCGAGCTGTGTGGTGAAAGCCGCAGTGTCTAGGAGAGGCATATACCCAACAGTGAACAAATATAGGCTTATGACGATTATAATAATGAACATTTTTGAAATAACGTCGCTGCTATTCAAGAAGAAATAGTAAAATGTAATGTTGACAAAAAAATATATATGTAGGAATATATTTTTAGAGACTGCAACTTTGATTTTAGTATAGGTATAGCGGACTATTTTCCATATCTCCATGATACAATAACAATACCAATACAAATAACACGCGTATTTTTCGTACGGAAAGAAATGTCAATTTTATTTAATTCAAGCATTGGAATTACTTGAGTTCTCTCGAGGAATTGGAACAACAGCCTTTTGATTATTGCTGGCAGTATCTAGGCTAGTCAAAAGTAAATCTTGTAGAATACTTGGGCTTAACAATACATTTTAACTTATATTTTTTTCTTTCTTGTACTGGGCCACATTAAACGCACGATGACTTAATGCAGTGAAGTTTTACCAACTTAGGCTTATTTTTTATTTACTAACACGATTTTATATTTTTGATATACTTATTATATATTTTAGACTGTAAGGTATAGGCTGGACTGTATCTATGGGCCCCAGTAACGTGAAAATAAAGGATTTATTATTATTATTTATTCAATATTGCGTGTCATCATCATAATTTCAACCAAATGATGTCTACTGCTGTACATGACCCTCCCCCAAAGATTTCCAGGATGACATTTGTTTAATGTATTATCTCCATTTCAGCGATGGGCCGACAGAAGAAGACACAATACCATCATCGCGCGACTTAGTAGTAATCGCGTGTATACAGATCGCTCTAGCAGTCGCGACGTTGCTCAGCGCAGCGGTTTGCGCCCGGATCGACTGCGGGACATGACGGGAGCCGCAGCGCACGCTCACGCGCAGGCGAGTGAGCGAGGCGCCCGTACCCGCTACCGCTCCCGCCACTGACATTGTAATCCCACCCGAAGAAGTGATAGTCGAAAGAGAAGGCAGCCGGGTAGCCTGGCTTATATAAATATTTTCATTGGATATGTGAAAATACAATGTGTGGTTCTGTAACAAGATTCTGTGTAAAGTTTGTGGACTGACAGTAAATGCATTGATCGTAGATTAAAGTTAATATTTCCATTGTAAACTAAATTGATATAGTTTATATTCTTATTTTAAATGTAAATGATTGCATGCATCATTGTTTTGTAAAATATTTGAACTTCAATGTATTAGGTACTCAACCAACTCCATTAAGGTAGGCTTCATTTGAAGTTACGTGGTTTGTTCTGTGGTTAATGTGTTATTTTTTGGGACAGGCACTTAGCACCAAGTTTTTTGTCAAGAGCTCTCATTGTACGATATATCATTAAGACATTTTTATGGGCAAACAAACCTTACTCTGTCCTCATTAAAAACACTGAAGCTAATTACAATTTTTATCTAAAGAATACCAAAAGCACGTCTTTGACACTCTAGGAGTACTAGGGTTCACTATGAATTCAATTTTCAACTGACGTACTAACAGGAAAAAAGAAAACAGTACTTACTTCCCAGACTCCCACTACACTTAGGATATTACAAAAAGCAGCAAAGTAATATTAAATGAGCTTACTTGTCTAGAAACACGGCAGTGCCCCGCCAAGTCGAATGAAAAGAGCAAAGCCCTGTCTCAGGCTTTGATTCTTTGGTTTTTCATGCCGCACTTCAATACAGCTTACTGTAGACGTAATCAATCACGTGGGCTATGTAGTGATTAATAGGCGTCCTTTTTTTGTATTATTAGTGATGCGGCCCTTTGGCGCGTTTAATGTTTGATGATATATGCATATCTACAAGAACACGTATAAAAAAATCAATAAGTCAATTGTTTTATTTCATATCGATAGATCAATATCAATTACTTTTGAATTAAGTATGGATAATGGAGAAAAATCAGCAATAAACATTTTTCAAATTTAATAAAATTTCAAAAATCTTCGATTTCAATTATTTTTTTATGCCAACATGGAAGTACTAGTTTGATGTGTAATTCGTTTTGTATATACTTAGCCTTGAAAAATGGAAAATAATTTGGATAGGTATAAAGCCCAATTGACAGCAACCGTTCACAAGCATGACCTGTGTATCGGTGTCATTCGTTTTCTAGGGAATAAAACGACTCCACATACAACGCCACGATAACGCAAAACATACTCACATAATTTTATATTATGTTTCTAACAATGTTTGAAGCATATTAAAGTGCAAATAGGTAGCACATAAATGTCTTTCCGCTGTAAACTAACTAAAAGTCTTGGTGTATACAGAAATTATACAGACAACTATAAGTTTCAAACAGACAGTTATATAAAGAGCGCGCGTCCTTTGTGTTTTAACAAGCATTAGTGTGAAATAATATAACATTATTTAATGTAAGATTTTGTGGGAGCTTTCTGGAAATTCTGTAAATAGGTATATTATTGATTCATTTATTATTGCAACTTGGTTTTCTTTTACTATTATTGTTTATTTGGAGTTTGTGGATAGGTAATGTACATTATTTATTATGTTCTTGCTAAAAATAAATGGCTGATTTACCTCATCGGTTTCGACTGTAGTTATTTTTTTGTAAATATTTTTTCATGGGTGCACATAAATAGGTAGTACCTCTCTGCCTAATTATTCGAGGAAATATTTTATAGTCGTGATAGTATATTATGTAATGGTAAATAAAATAATGTTAAGAGAATATAATTTATTTGCTATCCGTGAAAAATGTCGTATTATGTAAATATGTCAAATTGTATAAATTGAGTTCCACTTATTCTTTTTAATAGTAAATTAATGTAATTAATATTATAATTAAATGTACTAATACTATAGAGCAACGTGGCTCGGTTGTTACTCTACTTTATATAATAAAATCTTATTTTTATGTAAAGTTTTTATTTTCGTCACCTTACTATATTTTAATGACAAATTATACAAAACGTATAAAATAATGTTAAATATATTTATAATTATTATATATATTTAGATGAGTGTTGAAATTGTATTATTATTGTACAGTATTATTACTACCCCACGTATAAAATACCTAATAATATTTAATATAGTTTTATTTATTTTACAATAAATTGTCTAATGACTTAAATTGTCATGTTTTTATATAAACATGACAATTTAGTCATTATGTAGACATAATAATATAATTTTTGACTTAAATACCATGTAAATAATGTAAAATAATTACTATTGGAGAAATAATAATGTTTGTACTTAGAATACTAGATAATTATTAAATAGTAAAAGGTAAACTCTATGGCGAGACATACACAAATTTATATAAAGCAAACAAACGCAGATCATATTTATGTAAATAATATTACAATATCACATGCACAATTTGCTGTTTTCTTTATTAATTAATTGATACAAATATTATACAGTGTAAAATTAATTTTAAAATGAATAATACCTACATACATTATTATAATTGATTGAACAATATGATCTGTGTTTAAATGATCACGTGATCTTGTAAGTGTGTATTTTTGTGTAAGTATGTATCATTATAACTTGTAGAAAATAGTTTTGTTTATAAAAATCAATCGGATCTATCACTTTTCTATATTAAATTAAATCCCTTAAAATGTGTTTCATTAATTAAATTATCGTTTTTATGCCTTTCTTGAAGTTGGCGCTGTTTAATTGCGAAAGTAGATTAGAAATAGAGATTAGAAAGAAGATTCAGAGAATCATGGTCGTTTAGGTACAGACAAAAATGTCTGTTGGTTGTTGATTTACAAAATGGGAGTGCAAAATTATAGTTCTCAACGTTAATAGTAATCAACGTTAAAATAGCCTTTTGAGGAAAACTTTGTGTCGACCTATCTCCGCGGATGGCACATACATACAAACAGCACCTATCGGATTGTCAATAATTAACGAATAAATCAACAGCTAATTTTCTGACCATGGATACTATAAAGGATCCGACCGATCCGAAATTCATTTCATGGTAAAATTATTTTCAATTCCCTTATATAAAGTCACTCAGACTTAATAGGGTTATTATAAAGGTCACATCATAATAAAGTTTAGCTATTTATTTTAACATCAATTTATTAAAACGCTCGCTTCATATTTCCATCGATTGTTTGCTTATGAATGCCGTGCCGCTGACACCTTAAGCCCGGTACACAATAGCGGTAACTAGTTGGAAACAAAAGGCTTATTGTTGTTTGCTACCAAGCAATAAAGCAAAAGCGTGTTAGTAGACCATTTCGTGAAAGGAATCTATCGAGTAAGGTCGTTGTATCAAAATACAAAGTTTGACAGGAGAAACTTTGACTTTTTTATATATAAAAGTAGTGCCTCATCATCATCATCATCATCACATCTACCGCAAGACGTCCACTACTGGACATAGGTCTCCCCCAAAGATCGCCACGATGACCGGTCATGCGTCGCCCTCATCCAACGAATTCCAGCGACCTTCTCCAGGTCGCAAAGTATTCTATTTATCATGAACTCATATATTTTTATTTTTGTCCTATAGCTAGGCTCAGATCACGGGTCTCTCATTTTTATTGGGAATAGGATAGGCTTGGTTGCCCCATCACCGTAGTCTATTGTGGGTTGGCAGACTACACACCCTATCGACAAAAAATATGCATATTGTAACTTAAAAAATTCAATGGTCCTTGGGATCTAATTTCTATAGAATAAGTTAACAATAAAAACACTAGAACTTGAATATCATAAATAAAACACAATAATATACTTATAATATATTTTATAACTTTACTCCGAGAAGGACTAAATGCAAATATGTACATACATTTCAAAACATTCGTAGATGCAAACTCAGCTGTAATCAAAACACTATCTACTGACCACTTTAATATAGACATAGTATAGACTAGAATTTGTAGCATAGAGGCCAAACCACAGCCTTCGAACGCCGCCAACGTCAAGATCACGCCACTTGCCACCTTCAGACAATAGTTATTAAGTTTAGTTTACCTAATAACTTCAGTGGCTACAGACTAAATAGTTGAACTTTGCCTTTATGACGGTTTTCCAAATACTAATGCTGTCCCACTAACTCTCGAGTGAATCATGTATTTTGTGTTTATGATGATGCTTGAAAAGTTTATCTTCGGAACGTAGTTACGAAACTTATTTTTATTTTTTAAACGTTGCCCCACACTAGGATTTTCTCCTGTGTGGTGGGTGCGTTTACAAACACAAATTTTTATATACACAAACGCCCAAACCCGGAAGAACTACCTGTAGAACGTACAAATATTTGCTCCCTGCGGGGATCGAACCCACAACCCGTGACGCACAAGCCGATCGCTAAGTCACTGCGCCAATAAAGTCGTCAAGTCAAACAACAACAAGATGCGACGGATTGCGACAGTAATGTCACAGACAAGAAAAAAATCCCTACATTTCAAATATTTAAGTAATATGAGGTACTTCTCTCATCGATCCATTTATTAAGCTTTGTTCTTTCATTTAAGAAGGATTAGGCTATAGTCCACGACCCTAGTGAGGGTTGACAGACTTCACACGCCATCGAGAATATCTCTCAATCAGTGCACGTTTCACCGTTTAAGCATGTATTAATACGCGAATAACTTCGAAAAGTCGACAATGAAAATTTTCACAGTCCAGTTTAAAAATACATACCCATTTACTAAAATAACCTGCCTCGTTGGTCTAGTGGGCGTGTTTGTGACTGTTTAGCAAAAGATCTTGGGTTCGATTCCCAGGTCAAACCAATGAAATAATAAATAAAATTGTAATTGGGTATTTCTTTGATATTCTCAGTAGAGCTCAATTAGCTCACAAAATAGATTGGTGGCCGGTTGATCGCAATAGGCTCGACAATTTCTAATTTTAAAATATACCGATTAAATGTTAGTATACCGTACATGTGCTGTGGTAGCCTAGCGGTGTGACCAGTGGACTGAGATGTCAGAGGTTTCGAGTTCGAACCCAAGGCACGCACCACTGACTTTTCAGAAGTTATGTGCGTATTTATCACATGCTCAAACGGTGAAGGAAAACATCGTGAGGAAACCTGCATGCTTGAGAGAATTCTCGATGGCATGTGAAGTCTGCCAACCCGCAGTAGGCTAGCGTGGTGGACTATAGCCTAATCCTTCTGAATTGAGAGGAGACCCGTGCCCAGCAGTGGGACATTAATGGGTTGATGATGATGATACCGTACATTAGTAAAACTCTGCCTAACCCTGTGAGAACGACGAGCGTGATGGTATGTATGTTGCTTACTAAAAATAAAACAACACAGAAAGCTTTGAAAAATGTACACGTGAGTTTAATGGTTGACGAACTTAATACCCAATTAACCCGGCTGCTCGGGTGCGGTGTGTTGACATAATTTCCTGGCGAACCTGTTACATCCAATTTGTATGAGTTACTTTGACAACCCTACCTTTATTAATATGATGACACTGACGAAATTTGACACGTATTTAAAATATGATCCATAAGATTAAAAATTTCGACGCTTTTTCAAGGCGCCTTCATTTTTGAGGAACGATGCCTTTAATCATCAACCCTTCATTGTCCCACTACACGGCACGGGTCTCCTCTCATTTGAGAGGTATTAGGACATCCAATTTGTATCAGCTTCTTTGTCAAGGGGAATATTAAACTGCACCTTTATTTAGAAATTTAAGCAAACACAATTTCTCCACTAATAACCTACTGCATATCTGCATATGCTATACAAATTAACTACTTGATTACCTTATCGGTCGTATTTATAATTATTGGTTTAGGTTAGGTTAGAACTGTGACCACAACGCCAGAACCGAATCGGTCCTATTAATTGTCCACTACGTTTGCCAAGACGCGGTCTCCACTCAAGACTTCTTTTGCTCCAACGGTTGTCTCTTCTCCGAGAAATGTGACCAGTCCATTGCCACTTTAGCTAGATAATCTATTTGGTCTATGTCGGTAACTTTAGTTCTCTGACGGATAACTTCGTTCCGGATTTTATCCCTCAGAGAAACTCCGAGCATAGCTCTCTCCATAGCTCGCTGAGCGACCTTAAACTTGTGGACCAGTCTCAACGTGAGTGTCCAAGTTTCGGCTCCGTAAGTCATAACTGGTAGGACGCAGGCAACACAATAGTTAATATAGAACGACACAAATAAAACTATGTATTTACTGTATAGAATTGACTGTAATTTTAGTAAGTACAAATTAATTTTCTTTTACTACATAGTATGCATTTACGGTTTATAAGTAGGTACTTTTGTATTCGTGAAACTAATAGGTACACTAAATTATTTTATTGTAACATTTCTGTCGAACATGAGGTGTTTGATAGTGTTTATATTTTATTTAATGCATGCTCACTCCATACCTTTTGATGATGGTCAACATAGTAATGGTAAGTTTTTATTTTTTTTATACCACAAGACTGGCAAACGCCTGATGGTAAGCGGTTACCGTTGCCTAAACGTTTGCAACACCTAAGGTTTCGCTCGCGTTTTACATTTACACTGTAGAAACCGTTAGGGCCTGTGCTCACTGATGGCGTGGCACGGCATGGCACGGCAGATATGCCGTGGCATACCGTGGCATCCCGTGCCATCCTGGCAGACAGCCCATTAACCGAAAAGACCGTTGCACAAGTTTCAACCTTATTTCAAATTGCTTAGCAATAATAATTCCTCGACACAAAGTGACCCTTATATCTCGCGGGATGCTATGGCGCGCCGCGGCAACCCGTGGAATGAAACGGCATGACACGTCATGCCAAAGCATCCCGCGGCACGCCGCGTCATCGCGGTATCGAAATAATATAACATGGATTAGTAATAAAATCCTTTGCCATGACACGCCGTGCCGTGCCGGCAGTGGGCCTTAAAATAAGGTAAAATAAGGTTTCTAAAAATAAGGGTGTTACAAAATTAACAGCAAACGGAATTCATATGCTGTCAGAATAGTCACTCCTCCAACGAGCTCTAGTAATTTTTGTCACTCGCATAAACACAATTATTGTTGATTCATTGCGGTCCATGAATAATGGAAGGGATCCGCAAACGTCTCAAATAAATAATATTGATATACCATCACGCCTGTCATTTCCAAAGAGTTAGGTAGGTAGAGTTGTAATATACGTTTTACCGAGTTCAAATGTGAGAACTGGTTCAAATTGAAATAGGACCACACGGGAAGCACAAGCTTTCAAATAATTTTCAATATTTTTTTTGTTATTATGGGTGTTTTAAGAGATATGTATGTTTTTTTTTATTGCGATAAGGGGCAAACGAACAGGCGGCTCACCTGATGGTAAGTGATCACCGCCGCCCATGGACATTTGCAACACCTGATGGCTTGCAAATCCGTTGCACACCCATGCAGAAACCGTTTTGGTTCCTTAAAATAGGGAATTACTAAACTGACAGCAAATGGAATGCCCATGCTGTCAGAATAGTCACTCCCCAACGAGCTCTGGTAACCTCACTCGTAGAAAGACAACTATTGTTGATTCACTGCGGTATTCTGTAAGGCGGAGGTACTTCCCCAGTCGGGCAGCTCAATTTGAGTGAGAAATTTCGCTATGCCCTACCTCCTAGATACAAAAGATATGTATGTATGTATAATATGTAATAACTATATCAAATTATTTTGACTTTTATTTGTGTCACATACTCCGTAGCTCTATTTTACTTAAAAACTCATATTGAGGCAATTAATTTACTCACGATTTTTATTTCTTTTTCAGCAATACACTGTACGACTGACGACGATTGTCTAAGAGAAGTAGAGCCGCCCTGTTTTTGTGTCATTCTCACTCATACATGTGGATGTTCCCAGTATATCGGGTATCAATATACCAGTATACCCCCGGTAGCTCAGGCAAAAATTTCACAAAATACAACATTTTCTCAAGACACTAAAACTAGAAATGAGTTTAACATTGTAGACCCCATCACTTCAATCGAATCCGAACCCAATGAACACCTAACCCCAAATGAGTTCACACCCAATGAACCCATTACCTCAAATGAGTTCACACCCAATGAACAAATTACTCCAAATGAGTCTACACCCAATGAACCCATTACCTCAAATGAGTTCACACCCAATGAACAAATAACTCCAAATGAGTCCACACCCAATGAATCCATTACCCCAAATGAGTTCACACCCAATGAACTCATTACCCCAAATGAGTTCACACCCAATGAACCCATTACCCCAGATGAGATCATCCCCAACGAACCAGTCGCCTCAAATGTGTTCGATCCTAATGAACCCGTCTCCCTAAATGAGTTTAACCTCAAAGACTTGATGCCCAATATACCTGTCACCTCAGAAAAGCCGGAAAAATCTAATTTACATCAGATTAATTATACTTCAAATATATTATTCCCCGATCATCCTCTTTATCCTCACCACATATTTGTTTGACAGATAATCAGAATTGTTGTTACCTCTAGCACTAGAGATTATTATTATTATTTAGAGATTTTTTAATAATTTTATTGTTAATAACAGCCTTTTAAAAAAATACTTACATTTATCTATTTCCTTCAGATTATGAAATAAACTGTTTTAATAATAATAAATATTTCACATATATTTTTATCACAGATAAAATACCTACATATTTCACTGTAGTGTTTAAATGTTTATGCTATACCATATAACTGTGGATTTTTGTACAATGAATTGAGAACTGCAAGACAGGATAAAAACCTAGTCTACTGCTACATTAAATTAGAAAATAAAACGCTTAAACTTTTTAATAGTTATTTATGATTAATACCTATGTATAACATGTTATAAATAGTGTTGATGAAATATATATTTTTTTACTGTTGCGTTATTTACTTGGAACCTAAAAGTACCAACCTGTGGATATCCTTTAGCTGAAATTATGGTTATTTTTTATAAGTTACAAGGGTGGCAAAAAGCATACAGTCCTCCTAATGGTAAGCGACTCCCGTAGTATAGACGTTTGCAACACCATATATAGTGTCTCTCGCGCGTTGCCAACCTTGTAGAAACCGTTTAGGTTTCTTAAAACAAGAGAGTTACTAAACTGACCGACTGGTAATCCACATTATATCACTATACTTGTAGATATTTTTCATTGTTTTCACTACATTGTCAAGATACTCGTATTAGTAATAAAAATAATGATTGAATTAGACCAAAGAATAAAATAATTGTTATCAGAGCTCGTTGAAGGAGTTACTAAACCGAAAGCAAACGGATTTCCCATGCCGATTTCCAATTATTATATTCTTTGTTCTAATTCAATAATTATTTTTATGTATTATATAAATTTCCACATAGCACCCTATTACATAATATTAAAGGCAATGCCTATCACAATAACCATTCTCAGTCTAGCCTAATCAATATAAATGGTAAAGCTATGGTAATGCGTAAGGCCTATACGGTATTGGAACATGTCAAGTGCCGCAACAGAACCATTAACAGAGCATTAATGGGCAATTGGGAGTCATATATATTCCCTTACGACCTTACGATATGCGGCTATCTGGGTACTAGGGTAATTCACAATCTTATCTCTGTACTTGTAGATATTTTTCATTTTTATCACTACATTGGCTGGGTACCCACTGCTGTGTTTTATGTCACTGCGTATAATACTGTATAAAATTAATAATAATAATACACTGTGTGATATATGTGTTATTAAATATACAGCTGATACGATTAATATAAATAAAAAAAAGCGAATATTTGGAAGAAATTCAATTTTGAAGTAAAGCCATTTTTACTGATCCAGCAAGTTACTATCGAACTGGATCCGAGGCATTGAGATTAAAATAGTATTATAATTAATACCTTAGGAAGAAATAATAAATATAAATAAATATTTTAGACATTTCGAAATTTGGATCTTTTTACACAGCGCTATCTACAGTTCCGTGAAGACGACGTGAGAAAGAGTTCAACGAACTCTTTAATTTTTAGACTAAAAGAACCGCATATATTTTATATCTTTACAGTTACCAATAATGCCCTCAGACATAGTATAAACTTTAAAGTATATAAACACACTATCACGCTCGAATCCCCGAGAGGTTAGACAGAGGTGTACTTATGTACACTCACACAGCGCACACCGAATTGATATTGTATAGGTACTATCTTTTAGAAAAACCTAATACATTATTTTTCATTCTACTTGAGAATTAACTGTGTTTACTATCAACACACTGAAGGGCAAGCATAAATAGGTAATAAATTTATTGCTAATTACTTTTCTAAAAGAATATGTCAATCTACTACTAGCTATTGATCGCCCGCGAATTTTTATATTAATTTCTCCTCCTCATTTCGCACGTAACTAGTATTTAAATTTTTTAAAGATTTTTATATCCGTATCCGATCCGTATTTCGGGATTTCTTTAATAATTTCTAACCAAAAACTAGTAGGATTCAATTTCATAGCTCCAACTAAAAAAATGACGGATTTCCATAAAACCATTCATCCCTATTGGGATTGGCATTGGGATTTTTAAAAATCAACCTTCTCAGAGGGTTAAATAGGGGTTAAAAGTTTATATGGGAAGTCCGCCATTTTTTAAAGTAAGAAAGATTATATTTTATATTTAAGCTCTTCCAAGAAAAAAGGTATATGTGTTTCGCCTTTTTTGCGAAATTCAACCCCTAACGGGCGAAATTACGGGGGGTGTGGGCAAAGCTGCGAACAACAGCTAGTATAATATATAATAGCTTAGGTACGAGTAAATTTGTTGAAACTTAAAAGACATGTTTAATTAAGCTATCAATAATAGTCCTGACTCTTTTAGTCTATGCAATGTGATAAAATCTATGAAAATAAGCTTCAAATTAATAAACCTTTGTGTATTTAACTGTAAGCGTTATAAAAATTAATCATTTGCAAGCAAAATCACACACAAACTAAAAGATAATATCTTCGCAAGCAAAACTAAAGATAATTCCAATTAGTTAGACGGAATTTGTATATGAAATGAGTAAATTTTGGAATTAGATCTAAACTTTACAACATTAAATAAATTATTTTAGTTTATTTTAGCGATCTTTCTCCGTAAAAACATTGGTAGGATTTTGTTATGTAGGTATACAGTACGTATCTTATTGCCGGGTCAGGCTTTTTGTAACCAAATCTCTAGTTTATCTGCCAACATATCTGTTTTGTTCTATTTCGTTATCCTTTTCTCTCTGTTTATCTTTTCACGTAAATATGGCGGGGTTGTAGAAATATTTTATTACATACTTGATTGCCATTGCCCTTGGCTACACCCGTGTGCTATCTGAATAAAATAATAACATACGTTTTACTTCACTTGTAGCAAATTTCTTGGTCTCATAAAATTCAGCTTACCAATTTTTGCTTGAAATAAAAAAACTTACAGTCACATTTATAATATTAACTAAGATTAGAATTCATTTGTACTATGACTCATTTTCGTAAAACCATCCATTACTAGCATGGAAATATAAGTTAATACATGATTTTGTTATATACTTCAGTAATTAATTTACTTTGACTTAAAGAAAGCATTATTATTAATCTATGACCGCCTAATGATATGACAAGTCACCTGTGAAGTCAAAAATAACCACCAATCAAACAACATGAAACAGGAAAATACAAATTAATTTATTTCAAAGAAAAAACCTCATTTTAAAATACTTACAAGTGCCTATCCTTAAGCAGGTAATTATAACAAGAAACCTTATATCATTTACATTGAACTTTATTAATTATTAATTAATTTACATTGAAATAATTTATTTTACATTTTTTTCAAATCAAATCAAATCATTTATTTTGCGAATATGGGTACATGAGTTGTTACATTCAATAAATTAAGTATCACCATAGTCTGCTACATAGCATGCAAAAAGTAATAATGTTCCGTATACATTAGATAGATAAATTAATTCTAAAATATTTAAAATGTCAGCTGTTGATCTAATGTCAATTCAAAGAATAACTAATAAACAATAAATCACAATAATGTTAATTTAATACTAAACTTACATACATCATGAGTTCTATTAAAATAATTTATCGGATAAATATTCTTTGATAGAGTAGTACATCTTCGTTAACAATATTTTTTTAACTTTATTCTTAAACACTTGAATATTAGATGTTTCCAGTACTGAATTTGGTAGATTATTATATAATCGTGGGATCATACAAAATACGCTGTTGTTAAATAGCGTGCTTTTATTAGTTGGAAACCGTATTTTCAGATTGTGCCTTTTGCTACTTAATTTTTCAAATATGCTCATATTCTTCCTGACAAATACCACAACTTCTAGAATGTAGATGCATGGAAGAGTAAGTAAGTTGAGTTTTGCGAAAAGGGGTCTACAACTATCAGTCTGCCTTTTTCAGTCCCTTCAGACGACATGATTTCCACGGAGTATTTGTTCGAGAATTGAGTTCTTCCGGCCGCAGGCAAGGACTGGTTTATTTTGGAACATCCTTAATTTCTACCTTTTCATTAAAAGCCTCGTCCATTATAAAGCACTCGGTAAAAGAAGGCTTTTTACTCTGTAATTACTTACTCCGTGGTACACAGAATATATACAAAATATTCGAAGGCCAATTGCTTACATATACATACCATAACGCCTGTCGTCCCCGAAGGGTTAGGCAGAGGTGTACTAATGTACACCCACGTTTTGCCGGTATGTTATAGGTCCCATGCCATAGGGGGCAAGCCTATTGCCATTAACCGGGCACAAATCCAAACTCCGAGCTGCTACTGAGAAATTCATAGAAAAACCCAATTACACTTTGCTCGAATCAATCGAACCTAAGATCTCTTGCTCGGTAGTCGCACTGTATGACCGCTAGACCAACGAGGCAATCTAAGATTATTTGTGATAAAAATCTTATATCCTACGTCATGTATAAATAAAATATTCCTCAGTACAATATCTAATTAGTTGGAGCGGTCTGCAAAGTTAAATGATACTTATATGTTATTTGAGTAGGTAAGGCCGGGACTAGATTAAGATCGAATCAATAAGGTTGCTAATTAATTTTCTGGCATTGTCGCCCCGTTTGTATGATTGCTATAGTATTGGTATTACGTCATGTATTTGTTGTATTATGAAAATATACCTCTTGCTAGTATCGCTTAAGGGGATTGGCAGAATTCAACTAATATAATAATATGTACGTACGTGCTTCGGTCGCCCTTGTAGCAGAAGAAAAACCTATCCAAAGCCAACATTTTTTTAGAAGTACTAATTTTTTTTAAAGTAGTTTTATTTCAAACTTAAATATGTTTTTGTTCTTTTTTTACTGAAAGGGTGTAAAAGAAGCTTACGACCCGCCTGATAACCGGTTATCGTATCCTATGGATATTTTCACAAAACTTGCCGCTAGCGCGTTGACAACCGTATAAAAAGCTTTTCCTTTATTTTTTTAAGTACCCCTTGCTATATTTAAATTAAAGTCACTCTCACTTCTCTCAAGCTCACTACTTACTTATTAATAATAATAATAATGATTATTATTTATTTTTTTAAAGTAACTTGACTCACTCATTAAGCCGAATTAAAATTGGAAATAAAAACACTAACGCGGTAATCGATCCCAAATCGGACAACAAACGCTTGATTACCAATGAAGAATTCAAGATTCAGAAATCATTTTACAATAATGAGTTTATAATTAATTTTCGTCGGTTAAATTTCGTTATACGAATATTTAATAACACAAATTTTAATAAACTGTACATATTCAATTATCTAGAATAAAATACCGTCTAAAAAAACGAAAAAGGTTTTCATGGAATTTATAAAATATTTGATTTGTATATGTATTATGATAACCACTACCGAAGCATCCCAAATATGTAAGTTTATCTGTAAAATAACTCTAAATGATAATTATCTTCATAAAAAAAGGCCTGTGCCCTGTGGTCTTACCAGTGGACTGTCTGAAATCTGAGGATTCGAATTCAATTCCAAGGCGTGCATCACATTGACTCTTTGAAGTCATTTACGTAACTGCTTTATCATACCTATGTTCAAACTGTGAAGGAAAACAGCGTGATGGAACATGTTGTTTGCCAAATCGATTAAAAAAGCTGTAAAAAAAATTTAACGCAATTTCGTAATCGATATTATTGGTCTATTTGTGGAGCGACAGAGCTCCCTTTGGTGGAAATGATCCCAGGTCGACCAGGTCTGTTACAGTTCTTGAGCCAATCATCATCAACCCATTTATGTCCCACTGCTGGGCACGGGTCTCCTCTCATTTGAGAGGGATTAGGCTATAGTCCACAACGCTAGCCTACTGTAGGTTGGCAGACTTCACATGAAGAGACAAATCTCTCAGTCATGCAGGTTTCCTCACGATATTTTCTTTCACCGTCTGAGCATGTGATAAATACGCACATAACTTCTTGAAAGTCAGTGGTGCGTGCCTTGGGTTTGAACTCGAGACTTCTGAAATCTCAGCCCACTGGTCTCACCGCTAGGCTACCACAGCTCTTGAGCCAATGCCATCGCCATCAAGCCTCGTTTTAGATAGATTCTTTATCCTCGTTACCTTATTGCTGAGGATCGCCATAACTTGCTGGCGACTAACTTTCGCCAGCTCGTGCGATCATATGACTTCTTGACAGCACAGTGTATGCTGCCATCCACTGCCTTCATTACTGCGTCGCTCGGAGCAATAGATGATCACAGGTTACGACCTACGACCTAATTGGTCAATATCCATATCCATACTTCCATACTTAATATTATAAATGCGAAAGTGTGTCCGTCTCTCTTTCTGTTACCTCTTCACGCTATAACCGCTGAACCGATTTAGATGAAATTTGGTATAGAGATAGTTTGAGTCCCGGGGAAGGACATAGGATAGATTTTCATCCCGGAAATCATCCCTTAAAGCCTATCGTCCCTGAAGAATTAGGCAGAGGTGTACTAATGTACACGTACATTTTACCGATGTGTTTTAGATTTCATGGAACAGAGGACGAGTCGATTGCCATTAAGCGGGCACAAATCCAAACTTTACTACTGAGAATTTCATGGAAAAACCCAATAACACTTTACTCGACTTAGGAATCGAACCACATACTTCCACTAGACCAACGAATCAGTTTGAATGATCTATTACCTACATAATAATTTCTTATGCTGGGCATATAATTTATTTAATTAATTAATTTATAGCCTTTTTTCAGACATACATATATATTATGTGTGTTATTATTTATATAGGTGTGTTTTTGTTCTGTGTGCCCTTTGGCAATGGTCTCCTCCAACGCTTTCCAATCTTCTCTCTCCCGCGCCAGTCTACTCCAGGTTTTTCCAGCTGTTTTAACCACATAATCTTCCCATCTTGCTTGCTGCTTGCCATGCTGGGCATATGAGTCGGTACATAAATAGTTAAACTTATGACATCAATGCCTATGTAGGTTAAATTATGCCCACTAAGCTTTATTTTTTCTTGAATTCAGATTACAAGTCATGTACGGAACATTACGAGTGCGGGCTTTGTTCGTGCAAAGACCGCTTATTCTGTTATTGTGGGTACAGGCCATGACCATCCGAAGCAGACAAGAAAATATATTGTTTGTCAGCAAATAATGGAATAGTAAAATGTTGATACGTAAGAAATCTTTTAATTTCCTCGTCATCCAATTTTTTCTTTAGTATGGTGTTTTACAGCAGAATTGGCCTGCACAAATGTCCCACTGATCTTGCATTGACGTGCGTCGGGTCGTTGAGCTCCCTCAAATAAAGAAAGAAGACTGTTCCCCCTATAAAGAAAAAAACGATCACCACAAAAGAACTCAGCAACAACAACCAAAATGAATGAAGCATAAAATCGCTAACACTTAATTCACCTTGGGGTTAAATTAAAAATTAATTTTAAGCATGTTAACTTTAATCCGTCAATCGAATTTTAATCAATTTATACGTTAGATCATTTATAAGACCCAGTCGAAAACTTAATTCTGAACTGTGTTCACATTATCTGGTATAACAATGAAATTCATAAAACTCACTCTTCTATTTGTATTTGTGATACTAGGAACTTTTAGAACGGCTTTTAGTAAGTATCTCTGTTTTAATTTAATATCTTCATCATCCACTCTTTTTTTGTCCCACTGCAGCACTTATCTCGTTTTTCTTTGAGGAAATAGAGATACATAGATAGAGATATATTGTCCATACAACACAATCTAAATATATATAACTCAAAGGTGACTGACTGACTGACCTAGTGATCTATCAACGCACAGCCCAAACCACTGGACGGATCGGGCTGAAATTTGGCATGCAGATAGATGTTGTGACTTAGGCATCCGCTAAGGATTTTGATTAATTCTACTACCAAAGGGATAAAATAGGGGATGAAAGTTTGTATGACAACTATACCTAATTAATAATAATACTTCTTAACATAAGCGAAGTCACGGGCAAGAGCTAGTATGGAATATACATAGAGTATAAAGTACAATTGGCGGTTTCATCGCTAAAAGCATAACACGATTGGGAGGATTAGGCTATTGTCCAACATGTTATTCTAGTGCGGGTTGGCAGACTTCATACACCATCGAGTAAATCTCTATGACATGTAAGTTTCCTTACGATGTTTTCCTTCACCAATTTAGCTCGTGATACTATCACGGTCGGTACATCCGTCATCATCATCAACCCATTAACGTCCCACTGCTGGGCACGGGTCTCCTCTCATTTGAGAGGGATTATGCTATAGTCCACCTACTGCGGGTTGGCAGACATCACATGCCATCCAGACAAATCTCTCAAGCATGCAGATTTCCTCACGATGTTTTCCTTCACCGCTTGAGCTTGTGATAAATACGCACATAACTTCCGAAAAGTCAGTGGCGTGCCTTGGGTTCGAACTCGAGACCTTTGGTAGCCTAGCGGTGTGACCAGTAAACTGTTTTTTTTTATGATTTCAGGTAAATGCCAAAAGCACTTAGACTGCTTTCCCTGTTTTTGCGTGATAAAGGAATGTGAATGCTATGATGCAGCGTCCAGGCGGCTTACTATAAATAAATACCCAATTGACTAAATCCTTTACTTCATCCTGCAATGGTCGTACCTAGCTCCGTGCCCACCCCAGAATGGTCCAGTGCCCACCCCAGGATGTTGGGCAACCGATTAGAAATTCTCATATCGTGGATTGTGCCCACCCCCGGTGCCCAGGAGAGGACAAGCACCCCCCTAAAGGAAAAGTCTAGATACACCCATGCATAAAAGAATAAATTTCATATTATTCAACCACGAACACCAACATTTTTTCCTAAAGTTCATTATATAAATTAATTGTTTTAACTCTTATTAAATAAATAAATATGGGTGACTTTTTTATTTGTTCGCTTGTGGACTAAGTCGCGGGGATCAGCCAGTCGTTTATATAGCTGCATCTTTCCCTCTCAACCTAAATAAGATTGCATAAAGGCGTTGTGGTAAGGCTCATCCATACTCTGTTGTAGTTGAAAGTTTTTAATTAGTGTTGCTAACTAGTACTAAATATTTCAAACTGAAAACCAAGAACGTTAGCTTTAGATTTAGATTTAGTGACTGGGCAACTATAGGCATTCGTAAAAGTCGGGAACGCTTATTTGAATTATATGAGTTAAAGTCATTTAATAAAAGTGAACAGTTTAGTCGATATGTTAGTAAATTTTCAAAAACTTTTAAAACAGTGTGTCAATTGGCAAAAAAAATATATATTAGAAATAAAATCAAGAGTGCCGAAAATAAGATAAAAACGACTTGGACAATAATAAATAATGAGAATAAAAAATCCAAAGTATGCAATAATGATAACGCACTACAAACGGCACGTGGTCTTATAACAACAAATTCCGAAATAGCTCAAGAATTTGAGACATATTTTGCGAACATACCCTCAACAATAACTAAGAATCTAAATTCTTCTCCCGCACTTTCCGGTGCCGTACTTAAACAGTATGTAACTGTATGTCCAGTACCTTTTAAATTTAAATATGTTAGTCCACAGTCAGTCATTAAAGTCTTTAAAGATATAAAAATAAAAGTAACTGAAGACCTGTGGGGTTTATCTTCTAAAGTTTGTAGTGGAATAATTAATACTATAGCACCCCATCTAGCTAATATATTCAATGAGTGCGTTGACCAGGGGACCTTCCCGGCTCTAATGAAATACAGTAAAGTAATACCCCTATTTAAATCTGGAGATTCTAAAGATCCTGGAAATTTCAGACCAGTTTCCGTTCTACCTGTACTTAGTAAGATTTTTGAAAAAATTATGCTTAATCAAATGTTGACACATTTTAATACAAATAAACTTTTCCATAATCAGCAATATGGATTCACCAAAGGGCGCAATACAACTGACGCCGGAGTGACACTTATAAAGCACATCTTTAATGCCTGGGAAGAGTCGCGAGATGCTGTTGGCATATTTTGCGACCTGTCAAAGGCATTTGATTGCGTGGATCATGATACTTTGTTACTAAAATTGGAACATTATGGATTTAAGCTAAACTCGTTGAGGTTAATAAGGTCATATTTGCAAGGTAGAATACAGAAAGTCCAGATAAACGGGGTCAAATCTTCTGGTTCTACTATTAAAATGGGTGTTCCACAAGGCTCTATCCTAGGTCCGTTCTTGTTTTTAGTATATATTAATGACTTACCGTACATGTGCCAAAATGGATGTGAGATGGTGTTGTTTGCTGATGACACTTCTTTAATTTTTAAATTAGATAGACGTTCACCGAATGTTGACCATGTAAATAGCGCCCTTCTCAAGGTCCATGAGTGGTTTACTGTTAATAACCTAGTGTTGAATGGGCAGAAGACTAAATGCATAAAATTTTCCTTACCAAATGTTAGAAGTGATGATTGTGACATAATATTGAATAATGAGAAGCTCGAATTCGTAGATCAAACTGTATTCTTAGGAATTAAACTAGATTCCAAACTTCAATGGGGACCGCACATTAAGGCTTTAGCAGGACGCTTGAGTTCAGCTGCTTATGCAGTTAGAAAAATTAGACTTCTTACGGATGTTGAAACCGCAAGACTAGTTTATTTTAGCTACTTCCATAGCGTCATGTCTTACGGAATATTGCTCTGGGGCCGTGCTGCAGACATAGACTCAGTCTTCATACTGCAGAAAAGAGCAATAAGGGCCATTTATACCCTAAGTAGTCGTGATTCTCTCAGGGAACTCTTTAAAGAAATAAATATCATGACTGTGCCCTGTCAGTATATCTTTGAAAATATCATGTACGTTAGGAAGAATATATCACTACATTCCAAAAGATGTGAACTGCATAATTATAATACTAGATATAAGTCAAAATTAATGCAGCCACAGCTTCGTCTCGCTAAAGTCCATACCTCTTTCGTGGGATATAGTGTTAGGTTTTATAATAAAATTCCAGAAATAATTTTAAACCTCCCAGAAAACAAATTTAAATCAGTTGTTAAGTCGACCCTATGCAAGAAAGCATATTACAAATTAGAGGATTATCTTCTAGATAAAAACATTTGGCATAATGCTAGTCCAGCTCCACAGGCTCACTAGCCTCATGAAAATTATATACTTACATACATTTTTTTTAAAATATATTGTTATTTTATATTTTTCTCTTTTTTATATTGACATTTTTACTAATTATACACGTTTACAATTTGACATGTTTGATTATACACTTTTACAAACTGACATGTATTAAATTAATAAATTATTTTGTAAAATATGAGAGTGATGTTGGCTCTGATGCTGTCTTTGTAAAATGTAGAAATGCCTACCCATTGCCAGGCAGTCTGAGCTTGTCATGCTCACTCAAATGTCCTGCTGATGGTGGCGTTGTGTGTCGGGTCTTTTTATTCCCTACAACATGGTTGAGTAGAGCGACGCCGATACCCACGTCATGCTCGTGAACGGGTGCTGTCAGTTGGGGCTGGTCGGCTCATACATGTTATGGCAATCTAAAGTGGTTATTATTAGTCTAATTGCCTTTGTATGTAATACGTACGTTTCACATCAATCTGAACCATTCTCATATTGTTATTATATCCATACCTAAACCATTGTAAACGAAAGCAAAAAAATTTGTAATTTTTATATTGTTTAAAAGAGTATCTATGGAGTTTCTTGCCGGTTCTTCTCCATAAGACCTACCTTTTGGAACCGTGCAACTAAATTCAATTAAATTCGACAATTCAAAAGCACCTGTATTGGTCTAATTGAAATAAATGATTTGAGTTTGAGTTTGAGTTTGAGTACGAGGTACAGTTAGAGTTTAACATAAGTTTAACTAACTTAAAATAAACTGAAACTGAGTAAATATAAACTACTACGGTTCCAGTTAGACGCTCGGAAATCTTCGTCTATTGTCGAAAAACCGAACGCTTTAAGATATCTAATATTGAGTTGTTAGAACATAAATTATATATTTATGTTTTTTTTTAATAATAATATTTTTTACGCTCATTGTGGTGTCATGACGACCTCTGTGGTCTAGTGGTTCGAGTACCGGACTAAACTAAAATCACAGTTGCAAACAATTTCCAATAGGAAAAATACTCTTTATTTTAATTTTGAATTTGAATTAAATCAGAAAATAATCAGTAATAATCCGAAGTGATCCCAATTAAATACGGTATTGGTTAATGTTTCATTATATTTCGATTAAATACAAATTTTGTTTTGTATTATGTTTAATTATATTTCGATGGCATATAAATTTGGCACGGTATCAATAACGGATAATATATTTATCCATAATTAAAATCGCAGGGAAAAACATCCGGATTCTCCGAATTGTATTTAATTAATTTACTTCAGGTTAACAAGAGCACTTTTGAACGAAAACAAAAAATTGCTGAGCAGTGTAATATTTAAAGAATTTTGCAAATTATCGTTACATTTTAAAGATGATTCCTTCAAAGAATATAAAAAAATAAAACATAACAATTTTAAATAATCCATACTAATATTATAAACGCAAAAGTGTGTCTGTCTGTCTGTAACCTCTTCACGCTATAACCGGTTATATTATTATACTATTATTATAGTACCTACCTATAATCCGGTATCTATAATATTAGCCAAGTATGATTATTTAATGATATCCAAGCATTATTATTATTTATTCATGATTAAGGCAGCAATAAAAACACCGACACTATAACTAATATAAATATGCTGACTACAAATTCAAGAACAACATTATTTTTGCTTTATCCTGTGAACTAAAAGATGATGGATGAAATATCATATTTTCTATGTATTTACCGTCTGAAATACTTTTACGTAACCACTCGAAAGCTTCTTGAACTTTCGAATTCTAAGTACTTGATATTGAATATTTATGTTCATTCAAATTACTGCTGAATTCATATCTAGGCTTAGCGTCTTTGAGTTATAGTTATTTGATGGATTTAGACTTGAAAATGTTTAGGTACAGTATAATATACATTTTAAATATTTTGAGTCATGGAAATAATAAACATCATCATCAACTCAATTATCGTCCCACGGCTGGGCAAGCGTTCATCTTTATAATATAGGTAATATAAATAAATAAATATTTTCCGGAAATTATTACGCAATCTTGTTCCGTGGTAAGCAACGAGGCTTGTGTTACGGATACTAGATGGTTGATATACTACATATATACTTTTTTTTGTAAATACATACCTACATATTATACATAGATACATCCATGACTCGGGTACAAATGTTGATGCTCATCACACAAAGCACATTTGTCCCTACCGAAATTCGAACCCGGGACCCATAGCACAGCAGGCAGCGTTAACTACGGCAGAGCTAAACGGGTCGTCATATTATCTGCATTTCTTGGACTACGATTCTGCCTCATACTTATGCTTTTGTACCTATGACCTATCCAATAATTCGTTACTTAGTAATGCCCAAATAGTACCTAAGAACCAAAAGTGTTTATCTACTTATATTAAATATCTGACTTCTTTAAGAAATATTGACAAGGAATGCAAACCTTGTGTTATTGCATTTTTTATCATTGATAGTTTAAAGAATTGATTATTATTTTATCGCAACAAAAGTGTTATATGGGAGTTCCTGTTTTTTATACTTTTGCTAGAATATTACATGAAGGAAAATTTCTAAACGTAATTAACTTTAACTTTCAACCTTACGTACTCCACTTGTTCAACTCAAGCATAAAATTCTCATCCACGTCCATCGAAAACTTCTTCAGAACATCAAAGCAGTGAGTCTCAAAGTTTCAAACAGCTCTCAGCAATGGATTCGACCGTGGCCCGAAGAGAACCGAACATAACCGAGCACTTACGAAATTACGGAAATGTTGATGGATCACGTGATCCTTCACACCGCTCTTATGTTACATCGGACGTGAAAAAATATTTGTTGTAAAAGATTTTCTCGTCATACTTGAGACGAGCGGACTAACTACCTGCTAAGAAAAGACTTTAATTAATTTAGGTTTAGCTTTAGACAAAATATTGAATGAATGAATAAATGAATAATTTTATTTCAGACAGGAGTCCATAGGGTTAGTAACAATTTAACTTAAATTATAGTGTTAGTAAGTTACAGTCACATAAAAATATACAATTAACTTTCGGCGTGGAGCCGCATCCACCTCCGCAACATCGGGGAATCCCACCGAT
Source organism: Craniophora ligustri (assembly GCA_905163465.1). NCBI lineage: Eukaryota > Metazoa > Arthropoda > Insecta > Lepidoptera > Noctuidae > Craniophora > Craniophora ligustri. Next base: position 13,923,903 of record LR990961.1, read on the forward strand.
CTACGAACACACTGAGAATACTGTTGGTGCTGCCACGAACACGAGACATCAGAGATGCACATCTGCTCCTAATAATAGTGGCAAAACCAGCAATATTGTTATCTGCCAACATGCCCGACGCACTACATCGCCACGGCAGCCGCAACAGCACTCTCAGTGCATTATTATATTGAACGCGTAGGTCGCTGTATGCCCTCTGGGTGAAGTCGACCCACAGGCTGCGTAGAATGACTGACAGTAAGCTTTGAAAAGCGTTACTTTAACAGGTCTCGTACAACGCGCAAACCTGCGGGCCAGCACGTTGCAACGGACAGCCAGCGACCTACGTTCCCTTTCTTACAGACCTATAATAGATTAAAGGTGTGGCCAGTGGACTATCATTATTACGAAATATTTACCTTCCTAATTTTGATAAGAGATATAGTTATGCCGTGACGTCATATTTCTGAATGGCGGTGATAAAATACTCCGCGTCTTATGGATCTTCCACCAGAAGAAGCTGCTTATACTTCTACTATAAATAAAAACCATGTATTTGCGACGTATAAAATAACAAAAATAAACAACAAAGTTTTATTCAAGCATAAATGTACCTACGGCTAGTTTGTCCCTAGAAAAACACAAACGAATTCATTACAACTTCAAAGAATGAAAAATTCAAGGGCAAAGTAACAAAGTTAAAAAGTGTCAATCTTAAGACGTCTCTCAAACAAATGAAATAGGCCTCATTAGGCCCCAGGCGTATCCCTCAAATTATGATACTGGCACGAACTCATCATCCTAAAGAAACAGCGTCTTAGAACCTTGTTTTACTTGACTAACTAACTCTTGAATAGTCAGTGTTCTTTCAACTTTTTTTTTAATTTCAAACGCACAGAACCATTGAGATGTTATATTATTTAGCAATGAAGTCTTATACAATGAAGGTAGGTAATACTCTCTCATTTGAGAAGGATTAGGCTATACCCTAGCCTATTGCCAACCTGCAATAGGCTAGCGTGGTAGACCAGACGCTAGCCTACTGCGGGTTGGAAGACTTTCATCGAGAATATCTCACACGGATGTAAGATTCCTCACGATGTTTTCCTTCAACGTTAGAACATGTGATAATGATAAATATACATATAACTTCCGAAAAGTCAGTGGTCCGTGCCTTGGGTTTGAACTCGAGACCTTTGATATCTCAGTCCACTAGTCCCTGCTAGCTGCACTAGTCTATCACAAATGTTATACTTAGCCAAGAGAGTCACTAATCCCACCCAAAATAAAGAATGCTATCAATAATTAGTAGTCTAGATATGTACACCTACATGACTTTTTGTATTTCTAAATGCATCAGCAAAACTGTATACAATATATTAGTGTGAGTTATTTTTCGTATAACAATGGACCCGATTAAAGTTTGTAATCATGACCCACGAACTTTAATTGACCTCTTTCACTAGAATATTACTATCTAAATCTAGATTAGGCAATCTTCGCTTATAAGTTTTCGTTTCAATGAGCAAGTTTCTTTAAGCTTTTGATGATTGACAATACCGAAAACTTTGCAGGTTTTAATTAAAACGAAAGGTTTACTTAGACACCTAGACTTCGGAAGATGTTAATTTAAATTAAGATTGTTTTTCTAAATATTCTACTACCAAGTTAAACGCAAGGAATCTTGCTTTCTCTCAAAATATACACATAACTATAATAAAAAAACTTGTATCTATTTTTTATTCTTTTCCGCAATTACACTGGACAAGCAAATAATGAATATAAGCCATTCAATAGTTTTTTTTATTTCGTCACATATATTTTTAATGATGCTACAATATTAACTTTAATACTATTAAAGAGCGTAAATAACCTACGCCCTATTAACATATTATTTTGTTTGTCTTAAATACAATATAATTTAGTATACAGAACAAAAGTTGAGCAACTGTGTGTATACAACTAAAACATAATTACTTACTTAAACATTTTCTTTGAACAGTCTTGTAATAAAGACGTCCCTATAATTGTCGGAAAAGAAAGACATACATATACAAAAATACAGGTTGATTTTTATCTCTCGTGTTTCCCCTTAAGCCACGTGACCGGGCACTGTATTCTCTGACATTTGCAACACCAGAGGCTTGCAAATGCGTTGCCAAACACCTTACAAACCGTTCAAGTTTCTTAATACGGAGTTACTGAACTGACAGCAAACGGAATTCCCATGCTGTCAGAATAGTCACTCCCCCAATGAACTCTGGTAACCTTACTCACTCGCAGAAAGACAACTATTGTTGATATATTAGGTATGATGGCGAAATAAAAATGTTATTTTTGTAGTCGGAATTTGTTGCTTTCGGGGTTTACATATTGCAGTGTTTTTAGAAAATAAACCTAAATACTAAATTGCTTTGAAACAATTGTACGACGTATATTATTTTCATTTACTTGACTGAGCAGTTTCAGTGTGTCCAAGACCTAGGTTTCATTTGAACTTGTGATAAACACGTACATATAATTTTGAACATTCAGTGGTCAGCGTGACTTGGACCCGAGACCTTTAGCGATAATATTTTTACGTTCTCAGAATGTAACTCATTCTGAGAACGTCAAAACATTATCGCTAAATCAGGTCCAGGAAAAGTACACAAAAGGAAACACCATTACAGTTTGAGAGTGCTACGTCTTTGTCGACGGGATTTAAGTTTTAAGAGGTGGCGAGTTAAACATGCTAGTTCCCTGACATAGTATTTTTTGAATTGAAAACTCGTGAACAATCCAAATCCAATCATGGAACTCACTTCATCGTCACCGAAAGCTTTGTGTATACTGATACTTGTGTACCATGAGCTATATGTATATACTGTTCATCTAGGTACATATATAAACAGTAGTAGTAATACCTGCGTGAGTTCTCACTTTTAACAGCAGTCCCCCAAAGACTGCCCCCACATGTTTATTTTTTCATCATAAGATGACACTTTGAAAGACATTCAGTCTCTAGAGAAAATGCCAAAAGATCGTCTTGAAAAATATCAGAATCTAATAAATAAAAAATCCTTTTTTTGTATAAATATTGGCACGTGTGGAAATGTCATCTTGCTTTATGTAGTTTTAGTATAAAATTGTAATCAATAAGATCGAAAAGAGTCAACGAGATGTACCCATAAGTTCACGCTGATTTTGTTTTTACTGACTGACCAAAACATGCATAATGATTTGTTCTGCTATCAGAAGGACCTCGATAGATCTATAATGATCACCTATCCATAAACAGAGCTCGGCAAGGGCAGCTTAACCCTACACATCTATCATCATCACATGTACAGGAGAGCGGGCTAATACGGTGATATGGGGGCCCAGCCTGAGTTAATATAATTTCAATTTTTTGTTCTGTAATTGCTAAACATCATTTTTTTCGGCTCGGTAAAATGGATTGGTGTATGCTAGCTCACATAATTATAATTTATTAATACACTCTATATTGAATTAATATTATAGTTCAATATAGAATCATTATTAAATAAACAGACAGAAATGTATGGCTGGGGAGTTTGTTGCGCCGCTTCTTCTTCTCAGCAAAAACACTAGGAAGCCGTAAAGAGCGGGCGTTTTTTGGGGGCTATCATTATTGCCGAGTTTAAAAAAAAGCCTACTTTGAACAAATGATATTTTGACTTTGACTTTATCGATGAGCTTGTTTATTAATAAGCCATGAATCCCTCTTTTTTATTCACTTCGAATTTATACAAAATAACAGGGCACTCTTAACTTACGGCACATGTTTTTTGTTGCCTAACTGACTTGTCCCTTCGGAAACATTCGGTGCCTGCCGATGTGTATACATTCTCTATATCACAGGTATGTTAGTTTTATATTTTTGTGACGTCACTTACCTATTACTTATACTTGTCATTTTTCTAGCTATTTGTATTTTTTTTTATATATTTCTCTGACGGCACTATTAGCAGAGTGGATTAAGTGATCGGCTACAACTCGTTTGGTTGATTGCGATCAGGTGTTTCTATGACGTACAGCTTAGTTACTGACTTGACTAGATGTCTGTGTGACAATTATTACAGTTTTATTTTTTTAATAATATATAAAATGAACGTCCGGATATTTTTCTCATTTTATTTTTTATTACTTCTTGTACACTCAAAATATAAACACCAATATTAACGACATATTAAAAATGTTAACACCAATATTAACCACAAAAGAAAATATTAATTAAGAATTTAAAAAACCCCCGACACATTTTGTGTCGGTTATCTTAGACCGATTTTCTTTAAACATAGCTAAGAACACTCCTGACTAACTCAACTTTCAAACAAAAAAAAACAATATCAAAATCGGTTCATCCGTTCGATAGCTACGATGCCACAGACACACACACACACCCAGACACGTCAAACTTATAAAACACATGCGTTTTTGCGTCGGGGTTTAAAAACGAAACGAGAAACAAACCTCCAGAGAAAACCTAATATTGTTCAATAATATACATGACTATCCTTTGAAAAAATAACACCTAAAAAGTCATGGACCGTCCCGCCATCCAGAGTGACGGCGACGTAGTGTGTTGAACTCCACCCACAATGGGTGACCTACCAACTAAATGAAAACAAATCAAATCACTCACTTCAATTAGACCAATACAGGTGCTTTTGAATTATCGAATTTAATTGAATTTAGTTGCACGGTTCCTAAAGGTAGGTCTTATGGAGAATAATCGGCAAGACACTCCATAGATACTAAAAATAGCAAGCGCCAACACCAGCCTTAGCGTCAGACGCATAGGATCCAAATCCGCGGGGTCCGGTTAAGCTGTAGCGGTCGCTGGACCCCGGCCGAGAGCAAGGCCTTGGCCGATAAATCTGGTCAGTATTTATCGCTTCGTTTCTGCCAACAATGTTGAGGCTGAGAGGAGACCCATGCCCAGCAGTGATGCTGGTGATGTTAAACGTGAATGAACCCCAGGTCATATTCCAAAAATATATTCATGTAAATCCATTAAAACCCCAATTTAGATCTAACGGATCCCTGTTTCAGTGGAGTGTGATCCACAATGGCAATTATTTCCGCTTGTCAGTCCCGGAATCCGTTTTAAGATGTCGACATCAAAAGATGCATAGATTACAATAAAGGAAAAAAATCCAATTTCCGTTGTGCGAATATTCTTGGATTAAACGTATATTTTATTCAGATACTCAGATTCAGGCGTTCACAATTTATGTCCACTGTTGCTATACGAAAGGCGTGTATATATCAAATTGTACCTTATTACTTATGGTTTTACGGCTGATATTACGGTCCTCTTCGTACTAAAGAAAACATGATGTGGTCATTTTCTCTAAAGCCTTTTACGGTTTATTGTTTTTCAGTATTTAAGCAGGGGTGCTCAACCTTTGTTTATATATCAGAACCATCAACTAACGTCAACATAAATCGAATTGCAGAGATTAGAAAGATGAAGAAGCACACTATTTGGTGACTTCTGAAATTCGGCTAATCAGTGTAGTTATCTAACCTTTCAAAACAATGTCATGACTAGACCCCATGACTCTAACCCCTGACTGACTAAAAAGCAAAACATTATCAAATCTTCGCGAATCCAAACTCCGAGCTGGTGCTGTGAATTTCATAGAAAAACCCAATAACACTTTGCTTGACCTGGGAATCGAAACCAAGCCCTCTTGCTTAGTAATCGCACTGTACAATCACTAGACAAACGAGGCTGGTTTTTTAACGCAAATAAAAATTTAAATTAATAGGTTCCTTGACAGAAATAAGGATCGAAGTCATAAGAAGCACAAATGGAAAGTTTTAGCTGCTATTGAGAATTTTATAGAAAAAAGCCAATATCACTGTGCTCGATTTTAAATTGAACCCAATATAACATACAGCTGCTGCGCTTGGGGCCATTACACAAATGAGGTAGCTAAAATATCCATTAGACTCGAAATCGATTCGCTTATACTCTTAAAAAGAAATCTATTTCGTCGTAGTTAAGTTGAATTTCGTAAAACTTTCAGTGTAAACTTACCATAATCAGGCAAGCCCTAAACGTTATTTTAGCATAATACGTCCCAGACAGTGATAAAACACATTTTATTCTAATGCTACAAACCCATTTCGAGAACACGCAGAGCAACGTCAACTTTACATAAACATTTCATATTTTATATTCCCCATGCGTCCTTTACTCTTCCTCCAAGGTGGGTAAATGACATCCTTGATCCATCCCCAAGACCCTTTAAATAGCTTCATAAGACGGAGGACCCGCCATTTCGTTGTCTATTGAATTATGTACGTTGCACGGTACCCTATTTTGTATTGTGATTACCACGAAAACCTTTTTGCTATATGTACCTACTTGCAATTTCAATATTTTGAAGCTGACAAATACGTTTCCATTATCTTTAATAAATGATTTCATAGAAGAACCCAAAAATATAAAATATTTTTTTAACTTTGCCTCATTGTAAAATATTCTCGTCGTCTCGTCGTAAGTGCATTTTCAAAAAAAAAAACACTACTTTGGGCTGGACTGGATTCGAATGCTGGAGTTTTGGTAAGTAAAATAAAATACATGAAACAAAAAATGTAATACAATTACTCCAAATGAAATTAATGTTACTATTGTTCAAAAACACTGTTGAAACAGTTGATTCAATCCAAAACAATTGCTTTGTTTCTTTGTAAACAAAATATGTTTAAGAGTTAATCAATGTTTGAGAAAATGTTCCCTTGTTGTATACCAACATGTTTTTGAAGTAAATGGATGAATCACAAACAATATTAACAAAGTTTTTTTCATTTCAGCACGCTTCCTTTTAAGACTAAACAAGTTACGTATTCGTTCAACTAGAATAACTTTTAATGTTGCAGAAAAGATCAAGAGATACTTTTGAAGGATTTTCGATGTTTGAATAAAGGAGTTTTTATTGGAATTGTTTTAACTCTTTCTTTGAACTATTTAATGGATCAATCTCACAAATCTTTTGTAAAGGAAGAACTCGTTTATGTTCGGGTCCAGTATAGGGTGCGTTTGCTCATCTATCAACGTTTTGGTCCTCAATTTTAGGTAACTTATAAATGTAGCCTCTTCCACTCCCCGTCCAAATGAAAAAGGTAGGTCCTATATTTTAAGGCCATCAGTTACATTTATTAATTTAATGTATTCGACAATATCTCTCTCTGACATAATCGCCAGATATTAATTTATTATCAGTTATTATATAATACGTGAATTTGCTACCAAAAAAGAATATTTAATATTTTCAACCAATAACGAAATAAGCTATAAGTATATACTTGCGCATGTATAACACGCTGAAACGGTAATAATAAATATCGTAAGGAAACCCACATGGGATGTGTAGTAAGCCAACCCGCACTAGGCTAGCATAGTGGACTATTATAGCCTAATCTCTCTCCAATGAGAGGAGACCTGAACCCAGCAATGAACCAATAATTAGGTTGATAATTGTAAACATACGTAAATGTGTTGGAAAATAGCGTAGACTTGTCTTTATTTCAAGTATTTATATTATGCTATCTTACTCGTTTGTTCGTTCGTTCAGCGAGCGTCACTTCTGTAAGGGAAGATTCAGGAGAATCGCGGGGTTCCCCCTGGGCTGGGTTTATCGGCCAGAAAATAGTCTTTTTAATTAGAACTATCGAATAGAGAGTCTGCTATGACTAGATAACTGACCATGTGACCCCCCTGAGACTAAAATCAGTTGCGCGTTACTAAGTGACTTCAGGGTCTAGGGCCCGTTGATCATTCTAGACTTCCCCCCGTCCCCTGAGTTGAAAGCTGGAAAGAAAAGGCTTGCTCTTCTGTCCGTTACATATTCTGTGTCAAAGGTTTTACGTCAATGACTCAAGTTTGTTTTACCTTTTGATGAAAAGAAACAATGAAAACTTTTGTAGGTAACTCGCTCCTTTCTAATTAGGTAGAATCCTTTTCATTAGCTTTAACAACAAGTTTACGTAAGATATTCATTCAAAATACTATGATTCTGAAATAGTAATCCCTTAATTAAGTAAGTCTCTAATTAAGATACGGTTTCAAAGAAGTTAGAAGGTAATGAGATGGGAGGGGTAACTTAATTACCAAATCCTAAATCTAAGCTAACAATCCTGCTAATTTATATATTACATATTAAATATTTATAATAATTAATGTGTTGGCTATTATTTCACATGCCATCAAGCAGATCTCATAAGCATGCAGGTTTTCTCAAGGTTTTTTTCCTTCACCTTTTGAGCATGAGATATATATGCACGTAACTTCCGAAAAGTCTGTGGTGCGTGCCTTGGGTTTGAACTCGAGTACTTTGATATCTCAGTCCACTAGGCTACCACAGCATTTTTACACACATTTGACATTTAAGAATATCATCATCATTATCATCACGTCCAGTGCTGGACATAGGTCTCCCGCAAGGATCGCCACGACGACCGGTCATATGCCGCCCGCATCCTATAGTGGATTCCAGCGATCGTTCTTGGAAATTCACGAGGGCGAAACGTGGAGGAGAAATTAGTATTAAATTGCACAGGCGAAGCTGCGCGCATCAGCTAGTATGTATATATATATGTATGTACGTTCATTGTATAGCTCGTTAAGTCTTTTTCTGCTTATATAAGTATCAACAGCGGCCCATTCACTGAAAGATGCATTACTATTAAGTGAGATCGTCTTGGGATTAGGTATATATTATTTTAAGTTACAGTTTAAAATAAAACAGTGGTATTAACACACATTTATACCACATATCAATAAACTAACATTGGTGATGAGCGAAGAGTAGTCATCCTGTAGGTCTCTATTAGTTATTTTTTGTTGCAAGGGATCCGATTGGACCTGCAAGCAATAAAATAAGATTACTAAAATGCTTCTCCTGTAGCCGTCTCAAGATACGGCCCATTTGACAATAAATCAATTGCAGTAGGTAATTCTAGCCACTCATCAATTTGTTATTGGAGGCTGACGCTAAGTAACGACAGTAGCAGTGACTATTTCATCGTATATGGTACTGACGACCCGTTTAGCTCAGCGGTAGTTAACGCTGCCTGATGTGCTATGAGTCCTGGGTTCGAATCGTTGTTGTATGAAAATTGTTGTGTGATGAGCATCAACATTTGTACCCGAGTCATGGATGTATCTATGTATAATATGTATGTATTTACAAAAAAAAAGTATATATGTAGTATATCAACCATCTAGTATCCGTAACACAAGCCTCGTTGCTTACCACGGAACTAGATGGCGCTGTGTAATAATGTCCGGAAATATTTATTATTTATTTATTTATTTTGTATATGCTGTTTACTTACCAGTATGTATTATACGTATCGGTTTTGCTTTTGGATCCTTGCAGAAACAGTCCATCCACGTTTGTTTGACTACACAATCACAAGAAGTGCCGTTGGAAATGTCCATGCAGTCATCCCTCGGTAGTGTACACTTTGTACCTGTGAATAGAGTATTGAATAAATACATCCGGATATTATTACGGCGTCTTAAGGGTGAAATTGTACCCAACAGACAAACAAACGGACAGACGTTTATTTATTTATTTTTATTCTTTTTTTTTAAACGTTGCCCCACACTAGGATATTCTCCTGTGTCGTGGGTGCGTTCACAAACACAAATTTTCACATACATAAACACCCGGAACAACTAACTGTAGAACGTACAAATATTTGCTCCGTGCGGGGATCGAACCCGCAACCCGTGATGCACAAGCCGGTCGCTCAGCCTCTGCGCCAATCAAGTCGTCAAAGCACATTTATATGTTATAATGTTTGACATTTATAATGTTAGTATATAGGGATATAGGCTTAATTCTAAAGCGAATAATTTTATAAATTAAATAAATATTTGACCTTTATTTGATTAATCTAATATTTCTCATTTAAAAGTCGATAAAATACTACAAAGATTAAGGGCGACGCTCCCATGCAAATATGCAGTATTCCCATTACGGTGTAATTTTAAACGCATTCATCAAATCTTGGTATTTTACAACTACAAGTTTTGTCAGAAAGTTCCATGCAATAAAATTTGCATGGAATATAATTTTTATAATCGTTTGTAGAAAAATCTAATAAAAAATACATACATGAATTTTAATCCACAGTTGCAAAAATCCAAAAATCCAAAATTGCATAAAAAAAATCCAGTAATAGGCTGTTACTGGATTATTTCATGGGGGCGTCGATACCAGTTTTTCTTACTTTCGTTGCTCTGATGATCGACTAAATGACTTGGAACTGGGGGCCACGAACGTCTTGGCGACCACGGTGTCCAACCGTTGTCAGATGCTATAAGCTGCAAAATAGCAAACAACAGTACCACTTGAAACGACTTCATGATTACTGTGTAGTGATTCTATTGACGAAAGTATTTACGGTCGATTAGTTATGGAAATCATTTTCCGCCATAATTGATTATTAACCATGATTTAACGATGTATTGTGTTCATGTTGAATTTTAATGGCTAATAATCCCTTATGAGTGTAAAGACCGATTACTCGCCCAAACTGCTGATACTCTTTACCTAAATATGTATAACTCATAGGTGACTAAGTCTAAGTGACTGACTGGCATAGTGATCTATCAACGCACAGCCCAAACCACTGGACGGATCGGGCTGAAATTTGGCATGCAGGTAGATGTTATGACGTAGGCATCCGCATCCGCATTCGTAGGGGGTAAAATGGGATTGCAAAGTTTATATGAAACTTTTTTTTAGTTAAATTGCACGCGGACGATGTCGCGGCAATCAGCTAGTGCACTATACATAAAGAGTACTTACGTGTTTTGTTTTTTTTTTTGTATACCACACGAGTATCAAATAAACTAACGAACCGCCTCTAATGGTAAGAGATTACCGCGCTAATGGATACTAAATATAACTGAGGTATAATTTAGCAGATAATGGTTACTTAGGATAATTTGCAGTAGTAAAAGTTGCCTTATTGTTAACACTTCGCATATAAAGATTTGTAGTAGGATAGAATAAGGAAAGATTGTAAGATACCTTTAACACAGCTCTCTAGGCCCGTTCTAGGTGGAGTATAGCCGTTTTCCAGATCCGCTCAATGAAATGATACAGTAACTACTGTCAAAAAAACGTAATATGTATTTTTTATAACTTTGGCATCTGCGACGTTACGTAAGTTTATGTAAACCTAGATTAGTTGTCTTTTTCTAGATGAGACTAAGTTGATTTGCGTTATAGTTTACATGGTTCGTAGCGATATTATTTCTAAGTTTGTTAAACCAATTTGCAAAAGTAGATAAGCACTTTTACGCATGACCGTGGACGTCCTCCCATGTGTCTCCATAAAATAAGAGCGCTGAATCATCTTCAAATATTATTAAACCTCGTAAATAGACAACATTTACGAAATTTAATTGACAAAGCTGATTTAAAATTTATTTAAATAGATTTGGCCCAATGGTAATTCCTTGTGGTACTCAAATAGACCTCATTATCCTCGCTCATCCAATTATCAAATTTTAACATACTGGACTCGTCCTTATCAATAGCTCTTAAAGGGTTTAAATTGAGTTCCCCGTACTCCAATGCACTCGATCTTTTTGGTAGTAGAGGGACAGAAACTGTCTCAAACGCGTAATCAAGATTTAAAAGATTTGCATTTTTTTTTTTCAAATCGAATCAAATAATTTATTTCAATTAGACCAATACAGGTGCTTTTGAATTATCGAATTTAATTGAATTTAGTTGCACGGTTCCAAAATGTAGGTCTTATGGAGAAGAACCGGGAAGAAAATCCATAGATACTCTAAAAAGACTCTACTCTTTTTTCTTTTTGAGATCTATTTTAAAGGCTAAAACGCTACACTTGGACTATATCTTCAGTAGATCTATCACCTGATATTACTATCAGGTGATAGATCTACTGTAGATCAAAAAGAAGAAAAAAGACTTACGTCTTTTTTCGCCAGTTGTCTACTCAAATGCGTATCGGTCGGTAACAGTCCAAAAGAGTATGGAAGTGAGTGTATTATTTAAGTTTGTAAATCTGATTACTTGATTGATTGTGCCACTATTCTTCCAGTTCTATTGAAGATGTTGCTTATATTATATATGTATATTGACGAATACTTTTGGATTTGATATGTAAATCTATCCTGTATGTAGGGGTTTTTTTTGTTTGCATTGTTTCTTAGAGGTTTTGTTGTGTTGCTTTGATATTTAGACCATTCTTTTTTCATACGCTGTTTAAGTAGTTTTTAGTATGTCATTGCAGAAGTACCTAATAGTGTAATTGATTGACTTGATTGCTCATACAGCGGACAGGACCAAAAGCTTGATAATCTTTTGGAGACCTTCGTGATTGTCCACTCAATTAAACTACAATTAAGGCTATTGGAATTAAAAATGAAAAAAAGGTATTGAAATAAGACGTAGCTTTGTCTAGTTTATTCAGTGAGTACATAGCAGTTACATCTAGTGTTTAAATGTTTGTGTCAACAGATATGTAATCAATCATCACCAACCCATCATTGACCCACTGCTGAGTCTCCTCTCATTTTGAGAGAGATTAGGCTACAGTACACCACTTTAGCCTACTGCGAGTTGGCAGACTTCACATCTCATCGAGTAAATCTCTCAAGCATGCAGGTTTCCTTACGATGTTCTCCTTCACAGTTTGAGCATGTGATAAATACGCACGTAACTTCCGAAAAGTCGGTGGCCAGCCTTGGGTTTGAACTTGAGAACTTTGACATCATTCTTCTTCTTCATTCATTCATTCTTGAGAACATTGAGAATTTTGTGGTTAACTTTTAAGGAGATGTTGTAGATATCTAAGGCGGATAAGCGATTTTGACAACGTTTGCTGTAGAACTTAGCCTCTAGGACATGGCTCTCTGAATCCTATTACCCAAGTACGAACATCCAGTGTTGCCCACACTATAGTGCTTCTTACTCGAAATTTCATGAATAACACAAAATTACGTCAAAATTAGGCTAGGGCCTAATCACAGAAAGTTTCTAGAGCTCTTATGCTTCAAATATGTGTATAAATATGTAGGTATCGGTAATTGAACGACCAAACCATATTGTTTTCTATTTAAATGATGATTTTCATTAAACAAACTTTGCAAATGCAAAGCGTTTAAGCCGTAAGATTAAATAAAATGGTAAACATTGTAGCTACCACTGAAAAAGGTCTATAATATTAGTGTGGTCAGATGCTAGATTTAAATAACGGTTTAATCTTGATATATTTCATAAGATAAGGAAATTTGCCATTGTCAATGCAGTTACTAAAAATAAGAGCTAGGACATGTGTTACAGTATTAACCATATGTTTAGTAATGTCCACAGAATCACCCCATAGGTCTGAAATCTTTTTCACATTTAACAGATCAAAAGCTGTGATAATATCTGTGCAATTTATTACATTAAGCTGTGACAATTTATTTGAGTAAGGACTGCGCAACAGAGGAACATCAGCAAACAAAGTCTCAAACGCAGAGGCAACCATAAGGTCTGACTTATCTATGCTCTTATTTATATTAAGGCTATATTCACTATTTTGGCTACCAATTTATTCCGTTTCGTAACATTCCAAGTCAGCAGTAGTTTTAATTTTATTTTTTCTGATTTTATTTTATTTTAGAGCTAAAGTAATAATTTTTGCTATGCAACAATTTGTATGTACAATAATTAAATTCGGGGTTAGTAATATATAATTACGCTCATGGTATAATAAAGTTCAGCTCATAAAGTGTTTTCTTGCGTTTATAAGGTAGAGTTGACTAAAGAAAACAGTGGTATTAAAATGCATTTTGTATAATATATGAAATTACTAACGAACTAATGTGCCATTCAGTGAGTAGCCATTCTGGTCCAATTTGTTTGGGAAATAATGAACAGGAATTATATTTGAGACTCTTCAGAGATCAACGACTGCCTGCAAGTAATAAAAAAGATTATCAAGATGCCGCGCTTGTAGCCGTCTCAAGATGCGGCCCTTCAGACAATAAATCAAAAACAGTTGGTTCGTGTAAATGTGGTTTCTAGCAATTCATCAATTAGCTAGACTATTTTATTACATACGCCGTTTATTTACCAGTCGTTATTAAGCGCATCGGTTTTGCTTTTGGATCCTTGCAGATACAGTCCATCGAGGAAACGTCAACTGCACACTCGCAAGTAGTGCCGATGGAAACATTGCAGCTTAACGGCTTCCCAGGTTTACACTTTGTACCTGTGAACAGAATATAACTGAACCAAATTGATATGAGACGACATGGGAAATACCAGCTCTCAAATGTAAAAGAAAAATCAAAATTTGTTCCCGCAGTCAAAAGTTATAGGGTAACAAACATAGAAAAACATACAGTCGAATTGAGAATCTTCGCCTTTTTTGAAGTCGGTTAAAAAAGGTACAAATTTCCATTCTCATCACTTAAACATTTGCCAACAAGGAGTAGTGGCAGGAACTGGTAGCTGTTTCAGTTGGTATTCGCATCTGGCTTTGACACTGACACAAGCGTCCCAGATCTCAGAAGTTAGTTGGTAGAAGTTTGGTAGGTATGCCATTGTGTAATTGAAAGTTGTGATAACCTAGTTTTTTTAGCTCCTGTTTTGTTTATACCACAACGGTGGCAGACAAGCTTGCAGCTCAACTGATGGTAAGCGGTAACCGTAGTTTATAGATGTTTGCAACACCAGAGGTGTCGGTTTCGCGTTGCCAACTATATATAAACCATTTTAGGTTTCTTAAAATAGGTGAGTTACTAAACTGACAGCAAATGGAGATTCCATCTTGTCAGAATTTACTCCTTATGAGCTCTGGCAACCTTACTCACTCGCAGAAAACAACCATTATTGTTTCACTGCGCTCTTTTATAAGGCGGAAGTACTTCCCAAGTTTACATGTTATAGATATAGGCTTAATTCTAAAGCGTTAAAGTTTATAAACATCAATAAATATTTGACCTGAAATTGGATGGCTTGGCTTGATTTGATTGACTGGTTTTTTCTTACTTTCATCAACTACAGGTATTTCTTGATCTGCAACTTCTGTGCTATTAACAGGCGATATTGAATCCGATCTTAATGACATAAGCGCCTTCCATTCTAGAAGTAAGGAGGTTAAAGTTTGGTTGGTATACCGAGAGTAATGGAAAGTTGGGATACCGGGATGTCACCAGGGTATTCCTTGGATTTGAACTCGAACCCTTTGACTTCTCAGTTCACTGGTGACATCACTAGGCTCCCTCAGCTCTCTATTAAAAAGATGATTTTTATTAAAGAAGATTTGGAATATTGGTGTAACTCAAGCAACTCATCAATTCGTTATTGGAAGCTGACGCTACGTAACGATAGCGGCAGTGACTATTTCATTGTATACACTGTTTATTTACCTGTCTTGAATGTGGGTTTAGTTTTTGGGCCTTTGCAGGAGCAGTCCATCCAGTATTTTCCGGCTACACATGAACAAGAAGTGATCTTACCATCGAAATGGCAGTTACCATAAGGTAACCATATTTTACATTTTTTCACTGTGAACAAGACGTTAAATAAATCTTAATAATAGTATGTTTATTTCAGTTTTAGTGGATAACTCATGCGTTTCACATCAAACTGCTTTGTTCTCATATTAATATTATATACAAACATTGTAAAGATAACCAATTATTTAAAAGATTATCTATAGAGTATCTTGCCAGTTCTTCTCAAAAGAGATAAAGGGATATATTATGGATTTTCTTACTTTCGTCAACTACATATATTTCTTGGCCTGTGATGTTGAGGGGCGATATAGGATCCCATATTCTGTCGGCTACAATCAGCTGCAAAATAGCCAATAACAGTTGAACTTGCAAAGACTTCATGATTGCTAAGTGTTACTAAATCTAAAATACTTTTATATGTACATATATTATACGACCAATCATTTTCTGCCATAATTGATTATCTACCACGATTTCACGACGTGTATTATGAACACAATACATATCGTGAAATCGTGCTGAATTTAAAATAACGAGTTCATGTACGCATATTAAATATCCAATACTATTATAAATACTAAAGAAATATAAAGAAAATATCACTAGACCTACTGCGAATTGGAACACTTTACATGGCATGGAGAAAGTTTCTCAAGCACGCAAGTCATCCTTCACTGTTTGAGCATGTGATAAACACGGACATTACTTCCGAAATGTTAGAGATGCGTGCCAAGACCTTTGACATCTCAGCCCGCTGGTCACACTACTCGACTACCACAGCTACGAATTGTAAAATTTTGACACTTTAGTTCCGCAACGTCAGCTACTAATGTTTTAAGAAAGGCATCGTGGTCATCCATCCAAGTACCTTGTACCTACCTATTCGACTCCGGGTAGCTTTGATCATCTCGGAAGCGCTTATAACCTGGCCGACACGTTAGCTGACTGGCAGACAGAGCCCGGTGCCGAAGCGATAGAAATATTCTGGTCTTTCTGAGTTGACTGCGTTTCAGGAAGTAGGAAAAAGAGCGAATGGTGTGTGGCATAGTGATGATGATGATTGATATCATCCAGGCCGATTTCGGCCACAGCGAGTATAATTAAAGGACTGGATCCTGAGTTCCTGGGTGTAGTTGTTCTACCCTTTGATGCGATCTCTTTGGTGACTCGCATATCCAATCTTGTGGGAAAAGGTTCGAGCGCACTTGTAGCACGTCAGCACCCATGCATGGCATAATCGAATGTACATATGTCGTATGTTCTATACTAAAGCAACAAAATAACCGTAGGCCCTCATTTCTTTCGCGACTGATTGTAAATCATTTGCCAATCATTTTTATTCAACCATTTCTTCTTAACTTCCTCGTTGGTTTAGTGGTTGTACAGTGCGGACAAGAGGTCTTGGGTTCGATTCCCAGGTCGAGCAAAGTGTTATTTGATATTTCTATGAAATTGTCAGTAGCAGCTCGGAGTTTGGATTCGTGCCCGTTTGAGTGCAATAGGCTCGCGCCTTATTACATGGCACCTAAAATATACCGGTGAAACACCTCTGCCTAAGCTTTCGGGGACGACAGGCGTGATGGTACGTTATGTAATTATGATTATTCATTTTAAAAACTATTTAAAAATAAAGGTTTGTGACTGCCGTATCGCGTATTGTGACACGTACCTAAGCGCTATTGACTGGCCAAGTGCTTTTCTTGCTTTTCAGCTCTTCGGCTCCGTTCTTCCCTACATATTTTCCGTAAAAACAACGAGGCTTATGTACGGATAATAACAATATGAACACTAATATATATAACACTAATAAGAAATAAACTACAATTTACAAAAGTGATATAATTCATTAATAGCCTTTAACATTTTCATTAACATCAACCACCAAATTACGTAAGACATTCATTCAAAATATTATGTTTTTGAAATAGTAATCGCCTAATTTATAGGCAATAAATGTGAGGAACTTCTGGAATTAAGGCCTTCGACTAATACAAATACACTATGTAAATAAGACTTTGAAAAGTTTGTACTTTTGAAAGTACTACTCTTTTAATTACTAACTACACCCAAAAAAGTAGGATAATTCTTGTGTAGTACATGCCAGAGAGAGTTTAAAAGAATAAGACTAGCACGAAGTATTGTGTAGAACCTGATATTTTTCATTGAAATTGGATTCTTGAGTATTTAATATGATAAGCTAGAGTTGATAAAAGAAAACAGTAGTAATAAAGACACATTTTATGTAATATTTGAAATTACTAACGAACTAATTTGGTATTTGTGTAGTGTAGCCATTCTGTACGCCTCTATTGGTTATTTTTTGTTCCAATTTGTTAGGGAAATAATGAATAGGCTTGAATTCCTCCGAATTGAGACTCTTCAGAGATCGAGGACCTGCAAGCAAAAATAAGATTATCAAGATGCTGCTCCTGTAGCCGTCTCAACATGCGGCCGATGTGACAAGAAATCAATTGCAGACGGTTCGTGAAAATTAGGTTTCCATATAATTCTAGCAACTCATCAATTCGCTAATGGAGGCTGACGCTAAGTAAAGACAGCGGCTGTGACTATTTTATTGTATACGCCGTTTATTTACCAGTCATTTTTAAGCGCATCGGTTTTGATTATGTTTCTTTGCAGGTACAGTCAATCGAATCATTGATTACACAGTTGCAAGAAGATCCGTCAGGAATACTGCAGGCAGATGGCAACGGTGTCAAACACGTTGTAACTGTGAACAGAAAATAAAATAAACAAATAGATCCAGATATACGCAGCGCCATCTAGTTCCGTAGCTGGAAACTATAGCCGCCAAAGTACATAGACTTTTGTTTTCTTTCTCATCCATCCATGATTCAGTTACAAATGTCCATGTGCTCATGATACAAACATCTGCGCTCACTGGGTTTACGGCGTATAAGGCCGGCAAAGTCAACATAATAAAATGGCGCATAACGCCAAAAAAAAAAGAAAATTTTATTGGTATAGAGGGTGTAATAAACATATATTAATTTTAAAAATATATAATGTATAAAAGCATATCCCTTATTTTAAATTCAATTGCAATTAATTTCTGCGAAGATTAAAGGGATTGTACCGGATTGTGACAGTCGGTACTTGAATTTTGCTATTTTAGCGCTGAGCTAGGTGGATATTATTTTTGGAATATTTTAAATGAGAATGCGTAATCGTTGAAAACCATGAGGCGTGTATATTCGAATTAAAGAAAAAATGTATGTACATAGATCGAGGATAGTGGGGTAAAGGGGACAATAGTTGAGCCAATGGCAAGCGTTTATCACGTCATTTGTAGATGTTTTGATTGGCTACGAACATGATGTCGCTACCGGTACTAAATAAGTCAGATTTGAAGCATATGCGTGAACATGCCCCCGGCCTTGGAAGCAGTCGCTTTCAAACCCTTCAATTGTGACACAGCGTCACTCATCTTGCTCATCATCGAAGAGTGGGCAGATCTTGGCGTAACCCCGTCGCACGACGCCCGCAGCTGTCTTTATGTCCGCTACCCTTGAAATGCCATCATTGCCTGGGATTGTCCGAAGCACTCGACCCATGTGCCATTTTAATGGTGGAAGGTTGTTGTCCTTAATCAGGACGAGTGAGTTTTCCTTCAGGTCCGTCTTGTTCTCGGTCCATTTGGTGCGCACCTGCAACTCAGTCACATATTCTTTGGACCAACGGGTCCAGAAATGTTGGCGAATTTTCTCCACCCGTTGATATCTTGTCAACCTGTGCTCGGGAACTTCGGTAAGGTCGTCAAATACTGGTGTAGTTAGCGGTCGACCAACCAGAAAATGAGCGGGAGTAAGAGGAGAAAGGTCTTGGGGATCTGAGGAAAGAGGAGAAAGTGGTCGGGAATTAAGAACCGCTTCAATTTGTGATAGAACGGTGCTCAATTCCTCAAAGGTGAGGTGCGCGTTCCCCACCACTCTGCGAAGGTGATACTTGCAAGATTTTACTCCTGCTTCCCACAGACCACCAAAATGAGGCGAATACGGCGGAATGAATTTAAAATCAATTTGTTGGCTAATAGCGTAATCTTTAATATTCAAATGGCATCTACGAATAAATTCTTTGAAATCGTTCATTAACCCGACAAAATTGCGGCCGTTATCG
The DNA here is from genome assembly GCA_905163465.1 of Craniophora ligustri. Classification (NCBI taxonomy): domain Eukaryota; kingdom Metazoa; phylum Arthropoda; class Insecta; order Lepidoptera; family Noctuidae; genus Craniophora; species Craniophora ligustri. The sequence continues at coordinate 13,943,539 of LR990961.1, forward strand.
GAGTATATTTCCTTTGGTTTGCCACGCCGAGAAATAAATCGCTTAAGCGTTAATAAATATGCTTCACTAGTGAGATCACTGACGAGCTCCAAATGTACAGCGCGCGTTATAAAGCATACAAAAAGGCAAACATATGCCTTCGAAGTTTTAGCTCCCCTACCTTTACGGTTAAGTATGAGAACCGGCCCACAGTAATCTACTCCACATTTAACAAATGGGAAACCAGAAGTTATCCTTTCCCTGGGTAAATTACCCATTTGAGGTGTTAAAATTTTACCTTTAATGCGTGTACAGACCACACATGCGTTTACTATACGCCTAGAAAGGCTCCTGCCACCCAAGGGCCACCAGGTTTCACGTAAATGACAAAGCAATGCCTGGGGTCCAGCGTGGAGGAGCTGCAGGTGCTCATGACGAAACAACAACACAGAAAAATGATGTTTGCTAGATACTAAAATAGGATGCATTTTATTAAAACTAAATTCACAAGAATTACTTAATCGTCCACCAACGCGAATTATTTTATTACTATCTAAAAGGAGATTAAGTCGTTTTAATTTATTTTTACCCTTAATTTGAGCGCAATCAGTTAAAAGTTTATATTCATTAGGATAGCTTTCCATTTGAGACCACCGAACTAAAACTACCTGAGATTCATGCAACTCCTCTGCACTAAGAATTCCGAATCGTTTATTATTTTTATTGCGAATATTGTGTATAAAACGTAACATATACGCGACGGCGCGTTTCATACGCATAAATTGTGAGAATCGGTGAAACGAAAAATAAGTTGACTCACGTGAATCATGAATCATGAAAGAACAAATAGACGACCTAACCTCAGGGAGTTCCTGTTCTACTTCCATGACACCGTAATTCTCAAGTGAGAAACAAGTACTTCTCAAAAATTCGGGACCTTCCCACCATAATCTGGAAGAAGATAGCTCCTCCAAGTAAGAACCTCGTGAGGTCAGGTCTGCAGGATTATCCTTACTACCTACATGACGCCAAAGAACATTCTGTGTGAGTTCATGAATCTCCGCGGTCCTATTTTGGACAAACGTTTTAAGTTTATTTGGAGACATACGCAGCCAACCCAGCACTATAGTTGAGTCAGTCCAAAACACTATATTTTTGAACTCACAACGCAGCGAATTTCGAACCTTGTCAAGTATTTTAGCACCCAGTAAAGCACCGCAAAGTTCGAGTCGCGGTATACTCACTGGTTTCAACGGCGCAACGCGAGATTTAGAAAGAAGCAATCTTACTGTAACCGTACTATCTATATTTATAGTACGTACATAAATGCAAGCGCCATACGCTGTCTGCGACGCATCACTAAAAACGTGCAATTCTTTATACATAGGTTGGCTACCTATAACGTGGCGAGGAATGTTTATTGTTGTGAGCGCTTGTAAAGTGTTAACAAACCGGTTCCACGTTCGCGCGATATTAGATGGAACTATGTCATCCCAACCCATTTTAAGAAGCCATAATTGTTGTAACATTACCTTTCCAATAATTATGGTAGGGCTTAACAAACCGAGTGGGTCAAAAATTTGCGAAATATTAGATAGAATATGCCTTTTAGTGACTGGCTTATTGTCATTGTGCAGTTGTGTATTAAAATGAAATGTATCGTTAACATTGTTCCAACTTAAGCCTAAAGTTTTAGAACTAATATTTTCATTAGATCTGATTTTTATTGAATCGTTTGATGACACATCATTATTGCGTGGGAAATTATAAACCCATTTTCGAAGTGGAAAACAACCTGCATGAAGCGTATTTTTTATATCCGTGCACAGCTGTAATAAAACTAATTTATCATCAGAACCTGTCAGCAAGTCGTCAACGTAAAAATCCTCCAAAATAGCTCGTTGAACCTCAGGATTAGAAGAGTCCATCCCTAGCTGTTTCAAACACCTAACACTTAGGAAAGGTGCAGAAGCGGTCCCATATGTAACGGTGTTCAATTGATATTTACCTAGGGGTTGCGATGGGTCATCGCGCCACAAAATCATTTGAAGTTTGCGCTGGTCTTCGGCGACGAGACAATTGCGAAACATTTTCTCGACATCAGCACATGCAACAAACATGTGCTGTCTAAAACGGAGAAGAATGGAAACTAGGTCACCTTGTATTGGAGGTCCAACTAACTGTAAGTCATTTAATGACTTACCGGAAGACGACGATGCGCTAGCATCAAAAACCACGCGGAGCTTAGTCGTGGTGCTATGCTCCCTCAATACGCCGTGATGAGGCATAAAATAGCACGGATGTGTATAGGAGCACACCGGACTCATATGACCTAAATCTAGGTATTCCTGCATAAATTGCGTATATAATAATTTGTACTCAGGAGAACGTTGTAAACGTTTCTCCAATGCGAAAAAACGTCGTTCGGCTTGTGTATATGTTTCACCTAAAAAGTCAGGTGACTCCTTGAATGGAATGCGTACAGTAAACCTTCCCTCACTATCACGAGTGGTCGTGCGAATAAAATGGTCTTCACAAGTACGCTCATCCTGGGTCCGCGTATCCCTGACGTTAGGAAGTTCTTCTAGCTCCCAAAACATGCGAAGTTGCGAATCTAAAGAACTACTGAAATTACAATGAACCCGCTTCGCATTCTGCGTATCATTACGAACTGAGCCAGAGACAATCCAGCCTAGCTTAGTATTCTGTAGATAAGAACCGTTGGAAAGTCTCATTCTACCATCCGCTAACAAGTCCCAGAATTTATCTGCGCCTATTAGAAGGTCAATATTTTTAAATTCTAAGAACTGTGGATCCGCCAGCCTAATGTTATCTGGAATAAAGAACCGCGCGTTTACCTTACACAAAGCTGGCGTCATAGACGTTATTTGCGATAATACAAAACAAGTAATGCGTGTTTTAAACGTATTATTAACCAGCGATTTAATTTCAATGTTACAAGTTTCCGAACATTGTATCACCGAATCGCCTACACCCCTAATTTCGTAGGTTGAATTTATCATGGGAACATTTATTAGTTCACAAAACGATTTTGTTGCGAAACACCTCTGGCTACCACTATCAAGCAGCGCGTGCGCTTGATGATAAACACCGTTAACGTCAGGAACTTCTACAACAGCTGTCGATAATAAAACTGTGTGCATACCTATATAATCATTATGCATATACGCTTTGTTTACGTGAATAGGAGGCGACGAGTCTACGACGGTTGAGGAGGCGGGGTCAGAGGGAGCCTTCACGGCGCCCGCGACGGAATTCTCAGCGCGACCATTAGTCGTAATATGGTCATGTAGTGCAACTAAACTTTCGACGTTATCCTTATGAATTAATGAATTATGTTTACGGTTGCATTTGCGACATGGCCCAAACATACATTTATCAAGGGTATGACCCGAACGCAAGCAATTCTCACACAGTTTATGTTCGCGAATCAAGTTTAATTTCGATTCTAAGTCACTGTCAATAAATTTTTGGCATGAATAAAGTGGATGGTTAGCGTAACATTTTAAACAAGGTTTTTTATGACGAAATGTGCGGCCATCGTTGGATTTATGTGTAGAAACATTGCAGTGTGATGTGCTGTGTGAATGTGAATTCTGTTTTTTATTTTCAGGTTGTATCGGTGTGTTTTTGTTACGTGACTGCTGCAATGTTTCTAACATATCCGCCCGGTCTTTAAGGAAGCTAATTAATTCTTTAACTTTAATAATGCGTTTGGTCTTGCTTTCGCTAGGGTATAATGTGCGTTTATGCGTCTCCCATTCGCGTTCGGTCGTCTTATCTAATTTCGACACAATAATGTAATTAATAAGCGTGTCCCATGAGTCGGTGGGCTCGCCTAGTATGTTTAAAGCGCGTAAGTTTTTTAATATAATATCAATAAGCTTCTTTAAAGAGTTCGATGATTCCTTTGTTAATGCGTCAATACTAAACAAGGCCTTAACGTGATTATGAACTAACATTCTCTGGTTATCGAACCTGTTTAACAATAATTCCCATGCAGCTTGGTAATTATCAGCAGAGAATTCTACGGAATTAATGACTATCTCAGCATCGCCCTTTAAAGAAGACTTTAAATAGTGAAACTTTTGTATGTCACTAATACGTTTAGAGTTATGCACCAACGATACAAACGTGTCTCTAAACATCAGCCAGTGCTCATACGATCCGTTGAAGGTGGGTAAAGAAATAGTAGGAAGCTTAACCGACTGTGACTGCTCGCTACAACAATACTTATTGAAGCCGTCAGTAATCTCACCCGAATCTTTGCTACTTGATGTTAGCAGAGATTCCGCGTGGGCTAATATGCTGTAATACGAGGTTTCAAAAGATTCTCTGCAATCTAACTGGTCAGACATCTCACTCTCGGAAACACACTCTTCAATTTTATTTTGAATTTCATTAAACTCATTGTACAAACTAGTAGCACCTTTAATTCGTAATTTCAAATCTATGCGATCTCGAAACGAAGAAATGAGATTTACATTATCTTCTAATGAATTTAAATAGTTAGAAAATTTGGTGAGTCTACCTTTAATAACTCCGCGCTTCTTGACCAAATCACGAAGTAACATGGGATCGGTACACCCGATATTAGGAGACCTATTGCCTGATTTATAAATAGAATTTGCACTATCAATATTTAGCGTAAGAGGAGATTTATCGCGTGGTTTTTCGGTAGCCATTTTGGTGGTAAGTGAGAACAGGAGTACTTACTATTGATCCACGTGCACGGTGCAGTAGTAACAACGGGTTACGTCACACTCACCAGCCTCGGGAATAGGCAGATTACTTCTAGATTCGTTACGGCAAATCACTGAAATCAGGTTAAACACCGGTATCACAAAGAGAACTAGGAAGTGGTTGGGATAAAGAGGATGGTTGGACCCACCAGCTTGCGTATAACTTCCAGTGGACAGCCAATCCTACTTCGGCCCCAATGTGCGCTTAGCCTCCAGTAGTTGCTCCAGATTTATGCGTCTTCCGTCTAGCTCAGCAGCAACGAGCTCCACCACGTAGTGGATCCACAGGATGCTGATTCTCGATATCGATGCGGCGAAGAAGGACCACATGTACCGGATTGTGACAGTCGGTACTTGAATTTTGCTATTTTAGCGCTGAGCTAGGTGGATATTATTTTTGGAATATTTTAAATGAGAATGCGTAATCGTTGAAAACCATGAGGCGTGTATATTCGAATTAAAGAAAAAATGTATGTACATAGATCGAGGATAGTGGGGTAAAGGGGACAATAGTTGAGCCAATGGCAAGCGTTTATCACGTCATTTGTAGATGTTTTGATTGGCTACGAACATGATGTCGCTACCGGTACTAAATAAGTCAGATTTGAAGCATATGCGTGAACAGGGATACATATGGATTTTCTTACATATACATACATACACGCCTTTTTCCCATGGGGGTAGGCAGAAACTACAGAATGCCACGCGCTACGGTCCCTGCATACCACTTTTGCCTCGTCCACATTCATACATCTCGTCATGCACGCGCGCCGGTTACGAGTACTGCGTACCTGACCTTTTTGAAGGAGTTCACCAATTAGGTCGGTGTATGTCCTTCTAGGGCGCCACCTCTCGGCGTTTCCACTGACATTCGCCTTATAAATTCCTTTCGTCAATCGCCTATCATTCATCCTTTCAACATGCCCAAATTTTGATTTTCTTACTTGGATTAAATAAGAACTTTTCGGAATCTCCCCAATCAAACCGACCGGAATTACTGGGAGAATGTGCACCCCATCTATTGGCCACTGTAAGCTGTAAAATAGCCAACACGAGTACAACTTGCAAAGACTTCATGCTTACTAAGTGTTAGCAGTTTTCTCGACAAAGGTATTTAAGTCGATAAGGAGAATTTTCAACAGTAATTGATTCTTTTTCACGATTTCACGGCATGAATTGTGTTTACGTTGGATTTAAAATGACTAACAACCTCTAACAAGTTTACTTTATGCGTCATACATAAATATAAAAGATTGGCCCCAGCATTATATGAGATTTTATATATCACAAGTCCTTTCAGAAGAAAACCGATTCTTACCCAGGACGATTCGTGGGGTTATTAAAATTAAAAAATCTATATATTTCAACTTGTTACCTCCTGTTAAAGTAATCAATGTACCTACCGTGACAAAACCCGTAAAACGTAAAAATCTACCTTCTAAGAGGGTGAAATAGGGGTTGAATGTTTATATGGGAAGTTTGTCATTTGTTAAGTAAGAAAAAAGAATTTGTATATTGGAGGTTCTCAGCAAAAATATAAGTATGTATACCTATTTGTTCCGTCCTTTTTGTAAATTCAACTCCAACCATTTACTTATGAGTATTCTTATTTATTTTCGCACCAAAAAAGCCGTGGTGAAACAGCTAGTCAGTTATTATAAGAACTAAGTATTTATAAAACCGGTGTAACTCACAAATAACTCAGTACAACTACTACAAAGGACGCATTAACAATCTTGTCAGCACTTGCCCACTTGGCGACTCACAATGTTGTCCTAGGACTCGAGCGAGACTCCCTCCCTGACCAAACAGAGCCGGTCACACTTAGTACATAAGGTCACTGGGCTTAATCTAAAACCGTTGCCTTTGAACTCAGGACTAGCAACCAATATTGCTTTATATATACTATGTATTTTGCTAGACATCTATGCAATCTATTAAGCCGAAATTTCATTATGTTCTTGTTAATTACATGTTATAAGGAGTTATTAGAAACTCGTTGCTAAGAAAAATCTGAATTATTCAATCAATCTTTTAGGTTAAGCTTAGCCCACCTAAGGTCAATTTATGGATGGATGATCAATACTACGAGAGAATGGAGACTCCTCCGTGACTTGGACAGAATACGAACTAGTTAGTACCCACAGTAAAACTGTGAACTTGTGAATTATATAACGCAAGACTTACGCCGATTAGTTGTACCTGGGCCGCCTTCTTATGTGCCATCAACCAAGATAATATCTTAGATATTATTAGAATTGTAAAATGAGACATTGGTTTATTTATAGGTTCGTTCAGACAGGTGAACAGATTACAAATTTATCGAGGGTTGATGCGTTACACGAGTTTTGGCCCTCTTCACAAGATTTCGACAGTTTACAATCTGACTAGTTTTATTATAAACTAACAATCCTTAATATTTATAAAATGTTATAGTACATACAATCAAATTAAAATTAACTTTAAAAAAAAAAGAAAAACCAACTTCAAAAACTAAAAAGCAAAAAATAACTTCATACAGTTTTACCCTTTTTTTAGTTTAGTTTTAATGGTATGAAGTTGGTGCCAAGCCAAACGTAATAGTAAGTACACTCACCACGAGTGACCTTGAGCGGGGTGGTTACAACCACATCATCGGCACCGACTTCATACCTTTATAACTAAACTAAAAAAAAGGTAAAACTGTATGAAGTTATTTTTTGCTTTTTAGTTTTTGAAGTTGGTTTTTCTTTTTTTTTAAAAGTTAATTTATTTTTTTCTTTTTAGTGTTGTATATATATACAATTAACTTTTCATATCAGGTCAATCTAATAGCCTGAAAGAATACAACTATCGATCCATATATACTTATAATTATGAAAGATTTTCCCTTCAACTCCTAACCGTTGAGGAGTTGTACCTTCCATCATCAGATCATTACATGAGAAGTTGATTTTCAGATACAAATACTTGAACAGCTTTGGAGAATACATGTAAATGTAATAAATGCTTATAACTGAAAGAATTTTCTTTTAAATCATAACTGTTGAGGAGTACTACCTTCCATCATCAGCTCATCAACCTCAAATGATGATTATCAGACACAAATACTGGAACAATTTTAGTAAATATATTCAAAACGTGATAATTGCCTATAAAATTTGAGGGTTGCCCTCGATTTCCCTGGGATCCCATCATCAGATCGTGATGTGGTTACAATGGGACCATCTGTGAAGTAAACCCTTTTGAACAAAAAAAAATTTTGCAAATCGATCCAGGCGTTTTGAAGTAATTCGTGAACATACATAAAAAGATTCCGACGAATTGAGAACCTCCTCCTTTTTGAAGTCGGTTAAAAATATAGCTTTTTACCATCTATCGCGGTATATTGATATGATCTTGTTATTGTTGTTTTATTGTTTATTTATCCCAAATAAATAAATAAAATTTAATTAATTTAATTTACAAACCCCAGCAATAACAGCCTGTAACCAAATATTCTGTAAAGAAAATATCAATATACTGCGACAAAATAAGAAGTTTTTGTATTTCAAAATTTAGTATTTGTGTAGGAATCAAGATGGATGTATACAATTTCATTTTGGAATAAAGACTAAGGACTAGAAATAAATATAAACAGAGAAATATGTAGTAACCACGATGTAACACACACAAAAGCAATAAAAATTACAGAACTTCTATAATTACTGTTTCAAATTTCTTCCGCAAAGTAATAAACAGTATATATTATTATGTTTACCATTTCCACCCAAATCTGTGTAAAACATAAATACATGGAGTGAAGTAACTTCGTAACATAAAACAAACTGCCCAAGTTTGTTTTGTAACTTAAACTTGATAAAAACCCCGGAATTCACATCGTTTCCATGATAATTTTGTCAAAATAACTTTTCGGTTTCCACAACTTCCAAAGGCTATTTGCGTTTATGTGGCTATTATGAACATTTGTTTTAAATCAAAACACACAAGAAAAACAATTTAGTTAAAATCCACAGGCGATACACACCGCTTTCCTTTAAAAGAAAATTTGCTGATGCTAAATATCATCATCATTATGAATGTGACGACCAAATGGTAATGAGATGTCAAAGGTCTCGAGTTTAAACCTAAGGCACGCCTTTTCGGAAGCTACGTGCGTATATATCGCACACTCAATCGGTGAAGGAAGACATAGTGAGGAAACCTGCATACTTGATAGATTTTCTCAATGGCATGTGAAGTCTGCTCACCCGCAGTAAGCCAGCGTGGACTATTAGTGGGACATTAATGGGTTGATAATGATGATGAAACTTCTACTACAAAACCGACTCATTGGTCGGCAAGTGATACTGGATATACATAAAATTAAACATAGTGTTATTGGGTTTTTATATATAATAATGGTAATAGGCCCTATACCTTTATTAATAGTTATTCTAGCATATGAGAATTGAAATAAAACAACTTTTTGCTGATCTTATTAATCGTGATATATTGATATAATTGCTTGTTTAGATTCCTTTATCAACCATCCTTGTGGCATCCATAGTCACGGCCACACTGATAAGTCTCGATGTTATAATTACTAACAGCTACGTAACTTTTTTTTTTATAATTATTGACAATTCCATTTACACAGAAAGAGCGCACCGTATCATTTTGCCAAGTAGCACATTTCATTCCATTTCATCCTTGAATTGATCTCCACAATGTACTTGCTACCTGTTTGTTTCCTTATCTCAGTTGACTTGGATCATACTGGACAGTAAATGAGAATTTATATTTATAAACGCACACAGTATACGGGCAAAAATGTTTATAAAATTTTCATGGACATTACTTTTCGTAGCTCTCTAGTGCTTGCCAAGCATAATGCAATATCCGCACTGAGATTAACATAGCAGCTTAGAAGAGCGTCATGAAATTCTAATCCCCCCAAAAAACCCGCTATGTAAAACAAAAATAAGGAAAATAGACAATTTTAAATCGCTTAAGCCCTACATTTTTTGCGAGTGGCTTTGTTTCTGTTTTTACAACGTAGGTAATTTTAATTAGACTAAATTTTCTGGCGATCATCGCGAGGTTCAGCGTCGGAAAGTGTATTATCATGTTTTTTTTTTGTATGTGGCAATAAACGTTTTCTTTCTTTCTTTGTTCTTCTATTATACACGGTCGGTGGGCGATCGTGATTTTCAAGTCAAGTATAAATTGGGTATACCGCGGCATATATTCAGTATATTGCCATAAAATGCATGAAGAATAGTAAGGTAAGAGCACTCCCTACTAAATATCCTTTCAAACAAAAACAAACAAAATCAAAATCGGCTCCTCCGTTCGGGAGCTAGCTAGAGAAAGACAGACACACACACACACACTCACAGACACGTCAAACTTATAATACCCCGTCGTTTTTGTGTCGAGAGTTAAAAAAGGTCGCTAAAGTACTTTTGGAATGTGACAGGTATTTTGACAGATGAAAATAATCTCAGGAGCACGTCGACCGTCCTAACGTGATTAATTCTACATCTGCCATGTAAATTAACATTTTGTAATACAATTACAAGTTTAATTCCAGATGGAACAATTTACATTGATTATGAAATGTTTATGTTTAAGGAATATTTAAGTAGGTATGTGTGAAATTTTCAATTTATTTTTTATTTTTATTGAGATAAGTGGGCAAACGAGCAGGTGGCTCACCTGATGGTAAGTGATCACCGCCGCCTATGGAGATTTGCAACACCTGAAGGCTTGTAAATGCGTTGCAAACCCCTGCAGAATCCGTTTTGGTTTCTTAAAATAGGGAATTACTAAACTGACAGAAAATGGAATGCCCATGCTGTCAGAATAGTCACTCTCAATGAGCTCTGGTAACCTTACTCACTCGCAGAAAGACAACTGTTGTTGATTCACTGCGGTATTCTGTAAGGCGGAGGGACTTCCCCAGTCGGGCAGCTCAATTTGAGCGAGGAATCTTGCTATGCCCTACCTCCAAAAGGAAAATTTAGGATAGAAAATATTAAATGAAAAAATATTTTTAAAGCTCCATCGATGAAGGAAAGCTGCATGCTTGAGAGATTTATCTCGATGGCATGTGAAATCTACCAACCTGTAGTAGGCTAGCGTGGTGGACTAAAAGCCTAATCCCTCTCAAATGAGAGGAGACCCGTGCCCAGCAGTGGGAGAGTAATGGGTTGATGATGATTCTGACTGACTTAATACCGGTTGGCAGACTCCACTCACCTTTAATACCTCGGGCAGGATTCCTGTATATCGTTTCAGCCAGAGATTATTATTTCACAGATATGGTAACCTTCCCACTCTCCCATCCCATCCCATCCCATATGGGTCAGCCACAAGTATCAATTGTATCGTCACTATGATTGTTATCTTCGTGAAGAAACCTCTCATGAAATATCTATCCCCTGAAAGCTTAACCCAATTCTACAAATCCCACCCAAAGTTTGAATTAAAACACTTTTATTATCATAATTATTTTTAGTAACTACATCTTATAAGATACAGATGTATTGTCAGGACTACAATGAGTAGTGAAACGCTAGCATACATGGTCGTGTCTGAAAGGGGCTTAACCAAGCTTTAATAAGATTAATAAAGCTTACGGTATAAGCGACAAGCGAATTTGAACCGTAAGGGGGCGATTCAACATGCAGAATGTGGAATTGAAATTTGACAGCACGTAAAGACCTTAATAGCTTGATTTACTAAATCGTTGTGCAATCAGCTCCATGAAGATACACTCATAAAGTATCTTTAATTATACTTGGCATAAGACATGGTTTAAATATATTTTTTTATGCCACATAAGTGGCTAAACTGCATACAGCCCGCCTGATGCGTAAGTGATTACTGTAGCGTATAGACGTTTGCATCACCATTGGTGTCACTAGCGCGTTGCCAACCCTCTAGAAACCGTTTATGTTTCTTAAAATAAAGGTGTTACTAAACTGACAGCAAATGGAATTCCTATACTGTCAGAATAGTCACTCCCCGAATGAGCTCTAGCAACTTCAAGCTCAAAGGTCAAATTTTCCGTTAACAAAATACTTTATTTCGTATTTGCTTAGTTTTGGCTTTTACTTTTGCTAAAATTCAAGCAGATAATTTTTTAACTACTGGTTTAATAAGACCTAAAATTAATAAGTTTTAGCAATTAATTTTATGTTGCAATTTTGTTATGTACTTACCTATAATATTTTAATATTTAATAATAATAATAATATTTCGTTTATGACTCTCAAAAAGGTACATTAGGAACATTTAGGAACTTAATTAGGTACAGCTTAATCTAAAACCTATGGGTTATTATTCGAAAAAAAATATTTGATTAATAAAAATTCTAGTATTAACCAAGTGTTGTTACTCTGCTACACCGCTTCAGCTCCTAACTTATCCACTGAAACATCAGTCATCTCTGTCGCTCACTGTTTCCCTTTGCATTATCTCTTAATTGGAGCCCGGTGCTCAACGTGCTGAAGTAGCTAAAGCCACGAGAACATCTGCCATTGGAATTATATTAATGCTGAGAACACTAGTATATTTTACTTACCCATAATATTTATAGGCAATGGGATGTAGATTTGGGAACTATGCAGCGCAATTAACACGAACATTTTCGAGTGAAAATACACTGAGATTATTTTTAAACACGAACGTGTAGGTAAGAGAAGAAAGAATGATATTTATTCGAGCTGTGTGAGCTACCTACATGTATAAAATAACAATGTAATAGAGGTAACGCAATTAATTTCTAAGAATATGTGCCCTGCAACAGTGCTAGAAAAGTTTTGGTACATTTAAAGTACGAAAATCCTTTTGGGATACTATTTTAAAGGTATATGGAATATTTAAATGTCAAATTAAAAACAAAAAAATAAAAAACTGCGTTAAAAAAAACCGACTTCAAAACTAAAAAGTTAAAAATAACTTAATACAATTTTAACTTCTTTTTAGTTTTAAATGTATGAAGACGGTGCCAAGCCAAATGTAAAGGTATGTACACTCATCGCGCAATGTACAACCAGGCACTGGCACCGACTTCATACCTTTAAAACTAAAAAGAAGTTAAAATTGTATTAAGTTATTTTTAACTTTTTAGTTTTGAAGTCGGTTTTTTTTAACGCAGTTTTTTATTTTATTTTTTACCTTTTAGTGTCTGTAATAGGTTCGTTGTATTATATGTCTCGTTGGTCTAGTGGTCACACAGTGTTCGACTCCCAGGTCGAGCAAAGTGTTATTGGGTTTTTCTGTGAAGTTCTCAGTAGCGGCTCGGAGTTTGGATTCGTGCCCGGTTAATTGCAATAGGCTCGCCACCTATTACATGGGACCTAAAACATACCGGCGAAACGAGGGTGTACATTAGTACACGTCTGCCTAACCTTTCGGGGACAACAGGCGTGATAGTATGTAAGAGGTTGAACAATAAACGCATCATCAATCTAGAAAATCTGAGGGTTTCTCTCGATTTCCCAAGGATCCACTCATCAGATCCTCACCATTTTTTTATGGGACCACACGAAAAGCATCAGCTTTCATATAAAAAAAGAATTTTCAAAATCGGTTCACCCAATCCACAGTTATGAGGTAACAAACATAAATAAAAAAAATTAAAAAAAATACAGTCGAATTGATAACCTCCTCCTTTTGGAAGTCGGTTAAAAAAGGTTTTTACTTTTTCAAGCATTTTACGAAACATTAAGACTAGTTACACGTTTCCAAGAAGTTGATCTTACGGAGAATAATTCGGAAAGTAACTCCATAGACACTCTCTTAAAATAAAAGGTATTAGTGTTTTCATTGCAGTACAGTATTCTGTTACTAACTATGCGAGGTCAATGTAGTGTTGTCATTAATTACCATTAATCAAAGTTTAAGGTGTAATGTTAATTAAGTAATCGTGACATGTGCCACAGTATAATGTGGCTTGTAATGTGAAAAAGTTGAGCTCAAGGTGAGAACTTATATGTATGTATACATACATTAACATTGTACATTAATGACAACACAGGGACGTGAAGAATTATAGAAGAAATCTATGAAAGCTACAGCTTTGAAACGGAAAAATCAGCGGCAATTAATCTTACGCATAAGTTAACTTTGCAAATCAAATCTTCGGTAACACCGAACATTGTAGTTAAAACTACAAGATCAAAGGACACCGGAGCTCGTTCTGTGTTAATCAAATCGTCGCTAATTAACAAAATTGCTGGGTAGTTCTAATTATAACACCAACACCTTAATATGCCCCTTAAAATCAGGAACAAAAACAACGTGCTTAAATAATAATATACTGCGAGAAAATCTGTAAAAGTAATTGCTGATTGATGGCAATAGGCTTACCCCTATTACATTTTAATAATGATTTGAATAATATAAATAAGAATTATATAGTACCTGACACTATTTGTTTTAATATTTTTATATTTAAATTTCTATTTATGTTGCTGTGCCCTTACAGTACTCTAACTGACTTTACTTCTAAGTAACTGTACTTTAGCTCTAAACCATTTTTATACCATCTTTTAAACTTTATGGAATAAATAAATATGAATTATAATACCTACGGACCTAAAACCGACGAAAGGCGGGTGTACATTAGTACACCCGCCTTTCCACACGATAGGTATATTTATATTATGTTCAAATCCTCTAGAAGCCGTTTTATATTAATGCCAGTGACACATGTAAAGACCCACCATGGCCTATAAAATTGGTACTATACTACGGCCTTAATCTCGCTATAGTAATAAATAAGCCCGTTTTTCCTCCTGAAAGAAAAACAATTCAGTGTACCTTATGCGTTGTTTTGTCATCAAATGTTTCCCCGGGTCACGGCGACGGTGACAAACAAGTTATAGAACTAATTTCCTCTACGTTCCGACGTTGTATTGTTTGTTGACTTTTAATGAAAAAAGTGTACACTTCAATTTTGTTTTTCATTTCAAATAACAGCTTTATTTTCGTTTTTTTTATTCTTGAGTACATAAATTAACTATTTTTTTGTTTTTTTACTATTCAAGTACTGGCGCTACCTTGCCATCTGCCTACCCAAAGTATCCTGTCCTATGTCTACACTCTAGAGGAATCTAGAATCTAGAGACTTGAATTTAATGAAAAATATTTACTTGAAAAAACATTCAGCAATAGATTTTTATTTATATACAGAAAGATTATATAATTTAATTTACGTAAATAACTACATAATTATTAATTTATATTAATAACAACTATACATACTGGGAAAAACTAAGAGTTTTAAATGAACTGGAGACTGATTTCCAGTGACACGACGATTCACACTGACAATACCGTTAAAATATTCGTTTCACTCGTACACTCTACAACTGTTGTTTTAATTCGAGCATTTTGTCAGTTTATTCAGAGTCCGTCCAGCCGCATTTCTCGCATGAGATGCTTAGCATGTTATTCACGCATGCACGACTAGAACGTGGTCCATTGAAACACGCCTCGTGCCCAACGTATGTCATATGACTTCCATAATAATGATTTTTATATTTATAACACTAAAATAAAACTTAAAATGTTTCACGGCTCTATTAAAGCTGTATTAAAGGCTACCTTTTTGTGATAAGGGGAATGTTTGTGTGATGATCATGGATGTTTCTATGGATGTAAAGTATATGTATTTATAAAAAAAGTCTATATTATCAAAGCCAAGACGGCTTCAATTCCCAGGTCGAGCAGCGTAATTGGGTTTATCTATGAAATTTTCAGTTAAAGCTCGCAATTTGGCTTAGTGTCCGGTTGATTATTATTGATGACAATAGGCTCGTTATGAGACTTAAAACATACCGACGAAATGGGGCTGGCTATACACCTGGCTTCCCCCTTCAGGGTTGACAGGCGTGAAGATATGATTATATAACTATATTGATTCACGTTCTGTTATTTTGAATATCATGGACGTGGATACCGATTTCTTTAAATTAAACCTTTGAGAAACGTATCATTAAAAGATCTCATATTTTCATAAAAATTCTATGAATCATATAATTCTAAGGCGCTCTCATATTATCTTAAATATAATTTCACAGGCTATTGCGAAAAGGAGATTGTTTTCTACATAAACATGCTATATCCAGTATAGGTTGAACCACTATAAGATGAGAAACCACAGTAGAACAGAAAACGATTTGAGATAAGCATTTTGAATATCAAAGAGGTCAAGCAAGATTGGGTTTTTGAAGAGATTTTTCTTGGAGTATACGCGAATCCAAGCGCTCCTTTTTTTCACTGTGATAAAATATTTATAAGAAAAGTGTTCTAGCGCTTCGTTTGTTGCAACTTTTGTGAGATAATATTGAATAATTGAAATACAACTTTTCACGGAATTTAATCCTGAAGTTTCGGATATTGTAAAAAGTAGTATTATTTCTGTTTAATATTTGTGTAAGTTTCGTTAACATATTAAACAACTATTTATGTATTTCGGTTGTATAGTTAATATGACAATAGATGACTCGTTGGCAAAGGGACTGTGCGATCGGCTCTTGTACTATGGATCGCGGGTTTATGTTCCGCGCGGTTCTAATGTTTGTATGGCCTATTTATTTGCTTTCGGATCCTTTACAGCATGTGTTACGATACAGACTCAGACCTTGGATGTTGTTATACAATACATCGAGATGAAATCTGTAATAAATGGTTGTATTCGTGTAAGTGTAAAAAAAAACTGTTCACGCTAAATAAATTATACATTGCTGCGCGATTTGTTTGAATCACGTCATAAAATCACTAACTCATTACGTTAATTATCTTAAGTATAATAATATTCTAGAATATTTGATGACATTACAATGTAATTGAATGTAAATACAAACTCGATTCAAATACAATATAAATTCGTCACTCAAACGTAATTCAATTAGTGATCACTCCGCAATTCTGTTCGAAAATGTCAGCCTTAAGTATTATATAACATTGGTTTCAATTAAATTTTATCCAATTAATTTGGATTTGACAAGCAATTCAGTAATATAGACATCAAATATGCCTATAGACAAAAGCCGAATAGCTTAGTTATACCTATAAATATATTTGTGTAACTAAAGTTCAAGAAGACAAAAATCTACGGCGCGGCAGTACGATTCCCGTGCTTATAGTGAATAAATATATATATGAATATACTAGCTATAACTTATTAAATCTAGCTATAATTAGAGCCGTGGTAGCCTAGTGGTGTGACCAGTGGACTGAGATGTCAAAGGTCTCGAGTTCGAACCCAAGGCACGCACCACTGACTTTTCGGAAGTTATGTGCGTATTTATCACATGCTCAAACGGTGAAGGAAAACATCGTGAGGAAACCTGCATGCTTGAGAGAATTCTCGATGGCATGTGAAGTCTGCCACAGTAGGCTAACGTGGTAGACTATAACCTAATCCCTCTCAATTTAGAGGAGACCCGTGCCCAGCAGTGGGACATTAATGGGTTGATGAACTGATGATGAACTTATTAAAATAATTATGTGCTCAAAAGTCGGCTACAGTTCTGTAAACAGGGAATGAGGAAAACTGTTCCACCGTAGTACAGTCTATGACTAGTACGGGAACAGGGTGAATCGTTCTCCAAACAACTTACGTACGTTTGTCTTGGTAATTATAGTAATACCAGCTGACCCAGCAAACGTTGTTTTGCCACATTATAGGGGTTGGTGGACAACCCTTATCACTAAGGGGTATGAAAAATAGATGTTGGCCGATTCTCAGACCTACTCAATATGCTCACAAAATTTCATGAGAATCGGTCAAGCCAAGGTCAGAGGAGTACGGGAACGAACATTGTGACACGAGAATTTTATATATAAGAAGTTCATAGTTTTTAAGATCTCATCAGACTTGTAAAAATGTTGCTCTAATTTGGCAAATAAATATTAGTGTTTAGTGTACTAGTGATTTAATCTACGTAGAATTAGTAATTTAATTCAATCTGCTTTCCAATTCGCCTAGGGTGCAAGTTTACTCAGTCCGGCGCTACCAACAAACAAACAGGGACCGCCAACCTAATTAGCAATCATTCCTAATAATAGTTTACTAGACGGCGTAACTAGAATTCATAGTTTTTATATAAACAATAAAAAAAAAACACATAAAAATTATTATGAAAGGAAACTAGACGATATAAAATGTTCATAAGGTACTAACTACATCATTATGTATTTAGTACCTTATTTTTTTTATTATAATTATTGTGTATAAAATTTCCTTTCTTGTCAATGATACCAGAAGTAATACTCTAATTTCTTACTATTGCAGTAATAATTTATTCGAAGGGTAAATATTCTACCTTTAATAAACAGTTGTCTTTATTCAGCCAGGGTCTACCTCTGTTGTGTAACAGAGGTAAATGCGACTTAACAAGTGGCATCTCCACGCGGAGAAGGCGGCAGCGACTAACACCTAGTAATAACGGCCATAGCTTTGGCTTGCCACAAATTGTGGCAGGCCTACTTGTTTCCCACCTTAGTGCTATTGATCTCCTCTAAATACCCTGAGCAGTTTAAAGTAGCCTATGTGTTAATCCAGGTAATAAACTAAATTAATCTATGCTAAAGTAAAAATATGCAAAATTTAATTCAAATCCGTTAAGCGGTTTTTGCGTGAAAGAGTAACAAACAAACATCCATATCCAATCATAATTACAAACTTTCGCGTTTATAATATTAGTACGATTACATGGGACTTAAAAACATTCCGGCGGAATTTGGGTGGACATTAGAACAGCTATTGATATTTAATATTTATGATTTTTTAATGGACAGAGTTTTCTAAATGTCACATAATTCTCATAAAAACTAACAAGTATCTATGGCAACACGAATGATTTGGGCACTTTTTGTACCTGTGTTACTGGCATGTTACATTCTGAATACCTAGTGTTTGTTATCATCATCATCAAACCATAATTGTCCCACTGCTGGGCACGGGTCTCCTCGCATTAGAGAGGGATTAGACTATAGTGCGTCACACTAGCCTACAGCGGGTTGGCAGATTTCACATGATATCGAGAAAATCTCTCAAGCATGCAGGTTTCCTTCACCGTTTGAGTATAGGATAAATACGCACCTATGACTCATATAACTTTGAAGTCAGTGGTGTGCGCCTTTGCTTGAATTTGAGACCTTTGACATATCAGTCCACTGGTCACGTCACTAGGCTACCATAGCTTTTTTAACATTCCGAATGCCTTACGTAAAAAAAATTTTCGCCAATGTCAGGGCGTTGTTTCTATCGTTGGTTTTATGTCAAATATCTTTGTCAGCGAATCGTTTACGAAAGCGTATCTTTATAGATTCGTGATGCTTCCAAAATCGCTTAGCCCGTAATCCCTACGATATCCGTGATTTATATTTCCGATTGGCTCTAACAACGGCCAACGTACTGAAATTTATATTTTTATACCTGTGCAAATATTATCGAAATACCACTGTTTTTACATGAACCCAAAATCAAAGGCAATACAAAATAGCCCCCTCCATTTCTCCTTAAATCTTTCGACAGTGTTGTGCCCGCTAGGGCCCATGATGATCTAATTTTTAATTACAGGACTGCAATAAACAATTGAGTATTGATCAAAGATAATAACTATGCCACTAGATATATGTTTTACCAACGATCCGCCCCAGCTTCGAACGGGTTTTTCAAATGAAAAACTTCAATTGAATTTTTCAAACGAATCCCTAAAAATTTTTGAAATAAATTTTAGCTTATGTTCAACTCGGATAGCGTAGCATTTTAATGGTGAATTATTCAAATCGGTTCAGTAGTTTTAGAGTCTATTCATTGCAAACAAACAAGCAATCAAAACTTTTTATCTTTATGATATTATTAGGTATAGATGGACTAACTACCTTTTTCCCGCGACTTCGTCTGCGAGGTATTAGTAATTTTATACAATCTGCTGCTTCATCAATCTGCTTAATTATTTCTTACCATCTTTCAAAAAAATATCGATTTCGCATATGAACTTTGGTAAGATTTGTTAGACAAAACTATGCTATGTCTTTCCCCTCTATCAAACACTACACCAAATTTTATCTAAATCGGTTCAGCAGTTCGAGCGTGAATATTTAACAGACAGTCAGACATTCTTTAACATTTATAGAATATGAATAGTACCTACCGATCTTCTCTTCTAACCCGGTTAATTATGGCGTAACAATCTTTTTTAGACAAAAACGTGAGTTTATGTATGTAAGGATTTATTTTAAGTCGTTCTCAAATATGTATCAAGTCTTTGTGAATCATAATATCTTTATAAGTATGTCATAAAAATACACATGTGCTCGTGAAAAGAATAATGTTGACAATGTGGCACACACATGTAATACATTTTACACAATGTTATCAAAATTTACCTGATTATTTCAGCATTTACTGGAGTTTTTTTATTTATTGTCATTATTTACCTTTGGGTGGAATTATTTGGAGTGGGCACACAAAAGGTTCGGATAAAGATACTAAAATTCAATGTAGACAATCCGCTCTGAGTTTTACTTTGCAATGTTTTTGTTAGAACGAAGACGCGGCGCAACAAACTACCTGGCAACTGCAACAGCAACAATTTGATAAATAACATTCAACCTCTTTAAAAAGAACTTACTCTTTTTAACTCGTTTTGCCCGTTTCTTTATGTTGCTTACGTTTTTGAAAACATTTTTGCAATTATATTTCATTCCACTATCTAGGTGCTTTTTTTATCCTATTCCAAGCTTCTAAGTCTTTTTTATATGCTCGATATCTCCAGTAAAAAAATGTTCTTTATTTTACAAGTCTCAAAATCATTATTCCTATTAAACTGGAGTTCTAATTCAATCAACAGTTTTTAAACGAAATTACCGAATGAGAAATAACATAATCCGCCTTGTGAAATGTTTGTTATACTTATAGAGAGTAGAAGTTACTTTGTGGTTACCCTACTCGCGCGTAATTAGAAAGTTTTCGACTAGACAAACAGGGAAAAATAAACACACCTGTTTAGAAGTGTAATGTGTGTTCTAGTTTGTAATTTAACCTATTTGGATCATTTGCACGTAAATGAAGCTGGCCTTATAATAGCTGTGATAGCTTAATGGTGTAACTAGAAGACAAGTCATATAGGAACACGGACACAGACAGGACAAGTCAATGACAAGTCAACGGATTTGATCCCCAAGCCACCTGCTACTGACTTTTTGAATTGATGTGCCTATTTATCACGTGCTGTAACGCTGTAACGGTGATGGAATACACCGTGATCGAGATTTTCTCGATAGAGTGTGAAGTCTGCCAATGCGCACTTGGCAAGCGTGGAATAGAGCTTTATCCCTTCCAAATGAGGAGGGAACCCGTAAAGTGTAGTCCTTAGTGTAAACTTCACAAGCCATTAAAATAATTTTTACCAGCATTCATAAAATATATGCCGATATCTTACCCTCACGTGAATATAAGACATTACTTGCCTATCTTACTCCTAAAATATTTTTCATTATCAATGTACCTACATATGTTTGTTTGTATCACATGTAGACAGACGGTGAGCCAATAGATCATTTATTATTATTGCTAGGGTGAAGGAAAACCCAGTGCGAGACGATCCCTAACATAGTGGTAGGCTAGGGTGTACCCTAGCCTACAGGTAGCAGTACCAGTAGGTAGGAAAACCCAGTGAAGTGTGAGACGGTCCCTAACAAGATGGACAGACGACCAGATAAAAGTCCCTGGGATTTGTCAAATAAAGGCGGCAAATCCGGTGCGGAAACTTATTGAAGAGGAATACATGTATTGATACATTTATAAAGTCAAAGTCAAATGATTGTATTTCAATTACACCAATATTACAGGTACTTTTAAATTGTTAATCTAGTTGCACGGTTCCAAAAGGTAGGTCTTATGGAGAAGAACCGGCAAGAAACTCCATAGATACTCTTTTAAATAATATGAAAATTACAAAATTATTGTTTTTAGTTTACAATGAATTAGTTATGTATATAATATCAATACGAGAATGATGCAGTTTGATGTGAAACGTACGTATTACACACAAAGGGAATGAGAATAACCACTTTAGGTGGCCATAACATGTGTGAGCCGACCAGCCCCAACTGACAGCATACATTACATACCTACATTTATTTAATTAAATAATATTAAACAAAGCAAGAATTACTAAGCTTTGTTTATACATTAACAAGATAAACTCAGGAGTACAACGACATGACTTTCAACTATATTGTTTTAATCCAATGTTAAACTTTAAAAATATCTTATATGATATGTTAATAAATAAATTAGGTTTTTTAGATTGCAACACTCATGTTTATAATTACCATTAGTATTGTGAATTGCATTTTTTTTCGCAATATTATGAAATGTATCTTCACTTATGTGGATTCGTCATCATCATCAACCCATTATTGTCCCACTGCTGGGCACCGGTCTCCTCTCATTTGAGAAGGATTAGGCTATAGTCCACTACGCTAACCTACTACGGCTTGGCACACTTCTCTCAAGCATTCAGGTTTCCTCACGATGTTTTCCTTCACCCTTTGATCATGTGATTAATACGCAAATAACTGCCGAAAAGTCAGTGGATCGTGCCTTGGGTTTGATCTCCAGACCTCTGACATCTCAGTACACTGTTCACACCGCTAGGCTACCACAGCTCTTACCACGCTCTGTATGGTAATATGGCAAATATATTACAACAAACTAGCTGAAACATTGTTGTTTAAATAATGGTAACACAGATAAAACAATATTTCAAACGGGTTGTTTATAGTATCAAAATTTGAGCGCAATCAGTTGAGAACTTTTTGAATTTTTGACGATTACACTAACATGACATTTATACATGGAAATACTGGCTGAACACTGTTATGTTTCTCTGTGGCGCATTCTGGTTCATTCTGGCGCAGAACTTTTTGATATTTTTACTATTACTCAAACCATCATGTTCATTTATGTATTTATATAGATCTAAGACATGTGTAATGTACATAGATATATAGGTATATACCACACCGTGACACTACAGTTCTTCAAACTGCCCGTTACTGCCGGAGTCCCAAAACTAGCTTATAACATATACACTGTACACGAAACTCCATAAAGTTCAAAGGCAAACTCTATTTAAAACTCGTCCACTATCACTTTCAGTGGAAAGCCATCAGCGCTACCGGGACTTAACGAGTAAAAGCCATTTGCGACTAGAAATTCGGTTTGGAACCGAACAAAAACCAATGTGACTTTTCAACAGTGTTGTGGTTTTTAGAATTACACTAAGATGGGAATATTGGGAAAATGTTTTCTAGGAGTGAAGCAAACAGTTCAGATCACATTTACAATACTGCGTTCCAAATACAAAATCGTCATCATCATCTTCTCCTGTTATTTGAGAGACATTTTCATTTCCATACAATTCTACAACAAGCTAGAATGTTTTAAAAAATATTAGCCCACAGAGGACAAGAAAAGTGGATGGAGGGCAAAGAGGTCATTGCCCTGAAGTAAGATGGTCATAACAATAATGTATGTATATCATAAATTATGTATCCTTAACGGTGTACACTTTTTCTGCTCGCCATTACACTATAAATATTAAATAGCCTTACTGCGGTACTTTTGACCGCGCAGAGACGGCCATATCTGCTAAAACATCATTTATTAATGACGAATTATTATACCGCAACCGACGAGCCATTAATACGAAACTTTACTATCTTCCAAACTTAATGAATCCCTAGCTTATAAGTTACTTATTAGTTTTCTTTGGGACTTTCCTCAATGTTAGCGGTGCGGTTGTATTGGGTCAGGCCGTTTTAGGGGCTAGGTGGGTATATGCGTTGTATAAACATAATATGGCTCGAAGAACGGATGGCCAATGGGGCTTGAAGATGAAGTGGCGACCACGTACTGGAAGACGCAGTGTGGGCAGGCCCCCGGCAAGGTGGACTGACGACTTGGTAAAGGTCGCTGGAATCCACTGGATGCGGGCGGCATATAACCGGTCGTCGTGGCGATCCTTGGGGGAGACCTATGTCCAGCAGTGGACGTCAAACGGTTGAAATTATGAAACATAATAAATATTATTTATGTAACCGTTTGTGATGAAAGCATTAAGCTGACATGATAACATCTCGTAAAGTAATAATCGGAAGAGGAAAGTTTGTGCCATATATTTCATACACACAAGTTTTGACACTTAAGCAAATACCAAACATTGATATAAAATCTTTTTGTATTTTTTAGCTTATTTCAAGCTAAGATTATTAAATTTTATTAAGAAAGAAAAATTCAACCTCAGGCGTACCTTCTGGAGTACCAATCCAGAAGACGCGGGTTCGAGTCCCGCCTGAGGTTGAATTTTTCTTTCTTAGTAAAATTAAAAAAAAAATGTTATAAAAGCTCTTTTTTTCGGCTATTGTCGCGGTATATTGATATTATTTTATAATGACGTTGAAACAAATTAAATTAGAATTTCACAATCTAATTTCCAAAGTTTCATGACTTTTTTAAGACTGTGAAAAGTGCTGATTTCTCAACTATTTTCATGTTCAACACAGAACAATATAACCCATCCCAAAACTAGAAGCAATAAGCGCTCCTTTCTGAATCTTGTGCTTAAAGTAGTCTGCAAATGAAAATAACCTTGAATTATTCTGTAACATCAAACAACACTTAATTTCATTTCGTTCAACACACTTCACATGAATTAATAATATGATACTGATGGACTGCAAAGCTGTCGTTATTTATTCATGCTGGACGTCTTAACTATGTAGATTCTTTATCTATAACTATATTATAGATACTATAAAGATGAAGTCAGGTATTTTGTATTAAAAATTCTATTAAAATGTATATACGTTTATTTGAAAGCAGCGTCTAAATCAATATGGCAATACACTACCATTAAATTTTATTTATCAATTTCTTATTCATAATTCATATGTCGAACTCCAAATGTTTCATCGTGCTTGGACTCTAGTGGCCAGTTCAGAGGTTAGGGGTAAGGTAATCCAAACTATTTGGACAAACCTCTGCCTCGTACATAGTATATAACAGTTTACTTTTATTATTTTTAATGATCATGAAAGCAACATTTCGTTTGACAGTCTTCACATGAAAAAGGAGACATTTAGTTAGGGTCCTCACAAAGTCCTTTCTTCACTGCCTGTGTAGGTGTGAAATTCTTTTAAATAAAGTGGATTTTAATGATTTACATTAAAATCCACTTTATTTAAAAGAATATATCTCCGAGTCATAACAATTCAAAAATTTCTGCAATATTGGTTATTTGAAATAAAACATATCACATGGTTTTTTAGAAGTCGAACTTGCGTACTC
Organism: Craniophora ligustri; assembly: GCA_905163465.1. Taxonomy (NCBI): domain Eukaryota; kingdom Metazoa; phylum Arthropoda; class Insecta; order Lepidoptera; family Noctuidae; genus Craniophora; species Craniophora ligustri. Next base: position 13,968,625 of record LR990961.1, read on the forward strand.
GGTCAGGTAAAATGATCGCTCGATTTGTAAATTTCATTTAAATCGTTTCTTCTATCAAAATAAAATTGGAACCATAAAAGAGAATTTTTAATTTCACTTCTAGCTAGTGGAATATCAAACAAATTTCTCTACCTGCCAATCTACAAGTCGAAACCAATAAAGTTGTCAGAACTTACTCAAACGAGTTCATCTAAGAACGCGAACTAATCCAATTTATGAGGAGTACCGCAACTCAAAACCGAAACTGAACGCTTAATGACGCACTCAACCCTTTCAAGTACTATCGAACATATTTGTTGGCCACATATTATGTAAATAGAGCCCCAAGTATTCGTCATTAGAGACCCTTTACGTGCCCTTTATTGCCAACTTCTGAACTAAACCTTATATGTGTTATAATAAAATCCAATTAAGCTTGCTTAGAAATTTCATATCAACACAACTCAAGAAGTTATACTGTATATTGTCCAGTTATAGCCTTGTAATGTAACTGTTTATTGCCAAATAAAATGTATATAGAAAGGTACAGACAAGGAATTCATGTGTGTAATAACTATTATCCGCTCAAACGGTAAAGCAAGACATCGTCAGAAAAGCAAGGAAGCTAGGCTTATTCGACTGCGTGTGGAGATTTCCAAGAAGTGAGTGTGTTTCTTGAACTGTGTATATCTGGATGCTATTACATGGGGTTATGTAGTTCTGAGCTGCGGAACGAGGCTTGTGATGCGGGTTATTGATGTTTAATATACTACACTGCACTTTTTCATAAATGTATATTATCCGTCATCACTTTATTATATTATTAAAATATATTTTTGACATCAAAGGAAAGAAATCAAAGGAAAAAATACAGATATAGCTTACAGATTATTTCCGGTCTATTTGTATTATATGCATTTTGTGGAAATACATACATAATATAAATATATATAGAACTATAATAATATATAATATATTGTAATATAATATTATTCCGGATATTATTACACAGTGCCATCTAGTTCCGTGGTAAGCAACGAGGCTTGTGTTACGGACACTAGTTGGTTGATATACTACATAAATATACTTTTTTTTTGTAAATACAAACATATAATACATAGATACATCCATGACTCGGAAACAAAATGTTGATGCTCATCACACAAACATTCGTCCCTACCGGTTTCGGACCCGGGACCCATAGCACAGCAGGCAGCGTTAACTACCGCTGAGCTAAACGGGTCGTCATCTAAGTAAAAATCCCGGGAAATTTACAGAATAGCATAGCATGGCATAGAAAAGAAAAACCTTTACTAACTCCGCGCTAATCAGGTTGTAGTCTAGCCAAAACATAGTCTTATACACAGTAAGACAGTGTTCACATGGGGAGCTGATATAAGTCCACATGTGGTTGAATAAAGCAATAGTCGTCATCACCTCAGAGGAGAACCTTAGGGGGGCAAGCAATAGGTGGATGATAATGATTCAACTCAACTCAGCCTATCGCAGTCCACTCCTGTCCTTCGCAAGGTGGAACAGGTCTGCTGCGCTGTTAATCCAGTTAATCCAGTCCACTCGGGAATATTGCGCAGCCACGACTTTCTCTGAGCTGATGAGCTATGGTAGCCTAGCGGTGTGACCAGTGGACTGAGACGTCAAAGATCTCGAGTTCGAACCCTAGGCACACACTTAATGGGTTGATGATGATGATGATGACGACTTTCTTTTGCGAAGGACAGACTGAAGTTTTCCGAACGTCAGTTCGGAAAACCTCCAGTAATTGTAGAGGCACTTCGAAGAAGAAGAAGTCCACTGCTGGACATAGGCCTCTCCCAAACTGCGCCATAACACTGCTAATAATGATTAGTGAATGTGTATTATATTACATACGGATGTACAACCAATAATCCAGACTACTCCACGAATTGTTCCGACGGTATGAGGCACTCGAGCATTCCTTGAGCTTCGCAGTGCTCGTTGAAAAATTTGAGTGCTGCTCTAAGTATGTGTGGCACCCTTAACTGTATTGTAATTTTTGTATGTATTATTTTCAAAGAAAAATATTTTGGAAATAAAAACGTTTTAGATTTTCCTTTTCGATGCGCGGAAATCGGCTCTGCTGGTCCAAAACTAATATTCATAATTTATATTTATTACGATCCATAGAACAATTAGAACAGTTTTGATCATTCAAAGTACCTACCTGTAATAGGTACTTTTGAATTATTAGTACTGCTAGAATGTGGACCGTTAAAAAGTAGGTGTTATGGAGAGCCACCAGGGTTGTGGTGCATGCTTTTGCGAATCCCATGGCCCCGGCAATAGGGTTGGTGGCGTTGACGGGTGCGGTTTCTTAGTCGGTAAACGCTCACATTGGGCGGAGTCTGATACACCCCGTCGCCTCCCCAGGCGGCGGGACGGTCCGTAAAGGATTTTACCTCACTTAAAAAAAAAGTTGTTATGAAGAGAGCCGTTAAGAATCCCCAAAGATACTCTTAAATTTGACGCCCTTGACAGTAAATAGAAACGGAGACTAAATCAATATCACATCTTATTTAACCTAAACATTGAACTGATTGATACAAAGTTCCCTTTTCGAAGTCAAATTAGGCTGAAAGCGTTGATATCTATTAAGCAGTTACGTAAACTCTAGATTGATAAACTTCGACATAAACTTTAGGTTGTAACACAAAAGTTTGAATGTTCTGCCATAGTTATACAAAGTTGAACGTTACATAAGTAAGGACAAGACTCAAAGTAACAATTAATTATCAGCAGTTTGTAAACCTGAAGTAACAATATCATTTCCTACTCAATCAAAGTCATTGTTGTATCCGTGTATAATAATACTACGCTTTTCATTGAAAACTTATAGGATTAAAGTATCCAGTAGCGTATCATGGGGGGGGGGGGGGCAAAGGGGGCCATGGCCCCGGGCGGCATATGAAAAGGGGCTGCACCAAGTGCCACGTCGTTTTTATACTACTAGGAAGGCAAATTTCCAGACGGCCCCGGGCGGCAAATACCCACGCTACGCCACTGAAAGTATCCATCTTTTCTTACAATTCCCAGGTTGAGCAAAGTGTTATTCGGTTTTTCAATGAAGTAGAAGCTCTGAGTTTGGATTTGTTGTGGGTGTACCACAACTTTTGGGACGACAGACGTGGTGGTATGTTAAAATTAATTAAAAAATCGAATGTCAGATTAATAAAATTACAGACAATTTTAAGAAAAATAAAATAATCATTAAGTTCTTCATTAATATAATTCAAATTAACTAAAAGGAACCAGAAGGCGCAGTGTGGGCAGGCCCCCGGCAAGGTGGACTGACGACTTGGTAAAGGTCGCTAGAATCCACTGGATGCGGGCGAGATATGACCGGTCGTCGTGGCGATCCTTGGGGGAGACCTATGTCCAGCAGTGGACGTCTAACGGATGTAATGATGATGATGAAAAGCAACCAGAATAGAAAGGACGTCGTTTGCTCAAAATTCATTTAATTTTAGAGCAAGCAGGCTGTACAATAAAGTGAATAAAATAATGTTCATTAGTAATCTATCAAAAGTAGAATGTAAAAAGAGACTCACACGGTGCAACAACCACCGTGTGAGTCTCTTTGGGCTTGGGACTACGAGGAAACAGAGAATTAATATTTACAATTGTCTTTTTACAGTATCAGGAGATCGCTTTGAAGATGGATTTAACAGACATACCTGTTGACATACCTGTATTACATAATAGGTGTGAAATCACTGCTTACTTATTACGCACATATATACGAAAACTCAGTGGTGCCTCTAATGTGCGTGGGATCAAACTTGAGACCTTTGAATTTTCAGTCCTCTGGTCACACTAATAGACTATCATGATAAACGTGAAATCTTTCTGCCTCAGCTATACAAATACATAATATATTAATAGGATTATATTTACGTTGAATTAGATTTTAAAAAGCTGAACCTAACAAAGTTGCAAACTGAAAATGGTGGAAAAGATTCCTGAACAATTCCGATCAAAAAAATCTAGAGTCCTAGACGAAAAGAAAAGCAAAGATATATCAAAGTCAAAGTCAAAATATAATTTATTCAAAGTAGTTCAAATTTAATGGGCTCTTTTTGAACGTCGATAATAAAGACAGCCCCCAAAAACGCCCACCCTTCACTGCTTCCTAGTGTTTTTGCTGGGAAGAAGAAGCGGCGCAACAAACTCCCCAGCACACATTTCTGTCTGTTTATTTAATAAATGGTTCTATATAATACGATAATCAGTCTATACAATATAGAGTGCAATAATTAACTGTGGTTATGTGAGGTAGCATATACCAATCCATTTTACCAAGCAGAAAAATAAAGATATTGATATAGAAATACAGAACAACAAATGATAATATTAACACTCTTGGCCTCCATTACTCTGTATTTATTCTTAAAGAAGTTCTGTATTGGCTTAAAGAAGAATTAGGTCCAAGCATAATTGCATATCTTCAAGCCGAAGATCAAGTGTTGTGGCGTTCACGAGGGGAGGCCTACGTCCATCAGTGGACGAATATAGGCTGATGATGACGATGATAGATTCCGTTTACTTCTAGATTGCACAAAGATCTCTTCGATCGAAATTCGGTACACAAAATCGTAGATATCCTATTGTCAAACTAAACACGTACTGCAGCATAGTAACCTTATTCTTTCAATTTAATTTTATGACTTTGGGACAGAAAATAAGTTACTGAGTCGGCTGTACAACCTTTTTTTCAATCGTTTTTCTTGAGAAAGGAACCTACACAGCTATAACGAAGTGATTGTGTTATATTTTATTCTGAACTATGGATTCCTTAATTAGATGGCGCATTATGATTTAAAATTATGACCGATATTTCACAATGTGGGTGAAGAATCGGACATACCCAGCAAGAAAAATGCTTCCTTGTGTTTATAAATGGTGCATCTTTCTTTGTGGAACGAGTTTGCTTTTGTTTGCTAGCGCTAGAGTATATAGATTAAACATAGCTTCTATACATTTCTTAAATAAATAACGCTTCTACATTAAAAACTTTCATTAATAGGTAGGTACAGCCACAGTTCACCATGCCATCTGTTTTTATAACTACAAGCAGCTTACAAATACATAGTTGGGATTTTTATCAACTCAAAGTTGAATGATATGAATTTTCTTCAGCTACAATTAACAGCTTGTACCGTGAGTTGAGGCTAAATTAGTTTATTTAGATTTAAAATATATACACTTTTCGTGTTATTTGCGAACCCTTCTATCTTGGAATATTATATCTCATGTGCGTTTGGAACAAACTAGCCGGAGGATTTGCTTTCATAGAGTATTTAATATAAAAAAACGGCCAAGTGCGAGTTGGACTCGCGCTTGGCCGTTTACGTCAGGCCATATACGTCAACCTCGAGAGCTATTTATATTTACTATTCATTTTTAAGAGCAAAATGTTGTATCCCTGATATCGGAAAGTGGCACAACAATGTTTTTAAAACAAACATTCGTACGTTCGCTTGCCCGCAAATCATAAATATTGCATTAGAGCAAAGCAAACATCAATACATCTGATCGCAAGCATTCTTTGACCTGAAAATAAATTTCCCCAGAGAAACACTCCTAGCAATAGATGAAGTAAAAATTTATATGATTCCTGTTCCTTCCTACAAACTCTGTGACTTTATATTTTATTAAAAAGTCGGTGTGGAGTTCAGGTTGCCTCAAGTCGGATCTATTTTTGATGTTGTCTCCAAGAATAAGTTCGGACAACAGTTGTTTCGCATGCAATCAATTTTTTATTAAGAAGATGCCTGTTTTAATGTAATGTGTATTTTAATTATTGGTGTACAATCTATCTATCTATATATCTATCTATCTCCCTATCTATCTACATATCTATGCCATCAAAAACATACCATAAAAAGTTGTGAGATCCATGTAATACCAAGTCGGTTAATTTATTCAGTCCCTACTTTAAGATTTAGATTGACTTGGGCATCGCACTAAACAAACTTATTTTATACTAGCTGTTAATCCAGGTAATAAACTATATGTATGCAAAATTTCATTCAAGTGTGTTATGCGGTTTTTGCGTGAAAGAGTAACAATCACCCATCCATACATCCATCCATCCATACTTACAAACTTTCGCGTTTATAATATTAGTAAGGATAATATGTGGTACTTGTGAGATACTTTGTGTTTCCATGCGATGACCAAGTCAATCTAAATCTAAAAGTAGGGACTGAATAAATTAACCGACTTGGTATTACATGGATCTCACAACTTTTTACGGTAGGAGAACTGAGTTGCGCGACTTGGGTTTTTTACAGGTATGTTTTTGATGGCATCTCATTTCTTTTTGTAGATAGTCCTACTATTTTTTCTTTCCGCCCATCTTATTAAGCCCACTCTTTGTAATTTTTTCTTATTTTTGTTGGTAGTGTTCCTCGTTTATTCTTTTCCGGTACTACTTCTTGAACTTCAGCTTACTACCGTTTTTCTCAAAGCCCACCCCCTGTCTCTATGGGTATTTTTAGGAGGATTTAAAATTACAATTTATGTCATTACATACAATTTATGTTAAATTGTTATACCTCATTCAGAATAAATACAGTCAATGTACTGAACAGAAAATTTCAACATCAAGCTTAGCAGAGGATTAACTTAAACGAATGTACGGTAATCACTGCTGGAACCAAAATAGTTTTATTTTTCAATATATAACCTATTATTTTTCTATAAAATTAGATTTATATGAAGATTATTAAAATTTGTATGTACCCATTCTGACTGATACAATTTGCATCGTTTAAATAAAATGCGGTTTGGGTATGTATCTGTGTTATCGCAGCAAGACCCATGGGTTGCATGGTAGAAAGCGACCGACAGTCTGTGACGGACGGACAGCGTGGAAGCTGCGGCGCGGGCCCGCCACCTTCGCCGACTGCGGTTATGATTATTAGTGTTCTTTCTTTCATGGCTAATTTGGGCAATTTATTCTACTTAATAAATTTTGCGATCTGTAATGTAATGTAATGTATCAAAGTTAACTTTTTATATATTTCAATTCAAACATCACAAACAGAACCGCTCGCAGGTTCGACGACTCCCAGCCTCCTCCCGAGCATGCCGGTTTACGAAAAGGCTTCAGTACTATAGACCATATTATATTCGTTGCGGCAGTTTATACAGAAGACCACAGGTAGAACCGACCCTTATGTTTAGAGTTATGTGTTGGACTATGAGAAGGCCTTCGATTCGATCGAAACTTTGGCAATAGTGCAGTTTTTACAGTGGTGCCAAATTGATTATAAGTACATCGAAACGTTGAAGTATTTGTACGAAAACGCCAGTATATCAGTCTAACTACAGGATCACATCTCAAAACCTATCCTCTTGCACCGTGGTGTGAGACAAGGTGACGTTATCCCTTCGAAACTGTTCACCGCTGCACTAGAGAATGTCTTTAAAGTTCTGGACTGGGAAGGGCTTGGCATCAACATATTCGGCGAGTACTTCACACATCTTCGATTAGCTGATGATATAGTTGTCATGGCTCCGCAAAGCTAATGAATGTGTTGGTCTTAAAACGAACATGAACAAGACGAAAGTGATGTTGAATATCCACGTTGTATTGACTAGGACTCCGATGAAGGTCGGTAGCTCTGTCCTCGAAGTAGTTGACGATTACGTTTTCGTGGTAGGTACGTCAAATTTCTTAGAAAGAGTTCAATCGTCGGATCTATCTCGGCTAGGTAACGTTGGGGAAGATATGCCAATTCATTTTTTCCCAAATAGCAGTGTCTATAGACGACAATGTTTGACGAGTGTGTGCTACCAGTAATGAGTTACTCATAGAGTGGTGGAGAAGGCTATGTTAGGACTTTCACTACGCGATCGTATCAGAAATGAGAAGATCCGTAGAAGTACCCGGGTCACTGACCTAGCCCAAAAGAAAAGCCAAACTCAAGTGGCAGTAGGCAGGGCACATTGCTCCGAAGAACTGGCCGGTGAGGCTCGAAGTTTCTAGAGTGGCAACCGCGATCAGGAAGTCACAGCGTATCTAGGCCTCCGGCAAGGTGGACCGACAACCTGGTAAAGGTCGCTGGAATCCGCTGGATGCGGGTGGCGCAGGACCGGTCGTCGAGGAATTCCTCAAGGGAGGCTTATGTCCAGCGGTGGACGTAATTTCGCTGAAATTATGATGATGATGAAGATTATTAAACATAATTAGTACCTATCTACACCTATTATTCTATAATTACGATTAATTCTAAAATAACGATAATAGATAGATAGATATTAGTATTCACGTTATTTTTTATCGTTTTTAAACGATAAGGTGGCTCACCCGATGGTAAGTAATCACCGCCGCCCATGGACATTTGCATTAAGTTTCTAAAAATAGGGAATTACTAAACTGACAGCCAACGGAATGCCTATGCTGTCAGAATAATCACTCCACCAACGAGCTCTGGTAACCTTACTCACTGCGGTCTTCTGTAAGGCGGAGGTACTTCCCCAGTCGGGCAGCTCAGTTTGAGCGAGGAATCTCACTATGCCCTACCTCTCAATACCTCGCATTTTTTCACCGGAGGGTTTTTTCATCACCCTGAATAGTAAAAAATATATATGAAGAAATGCGTAAGGTGCTTGATTTTAAATCTAATATATAAAATTCTCGTGCCACAGTTTTCGTTGCCATACTCCTCCGAAACGGCTTGACCGATTTTGATGAAATTTTTTGTGCTTATCCGGTATCTATGAGAATCGGCCAACATCTATTTTTCATCCCCCTAAAAGTTAGGGGTAGTCCACCAACCCCTATAATGTGGCAAAACAACGTTTGCTGGGTCAGCTAGTAATTTATAATAAGGTTCGAATAAGTAGCTATTTATATTAAAATAAAATTGCAATGAAAAACTAGCCCAATAAAATAAATACTTAGTAGCGTTTTTTTAACCATACATTGTTTTCTATTTTTAGTATCAATGGTTTTTTTTATTTGTACCGTAGTAGTTTTAAATATTAAATCAGTTTTCAACACATGCGCAAATTTTCATTTTAATCAAACATCTTGAAGTAGGTCAAAATTACGTTGAAAGATTCTGTTTCGTGGATTTAACTCAAATTTATAAGAGCTATTTTTCCCTTTAGGTATAGGGGACTAGTTTTGACAATTGAATACT